>OZ012652.1:7771286-10171286 GCA_963942575.1 Priocnemis perturbator
CCCAATGAATCAAATGACGATCGCAATGCGAGATAATCGCGCATTGGATACGAGAAGCAAAGAGAGGCCTTCAGTAGTCGCATGCGTGATTTAAAAAGATAAATAAAGCAAGCCACACAATGCTATCGTTAATCTCGGTAATGGTACACCACTACTGCCTCCACCGACCAACACTATATTATCGTCATAAATTCTTCATCGTCACCACCACCATCATCTTTACCAACACCATCATCATCCCCGCCGACAAGAAATAAGCGAAACGAAACTCAACGTGTCGTTCGAAAGACGTGGTGCACTCGAAAGATAGAGAAACAGAGAGAAAGAGAGAGAGAGGGTGAGAGATTCGACCTTTAACCGGAACGATCCACGGAATTGTTCTTACGCCGGATTAATTGACAATTGAAGAGATCGATTAGAGAAATTTCGATTGGGATCGGACGGACGAAAGGCGACGCGTGAAATTCGAATCAATCGAGAAAGAGAGAGAGAGATAGAGAGAGACTTGCGTATGGCAGGAAATAGGAACGAGCAGCATTATCCGCAGATACAACTTGAACAATACGAAAGAGTAGAAGAGAACGAGAGGAAGAGAGAACTGTATCGAAAGCTACGTTCCTTCTTCCTCTCCTTGGAACAGAATCGGGGCAGTGCGTAGCTGCGAATAATACGAAAAGACAAAGAGAGCGAGAGAGAGAGAGAGAGAGAGAGCGTGCACCAGGACTGCTCCTTTTAGTTTTCGAGGTACTTTTTCGAAATGGGACCCGCGCGTTTTTCGTAACGCTTTTTTAAAGGCCGACACGCGCGACGTGGCGGCGTCTTGTTCTTCCAGTACATATATATACATATATACATATATACTTAACGTACATACGATACATACATAAAATATAAATATATACACATATGAATATTATAAACGTAAACGTATATAATAGGAGGGTTTGCAACGGGTGTACGACATTTAAGCGATCGCCGGAAGTCACAGCCGGGATCGCGTGCGTTATTAAGAGCGAGGGTAGTTGAAGTTTTTTCAGACCGTTTCGTCGTTCAGATTACGCTGTTTTTTCGAGTGAGATATACACGTGTAGCATTGTTGCCCGACACTTCGTCAATCTTTCCGCCGCATCGCCCCCGCAAAGATCGCGCCCACTTTTTCGCGCATTCGCCCAATTTTCGGCTCTGGGAGGAGCACCTTGAAACAATATGCGAGCAATCGATTTTAGCGTTCGATGAAACGTTTTATTTGAGACTATTGTCGACGCGAGTGTAATTAAAATGGCCCGCGGCAGAACGTACGTAATCGAATTTAATATTATCTCGGTGGCTGTCGTGGAACACCCGACTGCCGTTCAAACGATTGTTATTAAAACGCGTATCGTTAACATTGCTATCGAATCGGACATACCATTAAAGCGCTTATTCTGTAGAAATGTGTGAACGAAGATCATTTCGGTAGATCGTTAAAGGTGAAAATGTTCGTGAGTGACGAAGACAAATTGTTTCAAGGAAATATGTGCCTATCAATAAAAAAAAAATTAAAAAAAAAGTATAAAAGAAAAAGAAACAAGAGTATGAGTCGTGTCAATGGAGTTACTATGAATCTTAGATTGGCAAACATTTTTCAGCGGTGCTTTCATTTCTTCTTCGACACTCCTCCCACGCGGGCGCCTCTCATTACTATCGTTGAATCTCCCAATCGGCGAAGTGTCTGTAAATATTTCTAACCGTAATATCGTGTTCTAATGCCGTTGTCGCGAGGATAAGAGAGATTCGTCAGTAACAAATTTATTTCTGACATGCAACAAGAAATTTGATACACGCTACGTACTAAGAAGCACCGTTTTCTTCGACGCTTTCCGAAACATTAGTTTGTCGTCCCGTAAGCTTCAATGCAGATGGTAGAATGTGTACAGTCTTCGTAGAAGCATAATTCCAAAACGTTGTTGCTTAATTTCTAACGACAAGGGGGCGTAAGAGGGCAAATTTCTCTTTTCCCGTGCTAAACAATGGAATCACGTGAATGCCTTCTCTTTATCAACATAATACGTGCACATAGAAAGGTCGAAGCTTGAACTGTCGTGCTATGCATATATTTTTCACGGGTCAAATTGAAATGTAAGGGTAATCGTAAAAGCACTCGGTATTCGTACGTTTAATCCATTACACTTTCTTTCCGCCAGCCAGCGCGCGTGCAAATATAATCTGGGCATATCATGTGACTTTCCACGTCGCATCCGTTGGAAGTGGGACAATGACGAAATTGTAAGATGCGCTCGCTACAATATTATCCGCAGCATTCTTCACGGACACGATCGTTCCGTCACACCTCAAAACGTCAACCTCTTGCCGGGCAGGTAGCCACGAACGCGAACGAGTCGTAACTCAGAAATCAAAAGAGAGGAAGAGCACTACAGGATCGTTCGGTATTATCGTCGCGCGATTTTTCACATTCCGAGAATGAATTCCCGTTGATTCTATTGCACGACAACGACGGAACTCTGTAAATAACTACATACTACGTACGTACGACACACGTGGTACCTACATATTATATTTTTTCAATCTAATCCCAGTTGTCGCGCGCCTTCCGAGGGGAAAGAATAGGATTGACGTTTTTTCTTTCGAAAAGTCGTTCGTTTGTCGCCGTGTTTTGCGCATCCCAACGTGTCCCCGGGGTTAAGGACGCTCCCCTTTCATCCCTATGCATATATATGTACACATGCGTATGCGTATGTTATATGTATATGCACATACACAGGTATGCATATACATATATATACGTATATGCCGTCGATTCCTTGCGTGCGGGGAGCAGCACGACATGGAACGTTCTTTTTTCCTTTTACCTCTTTGCTGTAAATATCTTCGTCATGAGTAATTAAGTAAGTAATTAAGCCCAGTGAGAGTATTGAATAATCCAGTAATTTAGTAAGGCGAACTAACGAGGCGTCATTGGGAATCGAATGAGCGTAACAGCGGTACGATTAAAATCGTCTCCTCTTCTCCTACCCTCGTTACAATCGTACCTGTCCCTTTAAGTCTTTGGATCCTCTCTCGATAGGAACCTCACGCCGAGACGAAAAATATTGTTGCGCGAGGCCGACGTTTCTGTACGAAGTTCGCCGCCTTCCAATACGAGACGGCGATACACTGCCTTAAATTTGTCGTCTGCGAAAGTTTCGAGAGCAACTATTTCCTTTGCCGCAGACTTTTCGTTTGAGCCGGAAGTACTCACGCTAGAAATGGCCTGATACGTTGAATGGCACGTTCAAGTGTTGGGAGAGACATCGACTGTCGGTTGAGATGATAGAAGTGTTCTTCACTTCGCTGCAAATAGATCTTCAATAGGCGCGTGAGTATTTTCTGCAGGTCTGCGTAACGACATAGAGCGTCGAGTGGCTCGGAAGATGAATTTATACCAGCAAGATCATCCGCTTTGTTTCACGATAACGCGCCGCGCGAATTTCGTTTCCCAACGACGCCCCGACAGATACGAGACAAAAGTTCAAGGGCTTTTGCGGAATTTCGTCGGTCGCAACGTTTTTGGGAGTATTTTCCACGTTCGTAAAAGGATTTGCAAAAGTGAGGACTGATCGTCTCGTAGCAAATAGCCCGTAGCGAGTAGCGAATATATTACGTGATAACTAAAGGTATTTTGACCACTAATATCACTAGCTGTACACGAAAAGGTATTATTGTCGAACCAAGTAGCCTCCAATCTGTTCTCTCGTCAAATGTGCCATCTATTATTATCATCTCCATTATCATTATCACCATTATCATCGTTACTATTATTGCTGCTAGAGAAGCCGCCTGCACGTTCGACCTTTCGATATCGTTGCTCGAGAGACCTCGGACAAGACGGATCCGATTGGAACGACATGTTGGACACTTCGAGTCTGTCAGTCTTATGCATAATTGCCCGATATCGCGTGCGCAATCGTCGAAGAAACTTCATACTATTCGTACAGATGGAATGCGTGGGGGCACCTGTTGGCCGCTGCAAAAATATTCCTGGAAAACTGCTCACCGGGGCGATAAAGTGTTGCCATTGAGGGAGGATTCAATTGTTTGTCGGAGTTCTTTCCTTTCCGTCCGTTTCTTTGATCTTGCTCGTGCTTCGAGTAGGAACGCGATTGCTGACTTGCGAAAGAAAGAACTCTCACTGAAACCGCGTAACTGCTACGACCGCTGGAAGTTCCCGCATGTTGTTCCATTGTGTACGACGCGAAGGCTTGAATGGCGTCAGATCTTACTACGGGAAATATCGGTTGGTCCCGTGCACAGCTACGGTTTCCTTAAACGCCACTTTCTCTGTCGGGAATCATCGGATAAACGGTCCATTGTCGATTCATCGCACTCGTACAACTTTACCGAGACGAATTAATGTTGCCCTCGGTGCGACGCGAAACTAGTGAAAAATTCGATTTTCCTCATTTTCGACTCAGACCATTTTCATGATATCGTACAATAAGTTAAGAAGCGACGGACGTTTACAAGGAAACCCGGAAGAACGCAGTTAAGACGCAGTTCCGTAGTAAAGTGAACGCCGTTCAATCCTGACGTTGTACGCTTCGTTAGAAGACTAAAGAGGCACGTCCTGGCACGTTGAAGGATGGTTCAGAGATCGGCGAGGATCGAACGTGTACGACGACGTCGCGCACCGTAGCTTTACTTATTTATTTAATTTATTTCAAGGACACACCTTAACTTATTCCCTAGAGAGCTAACTTAATACGTAAATGGTTGAACATTGGTATTTATGTATTTTACGTGTTCGTTCGTGAAAGCTTCGGCGTAGACCACTCTTTCACCCCCGTAAAAGCCATTTAAACCGGCGAACGATCGGGCGACTTTTCACGTATCGACCGGACTCCGCCACCGACATAATCTCAGGATCTCGAAACGTTCGGCGTGCTTCGTTCTTTACGCAATACACGTGTGGCGCAAACGTGGAAAGTCGCGCAATCGTTGCCAGTAGGTGATGCCCGAACTCCGCAACACAGATTAGTATAGTCAGACTAGTTAGCCGAATAGTGATGTGTAGCGATCTTACGTAATTAATGAATTAATTACTCTGATTAATGGGTAAGACGTAAAAGACAGTAATAAATAAATTAAACGGTAGTAGAATATTTGCGAAAACGAGTTGGGGGTGTAGTCAGGGGAGAAAGAGAGAGAGAGAGAATTTGTGAGAAAGCGAGAGAGAATGAGTGAAAGAAAACGAGAAGGAGCAAGAGAGAAAAAGAGAGCGAGAGAGAGAGAGAGAGTGAGAGAGTAATTACCAACGTATTTACTGCAGGTAAACTGGTTACTGTACCTGTTGTTGTTGAAAACATTAAAAATACTCTTATTCCACGCTAATCGCTTATGAAATCTGTTCTTACACCTCACCACTATTTATTACCCAAGCTGAGCAGACCCCTCGTATCGGGGGCCGTGCGCGTTGACATGCAATTCACAAATTAATCGCGGAACAAACGTGGATCAATCAGTGTTCTAGATAATCACGCGTTGTACATAAGATAATCGAGCAAATTGTGCTGTGCGATATCGTCGCGCTCATATCTATATATCGTTTATAAACAATCTACTATTCATAAACTACAATTTAGTTAGACTAACTCGTTCGCCCGTGTCACCGTGATGTTTTATTAAACCACCTGCAGCGCTTGCCTATTCGTCACGACCACGCAAGAAGCAAGGAGTGAATCAGTCGAGGAAAACGTCGAATCCACTTTTGTTTCGTGTACAGTAGTTATTACTGTAGAGAAGTAGAGAGTGGCTGTTATGAAACTATATCCCAGCTAGATCACAATCACCGCAACGAGTCGGCTTCATTTAATTGCTGCTGCCGTTAATATACACCTCCCGCAATCGTCGTGACATCCGCTTTTACGTTTTTATTATCTGTCTTGTCAGAGTTGCTCATGCGGCACAATAGTGATTACATTTGTTCAACCCCACCTCCCCCGCCGTCGATGTCCGAAGATCCTTGATCCTGCGAGAGGGACGAGAGCTATCGAATTTTTGTGCCTGCTTTTGTGGCTGGAGAGAGTTGGAGATGGCATTGCGGAGGAAACGTCTTCGAAGGTTGCAACGACGATTCCGCGGCCAGTCCGAGGATGAATCGTTCCAACCGACGCGACGCGAGTCAGACATTCCTGACTTTTCTACTTCGAATTCGTGGCTTCCGTCTACGCGGAAAGTGAGACGTTCTCTATCGCGGCGCGCACTTCGGATCTTATCATTTGTACGTTCGAAGACGCCGAACGATTAAGAGAAGAAAAACAGAATCGTTTTCGTAAAAGTTGACGACGGGGTAATGAACTTCTCTCGTTCGCGGAAAAAGAGAGAGAGAGAGAGAGAAAGGTGGCAGAGACGTCACTCTCCAGCGCACGGTGATAAAATTTCAATCCCAATTAAAAAAACAAAGTTCGAACTTCGACGCTCCAACGAAGCGGCTTCAGTCTCTTTAAGTACGTGCCGACTATGTGTGCCTATATGTAAATATTATAAATATTAGTGTGTCACAAGTAGCAAACCGATTACCCACGTTAAAGAGTCGTAGAAGTTTTACTGTCCACCCCCTCCCCAACCCCCCGTGTTTCCCCGAAACGAATCCCATACTCTACACACGTACGTATATATCATACATATTTATATTTTTCTCTCGACGTGACGCGATCGGCCGCGTGGCATGCGGAGGAGTGATTGAGTCGTGTAATTTTATTCCTCACTAGGGGTGTAACGGCGTAGGTAGAGCGAGCAAGTAGGTAATACGATTGGTAAAATCGGTACAGTAGAAAGTACAGTGACTATATTATTATATCCCCGGAGCTTTCCGATCTCTGGTTGCCGAGAGACTTCGAAGTGTGATTAAAGAGAGGAGAAGGTGAGTGACAATAAAAAGAGAAAAACAAAAGCGAAGAGCGAGAAGAACTATTTTTCGATATGACACTCTGTGAAGCCCCCCCACCGCACCCTGTTCCTTCGTCTTTCACGTTCCCGACGCATCTGCAAGGTACACAATCGGGACGTAGTCGACGATAACGGGCCGTCGGAACGGCCAACGGCAAGCGCGGACCTTTCTCGGCTTTATCGATCCGACGATGGGAGAGCCTCGCGCGCTGGATCATCAAGCCACGCTGTCGTCGTTAGCGAAATATCAGTGATCCCGGGCGCGGTAACTCAATGCCGCCCGAGACGCAATTATTGGTCACCGTAGCGGCGCATGTCTCTGGTTTGTAACCTCTCACACCCCGTTCAATCTGCAGCAACGACACCCGGAACGGTTCAGGTATTATACTGGAGCACCACGTAGAAAAGTAGTCTCTTCATATATACATATTATATACAAATATATATATATATCTGTATACATATACATATACATAATGTTAGTGTCGGCCGATGTAAATTGGTGACAGTCTTATTATAGCCTTGCGTAGTTTTCTTTGTGTTTTTCTCTTTCCTTACTTTTTTGCTGTAAGTCTGTATCGGCTAATAGTATCGTAGTGAGGTGAACGAGATAGAGAGAGAGAGAGAGGGTGAGAAGCTGCGGCGGCCCTCTTGCCGCCTTTTGCAACGAATTTCCAGTTACCACAGACGCGAACACTCTCTTCGAGCCAGCTCGAACGATGTGGCCTAATGCGAGTATGAGAGACGGGGAGAGTGGGAAGGGTGATAATAATGCGTCAGTATTAATAGGCGAGTGTTCGTCAAACGTGACAAAGTTCTTGTGTTCTTGTCTCTTACTCAGAATCTTAAACGTAATCCATTAGTACGTAACCCATATCAAGGATCCAATTAATGGATGCGCCGTGTTACAATAATACGATCTATGATAAGTTCAATTACCGGTCAGTAACAATGAACATTACGAAACGTTATCGAATCTGTAATACCAATCAACGAGATGTGATAACTTCATGACTACCTTATTACTAGAGCTCGCGGCTTCGAGCGTGGAGTAGTGAGTCGAGGATCGGCGTGCGCGGATTATTAGAGGTCTCTAATTCACGTGCCTGCAAATGCACCTGGAACAGAGGCCTTTAGTTGTTACGGTACCTCTAACGCCGTTACTCGTCCGAGCACGTTATTTTTGTAACTGACAGCAGCGGAGAATATCGAAACGAATCTGCTACGGTCCCGTGGACTGCAGCGCGAGCTTTGCACTTCGCACGTCGCGGATACGAAGGCCAATACGGCCGGGAGTTATAGCTTGAGAATTCTGCCGGGTCGGCAAGCGAAACTGGCAGGAACGTCGCGCTGATCTCGCGAGATTACACGGACGACGATGGTCGGTTGCTTCTTGCGACGTTAACGCGCGACGACTCCTTTCAACCAGGCGGACCGACACAGCTTTGTAGCTCCGGGCCGAGAAAGAGAGAGAGAGAGAAACAGGAGAGCTCTCTTAGGGTCAAATCTTCGCGACGGAAAGTTTTCGCATTTACGTCCGCGCCCCAATGCAACTCCCGGACGCCGTTCAGGAAGTTTGATCACACTCTTTTTGAGGACGGGGATTATAACGAACGCAATTTTCAACTTTCCGCACCGCGGAAGTCCGGGCGGACGAAAACAATCTAAATTTACTGTCTTAAGGGAGAGCCCGGGAAACGCGACGCTCGGTGGGATACACGCGGCGATTCGCGAAGATTCCTCTGACGAAAGATTCACGAGCGTGTACGCTAGGTGTCCTCGATCGTTTCGTAAGTCTTTCGCAAATGATTCGCGCGGACGAGTATAGTTCAGTGCACTCGAAACGACGAATTGAACGCAGAGGACGCGAACGAAAATTGTTGCTGTGCTTAAGCGTCAGCGAGTAGGCATTAATGAAGATTGATTCGCCGTGGAACGGCACCGTCAACACGAGAGAAGAGCGGCTTCTAACGAGCTCTCCCATCGAGAAACGAGTCGCAACAAATTCGCGGAGCGCGCGCCGACAACGAAGCTGAAAGTTCGAAAGAGGAATGTCTGCAGGGAACGAGCGCGACGAAACGGCGTGGACAATAAGAGTCCCGGAACTATTTCTAGTCATTGGGCGTGACCAAATCGTAAATACGGTTATGTATAACCTTTACATAGTAATGTACAATTAATGAACAAGATTGATCCATCATGCACAGTGCACGGGACACGCTACGGAATAGCGTGTTTCAAAGACTCTCGACTATGCCAGACGATGTGCACGGTGCGGACAACGTATATGTACGTGGACACTCTGATCGTAGCGAAAAAATCTCCGAAAGTGAAGAAAATAAAAAAAGAAAAAATACAGAGTGGGGAGACGAGTCTGTTCTCGTACAACTGACGCTCTTATCTCGAGGAATACGCTCGATGTAGATCGATAGGACACTCGACCAATCAGCAATAAGACTTATTTTGTTACGTCTACGGGTTACGAACGGATCGAGATGAGCGAGCCAGTTTCGCGAACGATTTGTCGGAGCCCAGACGAGTCGTCGCAGCTCGAAATTCTCTTCGACGTTTACATTTTCTGCGAACATATCGGCGACAGAGTTTTTGGTCGCGTAGTATTAACGGAGATTGAGATTGTTTGTTAATCAATCGCGTACGTCGATGCAGACGACGGATCTCGGAACGTCGTCGTCTTAAGTATTACTTCGTCGTACGTTATAGCGATATACATATAAATATATGATATAAATATATATATATATATTTAAAACGCCCCTCTCGAGCGCGTTATTCTCTTTTATCGATAAGCGTTAGAGAAACCTATCGATAAGTGCTTTTATATGTTTTACCCGAGTACAAAGTGTACATACGACGTATACATATATATATATATATATACATACACATATAAATATATATAAATATAGATATTACACACTGTCTCACAAACATACAGACACACACACGTATACACCTCAGCGAGTGTTAAGCAGTGTTCAGAATAGATGAGAGTAAAGGTAAATCGTAGGAACTCCTCGAGGTGTCTATTTTTTTTGCCGAGGAAATTTCGCGGACTCGTCCGCGGCTTAGAATCGAATTGAACCCGGAAGAACTTTGGGCGGCGACTAATCGGGCCCCCAGTCCTTCCGTCAGTGACGTAGACTTCCGCCCTAGTTGCAATTTGCATTTAAAGGTCACCGCACGAAGAGACTTATACCAGCAAATAGAGCAGAAAGCATAACAGATTCCCACCACACAATCGTCCCATTCCGGCTGAACACCTCCACGGAACGCCCTGTAGAAAGTAGCCTTCCGATAAACGGACGTTAACAGGGTTCAGACATTCTCTCCGTATCGACGTATCCGTACGTCGTCGTCGTCCCGATTACAGACAATAGCCGCTAAATTCGATAATATGCGGAGTACGGCGTGCCGTACGGAGAGCCCATATCGTACTGGCTCTACAACCTGCAGTCCGCATAGACTCCGCGACGTATAGAGCACCTCGATACCAGCCTGCCGTGCGGACTCTATAAACCGTCGAGTCAACAGTCTGCCGACTCTATAGCGCGGTGTATTCTGTAACACAGCGACTTCTATGCACAGCCCAAGCCCATGTACCCGTGACACACACAGTCAGCCCGAAATAAATCTCTTCGTGCATCGGTGTACCCATACCTCATATCCTCTCAATCTTCCCGACGTTCCTCGCGAATTAGCCCAGACGACGCTATCGGCGAGCAGAGAAGAGAAAATGGAGGAGCCCTCCTCGTGCGTCGCCATTCTCTAGTCACAACGATTGCGAGCGTGGGAGGAGGAAGAAAATTGCGACGGCGAGGGAAGCAGGCCAGCACTCCTCGTAAATCGTGTAGCGCGCATCGCGAGGCCTGGCTGCGTTGAAGGAAGACGTGTACGTCTTCCCCCTTGAGGATATCATCCGGCATCCTCGTAAGCCGAAAGGACGTTGGCGGACGACGACGGCGACGAAGAAAAGTGGAGTGCGCGTCCTTCGCTCACGTCTGGCGAGGCAAGGCGCTGGAAGACGCGCGAGGCCGACCGAATAGGCCCGAGAAATAATCAAAAGACGATAGGCTAACTCATTTTTGCGACCCGACCGTTCGCGTTTATTGTCGATGTCAGCGTCGTTTGCGATTTCTTATTCCTGTCATTATTGATTGATATTTATTATTCGTCGCGGGTATTATTACGATTATTATTTATTATTATTATTATCATTCTTATTATTATTATTATTATTGCCACTATTATTATACACATATATTTTAATCGATACGCATAAACTGTGTCGTGTGTCTTTATGTAATCGTCCCATGACCCCTTTCGCATCCAAGAACAGATCCAATCTACAGGGTGTAACGTTCTGTGGGTCCGCACGAAATCCCCTCGGCCGTGCGGCAGTCGACCAGGCAGACAGAGCAATTTGACATGGCCATATGGAGCGGAATAATAAACGGTGCGTCGAGAAGATGCACTTTTCTGGCGAGAGCTGAACGGTTTGAAGGTACGGACGTAAGTGGAGTACGTATTTCGGAAAATGTCTCGTTAAGAAGCGTCACGAATGCAGACAACCCTCTAAGATCGACGCGAAGTAAATAAAAATTGAGCAAAGACGAGAATTAGAATTAAAGCACAATGGGTGGCGCATCTTGCAGCTGGCCGAAGTCGCACGGGAAGTTTGACGATGCCGTGCGCGCCCGTTTAACCGAGAAAATCGCACTTACGTCCCATCATTCCGAGCCGTCGATTCCGAGCGGCAAACACGAATTCGATCGTCGCAATGACAGCCCTGTGTCCTCCATTCCCGACCGCCATTATCCCACGTGCGGTCGGCCGACCATCACGTTTCGTTCGTCGGGGATCAGAGTGACTGATCGCCATCGACGTAATCCTCGTCGTAATCAGCGACGCGGTAAAGCGGGAAGGGATAAGAGATTTGCATGAATGCCAAACGAAACAGGACTCTCTTTGACCCCTCGAACGCGGCAGCGCGCGACAAGAGAGGGTGGCGAGGAATGAAATCAGGGTGGACCCGCGTTTTTTTTTTCTTTTCTTCCCCGACCCGTTCACGAACGGCGCGCAAGCATGGGACGATTTTCTCACGACAGTCGATCCTTACGGATTACTTCGTCTTTCGTGCACGAATACTTACTCAAAGCTGGCTGCTCGAATTTTTCTACGGTACGACACAGTCGGCGCGGGCGTCTCGTTGAAAGAACCGAAAATGGGTGTGTATATTTAATGAAAACTCGAGTTCAACTTTATGCCGTCTCTCGTCCAGGACGAGGACGTACCTGTGAATGCAGCGATATTAACGTAACGTCGTTCGCTCGACTCTGCTGGAGTCATAAAATTGCACGTGCATAAACGTGAACGCCCCTAGAGTCGTATAACATCAATATAACATAACTTCCTCGGGAACATTCGTTCGAATTCTTCGCACGCGCGCAGCCAGTTTCAGCTCGCGACTCGACGTCGCGTCCGAAAGACTGTTTGCGGAGGACCGGCAAGGCACGCGAACAATGGCATCGTCGCGCGGCACATTGTCTTTCTAGGATAATTCGCGGGCAGGCAGGGTGACACGCTGAAATGACAGGAGGCGTTTCCCGAAGGTCAACCGCGACGGTGGGTTTTTGAGGGTTGGAAATGTCTGTCGTTGACTCACCGAGCCGTGCGAGGGGCAGAAGGCCAGCGGGGTGGGCTTGCGTGCGTAGAGGAGGGTAGGAGATCGATATTGGGACCCCCAGGGGCACACGCGTTACATACGCCCCTGCCGGCTAAATTGCAGTCTGCCGCGCGGAACTTCCCGACGTCCCTTTGCACGTCTTATTCGATCGAGCATCCCTCTTTCGTTGCCACCCCCTCGCCACCCCTCTGCGAATGCCGTCGGAGGAGAAAAATGCGACGAACTCTGTGGCGCGGCCCGTCCCGAATTCCGTACGATCGCAATTGCTCGGCTCATTTTCGAAACGGAAGCGGGCGTGGAAGTTGACGAGGGCGCCGCGAATATGCGTAACTGCGGCTTCAATAACGATTGTGCGAGCCGTTTCGCGAGCGACGCTGCGTAATGCACGTCAGCCCGCCCCGGCGAGCAGACTGTCGACGCTTCGAGCAAATGAAATAGGTCTAATTAAGGCCTCGACAATCCAACCTCGTTATTAATTCAGTTAATTCGTTGGCCTCACGGTACTTAATGGACACTTTCCTGCTTCCCGTCGTCGGTGGCAGACAATTCGTTAAGGTAAGTGTGCGAATAATCGTATCGGTGAATCAGTTGTTAAAGAGGAGAAGAAGATATTGTAATTGGCGCTGTCTAGTGTTCGAGACTGGATCATTGAATTTTCGGAGATCTCCTTCGGAAAACGTGTCTCTTGGCATCCTAGTATTAAGATGTTTCTTTTAAGAATGAATCGAAGAGTCGGTATCTCGAAACGGCGATAGCGTGATATTTCATTTGGAAGGAAAATTCTATCGGAACTTGAAAGACGAAATTCCATTCGCGGCGGGACGGCCGTACCCAGGATAACCGAAGCAAAGCAATCTAAATACCAGTGTCGACGCCGACAGATTTTCCGCCTAATTTCACCGGAGCAAACTCTGCCACCCGCCTCGGTGGCCTCGGCGCGCAAATGAAATTGAACGAACGTCATCCGGCGCTGGTTTGCGCTAATTACGGCAAAAAACGCGACGGACGTTTCATTCTCGGCCGTGCCCGGCTGAAATTGTTGCAAAAATTCGTTGCCTCAGCCGAGTTTCCGTCTGTTTTTCTTCTTCATTCCGAGCACTAGAGAGAGAGCACGAGGCAGGTAGAGCGTAATGCGGGGGAGAAAACAGGTTGAGACAGAGAGAAAGAGAGAGGAAGAAAGGGTAGGAGGAAAGTGCGTCGATGATGAGACGTCAAAACCAACCGCCGAGCACCGACGAAACTCTCATACACTACTTTTATGACCCTAATGAGTATTTACCCTGGCGAACTGGACTTTCTGCCGATAAAACATCGCGAATCACTTGAACGGCCCCAGCCCTCTCGAATGTCGCGATGCTCGTTCGGATCGAGGCAAGAAAATTGGCGAAGAAACTGTAACGACGAAAAGTCTCCGCTCGCCTGACCCTCCCTCCTGCGCCTTTTTGAAGGCGATAAATGAGTGTGTACACTGTACGGAGGAGGGAGGGTCGGAGTGCTGGTAGGCGCTCGGAGGAAGAGTTTCCGGGATATCGACGTCGTTTTCCCGAGAAACGCCGTCCCTCAAATACGAGTATATCCCGCTTCTCTTGCGACAACGACACACGCAATCGCATCGGAGATATTCCAATAATCCGGGAAACGTTCCTGGAGTCCGTGCATTGTCGCTTGTGTCGTCGTGATAAGTTGACGCATCTGATCTCGTTATTAACATTTTTTGACGATATTCGGGCGGCACGAGGTTTGAACATTTTCGTCGATCGTCCGGCCGCAGGTGAAATAAGTGTACGTGGTAAATACGTGAGGCATGGGCGAGAGGCGAGAGTCTTTCAATGGTTCGAAGCAATTAGTCAGGGCGAATGAAGGAATTTGATTCGTCGAGCAGGCGACGTCTGGCCGAGAAAGTGCTCGTAAAAGAAACAAATATTTAGACAGCAAACACAGGTCGAACGACCGCAAGAACTGCCGCCTTCGTGGACGTACGTTCCCGCGGCCACAAACATCGATGTGTACCGACACCCTTTCGGATGCAGGGGTGGCACCCAGAATAATATAAGAATTTCATTCTGACGCTGATCGATCACGGCGTCGCGACCCCGTATTTGCCGATCGTTTGTGTTCACTCCATATCTTAGCAGCGTTCTCACGCATGATTAAACGCGAAAGAATTTCAACGAGTTTTCGCGGTTCTGTGAATAACGTACGAATACTGTGAACCCGAAAGAGACACTTTTACAGAATCTCAGTAGCAAGCGTGAACGAGGTAATCAGCATCGTCCAGCTCCTTACATAAAACTTCACTCACAGTCACAGTTGTTCAAAACAATATCGATTACTAATTAATCAAGAAGACAATGCCTATTACTTAAGCGTCCAAAAATCCTAACCAGCGTTCCTTCCATACTCATCGACGACAGTCAACCGTTTAGAACTCGAAGTTTCGAGCTGCCGATTAAGGCGGTCCAAAAGTCTTCCGTGCGTCTTCCGAGAAGACGACCCAGTTCGCCAACCTAATTAGCCTCGTCGCGGCCGTTCCTTATTAAGAAGCCCCCTTCGCTCGGGGTGAAATTTTCATTGAGCATCAGCCCCTTGCTGAGCCTCGGGCCCGCCGTCACGGGCGTACGCGGCTGCCAAAGAGAAGAAGAGTGCAACTCGATAGGATAAAGTTACCCCCTCTTTCACACCCGCCCCTGCCCTCGCCCACCCCATGTATTTACTTTTTCCTCTCTTATATCATCTTCATCGCGCGATATCGTAACGCCGTGGGACGACACTCGGAGCGTGCTGGAGCGACACAAATGCGAGCGAGAGAGAGAGAGAGAGAGAGAGAGGGGGAAGAAGATAGATCAAAAAGCGAGGGAGAGGAGAGGGCAAAGGTAAGAAATACAGCGGGGTAGAGAAAGAAATATAGGAGGGATAACGAGGAACAGAAAGAAAGCGGTCTAGGAGAGAACGGGAAGATGGAGAAAGACAATGGCAGGCTTTGAAACAGAGGTAGGAGAGAGGGAGAGAGCAGACAGAGAATGATATGAGAGAAGAGGAAGAGTGAGGTGAAAGATACATGTACGTACGGGGTGTTCAGTAAGTCCCGCCCTTGATACAGGGTTGCTCACCGGGAAATGGATAAGTATCGAAAGTCTGCCGTAAGAATGAATTTTTTGGGCATAAATTTAATGTTACGTTTCTGTCTGCATATGCTTCTTTTCGGATTATATCGAAAATTAACTGACACCGTGCGGCCCGACAAAGACTGATAGAATCGAGAGGAGGACAGTGAACGAAGCAGGGAGCGCGGAGGGCAGGGTGGCATATATTCACCCTAAACATATGAGATAGAGAGGCATGGATGGTAGGCGAGACATTTACACGCATCCTTCGCGGTGGCACCTTCTTCGGGACACACCCGTGGCCCAACCCTCGCTCTTCTCCACACGTATAAACGCGTGTATCGTACTTCCCCCCGCCCTCCTATATCTCTCTCATCCCTTCTCGACCTGCCCACAGTGTTATCACTCTTCCGACGTCTCTGTTTCTCCCGGCGAATAGCGTAAAAGCTGGAAAACCTGAGTGCTGCGAGGGACGGGTCACGCGAGCCCCGTAATGATTCTTATTTGTTCTTGCATTACACCCGAGGACGAGGGTGAGCGTGTACAATAATATCCTGATATGTAGTCGACAAATTCCTGTTGATCTTTCCCTTTGCCGTTCGTGCCCTCACGGCTATCTAATTGTTATTAGTGTCTATAGACAGTGCAGTTATTTACCCCTTCCGCTGCGAAGATAGAGACCGTCGAGCGGAAAGTCGTTCGATGCTTGCAGCTTTACGTACGAAGAGTGCCTAAACCGCAATAATGTATTGGTGAAACATTGTCGTATATCCGAGACTTATTGAGAGTTCAGCGTGCAGTGGGTGGTTTATTTTCAGCGCAAATTTTCCCAATTTTTTTACATTATCCCGATATTGGTCTGGCGTTTATTATATATATATATTGCCATCACTTTCCGGGTGAACGTTTAAAACGCCCCGACCGTTCGTTTCAGCCTGCATACACGTGTGACATACGAGAGGTCGAGATTGCGATAGTCGCGTCGATTAAATGGCTAATTGCGCGGGCTTTATTTTTATCTCAGGGTTATCGTCGTCACGATCTATCTGGGCATAAAATTGCATTATCCGAGAGCATCGGTGGCCGTAAGAAGCCTGGGTTTGCCTACGGGATGTTGACTCGACCGAAGTGGGGCAATGCACAAGGGTGGCTAGCCACTGCTGGCCACTTTGCGTTTCTCTCCCCTTCCCTCCTCTCCCTTGCATTTTCGCCTTTCGGAGACTTTTTGCTCGTCTATTCTCAACTAATTATGATCGAATACGTAATCAAAGCTCGAGCACTGGCATTGCACAAGTTTACCTACGCTAACGTCCACCGACGCATGCACGCTTGCGGGTTGTGCGGTGCATTGAACGAGAGAAGAAATCTGTGAGAAGCATTTTTTGACGTTTTCACATGAGACCATGAACGACAAGCTAGGTCGAGAAAAAAGTTGAAAAATCGCGAATTTCTTAAAGGGTGTTGATTTTCTCAACTTTTAATTTAATTTCCGCGCGTTATTATGCCGAGCCGTCTGTGCGAGTCCCACGAAGTCTTGCTCTCATGGCACGGAACTCCCCGGTTATACCACGACTCGACACCCATTAGCATTAATCGCCTCGCTTGCCAGCCCCGAGAAGCGATGCACTTCGCTCGCACCGAATGTCAGCCGGTATTAATGACGTTTTCAAGAATTCGGGAACGCTCGTGCCGATATAAGGTCACGATAAATTTGCCATGAGCCATTTCAACTCTGTTTTTTGAAATCATGTCGAAGGGGCGGGTTGAGAGGTGGGGCTTTAATTATGACGCGAGGATGGTTTATCAAAACTTGATAAAGCATTATTCATCCCCGGCAAACTTTGCGCTGCAAAAAAATACTTGCCGTCGGACGCAGCTTGAGGGGGTGCGGCCGGGCGAGTACACGTGACGTGTTCAAAAACTCTATTAATATATCAGGGAGGAACTTCGATGCCATCCCGGCCGTGTTCCCATCATGTTTCCCTCGATCACCATAATTCCCGTAAACAATATCGTGGGAGAACGGACACGAGCGACCGCGCAATATGGAGCAGCCTGTATACACGACGGCTCGGCTCATCCGAGGGGAATATCCTTCACTATTATTCCTATCACGTTACGTTTTAGTAGGCACAGGGAACGGGATACATCCACGGACGTTATCTATACATTTATGGATGAAATTTATCAACATTGGCTCAGTTACCGCGGCACCGGTAATAACTCGCGCTCGCATTTAGGTGATCATCTTGAAACAACGCGAGCTCGACCGGCGACGTATCTACATTTGCCATGCACGCGGGCCGATAATTCAATGACGAACTCCGCCAGTCCCGGTTCTCTATCATGTTCAATATGTCCCGGTGATCGTAAGAGAGGTCCGAGTCAAGATTCTCGTTCTGCGTTTCGCGGATTCGCCTGACGATATAAACGACAGTTTTTCTTCTCATTTTCTGCTATATCAACGAACCGCGTATGTACTCCGCGACGATGCATTAGCAGGAGAAAAACAACTGTTGCACGAACCACTGACGTTCCTTGCGCATTATCAAAGCTGACGAACATGGTACGCGCACGATGTTAATCATTAATCCTGCTTCTCGAAGCTCGCGTCAAAATAGGATGCGGGGGGAGAAGATTGCGTCGGAACGAAAGTCCGCGAGTATCGCGCGTAAATCAGCGCTTTTCCGCCCTTATTCATTCTACGTCCGACGCTTTTTTTCGGCGTCGCGGCACTTCTCTCTATCCGGGAAAGATGCGAGATGCCCGCCTAATATTCCGCGAACGTCGGTCTGAGGGGCTTTCCGAGGATTTCGTTATCACTTTGCTACAACGAAATATTCAATATAGTCGTCTGCATTATGTAGCGTCTCCGGACAGGGAGCGCGGGAGAAGAAGCAGGCAAAGAGGCGGAGGAAGAAGAGGGCGGAGGGGTTGGAAAAAGTTGAACCGAGTAAAGTACGCCGCGCAGCTAGCCTCGCATTCCAACTAAGAGGCACCCGGAGAAGCCGGACGCGGACCTAGTCAGTGATTCCGAACCTCGAACGTCGACATTCCGATGTTACGTGGGAAGTAAAACACGCGCGCGCGCCCGTCGAATGCATAAGGTGCTCGGGCCGGGATCGGTGGCGTTATCAATGCGGCGAGGCTGGCGCGAAAAAACGATTGAATTAATGGCCGAGAGTTTACGCGAGAGTCGGGGTCGTTCATTAATGCGCGGCCGCGCGGAAAATTCGATAGTCAGCGGGCCGTCCGGGGAGGTCACGTTCCGACTTCCGAGACGGCCGCCGCGTCTGCGGCCAGTGCACTCAACAAAATTCCCGTCCAATTCCCGATCAATTTCTTATTCGGCACGCCGAGCGACCGAATGACACACGTCGACCCGGCGCGCACGGAAACTCGCCGAAAGTTACGAACAGTCCCTCTCCGCTCGCTGATTCCCAGCGTCTAGTCAGAGGACGGCGGGACGCGCGGGAGGAGTAGAAAAATTGAATTCCGGGCTTCGAGGCGGTCCCTTATTTTCCATCGAAATGCACATTCGCTGTAACTCGCTTCAGACTCCCGTTAAACAGTCTCGCCCCTTGAGCAGTCAGGTCGTGGAGGAGAGTGCGACGGATGAGGGGACAGAGACAGAGAAGGAGGGGCTCTCTAGGAGTGCTGGAAGAGAGGAGAGAGAAAGAGAGAGAGCAAAGGACGAGTGACGGGGGCAAAGAGGCACGGGGTTTAAATCTTTGATGCCCTCGGGCCTCGGCCAGATGCGCGGTTCTTTTCCCAACGTTTCCTCGTTCCTGTACAGGCCGACTCAAAATGACACGCGACGGCCGGTTAAAAAGCAGCGCCGACGAAAATCCAACCCTCCCCACGACCAACGGCCGCCGCATGTAATGCGTTTCCTTTATTCCCGTCTGCAACGTGCCGTCCACTTCGTCGTCGGCCGCACGGCGGACTGTCAGGTCGCGTATCGTCAAAATTCTTTTTCCACCCACACGCTTTCGAGCCCCTTTCCTACGAATCACTATTTCGCTGCTCGATGACGATGGTAATTACGAAGTATCGTCTACCATACCCCGGCAGAGCAAGGACTAGTAGAAGCGAGGGCGCGAGTAAAAAAATTCGCCTCTCCCGAGGGAATTCTCTCGTGCGCTAGATCCACGACGGGGCCTGTATCTCAGGAAATATACTGCTCTCGTGCGGATCTGGCCGTGGAAGGGAAAGGGGCTGAGGAGAGTGAGCACGTTAAGGCGTGTGGCGTCGTGTGGCGAAAAGGGCTGGCGGACGGCGAGGGGACGTGTAAGTGGAGGAAAAAGAGGTAAAGGTGGAAAGAAGAAGGTCCGTGCGAAATTGCGCCTACGTGTAGACTATCCGCGAGCACACGCGACATTCGACCCCACACGAATTCTTAAAGACGGCGTGGAGAGCGAGGCGGAGGAAGAAAGAGAGAGATATATTTGTTCGAGGGGAGAAACTTTCCTCGGTATAATCGTGCCCAGTTACGTGGCACGTGATAGCGCGATGGAAGGTAAACAAGAGTATGAAAGTGCCGTGTGGAAGTACGTAACGAAGTGAATAAAAGTTTGACGGTAACCGAACTAAGAGTGCCAACTTTTAATGCGACCCCGCTCTCTGTCCCACATCCTTTGCGTATGAACGAATTTCAGCGCGGGCGTGGGCACGTCGTTTCACTTCCTGATGCGCGTGCGTGCGATCCCGTTGTCGCGTTCACGCAATCGTTTCGACGTGCTCGAAAATGTGGAAAGTAAACAAATTGCCAGGGTAATGATTGAAGAATGCTTCATTTGAAATGGTGGAAGCAAAGCGAGCGCCGCCGTTTTCTACGTTCTTTTCCCTGTGCCCTAAGGGGAGGCAGGTAGAAATAAAAAGGACAAGGAAATGCGGGCGAAGTGGAAAGCAGAGAGGATGGAGTGGGCGCTAGCTTCGTTTTTCTACTTTAAAGCCGCCTCCGCCACCCCCTCCCCCCGACCGGCCGAATGTTTTAAAAATAAAGTTACCCCCCTCCCCACGCATTCGAAATGAGGCTTTTAGCACGATTAAATCACGTGAGCGGTCGGGTAGCGCGTGCCGAACCATTGACATCACACCGCCCGAAAGGATCGTATCGGCGTGAATTAGCACGTCGGTATATTCTATTGATTAACCCTCGTCGCTCGTTACTGTAACTCGGCAAGGTAGGATAACACACTTTCGCGACGTCCCATTCTCGGCTCGGGACAATGCGTCGCGGCGGACGTCGGAATTGTTCCGCGGTGAGAATGGGATATATCGAGGTTGAGACGGAGGATTTGGTCGGACGGGATTCCATTTGAATCCGAACGCCGCCGCCGTCACCGTGCCGACAAATCTCTACCACGACGGCGGACTATCGCTTCTCGGTGAACTATTAGGACGGGAGGAAGGTATTTTTGCGCCAGCGACATCCGCCACTCGAGGAAACCTCGCAAATATTTGATGCTCGAGCGCGAAAGAAGTCTCGATCCCAATTTCATCGACTCTCGGAAGATCGAGGCAGCGCACATTTCGTCGGCATTGTCTCGTCGGAACAATATTAGCACCGAAAGCGTCGAGCGGTCTAAACGACTCGTCCGACTTCTCATTTCTCATACCTAATGAATATCGCGACATCCCATGACAACGATTTTCGACCGGGCAGCTTGCTTCCATTACCCCTACCTCCCACGCCCTTCTTTCTTTAACGTCGTCGCTTAGGCAACTTTTTGCCCGCCACTCGTCCCGTTAACGTCTATTTCGTTTAACGAACGTATACCGTACCTACGACTGCGCAATTATTTCGAGGATAATCCGGCCGAATTAACTCTTCCGACCGTGCGCCTTCATGCTGCCGCGCAATTATCGTTACACGCAATGTGACTCTTCGTACCATACTTGCACGTACTCTTATCGTCTATCGTCGTGAGAAAGCGTCCAGATTTTAGCGCACTGCCGGTCGTCGGGCGGAACAGCGGGACGATGTTCCGGGCAAGAAGTCGGACGGTAAATTTCCGCGACCAAACAGCCAAACCCGGCGCGGACTGTCAGCGTTAAAAGCTTCCGCGGCTGGAACTTCGTTATGCAAATCGGTAAAGACGGAGACGCCCGAGAGTCCTCGCGGACGTAGTCGCACGTGTACGACGGTCGATTTGGATGATGTTAAGCCCTCTCCAGGCGTTTTCGACTTCCCTGCGCTCGAGACACGAGGCTCTCCGGCCATTTACATTCATAGTTTCTTCAACACCGTCTCATCGAATTACATCGTTCGCTGAAGGCGGACCGGAGGTACGATTGTTAACTGTGCACCGTCACGATATTGACTCAGTACTCTTGGTTAGTCGTGCTACTTTGATGTGCGCTGGCCGAGGTGTCAAGATGACTTGAAATTTCGTTAAGACAACGTAGGGTAATTCATGGCAAGATTTTCGAGAATAAGATGATCGGACGGTTAGTCTTGATCATAGCAAAACGTCAAATCCGTCATTTTTACGTTTTCACAATTCTAGTTTTAAGATCCTATCGCTCACCGTACCAATTACCTATTGTTGCTATCATTCCCTTGCTTGTCAGATAGTACTACATAGAACGTTACTATATATGAAACGATAAGAAGGAGAAGTAAATCACGAATAGCTCTGTACAGGGATTGTTTGTACAGAAAACGACACACCATCCAGACTGGACGTTGTACCGGTTATGTAGCCGTTGTCGACGTTGACGTGTACTCTCGCAGCGCGTATACTCGTCGTCAAAAGTCCGACTCTCCCCTCGTCTCGCATCCAATGGCCTTGTGCCCACGGTATCGATCACGTGGTAGCTAGTTGATTCTGTACATTCACCCACACCCTGATCCTCCTCCATCGGGGATCTCGACGAGGGGTGTGTTTGTCTACAGGGTGATCCAAGTCGAATCAAATCCTGTGCCGACTTTTGCAACAACCGGTCCATCGACAAACGACGTTGGTAAAAGAAATTAACTATACGACCAGATGAATCCCTGTGTAAGAGTCCTGTCGTTTCACGTCATCCGTCTCATGACTGTTCCGAAGAGAAACAAACGTTCGACCGTTCTTTGAAGACACTGTACAGTGGGCGCAGAGAAAATATTCTTTTTCCATTAAAAGACATACGATATTATGTCGAAGAACACGTACGCGCGCATCAAAAACAAGCCGTGAGAGGCGAATTTTTACGTTATTAGACGGGGTATTGTTCACATACGAACAAACGATCGTTTGCTCCCGGCACTGTACAACTAGACGCCATTACAGAGTTATACAAGGGTTATTACCGCAATGCAACTTCACGAATTTACAATTTCGAAGTACCGTAACCGTGCCGTGAACCACGGGAAATTGGAAACTCGAAGTACGGCCGTATCTAGCGAAACAAGCCACGACCGCAGTAGATGATGCCATTTTCGTCAGACAGGGAAAACCGAACATATTGCAAGCACGGTTAGGCGCGAAATTTCGCGAACAATTCACGTCTCGATGACCCTATAACCTGCGCTACATTCTTCTGTACGCTGCAACCGAGCTCAACTTCTTATTAAGTGATGCACATTTCATAATCTTTTTCTGGATTCAAGCAATTTACAGTAATAGGAACACAAGATAAAGTGACTCGAATTCTTAAGAAGTTCAGTGTTGGCCGAGGATCGACTATATTACTTGGCCTCTCAACCCCTCACAGTGTAAACGACCATACTGACATTCGATTATCGTAACGATCCCGGGCTGTCGATATCGCAATATAGCGACTAGTTTGCGGATAAACACCCACGCAACCATGGGATATTGAAATACCTTGTCGCTCATTTTGCACCCACACCTTGGTTACAGTTTCTTTTTTTATAATATTACAATGGATTATGGATTATTTTCTACAATCAAATTCTGACATCCTGTCTTTCGTGAATGCCTGAAATTATGTTTATGTACACGTATATATATAACTGCATAACTGATTTTTTTTTCAGTTCCTTGCGCTGACTACTATCATAATCAGGGACACACATGCTCCTACCTCCATTATGACATATTGTTATGATAGTGTTCAATGTCACTCACCGCCCAGTTTTTCTTAATAACGCTAAGCTTGAACAGGCCTATTTCGGAGATGGGCCCCTGTAAGTGTGTGGGCATATACATTTGCGTCTCACAATTCATCTTGTCACCTGAAAATGTAACAATTGCCGCATAAGAAAGGGAAGCGTGCATACTGTCGTAGATGGAGTACCGCGCTTGCGCGAGCTCAACTTTCAATGAAACAACGAAAACAACGACGGTATGCCGCGATTCTAAGTTAATTATCGCGAGACTGCAGATTCCATAACCAAACGTAATTACTCGTCGATGTGCAATGCTGTTGTCATGCACGTTCAAATGGAACCAACCTTCAAAATTCGCTTGTAAACAAAGACGAAATACTTACTGCCTTGGGCAATGGCCAACGAATAAATTCGGTCCCCAGGTAAGGACCAGCGCGGAGAATCACTCCGAAGTGAAAAATAACTTGGCAAAGCACTCGGAAAATCGCGAAAACGAAAAAATCACGCAGAAAACTTCGAATTACGAACGCGTCTCGCGGAACATGTCTTGACTAGTTTTTTGCTCACGCCACCCCGCGGCGACACGGTGACCCTCGCGAATTTGAAGAATCGTTCGCGGTCCAATTGTACTTACCTCTGATTGGCTGGCGAGCCATGGTGGACAGGATAGGCATACCGAATGATAATTAAGATTGGCATATGCGGCGCTGAACGATACGCACGATTTAACGTGTTTCCGTCGGGCTGAAATTTGTTGTCCGCGTTGTCAAGGAACGATCAATCGTCGCTTGTCAATTTCTTTTCTCTTCTGTCCCGATAACGGTTCTCCGCAATTGAGTGGACCGCGCGCAACAGATGTGCGCATCTAGTGACTTCCGTTGGTACTCGTCAGGATCGGATGTCTGAGACTTCGGGCCCTGCGGCAGAAAGCTTGTCATCAAATATATTAAATTCGTGGCTCTTAAAAGCTTAAGATGTTCCGGTGAGTGTGCTGTACAGAAACATTTATTACCTTTCCGGAACCATGCTCGTCGCGAAGTCACACGTAAATGAGTCGTTCTCTCTAGTCTGGACACGTGTTTATAAAGTTCACTTTTGGCGCGATGTCAAATTCATATCGACGTGTACGGATAAACAAAGCGTCGAAACACTTTTCTGTGTAAAATATATTTCTTTGACTGCACAGAACCTTCCGTTTTACCGTCGAGAAACTGCGCACGCAAGAAATATAAGGCATAGATCCGTATCCCGTGTCACCGTAAAGTTGCCGATAAAATTCTTAGCACAATGGGGACCAATACCAACGTGATAAATCATTCAGCCTGTGGGCTGTTTCCCGCGAGGCTCCGTTCAAATTTGCAGAGCCGCGGGCGCCGCCGATTGGATATTTCACGTAATGGCGAGAGCGATCCCTTTTCGTGCGAGTACGAAAATACGACGAGAAAATTATTCAGGAACACGAGCGGCGCGGGATGCGCGGGGACTGGCTGTAAAAACGGCCGCTGAATATTTCAAAAACGCGCCCGGCAGGTTATGCGCACGAGGCTCACAATGCTCTCGCAGCGTCGCAACGAATTTTTCGTGGGCCGTTCGGGATGAAAAATGAGACCTTGGTATTACCCCGTTCGCTTAAAGTTCCACCGTCACTCGACTGCAGCGTATAATCATTTTTCTCGCGCGGCGTCACGCGTAACAAAGTAAAAACGTTAAATTTTGTTTGCTAGGTACAGGTACATATAGGACGTACACATTCAACATGGCAGAGAGGCAAGAGTTACGTGAGATCGATTAAATATTCATGAATTCGAACGGGACGAAAAGGCTGGTGAATACAATTGAAACAATGTATGTACGAGAAATATAGATCACAGGTCTTATTGAGAACCGCTGAGTTTCAAATCCTGCGGGTCGAAAGGGGGAAGCACGGGCGGTGAGGATCGAGGAAGACAGGGGCACATATGAGAAAGGTAGAAGAAGAGTTCGCCGCCCCTGTCGGGTTATTTTTAAACGTAACTTTTTTTTTTTTAAAGGTAACGATAGAGCACACGGCACACGGCCTCGCGGCGACAAAAAAGCAGAGGCTCACGACGATCGTCTCCCCAGCTCTCTCCCGACAATAAGTGGCACACACGACGATGTGTTGTCGCGCCTCACGTGCTACCGCCACCGCTTCTTCGCGCTAACAAGGCTCTTCTCGCGGTAGCTGCCAAAAAACAGAGTTGTCATGCCCCGCTGTTGTGACAGTTTGGGGAGCATTTTTGGCAGAGGCCTGGCGCGGGAGGAATAAGAGGCGTGCGCCCGCGATTTCGAGAAATTAATGTCGTGGGACGTCGAGAGAAGGGAGAGGCCGAGAGTCCGGGGAGAAGGTGAAAGTGAGCTCCAATACGGTGGACCTAACCTAGAAAGCGTTTAACAGTATACGCTGACGCGAGGCATCCTCAGCAGCATAAGGTTTCACGGTGACGCTGTATCAATTCCAGGACGTTGTCTAACACGACGGTGCCGAGGTGTTGTTTGCTAAGCGAATGACTTAACGAAAAAGGCGGGAGGTACCGGGAAACATGGAGGCCTGCAATGAGGGGGGGGACCAGGTTATGCTCAAGAGGATGACCTGGTCGGAGCTCAGAGGTGTCGTCGGCGATTTGCGTAGGAGACTATCCGGAATGTCTGCAGGGCCTGTGCCCGAGTCTGTCACCTTTCGCTCTCTACCCGATGGAAGGTGAGGAATGTTACAGAGGCGCTGAAAACCGTTGACCTGTGTGGAATTAATATTTGAACATAATATCGGTACGAGTTTCAGGACCAGAATATACTTTCTTAGCACGCCTAGTAATAGTTGGGAGACAACTCTTTTATATGTGGACATTGCACTCGCTGATCATGCAAATGGTTATCGCCTTCAGTGGCAGCCTGTAATAGAAGCAAATTTTCAAAGGTAAGATTATATTCTTTTCCCTGCGTTACACTGCTGCTTATGAGAAAAATGCCTTTTCCAGTGTGTCAAGTATCAATAGGTTATCAAAGGAAGAACAGTTGTTATGGGAAAGGAAAAGGCTAGCAACGTTTGGAATCACTAGTTATGAAATCCACCCAGAAAGTGGAAAGTTGGTCTTTCCAGCTGCAAGCAGTCTTTATCAATGTATAGATACAGGTTTTACGGTAACTACTACTGCAAACCTGTGATAATCTGCCCAAGTATGATGTGCTGAATAATTATATTTGTGTAATAGACTGGACCCCTCTTCCCATCGGAGATCAGAATGTCAATCCCTGGAGCAAAATTGTGCCCACAAATTTGTCCATGGAATAATGCCCTAGTTGCTCATACGTGTTCGGGTGATATATATTTATCTCACAGTATTGCCGGTTTCTCTGTGAGATTAACTCATGCTAGGAAAGGAGGAAGAAGTCTAGCAGAGGATCCACTCACAGCAGGAACTCCTTCATATGTCATGCAAGAAGAGTTTACCAGGTTAACAACATTTTTCTATGTATATATTGTGTGGTCTGTCTAACAAATGATTTCAAAATGCCTTGATGATTACTCTACTCCTCAGGTATATTGGGTACTGGTGGCAACCGAAGTCGAACGATGGTATTTACAGAATAGTATATGAAGAGGTAGATGAAAGTGATGTAAAAATTCTTTCATTTCCTTCAACATCAAATTCTGAAGAAGTAGATGAATTTAGATACCCTAGGGCCGGCACATCCAATGCCAGGAGTAACTTGAAGATGGTGCAATTTCGGTTAACGGAAACACTAATGATCGTCGGTATTGAAATACTTGAACTTCAGTATCCGCTTCACATTATTTTTCCCTGGATGGAGTACATGGTCAGGGTTGGATGGACGCCCGATGCCCAATTGTAAATAAAAATTAATTGCACGGATACGTCCT
Source organism: Priocnemis perturbator (assembly GCA_963942575.1). NCBI lineage: Eukaryota > Metazoa > Arthropoda > Insecta > Hymenoptera > Pompilidae > Priocnemis > Priocnemis perturbator. The sequence continues at coordinate 7,798,979 of OZ012652.1, forward strand.
GTATCGGCCCTGCAAACAAATTCTTTCTCATACGGGTACTTTTGTTATGAACGCAGCGTTTGGGTGCAATTGCTAAACAGAAAACAACAAAGACTGGAGTTGGTTCTATTGTCGGTGGATAATTTCTGTGAACCACCACCGAATGTCTACAGCTCGGAAAATCATTTTACACCGTCGTCGGCAAACGTTCAAGTGATATATTCTGAAAAGAGCTCAATTTGGATAAATTTGAATGACCTACTGTACTTTCTACCATCTGACGATCCTACTGAGGTAAAATTCATTTGGGGTAGTGAGGAGTCCGGGTTCAGGCATCTGTATCTTATAGCGTCTAGCATAGCAGGTACATTCTTATTAGTTCATCCATCATCTCACGTTTATTCAGTTTCCTTGAGCAAAACATTAGAAACGACCTTTTCCCTTGCAGGTTTAAGTAACGGAGTAGAAGAATCGTTAGATCGTATGGACAGCATATTTTTAAGGCCTCGTGTGATTTCGAAATTCGCATTAACACAGGGTGACTGGGAAGTGTTAGGAAAGAAGCTGTGGTATGACGACATTAATTCTATCGTTTACTTCTGCGGATTACACGAAAGTCCGTTGGAGCAGCATGTCTACGCGGTGTCCTTACGTCGTCCCTTAGAAATAAGACTTCTCACAAGGCCAGGCTACAGTTACAATAGTGTATACTTCAACAAAGAATGCACTATGTTGGTCACTGTTTATAGTTCCATTAAAACGTTGCCAACTTGCCAGGTACGCTGATTTACACTTGATGAAGATAAAACAAAAACAATTTTTGTACTGACGCTATCATTTCAGGTATTCAGGATATCACAAACTGATTGGATGATAGAGACCATTTCTCTCACTTCAGTAGGCTATCTGTTAGAACCATCTGCACCAGAGTCTGAATTATTCGCCCCCGAGGTTTACGCGCACAAAATTATGTCAGGCAACACTATTTATTCCATGATATTCAAACCGCATGACTTCCAGCCTGGAATGAAATATCCTACGATACTAAACGTTTACGGTGGCCCAGAAGTACAACTGGTGTCGAATACTTTTAAAGTAGGTGCGCCATTTAATGGTCAACGCTCGAAAATAGTTGTACTGCGGATAAAATAAATTATCTTGTATTGTCTACAGGGTGCGATGTACCTGCGAATGCACTTGCTGGCCGCACAGGGCTATTGCGTCGTGTTAATTGACTCGCGAGGCTCACAACATCGAGGATTAATTTTCGAAAGCCACTTACAACGTAGGATGGGCACCGTCGAACTGCGTGACCAAGTCGAAGTATTAAAATGGCTAGCCGAAACTACTGGGTACATAGACTTAACTCGTGTAGCGCTTCACGGCTGGTCTTACGGAGGATATTTAAGTCTAATGGGCTTGATACAGTATCCTGAAGTATTTAAGGTATGTACGCAATACATACAAGAAGAAAGTAACGATTGGAGACAAGTCTGGCATAAATATTCTTAAAGCAATCGAAACTTACAGCTGGCAATCGCTGGTGCACCGGTGACGTCGTGGAATTTTTATGACACTGGCTACACAGAACGTTACATGGACTTGCCGCAGAATAATCCGCACGGCTATATGACTGGCTCAATTTTGTCATACGTCAATAAGTTCCCCGACGAAGAAAATCGATTGTTAATAATCCACGGATTCATAGATGAAAATGTACACTTTTTTCATACGAGTCAGTTGATTAATGCTCTCGTGAAAGCTGGCAAGCCCTACCAATTGCAAGTCTACCCAAACGAAAGGCACAGTCTCAGAAGTGTGGACGCCAACAAGCATTACGAGACTACTCTGTTATCTTTTCTGCAAAACCACTTATGAACCTGTCGACGTTCACTCGGCTAGACAGCTTCGACGGCGTTGAAACGAGATTTTAAGGATTTAATTAACTGCCATTACTTTATGTACATAGACTAAAACGTTTCAAATTCATTGCCGTTTCCTCATATTCGCGATGGTACAGGTAGGCATTTTTCTTTCAACTCTCAATCGTAAAACAAAAAATTCATGTCTCACTACAAAAATGCTATTTGCAATAATTTATTAGAAGGGCAAGTCTCGCTGAAATTCTGAAGGCACATGACGCTATGTCCGTTCCCATAGAGAACTCGCATAGTCGTTGAATAAGTTAATACCACTTAGCTATACCACGCCATATGAAACCATCGCGAAACAGATATACGTCTAGAAGTCTCACAGTCATTTCGAACAATCATGATTGAATGAAACCCTAATGACGTTTGTTTTTTAAAAAATGGACAATACTCATACTTTCTTTGTACATATATACATATACATAATCAGAGTTAGATCTGCAAACAAGAGACTTTTCAAGGGGTTTTCCCAATTGTACTTACAAAATGTTCACATCCCATCTTAGAAATTTTGTCTACCCCTCCACTATCGTCGTATTTTAAGCTTGATTATGTATATATGTTTGAACTGTCGTTCATCTTTTTATGATAAACAGTGATAAAGAGTATTTGCGCAGGACAAGTATTTGCGATCTTCATCATTATGGAACTGTCGTATATCCGATGGATAATTATTTATCAATAAATAAATTCACTATTTTATATTTCGTCGATTAGATCAACAATTCTTGCGTACCATACAGACATTTCTCTATGATAGGGGGGTTGCACAATGTGATATACATAACAACACAATTTCCATGTAGCCAAATTTCTGTCACAATGCATCTACTGTCTACAAAATCCAGTTTTTGTTTTCTTATTCAAGAATTTGAACAGATATTTTATTCTCTTGTTCATGTTCTTCCACTCAGTTGGTTTGAGTGCTGGAACTGCACCGTTCTTCAACATTTTTCTTCTGCGAAGTTGAACTTGATATTCATTGCCACTAACACCCCTTAACCAAGATGGTACATTATATAATATTCTTGTGGGATGAAGTTTTTCTGAACCTAAGATATCTATGTAGTCATTTTGGCCAAAGAGGGCCTTTTTTTGTGACCAAGCATCTGTAGGCGCATATAGTGGCATAGACAATATTCTTTTGTCGCTTGCACGAGGCAACGTGCCTTTCATATCAATGGGATCCTTGTATCCATATCTTCTGATTAATGGACCTCTTGCAATTTTATCCGCATGATAACGAAATCGCACTGGCGTTATTTGCGGTGTCCATGCATTAATAGTTCTGCGTACAGTATTCGTAATCCACGACATTTTCTAAATAAACAGAGACCGACATATTACCAATATATTCAGAAACTTTCCTTCGAAAAATGCTTTCTTGCCTATTCTGTTACTAAACTAAGCTAACATTCTATTATACGGTCTCGAAAGAATAATTTACTATTCCGATTACGGTATAACCAAATTTCTTTGAGCCATGTACATTTTACAAGTTATATTTTATTTTGATTGGAATCCAGTAATAATGGAGCGAATACGTTACAAACCTGAGATTGTGTTGCAAAAATTGTGAAGTAGTTTTACTGTTTTCACACTATGCACGATTGCATTTTCCTCTCTAGCAGGTATTGGCAGGTATTGTTGAGGTTAGTTAAGGTGCTGCGTTTAAATAGTAAATACCGATCGGCTATGTTATGTTGTGTTATGTGTGCGCGCTGGGCGATGCGCGCGCTGCTTGACTGCACCCATTGCACCGTGTGGCGAAAAGGACAGAGTTATGTTCTGTCTCTTCCCACCAAAGACTTTGGCGCTGGATACCGCTAGATACCGCCAGAAATGCCGGTAATGTCAAACGAACAGTGACGACAATGACTTTGTAAGTTTGGAAGAAATTCGACGAGAGAGTTGTTAACCAAATCTCAGGTAAAAGTGTTCGTATAAAGATGATTAAGCTGATCAAAGATATTGATTTACAAGACTGTGTATTGATAATTCCTTCGGTGGCCGTTGGAAATGTTGGTCAACTGACGGTTGACTTGCTCATTTCAAATCTTAACCTACAACCGATAGGATACGTCTTAACGTCGGCTTTTATTCCAATCGTTGGATTGGATCCGTATAACGAACAATCGGATGAACTCTGCACAGCGGTGGACATTTATGCGAGTACTGACAAAAAGATCGTTGTCATACAAATTCGGTCGTTGCTCATTAAACGACCGACGGAATTTTTCAGTGACTTGCAACGTTTCACCGCCGAACAAAAGATTGCTAAGGTACAAAGTGAACATTGAGTTATATGATTTCTGTACTTTATGATGGCACATGGCAACATTTGTAACAACATTTTTCACGCAAACCGTAGGTGGTAATTCTTACGAGCAGTTATGCACATGAGAAACAGCCAGAGCAATTGCTAGTTTCAAAATTCAGATACCTGGGGTCTGAGAACTTAATTTCTGAGAATAGCAGCCTCTTTGAGACTCTGCAATGGATTAAGTACGAGCCAAGTTCCCTAGTGAATGCTAACACGAGGGACAAATTAACCATCTCTGGCGGAGGAATTGCTAGCTCTTTGTATACTTTCCTAACATCTGCTAATATTCCTTGCATTATTTTATTTAAATTCTGCTCCGAAGGAGATAATATTCCGGATGCTTCAGACTTATTAAGTTACTTAAACCAATGGTTGAAATTACTTAAAACAGATAGCAATGGTGCTTTGAGCATCAAATATCCACCATCGTGGAAATACCTGTTTGGTAACCCACCACCGTCAGAAATATACTGAGTAAATCTAAGACATTTCAATGATTTTCATTCATAGGTATAACGGAAACGGAGATTTACAAAATCTTAGAATAATGTATTTCAAAAATTAAGATAAATTACATCTTCCCTATTTGTACACGAATAGTCACAGGCTTAACCAGATAATAACAAAGTCTGAGTATCTTTCACTTAAGCAAGGAGCTTGTACTTTGCTGAAAATGCAGAATAAGACACAACTGCGGCCAGGAAAGCAGCTAGAAGTTCAGAATTGACCCAGGGACCTAGATACACTCCTGGATTATTGAGCACTACTACTGCCAATGGTTTCACTGTGCTGGGATCTTCTCCGTTTCTGTATGCCTTACGAATGGCTGCATACTTCTCTTCATCATACAGCTTTACATTATAATCCCCAGACCTGGCCTTCTTAACATCCTCTGTCCAGGAAACCTAACAAATCATTTCCATGACGTATTAAACTCGGGCAAGATTCTTTTAAAATTAGCCATTATTATAGGTACATATAAAAAAAGTGATGCAGACCCATCAATGGATCTAGCGTTAATATTTTCAAGTAAAAAATTAACATAATCGTACCGCATTGTTAGCGTATTGCTCTTAATTCATGCAACGCCGGTGATCGGCTTTCATTACAGTGCGTACATAGGAGAGTCAAATTACCTGATATTTGTTGTCGGCGCTCAATCTGACAGCAGGCAACGTCTTGCCCTCGACTTCTGCGTACAGCGAAATACCCTTAACGCCGTTGCTGCACTTCAAAATAAATTGCGTGGTAAAGGCGACGTTCGTAAGGACCGTCGCATCCTCCGTGACATATGCGGAAGCGACGACCTCGGGTTTTTGGCAGGTTTCGCCGAAAACCGCGCCTACCACTGACGCGATCGTGAACAGCCAAATCAGTTTGTTCATGTTGCTAAATTTTAATTCACTAATTCGCTTTAGCTCCAACTGTTTTCCACGTATTTAACCTCGTTGATTGATCTCGCGGAACCAACGTACGAGGACGGACACATGTACTGTATAAGTTTAATGTGTTGGTGTTGGTCCTTGTTTAAGATCGAATGTCATTGGCTCTCATGGTTCCACGAGTACTGTGGCGATTGCTCTTGTAGAGGGCGCAGATTGTACGATTGAGACACGCGGCTACCACCACGTAGCAGGCCATGCTTAGTTGGCCCATGGCTAAAGACATTATACAGGGAACAGAAACTGAACTTTCAATTGTTGATTTCAGTTTTCTCGAGCGCCATCTACCGGCGCCGTCCTTTCACGAAAGACGGGACCAATGCGCATTCTTCCGGAAGACATCACTCCATCACTGAGGTAAAAGTTTTATTAACCTCGAGACTACCAGTAAATTAATTTTTCTAATTACATGAATTCAGAGTTGAAAAGTGTTTGTACTTATACGGAGTAGCTAGATCGATAGTCCGAATCTCTCTCTCGTAAGAGTTTCAATGGTGTACAAATGTACAGTACAAATTTGAATTTAGCTTGGTCGTCATCGATGTTTATTCGGGGGATTTCTTTTGGGAATCGATTCGTCTAATTCACAAATAGGGAGTAATGAACTTCCTCAATCCTTGTATTTATTCAAAAGCGCGATCGTTCGATCGTAAAGAATCTCCTTAGCGTTGATCGCCCACATGTAATCTAGGTGACCGAATTTCTTGTAAGGCACTTCTTCGAAATAAACGACGCTTCGTAACCTTTTATATAACTCCAATACATCCTGCGAACAAAGTTGCGTCAATCTAAAATTCCGTAATTATGGCAGGTAAGGACACGAACCAAAACCAAAAATTACCTCTTTCTTAATCATAGCATCATTAGGGGCGTAAACCACTGCCATCGGAGCTGTTATTTTTTCCACCTGGTATGCCGGTGGCTTCGCTTGATTATAATGTTTGAAGTTTTCTTCTGCCGATCCATAATCGTACTTTGCGAATCTATCTGTGAATGAAACAGGTGTTTTGTAAAACTTGTACGATGTTTGAACAAACTATTTTCCATATTTCAGTATTTTTAATATTAATTGCGATGTACATAGCCAGATGATGCGATGGCGTACTTTAATTAGAATTCACACTTTTCTTACGCGTAACTATGGTTTGACGAAGATGGAAGACCGTCTGGGTAGATGCACCGGCCGGCATGTACTTCAAAAAATATGGTAATAAAGTCTGTAAACAAAATCGATCATTTATCAATCATCAATCTGCTTTATTACGCTACAAATGTCATCTATAATTTATTTAATATCTTATCGGTGATTTAAATATTTACGATGTATTTTAACTTACGGTATTCAGTTGCTCAGAATCCATACCCGATATTTCGGAAAAGGCCCACCTACAAGCCGATTGAGTTAGAGCACCATCTCTGCAAAACGTTTTCCCTATTACAGCATTCATTGTAGTCTGTGGAGCGAGGTCGTAGACTCCTTCAGATTCAAGAATTTTCTAAGAATTTCATTAAATATTAATTCTAAGAAACTGAGTTGTCAGTGTCGCTAATTATAAGGCGTGTTTCTTCGGCGTTTATGATTTTGCTTACATTTAGTAGCGATATTGAGATAATACCTGAAACTCCGGCCCGATCTCCAGGAGTTGTCCGACCATCCTTCTGAATTCATGGTTCCAATATGCCACCGGCGCCCAAGTTATAGCCAGACTGAATTTCTTGTTGTACTCTGGCATTGTGGACAACAGAATGTAAATCATCGCCGTGCCCAATGAGTGCCCGATGTACTGTAAAGTCTTTCTACCCGTAAGTTTTAAGATGTAATCGACTGCGGCTGGTATATCTTTAAGAGCCATCTCATCAAAGCTGTTAAAAGAATTGTGATGGAAAATAATTTGAGCGTAAATGGTCCAATTCCGTCAATCAGTATGTTATGATAATGAAGTCTCACCTGAATTTCCAGAATTCCGGGTCAGCGGTCGTGAGTGTCTCGTGAGAACGACAGTAGGTATTGCCCCGAATGTTCCCTAACCAGACATCGTATCCAGCATCAGCGAGCAAAAATGCTGCAGTACAGGGAAGCGCGTGTTATAGGTGAGAATCACACGTTAAAGGTAATATAGATGTAACAGGAGCGATAGGCGTCACAGTCAGGGACTTGAGGAGTAATGAAGGTCGCGATGGACATGGAACAAGAACGGCTCTGCTTTAAACTGACAGAGTAGGCATCCTCGACCCCCGGCAATGATATTTTGCGACTGGCTTCGCTCAAGGATATACAAATTAAGTAGGTCGGTTTCTTGAATCGGAAAAAAAAAGGTGATTGCCCCCTTAACATTCGCGTAAGCTTCTTTCATGATTATGTGTCCTGTGATTGTTAATTATTTACATTCTATGTATTTCCTTTAACACTACTAGAACACGTGCGGTGCATCTTGATGCATGTTTTTCTGTCCCGTAATATTCTTGTTAATTTGGCTTCGGCAAATAGAGGGGCCGCAAGAAACGTCTTTGCTATTTCATTATGACCACGGTAAATCATAATTAACGATGAAGAACGGCAATCGGAAGAGCTAAATCGTCTTCTAATGCTGCAGTTACGTGCACACTAGTAACGTGCAATGTTAGCAGTTAGTGTGAAACGAAAATATGCAATTATCATGCATTGACTACAACGTTGTACTATACACAGCGCATAATGAATGGAGGGTAACTATGAATAAAGAGCAACAAAATATACGGGAAAAAAAATTCCCAGAAGAAGAATGACCTGCCTTCAGAGTATACTGTGACGTATAGATCATCCTGGACGGAATGATCTTGTTCCATGAATATTCACCCGATTACCTCGCCCTCAATTCCAGCCAATGTCACGGATCACTACTTATTAGTACGAGCGAAAAATCTCGTGTAATGAGCATTTTTTAGCAATTTTTTTAGCCATCTTTATTTTCAGTATGCCTCGGTGAACTTTTCTGACAACAGATCGATCCCCGCGATCTCTCGTTAATGTTGATCTTTGTCTACACAAGAACAGTAGAATGTCCCATCAGCCGCGCGATTTTACGATAATTCATAACAATGAAACGGAATGGAAAACTCACGTCACATTTTTACGCATCTAAAAAGAGGTCAAGAATAACAACCGATCGTCGGATCTGCGTAGTGAACAAACATGCGTCATAACAGTATATACGTCAGAGGAAACTTGCAATAAGAACAAGACTCTTAACTATTCGCAATACTAAATAAGGGACGCTTATTCACCCTCACAGCTTGCACAAACAAAGAAAAGAGGATAAGGGCGTCGATCCGTTGTCGCGTACGGAATTTAACCTACTTTATATTTTTAATGCAAGCACGCCCGACAATTACTTATACCGAGGCACGTTCACCTTGACATATCGACGAGCACCCATCAAAGAGATTCGACGAGCATTTCGAAAATCGCCCCGAGACAACCCTGATTATCATCAAGCGCGCCCATACACCCATCAGGCATCTGAGGAAAAAGATACTCTGGCGTTACCGAGATCCTTCTGAGGGCCCATCAACACCCAGCTATCTGACGAACCCATCAACCCATGTTGAATGTAGACAACAGGCTTATTGTTGGAAGATGAACTCAACAGAGGACTGCTCGGTATCCTGTGCAACGTTATATGATAACCATCCTCCGTCGTGATGTTGTGCTCCTCGGCAGGATATCCATGTCGCTCCACCAACGCAATCTGAAAAAAGCATCGGTTTTTGCTGTTGTCAAGTTATAATACATCATGACACGCAATTCGAGAACTTCCGCTGAACATCGAGGAATCACGATTGCGATGAACGTTCTGGTTTTAATTTGAATGAAGGCCAACGACGCACGTGGTCCAAGGCTTGGCGAGGAAGAGGGCATGTTGAAGACATGGACTGGGAAAAACATCTTATATCTTGTTTCGATGTTGCGAGATTCATTGAAGAAACTGATCGTTCTGAATATTTGAACAGTGGTCAATAATGGAAAAATGGGAGTACTCACGAAATGTAGAATGATAGGGTCACCATTCGCTCTGGCTTCCGATAGATCTCTTATCTTCGTTATGACAGGATTCTTGGGAAATATCATTTCCCGCAAAGGGCCTAACGTACAATGCACCGTCGGGGTTGAAAGTGCAATGAGGCACCAAACCAACAACTGAAGGCACCGTCTCATCTTACCACTTCCGCGACAAGGCAATAGGACCGAATGGAATTAATTATATTTTCACTGTTGTTCATCTATCACTTATCGAATCAATGTTCGCGAACGTACGAAAGAAGCCTTCCTTCCTTCATTAATGGGTCAAATGGCAAACTGGTCAGAACGGCGGACAAACTTCGACTGCGCGATGCGGTCTTACTCCCTTCTCAAATATAGGATTCTCTCCTCTCATTACGTAAAGATCTCATCAGTCGATCCTTCTCCCCAAACTATTCAAAAACTTGGAATCGTCCGGTTTTATTCGATCTGTCTTTGCGACCGAATTCGGCATTGAATGTCAAACGAACGTCTCTCTCTTCAAATGAACAACCCTCGTTCGTGAAACATATACGTCGGATGACATTCCGCAGATAATATATGGATAAGGAGATCATTCAGCATTAAGCATTTTCTGTGGCAATTTGAATTATTTGATCGGCCGTTCATAGACTGTATTTACGATTTCCAGATATGCGGGTATTTTTTATTCGATAAATCCCAATACCATGCGATATCTAATGCAAATACAATTTCTCTGTACCTCGCACGTTTGAATAAACTGTGCATATTTTTTAATTTAAATCAATGTCAGACACGACAAGGAATAATTCCTTAAAGCCCGCAAGTAAGTTTAGACAACTACCCGAATTCGATTTGATTTTACTTGAAATATATTCTTAAGTGATAAAATCTAAAACTATATATATAGTATAAAATATATAATAAGTCAGTTAAAAATAACATCTAAAGTGATTTAGAAGCACGTAAAATGACAAACTGCGACCGAGATATAACCCAACAAATTTGAACTTTTCCACCATCTTTTAATCGATGTGCACCTGACACAAAACGATCGAACTCGCTACAGACGGTTCAAAAACTCGCGGTGTAACATGACGTAACAATCGTTCATTCACCATCATTCACCGGCTAGTAGAATACTTCACTCATGAGCAGCTGTATGTTCGATGATGTGAACCAATGTTAGCCCACGTGTGCTCTCTTGTGTACGAACATCTTAAGTAGTGACATGAAAAAGATAATTGCAACAAATAGTGCATTGTCTATCTTACTTCAGATTGGATAGGTTTAGTTATACAATTGATTGTTCCGAATCGTGAATGAATACTTCAACCTTGGCATGTGCCGTAGGCAACGTATTACGGCATAACCAAAATACGTTGAAAAAAGGCTTGCTTTTGCCGAAATATCGGCAGTGCTGTCAGGCCGCAGCTAGCATGAAACATAGTTACTTGAAGACAATGAACAGTGCACAGGAACCCGTCAAAACAATTAAATCGAAACGGAAGAGAATTTGCATGCAGTCTAATGGCGGAAAAGTATCCTTATCTGTACGTTCAACTTTTTTTTCTTTATCTAGCCTATACCTTCTCGAATGATTCAATTGCAATGTTATTTAAGTGTAGGGCATGTCGATTAACATATTCAAGACTTGTCCCATTTATTTTCAATGCAAAGAAAATACCAAACTACAAGTTTCACTAGTACATAGATGGTTGTACCTTAGAAATGAACAAACAAGTCCATTTTTACTATATGTTTGCATTAGATTTATGGCAGCGGAGGTTACGGAGCTCCACGTTGCATCTTTCTGACATCGGATAACCATAATTATGTATTCAACTGCGGGGAAGGCATGCAACGACTATCGCAGGAGCATAAAATGAAATTGTCAAGAGTCCGCAGAGCATTTATTACATCAAGTAAATGGGAAAATATTGGTGGACTTATAGGACTTGGATTAACATTTGAAAGCCTGGGCACATCGCCATTACATGTTCATAGTCCTGAATCATTGTCAACTATACTAAAAGCAAATGAAGAATTTCCAAAAATTGCACATGTAAACATGAAATTTGTGGTCTGTAACAGATACGATGCATATAGGGATGTATTGATGACTGTATGGCATGTTCCCATTAAGCCTAATGTTGTAAAAAATGATATTGAAAACATAGATGATGAGGATGTGCAGACTGCTACAAAAACCAGTGGTAAACGAACATTGTCCAAGAATTACCACAAGAGAAAACTGTTAAAAACAGATTGTGCAGAAACTGAAGTAATGCTTCAAGAGGTTGTATGCTATGCTTGCCGTTTGCACGATCGACCAGGTAGCTTAAGCTTGGAAAAATGTGTAGAATATGGTGTAAAACCTGGACCATTGCTTGGAAAGTTAAAACAAGGAGAGGACATTACATTGGAAAACGGGACTGTAGTGCGTAGCACTGATGTCTGTACTCCAAAAATTCGTGGGCCTGCCTTTCTAGGTATAAGATCAGAATGTGTTTTATAAAGCATAAGTATAATTAGTTCAATGGTCAACTTTTCAAAATTATGGTTACAGTTGTGGATGTGCCTTCTAAATCTTATCTGGAATCTTTTCTGAATGAAGAAAAGTTTAAAGAATACCAGAATGTAGAAAATGATGAATGTTCTGTTGCCTATATATTTCATTTTACACCAAAGGAAATAGTGAAAGATCCACGTTACGTAGATTGGATGATTAAATTTGGACCCAACACAGAACATATAGTGCTCGACGAAGACAGCTATACAATAAGTTCCGCAGCTATTGTGAAACATCAATACATGCTTAATCTAATTCATCCTAAAGTATTTCCTCATCTTCCAAACGGAGAAGGAGAAAATAAGGAAGAGGATAGAAAAATTGATATTACCGACAAGGTAGCGTAGGATGTGAATTCTGGCTTATTACTCACTGATATTATAATATTCATAATTAGTTATTTATATATGTATGAAGGAAGGAAATCATCTGAAAGCGTATGTTCCAAATGCACTAGACGTATTCTACCTATTCCCAACGCTGCAACGTGATTCAGAACAGAACATAAGGTTATCACCAGAGGAATATGTAAACGAATGTTACAATGTAGATGGATTTTCGGAGCAATTAAATGACGTTCAACGTAATATTGAGGCCCGCACGAAATCGTTATCCAATGCAAATGCAGAATATCCGAAGGTTGTGATGCTCGGCACAGGATGTAGTGTACCTTGTAAATATAGAAATACGAGCGGTATACTTTTACAAACAGATGAAAGTAATTGCATATTAATGGATTGCGGCGAAGGTATACTCGGACAGATACAAAGGCGATTTAATAAATCGAAATACGAAACCATTCTGAAGGAAATGAAGGTATGTTCTCTTCGTCGGATATGTTCTTACCCACCTCTTGTTTGTGTCGTGTGTAATAAATATATTAAAACTTAGTTTTCAAAATTTATGTCCTCATTAGGGAATTTTTATATCTCATCTACACGCAGATCATCACCTAGGGCTCTTTTCAATAATCCTGAAAAGAGCAAAACTGACAAAGGATCCAATTTGCATTGTCGCACCCGACCAATATTTGAGTTGGATGGAAGCGTATCATAAGAAGGGAGAACCGATTCTCGACTCGGTCAAGTTTTACTCATCCGAATATATGCACGTGGACCAGCGTTCTATTGATTTCGAGCGGAAGCAGTCGTTATATAAATATTTAAACATACGCAATATATGTACAACGAAGGTGAGGCATTCTGGTTGTGCGTTCGGTGTTACGATTACGCTGCTCACCGGCGAGAAGATCACGTACAGGTACATATATGTGTATAGACTGTTTAGAACAGGGAATCGGTGAAATAATTAAAGTTAATAGATGATAGATGCGTAGGGGGCAGAAGCATATTTAGTTTAGTCTACATCATCCTTTCTCGGACATTTTCAGTGGCGACACGATGCCGTCGTCGAATCTCATTTCAATGGGCTCCGATTCTGATCTCCTCATTCACGAGGCCACCATGGATGACACTCTCACAGGACTCGCAAGGAAGGCCCAGCACACGACGACGACAGAGGCAATCGAAGTAGGCAGGCAAATGAACGCAAAGTTCACTTTGTTGACGCATTTCAGTCAGAGATACGCAAAAGTACCCTATATCACTGGAGGAGTGAATGCACCCGGCATGGAAACTGTCGGCATAGCGTACGACTTCATGGACATAAGTATATCACAAGTGAGCCTTTTGCCGCTCTTCTATCCCGCACTGTTGAGCTTGTTCGCTGACAATGTTGAGGAGTATGAAGTGCGTGCGGCGAGGAAACTGCGCAGGAAGAATGAGGAAGAGGAGTTGTTGGCAGATGTTTCGGAGTTATAAAACATATGTATGCAAAGGTTTGTTCCCTTTTCTATGGCACACATCAAATGGAACCGTTTGCAGTGTAAATCTTCAATCAATAGAAAATCGTTTATTACATTTCTTGTTGGTTATACTTACTCTACCAATTATTACGAGAGAGTTTTGTAATTAAAAGGTGCTGGTTGTTTATATAGTACGTTATACGATGTTAATGTTGATCATTCGCAGAGTCGATCCAGTACCTTGCGTTAAGTAACAAATTGCCTATGGAATACTTATGACAATGATAATAGCAGCGATAATAAACGAAAATACATATGTATATAAAGGAGATTCTCGTGTAGTCCTCATAGTCACTTAATCGACCATTATAGTGTATATAAACATAAAGACATGTTTTAATCTTACACGGTCATGCTTAACTTTTCCTTAACGTAATGACTTTTGCATTATTACATTTGTCGAGCCAGAAGCATTTCTGAATTATATCTAAGTTTCGACAAAACAAAACAAAAAATAATAGAATGGTTCACAGTACATGCACGAACATGATTCGCGTATAAAATATGTATAAAAAGTGTGTCGGGGCTCGATACACGTCTGCGCAAGGTTCGAAACGGTTACGGGAGAGCTGTCAGTCTTGAGAATTTATCGGGAGTTTGGCGAAGCACAGCGACAGCAATAGTAGCGTGACGGCAATCGTATGAATTCGCAAAAAGACGCACGATAATTTTGCGCCAATATCGTTTTTAAGTACGTTCAAGACAGGAACTCTAGCATACGAGTAGGTGAACCGGTCGTTGTCCCTGCATTCGTATATATGACATTACAACCAAAGCAAAAACAGACAGTGGGTAATCATTTGAATCATTTGACGATTCTCGCACAGTCTCGCCGTGTTAGAACTCCCACTTTGTCGCGCTGTCGTAGTCTGTTTCGCCCAGACGTAATGCTCCGTTCTTGCCCGCGGTTAGGTACCGACCGTCAGTAGACTTAATGCAGATGCGAGATGGTTCGCGTAGTTCCAGGTAAAAACCGTCGGACGGTACGTCCGAGTCAACAGTGACTCCCTCGCTGTCCGCGTGCCAATATTTTCCATTTTGACCTAAACATTTGATCAATAAGATAATGAAGAAGGAAAACTTTCAGGATAAATCAAGCGTAACGATCCTAAGTCTAAATACCGGTAGCCGTAGTACAATCATTCGCTGAGTGTTACAACGTGAGAGTGTACGGTATAAGAATGTGATGTTAACATACCCTTAAATTTGACGACTCCTCTTTCGCAGCGTTCGACACGGATAGTCTCGTAGCTGGCTTTGTTGCACTCCAGCTTAGGACTCGCCGTGCTTTTTGGCCCAACGAAACCCTGTTCGCAACGAAGCACGAGAACGGGCCTGTTCATCAGGTAGAAGTAATACTTGCTGACATCTGAGTCACTTCCGTTAGGTGAGTCAGCGTTCGCATAAAGATGGCCGGATCTCTTGGTTGCCAGGAACTTCCCGTTGTTAGCACGTAAGGCGACCGTGCCATCTTCCGTTTGCCAAACAAGGTCGAAGAGAGCGTTTGACGAGCGTCTGTGATCCGACGCCTGAATACCACCACCTGCTTCCAGGCTCCAGTAACGGTCCTGCATCGTACGCACGTACCATCGTTTCGTCACGCGATCAAACTCCAGCTGGAACGTCTCGTGGCCTGATATCTCGTCCTGATTAGCGGTCACGTCTACGCCTGAAATCACCGACAATGAAATTAGCCCATTGAACTCAACAACAAATGAGAAGATCCATGCACTCAAAGTGTTAAAATGTACGGCTATAAGAACCCAGGGGAAATGACCAATTTTTAGTATTATACGTGTACTTTTCTCATAAAACAATGCATATACATGTGCTATTCACGTCCCATGGGAAATGTAAAAGTTATTCACCAAAAATCAATCACCTACCCTGCTTGACAGACACGTATCGTTGATTAAGAGCAGCGACGAAGGAAGCTTGCGGCAACGACTCTTCCAGAGAGAAGAGCTCATCGCGCGTTACGGTCGTCGAGCGTGACTTCAAAACAGCCTTGCTTCCGATCGGTGCTAAGTAAGCGCCGTGAATGTCTCTGCAATGTGGAACAATCAAGATCAGTTACACTATAATGGCCTTATCGTCAAGATGAATGTGATGAAACTAATATTTTGCATCGTGCCTTAGTATCGTACCTCAGAGCGAGAAGTCCGGCGTGAAACTCGGCAGCGTACAAGCAGTCTCGGGTGCATGAGTCAAGAAGCTTGCCGTCGCGGGCTAGATACTTGTTGTTGCAAGTATGAAGAGCGTAGTGACCGCCCTCAGGACTCGCGTGATCCTGACCACCGTCGTCGTGGTCAGCCATTGCTCCCGGTCGGAATTCGAGTGTAAAAAGCGTATCCTCACCCCAGGGGACGGGGGCGTCCACGTGAATCTCATCCTGAGTGGCGCTCAAATGGGCGAAACGTTTTCTTCCAGCCGATCGAAGATTTACCTACATAAGCAATGAAAATGTTACGGTCAACAGGAGGCCAGTTAAACCATTCCTCCTTTCTAGAAAAGTTGGATCTGGAAGTGAGAGATTCTCTATGTCAGCTGCGTTATACGCGCATCTCAGATTGACATCTCTGACGCTCATGGAAATTAGTACTCGTTAGTCGGTCAAGTGGACGAGATAAGTGAGTGAACGTCCACGGCATCGTGGATGATCGTTCTGCTTATTTGTTGTAACAGATATAGCGCACGAGAAACGACGGCGAACCCGTTAACCGACGCTGTGACACTGTTTTCAGCGGACCGGTACAATTTTACCAACTATTAACCCTATTTGAAGGTATCCACCGTGAAGTCTTATCCTCTGATCGTGTATGAACCTGTTTTCTCTCGGCGATGACCGACGAAGTGGGTAAAGTGAGAATAAAATATATACCCGTACGTTTCGTTAGTTTCAAGAAACATAATTTCGGTATTACGGTATGTTTTTTCTTCCCTAGTATGAACATGTAGACAAGTAACGAACATAATTTATCATTATACGCCACCGTTAGATCGATGGCACGGCTGAAGCGTAGAGAAACTGTGCATGAAGAGTTCGCCTGGTCGCAAAGTTGCTGGTTCCCGACAAAAACGCGAACGTCCTTTTTCGCCGCTCGTGCACCGTTTGCGCAACCGCTTATTTGTCGCGCGACATGAGTCCGGTAAGCACTCTGCCCGAGCAATTTAGAAGAGGCTGTGCAATATGAATAACCGGCACGATTATGAAGCAACGATAGTGGAGAACGCGGCAAAAAGGGACGAAGACTACCAGTCAAACAGGAATCGATTTTCTGATATGAGCGAAGGAAGCGATACACGTGCAAAAAATCAGAAAGAATGAAGGAAAGACTGCTGCAGGTATCAAAGAGATATAAAATGAATAAAGGTAACTTGATTTCCAAAGCCCATCAGAATACGTCGGAGAATAAATACGGGAATAAACATGTGTATATATATTTATGTCTCGTGACTTCTATATATACAGAGAAGTAATCCGATCGTGACAAAAGCTTCGTCGTCGTTTCATACACGTTGATCCACCCACACGCATATAGACGATACTCTTTGAATGCATGCATCCGTACGACCGAAGCACACACGAGGGAGTGTGACATGAATGCGTCGCATTTTAAAGAGGCCCGACAGTCCTCAAACGTTTACAACACGATTTACATTGTGAACGTTCCGCACGAAACCGATGCTCTGGGCGAGCTTCCTTTGTGCCTCGTGGTGGTTCGACTCTTTCGTAAAAGAGTTCAACGCGTAGAAGGAACATTTTCCGGCCGTGCGTCAGTGGGCTTTTGGGGGGGAGGGAGAAGAAAATAAATCGACGTTCGTGGTGGGATACCGTTTATGAAAAACGGCGCACGACAAAAGGAGATTGCACTTTTTGCGCGGTGTCGTTTCTCTCGGCTTCTTTATGCGGATGGGAAGAGAGTCGGCGAATAAGTGGAGGGCCGCCTTTTTTGTCGTTCCTGCTGTATGCAACCAGCGAAACCGGCCTCGTGCTCGTCGCGATTACATTTATTTCACGGGAATGCCACGCCACTTACACCGGAGACGGTTGCGTTAGAAAGTCTGCCGTGTGATTTCTCGCGAGAGCGCTCAAAAGAGTCAAACTTTTTTCAGCGAACTACCGCTACCTAGTCACCGGCGAATTGGGTTATCCTACCTGTGGTCTGGCCGCAAGATGCACGAGCCAGTACTCTGCTTCGCCGGGAGCCTTTGCGATGCACTTCAACTCGTCCTGGCTAGAGCCGATGAAATACCCCCTCTGTATGTTCTTCAATGCCCATCGACCGCTTCCTAGAATCATTTGTGTCATGATAAGAATGACCGAACTACCGCAGCAGTGCACACAACGGAAACACGAGCGGATGAAACCGGAGCCAGAATTCAGGAAGAAGCAAAGCCCAATTGCGTTATAACTAAGAATTTGCTCATACTTTACTATAATGGCCTATTTTTTTTTTTATTATCAATAGTTTATGAGGTGGCCTCTTAAGAACTTAGGAGATGTTTGGTGACATCCTCAGAGAAGTAGCTTACCGTCAGAGGCAAGCTGAATCTGGAAGGCACATCCTGGATCGGATGGATGTTCAGCCTCGCAGGTGACATTGCCGAATTGGTCGACGGCCAGGTATCGATCCAAATGGGAACGGAGGAAAACTTGATGCTCACTACCTTCCAAGGTCCACAGCTGCTTCTTCTTCAGGCTGGAGCCGTTTGCATTGATCTTGAAGCCAAACGTCTCGGCCGTAAGATATTTAAATTTCCCATTAATCAAGCCAACCTAAAACGAACACGAGAATAGGTATTACCGATATTAAGAATGTTTAATTTACTACTACCACTGAATATTTATAATTATTATGTATCTCTACAAGAACATACCGTCCAGCCCGTCCTATCGACTCCATTTTCTGATCCTACGCACTCTCCGCCGTTGCTCTGCATCTCTCTGCGAATTTGTTGGGTATCCTAATTACCCCTATGCCGCTTCAACACCGACTGGATGTCTGAAAGCAGAGTAGAACGGAAATTGGCCATGGCGCGTATGATAACGACTGGATTTGTGGTACAGATTACTTTTTTCTGAACAAGCGTCTGAGTGTGAAGAACAGGTAAAGGTAATTTACATATCATGAACTATTTTATATCAGTATATTAGCATAATTACATTAATATAATATATTTTCGAATATACAAATACATAAGGAACAATGTACTCTGATATATGTATATCATGCTTTGTTACATACTATTATAAGTAGTGTATTAATCGATAATAGACGTACGCTCAATCACGAGTTCAAAAAGGATGAGCAACTGTCCCTATCGAGCAATTATCGCGCGCTTGACGGTCAATCCACTTGAAACTGCTCGACACTTCAACATTCTCGCGTCCATCTGTTCCATCCTTAACGCTCTAGCCATGCTCGATTAACTCGCGCTTTAATCCTTGGCCGCGCATCATCGATCATTGGCGCGTCGAGCGATCAATTAACGTTTCAACTTCTGCCCATTTACAGTTACGCGCGCATAAAATTATAAGTCTCGTTCTGCCATTAACTATGTAATCGGAAACGTCCCATGGAAATGTTGACGTTCAAGTGGAACCGACAGGCAATATTATCCTCACGTTGACGTACAAAATTTATTAGACAGACGAATCCAATGGTAAGAACCAAAATTCAACGGTATAATCCGGTAAACTGTTATACACATAACTCTTTATGGACGACATACTAGCAGGTCGAGGCGATTTCTAATTAACCGTGTTTCACAAGATACGCATTTTACTTATTTTACATATCCAGTTCATAATATAGTTAGAAAATAATGTATCTGACGTATCCATCAGGTTGATAAGTGCCTGGGTCAAGGCGTTTTTAAGTCCCCGTTTGTAGCCACATTCGCCGAGCAGTTACGTATATGTACAAGGCATCGAAACAATAGGCAGACTGTACGCTGGATCGTACGAAGGACGAGAGAAAACCAGGAACAGGGGGAGAGAGTTGTGGTGTTGGCGGTGGGGGCCCCATGTCGACGGGAACGGGAATTGAAGGAGCACACACTGCAATATCAGCGTGTGTCCGTGCCCCGTGCCAACTGGTGTGTACGGTTCGCAGGTATTGATCCTTGGGTTTTGGCTCGACAGTATCGCGAGACGTCGTCCACCGACTACGGGGACCGGATATATCTATCGGCGCGTCCGCGCAGATTCATTCATCGTGCTCTCGCGATCGCGGTAAAACTAGAAAGATGAAGAGGTAATAATCAAGGAAACGGGTGGGGCAGGTATACTGACTTCCGCGCGTATGGATCAATCCCGTCGGGGAGATTAAATTAGTCGCCCGTCGTGGACGAATATGAAGATTGAATAATACCGATTAATTATGCTCATTACTCTGAATCAACGATGGAAAGATAGTCCTTCCGTCTGAAGGGACTCTAATACAGTCTGATGTCTGACATTTAAAAAGACTGACAGATGATGTCTGTTGCATCTCTTCACCATCCTGGGTCTTCTGACGAAAACCTATACTATACAAGTGTTTGTCACGTGTCTCAAAGTGGACAGGAAGAAGGTATGCAAATTAGAAAGGAAAAGGGCGATCTTGAAGTTGTCGATGGAAGACAGGGAGAGAGAGAGAGAGAAAAACCATAGAATAGATCACACACGGCCCAGGGGCAGAGTCTTTCATTCACAAGAGGCCCGCCTGTATACCTAAGCGGTCTTCCAATTAAGCGCCTATCCCGTCTATCAACGGCTGCGCCTTTCGTCGACGAAATACAGTAACGATCTGTAATCAGAGCGTGCGAGCCATCGCGATGAAAAGCAGAGTTAAATGGGCGCGGATCGATTAATTTCCGGCAAATCAATTACCGTCAATGAGTGCCACTGCATGACTTAAAACGTTGCTGAAGGTCGAAGAACAAAGCTCCAAGGAAGAATCATAAAAGTCAAACGCAGACTATGTATCGTACGTATTTAGTACGTATCCTGATCGATCCACCAACCCCGAGGTCAGAAGTCGCGGTAGGTCGTACAAAAATAATCCCAAAGTAATTTCTCTGTCTCGAGCATCGACCCGTACAAATGGTCGTTTCACTACGTACTATCATCGTCTCCGGTCGTTGACTCGTTAATTAATGTGCGTGGTGAAGATACATTCTTTCTCTTAAAGAGGTTCCTCATTTGGGATCGGGGTGTGAAAACACCGGCGACTGGACATTCCCATCCCTACAGTACAGCAAATAGTGCATGTGAGTTGTACACGTGTGTTTGTCAAGACTTGATCTGAAGGTATATAGAAACAATGACATGATCCATGAAGTGTAAACTGCCTGAAAGAGGAGATACGGGAAAGGTTCTGTGTGGGGTAAGTGGACAATACTGACCAGCAGTTTGGGTTGTTAGGATGTTGTAAGACTGGTGACCATGACCGCACCGGATACCTCGACTTTAAATATTGCCGGGATAAAGCAATGGTGTTTGGCTTCGGTCATTTGTAACTGTTCGTGCAGGCTTTCTCTCTCTCCCTCTCTCTCTGTCTCTCTGTCTCTGGATCTCAATGTGACCAGCTCCGAGCAAAAGTGTCCGTCCTGGCCTTACCGGAAATACAAGCAAAAAGACGACCTTCCCTGTTCGTTCAGCCTCGACAAGTCAATTGAGGACTACTGCTATCGTGCCTAACATTTCAGGTGGATTATCTTAAAGATACTGTTTCTGTTATAATTCTTTAGTGAAATTATTTTCAAAATGTTCCCTTGGTATGATTAAGATGCATCACGTGTATTTGTAAAATAAATTCCTAATGTTGATAGATCGTTGATGAATTTGGTTATCAAATCGATATCAATATGTTGTACTAAGGGGTATGCCTGTCCCAAAGCTAATTATAGTGAGACGCTGTTACGCAGTAAATTGAAACAATAAACACGCTAATCCAGATGACTACAAAGACAACCATTCGTGTATAAGATAAATATGTACGTAAGCAAGACAAAAGTGTACGGCAGGATGTACTTCCTCGACAATTGATAACGTTGGTTAGGAATTCCGGCTAACTTAAACCGATTATTTGTCCCGTTCGTTTAAGAAACATTAACTGCTTCTTATTGTGAGGTTTGCTCATTGCATTAATGCTGACACGACATTTGCAGGTAGCCAGTATAATCGCAGACAGATATTATTTTTGTTCCAGGTATACGAACGAGGTTATTATGCACGCTGAAACGTGCCTAGGATGCTCCAGCCGCATCGGTTGCGAGTTCAGAACCGTTAGTCGCCAACCACCAGATGTGCTGGCCGACATTAGCAGGTAATCTCGTAACGATTGCGGCGCGGATAATGCCTCACTTCTATACCCAATTACGCCAAGGAGAATTATTAATATTTCCATTCGCGTTATCCCGTTAAGAACCACTTAATAATTGTCCGATTCTTTCAGTACAAGAAAGGGAAACACGAATTCTGTCTCGTATACATGTGCATAGTTTTAAAGAAATAGGAAACGACGATAATGTATATATCAGCGTGAAAACATGAAAATCAGTAATTGTAGACACTTTACTAGTAAATATATTTATATACCTAACAATTTGGGTAAACCCTGAAGTACGGCCCGCGTTTTGGGTTGGGTCGAGGTGTGGCCCAATAGTAAGTGCATACATTTCCTAGGGAATGCATAAAATTTCTGAGTTCTGCGCGAACGATTAAACAAAATTTAATTCTTCACTTATTTCGTATTACATTGATTTACATTACAGAATAGGTAAAAACTTCTATTTTTGACAGACTACTTTCATACTCGTTGATAGGTATACGAAGAGTCAACGTGACAAAGGTGGAGCAAATAATTATGTTGTAGATATGGGCGAAACATGAAATTTACCGTTAAGGCAACTGATTGTGAGTACGGGGACACCCAGACTCCGTTCGAGATTAATAATAACGTCCCGCGGGTTTCCTCGACAGGACGAGGTCATTATATCCCTTCGCGTTCGACAGCGAGTGAAGAAAGGCAAGCGCTCTGGAAACAAACGGTGGAGGAGGACGTTCAACCGTAACACGCACTATACTCTGCACACAGCCTCTGTCAGTTGCATTGCATATTGTCAGCTGACGTACACACGACGTACTTATAGTGTGCAGAAAATATTCTACGGGAGAAGACGAGGGCACACATCAGACGAAGCAGAAATTTCTCACAGACAACTAGACGCAACTAACGTTATCCGTGAAATAAGCTCCCTGTCCAACGACACTTGCAAACTTCAAACGACGTCGTTGAGTGCAGGGCCATTGAAAAACTTTCATGTTCACAGGTCCTAAGCACTTTCATTTCCAGAGGTCCCGATCAGAAAGTTTGTATTATTTTTATGCTTATCGTTTACACGCAGCTATTACCATTTTTTTAATTAATCTTAAAAGTATCCGTAATTGACAAGGCACTGGAGATAATGCGACTGGCCGAGAACAACTTCGAAACGCGAGAAGAACAAGGTGCACGCGGGAATACAGGACTGTGTAATTATCTTTTAATTGATACGATTGTTCATGCTAGTATCTGCTTCCTAAAAGCAAAAACCAAGAATCCCCTCGTCAAGCAAAAATCATGTTAGTACGTATTAGACTCTACAGAGCCGATTAATTTGTCCAATGTGTTAACGAATGGCTAACTTAACATTGCCGTGTCGTAGATTTGGTTCTGTGCGAGTATGATGTCGGGGGTGCACGAGAATGATGTAGAGGGTGCGCGAGCATTTACGGCGTAAAAGGACGTCGATAAAGGAGTCGGCCCTTTCCGCCCTTCTGTTTTAGCCAGTCGCCTGACGGGGCAGCCGGCCCTACCCAGACCCAATATTCGATATCAAGTGACTCAACCACCGTGCACGCATGGAAAAACAGGGTCCCCGTCAAAATAAACCACCCTCGCAATGCCGCATCCCTCCCGCGAAGGTCGATAAAAATAGCCCAACCGTCTTGGTTCGAAGGCGTCCCAGGGGTAACGATTTTCGCACCGTACAGCAATAAAGGAGTCACACGCAGTTCTTTCTCCTCCCCCTCATTCTGTCTTCCTCCTCTCTCTCGCGCACAACGTATACATATACATGTTCATATATACTCAGGCCAGCACCGTCATTCTCCCCGAAGTTGACCCTGACCCTGAGAAGTTCCACGAACTCTACGTAGGCTAGTCGACATTGTCGGGGTAACGCCAACGCCGACCACGACACAAGGAACGAACCTGGGCGGCAGGAGTAACGATCATTCAAGAGTAGAAGACCACGAAAGTACGAGCGTACCTATCCAGCTCGCAGACGATCGATATGATAATTTTCGAACGTATCTCTAGCATCGCTGGAAGACAGCAATTTACTTACCGTATATCGAATACGTCGTCCTGCGTGTGCTGCTGCGCGTACGTGTGTCCTCGACTGGCGAGCGCGAGTTGGAGGCACGCACAGGAAGAAGACGCGCGCGTAGCACGGGAAAGGTAAACCGAGGTGAAGGAGAAAGAGAGAAACAACGGACGTCGTCGCGCGAACAGTGAGGAAGTGCGAGAGATCGTTGCGTGTGAAGGAAGGAGATGCGAGCACAGCGTCTGACCAAGCACGCTCTCTCGACGAGGCAGGACAGCGGAATAGACGATCGACGCTCGTCGCGCAACTGAGAGCCGGCAACTGGCTGACGAGACTCTCGCTCGCTTCGGGCCACAGAGTAAGGGAGGCAGAGGGCGAGGGGCTGTTAGAACGAGCGAAGGGGCCGGGGTAGAGACCAGCCGGCGCGGCGGTGAACACGGTGGGGATGCCAGGGACAGAATGCATCGAACTACTGCCGCCGGCTCGCGCTCACCAAGGGGCGGTGAACTTTCAGGCCGGCAGCAGCACCGGCAGCAGATCGCCGGAGTCCCGATCGCATCATTTTTCGTCAGAGACAGAAGATTTTTTTCTAGACCTCGAGAGGTATGGTAGACAATCATGGGATGAAGCATATTCATTTCGAAGCCAAATTACGAACGTTGCGACCTTGTATATTTGAATCTTACGTTATAGTGGAGACGCAGAAGAAGTTGCTGAAGTATGATGTTTTTTGAGGCTCCTTTTCAGTAGCAGTTTGTGGCAGAGGATGGCTGGTTGGCGCCAGCTGATTTTGAAAACTCTCGGAGGCATTCTTTGCTAGACTGTGTTCCACCCTTATACTCTCTTTCTTTGAGCGGTAGCGTCGAACGCTCCCGGACGCAAACACACGGGATCGATAAGAAACGGCGTGTGTCTCTTTATCACGACGTTCCTTTGATCCGATATTACGTCTCCAGGAAGAGATTAAAAGAACGGTTGATGCAAGGATGAGAGGCGCTAAGTGAGATAGAGAGAGAAACGAGAGGGTCGATGAACTCGCCCGTCGCTGTTGCGATTTTACGATCCGCGTGCTCTGGGAGCTGAAGTTGACAGCAAATGACAGCACTTTATTATTCACGGCAAATCGGTTAAAAGCGGTGGTCTCGAACGGGTATCAAGGAAAATGACGGTAACCGTGATAATCGGAAATGAGAGCTTTTACTCTGCGTATGATGCAGGACAATGAGACATCGCAAATGCAGGAGATATCTTCCGGCAAAGTAGGTCTGATATTATCCTCCACATAGCGCGCGTCATATCTTTTTTTGCAATGGGGTCTGACTTCCTTCAGTGGGTCGCTACATGAACCGAGATTATGGCACCTTTCTTATAGACCATATACGAGACGCGCGGCAAGGGGGTGCTATGGCGGATGCGTGAAGAGAAACATTGGCGTAGGTTTAAAACGAACCAGACGCATTGTTATACGGTGTACTCGTTTGAAGTGCAAACGCGTTACAATGGGCGTCATCCTGCACGTGAACAGGTGCATCATTATCAACCACAGAGACGTTCAAGGAGTGACGCATTTAAAATTCGATACCTCAGAGACTTTGATCGGTCTTTTAATAGCTCGACTCATCAATAGGCTATTTGACTTTCATTAACGGGCATGCGCGTAACGCCTTCCTGTGAAGTTACACCCAGAATATATGTGTGTCCGCATTCGAAAAAGCCTTCTCCCGCGTAGGAAGCCTATAATAATCCAAAACTCTGTACGGCGGACAGCTGCACTTTCGATATCCATAATCGCCTACGTGAAAAAGAAGAGCACGCTGATTGTAATGCAAGGTCCACACTAGCTGGAGCTGTTCACGAACAGTTCCCGTGCTGGTCACGGACTGCTCGCAAACTGTTCACGAATAGAAGCAGCTTCTCATTCACACTCTGTACAGTCTGGTCCGGATTTAATTTTATTCCTCTTCTAATATGTTGTTAACCACGTGTTCTTCCAAACTATCAATATTAAACAGCCAACCAAAAACATCCTCAAATTTATTAAACAGGTCGCGACAGTCGCGGCATGCTCACGGAGCAGCCAGTGTGGACCCAACATAATAGTTAACACTTCACACTGTACAGAACGCATCCACCGATAAGCTACTATCTCCCTGCATTTTGTTATACGAAGAGAACCGTTTGGAATGGTAGAAGTCAAACGGAATTACAATAAAGAAAGAAACGGATCAGCAACATGAAAAGACTCGGACGTAATCGCTGCTGGGTTAGCTAATAAAGGTAGAGAAAATGCAGATCAAGTTTCATCGAAAGGCTTACCACGGATAATAGGAACAGACAAGAGACGAAGAATTCGACCCACTTGCATATTCAGTAGAATTCACATACATTCTTACGCGGACCGATCAAATGTGCTTATCAAGCAGCACTTTGCAAGGTTTACCTCTCGAACAAAACGCCGTGCATAGTCTGCTATTCTCTAGCAATCATACTGACTCCTACATTAAACCAATCGTCCAATTCATCGTTTCGTAGAAGTCGCTCAAACCGTTATCATCCGGCAGTTAAGAAATTTGTACGAGAACAAAAAGGAAGCACACATTTCCGATGTGATACGTGCAGAACCAATTAGAACGATCTTTAATTAACGCGATAGCCATACTTTAATTTGATTTAATTTCAAAGAGCGAGGATACGTTTTCGACCATGTCTAATGAGAGCCTCGTGCTGCTGCTCTGTCCAGGAACCGGAAATGCCGGAAACGCTACATGCTTGTAGAGTGCGCGAAAATTTTTTCGTCTAACGAGACTCACTGTTACGTATCCTACCTAACGTATTTACACGCTATGTACGAGAACAACGCGATTAAAACTATTAAAAGAGAGCGAGAGAAATGGGGAGGGACAGGACATTCTTCCAATTAATTAGGACTTTCTACGCGGTTTCGAAATCTACCATTTTATTCTTTGAGCCGGTCGTATTGACGAGCCACTTGAATAGAAAACCGACTCTTCAATCGTATGAATGATTCTTCAATGGTCCTTGAATCATCATTTCACGTACCATTATAGGCCACCGCATGTGTTAGAATAGCAGGTATTAGGTGAATGAACTTGAAGGAAATTAAGGACACTCGTCTTTGCCGCGCTTCCAAAGTTGCAGAACGTGGCGCCATCCCGTTACGGATGACAGGAGCAGGAACTATAATTAAGGAAGCGATTAATATGTCATGACTGCCAACAACGATGGAGTTTGACGTTTGTCTCTTTGAGGCTTGAGGCATTGATGCTATTTCGTATTAGATAACGTGCGCCGCACGTGTCTCGTTACAGACTTACGATAACGGTAAATGGAAATTAACGTCGACAGCAATGGGTCTGGGCATAAACTATCATTCACCGTCTAAGCTTATTAATTGATATCGCTCGAGTCAAATTTACCACTCCGCAAAAATCATAATGAGTGTTTTATACAACGGGAAGACATAGATGTACGTGCATCATTAGTATATAGACGCGAGGAGAGAAAGAGTTCGCTGACCGTGTAAGAAAAGACTGCCTGTACTAGAGCCAAACGGATTAGATTGTGACCATGACCGTGACCATGGCCGTGACCGTAACCGAGTCGTTGCAGTCAGTTGCAGTAGCCATTGCCACATTGTACACATACAGTCGACTTTAAGCTTTAAGTTTAATATTCTCCGTTTGCAACCAAAATCATCCTGATAGCTAACGGAGATACTTTGCTGGAAAACCAACACTCTTACCTCACTCCCTCGATGGTCTTGCGAAATAAATCTTTATTAGCAACTAGAGGTGCCCATAAGAGACGTACATAATGATGACCATTTGTATAAATAGTATAAAGTCGGTTCTGTGAACATAAATTAAGGAATAACGTTGTTTCGGATACTTTGTATGACATTTATTTTTTATATAAGAATATTTAGGTTTCTCTCGACAATGTATAAGTACAATATGATTGACTGTATACGTTATTATTCCTCTACATGCTTCTCCTATTATATCGATACGTGTATACGATGAATTGGTGAGGTAAGTGTCGTACAAATGTGTCTTTTTATAGTCGTAAATCATCATGTAACCCCAGTCACATCTTCCGGATATAAGCTTCAACATTATTGTTTCATACAATAAACCGATGCGTGCTGGAAGTTGAAACGGAACGGATATACGGCTAAGTAATCTTCAAACTGTAGACAGTACGATATTGCATTGTGGGTAAGAAATGTCGGTATTATGCATTTATTATTTGTTACACCGATGGTGGGCATTTCAAAAGGATACAAATGGATTACTAAAGTCATTATTTGTCTACGCCGGAATATCGTACAACATAATGTACGTTTCGGTGAGACTTTTTTCGATACACTTATGCATGCCACAGTGAAACCATGGACTCAACAATTTCATACATTTATTAAGAAATGTATGTAGTGTATGCACTAAATGTTTCATATGAAAAAAAAATATAATTCTTCAGATGCACTTCAGATTTGACTTAAATCTCAGGGCACGTATATATAATCACTAGTCTACGATTATCGAATTTTATGCTTTCACCGTGACATGTATATCCATTACGGCGATAAATGCGCGAAGAAGAGCGACACTAAACTCCTACCAATGTTCTTCTGTAATAAAATAACCGTACGCCTTATTTATTATATTCTTGTCGAATTTATAAGAAGAGAGATGTTACCTATTGTAATGGTTGTCGATGTTTCATTCTTTGTACATAGAGAATGGACGTCATACGTGATCGTACAAGCCCGTTGTAAGTTCACATTGGATCCAAAATTCTTGAGCGGATGTTTTTATATATACAAATTTGAGTTTTCGTCAACTTCCCGAAAATAATTGTTGTCACAGCAAGATCCACGTACAGAATAAAGGATAATTCAACTTCGTCGCTAAAGCACACGCGTATTAAATAGCAATAGATTGGCAAGTTATCATCCGCAATTTCTGCTGTTATATGTATGAAGCCTACGTTACTTTTATCGATTTAGAAACACGATAATAAGCAGTGAAATACAATTACGTATGTTACGTTAATTCAACACCGCTAAACTAAACATAACTAAGGAGATATTTAAGTATGTAATTACCGCAAAAACGATAATACTAATAATACTTAAAACAAACATGTTAAACATCGTCGATAAGAATGATTGTCATTATTGTTACTTAAAGCTTCCAATTGTTACTAGCGACTGCGTACGCATGTTTCTTCATTTATCGACGAGTTAGTTCACGAAGCTAAATACACAGAATGTAAATGTTGGTTGTTTGTGTAGCACACTGGCGTATTACGGGAAATTGTAGGCACATAAGTACGATTGCTGATTCAATTAATTATCCAATGTGCACTCGTATAAGTATTTATCTACTATCATATCAGTAATGACGTAACTGTTATGCTTGCGAAACATAGAAGGAAGAACATGGATCATAGTGTTACGTACTTGAAACCAGAAAAAAAATCATATTCATTTAAGCGCCCTATCAAGGAAGATTAACATACATGATGTACTTAGAAACGACCGCAATTACGTTAGCACCTGACACCAAATAAATTAAGTGTTAACGCTCAGTTTGAACACATATATGAAGCCATATCATCATCCGAATAACAAGTAAGATTTGTTACAAAGATTTTCCATATGATTCATCATTTATTTCTCATTATTTCAATGATTCCGGGTTATTTTTCTTGGAGTATAATCGATACTCATGGAATTACCTCGTAAACACGTGTAATACTTTTTTTTTCGCACCTAAATACAAATCTTCTGTAACTAGCATCAACCTGATAATCATTTGGTATTCGCTTGCATTTTTCGAGTGAATCTCGTTTCAAATTCAGCATTGCATCTTTACTGATACGGATTAATGCCACTGATATATTGATTACAAGAATATGAGGAAGTGAATACTAAATAAATACCAGTGTCATTCTGTGTGTCTTATTATTTAGGGTATATATTCAGTTCTTATGGCATCACTGACCACAGCTAAGGATTATTAAAAATTCATCATCAAAGTCTGTTTTGGCATTCTTGATCCTTCTTAATAATTGCTGATAATTGTGAAAGGCTAGAAGTCCAAACTCTGAATTCTCCTGTCTGCCTCCTGTGTTCTCCAAATGGAATGGACAGTGACATCTATTCTTTCCAATCCTTTTTGATCTCAAATGACCATTCCCATTTCAGATGTTCGTGCTTGTCGTCATCGGTGAAGAGGGAGCTGACGCTATAGGATCCTCGTGCCAATGCACCTGCAGGTGCATCCTCAGCCGGGGTCGTGTAAGATTGGATCTCTGTTTTGGGTGGATATGATCCTACCATATGTGTCATCTTATCCACTAAAACAAAGGAACAAACTCTCAATTCCACTTTATGAATTAATTTCGCGCTGGGTACTCGCGGAAATCGTTACCTGTAACTCCTGCCAGCAGCAAGAAGCGTTCAAAGTAACGGGACATATCAATATATGATAGCGCAGACTTAATTACACTTAAATATTCGTAAATTACACATACCTGGCATACCAAGGCGGTAAGTCTTTTGAACGTACTTTAACCCATGCACAATTTCGCGCTGAACAACAAAATCAATTCTAATCCTGTAGCTGACACCTTCTTTGATAACAAATGTCTGTTTCTTTAATTGCGTAAGATCGCCAGTGAGGTCCAACTCCATGTCGGGTCTGTCAACAACGCAAAGTGCTAACTTCTTCACAATTACTTTTCTAGGGTCATCAGCGTCTGCAGATAGAAAAACAAGGATGTATTATATAGAGCAAATGACTCAAAGAGTTGAACAGGATGAAGAAACCCTGTAAATGTACTCACCAACAATCACACCGCCTGCTTTTGCCTCTCCCAAAAGCGTTTCCTTGTATTTCCGAAGACTCTCATCCTCTTTGTCTGCTTCAAGGATTTGCTCAATGGTTTTTTCCGGTGGGGGCTTGTAGTTTGACTCCACTTCCAGCTCGTCATCAACATGATCACCCGTATGATCAGACATTTTTACTGTCAAAATATCGCACATGTACGATCAGGTCCGCGTCACATTTTGTAACAACAGCACGACACGGCTAATTATGAACAGACCTTACAAACGATCGAGAAAAAATAATATGCAACCCGCAATATTTTTAGAACGTCAATGTATCTCTGTCACAAAGAAGAGTCCGCTCGAGATAAGACACTATCTTTTCCGATATACTTTAATTGGCGATCGCGGCTTTGATCATTCGCGAAGAAGAGAACCGTTGTAAAAAAGAAGCGTTGTACACAGTGAACGATGAAACACAATTCGAAATAGACAGAGGGTGACAGAGGGAGAGTGCCCACTGGAGAGGGAGCGAGGTAGAGGGAAGAAAGGAGCGGAGGGACAGAGAAGGAATACCGATTAACACTTCCCAACTAATAAGCGTGTGCATTCGGCAGGCTAGCACCGCTCCCCTGCCGAATATCAACGAGACATTTATCGAGTCCAGTACTCACCCTCGGGCCGAAATATCACGCGGAGTCGGACGCAATATATTTGTTTGTAACCGCAAAAGCCTGCCGAGAATTATCGACGATTATTAATCTTGTTTGTCTCTCTACCCCTCCGCGCTTCACTTCTCGTCCGCTTCGAGCTTTGGCAAGCGGAAGACATGGACAACATGGCGCCGGTCAGAGGGGCGGGTACTTCCTGCGGGATTTCAATTCTGGAAGAGGTTATGTGTCGGCTTTTTTCGGCAAAAATTACGGAAACGGGGAAAATCGGTAACAAGATAAATAATCATTCATGGTGTCAAATATCGCTCGGTAAGAATAAAATAATATTTAACGTCAGAAAAAACGAAATGCTCGCCCAACGTTTTGACTTATCATACGGGTCATTTTCAAAGGCTGAAACAGTTGATACGAGAGAGACTATACATTTTTATTAAAAGCAGAAAATGTGAACCAATTTCATCCTCAGATTACTTGGAGACGTTTAAAGGGATTCTTACGCTATTGTACTGTTTTATTGTGGCAGTATGAAGGGTGGCCAAGAAAGAACAGACCATTAAGCGTCGGAGTAATTCGGAGACGAAATTGGTTCAAATTTTCCTCTTTTAATCAAAATTTTTACATTTTCTTGTATCATGTGTTTGGCAGTCGGAAATGACCCGTATGAGGAGTCGACACCTTAGGCCACTATTTTATATTTTCTGACGGCAATATTATTGTGTTGTTATTGCCCGATATCTGTGAAAAATTACCTTGTATCACTACCAATGGTGATAATTTTTCTAAATTTTCAAAAATCTGTAACATAGGTTTCCCGTCACAAGTAAGAGGAAGATTAAAGGATATGGACAAATATTAGCTGACATTGTCACATTTTCGGCATGTTTCTTTAGTATAGAATGTTTCAGCCTTTTATTAATTTATGGTACTGCAGGTCGTTCATATCGTTAGCGAAAGCTGGGTTATGAAATTGCTTAGATATTGCTCTATCTAATCTGACTTTCATCGAGCGTGACGGTCGAAAGTTATCGATGCATACGACATATATATATATATACATATATCTGTATATACGAAATAAAGTGCGACTGCGTCAACTGGCAAGGACATATGTACATATATAAATCGCCCTTAACGGTAACGAGCCAAATTCGCTTGCTTTTTCATCGTCACGAAAATATCACTGTCCCACGTTAAAGGAGGCGATATTCCTCCTCCAAACTATCTTTATCCGTTGGGTGGGAAGTATATGCTGCCATCCGCTCAACGAAATTTTTGTTGTATTTTTAATAAGCATAATTTCAAAAAGTTTTTATGCGTATAACTTTATATGCTCGGTTATGCTCAATACACAATTGATGCGTAACTTTAACGTTCACTCAAAATATCCTGACAATGTATCAGAAGTTTGTCGATTCCGTCTTGATTACGGAAATTTGCTCGGCAATTTTGTAATTTTTGATGGAGCAGCTGGGGATGAATTTTTGCCAACTTTATTAGTGCATCTGAAATAAGTTTATATTCTTATATTACAAATTCAAAAAGTAGGCCTTGTTTGATAACAACAGACTCAATTACCTAGCATTAGTTCTTGGAACTTTGACTCAGGATCATCCAGATGTATTATAGTAGTTGTGTACAAGGCATCTATATGACCTCTACTAAATGTTGTGTCATAATTCTTAGGTACAGCATCCCATACTTCGACCAAAGCTTCAATCGCTGCCTCACGGACATCGTCACTACCATCGTCAAGCTTTTTCATTATAACAGGATATGTTTTATGAATATGTTCCTCATTGATACAAGACAAATCTTGCCCAATGGCCATGAGTGAACAAAGTGCACGCAAAGAATACAATCTAGTCTTTTTTGCACTGTCATCTGCCAGCGTAACAAGAATGGGAATGATTTTTTGAGATATGGATGCAAAAGATTCAGTAGTGTTGAACAATGTAATTTTATCTGTTTCGTCTTTATCTCTGCAGCGCTTTTTATCATTTTGCAGAAGCGCGCAGAGACAACCAATGGCAGCTGTTCTTATTGCCTCTGCTGCCCTACCAGGTGACCAAATTAGACCAGGCATGATACAGTCATTTAATATAGTGTCCACAAATTCTTGCAAATTAGGAATTTGTGCGAGTGACTTCCTGTTGTGCAAAAAGTATTCTGACAATACTATGAATTCCTTCAGTCTTACTTCTGAATCACCGTCACTGGCCATAGTATGTTTCAGTATTGGGAGTACTAGGTCCATATGAAGTGCAGTACCACTACTGGCATGCACTAATATGGCCCAAAAAATGAGTGCCTCTGGACTATAAATTATCCATGAATCAGAATCACTGCTAAGGGATTCTAATATTGGTCTTATGTGGCCAATATATAGTTCTTGAGTGTCTGCCAATGAATTTACATCAACGAGAACGTCCAGCAATCTGTTTGCTTCCCTCTGAATCGCGCCATCAGTTGCCATAGATAATACAGTGAATATTACAGTAAACAAATTGTGCGAAATTTCTTCACAGTTCTGAAACATAAAATGATTATCATTGACAAAGTATGCATGGTATAAAGCAATCATGCATGGAGAATGGTAGCTTACCTTGCCACATACTAACAAGAGAGAGTTACAGCAGGACAAGATCTGTTTTTGATAAGCGTCTTTTCTACTCTGACATATATGGTTTTGCCGCAGGAAATTCGAAATCTTCTGTATTTCTGGTAAAAGAGCGTTATGCTCACTTCCCCGAATACTTGCTGCAAACACCCTCAAATGTCCAGCCGTTGGAGATTCCTCCAACGTCGGTATAACTAACTGGCAATAAACTTTTGCAGGTACAAAGTACCCTAAATATTCGGCAGCTAATTCAACGTTCTCCACGACTCTTGCATCCTCGTCATTACACGCGCTGAAGATTAGGAACACATTTTTAAAAAAGTGATAGGGCATGAGTATAGTGATAGATATTACTTTAGCATACCGGTACATAGGATGCAGAAGCTTTTGTATATGTTGGACAACATCCTGCTCAACGTTCAAAATAAGCACACATAACAATTGTGCTGAACGAACTCTTATGTCAGGCTTCCAATCTCCAAGTTCGAGTCCAATACCGTTCACCAGTTTGCATAAGTTCCTTTGTGCAATAGTACGGCATCCCAGGTTTGGTCTAGTGACTACGCAATACATTTACATAAGTCACAATTGCAGTGTTGAAATAATGTGCCTATGCATTACCATTAGATGGATAATGATCAAGTTCTTCTTTGAGAAAATCTAATTTTTCCTTGAATCTCTCGTCCGACAGGTTCTCCTCTATGAACTGTCTCCCTGCAGCATCCCACATTTCTCCAGCTTTCAGGCGTATGCGTTCAATTTCATCGTGAAGGCCAGTAAGGAGCAATGGTAAGATTTTGTGCCACCAACTATATCTGTCTCGTAGATTTATCAGCCAACGGCCAGCAACTTCAATTACAGCTTCATACACAATGATTTAATGAGATGATAGTAGTCAAAGAAATTGATCACTAATCAAAACCTGAAGAGAGTTTACTGGAACAGGATATGCCTGTGAATATTTGTTACCTGCTCGTACAGCTCCACTCTGATCAAACAATCTTTCAGCCAAGGGTGTCGCAACATCTTCCATACACTTGCTATGACCATGCTGAAGTACATCCCCTATTGTCTTCACAGAAATAGCACGAACCTTATGATGCTGATGCATGAAATTACTTAAGATCGGCTTGACCAAATTCTCGGCGTACGGATAGAAATGGTTTGGTACTGTCTCTGCAACTTGAGTTATACACTCGCAACTTTCTCTCTTCACGTTGGGATAATTGTCGACAACCGCCCTCGATAAAATTCCTATTATATCGTCCATGTACGCGGGCAAGAATTCTTTGTACTTTGCGACAATGATCTTCAAGAGTTTTATACATTTCAAGCGTACTTCTTCAGATTGTTCAATGTACTCTTGTGCGCTTAAACGTCTTGACAGGATTGGCATTAGATAAAGAATATTTTTATCATTGACAGGCAGAGTGGTGAGAAACCTTTGCAGAAGATCCACCGCGTTGTCACGGCAGGCTTCTGTCTGATCGTTTAAAAGCCTTGCCAATGGACGATCAAAAGTTTCCCATACCTTCAATATTTCATCCGTACTCCAAGCATCTTTCCACTCAAATACATTTCTCATGATCTCTTCCAGCGCACGTTTTCGTTGTCGCTTGTTATCCGCCTGCAATGACGTACAAATTCGGTTCAATTCGTGCTCAGCAAATATCAATGTCATTTTGCGTTGAACGCAATCCTCTTTTCACGCTAATGACAGAAGGAACTGACAGAAGGAACTAACAGAACGCAAGGTTTGCTACTGATTGATCAGCCAGGCGATTGGTTGTATCAACAATTACCATGGTAACTTCTTAATTTGATCAAACAATCGACCCTAGTGCACGCTCTTTCAAATGATATACATGCACCGCAAACGCAAAGAGAAAGACGTTATAGATTCTGAAATATATTTATTTACTTCTAGTTTGGAATACATTGTAGAGTGTAACAGAGAATGCATTCTTATCACTACATTTGGTAAGGATACAATTAATTATACTATCTTACATAGCTTAGCTATTTTCATCTTATCTAATATTATTGCTAATATTCTCTAATGTATTGTATATATGAATGTAACCCTTATCCTGGCAGAGAAGAGACTATACACAAAACATGTTGATACAACTAGAGATAGTCTAAGCTACTGACTTTTGAAGTATCCAGTTACCATTACAAATAAATGCTAAAGACTAGTTCATTCCTTTGTTTGTTATATCCTGTTTGACAAAATACAAAAATAGCGTAGGAAAGCAACACGCAGATACGCGTTTCAGGCATGGTCCCCAGAATAATATGTAGCTTTTCAATCCTTTTATTTTTGATCAGACAACATTCACTCACTATGGTATAAATCAACGTGATGTATAAAGTGGCAAGCATTTTAATCCTCCAAGGTGACATTCTTGAATAGGTACGACATGGATTCTTTGTTATGAATACGACGGATAGCTTCTGCCAACAGAATACTGATATCTACGGTCTTAATTTTAGGACACTGCATTTTTTGCACATCGTGAGGAACTGTGTTCGTAACAACCACCTGTAAGACAAATGACAATATAGTAGAACATGCAAAAATATACTGTAAAAGAGAAGAGGGAACATAATATAAATGTCGAAAATGTATTAGGATGTTACCTCGTCTATGGGAGACTCCTCAATGAGTCGAGGAGCGTCTGAACTCAGCAGACCATGCGTGGCCAGGACGTATATTTTGTAGGCACCTCTTTCTTTAAGAACTTCAGCTGCAGCTACATAAGATTGTACGTCGTCTATCATGTCGTCCTGCGAAACAATTGATATCAGCTCCTTCATATGTTTGTCTCTGTTACATCACTGCTTTTCGTAGATGCTCGCTCACCACCATGATAGCAATGCGGCCACTAACTTCTCCGACAACATTTATCGGGGGTTTCTCTTTGGCAGGATGCATAGGCACGCCAACGCCAACTTCCATTGTTCTCGCGGCCAAAGCCAAAGCTGGCGGCGAATATCGGCCGTCGTTCATGTCCGATTCGGCCTCTCGTTGCTCCCCATGGATCACCGCAAATCCGAGACGCAAGCGTTCCGCGTAACTAGTTGCCTTTTTAGCGCTACCTGGATTCCTTGCAACGATCACAGAATTGTGGTAATCAGGGATCTGGTAACAGTAATTGATTCTTAAAGGAAAGAAACAGTCGTATTTAGAGCAGCTGCATGTTTCTTTCAAATCTACTTGGCAACGGAACGAGATAAGGA
The DNA here is from genome assembly GCA_963942575.1 of Priocnemis perturbator. Classification (NCBI taxonomy): domain Eukaryota; kingdom Metazoa; phylum Arthropoda; class Insecta; order Hymenoptera; family Pompilidae; genus Priocnemis; species Priocnemis perturbator. The sequence continues at coordinate 7,836,860 of OZ012652.1, forward strand.
ACACATGGATTAAAGAATAGTGAGGGTAATTTGTTCGGCCAGTATGTATTTTTGGCTTAGGCATTATATATTCCCATGTGTCAAGCTTCTTATATCTTTAAATGATAAGGATAATCTGTACGATGATAAATCCATGATACTTACACATTCCTGAATGTATTGTAGGAGGAATGGACTGGCCCTTAGATTGTCTACAGGAACATCGAAGAAGCCCTGAATTTCTTTCTGGTGTAAGTCCATGGTGATAATATGAGTCAACCCACTCTTGCATAGCATTTGGGCTAACAGTTTGGAAACTATGCAGCCTCGTTTACGCATTTTACATTGCTTGGAGTACGGCAAATAAGGGATCACTCCAACAATGTTTTTGGCTGACGATGTTTTGCAGGCATAAGCCATGATGAGGAGCTCCATTATGTTGTTGTTCACATCCTTTGTCCCAGTTTGTATAATGTATAGGTCCTTTCCACGTACTGAATCTCCTATCTCTACCATGGTTTCACGATTTGTTTTATGATACACAGTACACCCACTATGTTTCACTCCCAAGCGACTTAAACACCAAAAACAGACTTACTATACTGTGTACACATATACTTGTGAAGTAGATAACTGAATTATGTGCAGGCATAATACATTCTGTGTTACTGATGGGTATTTATTCATTTTCTAGGTTTATTTAAGTCAAACTCAGAAAATGTGCAAACCACATAAGGCAACAGAATATCTTGAAGAGACCCCATTCAAATTATTTTAATCTTTCATTCAAAATTCTGCCATGCATCTAACATTAGTCATTGATGATACTTACTTGGCAATAAGTGTTGCCAGCTCTGGATGAGAATTACCACCGATGATTACGATATCCGACGATACTGGCTTATCCATTTTAATTTAGTCTAATACTGCTGCAGGACCGAAGCTATAATTATATTTGTTGAAGAAAGAACGAGCAAAATAACGGTGGATCGCTCTGTACATATACACAGTGAATGACGATGACATTAATGATTAACGTAACGTGTTTGTTTATACACGACATACCTCTTATAGGTAATGGAATTGATCAAACATTCATGCCAATACCGATTCTTGCAACGGGCTGTGCATAGTCACGTACAATCTCGCATGAATCCTCGAATGCCGTTCCGTATACAAAGCTACAGCCGATAAGTTTCGTGCCGCGGTCACTTCACACTTTGCTATCCAACATTACCCACTCACTGAACAGCTGGCCTTCTACCAGGGATACCACCGCTCACTATTCTGATAAGAACTAGGGTATATGTGTGTGTGTGTGTTGTATGTGTGTGTGTGTGTGACACTTTGCTTACCTTATTTTGACGTGAAACTATATTAGAGCCAATGTGCGTACAGATTTCCTACCTCTACCGAGATCGAATATAAATTTTATATATGGTCTATCTGTTTTCAGAATGGAATCGCAATACTGCGTCTAGGGGTTTTATAGAGAAGGACGATAATAATTAACCTGTATCTAACTCAATTCGTGGTCAAGTGGGAGTCAACAAATATAAGCAAATTGTACCGTGTTGATTTTGTACCCGATAAAAATAGTTAATATTACATATTGCACAAAGACGACAAAATAATGGTGTGCCATTGCTAAATTTCATCAGGTAACTGTGCTTTTTCAATGTGTGATGACAGTTATGTAAATTCTGTAAATTATGATTACTAGAGATACTGACAGTTTTACTACTTTAGTGGAGAGTGTTTTTTTATTGTATTGTCTTTCTTTTGTGCTTAGTAAAGAAAACTTGCAAACAAAGAGACAATATGCATACAATTAGGGCAGACACATCGGAACGACGATTTGAGATACAATGTAAGTTGGAAGCAGAAATTGCATCCTTGGAAGCACTAAAGGAGGCAGAGGAACGTAGTAGAAAATTGACAACTGGAGTTGTCGGTATACTTTCTTCTTTGGAGCAACGTTTAGCAACATTACGCCGTACAATACTTCCTGTATATAACGAAACTGGAAATCTTCAGGCTCAGCAACATAGTTTGTACCTAATTCTTCTTACAGTTCGGTTGTGCTCTTCCACACTGAGTAACTGTTACTGTATTTCAGATATTGAAAAAACTCTGACGGTGTTGGATCATGCCATTGGTTACTATGGTGTGTGTCAAGAAGTGGAAGGAGCTGTCCGGAATGGGCCTGGTGGTTCCGGTGGTTTAGATAGCTTCTTAGAAGCTATGAATCGCTTATACAATGCACAGCGATACTTCCAAAAAAATAATCCTACTTCTGTCGAACTAGAGAATGTAACAACCCTGTTTGGCGTTGGCCTAGAATCTTTGTACGCAGAATTTCATGACATTTTGGCTAGGCAAAGTAAACCTATCCTTCCTATAATTCTGCTGGACTTGATTGGGTCTGATGACGATACAAGTGGGGAAGATGCACCTCAGTCTTTATGTCAACTACCAGAGAGTATCATAGGTGATTTGTCTAAGATTGCTGTCTGGCTGGAAGAAAGGGGTCATCGTAGGCAAGGCAAAATATATGCCTCCGTACGATCCACAATCGTTCTCCGATCGTTGCAACTGCTTAAAGAACATCAAAAAAGCGCCAGTGGGGGAAGTACACATGCAGGAAGCCCTATGCCGGTAAACTTCCATTACGCTATGACAGCACTATATACCCGAAACCTTACATGTCTCCTTAATTCTCTATATAATTAAACTTACATATGCTATAATCCGTACAGCTATTTTTCTGCCGGTACGTTATGAGCAAATATTGTTTAGCTGTTCGATTGGTTTGTTTGCAATATTTTCAGAGAGCAAAATTTGCAAATCGTCACTCCGTCAGTGCACAGGAGACGGTAGGTCGGAGGGCATCTCGAAGACTTCAGCATGCCCTTGAGAAGAAAGCTAGTAAAATGCTGTTAAAAGCATCTCAAACTACTGGCTTAGGTTTGTCGTTGACCGTATCCCGTAAGCCGACGCCACAAATTTCGGGCTATCCGATGGAAGACGCAGCGCCGGACGAGCAAGAAATGGAGAATTATCTTCTCTTAACCGCTGGCTTGCACAAACTTATGCAGGCGGAGCGCACGCAAGTAGCCAAAATTTTGCCTGGGTCGTTACAAGCCGAGGTGCTCGAAGCAACAGTTCGCGATGCTATGGATTTAGTCGTACATGACGGAGAGAGCATTGCGACTCGCGCTAAACGGTGCATAGCGAGACGGGACTTCTCAGCCGTCCTTGTCGTCTTTCCCATCCTCAAGCATCTCGGCGAGTTGAAGCCTGACCTCGAAAGAACGGTCGAAGGATGCGATTACGCGTTGCGATCGAAATTCGCATCGGTACTCAATACGTTAAATGCAACCGTATGTTTCTCCGATCTCTTTTTGTTTCTTTAAATGCGTCTGGTACATTGCGTTACATTTTAACAGTAATCTAACTTTGGCGTATTAAACATTTTTAGGGTGCTAAAGCTTTAGAAGACTTTGCGGAAAGCGTGCGTAACGAGTCAAGCACAATTTTGCCAAAGGACGGCACCGTGGCCGAGGGCACGAGTAATGTTTTAGTGTTTCTGGAACAATTAGCCGAATACGCAGATACCGTGGGAGCCGTTCTTAAGCGAAACACCGATGTCGATTGCACAAGTACCTCGAGCGCCAAGGAGACTGAAAATGCTCATAGAAGCGTTCTCGGTCTCTACGTCAGTTAGTAACGACGATTTTATCTTTTATTTCTGTGAAACTGCATTGCTGATAACAAATTACTATTTTTGTTTGTTTCCTGTACTCTGCAGAAAAAGTCTTGGCACAATTGAATTTGGCATTAGTGAGCAGGAGTGATGCATCCTATTCCGATTTGGCACTACGTGCGCTTTTCCGTTTGAACAATCATAATTACATGGTCAATGCTTTACGTCGAAGCTCACTCATGGAGCTGTTACTACTGGCTGAACCGACGGCCGAACAGTCATATCATGACTTACTTCTCAGAGATAAAAACAATTACGTGTCGACCACATTTATGAAAGCAAAGACTTATCTTGACCAATCTTCAGACGAATCAGGTTTGAACTTGGTTGTTCTTTTTCAGATTTTCTATGACCATTTTTTTAATATAATATTTTTCATTGTCGATTAAAAATCAAGTAGTGAGTTTTCATAATAAGTCCAATCCGCTTGTTATCGTGTGCCCCACTTGAATCAATAGGCGTAGCTATTATATCATCTAAAGATACTAAGAATCAGCATGACTCATGCCTGTGGTCACCACTAATCTTATTCCACAGAGCCCGGCCCAAAGGTGCTGAAGGAGAAGTTCTTAGGTTTTACGCGGGAAGTCGAGGAAGTCGCAAAATCGCAACGTTCGTATTCGGCACCAGACGGTCGTTTGCGCGAGGAGCTGAGAAAAGAACTTCAACAGGCTATTGTACCGTTGTACAGTGCATTCCACACGAAATATCGGGGCGTGTCATTCTCGAAAAATCCAGGCAAATATGCGAAATACACGCCCGATCAGATAGCATCATTGATTAATACGTTCTTTGATACGGCAGCATGAACGGAATGTTTGATATGTAATATAGGTAGAACTGTTCGAATAGAGGGAACACGAGATATTTAATAAACACCCATTTAATAAAGCATATTTAGTTACAATATTACAATATGGTTCTTTCTATGGACCGAATCTTTTTATTTCACCAAATAGATTGCACAGGTTAGTAGATCTGCGGTGATTGAATTAGATCTTGGTCCAGCCCGGTTTTATATATATTTATAATATATATATAAAAAACAAGTAACGTTCGATTTAGATTCGATCAGCGACTTATACATGTACGTGATAATAATAGGAATACATTTGAACTTTAGCATATTATGTACAATTATTTGCTATAAGTTCTCTTTATATCTCAATTACTTACACATTCATGCTCTGTCCAATATTCATGATATTCTTTCATTATTATCCCTTTTGTCACACTCTCATTCCCTCTTTCACTTTTTCACTCTTGCGCACAAGTTAGCATACGGACACATACAGACCTGTATATTTATCCCCTGCTTCAGCGACCCAATTTTTTTCGGTCATTTTCCATAAGATCGTGCAATGGTGGACTGTGAGCAACCAATCCTGGTTAAAGTAATTCATTGTGCGTGCTAATCACAGATGGTACAATGTAAAATTTCGTGGTAAGGTATGATGAAGCAGAGGAGATATAGCTTGATTTCACATTCATACTCATGCCGCCCACACCTAGAACTTACACGAGTGTCTATCTTAAATTGTCTTAAATCGTGTGGTATGTATATAGTAGTTATTAATCAGATTGATAAAAAACAAAAGCCACATTGCGTGATTCCGCATAGTTCGTTTTCGGTAGAAGCATATTTGACGCGATTGTGGAACATGCTATTCAATTCTTTGCAAGATGTCTATAAGAAAAGCGACTCGGTGCTTTGCATCGGTTCATTTGATTTATAACAGGTATTCTTCCTTCCCTTAAAGCCCGAGTATTCTCCAATCTATCCTACCCAGATTTAAATGCGAGTATTTTTCCCATTTAGGATTGAAGGAAATGCAGCTCGAGAAAAAAAAATGCGAACGTGTGAAAATATGTTCTATCCAAAACATATGAGCGACCCCGTCAATTAGCTTTTCCCTTTGATAAAACTGATTAGCATCCAGTGTTCGGACCCTGATACAATTGTATAGTAGTATTTTGTTATTTACCATTCATTATATAATAATTAATTATAATATTAATAACACACTCTAATATACTGTACATAATCAGTCCTTATTTTGGCTTCTTTCACACTTCTGTTGTCTATAACACCCAGCTAACTTGCATTTCACCTATTGTAAGATCAAAGTCTAAACTGGAAGTTCACATGATCAGCATAAAACGTCAGCGCCTCGGTTTTTCGCTCCGTTTAAATCGGTATTCGTATCGGCGATAACGTAAGTGTTTTAACTTTGCGTTCATTGATATAACGTTTTCATCTCCCCCGTGTGTGTTTTCCTTTGATATATAATACATCGACGTTATGATGCTTGTGCGCTTGTATGGCAGCTTTAACAGCCTACTAGAGCTGGACGTAGGCTGGGTATTAGGGGGTTCCAATTTGATGGAAAAGTTGCCATCATATAATTGCGGTTCTTAGGCTGGATTCAGATGTGTTCCAGCGCCATTAGGCAGCGGTACACAATTAATATTATAGAAGGAAACACCTGCGCTTTGGTTTCACCTGAAGAACAGGACAGAGCACGGCACGTATCGCCTCATCAAAAACGGTTTTCAGGCCCTTCTGTGTCAAGGCCGAGCATTCCAAGTACTTCACAGCTCCAATTTCTTTTGCCATTGCCAATCCCTGAACATCGCATGTTTATAAATTAGATGGAATATAGAATGAGTGCCAGCAAATATCATGGCAGCGCGATGTTTGCAGTCTCATGTACAAACCTGAGGATAAGTTATCGGGGCAAGTTTCTTGTCCTTAAGACGCTCAATCGTGTCTTTGTCTTCGCGCAGGTCTAGCTTAGTGCCCACCAAAATTATCGGAGTAGCCGGGCAATGATGACGTACCTCCGGATACCATTTAGCACGTACGTTTTCAAAACTGGCCGGATTCACCAATGAAAAGCAAATCAAAAAGACATCTGTCTGCGGATAAGAGAGTGGCCGTAATCTGTCATAATCCTCCTGACCCGCTGTATCCCATAAACCAAGGTTAATCGGTTTCCCGTCAACCATCACGTTCGCAGAGTAATTGTCGAACACAGTAGGAATATACTCTCCCGGAAACGCATTGGTGGTATAGCTTATCAGCAGGCATGTTTTACCTACCGCACTATAGAGGAGAAACACAATTTGAGCACAGAACGTGCATTAGTCAGGATGCGAATGAGATCTGAAGTCGAGACAAAGAATGGGCCATCGAGAAACTTTCCAGAGGCGAAAGCACGCGAGACGGGGGCGAGTGTGAATTGTCGCAGAAATTGTCAGACGCTCGACCCAACTGTCCGCGCCAAGGAAAATAGATGCTTTTCACGGGCAACATGCATAATGTATATGCGCCTATAACACGGGTATAGGCTGAAAAAAAGTGGTGATATCACGTATGAGAAGACGGAATCGGTTTGCAGGGGGTGACGGGTGTGGTGAGAGCTCACGGATCGTATCCTTGAGACTCCTGCAACGTTTCGAGAGGACGAAGCTAAAGAGCTGGGGCCTCCGAGCCGTGAGGTAACTACACATCGTCATTGTTTTTCGCCTCTCGGTGCAACGTATCGCAGTCGCCTTTTATTCGGCCGCCGCCGTCCCTCGCCCCCGTTATTGTCAAGCATCCTTACGTACCCGTCACCGACGACCACACACTTGATAGCCTGCATCCTGGGCGCCTCTGGAACCGTCCGTGTGTAACGTGTACGAGCTGGATACGCAAAGTCGCGCGACGTCGAAAATTCTACTCTCAGACTCCGACGGCACCGAGTGAGACAGAGTAAGACAGGAAAAGGGAAGGAGGGAAGGGATAGTTTGTGGTATTACGGAAAAGGAGAGACGGTGCGTACGGGGGGACGTGGCGTGGGAAAAAGTGAGACAGCCCGAGCCTACGGATTGGTAGCGGGAGGAGGATGGATGCGCTTAATTGAGGTTAGAGCGGGACAGAGATATATGAATTCGCCCGTGCCGTGCGGAGGTTCAAACCAGCGGAGGATCTTCCCAGGCCGAGAGAGAGGGTGAGAGAGCGAGAGAGAGAGAGGAGACAGAGAGAGGGGAGTGTGAAAAAGAGAGGAAAGCACAGAGAGACGCACAGAGATCCGCGGAGGCCGGAAATCTGTCGCTGCGGGAATGATTGACGTGTCGACGAAAGGGGCGAGAAATATCAAAGGCGGGCGATATGTGACGGCGTCAACGATATACCATTCGGAGCAGTATGTTGCGCAAAACTGCAGGAATATCGGCGGAGCGGAGTACTATTTCATTCATCCGGCGGGCGGTCGCGCTTATCGTAGAAAATTCGAAGCTGATTGGCTGCCGGTGATTCGCTGCGGGTCGACCGATTCGCGAGGCCGCCAATCAACTCGCACCGTTCTTCTGTACCAGTTACCCGCGGATGAATAAAATCTCTATTTGAATTTGAACAATTCGAACGTTCTGTGCCCAACGTATGGCAGATTGTGAATAAGATAAATTATGATAAGGGATACTTGTCTGTGGGGGGTCGTCATACTTTTCACACCTTGCTGATCCTTTTCAATAATAGCTGCGTTTTCGACGGAAATAACTAGATCTAGGGACATTGTTAATAACGAGGTCAAGCAGTTTATGTAGGCTAGAATACACGGTGAGCTCTGTCCTTTTCTACTCGGGGAATCATTGTCGTCGCCTGTTCACCTCATTGGGCAGGAAGACAGAATACTTATCTTTCTCCGATATGAACGTATATAATTTAAACAACTGAATTTTCTGATCGTAATGCAGATCCCAATAAAAACCGTGACACGGGCTCAAATTTTGTTGCATATCATCTTTTGCGTATTACACGACAATTCGTCCCATTTTCGCGCCCATACAGATCGAATGGCTTGAAAAGCTTATATTTAGAAAAGAAGACTCCTTTTCTTTACAGCTAAAAGACGACTTAATCGGAGGGATGTCAAACAATCATATATTGAATTTAAATTATCCCTTCAAGTTACACGCTTTGTTCGCATAAGACAACTGTATAGATTCAAATTTATATACATACTCGATTCGAAACTCTTACTTGACTGCAGCTTACATTCGAGTATAAACATGGCCGTCGTTGTGCCTGTATGATGATTATGTGTGTCAAGCCGTAGTTCGGGAATGTTGTGCAAAGCTGAGAGCGATGTTTGAAAAGCATGTATACAAAGGTCCCAGGTAACGTTAACAAATACGTTCGGAGCGCGATAAAACGTTCGAAGCGTAACGAACGAATTCCAGTTAGCAGCGAGAGTGCAACCGTGTTTTTTTTTATTTGTGTCCAAGTTATGTATTCGTTCCTGGCGAATGTTTTGCTCAGCTGTTTTTGTTTAATGTTAATGTGAAGAGCGCGGTGGTGAAAATTGTAGGTGATAAGTTTTGTTTGTCGAGTGATATGATCTTCAAACTGTCTGACCAGTACGGTTTATCGGGCTGCCCAGCTGACTCGACTTTCTCGTTCGTTGACAGTGTCTCCGTGTAAAGTGAGGTTGGACGTGTCCAGCTTCTTAGCAAAGTCTTGCACCATAATATACTCGGCCTGGTGTTACATGGTAACTGTGATGACGCTTGAAATTTCAAATTTTCGTTTTGGAGTAATACGGGACCGTGATTGTCAATCTGTTGACCATTTGAGTCATTCATTATTCTAGTTTATTGCCATCGCAGTTTCATAGTCTGTTTAGTTTATAAGAAGTGATACATTGTTACTAGCAATTTTGTCTCATTGTAGATGTTTATTTTGTTGTTAAAGCGCACATGAGAAACTAGAAATGGTCCTTTGTTTGTTCCAGTGCATAGAATTTGCTATGCCCTATATACCATAATCACGAGGAACTATAGATCAGTAGATGTTCATTCTTTCATACCATTATTTATCACCTCTTGTCACAAACATTATAAAAAGGTCAAGGAACTTGCAAACAGCCATAGTTATGGCTATGCTTTGTAAATTATCTATTTCATTATGTCATACAGGTATGTGTTTATATCCTTTAATCTATCCAAATTTATTACCGCTAGTTGTGGTACTAATTTGACAAGCCAATGTAGGGCATGTAACCTCTATGTATAGCATGTTCTTTCATTGTTCTAGGCTGGTGTCTGGGTGAGCAATGAATGTATTGCAAATTATAACACTGTGTGCACTGCAACGCAAACGAAGAAGAGTAAAGAATATTGCTATTAAAAAACGTTGCTGGTCGGTGAGAAAGCGGAGTGGAGATGCTTTTTATATGATTCGTAGAATGGGTGCATCTGCATCTTCTAGCATCGCAAGTGTCGGAGGAGATTCAATTCAAGCAGCCAGACTTTCGTCATCTGGGAACCCCGACCAACATGGCATTGCCGTCAGGTACAAATCATTTTTCATACACAACGTCAAGACCTCCGTTCACGTTTTTCATTCGTACCGATCTACCCGGCATGCAGGGAGAAAAAGAAGAAAATGACAGGATTCGCCACATTTCGGAAAAAATTTATTAGAAAACGACGATCGTCAAAAGCGTACGATCATGGTAGAATAATTAGAGACTTTGTCTCGACATGGAGTCATCTGGAGGCAACAGCGCTTTTAGAGGAGTACGAAGCGCTGGCGGCTTTAAAGGATCTCCACGTGCAGGCGGAATTAGCCAGACCTCCGGCCACTACATTCAAACAGGACTTGTCGATGCTCTACGACTACAAGTACTGTTCTGACGTTGACCTGGTTTACAGAGGAGCCTGTTTCCCGGTTCATAGAGCCATACTGTCCGCGCGCTGTCCGTACTTCAGAGATTTGTTGGCAGGATGCCCTGGTACGTGTTCATGACTTTCTCATTTACACACACTGAATACATCTGTGCTGGTGATTATGAAATTGGCCTAATTCTAAGTAAAAAATCTGTAAAGATGGAATTTTTCACTTATTCTGTAATGTAAATTGATGCGGCACGAAATCAGTGTAAAATTAAATTTGTTTCCACTTTTCACTTACAGTCAAACCACTTCCATTCTTGCAGGCATATTTATTTGTCAGTAAAATAATTGTAATCGTAGGATATGGCGCTCGAATATGTCTGGAATTGAGGACGCCAAACATAGACGTTCAAATGTTCTCGGCGTTACTGAGATACCTTTACACCGGTGATATCTGTCCCCACGATGCTTCCTTAGAGGCGAATCTCTTGCGACGACTCGGGGAGGAATTTGGAACTCCGAATCCCTTGGAACATGATCTCCGATACCTATTGGATACCGGGGACTATGCCGACGCCGCGTTAGTGTTTACGTCGGACAGTGATTATCAGAGGCCGGACAGTGGAAGTTCCGAATATGGATTCCGGCCGAAATTAGAGCTGCCATGTCACAAGGCGATCCTCTCCGCGAGATCGCCGTTCTTCAGGAATTTGATACAGAGACGAACCAGGTCGGGGGAGGATCATACAGAGAGAGCGCTACATATACCCACTAGAATAGTCTTGGATGAGAGTGTAATACCCAAGAGATATGCCAGAGTCTTATTACATGCAGTATATTTAGATAACGTTGATTTATCTTTAATATTGAGGGGTAGCGGTTGCGGGAACAACGCCGGTAGTCTAGGAGAGGTAATTCATTTTATCTAAATGAGCGTACATAAATTAACTGACAGTGCGACACATTCATCATCCTTATTATACAGGTTCAAGCTCTAACTCACACAGGACGAATGAGACCGAGTCCTTTAGAGGAAGCTATGGAATTGTATCAAATCGGTAGATTTCTCGAGTTAGACATACTCTCTCAGGGTTGTGAAGATCTTATTTTAGAGTGTCTTACATTGGATTCACTTCCAATCGTCTTAAGGTGGGTTCTAAACGTTTATCATATTTTCCATGCGACTATATGCATTGCGTTTCTTCCGATCAGGTGGGGCAGTCAGCCACACGGATCTGCATGGGTACACAGGCAAGCTTTACATTACTTAAGGGAAGAATTTCAGCCGGTCGCCTCATCGTCTATTCTTCACCAGTTGGACCATTCGCATTTAGCAAACGTTTTGCAAAGTCACTTTCTACAAGCTAGTGAGCTGGAAGTATTGCAAGCAGTTCTAAAATGGGGGGAACAAGAGCTGATGCGTCGTATGGAAGATAGAGAACCTAATTTACTGAGCCACACGGTGCACTCCGTAACTAGGAAGGGTGTAAAAAAGCGTGATCTTAGCGATATAGAACTACGGGAGATACTTAGCGAACTTCTACCCCTTGTCAGAATGGACCATATCTTACCTCCGAACAGCGAAGCGTTGACTCAGGTATACCTGTGTGTTAATGGGCTTACTATAAATCCAAATTTGATCAGTACAATCGTTTAACCGAATACTTCATGATACGGATAGGCTATAAGGAGAGGTTTAGTTTCAACCCCACCGAGTCATATGATAGGCGACGAAAGAGATAATTTAACGATGAACGCCTGGATAAGAGGCGGCAAGAAAAACGGGTTTTTCGTCAGACCGCGATTATTCATGCCTTACTACGAAGAGATCAAGGTAATTGTGTTTCAGAACAAGTTAGTAAGTACCGTAAGAATTTCCATACTTACACCTACGCGAATGTCCAGTGAGAACTTGAATACCATATCTCACTTTAACGTGCCTTGTTGTAGTTATTTGTGTTAGTTCTTATATTTCTGTGATAGTCGTTAGTCGAGGAACAAATGGTGCAGGAAGCGGATTTGGTTAGGCTACGAAGAGGACGATACATAGCCGACATACCTGATGCATTGTACATGGTTGATGAAAAGCCAAGGGTCATGGGCCCTGCCGGTGTAGACGTCCTGGCAGCTGCGTTTCCAGGTACTTGTAGTACCATATCATTTTGTACCATTTTCAATTTTTCCTCTTGCAAGAGTCAGCAGTCAATACATTCTGTTTCAGTTCCAGACTCCGCAACCATGTCCGCGATGCTTAAACGGGAACAAAAGCTTAGACAGTCGCCCAGTTGTCAACGCGCAATCAGTTTGCCACTCTCCTCGCGCCATGAGATAAATAGACAGGTCCGGTTACGCGTTGTAAGGGAGTTCAACTTGCCGGATACAGTGGCGGATTTGTTGGAAGTGAGTACTTTCATGCTCTAGGCCAGAAATGTATTTTTTGGCCCTTTCCACATGCATCTATTACGTTTTGCGTGTCACAGGATCCGTATAACGATATATATATGTATACGTGGAAAGCCGCTCATAATTTATTGGTAGCTTACATTCTATGTGTCGGTAATTTACACGTTATTATTGCGAAAAATATATTTATTACAGAAGTTCATTCACATGTGCCTATAAACACAATCTAGTGTCATGCATTATTTTTTATTACACTTTTTCTACTATGGTACGTTAGTGATCAGAGATTACCTAACAATTAATTACAAATTATCCAGTGCGTATTTCTATCTCAGTAACCAGTCTCTTTTATTGAATATATTTAATATGTGCAGCAGCTTTCGATTGTAGACATCGTCATGATCCATGTTTAAGAATACGTCCTTGTTGTCGATAGTCTCCATTTTCGGAGCGGCCCCACGGGTCGCTTGAATAACTTGGACCATCATCAAGCACTGTTCAAACTTCAGTGGAGCACATTCGTTCAAATGTTTCAAATACGCGTCCTTAGGAAACTTGTGGGTGTCGACTTTGAACGATTTCAACCAATCGATGAAGGACTCGTAGTAAAGATCGATCATGTCGTCCAAATGATCGTCCAGAACATCCTTTCTCGAGCTAGATATGAGAAAGAAGATGAGGTCGTGCATGCCGTAGTTATAAACTCCTAGCTGAAAGTCGACTATCTTCATGCCCGCAAGTTTGCCTGTCTCGTCGTAACGGAACATCATGTTGTTCACCCAGAAGTCATTGTGGACTAACGTTGCCCAAGGTTCCTCCGCCTGAGCATTATTGCGTGCGTCCTCTGCAGAATATGCGAGTGTTTTATCCACTCGACTCAAGTAAGGCTTTGCCTCCTCCAAGTCGTTTAGGTCGTTACGAGTCTTATTGATCATATCAATACAACATTGGTGCGCTTGCTCATTTGCCGCGGGCGCCAGTGCCTGCATGGCCACCTTTTCGAAGAACGACGGCTTCTTCAGCTTCAGGCAAATTATCAAGGCATGCAGTTTTGCCAGTTCCCTTACGGCAAACTCAACGTGTGGCTTGTCTAGCCCATGAATTCTGTCCTGAATTTTATATCCGGAATAGTTGAGGTTTTCCAATACGATTGCCCCTTGCTGGTCGAACACTTCGGGATTCTTCAGTCCCAATCTACCGCCAAAGTAACGAGGCACCAAGCTGTTTAGCTGTTGCCCTCGATGGCCACATTCTATCTGTATGTCCGTCAGCGCGGGTACTAGGCTACTGTAAAACTGCAGTTCCTTCTGGAACGTTATCGGGCTGTTGAACAGTTCTAACAGATATGCCGAACTTGGCGGCAATTTAACTACCGTGTTCAGGGTCTTTGGCTTATCATTTCCGACGCATACGTCCACGTCTACGGCCAGTATCAAACTGCCGAAATTCTCCCCGGGATCGGTGAGGTGTTTCCATTTCACGTGCGTTATCTTCAGTCCAGCGCCAAGCGATTGCGACAAAAGCTGCTCGAGGTTTTGCACCGGCAGTGGCTCTGACCTGCGTAAACGGATCATTGGGATTAGTAAACGTTCGCATACTTCGACACGTACACCTCTTACGGTCTTTTATCCGTCTGCTAATTGAAATGCAGTGTTAAAACCCATTTTCGCAATTGACGTTTTTGCACGCTCTATTACTCGGGTTCTGATAATTGTAGTAATCTTCCCCGATCTCTACTGATTTGTTGCGCATACAATTATCGTCGGTGAGCTCCGCGGCTAGGAAACGATGACGATTCTTTCTGCGACGTTTCTTGCCTCTTACGCGTATGTAACACCCACGGCGCGACATCATCGATAAAACATGAGACGTTCTACTCGACATGCATTCATGCGTGATACGCGATTACGGAGAACTAAAGTCGCACGCTTTAAGCACGCATCGAATAACGTTGCTGATGACTACGCAGGTATGAGCGTACGTACGCGCCGTAAATCATATTGTATGTATATTCATAACAGTGTGACAATCATACGACGTGCATTCCAGGTGCGTTCGACGACGTGCACCGCGGACCAACAGTTTGGGATTGGCTGAAAGCGTAACAGGAAGAGGAAAAGATTGCTAACAGGCACACGTGGATAAATGTATTCCGGAGAATACGATTAACCCTCCAGTACGGTCGCTTATTATTTATGAATGGGTGTGAAATACCCATGATGATTTCTATTTCTCATCACTTCTAGCCACGCGACACATGAGTGTTAGCTATCATCGTTGAGAACTTACTTCATGTCTCGATTGGGACGGTCAACGGATTGGAAATGTTTCAACAAGCGCCGCGCATATTCCCCATTTTTTACAATTGTACGACCGTACTGAGGAGCATTAAAATTCGGTCCAAAAACTCTTGGGCCGCGGTACATCACCCAGCGCAATTTCACGGTATACGTTTGTTGTGCGTCGCGTGATGATCGCATGCACCCTATCGTCCCCTATACTCGAGTGCTGCTTGCACGGATGTTAAAGAAAAAAGGGAGGCTGTGGGTAAAGTGTTCGAAAACGTCGGACACCGACTCGCCACGGTGTGAGCTTTCTAATCCCCGATATTCCTCTTTTGTGTTTCCTGCGTTACGTCCGTAACCGTGAACGTCATAGGTATCACACGCTCTCAGCTACGGTTGCCCAGTCTGACCAGCAGTCTGATGCCTGCGCCTAAAGTACATTCATCGACCGACTGGCCACTTATCAGCGGCCCTTGTTGGCCGACGGACGTTACTTCGTCACGGCTAAGAGGACCTCCACTGATCGATGGGATACACGTCCAGCACATCGATGAGCATCCTCAGCATCTTCTGTGCTTCTGCACAATGGACCACCGCCGGAATGTGCTTTTAATATAGTGGCCGCCTCTTGTTCGAGGTCAACCGCTACTGGCTCGAGTTACTTGCCAACAACGAGTTCTGCCATCCGACTCATAGCGCACGGATCGAAGTGCTCCAATAAATGTACACTGTCTGTGTTCGTAATACGTTGCACGTGATGTTTGTCGGTCATCGTTCTGAGAACGTGCTAATTTTAATGCGTGCACTTCGAAGATAACTGAAACTCGATTAACGCGTTATTGGAATGCATTCAGGGGCGGTGCTGACCATCCTGCATACTGCTTTCCTACGGCGAGTGTTAGGATGTTCGACTTGTTCGAGTATTCAGAGTGTCAAGATACACGGTACAAGGGACGATAACGTCCCACACTTCTAGGCCGTATCCGACCATGTGCTAACTATAGTGGGTGCATTGGATTTTGAACGCTAAAACGAAAATGTACCACGGAACAGTACTAAGAACTGTAGTCGGCCCAGTGATTTGACCATATATAGAAAGCGGAGGTGATACTTTAACGACGATCATCGTCGTGTGTTATTTTAGTGTGATTAGACGTATGAGCCGCGTTGGCATGAACGAACAATTCGGTAATACCGGTGACGCCGATTCGACAATGTATGATTTCTAGTATGATTCGAAGTCCGCGTCAGCAATAGCCTGGGTTCAATATCCCGTTCGATAATTCCTTCTTAGTCCGTCAGACGTTTGTTTAGACAGTTAACTAATGACGCAAACAATCGTTACAAAGTATCGGCACGCGACGTATTGGCTACACGACATCTTCGGCGATGTAGCTGTTTCTCCACATCGCGCGTTAACACGTAGCACTTTTTGTCCTCTTATTTATTTTCTCCTTGTATTTCGTACTATCGTAAAAGAGATTTTCCGTTAACTCGCCTTCGAGAGTGACTGCGTCAAAAGACGAAGCGGAGAAAGCGATCTGTGAAAAACGATCTCCCGGTAGAATAATCTATGCCAGTATGCGTCGTTTGACGCAGTAATTCCCGGCAATGTATCTTACCTAGCACTAAGTGCCATCCTTCGCGCCTTTTAGTCGCTAAGTTGTCTTTTCATTCGGGTATACGCGGGGTAGCGTCTGCAAGCTGACGCAAACGCCGTGACCTGCAAGAAACGTTAAAAAGACGCTTCGTTAGTACAGTCACATAACATGACGTAAAAAATGTAACGGCCCTCAAATGCTATGAAAAGGCAGCAATGGAATCTCGCGTGCGTACGTCTCCGCTGGGTTTTCTCGTGACGTCGCAAATCGACATGTGCGGACAGGATGAAAAATGAAGCACGGTTCACGGCGATTCGTATAACGCTAATATTCGCGGAGGGGGGCAATTAGTGTGATTTCTGTCGAGACGACAAAAAGAGAAGGAAGAAAATTGATTTATGAGGCGCACCGACGGGCGTCTCGGTGCGCGTTATATTATGTATAGAAAAGTGTACTCGTTCGTCGTTCGTGTATCATAATTACTCCAAGTATAGTGACAGCAAGCGTCGTAAACACTTAGAGACGCCTGTGCGCGACTATTGTCTAGCTACGTCATTTCGTGCGTTACAGGCGGCACAGAAAAACAAAAAACGCATTTTTTCTCAATACTCTTGACCGTATGAACGTGTATATTTTTTACTCGCCCTATTGTAAAGAGACACACATAGAGAACACACAGGACATACATAAACACGAAAAACATGCGCTAAGATATATCATCGTTCTTCTCCTCCTCCAATTGTAATCAGACTCGTGCATGTTACATTATTGCAGTGTGCGACATTTCTCTTTCCCCCGAATAGGCAATTAATTAACTTAGTCCGGCGTAGGCTGTCGTTAATCAAAAGACAAATGTGCACACTGCGCTCATACACACTCATTTCTTCTCGCTCATCCATAGCCTTCGAGATATACATACTTAATTCTTCAAATGCAATGTCGCACGCTGTATATATGTAACGCGTGACTCTTGTGCCGAACGCACGGTCGCCCTTAGTGTTGGTGAAGGATGTAATATGACTCTATAAAGAATGGACACGAATACTAATGTGCCTGACAATGAAGAAAAAGTATCTTCTTGCGTTAGACCCTAATCACTGAGAACTTTTCTTCACAAAACCTTTGACACATCCTTCGTGACAAATTTTCCTTCAATATCAGTCCGTACTTATCGTACATCGCTATCTTTACACACGTTGCCGCCAAGGTAAACGGAATAATTCCTGCAAAGTCGAGAGCTTTGTTGCCACTATACAAACACAATGGCGTATTAAGCTTTATTCCCGCTTAGTAGGACAAACGTTCTATTTATACGTGTACAGGTCGGTGGGGCATAGTCAGGGGAGCAGTTAAATGTGGCGATTAAAAATAGTGAATGCACTTAAGACGACACGTGCATCCGATTATCCAGCATTCGATAACGTTTGTCGTTTTCGCAAATGCCATTTAGTGATTCGTCTCGAGCGATCAACGGCGGCTCTTTTCCTTTTCGCAATTGTTTCCCAATTATATTACCGGATTACGGATTGGCGCGCTGATTTCGATGTGGCTCGCCCGCGCGTCTCTCCTCGCAGCCGAGTCATCGTAAACATATAACTCCAATATCGCATCGCCCGCGGCATCATTATCGTCGTCTGGCCGAGCAAACTAGGCGAGTCGGATAATAAAACTCTTTTTTTCGCCAACGTTTTCACAGGCCGACCAGGCGAGCGCAGTGTGAAAAGGAATCCTGCCGACCGACTTCGGATTCGCCTAGCTGTACGTGTACTATCTCGCTCTTCTGACCGACAAGAAAACGGAAAATATCGTCCGTCGCATCCAGAGCCGGATCTAGGGTCTAAAACCCTTGAGGCAAAAACCCTGATTTGCGACCCCATTTGCTAAATGTTTTTCCTATAACTAAGCAAATAAACCAATTTAAAAAAGAATAAATTTAAAACCACAACATTAACTTCAACATTTTTAATTCTAACGGGTCCACTATTTAAAATTACACTTTCCTTGCTTTAGCTGAGGCAAATTCATCAATTACTGAATCGTAATTGATAGTTTTACATATAGAATGTTCAATTGATAATATTGCTATATTTGTTGCGTTTCGTTAAGGGCTTCCGCAACTCCATACTTAAGAGAACATTTTTGCGCCCCTTGTATTTTAAACTTGAGGCAAGAGCCACATTCGCCTCGCCCTTAATCCGGCTCTGGTCGCATCAAAACGTGACAAACGGAAACAATGACTCTGACGAATCCCGGCGAATAATTAGCGTGACCCCATCGGTCAGAGTCACACGTGTGAATGAAACGATAAAAGTCCGCCTTTGATCTCTGGAGGCAACATGCTGCGGTAGTTTTCCGTAATCAGTTCGGGTTCTCTTCTGTTGACTATGCTGTAACGCGTTCTGCCGTTGCGTAAGTGTGCTCGCTGTGCCCGTTGGCAAATGGCTTGCAGTCTCAAATGATACGAACTTGTAACAATGCAGTCGCACGCAAGTACGGAATCAAATGAGTTGTTGATTTGAGTCGTGCGACGTTTCATTCGCGGGTTCACGTGCAAAACACGTGGAAGCGGGGCGGTTCGCAAGGGAATTTCGAGTAGGATGATCGTTTTCGCTCTTCGGGCAGACGAATACTTTGCTATACGAGGCATCGAGCGCGGCTGACATTGCTAGATTTATACTTCACGGAACTTCCTCGATACGGTTCTTACTGCAGTCTACGAGCGAAAGTGTGAGTCGGGATTTCTTCTCACGATCAAACAAAAGCATGAAAATCCATAACAGTGAACCCATACGCTACAGAGTTTCCGGTAGACAACTATGCCTACCGTCTATGTACAATAGAAAACGCGTAAATGCAGCGGTGTCGACATCTTAAAACTAGATGCAGGTCAACAAAGAAAAATTGAGAAACTCTACAGCTACAGTATAGAATAGATGCATGTCAGATGCACGGCAGTGCAGCTGCACTTTTCAGATGTCCTCTACAATGTGCAAGCGTTTACGTGCACGTATGCACCTCCTACACGGTAAGCGTTTATTTATATCTCGCGATATTCGAGCAACGCTTTCATATCATCCGCCCATTCGCTCGGAGCCGTTCGACACTGATAAGCTGTCGCAACTTCGATAGACCACCCGTTTTTCTATTTCAAACGAACGCGTTCTCGGTACATCCAATCAGCGGGAAACAGAGATGAGAAGCACGTGCCCCGCGGCAAGATTGTATATCAAATCCCGGAGCGAAGGCCGATATTTCCCACCCGATTCCTAAACGATGCGGGAATATACGCCGAGCCAAAGAACTTTGATTGATCTACATTCAATTACGGAGGAAAACAACGCAGTCGACGCGCAAAGTTTCGCCGGTATCGACGTAGGTCGCAAGAAGTTAATTGCGCGAAGATAGTCAGGGAAATACGCCATGATTTAAATGGTCGAAGACTTGGCGGAGGAATGAGGAAAAAAAGGAAGGAGCGAGCGACATTTGCGTATCGGCGTACTATGAATGATCCTCGACATAATTCATGCATCGGAACTCGAAGCCGCCGACTGGGCGGCGAGGAAGTGAGAGCGGACGTAAGAAATCGTCGCTTTGTTCTGACGATGGCATTGACGGAGATAAGGGAAAAAATTGACGGGCGTATAAATAGAGGCGACGCTGGGTAGCGTGGGGGTTCCTTCGGACCGATCGCGGCTTTTGTCGGCGCGTGGGCGCGAAATTACAAACAGCCGCGGTCCGGGTCTTTCGTAATCGCTCCCTTGTTATCGCACTCGCGTCGGTGCAATTATAGGCGATGCAGGAATCATCGAACTCTATAGCTACGGTACGTACCATGAGCGTCCGTCGGACGGAAGACGAAACAATGATAATGAGCTGAGACGGCTGTCAGCGTCAACGCGTCGGCACTATAAAACGAGACGCGCGCGCGTGCAATTATAGTTTCGTCCTTATTAGCTTATCTTATCGTGAACGGCAATGCAAATGAAATATGTATATTTTATCGGGAAAGCCAGCTCGGACTGTATGAAAGTCAATCGTCGCGTATGCGACCGCGATTACGAAAGTGGCCTGACATTTTTTGCTCAGCATTATGGTATCGCGGATCGGTGCAGCACGAAATGAGTAAACGGTAATATGCTTTTTAAGTGTGTTGATTTAACGCACTCAATCATATTGATTGATGCATATTTAACGCAGAAACGACAGTGACGCTAAATTCGAACGAGCCCAATCGCATCGCCGGCACATCACGATCTAGAACTGTGCCTCGCGGGACCAAAAATCGTGCGAGCGTTCTCCGGGCTCCAGCCTCAACAACCCAGATTGAATGCCGGAAATTACGAACAGCTTATCATCACCATCGTGCTCCCCTTTCGGAAACCGCCGCAATCAATCGAAATTGACACTCGACCGCTAAACCCGACACCTTGCACGCGTGTCCGCGCTCCTCGACGTTCATCACGTTTCCGTGCCATCGGCGAGTGGCACGAGGAAATCGCGCAAAGCACGTGAGCGCTCGCATAACGATCAGAGCGAACGAAGAAGCGTGACTCTGCGTCGAAACGGCCCATTTCACAGTTTCTCATAATGAGATCGTTCGCTTTGAAATCCGAAACTTTGCCCGGCTTTCGTCGAGACATCGTACACACATAGATGATCTCGCGTATACATATATAATAATGGGCGTGATTGGTAAAGTTAGATGATTCAAAAATGGCCCATCGCCGACAGGAGACTGCGGAAGAAAGCTCGGTAGTTGTAGTGTTAAGTACCTTGGTACTAGCTTCGCAGTTGCGCTCTGGAACCGTCGAAGCTCACCCAAAATCGTCCGTATCGGCAGATGAGACGTGCCTCTCCGTGGCTGGTGCGCGAGCGAACGACTTCTGAAAAGCCTGCAGCTAGCGCGGGCTTTTGCGAGGAAGCTAGAGCACAGTTTGGCACGACGGGACCGTAAGAACTAACCGGAGCTTGACTGGCGCTTGACTTTGACCCCTGCACTGCATCGTCGTCTCCCTCTTTCCGTCCTCGTTCATTGATGACATCTCGTCGTTGTCGTTGTCGTCGTCGACGTCGACGTCGATGTATAAAAAGACACGCTTTTGCCTCCCGGAAGAGGCGAGAAGACGAGACGCTAATGAGTCGTCGCGGATGAAAACTCGTCGCGGGCAATTCGTAATTGCAGTCACGCAGCCCGCGGCCTCTGTAATTGGCGGAGACGCGCACACGCTCGTTCCTCATCCTCTTGTTCAGCCTCTGATTCCGCACTACTGGCACACGGGAGCAGGGGAAGCTGCTCCGTTTGAACGGTGCCAAGGTAGAGGGAGGAAGACGACGGAATTTCCACTGAACAGATCGACTCCTATCTAAATAAGTGTGTACAGTGGCGGACGCACGAGCGCGCGGCCGGTCATTATGAAAATGGTCTACAATCGACGCAGACTTCACTCTTCTCTTTCGCCACTTTCGTACTCACGAGCGCATCGTTGATCGGACGAATTTAATGGTTTACTGGAAAATTTCGATCAACTATTTGCAGGGTATAGGATGCTCAAGAGCTGCGTTTCTTCAACCTGCTACGTCCCACGACCTGTTGAGCATATTTCGGCGCAGCCTACGTTTTTTTTTTTATCGTCTGAGCGTCCGCCGCAGACTCGTGTAAATGATGTACGTATGATGTAACGTAATGTGCAGTTTCTAACACTTGTGGTTCGTCGATGATGGATGATGTGGACGTCGAAAACGCATGTCGTGTAATGATTGGTGAATGATCTGCTCGTTTGTATACGTCCGCCACTGTATCTGTGCGAGACCGGTGTACGTAATTGCTGAGACGTCGGGTTTTCTAAAATTATCCCGTTCGCGCGCTTCCACGCATAAGCGGACGCGAGAGTAGTGGATCTAATCGCGACACGATGTCCATTGGTCGCGGGCTATTAAAATGACGCGGGCAACTGCATGAGATTGTGTCACTCGCCTACCTTGCCGCTCGCATCTTACGCATCTAATTTCGTGAGCCATTGTGTAAGAGCGTGAAAATTCAAATGATCGATACGTCGCCGCATACGTAAACGTACGTCGATGGGGATGAATCCGTAAACGTGTTGTACCATCAACTCATACATGTACCTGTCGGCGCCTGCATCAACGGATAAACCCATGAATACGCAATCCGCTAACCTACCCATCAAATTCCCGGGATTTTTTGTGTGGACAGGTGGAGATATTTAAATAATCGATGCATCGATGCACGCGTGTACGTTCAAAGGGATGATCGATAAGTCGGTAGCTGTGTCAATCTCAAAGCTGCGAATACGTAACACGCGCGAGCTTACGTCTGCGCGGATTCGTCGTAATTATCCATTCGTAAATTTACGGCCGTGCAATCTTTCAGACGTCAACTGTGTCGGACCTTAGAAACTTCGCTTCTTACGTGCGCACTAATGTATAAATTACCGCGCCAATTTGTAGCTAAATTGCTTGCTAACGTTAGTGTCCCATTCGTCACACCTTCCGTGTATTATGAAATTGAAAGGATTTCCAACACGTTCTAATTCCGCGTTTCGAGTACACGTTCGGCTTTGCCGATCGGCCAGATGTAACAATGGAAGCATCATATTTGGCAAAGCCGATCGTCATCAAGAGCCAATCGGTGGGTTACATTTTGCCGATCGACAATGCCGATCAGCATAGCCGAACGTGTAGTCAAAACGCGGATTTACGATGACAAGCACAAAGTCAGTCATCTGTCATACTTCAAAGAATCACTTCGGTTCGGAGTAGAAAATTGCAGAGTTTCAGAATGATTCTAAATAGTACCTGTTAGGACGATTCGAAGATTACCAAGTATAGCCGCCCGTCCATCCGCTTCCTTCTTACCGTTGGTATAGCAAACAATTGACCGCACCAAGGTAATTGACAGTCCTTTTAACGTCGCAATCGAATAGCAGGGGCAATCGTGGGAATAGAAAAATGTCCCGATAAGAGCCGATAGTGCACGAAGACTCACTTTTTACGGAGACTATCGTTATACAGCCGAAGGAAATAGATAATTTTGAAGACGCAGCACATAGGCTGACAATCATGTGCCTCGAGGTCGTCATTTTATCGCTTACGTTGCTCACTAATGTCGTGTTGACACAGGACATACAAATTCAGCGACGCAAATGCCAAAACCAATGACGCGTTTGTACATATTTAAATATCTGCAATACTTCTTGTCCTACATTCTATAGCGCCTTCAATTGCGATTGGCAAAAATGAAGATAAACGATTGCGATAAGAAACGCGAGCAGTGAGAAGAGGAAGGAAAATAATGGTGAAATTTAATAAGGTCTCAATTTTTGTCGACTCTTTTCGCTTAGAAATTCATTCAAAAACGTTTAACTAACTTTACACTGTGTTTTTCAAGTTTACTCCTTTTGCGGCATATTTTAAGCGCCGATACAGATATCCTTCAACCGATATATTCAAATAGAATTATAAATAGTAATAACGCAGCTAATTGTAAGTAAAGCGAACGCTGATGTTGTCTAATGATTAAAAGTAGTTTCGTTAAGACGTTGTATTTATATTAAATTACCATAAGCGGTGTATGTACATACCTGTAAAAATCCATTCTATATATTCAATAAAACTGAACAATAACGATAGTTCCAGCTAGATCATTTCTAACTTACCTATATTATCTTCAAACGTAATTGTGTGCTAACAAACAATTTACAGACATTTTCAGATAGGAGAATGCTTTTTAAATTCCTTAAGTCTCGTGCACATGGAACGGTCAAGTCTCGCACACTGGCGAGTTTCCGTTCTAGGGATATTTATGCCACTGCGGCCTTTCCGGTTCTTTCCAACAGGGCGGACGTGAGATTTTCTTTCTCGTTCCTTTCGACAAACGGCAAACATGGGTGAGGTATGCAAAATTTGATCGAAAATCTACGTAAATCTCTGCCATCGTTAATATAGGAGATGAATGCAATTGCAGTCCTTGAAACTTGTACTCTCATGCAAGCGATTGACCGATTATTTATACTTATTCCACATCCGCTGGATAATATGACAAGGGTTTCATAACCAAACTGTCGTTGTTTACGAATGAGATTCCCATGCTGCCTCCTTTTTTCAGGCCGACGAGACTCAGAAGAAGAAGAGGACCTTCAGGAAGTTTACCTTCCGAGGTGTTGATCTCGATCAACTCCTGGACATGCCAAAGTGAGTCTTTCGTTTTTAGAGGTTATCTTGTGTACATACACTATGTGAGGTACCTGCAGAGCCTGACACTGACATTTGCACAAATTCTATTGCAGTAAACGCATATGTTTGCATTGATAATGAAAACTGCATTCCCTCGTAGCATTAAATGATATGTGGTGATAAGTTCCGTAGACTTTTGTGTGGTAGCTTTGTACATGTCGATGGCTGAGGATACTTAGGACAGCGTTAAATAGCATTTGCGTATGAAATGGAAATTATGTTTTGCTCCTCAGTAATAATTTATGCACACAAGTACAGAAAAGATTTTCAATGAATTCGTACACATTGAAATACATTGATACGCATATAACTTTGGACTGTGTTCAATGATATTGTAATTTCTATTTTTCTAGTGAGCAGCTCATGGACCTGATGCATGCTCGTGCCCGTAGGCGATTTTCTCGTGGTTTGAAACGCAAATCCATGGCCCTTGTGAAGAAATTGCGCAAGGCCAAAAAAGAAACTCCACCCAATGAGAAGCCAGAAATCGTTAAAACGCATCTGCGTAACATGATCATTGTTCCAGAGATGGTCGGTTCCATCGTCGGCGTTTACAATGGTAAAACGTTCAACCAGGTTGAAATTAAACCTGAAATGATTGGTCACTATCTCGGTGAATTCTCAGTCACGTACAAGCCTGTCAAACACGGTAGACCAGGTATCGGTGCTACCCACTCTTCAAGATTTATTCCATTGAAGTAGTGTATCTTGTTTTACATCAATAAAATATAAAATCTTACCAACAACTTTGATTGACTATCACATTCTAATACATCCTCGTCCGTAACTTCAATCCTCCCAGAGAAAATTAATTTGATCTCAAAGCGCAAAAATTACCTGGGTGAAAAATAAATAGTATAATAAGTTTGTTATAGTTTTCGTCAGTACATTACACCGGAACTTTACCTGCAGATTGTAATTTTTCCCTGGACAATTGACATATCCTAATATTTACTCAAAAATAGTAGGATTAACAAAGAATAGACATTCTCTACTTGTAACTATCTCTTTCTGCAAGCTTTTACTGCCTCACAACGAATGAGTATACTTATTTCAGTTCAATGGGCTGAAAACTTGAATTTCCCGCCATAATTTAAGGTTTTCGAGACGGTGGCGTCACCAAAAAAAACGGAGAAACGCTCAAACTGATCATTGAGCAACCGTCGGTATTGTCGTTAACTGCATTAGTTACAAAAATTACCGACTGCTGTCCAATGAATAGTTTGAGCGTTTCTCCGTTTTTTTTTGGTGACGCCACCGTCTCGAAAACCTTAAATTTTTGCGGGAAATTTAAACACATGTAAAATCAACAGAACAAGCCACTCAATTCTAATCAAGTAACGTTACTTTACAAAGAAAGTCGTGTCACATCTTAGTAACTCAATAGATATAAATTATTGTAAACCATTCATATTCCATTTTATTCAGACTACATCTACAGCACGATAATTCTGACAAAATTGTATAAACTGTAATAATTCACTTTTGTCAATATTCACAGTCGCAATATGTAATATGTAGAATTATACGAATTAAAAGAGAAGATTTAATACAGTTTTACGTTTCCATAAATGTTCCATATAAAGGCAGTCAGTTACCCTGATAGCCAGCTGCATGCAGATTGGCACCAAATTGGCAGCAGACATGACAGGCCCTGTTTGCGAAACCATAGTTGTCTGTTGACGCATCTGGCTACGGTTCTGCGCGCAGAGCCTGCGCACAGGTCATGTTAGCAGATTGGCACCAAAACCGCAGCAGATCTGCTAACAGAACCTGTTACCAAATCGGCACCAAAAACGCAACAGATCTGCTGACATAACCTGTTGGAAAATTGGCACCAAAACGGCAGCAGATCTGCTGACAGGACCTGTCGCGGAATTGGCACAAAAACAGTAGCAGGGCCTCCAAACTATTATTTCATACAGGTCAAAGTTAAATGCTATTATACAAATATTTGTTATAATAAAATAGGTATTTATTCATTAATTACATAATGTAAAATTTTTCAGAGAACACAATAATTACGAAACAATGTACAATTATATTTGCTTTCCAATGTAAATTCTGCAACAATTGCATTCTGCTTCTTCTCATAAAATACCTACTATTTTATTCCTCCTAACGCTGCAGGATAATGGACCCTGTGCCGTTCTGCCTCTCGTTTAAACCTGTTTATACAAAAATATACATGTAATTTATTATATATAAAAGTTATACGTTGCAACTATTGTCGCAACTAAATAATACATAACCTTACATGCTTGGAATACGTCCACGCAGCCACTGCATGTTCTCTGCTGCCTTCCTGTTCTCCCATGGGCAGTAGTATGTGCAAATTGTTGCATATTATTGCATCCTGTAAAAGAGGGAAAATATTGGCAGAAATGCAGAGGGAGGCATACGTCATATAAGTAATACATAATCTTACATGCTCTTGGAATACGTCCACGTAGCCACTGCAATGTTCTCTGCTATCTTCCTGTTCTTTGTGCACTCTTGCACTTTAATTCACTTTCGTACACAACACCACGACGCGACACGTGAAGATGCGAAAACGGAATGAACGAAG
Organism: Priocnemis perturbator; assembly: GCA_963942575.1. Classification (NCBI taxonomy): domain Eukaryota; kingdom Metazoa; phylum Arthropoda; class Insecta; order Hymenoptera; family Pompilidae; genus Priocnemis; species Priocnemis perturbator. Next base: position 7,864,376 of record OZ012652.1, read on the forward strand.
TGTAGAGCAGTGTAGAGACTGGTCAGCGCAACAGAGAGCAAGACGGAACTATATGTTTGCAGGAATCGCCCGGGAAACGCTTTAAAATGGTCATAATTGCCCTCGAATCGAATTTATCTTGTCAGGCACCATTCGATAGATTATGAAAACAAACACTTGTGTACCACGTTTGAACCGTCTATCTGCAGAAGTGCTACTTACAAACGGCTATATACCTACGGCGGTTTTAATTTCTTATTTGATTGTAGTATGGGCTTTAGGAATTTATTCAACGCGAGTGCGTCGATGGTAAAGATTCCCCCGATTATTTAATCGCGTATATGCCAATGTACGCGCCCGTCCACTGCAAATTTAAAAGGCTCAAATGTGCAAGGTTTGGCACGTTTTTGGTGCCAATTTGACATCGGATTACGCTATACAGAACCTGCTATGGTTTTGCTATCAATCTGCCGCCAGAGGCCGCAACGCAGAACTGCACAATTTCTGCTATCAATCTGCCGACAATGTACGGCAACAAAACCGAGGCGACATCTGTCACGAATCTGCTTAGCAGGTTCTGGTGCCTCCTTGGCACCAATTTGGCAACAAACACAAACATTGCAGACCCTGCATCCAATCTGCAGCCCGTTCGGCAACAAGCTCTGGTTACAGGTCTTGGCTAAAATTTGACATTGCAGGTTTGGCTATCAGGGTAAAAATGACATATTCCTTCCAGGATGTAGCTACGTGAACCTGATGCAATCTGATGTGTGGAAGAGTCTATACCGAATATTTACGAAAGGGTAGTAGTAGTACTGCTAACAATGGAAAGGGATACCCCACTTCCAAATATTTCTCTCGGCCCAGCTTGACTCAGCTTGACTACACTGCTATATACATACGAATGTACTCAATCCAGGTACCCTGGGCACTCTATATTTCAATGCTGAAAGTGAACACAACGGAACATCTGACATGGCTTCCCACTTTGACAAGGTTATTGGGTGAAGTTTGTTGAAACGTGGATCGGTCGAGTTTGAGAGAGCAAGATAAATACGGACTACGGAGGAAGATGCAGTGAGTGCTAGAACATTTGTCACCCCATCATCTGGTTATTTCGCGCAAAGAAATCTCCTTACCACGGGAACAGTGCGAGTGACGTTGCGTCCGTACACATCGTTCCTTTTTGGCGCACAGTGCAACTGTCACTTTTACTTTCAAACAGCTGTTTCGCAGTTGCGTGTGACAAAGTGTCTGTTTCGACGATTGAAAATTCCTGTCAAGCCGTTCAATTTCTCAACGGAGCATTCTGAATTATTTTTGACAAACGTATTGTCACTTTTTTTTTATATTGCATCACTTAATGTAAGAGTATAGGCAGTGTACAGAAATGTTGTCGTGATTCTGACAATTGTTCGAGTTTATTATCAAATTTTATGTGATTTTCGAGATACGTTGATTGTAAATAGTGACACGAAAAGTGTTTGTCAAGGATGCAATTCGAAATTTCGTGTATATGCGCTGCCGATTCTATCGTACCTTGGATCAATGCCACTGTTCTATAAATACCATTTTGAATTAATGACAGATGATATGTGACTCGTTAGGTATTCAAAAAACAACCGCGCAAATCTGCACACGCCTCGTTCTTAACATGCTATTATTAAATGACAAACTAATAGCACATGCTTGGAAAATCAGATATATCCATGGTTGGGTACAATTTCAAATTTTTCTTTCACCTTTACAGACATGGATTCTTTTCTGGAATTGTTTGATCCGGGGAATGATGGCGTGGGGAAGGCAACATGGGACGACTCTGAGAATGAGGGAAATGGAATGTCAGACTGTGAGAGTTCCAGTGTCGATGAGGACCAGAAGGAACAGCTACCACCGGAGCCTGAGCACGGTAACATTGAGTATAAGTTGAAACTAATAAATCCATCTAGTCAGCGGTTCGAGCATTTGGTGACACAAATGAAATGGCGGCTGAGGGAAGGTCATGGAGAGGCCATTTATCAAATAGGTAAGCACGATTATAGCATGCTGTTACTTAAAAATTATTGTTTCCTAAGTTTGAATGTCATTCATAGGTGTCGAGGATAATGGGAGATTGGCAGGATTAACACGAGAAGAAATGAACGCTTCCTTGAAAACTTTGAAGGACATGGCAGCAAGATTAGGGGCAACAACACGTGTACTGCGCGAAAGACTGGCTAATACCAAATATAAGAGTAGAATCGATCAGGGGAGCAACAAAGAGGAGCGAAAAGTAGCAGAGGTGTTAGTAAAGAAACTGAGAAAAGACGATCGGGTGGATCAGAACAGCGTCGTTGACCTGCGACTGGCTGTTACCGGCGCGCAGGATGCCGGAAAGTCAACTCTCTTAGGTGAGAGGATTTGCAGAGGATATATAAGGTAGAAGGCATAAGTATGTTTAACGCATGCTCCGCCAACCAGCTGATAATGAAAACGTGCGATAAAGAAAGAACAAACTTTCAAAAGTATCTACAAGAGACCCAATATGTGCAGGCGTACTGACCCAAGGGGAATTGGATAATGGCAGAGGTAAAGCGAGGCTCAACATGCTGCGGCACCTTCATGAGATTAAAACGGGCAGAACGTCGTCAATATCGCACGAAATTATCGGCTTTGACGGTGAGGGGCACGTGCTTAATTATGCCGAAATGACCACGGCCGAAGAGATATGCGAGCACTCGTCGAAGGTCGTCACTTTCATAGACTTAGCGGGTCATCGGAAGTACCTTAGAACGACTGTACTTGGGCTCACGGGTATAACTAAGCTCGTCCTTCTGTCCATACGTAAGGCTGTCGAGTGCATTAGCAATAAGTAAAATGTAATTTTAAAAAACAATTTTTGCTAATTGAACATGACAGCCTTACGCATTTGTGATAAACGGATAATTCTTTTTAGCGTGCCTATGTTTCGTACTTCGCAGGATACTCTCCTCATCATGTGATGCTGGTAGTGGCACCGCCCATGAATGAGGCGTCGCAAGAACATATGACACTCTGCTTAGCGTTACGACTACCGTTCTTCATAGTGGTCAATAAGATTGATCTGCACTTCTGCGACACCGCCGAGGCCATCTCTCAGCTGGAGAACGCTATACGAGCGCAGGGCTACACGAAACAGCTTGTACCATATAATAGTAATAAGAACATGTCTTGGACCTACGACTCGGATAAAGTCCCGGTGTTCAGCGTCAGTTGCGTCACCGGCGAGGGATTGGACGAGTTAACTAGTTTCATTCGGGATCTGTCGCCGTTCGAAACTGACCCAACAGATTCTGACCCCGAATCTTGCCTCTTTCAAATCGACGAAACGTTCAGGTACAAAACAAAACTTGTGACAAAACAGCAAGACAAGTTCTTCACAATCAATGTTACGACCAATAACCGCTAAAGGAAAGGCAATACACTTTCCCCGCGATAATTTATTGCGCAACGCTGTCGATTACAGAGTAGCAGGTCTGACGCAACCAGTTTTGGGCGGTTTACTCGTGAAAGGAGCTATTGCCCCTGGCACCAGACTGCTAGTTGGACCATTACCGGACGGTGAATTCAGTCCGGTGAAGGTTGTCAGTCTGCACCGTAATAAAGCGCCCTGCTGCCTAGTCCGAGCTTCTCAAAGCGCCAGCTTGACATTGGCACCATCCACGAATCGTGATCCTCCGTTGCCGCATCTGCGACCGGGCATGGTGTTGGTCTCGTTACGCGACCAACCGCACGCCACGTTATTCTTTCAGGTATCTAGAAATGGAGCGGCCCGCTTTCTCCTATAAATTCTTAGCAAAGAGGGCTATTACGGTTATGCGCTTTCCTTTACGCTCCTTTAAGTTCACACATACTACACCTTTCACGTTTCAGGCGACCGTGCTGATAGTGTACCACGCCACAGCTATATTCCCCGGATTTCAGACGACCGTTCACGTGGGCAACGTGAGGCAGACGTGCGTGATCGAGGGGATCATGGACGTGAAGGATCGGGGCCTGCAAACAAACGATACAGGCTCCGTCTTATTTAGATTCGTCAGTCATCCGGAATACCTTCACGTGGGAATGCGTCTTCTGTTTCGCGAGGGCCGCACCAAGGGCATCGGTAAAATAACGCAGATATTCCCGCTGATTGGCCCGCAAAATTCTATGCAATGAGTCGGTTCTATACAAGAAAATTACACGGAATATTACATCGTCACGAAAGAAGTACTTCCAATGTCGTATAGCTTTCTTGTGAATATTTTTTGAAGGGTTCGTGGATTTCACGCAAATGACACGAACAAGCGTAAGATCACCCTTGATCGGCGTAAGAGATTTATTCAAAGTATACTGAGAAACCCGTACTAATATAAAGACAAAATACTTTTCGTTAGGTAGCTCAGTCCCTTTGTGTACATTATCATTACACTGAGGATGTATTTTAACACTGTAAGTGTCTAAATGTTTGGATTTATTTTGGAATCTTGTGTCTCTTCGAACGAAGTTGGATTGATTCTAAGATATCAGAATTTTAACTTATTCTCCTAGATCAGACCTTGATCTAACATCTAAACTAATAATGTCTTAGTTTTATTTATAAAAAGATTTATTCAGCTAAAACATGTACAAAGAACCGTAAGCTTAAATGCACCTACTGGAGAGTTATTAAGTGGTAATGCGAAAGAACAAGGATAACTAACCACTTAACCCTTGTCATGTAAAGTTAACACAGAATAGTCATGAATGACTAAGAATTTGCGAATGGCGTGCAAAACAATCGGATTGTATTTCAACTGTCTGCCTAAAGAATGCTGGAATTTCATCAGTTTTTAGCACAACATACTTACAAATGTACAAAAAAGTATATATATATATAGCGTTAAGGAATTACGGTAAATTCTACTTGTTTTAATATAGATCAAAGAGCGCGTTACAATTAATAATACGTTTGTCTGAGTGTGAGTGTGTGCCTCTAACGTTTTAAGTCTATCAAACGAAATTATTATTACTTTCAAGCTTGACTATTGAAGTTTCAATAAGCATCACGGTAATTGATGCATTTTCTCCAAGTGACACGAATAATGGGACGTATACTTTATGTATCAAATATTTTACGTTATTAAATATACAAGTCTCTGAAAAAATATAAAGTATATCTCGAATATTGTCCTGTACAGTGTGCATTCGGAGTATTTACAAATTATAACATAAACACTTCACTTGGTGCGGCTATACAAAGTAAAATATAAATCTGCGCGTAGGAAACATGGTGTAAGATATAACGCTACCGGTGAGAAAGTACAGATCTGTAAAGAGCTAAACACATATATCTGGCTTACGTCACAGGAATTTTATAATTCATCGAAACCCGACATTCGCTTGTCAGGGCTAGTTGTTCCCAACGTATCACGCCCAACGAAATCAGCGTTAAAGTTAAAACAACGATCAGTCTTTAGTGTACAATGCGCGCATAACAAATGTTCAACACACAATTACCAGCCAACACGTGTCTATAGTATGTGTCACTAGTTACGTTTTGCAAACGTAAGAATTATAGCTGCATACCGAATAATTGTCCTCCGGTATTACATCACATTCGTCATGACTATGGGATATCGCATTTTCGCTCGGTTTCATTCCTTGTACACGATATCTGTGATTTTTCGGCATACCTGGCGTGATGCAAAACCCCAACAATGCCCATTCTTCGATAGAGGCAAAGGATGCTTCCTCGCTAACAGAACTTACTGAGCTATGACGAGAGGGGCCCGAAACCGATTTATTCACTATGCGGCAAGACTGATCTTCATCATCATCTCCCACGACGAAAGATGGCGACCTACACTTTGTAACACGAGACAAACTGGACGGCATAAGAGTTTCGTCGTGATTTCTATTATCGGGCAATGATTGTGTTCTTCTTGCGCACGAAGCAGCAACATTCGTTTTATTAAACAAACCCGCCTCGTAACTTTTCAAAGAATGCCCTGGACTGCTACTAACCGTTGACTTAGACGGGAAACGATTTGAACCGGAAGATCCGCCCCCGACTTGACGATGTGAAACCTCTCTTTCTACGGACGACTGTGCGGGAAAGGCAACGAACTCTGAATGCTCTGACGTTCTGATGCTCGGAATGCTCACAGCCTTTATACATTTTTCCGTCTTACTCAAGATCGGTCCCGATACGGTAGACGAGACATTCAATGCCTATGAAAAAATTGATTTTTTATAAAAATGCGGACTATTTTACGATCGTTTAAGATGCTTCGTACGCCCTATTTTCTTCGACATAGTATTTACCTTTGGCATTCCTGACTGAATACATTGTGCTAGAATAATGTCTTCCTCCTCTTCTGATAAACTTAAATTGTCCTCGAAGTACATTGGTTTCTTTGTCGACATCTCTGACTGTCGCTCGGTGTATTGCCGACGGAAAGGCGAATACGTGGAAGGAGATTTTCGAATTGTAGTAACGGTTGGTGGTTCTACCGACCGTAACGACGAAGATCTTAGCGACGGTGACATACTTAATCGCACCTGAAGACATACCAAGACATACAGACGATGTAGAAGAAACGTTATGACGCATGGACTGCATATGCTTGAGCATACTACACACTTTTGGCATTGCAGATTGTATACATTCCGACAATATAGCTTCATCCTCGGAGTGATTAGGACTGTCATCGGAAAGTGCATTCTCATGTTCTAGCAGCTTACGGCACGGTGGTTTATTAATGATCGCAGATTTACTGCTGTGTCCACACTCAACGGGAGAAGACGAAGGAGTGCCGCATTTATTAAACTTTTGCGACAGCGCCTCGGCCTTTTTCCCAAAGTGAATGCAGGCAGCTGGAGGCGGTGTAATTTGTTGCACCTGCACAATTATAAGTAAACTGATAACAAAAAGTATCTCTCAAATTTAGCACAAAAAGGTATAATACTAATCTGAAGAAATAATAATAATAACAATAACTGATACTGTAATGAGATTATATTGTACCTTCGGCATGCCAGACTGAATGCATTCATCCAAAATCTTTTCATCTTCGCCAGATAAATTAGAACTCTCGTCCGATAAATCATTCCTGTGACAATCGACGGACGTCGACTGCTTAGTGCGCTCCGTTGTTTCTACATCCTCCTGAACACTTGGCATAGACAGTGCAGAGAGATTAGACTGCGATCCAACAGGCGAAATATCCGCAGGTGTATCTTCAGTGCAGTAAACGTGTACGGTATCCGGTACAACGTCTGCTGCTGGTTTCGTTGTTTTCACGGCAGTGGACGGTGTGTCGACGGGAAGAGTACTAATGTGCGGTTCCAGCCTATTCAACGGAACGTTTCGCTGATATCTTATACCCGTTGACTCTGCAGGCACCGACTTTTGTATATTAGGTGTCTTGAAAGATTGCCTGTACCTATTTACCACATATACATATATATATATATACATTGTATGAATGTATGTAACATTTGTTCATGATAAGTAGTGGTACAATTTGGCGAAATATATTAGAATAACGCTTAGTCACCTATTATTCTGCATTCCCATACTAATGCACGCGGCTAACATGTCATCATCGTCTTCGTCGCCATCGCTAACTTGCTCCTGTTCCTTTTCGCTATCGGCGACGTTCACTTTAATGCTAAGAGTATTCTTAGGTTCAGCCTCGCGGTCGTCATCTCTTACTTCTTGCGACGTCTTTCCACTTTTCGGAAAATCGGTAATTTTTACCTCGTCGTCAATCATGAGAGAACTCAAACTTGTCGCGCTGGAAAATTCGATTGGGGTTGATTCTTCTTTGAAGGTGGCAATGTCGTCCTCGAACACGCTACTTTTCGTCACTTGAGGCTTAACGTATACTGCAAGAATGTAAATGTGCATATATTACACTCAATCCTACAGTTATGCAATTTTTTCACAGAGCGTTTAGTCAAAAATTGTACCATTACTATCAATAATGTCATTAGTTTTATAAGCATTGGCAATCAATGTCATAGCATACATAAACGTCGAACTGGCGGTCTTACTGCTTCTTCTGGCAGTTTAGATGCAAAGTCAGCTGCTTGAGTCTTTTGGTTCCGTGGACTAGGTGGTATAGTTTGTGTAGGTGAATCTGGTAATTCACTCGGAGATACAATGCCACTTGTCCTACGGCTATTGAGGAACATAAATAAATTAGATTCTGTAAGACATTATGTGAGTACAATAAAGGCAATTTCTTAATACCTGAAATCACTAACAATAGAACTACGGTCATCATGAATAGAGTGCTGCTCAAAGCCACTCAATGAGCCTAGTGAACTACAACGTGAAAACATTAACGGTGTTTGCTCTGCATAATAATCTTGTTCACAGAATGTGACCATTTTTCCTGAAGAAGATAATGCAATATACATTATATGACTCACACATAGCTTTTCCCAACCAACAGTTATGTTGAGGAATTAAGGACCAACCTTCTTTGTCTACAACACGTGCATTACTTTTTCCATCTGATGGACTATTACTCTCTGAAGCCTGAGTTGATTCATTACTGTTCAGTCTCGATACATTGCGATCACTCCTTTCTGTCTCAACCTTAGTAGGTGTATCAGCTAAAGTAACTTTTGCCATTCTCTCTATGACATTATTTGTGTTAGGTGCTGTTATAGCACTATTAAGGGAACTTAGAGAATTCACACGAGAGAAACCATCTGGTGTCCCTTCTTCATAATAATTTATCATTTTCTGAGAAACAGGTTGTTCATTGTTACAATTTGTGACTGGACTCTTGGTACTCTCTAATTTCTTTGCCATTGGCACCTGTTGTTCATCGCATCTCTCTACTAATTTTTGCTTTAAGGAGGCCAGTTCCTTCTGCCCATCGCTAACAACTTTCTTCTGTGGTTTCTTGACCAAATCAGTATCCTTTAAGTCTTCGACTCTCAAATCCGACATTGACGTTGCTGTTGAAAAATTGAATGGTGTCTCATACGGAGTTCCTTCCGTACAATAAGTCTTAACAGTGTCCTCTTCTTGCATACCACCAGGAAAATATTCACGGCCCTGCTTCTCATCTTCGTCAGTATCATCCTCAGCGTATCTTAAACTATAATCTGTTGGCTGATCCAAATCAGTCTCTGCATAATCTCCGAACAGATCCACCTTTGACTCGCACTCCCTGTACTCCTTTTTACTAGGTCGACTCTCCGACTGCGAACTGTCCGCTAGGTGATGATTTTGAAGCGCATTGCGCTCCATATACTTCTTACTGTAGTCGACCGGCAAATCGTTGGCATCCCCGTAAGTGTCGGCACCGTTTCTGTCCATAATATGTTTATCGCAAATGTCGAAACAAAGTTACGTAAATTTCGGGAGCAATTCTGTCCTCTTCGGTATGTATAACGGAATGAACTGATACGGCTGATTTACCGAATCAACTGTGCTCCAATTATACTGAATTCGGTCGGAGCAGTAGATTTCATTCCCTGCACAGAGAATGAGCACCGTGAACAGTCAATCGGACATAAACCCTGTCTATTATTCTCGTAAATTCTTTCACTGAACTTCGTTAAACGTATTTATAGGTTTTTCCTGACTATGCTCCACATATTATGCACCGTGTGCATAGGAGCTGTAAATTGACGCAAAACATGTACATGGAACGGTTTGACCAGGTTTGACACTAAACAACCCTGAACCACAATATGATTGATGCCAATGAAGCGCACGCACTATACGACGGAACCAACGGAACAGTGATCGACGTGAACGTGTAGTGGGAGGTGGGAGCGAAGACAAGAGGCGTTAGCAGGCGAGCCATGTTCACATGAGCCACCTATAGGAGGAACTCTAAATAAATTGATTTCTTCGAAATTTGAACCGAGGAGCGGTTAATTTAAAATACGGAAACATTTTATTTGTTCTCGACTTACATGCCGCAGTATATTCTTATAACGAAGCGTGCATCGATAATTATATTCTTATATAACCGAGCGTATGTCGATAATTAGAAGCTAAATTTTCGCAACCTGCAGATAAATACTCTTCATATTAAGTGTATATACAGGACATTATAAAGGAATATGTTTCACCTTGTTTCGTTTTTTGTATATTTACTTTTATAAGAGAAATTGTTTTATTTGAATCTTCCTCAATGTCATTTACGTTTGCTGTCATTTGAACGACAGACTTTGCATCCTATATATAGCAACTTTTTTAGGATTTGGATTTCTTCAACGAGTCACGACAACGCGTCTTTATCAAAAGCGTATAAAACATTGCTGTATATACAAATAGGGTTCAAATGACAGGTGACAAACCAGAAGTTCCAAAAATATTTGGAATACTCATCATTGACGTATGCAAAACTTGGTACGCACTCCCAATATTAACAATGCAGTTATTTCTTTTCAGGCTGTATTACAAAGATGTGCAAGTGATATTCATGAACGTTTATATCTATGGTCCAGGATGAAATTTGTCTTAAGAACGTTAAGGTTATCCTCGTCCTCTGCCCGCTTGCGAACCACCAGGCTGATTTTGTTGATTCAACCAAGGTGCTGAACCGGTGCCTCTGCCTCTTTGGTTCTGACCTCTGCCTCTTCCACGTGCTGGACAAAAAAAGGTCTCCTTAATGAATACAATTTGGAGCGTACCAGTAATCAGTCGGCATCAACTTTACTCAACGTTCCAGTAGAAATATTAAAATTACATACACAAGACAACAATGAGTGATATGAAAGATAAGATCTTCAAATAATACCTTGCGCGCGTAATATGGCAGATTTTCCTCTTCCGGCCGTACCCGAGCCTTTCCCACCGGGTCGTTTGAACATCGGTGCGTTTTTCAACATGTCCGGCAATATGAGAAACCTGATCTTTGAGCCCCGAATGTAAACGTTCTCCAGCTGCGCCACTCTGCCATCCCTGTACGTCACTGTAATATTCTGCATTTGACAGTTCATGTTGTCCTCCGCCTCTATCAGCTTTCCGCGATACACTTCGCCGGTGTTGGTCTCACAGGTTATGGTGTGACCCTCGGCTTCGTGTAGCACTTTAATCGGCACGCCGATCGACATCGCGATATCTTTTGGCGTCGAGTATCAACGATTTAACTGTAAGTCCTCTCCCGGAATTATCCTATAATACAATTTTCATACAACCAGTACGTACATGTATATAATGGAAGAAAACGGCTTTGGTAAGCTTTCGATGCAAACGTACACACACACCGTTCAGGTTAAATCAGAAAAAACACAAAATGGAGTTGTTGCTTGGCTTACTCACTCCCTACGTGGCGTCCTCTTTGGCGGTTTCTTGAATTTCCGAATTTCAAACAGGAAGAACCCGCGCATGTATGAACCGTTTGAAATGATCTCCTCCGCTATTTTATATAATCGTCGATTGGGTTATATCATTACGCTAAATATAGCGCTCGTTATTACCTTTCGCGAGGATAGTGTATCGAGAACGATGTACATTGCAATTTTTCAGAAATCCTTCATATCCTGTCGTAACTACACACTTTGGAATCTTGGCGGACATTTCAACAAATGAGAAATATATGCAGAAAAAACATTGTGCGAGGACAAATAGAATTTTCGTATTTCCTTGAAAAGCGTTAATTTTCCTTCAACCGTCATCCTTCTACGAAACAGAATAATCGAACAAACCACGTGCATGGATCTTTCCGATGAATTGAAATTCCTCCCAGTGATGATCAAAACGTAATATAATAAAATTGTCATTATCGTGAAGCGTTAAAAGTTCAAAATTTCGGCAAACAGAAAATAACTGACCGCGCTTTGTGGGGTGATGAATTTATATATATTTTGTTTTTAAATATACATAAATATAGTTCGCTATAATTATAAATGTTTGAGAACTGTTAAAAGGTCCTGGGGGAAGGGGGGCGGGGGCGAGGAAGAGGGATCTTGTGTAAATATACTATATTCTTCGTTTACCCTTACGTAAACCTAAAATCTAAAGCATTTCGAAGGATGGTAATTTTAGTCATATAATATATTAAAGTTGATGTTACTTTTAATCGCTTAAACATACTAATATCAATTGCAATAATTACAAGCATCGTTACGTCCTTATATAGTCAGCGGTGTATGAACGTCGCTGATAACCCACTTTTGTTCCTCCTCTCACTACTCCATTTACGTTTAACTGTTCATTCGTTCCCTTTTGCTTATTCTAGCTGTACCTCCCATCATCATCATCATCATCATCATCATCATCATCATCATCATCATATACATTCCCTCGACCGCTCCTTCTTTCGCTTCTGTCATTCGGTCGCTCTCGCTAGGCAAGATTATTCCGATATTGCGATACATGTTAGAAAAATATGCTATGCCTAAAATAAGATGAAGGCCTGAAGGCAACCATTCCATCGATATTACTGATAATTGGTGTGCGTTCTCTCTTCTATACAACTTTTGGTTTCATTTGTCTTTTTTTTGTTAGTTTTCCCTTATTCAGCGTTCACTAAAGGCGGACAAAATGATAAGAAAAGATTATTTTCCTTGAGTCTTGGTACAAGATAGAGATGTTATATATTGCCTATGGACTTTAATACGCTCTATATTTTTCCTCCGTAAAAATACGACAAACGGCAGAAGTAAGTTATATTCAACAATTTTCATGTGAAGCAATTACGCGCGCTTCTTTACGCGGGATTAGTCATTTCTTATTTTTGTTCTGTTTTTCTAATAGGGAGTTAAGAAAATTAAGATACCATCTCGTACATAGTTTTGTTATGCGATTTCCGGTAACGCTGCTGTTGAAAGAGAATTGTATGCAATATATACGTTGTCGTGTGCATCAAATTATAAATACGTACTAAAAAAAACAGAGTATTTAAGACGTGTCAATCTGAAAAGATCAGTAACTCTGTCAGTAAAATATCCTGTATATTTATGGAAAATGTTCTGTTTTTTTTTTGGTTGACATACAGAATTTTTCAAACATCGTTATTAGTACTCTTATCGAATGAGAAACGAATCCATTTTACGCATGTTTACTATAATTACAAAATATAGAATAAAATATGGCAGCACAGTGCGAACAGCGCCTTGTCCCAAAATGTGATAAAGAACAAAACAGTATCTCGCATATCTTTATTAACTTTTTTCCTCTTTAGCTTCGGTAAAATCCAGTTAACTATGTTATTCTTTTTTCCTTGGAGGGCGGATAGAGGGGTGTATGATAACATACGTAAGGTTAGTAAGAAACAGAGCTATCAGGAACAGGATTTGCAGTATTATTCTGTCAACTATGCTATCTCAGTTGGTTTTACAGGAATTTCGTAACAACCAACGGCTATAGCACCACCTTTTTTCTCTCTTCTCAATCTGATCCTTTACAAATACAAATGGTCGTCTTATGTCGCACAAGATTCAAGAAAATTGCTTCATATTTCTAACAGAGAACAAAGATCTTCAGGAATAGATGGAATTTACCAGGATAATATCCTTCTCTTGTATTTTTTTCCTTTTTACTGTCACGCTTTTATAATGTTAATAGCTCTTTGCTTTGTCCATACAATTTAATGCCTGGCCTCTAGACATTTTTATTAATAGTTTACTCTTAGATTATGCGCTGCAATGCAGACACCGGAATACCTCGCACAGCTATTCTATAAAACTCACGAAACAAGCAAAAAATGAGAAGAAAACGAGAAAACCAATTCACGACTTAGTCAGTTCGAATATTACACATTTAGATACTTCTGGGAAATCAGAGAATGAGGAACGAATGCGCCTTTCGAAGAGGTCACTGCAAAGATCCGCGGCAATAGTGTAAATAATTATGTGTGATAGTTCGAAACATATTCAATGGAGTAATATTGCTGGTTATATTCACATGAAGTTGAACATAAACACACAGTACTACTTATACTTAATTGCATTATTCATGAATCAATGGACTAATATACTTAATAATTATTAGACTAATTGTTACCCTAAGATTGTGATCACTCATCAACGTCAGCCGTTACCCTAAGCAACATTCCCTTTTTTTTTGATATAATAACGAAACAGTAATATATATTTATATATATAAAATTTTTCCATTAAACCGATACTTCGAACGAGATATTACACACTGACTGACTGCACCAAAAAAAAAAACATTCTATATTTAGGTGAAAAACAAATTTTTTAACCGCGAATTTTGCCTTTAAGTAAATTAATAAAACATAATATATGATAATAAATGAAACTGTAATAATCGTAATGATAATAATAGGTAATAGTACTAGTAATAGTAGTAGTAGTAGTAAGCAGGCAGCAGTTAGTAACCAGATATATTCTCAATTAAATCTCTCACTAGATGACAATCTGACATGGCACTAACATCCAATTTTGAATCATTCACACATGCACGCACATACTCGTTCTCTCCTCAAGCCTTCTCTCCACATATGTTCGTATCGCGTTTTGACGGTGCTACTTGTCTCTATTCGTTTTCATTTAATATATTCTAATACAAACAAATTTAAACTTTTTTTTGTCCTGCGCGCTCGCTCTCATTCTCTCTCTTCCGAGCTCACATTCATCATTGTTGTATTCCTCAGCGTGCAATCAGTTGCCAGATAATTTATCTCGTTTCCTCCGTGTTTAATATTCTGTTTGTTTATATAGTTATATAACCATTTTCCCAACGACTACACACTAAATAGTTCAAATTTTTTGCACTTTTTCACCAACAACAACTGGATTGTTGCGCCGAATTTCTTGGGCGCCCATTTCTCTGTAATCGAATTTGCAGTCGTGCTTGTCACTGTATCGATGCACAGAGCAGAACAGTCCTCCACAACGACACTCGAAACCTATGAGACACCCAAGGTTAATAACATGATACACAGACAATGTGAGTGCGGATAGACACGTATCTTAGTGGACTTACCGGTCAGACCGACTTTTTTGCGACAAACAGCACAACGGTTTTTCTTCTTCTTCGATTCTTTATCAGTCTCTTTACCGTCGAAACAGTCATCTGCATCGCCACTACTCACTGATCCTTCGGCCGCTGCACTGCTTATTCCTACTTCATTCTCCTGATCTTCCCTATTTATCTGGATCATCAGAGATTGCCAATGATTAAGGATATTCTATGCAAATCTATCCAGAGTTCTAGTTTCAATATATGATAAGTAATGATACGGTATGTTACGTTTGTTATAAGGTCAGCTTTAAGATTATGTCAATGTCTGCAGAGAAACAGAATCTGCAAGTTCTCAATAATGTAATAATGAATATTGTCAATGAAAATATTAGTCTCCTAAGTTTTTATATACATATTTACATATACATAGACGTATAGATTAGATAAATAAAGACTGACTTACTTCTTTGGGATTGGTCAGGTCTGTCGTTGGTTGAGGTATAGTAGGAATGGTGGGTTGGGCTGTAGTTCCTGTAGCTGCAGGACTACCAAAACCGCCTTGCAACGTGCCAGCGTTACCAGAGACGGTCTGTGAGGGTGTTACAGTAGTGGCGGATACGGGGGGTTGTTGTTTCTTTTTCAGATTCTCCTTATAGCAAAGGGAGCAAAGGCCATCAGTGGCTGGCGAGCCATAAAATCCACACCCACTGCGGCATAAAGCTTGCATAGGATTAGACTCGCGTTCCATCACTCTTGTCTATAAGAACAGTTGCTCCACAAATAAGTCAACTTTTTTATTTGTATAGTCTAGTTTGCTGTTCACTGTCTTGAGAAACAGTGAAAAGATGCAATCAGCTTGGCTTCGAGTAACTGGGTGTCCACAGGTGTCTTGCCAATTGCTCCTCTACGACCGCGTGTCACCATGTACGAACCTAATGAATAAAATAAAATATTTAATGTCTCTGCGCATAAGTAATCCTTCCGTTTCTTTCTCATATTATTACACAAAGATAACATTTATACTTATATCAACTTATACTGAAACATTTCCAACCATAGCTACGTGTATGTACTTTAATTTAAATTGACAGATTTAGGATTGTGCCGTACAGATAAATATTAAATTACGTAGAGACAAAGGTCATGCTTCGGGCATATCTAAAGGCGCTCTTGAAATTGGGACCCAAAATTATATGCCTCTGTTTACAGACAAGAGCCACACTAAAGGCACAATACTTGATCTTCGATCCGTGTGATTTGACTGTTTCTAGAAACATCAAACTGGAATATACTTTGATGAAACGCCTCTTAAGTCTTAGTGCGTCACTTTGGTCTTTAAACAGTGACACTTTGTCTGTCTAGACACGTTGCGGGAAGCGCAAAGTGGGAACAAACTTTATCATTGACACACCGAACACGCGCACACAAAGAGCGAAAGACAGATAGGGATTGAGTTCAACTGGCAAACAAGGAAACAGAAGTACACACTGGAAGACCTGTCCCTATTACCTGGTGCCTGCAACACGCTAGATTAAAGAGCCACTCTTGAAACGTTATTCCCCAACGCGATAATAATACACGTTACACACAACAGATGACGGCAAACGACGACGATGACGACAACGACGTATCCTTCCCGAAGTCGCGATCTCCCAATAATACCAAAACCGCCAACAATTGACGCTGTCACGAAAACAGGGGGCGAAAAAAAAACAGACGGCAGGCGGGTGCGCGAGGGGGTTGCGAGGCAGTTACGAGGGATAAATAAGACGGCGGCGAAGCGAAGAGAGGAGTTTTTGAACGGAGCTCTCCGCAATTCTCCCTACGTCATCTCTCTCGGTCGGAAGCGATTTTTTTGTTCTCTCTCCTAGCTGAACACCGAGAGCCTAATGAGCGAGGGACGTCGTGAAACGAAGGGGGGGCCGGAGGGGAGGGTGAGACTTATATAGGAGAAACGCGATTATTACACTCACTTTCCAGCACGCAGCCGTTTTGCAACTAATACACAACATGGAGTAAGAATTTCCTCGGAACATTTAAAGTGATCTCCGGGTGCGGGTATCGTGTCTCGACGGGAGTATAGAGACAGTCCGTTTGCGCACAATAGGACCGTCGAGAATTCCTTTTCGTCGGATGATGACTCGTCGTCGTCCCTAGATTATCCCCGTATTCTCTTGCTCGGTGCAGCACACACCACCACCACCAGCACCATCACACCGTCACCGAGCGACAGGCACACGGACACGCACACACACGCAAACACGCTTTTAACGCACGCAATCACTAATTACGCGCGGCACTCCGGAGGCAAATACGATTCTCGTCCGCCCAAAACTCGCTGCTCTCGTAACTCCTTCGCTGCTCTCTCCTCCGTACGTGCGCTCGATATTACTTCAATCCGAAGGAACCTACAAGGACGGAGGAGAAACAGCGATAACGACGACGACGACGACGACGGGCGAATGTTTTCATGACGGTGATCGGCCAGAGACGTGTGCCAGGCCTTTGGGCGGACGTGCAAGAAGACGACTGCCTACTGCTGCCTACTACTGCCCACCAGTCCACCACCAACGCCGAGGCGCACTCTGCCACAGAGCGGAACGCAGGCTTTGCTCACAACCCGCACACTCTCACTCTCTCTCTTTTTCTCTCTTTCTATCTGTCAGCCAAGGCGGGCCTTAAATCTACGACTTCTTTAACACTAGAGCTCTATACCGCGGGCCTCCAAATGGACTTGTGTCATGTTTCGCTATAGCGATTGCTCACTTTCCGAATCATACTCTGTTTTCTCAACATTTCATACGCCTCATTCTCTCTCGTTCGCTCTCACACGTCCGACGATTTCTTATTTATGCCGAATCTGCTTGCCGCTCGAAATGAAAAGTGCACTCTGCGCATTATTTCGACGAAATTGTTTGCAGTTACGAGTCAGAATTATTGTCCAGGAACGCGCGGGTTCAAGTCAACGACCAATTGCATGTCTGAGAATTCGTGCTTGGTGGGAGGAAAAGAGATGCCGCTGTAAAAACGGATAAGTACTTTATCGACAGTGGGAGAGATAATGATACGCGATCGATTGAGTCAAATTCACGCCTGTGCGTCCTCCTATTCTCATCACGCGCTCTCGGGACGTTAAACGATTTTCCGTCGCTTGTTTCTAAGCGAGTTTATCGCCAGTTGTGCGTTTCCAATATATGCGACGAGCGATGCGCATATCGTGCCGGTGATGGTGAAAGCGGTCTAAGTCATATTTCCTAAGTCACCGTTTCCACCTATTTTGACCTTTGCCGCCATTAGAAAATATATTTTCATTCTGCAACGCAATATTTCAAAAACTTCTATCATACCATTTTACGAACAACACACAATTAGATCAACCTCCTAACGGACGTAAACAAAATTCTTTCCAACAACAAAGTTAACTTCGAAAGAACACTTTTCTTAGCCTACTCTTCACCTAGGACCACATATGCATTCTAAATACGTATTCATACGGCGCGCCGCGTAAAAATGTATTCGCAGTAGAAAATGACTTTCTATTTCAACGATAACGTAATTGGGATCTCGATGACTGCGACGGATACATCGCGCATGCAGCAGTACGTCGCGGTCTAATCGCTCTATTTTGCAAACACGGTTAGGAAATTTCGCGATTGACTCGTCTGGCAGAACGCGAGGTGGGAGAAGAAGAGCGAGCGCAGCAGATCAGAGAGAATAAACTGTCCATTAAACGTCGCATTGTTCGAGGGCAGACTGTAACTCGGTGTGGCCGCATTTAAGGAGAGAGAGAAGGTTTCGGTTTCAAGTGCAGCGCGCACAGAAAGAAATGAGCGTCTACACCTTCCAGTTTCTCCCTCCGAACTCTCGCCACGGTTTGAGAATGCCCCTGAATGCGGGAGAAACAGGAGGAAGGGGATAAGTGGCACCGAGCGTGCACACATTCAAATAAACACCTCTTAACGCAATTTTCTTAAGCCAAGAGCCTGGCAATGATTTACTGTGCCCCGCTCTTACTTACGCGTCGATATAGCTCGTGAGAAACGTACCACTTTGTGTCTTTTTCCCTCTTTGCCCGCCCTCTCAGCTTCTCACTAGCTATCATAATGGCAAATAACGATGTTCCTAATCTCGTTTGCGTGTTTCGGAAAAGTGTACGAAAAATGATTAACCCTCACGCTCTCCTCGAAGTGAGAGAAAAATAAAAGTGAAAGTCGCAGAATCTGGTTGGCGCGAGAATAAACGGAGATGGATGTATGTGACGCGAGAAATGCTCGCGATTCTTCGGACACGCGGCGCCCGGAACTGGAATCGTAATTGTCCTCAGAAACGGAACAGTAGCCGTATTAATTGTCCTAGCGTTTAATGGCAATGCGCAAGTCACGATGTGGGCGGCTCTCTGTAAACAAGAGAAAGTATAGCAGCCTAAGCGTTTCAGAACTTCTCGTGCGCTAACAGGACACACACACTCATATACACACACACAGACACACACCGTTTAAACTCCCGATTTAATTGCCTTGAGAATACATTAAAGTCACATCTAATTACTAAAACTCTCTCAAACGTCAAAACAATAAACCCACCAAAAGTCCTGAATCATATTAGCAACCTGGACGGATTTTCTTTGTTGCTCAACTTGAAAAAGTATGCAACAACCCACATGCATATTAATAGCGAGTTTCTAATAATGCGGCTTTCCGCAGAGGACGCGGCGAGTGGCGGGAAGAATCATTTGAACGGTGCGCAAACTAGATAGCGCAGTCGTCGGCGAAAAAAGAGTAGGAGCGCGAAATTTGAACGCGAAATAAACAAAACGGTGGCGTGACAACGAAAGCCTGGCCGAAGTTGCGCGAGAAACTTCCGTGTGAAAGCCTCGAGGGTCTTTGAGGTTTTTTGCCGAAATTTTGTCGAACGAGCGAATGTGTTGGGTGGAGTATTACGAATAAGTGTGCGGCAGGCGTATGGGACGAATGTATCGTTCGCGCGACGGTATTGAGGGCTTTGTTCCGAAACAGAGAACCGCCATCATCTCGGGCCAACATGCGTCGTCTTTTCTTGCCGTGTCAGTTCGTAGTTTGACTCACGTCGCGTGAGTGTGGACAACAATGACGCACTCACGATTTCCTCGATCGCTTATCGGGATTAGTTCTTCTCTCACGGCAAAACATTTAAATTAAAACTAAGGAGTTACTTCGCACTACAAAACAACGAAACCCGGAAGGCCTGACGGATCGCAGATTTATTGTTTTACCGCAGGGAATATTATTAAGGAAGCTTTTGTTGGAGTTTACGTTGCTTTTTATCGCGACAACAAAATTTGGTGTCTCATAGGCATTTATTCAGAAAAAATATCCTGTACAATAATTTGAAATATCCCGCCCCGCATCCTGCGTAATGGTAATTTTTGCCTTCCCTGCAATTCTTACAATTCATTCAAATGTCGTGAACTATGGTTCATATACTAATACTTATACGTAGCACGGTCTCTAAGAAGCTCCCTTTTTTAGAATTCTTCAAAGTATTACTGATCGGCCTTGGGGCCACTGCCAAACGAACACATAGTTTGTAAGAGAACATTTTGTACATTTACAAACAATTCCGCCGAGTTGTTCGAAAACTTTGACTACTTACAACGGTTTTCCGAAACACGGCCATAAACAATGACGCACCGACACTTTTCCAGTCACGCTTTTCAAACAGACCAATTCCTGGTTCCCTCCGCGGGTGTTTCAAATAAAAAGAACGCAAACGACTGCAGCTACCCAGATGATTGCGCAGCGGAATTACTTCGGATCGGAAGTTGGCCGAAACTTATTGTCCACGGTTTCGCAAGTTATTTTCCAGTGACTACCGATAATGACGCACCTATCTTGTTTATCGATCCATTGCTAAAGATTGATTGTTTCAAACGAAATTATTCGAATGTAAGAATTGAACTAATGTGTCCGGAAGATAATTTGTCGACAAAGTTGAGATTGCCAAGCTAAACAAGGTTCTCGATGCAGGAACAATGTCGGTTTTCTGTACTCGTTTACGTAGTGCATCTTTTGTTTACGATCACGCGCAGGTACAGGTAAAAGTGACGGAGAGAGGTGAGGGGGAGTTTCTTGTAAGGAATTTAGCCGAAACTGATTGGCAAGCGCCTTGTGCACATGGTGCCCTGGCAAAAGAGCGCGGGGTCTTCGTCCTCCGAAGGCGAGAATGACACTCGACAAAAACAGTTTCAAAGTCACCGCCGCCCTGAGCTTGCGTATCCCGTTTATGACTAAATTCTCTTGTCCTGCCGAACATCTTTTTTTGTCAACACATAACGGGCATTGTCTTGGCCAGCTTGAAAATAACTGTCTAAACAATTGCTCACTATTAAGTCATTATATTCTGTGAAGGCCTAATTTTTATTGTAATACACAGACAATCGATTTAAAAGTAAGCACTCTTAACTATTGTCTCTATCAGGCAGTGGATGTTTTGCGTGATCAAGAATCCTGAGAATGACTGTTGGACACCTAGATTGATTTTATTCTATGCAATATTTATGTTGTTCCTTACAAAGAAAATAACTTTACAACCTTATATGTACAGCAAAAAATTATTTAAGTACAAAGGAAGATCATCTACCTCGTACATGGTATATCAGGGTGTTTTGGTGTACATCTTATTAGCCCTATGCACCATTGCCAATTTGCTTACAGTAACTGGCAATAACAGTCGTATTTCTGACCTTCACAAAGTCAAATAGATGTACTTGAACAACAGGTTATATCGATCAGGTCAATCTTGTGAAAATATCTTTCGAAAGAGATTAGCAAGATGCTTTTTATTATGAGTTTGCCTTTCCACCATGATATAAAAACAATATAGTGAGTAACTATTGTAGAACGTACGTAATCAATAGCCAGTCAAAGCAACTTAATGTACACGTTTTTCTCTATAATGGACCCTGTGCCCATTACACACATATCAAACATACAAAACATTTGCATAAATGTCCATAAAGTCTCTCTCACACAAACACACCCACACACACACATACTGTCAATAGAATTAAGCCTTTAACCACACAAAAATCCCTGACGAAATTATTGAAAACGTCACGGCATTATACATGGAAAAGTCGAATCAAACGCATTATCTACGCATAAAGCACGTATCATACACGTGGCAGTGTCAGGGACGATAACAATCATTACCATTTGCTACTATGTTTTCAGAGACATGCGTCGCATTCGATCGAAGAATAATTTCAATTTCTACTACTGTCTCCGCACTTTATCCAGCAGACAGAATGTGGGCCTTAAAAGAGCAACAATGTGTCGTGACATGAGAGTGCGAAAAGTGAGTGACAATTTGATTCGGCGCTATCCGTGGACGTCTCAGCTAGTGAGCCAAACTGATGACTACTTTTGGACGATGCAATTAACAAAAGCCGAGAACTACGTGAAGAAGCAAGGCAGTTCTGTGTCGGGCAGATCGCGCAAGTAATTGCGTGCCCGGAGAGCGCAGGGCGCGTATATCTCACACTCTCCTTGTGCCACGGCACTCTTGTACTCTCACGCCGTTGAACATGCCCACAATTAAGCACGAACGGGCTAAATCGTCGCGATAGAAACGAACGCGCCCCCCGCTATACATTAGATAGAGCAAACCCCGGTATACAGGGTGTCCCATGTCGATCGGTCAACTCAATTTTCAGTGAAATCATTGACGATGCGAAAAAGGATTCAGATGAAGAAAGTGGAACGGTTCCCAGGGGGATATAATCCGATGTCAGTGGTGTGTTTTTGTGGGCAGAGGTATAGATAAGATACGACGGAAAATTTCGTGTCGTATTTCGAGTGGCACGTGGTGAATTTTTTTGGCATGTCTGAATAACTCTCATGTAGTTCCGCAACATTTATTCGGAACATTTTCTCGCATCATGCATAGTTCAGAAGTTACAACACCGACACAGATGCGGCGAGCTCAATGTATTCGGACAGGTGTGCGAGTTATTCCAACTCCGGAAGTATGCTGAATAAGAGAAAAAATAGTCACGCCGAATATGTTAGAACTTCTGCCTTGCTTCACTTAAAAACGAACCTGACCTTCGTGATCTCTGCACTGGCAGCTGCAGCACTTTCTCGCATTGTCAATAATTTGAGGGAAGATCAGGCGGATCGATTGAAATGGGACACCCAGTATAGTAAGACGAGCAGCGGGCGGCGTTCGGATTTGAAAAACATTCGGACCCAGACTCAAACTTCGTCTTACAGTCCGGCGGCCAACGGTCGCATGTAAATCGAAAAAGGTCACGACCCTTTCTACTCTCCCTTTCAACTATCTCTATCGCGTATCAGACACCGCCGCGCGTATTTGTTTCGGCAGAGGGCTGGGAAGCACGCGCTCTGCACGAGAGTACCTGTTTGTCGCGCTTAATGTCAAGGGCGAAAAGTGTAGCTCTGCGCACGGACGGTGTAAACTTGGCGACGACGTCGAAAGGACGATCGTGTCCGTTGTTTAGATAAGGAGACGTCGAGAAAGAGAGGATGAGTAAGAAACATCTGACCCGGTCTGACTTTTCGTTTCAGAACGCGCCACAGAGAGACTCTTTCGACGGATTTCCATGCAATACAAAAGTGTGCGTCATGTGCCGCTGCCGCGGACTTCTTCACTTCCTGGCGTTGCGCGCGGCGTGCAATCCAGATAATGAGAAAACATCGGGGCACAACACGACGATAACGACGCAAAGAGCACGGCGCACATCGTTCGTTCAGGTCGCTCTTTGAACGACACGTACCCTGAGACAAGAGCGAGAGGGAGAGAGAGAGAGAAAGAGAGGGGACTGACGAACGAACAGGGAAAAGTATGTACATTGTGCAGCACCCGTGTTGACTGCGCTAACAAAGTCTCTCTCCAATGGGGTTGCTTGTGGATGCGGCAAGTGCGTAAGTGTGACACACGGAGCGGTGCACACGCGCACGACAGAAGGCACGGCACACGGATTCTAACAGAGGCCAGAGTCAGAGTCAGAATCAGAATCGGAATGAGAATCGGAGCTAGAGCTAGAGCTAGAGCCAGAGGCAGAGCCAGAAAGACAGAGGGCAGACAGAGAGAGAGAGAGAGAGAGAGAGAGAGAGAGAGAAATGGCCACCATCCTTGAGTACGCACTTACTGTCCCGAGACAGAAATTGCGTCGCTCCTTTGTCTCTCTGCCCTCGCAGAACGCGTACAGTGGCACACGTCGTCGCGTGGCTGTTTACCTTCCTCGCACTCGCTCGACAGACTTGCTGCTCACGGGGCACGTAATCCCTGTCGGGATGCGCCTCCCTCGACAAGGTTCGTGCTCCACGTTCAGCGCTACGCTCCTGCCTACATATCCCTGTCGCAGGCGGAGCAGAGGAAAAAAGTCGACGGCTATCCCTGGCAAAAATAGTAGCCCCCGCGACGTGCGATCGAACGAGCAGCTAGGCCGATTGCGACACTTACCAAAGGCTGTTGCGGTGTAGCAGAGCGCAATATGTCAGCTGACTTGACGTGTGACCGATCGTAATCCTGCGTCAGTATCCGACATAATTCTCAACGGAACATCGACTCGTTGCCGTCAAATCGGACGCCCCCCCGTTCCCGTGCCGACGCGTCTTTCACACTGTTTCACGATGCACCAGAATGCTAATGCGGCCCAGACCAGCCCCGAGAGTCCTCGATACGAGACTCCCGATTACGAGGACAGACGAGACCACCGAAACTACGGATACAGGAACAAATACTGCCTGATGACTGGTGTAAAGTTAGATCTCTTACCCTCCCCCACTCTCCGGCCTGACTACGTAAAACACTCGAGGCGATCGGGATGCGAACGATCACGGACACTCCCGATCTCTCCGCATTGCCTCAGCACTCCATTCGCAAGTGGTTCAATTCAAATTGATAACGTCATGTATTTCTTTCGTTCTGCATACTTCACTCTCTCGCGATTGAACGTATATGTTGTCGCGGGATGTTACGGATTAGTGTAATGTGTTATTCGTTTTGAGCGGCCGCGAAGATGCGTTGCGATACGTTTTAAGGATTTATAGATCGCGACGCTGGAAACATGGCCGAAGCGCATTCATTGGTTAGCACCTGGCGAGTCTGGAATTTAATTTTTCCGGCGCTGCTAATTGTGTGTCTTTCGGAACGCATGGCAGCGATTTTGATAGTTACCGTTGTGCATATCGAGAGTGCATCGTTACGCGGTTTGATTCTGTTGTCGTGTCGTGCTTGCTTCCCGATCTATTATTTCTTCTGAAGAAGATGGAAAGGCGGTTTGCTTCGCATTCGGCAATCGGCGTGGGTTCACAAATATCATCGTTTCTATATATGTGCGTGCATTCTACTGAACTGCGAGTAAATGATATTCAAAATAGCTTCAAAGGACTGGCTTTATAAACAATAACATACCTTTGCTTGCTCATATATTGTTTGTCAACAAAGTGCTGCAAGTAGAAAATGAACGCGTTGCAGTCTAATAAGAAGAAAGGTCGCAGCAGAATGGGTATGAGCTCGGAAAATTTAAACTCTTCAAATACTGAGACACTTTCCACTCATGACACAACAAAGTTTGTTTTGGTAAGATTACTATAACGTTATTCCATCAAAACGATCGTACGAGCAAAACTAATCTAAAACTTCGTTGACACTTATTATATTGCTGATAGGTTAATCCGATTGGGGAAGAAGGAAATAAACCGGTTAAAATTGGTATAACCGATGGGATAGCTATCATACGGGTGGAAGGAAACGGGCAGGATGAAAAGAATATGCAGAAGGGTAACTCTGCGGCACTGGACAAAGAAAAGGAGGAGAAAAGTATTCTCAGTACTTTGCCAGTAGCAATGGTCAAGGAAATAGATGGCTATGAAAATCAGTTGGGAGAAGCAGAACCATTGCCAAATTCCTATGTTAGATTCATGGAAAGGAGCGGCGAAGAGTTGGATGGTAAATGATGTTGCTTTACACAAGATTTTCTATACATGTTGACATAAACATAATCGTGTATATCTTATGATAGGAGAAGTGGAATACGATTTGGACGAGGAAGATACAGCTTGGTTGTCCATTGTCAATGAAAGAAGAATAGTTTCGGGACTCACACCACCGTTAGAACCTGACACTTTCGAACTGTTAATGGACAGATTGGAGAAAGAGTCTTACTTCCAACAACAAAGTAATGGAGGCGTGGCGGTGGCAGCAGACGAGGATGCAGTTTGTTGCATCTGCATGGATGGAGAGTGTCAAAATAGCAATGCAATCTTATTCTGTGACATGTGCAACCTTGCTGTGCACCAAGACTGCTATGGGGTACCATATATTCCAGAGGGCCAATGGTTGTGCAGACGATGTCTACAGAGTCCATCAAGGGCTGTGGATTGCGTGCTATGTCCAAACCGAGGCGGTGCTTTCAAACAAACTGACCGTCCAGCCACTTGGGCTCATGTTGTATGCGCTCTCTGGATACCAGAAGTGAGATTTGCTAATACAGTGTTTTTGGAACCGATAGACAGTATAGAAAGTATACCAGCTGCTAGGTGGAGGCTGACCTGCTGTGTTTGCAAACGCAGAGGTGCAGGTGCTTGCATACAGTGTCACAAAAGCAACTGTTACGCGGCATTCCACGTAACGTGCGCCCAACAGGCGGGTCTCTGCATGAGAATGAGAACAGTGCAGCCTGCCAATGGGGAGCCAATGTTAGTACAGAAGACTGCTTACTGCGAGGCTCACACGCCCCCGGATTATCAACCGTCGACTAATCCGGCCGATGCACGAAGAAGAGCCATCGCTAATAAGAAAAGTTCCTCAGCGCCGGTCATCTCGATTCCAACGATACCACCGGAACGTATTAGGGAGATTGCAAGGTAATACACATAGGTAAATACTCTTCATATGTTGGACATATGGTAAGACAGTCTTATGCTTTGTTTTAACGCATCTAACGTTAATTAGTTTAGCAGAGGGACTGCCGAGAAGAAGTCAGTTGATTCAGCGGTTAATAGCGTATTGGACACTGAAGCGTCAGTATAGGAATGGCGTACCTTTGCTCAGGAGGCTTCAAAGCTCTCATCCGCAGTCTCGACCACCCACGCTCGGGGATCATTCGTCACCGTCGGCGGATGGAGAATTACGCGGTGAACTGTATCGTCAGCTCAAGTACTGGCAATGTTTGCGCCAGGATTTGGAGCGGGCGCGATTGTTGTGCGAACTTGTGCGAAAAAGAGAGAAGCTTAAGAAGGAACTCTTTAAAGTGTAAGAACCGGCTGTTTTCGTTCCCAGACGAAAAACGTCGAAATAGTCTGTCCGATTAATAAATTCCATGTCTCCGTCACGATAGGAAAGAGAAGTGCTTATGGTTCGAATTGCGACCCCTTGAAAGTGTTCTACGTACTTTGCTCGAAGCGATCAAGCTAAAGGACGTAAACGATGTGTTTGGACAACCCGTTAATATCAAAGAAGTACCGGACTACCTGGATATTGTATCGGATCCTATGGATCTTTCCACAATGCAGGTACTTCTACTAGGAAACAAATTGGTTTTTACATATTTTCAATATTCATTTCTTCACGACAGGCTAAAATTGAAAGACAAGCTTACAATACCATCACTGAATTCGAAGCCGATTTTGTCCTGATGGTGAACAATTGTCTGGCATATAACCGTAAGGATACCATGTTCTACCGGGCGGGTGTGAAGATGAAGGAACAAGGTGGCCTGCTCATTGACCAGGCTCGAAAGGATTATCCCGAACTCGATCCCGTAACCGAAACGGAGCAAACTGCCTCCAAATCCAGGAAACGGGAACGCTCGAATCGTAATCGAAGCGAGACTGAGCCACAGTCTGGAGAACGTGAAGTGGGTGGCGGGGGAGGAGGAGTTAATCGTAGGACAGCGGTACTCTTCACGCGTAAAGCTAGAGCACGCGCCAGGGGAAGTGGGCAGGCGTTCCTTCTGGACGGTGAACAGAAGAAGCAGAGTGACAGCTTCAAAGTCTATAGGTGCGTATGTAGGAGTTAGCTGTTTCTGGAATAACTTTAATATTTTTGGAGTTCTTCTTGAAATCCAGAATACCAAAAATTATCTGAAACCAAATGAGTCATTACGAAAAAAAGGTAATTGAAATGCACGTTAAATACGCATGGAAAAGTAAAAAAAAAAATGGTACATTTGACAGAAACATCAAACATGCGTGTGACACGATGTGTTTACGAAGAGTAGCGTGTTAACTCCTGAAATACTAAAGGGAAATTCTTGTGACAGATGTGGAGCGATGGATAGCGACGTAGGCGAGGGAGAGAGCCAATCTTCGAGTTGTAGCAGTTGTTCCACGAGTACATCGACCACGCCGGACCCCGACGAGGAGAAACAGCGACAGGAAGCTGAGGAGGCTAAGAAGGAAGATGAGATCAAGCAGACGAGTAGTGCGGGTGGCCTGGAAGCGTTGCAACTTGTGTGGGCGAAGTGTCGGGGGTATCCTTGGTATCCGGCTCTCATTATAGATCCTAGTACGCCGAGGGGAACGGTTCACAAAGGAGTTCCGATCCCGGCGCCGCCTGACGATGTCTTGGCACTCGCTGTCAATTATAAGGAACCGGTATTTCTCGTTCTCTTCTTCGACACGAAACGTACATGGTACGTGCATCGTCTCGCATGTAACACACGACCATCTGTACAATGATTAACGTAAAGAGTAAAAAACAATATTGTTGGTTACAGGCAATGGCTACCCGGTGAAAAGCTGGAGAAACTTGGAGTATCTCAAGAACTGGACGAGGCCAAGCTGATCGAATCTCGCAAACCTACGGATAGGAAAGCTGTGAAGAAGGCCTATCAAGAAGCTTTGCATTATCGGAAACAAACTCATAACACTGTGCTGAATACGTCGTCCGGATAGTTCGTAAGTCAGTACAATTGGTATAATTGTAAAATAGTGGCAACTTACCACGGCAATGACGATTAGTACCCGAGGAATTGTGAATAATTGTGCACGCGTTTTGTAATGAATTAAGGTGTATAACATCTTTGTACGGTGATATATATATATGTATAGAGGAAGAATATATTCCTTGTATTTGAAGTGTGAGCTGTGAACATTACTATCAATCCTTTCGGTACTTTCTCTCCAGTCAAACACCTGTTGCTTAAGTGAAAATAAAAAAATAGCATATATATTTTTTCATTCTTACAGTTGGCTCATAACGGCCAACGAAATAACATAAACTATATAACAAAATAGGCAGCAATGTGCATATAAGCGCATTCTCAAAATTTGATGAGTTATTCATCATCCTCAAGTGTGCTTTGCAATCAATACGTGTTTTTTCACGTGTTCCTGCAACTCCTTAGCGTACATATCCAATCTTTGCGTCATCTGGAATTACAAGAAAGATGTTCGTTTTTAATGCATAACCGATGCGCAACGGTGGGAACCTAGAAGATTGAGTAAAACATGAAATAGTTCAGAGGCCTTACTCTGAATCCCCAAATATCTTGCATCTGTCGACACAGATTAAGATCTAGTTCAGCAACGAGTAATCCATCTCGAGTGCGGCTCAAACCAGGAGTACGCGTGCCATCGGGTGCGGCAACGTAACTGGATCCATAAAAATGTCCAAAATCTTTGTGCGCCACTGCTCCATCACCGGATGTGAATTCGTTCGGAAATGTCTCTGTGCCAACGCGATTAATAGCGCAAGTGAAGTAACTGTTTGCAATCGCAGCATTTCTTGCCTCAATAGGCCACAGTGGTTCGGAAAGACCGTTGACTGTGGCTGACGGGTTGAAAACGATCTGAAATATGATTTTAATTTCAGACTATAATGTGTATTAACACAACGACTACCGAATTTTAGCAAAAGTCATGGTCGTCTGCCGAATTAAGTCGGACGGGGCATCTTGAGTGTAACCATCATTATATTCTTTTATCTTGTCTTCACCTCTGCACCATTTATTCCAAACATCATCCAATTTTGCGGATGATGCCGACCGTAGCAAATATTGATGCCGATGCGCCCATAGCATGTATCAAATACAGGATGTCCCGTGTTGCCCTCCATATAATAAGTAGATTCATTGAAGTCTCCCACTCTAGGAATATGATTTTTCCGGTGTTTACCAAGGACTTTACCATCCACGTCAATAACAACACATGTGTTCCATAAGGTGTTGCCATTGGCACTGTCTCTTTCCAGAATTGGGGAGATAATGACCATGTGATGTTGCTGTGCAATTTCCGATAAGAACATAGTTGTAGGTCCTTTTTCTGCATCTTCAGCAAATTCACACCATGGATACTTCTCCCTTGTGCAAAATGCAAATGGCATTCCTAAAATGTTTTGTTTTTGTCATAAATGACCAATTATGTGGAATTTGGGTATAAAGCAAATGGTTCTTGGAATTTATGTATAGAGAGATTTCCTACCCCAAGCTTCTTGAAGGCAGACAACATTGACACCACAGGCTGCTGCATGAAGAAGGTATGTTTGAATTTTTTCATATATTGCATTCTTCTGGTCCTGAAGAGGATAGCTTGGTGGGACGACAATTGAATTTTGAATTAATCCAACTCGAACAATGCGAGGTGAACGTAATTGTTCGTTACGTGCACCGCCCATTATCCATCCTTGAACTTGCAAATCATGCACCACATTTGCCTGTGGCAGCTCCAAGGATCTGACAATCAGATAAACATTTTTAGCACAATGTGTGTCAATCGTTGATAAGACAAATCATCTCAACCTTGGACAAAAATACACTGAGGGGCCAAATGATAGTCACAATGGAATTGAGTGAATAATATACAATGTGAATCAAAAGTAAAGTGTAAGAAAAATATTAGGTTTTATTGAAAGGAAGCAATGGCATGTCTATTGTGGCCTTGTAGGTGGACGTTTTAAATGGGCTGTGAGAACGTGTACTGTACATTCTAATTTGATGCACTCTTATCAGGATTCTGATCAGGATATTTAGGAATAGAAATTTATACCACACACATATAGAGAGCAAGAGGAACTAACTTCAATTCGCGGCCGTACAAAAGACGCTTCACTTCGGCCAAATACGGATTGGGGATATGCTCTTCAATGATTTCTTCTAACGTTGATTCGGACATATTGTATGAACACTGTCCAGCGTTGTTTGTCAATCCGGACAAAGTATGAACCCACCACAGAACTGCTGCCTCTCACACTGTCTCACATTAAATACTAAATACTTTTCACCGGCGCACTCCGATTGACTCCGATATCTTCCGGAAGACAATCTTATCACCTTTCACCTTTGACTATATAAGTATGGTTGCCAGTTGCTAACTTTACGCCAGTAGTATGGTTTCCAGCGCCGCCAGGCAGTACACACTATTATTCTAATCGTACACAATCTGCACACGAAATTGACATATTCCAGTGGGGGAGAGGGTCGAACCGTCGGAGTGCGTAAGGTTCGTGAGCGTCGACAGTAAGGACAGAACTATTTTAAGTTAGAGGAGGTGGAGCAGTTTAGATTCGACTTAATACTGTACATGACCGTACCTTCAAATATTTCAGTTATGAACTAGCAATCCATACCTTAGTCCATACTTACATAGTCAAAGACCATTGACATGTGTTGATTTTACACGTTTTCAAATTTCCCTCCACATTTAATTCTTGCATATGGTGGCGTCACCCTTAAAAAACGGAGAAACGCTCAAACTACTCATTGAACAGCAGTCGGTATTCTTAATAAAACTGCAGTTACCAATAATACCGACGGGTGTCCAATGATTAGTTTGGGCGTTTCTCCATTATGTGTGGCGCCACCGTACCGGAGAGATTAATACGGCGGGAAATTCGAATATTTTTAGATCATTAAGCCACTTGTAATAAGTACATCAATACCAATCCATTCCGTCAAGCAGCAGTCAATCCGGACCTAGATAGAGAGGGAATTGAAAGTGGAGTATATCTATTCTTTGATGGCTGTACTTCCCTTCCGTTAGTAGATATACCTTCTATAAACCCGTACATTCCGTCCTGTATGGTCGTAAGACACTGTGTGTAAGAGTGAATCAATGATGCACCACATGCGACGATCTCTCTCTAACAGGGCGTTCCATTTTCTGATACCCACAGTGCTGATTCCACGTTCCACGTACAGTCAATAGTTCAATGACAAGACACGTACGACGTTCTACCCAAAAACGTACATTCAACGGTCTCGACCTGCGCTTGCGCGTGGCCGGGATGCATATATTGCGCATGTGTAGTCTATCGGTCTGGAGGGGCGTAGAAAGGAGGCCATATTGTACAGTTAAATTGAAAGAACAAAAATAATTATATCATCCCGTAATCGCGCCTATTTAATTTCTTATTTTTATCTTTCGTCTGTTCAGTGTCGTTTATCGAGGCATTTGTGACCGTCGAATAAGGTGGACAGGAGCCAAGCGACGGCTCCTGGGTACTTTTGTATATACATCAGTACAGACCGTAGTGGTATAACTTGATCCAGAGGCACCCGTCCGTTTAATAAAGGGGTTTGTAATAGCTGCGTACGAGATGGGCACTCGAGATGACGAATACGATTATTTATTTAAAGGTAACGCATCGTTCTTGGCTCTCATATCGTTCCGCGGGCTCGTACGACCGTTCTCAGAGGATTCTCTTCGCGTTTACGTGCGTGCATCCGCGAAATCGGCCGTTTATTAGCAAAACCAGCGGAACGGTCGTCATGTAAATTGACGTACCGTGACTGGCGGATGAGCAGGACGTTTCGACTGTCGATGGAACGTGGAGCGTGCGATGACATCACGCGTTTCGTTTGGCGTCGGAAAAATCGACGGCGAAACGACTTTTTTGTTGGGAAAATGTCATTCTGACAGGAGTCGTGTCGTCCTAGCTATCGTGTGCGACCCTGTTGACACGGTACTTTTTGTACTCCTACGGATTCGCCTCGAATATCTACGCTTGTCGCGCAATTTGACGCATGTAGCTATAAATTGCCGTTTCGATACTTAATACATATTGGTTGGCTCCAATTATGCATAACGTATAGATGCATGTACATTGTGTTTCTTCGGTAGTCATGATTGGTCATCAACACATGTACATATATGTGGAACATTTATATGATATGCCTTTCAACCTTGTCATCCAGCCTACGCTGATTCAGTGTTGGAGAAAGCAGAGAAAAATAATTTACATTTCATGGGAAATAGGATCTTATATTTGTACGTTGCACGGATATTCTCTTGTTGATCCGGAATATGTACATGCATACAATGCTGATAATAGTTTGTTACATATATGTCTTCTTACATTAACTTGTACACAGAGAAATGTCTCCTCCTCTGTCTAATCAATGTTGCTTGATTAATTTCACCCTTTATGGATGAATATTCTTTTGTGAATATTCCAACGATCTTACACTTTGTTGAATAAGTACTCAGAGCTTCAACAAAACATAAACATAAGACATAATATGTATTTAATATTAATTTATATGGTTTTCCATTTATTATTTTAGGCCATAAAGTCACATCAGAAAATTTCTGACAAAACCCATAAATAATAATACACCATTTTGTGAAAGGCTTCAAAAGCTCACACTAATCTATGAACTCAAACCCTCTGACCAAAGCCTAAGTTTTTAAAAAATATTAAATATATATGACTTAATGTTCCTGTAAAACCAGCATCAATTCCATATTTCAGTTGTCCTCATTGGTGACTCCGGAGTTGGAAAGAGTAATCTCCTATCACGATTTACAAGAAATGAATTTAACTTGGAATCAAAATCTACTATAGGCGTAGAATTTGCTACGCGCAGCATACAAGTAGATGGTAAAACCATTAAGGCTCAAATTTGGGATACAGCCGGGCAGGAACGTTACCGTGCAATTACATCGGCGTAAGTGTTTGCATCTTTCATTACCAGTTGAATGCTAATTTGCACAACTCTCAATTTATTTCCATCCATCATCTATGTGCAAGAAAAACCAAAGTATTGTTCAGTTTCACTTGACCATTCCTTTGGAGAAAGTAGTGTTTAGAAAGTCATCAATGTTAGTGATTAATTGGTTCTGGAAAACATTATCAGATACTACCGTGGTGCGGTTGGAGCACTGTTGGTGTACGACATTGCAAAGCATCTGACGTATGAAAACGTAGAAAGATGGTTGCGAGAGTTGCGGGACCATGCTGATCAAAACATTGTGATCATGTTAGTGGGTAACAAATCAGACTTAAGGCACCTCCGTGCAGTTCCGACCGACGAAGCTAAGGCGTTTGCTGAGAGAAACGGACTCTCCTTCATTGAAACTTCTGCTTTAGATTCTACCAATGTCGAAACAGCGTTTCAAAATATATTAACAGGTAATTATGACTGATTGATTATCTTATATGTTGAAGCTAGCCTGGTCATATCCTTTTGAATAAAATTTAAAGGATTATTTGCAGAAGATAAATTTTCGTCCAGTTCTTATAACATTGTCAGTGATGCTACACAACGATTTACTGTTACAGAAATATATAGAATCGTATCGCAGAAGCAGATACGAGATCCACCCGAAGGTGATACAATCCGGCCACAAAACGTAGAACCTATTGATGTAAAACCAACAATGAACTCCGATGGAATGCGTAAGCAATGCTGCCAGTGACTCGCCTTGCTGCTTAAAATGTGTGTACACGCAAAATACAGTATGACTATCACAGAACTACATTTGGATAATGCCTAGTTTCTAAAGAAAGGAAAAACACAAAAAAAGAAAAACAATCGTTTACCCGTATGGTTCAGAAACACGCGAGAGTATAAAACTTTTCTGGGATAATTCTTTGTACAATAGTGTAGTTTTAATATAAGGAAACCTTGGTTAGCTAGTTATACATGTTAAGTTTATTTGTAAATTGAGTTAATTCTACCATATATCAAAATTAAATACTACTAAAGACAGTTTATCACGTTTTTTTTTTTATTCCGATAACGACGACTAAGTAAGTTCTTTATGATACTTGTACAAGATGCGATTTTTAATTATTCTTCAATGAGATTGGACATAATGAGACACGTTAGGATTGGCTTGAAGAAAGATCGAAATGTCTGTCCTCTTGCACTTATGAAAACCAATTGCTTTTCCAAGTCACAATATTTTTGTCGCGTTGAGCGTGATTAATACTTCGCCAAGTTCATGCTTTTTTGTAAGTTTTTGCTGGACTGACGTAGTACTACCGTGTACATGAAATCACACGGTATTAGTCATGTTCTCTTCGGCACGATCATTTAGAAATGATGTCACTTATGACGTCGTCCATCAAGGATGATGGCCTTAAGTGCCTGCAACTTGAACCGTAATCTTTTCCTTCTTAAAGAAAAACCTGAATGCATTCTTACGCGTAAAACCCGAATTGAAAGTAAATGTAAGACTCGCAACCGTCAGGAAAACGATCGGATCAGCTTGTATCGTGCTAGAAGCCAGGTAAGGAAAGCGAGACAACAATGTTTGGTAAAACACGCATTTCGTTTGCTAGATTTACCATTGACAAATGAACATGTTGAATACACCCATCTGACTTCTAGGAATAAGTGCAAAAGGAAGACTTAAGTATATGTGATAATTGGCGACAAACCACTAGTGTCCTACGATTTATACGGCGTCCGTTATACTGATAAGTTCTCTTATCTTGAGGTTTACTCATATTTCATCCAGCTCAACCCGTGTTCATTATAATTCGATGCGTAGCGAACTTGGACAGGATGGCCACCTATATAGAGACTTACCGAACTTGAATTGTCGTAAGTGACAATGATTTTGTCGTTATTTTTTCAGAAGCGGTCACAGGAAGAAAGGGAGAAACGAGATACTGGCCGATGGTGGATACGATGTGTGCATAATAGTACGAGAGCTAAGACTATATGCGCAACTCTGTAATCTCGTATGTTAGAAGATGAATCGTTAAAAAAAAAAACAATACCCGATCGACACCAAGGGGTTCAACATTAACACAATTATCCGCTAGACACATACGAGCATACATTACACGTTTAACGAGATAAAAAAACTAATTAATGACTATATGCGTCACAAAGATGCGTATGATGCATTAAAGAAACGAATACACATTCACCGTTCTGTCCTTGAAGAGAATTCCATCTTTACCCCCCCGTTGTCCTATGCCTGTCTCTCTCCCTCTCAATCTCTTCCTCCCTCTCTCTGTCTCTTCTCCGTTCCCCGTTCTCTTGCTCTCTGCCACCCCTATCCGCCTATCTATCTATCTATCTATCTATCTATCACGATATACATTATGTTACGATAAATAAATGTTGTAGTACTTCTTCTTTGTGATACATATGTAATTTTTCCTCAATGCATACTGTGATTGTGAGTAGGTAAACAATTTATATGTAATATGCTTACACTGAGAAAATCATGGTCAAACACAAAACACAACAAGGCGCTGCGCTGTGTATAGAATTAAAACAAACGAAACAAAAAGAGGCAGGCTGAAGATGCACTGTTTAGGCAACAAAACGGCTTTTGCGCGACAGAGTACACAGATTGCTGAAAGTGGAAGGAAGCGAATATTAAACAGATTACGATCTTTCTCTCCTGTTGCTCACACATTCTGCTCTTACTCGCAAGCGCGTATCGCAAGTCTCTGCGAGACGTCGTCGGCTTAGGCACATTATACTTTCGGGTGATATTTTTTGATTTTTGCAAATCCGCGCGCGAAAAGGAAGCGCGCTCGCGAACCGAATGGCTCCTATCGAATTATAGTTTTACAATGGACGAAAGACGGCTGGCAATGTCGCGACAGCTCGCGCACGAAATGGCATTAATGCAAGATGGCTCACGTTTTTTATGTACCTAAGTATCGTTATTTTGATGTGTGTATCTTATTGTCATAAGTTATTGTCATAAACCCTTATTATACTCCAAATAAACTTGAGGGCGAGTAAAGTATTATATTAAAACGAAGTAATGTCTATGCTTGAGTAGCGCGTCGTGTGAGAAGTAAAAAAAAAAAAGAAAAGAGGAAAAAACGATTAATAACGTTTAATCTACCGCTTGATACGATCACCCTTTAAAACTGTCGAGCAAAACTACATGACATTATGAGAATAAAGCATCAAGTACGCGTTTCGTTTTCAATCCTGTCGACTGTCCTTTCTTCTTTTACTCTCTTTTATTCTCCTATCGTGCCGTACAAGAATTTCTACTTTTGCCTCGGTGTTATGCTCTTCTTCTTTTTTTCCGTATTCGAGCTGTGTAATGTATTCGCTTCAAAGCGAAACGAGTTTTCGAAAAGGGGATGCACAATCGTAATCGTAATACAGTAGCGTTACAAGCCGAGCTTTTTACTTTCTACTGAATGTAACCTTACACATATACGAGAGAGACTAACAGAGTGGGCACTACGGTAAAAGGGTCACGGCCGATTTCGCTGGAATTTCGAAACGCATTTCTAGACCAAAAATAGCTACATCTTTTTCGGCATGTTCAAAGAAGAAAATGAATTTGAAATTTGAATTTAAAGTGACCAATGACTACAGGATCACTTGTACCATTCGTCTTGTCAGCGAGTGCGGGCTATTTCAAATTCAAATGTAACATACTATTTTTTTTTGTCGAAAACAGGTTTATGCGGGAAAAGCTCGGGACACGAATCGCATTACTTTCGGCCTAGATACGTGCCGGCGATTATGAAAGTGGTTTAAGTATAAAGTTCAAAGGGACTTAATCGTTTACAGACTTACGTTGCATCAATTTACATTGCAATATAAGTGGAGAATGTAATTTTTTTTTTTTTCACAATTTTTACTTACACTACTTTTATAATCACCGGCTCATTTATCTCTCAAGATTTGAACGAAATCGGTAACCCCCTTCAGCGTGGTTTCTCGTTGTAATTACAGTAAGAGATGATTAACGGATCAGTACTAGACACTTTCTCATTGATTGCGTACTTCTTTAACCTATCGAATTGCGAGGAAAAAGCAAACGTTCTTTTTGTATTAATTAGGATACTTTGTAAAACTAGTGACAACCGCATAATTCGTCGTAAGGCTCTCTTTTGCGCTCTATGCTTTAAGTGAAGGGGAGTAGCGAGTTTAGTGCGTAGGGTACCAGTTATTATTAATCAGTGCTTTGTATTCGATTATTTTATTAATAAACTCTAGTTTGCTCTCGAGGCGTCTCTTTAAGCGACCGACTTTTTGCACCTTTCTTAAAGTTTTCCGAACAGTTACATTATACTGGAACTAACAAGGGATCAACATGACTCGTCTGTTACTGTTATAATAAGCACCCATTTTTAAACAACGTTAAACTCCAAAATTTTGCCTGACTTATACATCGAAAATTTAAAACTAAGAAGGTATCAAATAAAAAGTAATGTAAATTATGTCCACATAAAGTGTTTGCGTAATCAGAACGATTGCAAAACCGAACTAATTATGGTCATGTTGGAACGTGGATCTTTTAGATGTTCTTGATTAGAAGAAAACGGACCTTACCTCACAGTAGTGCCCTCGTCAAGGGAAGCTGAAAGGATGATAAATGTGCCAGTTATTATGAAAATGAGTCTTAACCATAAGGACACTTTCAAAATCACCGACAAAGATGCAAGAAAAAAATTCGTACATTACATATCGAAATCGGGTGAGTGTCTAACAATAGATTGATGGCTGGGAATTGGATCAATGATCGATAGGAGTGATCAGGGGGAATAGCAGGCGTACCAATTACTATTGCAATGTTTATTCTTCTTAACCTCTATTCATAATACTGTATAACATACAAGAAATGCACTTTAATGAAACCTACAGAAGAGAATCCGAATATAGAGCAGTTACTTGACGCAGTTGTATTCATTTTATGCTTCTCTCTCTCTCTCTCTCGCTCACAACTTAATTCAACTGTCTCGGTGTTGCGGCTCTTCTCGTTTTTAATCGTTTTATATATTAAGTAACGCATTTGAGTCTCCTTTTCACTGCCTCACGAAAGAATGACAAAAAAAAAACGGTTATTTTAAATGCGGGCAATACATATATGCGGGGGGGAAAAAAGAAGTTAGCATTAAGTTCCGTATATTCGAAAGTATATAGTACCATTAACGAAAGTTACCCGTTTCCTCTCTCGCAAATAAACGAAATTGCAGTAATATGGTCGCTACATTACAGACTACCGGGGGTCTCCACTTTCTTTCTCGTTCGCTCTGGCTGCTATCTTTCTCTCAAGAAGGGAAAATACCGTGGAAAAGATCTTCCTGGCATGAGGGGAGACCGAAAAGAAAAGCCGTCGGGTTTTGTTCGTTTTTTGTGGCTCGGAAGGCCGAAGCGATGGATCTTTGCCAAAAGGAGCACAACTTCGTTCTGTGGGGGCACGTTTTGCCTTCCGTTCTACGTTACTTTCTCGTTGCCTTACAAGAGAGCGAGACACGATCGTTCCTCTTGTCTTGCCGATTATCGAATCGTTCGATCATCCCATATTCCTTTCAGTACTAACGAATGTTCAATCGTTTACTTTTGTTTCGTTCTGATGCGAGCTTTTCTGTTCTGGCTTTTCTTTTCACGATCAGTCTCTCCCGTTCCCGCGGATTACGTTATTTAAATATTGCTCTCCTCTTTCTCACTCGGAACTGTCATGGTCAAAAGATAAATAAGGATTGCCACATTCATGCTTTCTCTCTCTTTCTCTCTCTCTCATTACAACAAACATATCACTCTCATTTCGTCGTAATAAACCTAACGCCAATGCGGTAAATTTGCGGCACACTCTCATTTAGGAAACATATAAACTATGAGCGCTTCCTCCTATATCACGTCTATATCGTTATGTTTTGTTCTCATTTCCTATCGATCGATTTGTTATTCGTCGGATATAAAGGAAAGTTCACCGAGTTTGCCTGCCGAATTCGTTCTCCGAATCTACACACGCTCTGCATCGCTTATTGGACGATTCGATGCATTAGAGGACGACGACAGAAAAATTCACTCGCCATTTATACGTTACGCACAACGATATTCACGATATACTGCGCACGGTTTGATTATAGACATGAGCGAAACAGTAGCTGCTCCGAAAAAACGGACCCAAGGGTCCTCTTTCGGGAGATTTTACGAGAGCTCAAGAAAACAATGGAAAAAAAAAATTAAAAAAAAAAGGGAAAACAAACGAACACGTTCGAACTAAACGGTCATGGTGGGCGATTGTCGAAAAAACGAACGGATTAGTCTTAAAGCGCCGCCGCTGCACGCGGAATTCGGCGGATCTCCTCTTTCTTAAAAGAAAGGGACAAAACGAGTTAAAGGAGAGTGTCTACTTCGCATCTCTTCGCGACTCGTGCTCACGATTATTTTCATACACGCTGGCAGGGACTTCGCGTCGACAATTACTTTTCTTTTCGTCGTTTTTTTTTATTTACCAGAATTCTGACTAGATTGTTGGCTATTTTCGTTTTATCTTCATTCTCAGCTTTGTTTCTCCTGTTTCTGTGCCTATTTCGTTTGACGCGTTCAGCGCGCGAGATGCGCGGGCGGCTTCTCGACGAGACGCCGAACGATTGAACCGTTTTGTTCGCATACATTTTGTTTTTAAACGTTAACGTCGAAGGGGTAAAGGCCCTGCGGGAAGAGCGGACGACTCTTGCTCGCGCGGGACGACGATACTT
Organism: Priocnemis perturbator; assembly: GCA_963942575.1. NCBI lineage: Eukaryota > Metazoa > Arthropoda > Insecta > Hymenoptera > Pompilidae > Priocnemis > Priocnemis perturbator. The sequence goes on from OZ012652.1 coordinate 7,904,901, forward strand.
TTCAACAATCAGTAAAATCCGTTTAATACGCGACGACTTAAGGCGTACACCGATGGTCGTTCGCGTTTATGTTGTGTCGCACTGATTTCGTAAGGAAGAGAATTCATCCATCTTTCGCTGACGGTCAGGAAAGTTGCGCGACTTATCACGGCACGTTGTCAAATTATACGGCGCCACAGCTTATTATCCTTCATAAACCTCGACTATTTTACTATATAAAGTATTTATAAATCCTGCATGAGTAAGGACGAGTCCGGTGTAATTACTTCATGGTCGTCCGTTAATGCCGTGTCAAAAACGCAAGAGTGCGGTATTGAAACTTCCCTTAATTCGCACGGTGCGTTAGAAATGTTCCCCTACAGTATGCTTATTCATTAATCATCTAACGTCAGCTAGTACGATCTAGTACCGACGCACTAAAAACAATCGAAGACTCTGGGAGGTGGTAAGGTGCGATTACCTCGTTTATAGAACGAAAATTTGGATAGCACCGATTATAAAAATAAACATCTCATCTTAAAGATACGAAACACCGGGGAAAAACGCCTTGAACACGTAAATTTTCGCAATTGCCATCAGCAAGCATATACCGCAGAGTCATTTCTGTCGCACTGCACTTGGTCGCCAAAGTGTCTTCAAGTACTTCGTCGTTCTCGATACCGCGCAAACACGCAATTCGGCGTGCGCGCCTACATTAACGCAAGAGGACATTGTTAATTTACCTTATTCGTTCACGTTAACGAGCCTCCTCTCGGCGTGTTGACGACATCGGGCGTATTTTAAAAAACGCACCCGCGCAGCAAGCTGATACGCACGGAACGATCAGCCTTACACAGTATATTATAAGACGCGACGCACGCGTCTTCCATTCATCATTACGCCGCACTTCTTTCTCACGTTCTCGCGCAAGGACGGCCACGCGAACGAACGTCCGGTGTGCCGTTCGCGGGATTTCATCGACGTTTCTGGGTTGAATTTCGAACGTATCGCGTGTTTCGATTCCCTGTCGAAGGTGTCGACGGAATAACGTGATATAACGAAGGTTCGTCTGTGCCTCGAACCTTCGGAAAGGTTGCGCGAATCCGAACGGCGCACGACGATAGGCGGCGTGTACAAACACAATTGATCGGAGTTCGCATTTAATTTGTAAAACGATCGAAACGCACACTTTTTGATCTCAGCCGCTCCTCCGCCCCTCGCATCCGCAGTGATTTGTCTGAACGCAAAACGGACGTTACTAATAATATAAAAATGAAGTGAACAAAGACGACCGATGCTCGTTACAGTAATTTTACGAACAATTTTTACGAATAAAGTCGAACCCACCAACTCCAGTCGGCTATTATCTTATGACATACGCTGCGCGCATTCGTTTATTCATTTTCGATTGTTGAAAAGATCGATTTTGTACGAGCTCGTATATAGTTACATGGGCGGGGGGGAAGGAAAATAATTAAAGGAAATGTCGCTTATCGAAAAAGGCATTAAATTAATGTATACCCAGCATGACGCGAGTCGTCGAAACAAAGGGGAAAATTATGCGACGCGTGTGGTTCATCGTTCGATCAATGTTATAATTATAATCAGTCGTGAATGCTATAGTAACAAAATACATTCAGCGCGCTTGCAATATGTATCATATATGGCGCATCACGAACTCTGATTATGATACCACGGCGAATGATAATTTAACGAACGAAATGTACTAAAGTTCACTTTAATCGAAGAGACACCGAAAAAGCAATCGAACAAAAGAGACATTTAAAAAAAAAAGAAATAATAAGAAGAACAAAACGACGTAAACTAACTACTGCTAATGTAATGCGAGGACAAACATAGAAATCTGGTTTATTAGTGCGGCTTTATGATACCGGACGCATTAGTTTTTCTTCTCGTTTAAAAAAGAACGAAATAAGGGTGGGGAAAACGCAAGTTACGGACGCGCACCTGTTATCGAACTAACGTAATAGCCGTTTACATACATATATATATATCCGCGCGAAACAGTGTATATATATATACATATCATCCAATCAATCATATAAAACATAGCATTACAATTAATAATGTACAAATAGGTATTTATATTGTATAGTATATGAACGTGTACCTGCGGCTGGCTAAACTCGTATGTAAGTTGGCGAGAGATTCAGTCTTTATATATATATATATAAAGGAGATAATATCCGTTAACGTTACAATATGCATATTTACGTTTATAATAATAAAAAGTTTATGTACGTGATATCACAGCGCTCAGCATTAATTGTGAAAAAGGTACTTCTGTTTCCGAAGCTATTATAATCAATCGTTTATTTCAAGCCGTTCCAGATACGTGTGTATATATGTGTGAGTGAGTCGACAAATAATCACCACCGTTTTACTGAGGCGTGGACATTCACGCATACACAATTAATTGGCTCATTTCATCGGCCTCTGTCTCTCTCTTTCTCTCTCATTCTGTCTTTCTATCTCTCGTTCGCGAACTAATTGTAGCAAAAGAACAATTGTTAAGAGAAACCAAAAGAAGCTCAATGAATTAACGATTTTTTCGCGATTCATCCGACGCTAACGAAACATGCTTCCTTTTTCACCAGGCTCGATACCGTTGTCCCTGCTATTACGCACGCGTGCGGTGATTATAAAAATGATCCACGTGAAGCATCTAAACAAATTTAATTTTTCCCTTATTTCCTGTTGCATCGATCTACATTGCGATATAAATGAAAAATTGACTTTCCTCCGGATTTTTACATGAGCCAGTTTCCTAATCACCGGCACACATACGTTCCCTATATTCGCGATGTTTCTCGCCGTCGGATCTTGCTAAGAAAGAAGCGCGCACTGTACTTTTCTCCCGTACTAAAACGCTATTCCCGTGAATAAATATGTCGCGCGAATGGGAAACGAAAGTTCATGCACTGATGCGCCAGCGGACGCATGTGACCGATCGGAACGAACGAATACACTGAGAAAATTGAAGGTGGCGAAAAAAGGAAATTGCGACGTCGGTCGCGTTCCGTTGCACAAGATTCTCCAAGATGTAATGCAATTTTTGCGTGGGCGTGTATACGTGTGTGCGTGAGAGTACGTGTACGTTGGCGCATAAACAGAGCACTGCTTCGCGTTAGAGATATCACTCGTTTGTTTTTTCTTTTTCGAAACGAAAGAAAAAAAAAATGTAAGAAGGGACCTCTCGGTGGAAAGGTTCCCAATTTACGACTGGCTCTCGTCTTTGTCGGGGTTATTTCAACGTCGGCGTTGGTCGATCTTTCGACGACGTACATCTCGATTAGCCTGACGGCTGCTTCCCCGATCGAAGAGTTCAGCTCTCCCTTTGACCCGGGCAATCCGGCAAAATTGTTGGAGCCAAAGTTCGCGTTCGTTTTGAGTCGGCGCGAGAAACGAATGGTGAGGGATCTCGTTTGATAGAGGCTGTTACTCGGACTGGGGGCAAGTGAGGTCGAGTCTAAAAACAAATTTTCACGCTCCTATTTTCACGCTCCGATCGCTCGGGAGGTGTCATCGGTATATATGGAGAACGAGTATAGCAGGGTCAAAGGGGAGTGGACCTCGCGGGATATCGATCAGGCCGCATGTACGCGAGTACGTAGAATGCATGGTAGGTGCATGTGCACGAAAATGAACCTCAGGCTGAGCAGTGATCTCGTAAGCGTTGATGCCCGATCACGAAGCCGTAACACGTAGGTCGTGTCTCTTCTACGCTTGAGAAGCGAGAAAATGATTGATCCGATTAAAGCTAGCCTCTGTTCGCGTGCCCACCTCGCGGCCGGTGGGCATGTTTCGTCAGGGAGAAAAGATACTCTCTCGCGAAAAAACTTGCGCCGACTTCGACGGCAACTAATGACAGGAAAGAAACGCGTGTCGCTGCCTCGCCTATCGATCGCACCGAGTGCATCGAGGCACCTCTCTCGTTAATCGGCACTCGAACGGAAAGTTGTCAAGTGTCGTGGGGGTGTTGTAACATAGACTCCGAGCGGTATATATCGAGTGTGCCGAGATGGATGTATGTATATATATAAAGCCAAAGAACGAAGAGTACCTTTACACAAGAAACACGTTAACACGTTCTCTTACACGGGCGAAATAAATGTGAACCTAATGTAGAATGGGGGAGGGAACGATTATGCATTACAAAGCCATTTATATTAATTCGTTAAACAACGCGTGATCTCCTTCGTGTACCTTTTCTCTTCGTATTCTCCCATCTCTCTCACTGAAACGAGCGCGAGCTCGAGGACTCGCGCTTACGAAAGGCGCGCGCGCGTCTCCAGTTTTCTTCTCGTAACTACCCGGGCTTTACAAAAGAACGAAACGAGGAACGTTTAAACCTACGCGCAAGAGTTCGCCTTCTCTTTGCGGGACGCGCGCGAGCTCGCTCGCCGATTTGTCGTCGGACTACGCTTAAAAGACGTGGGAACGAAAGATTTCAACGCCTCGGCATTTTTTCTCTTTTTCTTTTCGCGGCACTTAACAAGACGGCCGTTTCGCATACGAACAATATGAATATCCTCGACGCGATACACTTTAATCTTCTTCGATTCTCGTTGCCCCGCTCGTTATTATTTCCAATTTGATATATGTTAAGAGATACCGTACGAGTACGAGAAATTCGCAAAAATACTGCCTTTATCTCATCCGCCCATTTATTCGTTTTACGTTAATTCTCCCCTTGCCGAGTGGAATAGCAGATTTTGCAGTAGTCATCATTGAAAGGGTACATGATATGATATACCGCAATATAAAACCGATGAGATACGTTTCCTTATTTTAATCATGATGCACGATAGAATAGTAGGTCTATTAATATGCTACATCTTACATATCACAGAACTACGCGTACACCCGCTATCAACTCTAAAGTGTAAGTTTGTTCACACGCGGATTTGTGGTTTTTTTTTCATATTTTGCCGGTTTTGTGAGACTTGAAGAACTAGGGTACCGGTACAAGTGTAAAGTAATGATGGAATTTATACGAATGTCACTCGGTCGACACCATGATACGAATACGTATAAATGATATATATCAACGACTGAAGGAGTGCAACGTCTGACTGTCGATATAATCGAAGAGATAAGCGGAAATGTCTGACATGTGAATAAAGGACAACCATCGACGGAGGAAACGATTTGATAGAGGGCGTACGCAATGTACGAGAGCATCCAGGATTTTTATGCTCGCAACATACGCTTTCTATTATTATATCACTATTCACTCCGACACATTATATGCAATCAGATTGACAGAGTGGGAGCGTACACAGATCAACGTCCGAAGGGCAAAGTCGAGAATACCGCGAATGACTCTCTCGTTTTTTGTCTGACCACCATTGCACTAAATAAATTATGCTATCCCGTGTGATAATCAATGTTTCTTTAAGGAACCAGTGTTACAGAGCATGTAACAGCTATAACAACCTCTCGTCCGGAGAAAAATAAATGACTAACCTTGTCGAGTGAGCTTTCTTTGACAAATTGTTACTCATCTGCGTGTCGGTGTGTGTTCGTGTGTGTATAATATGTGTACACATTATATATGTACGCAATGCGAAGATTTGAAATTAAATTATACACGGCAGAGTGCCCTGTGTGTTGTCGTCACGAAAAAACTTCATACTGTGCGTAATTAAATAACGAGCTACCTGATGTGATTTCACGAAAAGGACACGAGTAACTGTCACGATTCAACCGTCATTCGTGAACAAAGATCCCGGGCGGGCTCGATTACTTGTTATACATATTCCATCGGGCTTCATCGGCAAGGCCCGAATTTGTTTTGCTCTTTTGCATCTATTGTCTCACTTTTTCTCTCTCTCTCTTCCTCTCCAATCTCTCCCTCACCTTTTCTCTCTTCTCTCTCTCTCTCTAGTTTCTCATTCTCATTTACATGTCCCTCTATCGTAGCAATGGCGTGTAGAGTATCTGGGGGCTCGCAAAAAATCATTACACGCTATATCCTTATAAACCGTTACACGTTCATGTCTAATACATTAAACTGGAAATGTTACTTTTTATCTGAAAATTTCCCTCTCGCGTTGCACGGAGTCACACGCGCTCTTAGTGACTATATCGTCGCAACAATTACTACACGTAACTGCAGTTCGTTTTTTTTCTTCTCCTTCATCTTTATCATCATTATTTAATGAGAGAATTACGCACGCGACAAAAACGGCCACTATTCGTACGTAGTGGGCGACGCGCACGTTCATATGCGGCTTATCAAACATTTACATAAGTAATAACGTCCGTACTGTTCACTAATGTGAAAATTGGTGAGAACTTCGACGCCCGAACTAAAACAGGTACGATTGAATCCTTTCAATTTGCGGCCAGCCTCATGCACGTGCCTGCATTTATAAAAAACGCACGGCGCGCAAAGGCAAGACCACTCGGTGGCCAATTGCATAAACATCAAACAACAATGTTTCATATAATCATTCGTTGGTTTAACAACAAATTACTTTCGATATATATATAAAAATAAGATATCGAACTTTGCTCCGAGGTGCACAGCCACTGCGACTACACGCTTTTGTTTCTCTTTACTATTTTGAACGCGTTGACTTCGAAATCTGTCCGTTCTAACTCTTTCCCTTCTCACTCTATCCTCCTTTCATTCTTTCTTTCTCGCTTTCTTCTCTGTCTCTTTCCCTACTCTCTTATTAGACACACCTTTGAATTAATTCCAAAGATCATCAAAGCGTGAAGTACTTACGTTAAACACTATAAATGTGCGACATAATATTTTTCTCCCCGATCGAAGTTTTTTTCCTAAGTTTGTCGAGAAAAGCTGTTCCATATTCTATTTATTAGCGGGCGTCTCGGCCCGATAAATTCTCGCGGGCGGAACATATATGTGTACATGTATGTGTATATGTATATATACGCGTGTCTGTCTATATATAAATATACATACATACATATAGTGTCGCGGTTGATATTATCTATTCGCACGACGGGTGCACGGCTTAATTTTTATGCAAAAGGCCTTACATTTTGAAGAGCATCGCCTGCACATACGCAAAATATAAATAAGTTATTAAATTATTAATCCTAACCCACCCCCCTTCTATACGTTTCGTGCATTTCGGAAAAGCATAAAGTTTACACAGTTATCGCAAGAAAAATTACTATTCAGTTATACCATAGAGATATATGGCCATCGTTTAAACTACACTCGTGGCCATGATCTACATTCAGTAATATTATATCAATGTCTCATCGCTAAGGAGTTATCGCTACGTCAAAAAACTCAGCTGGAATGTGCCTTCGGAGATTAGACTGCGCGAGTGCGCACGAGTGGCGCGGCTTGCCCGTATCTCGAATCGATTTCCCTCTCTCTCTCTCTCTTTCTCCTTTTTATGCCGCTACCGACACTTTCCTCTTGCCCGATTATCAATTTCCCCTGATTGACGAACGTACATTTCCGCTCCGCACGAATATCAATATGTGCGTAGTTTTCGCTCAATCGGTACGGTGTATAAGTTACTTTTTAATTTATATTTCATTACCATTACTCGAGAGACAGTGTGTCTTCGTTAATTTAATAATTCGTATCATTGTCGTTTCGGCAAGATTAATTTAGCAAGCATTCCCACACCATCGGCACACGCCGCTACCGGCACAATCCAGAAAAGCGTGAACAAAAAATAATAATCTAGAGACAAAGTGAACAAATCAAAGAGGAAAATGAAGAGAAAAAAAAGTCGAAGTAAAAAGAGGAAATAAACGAAGGGTACGTTAAGAAAAGTACATCCTCCGAAGGAGAGTCTCGCTCTCCCAAACACCAATAATAGAGACGAACATTATTCGAAAAAGTGGGGCTACTATCGTTAAAAGAAAGGAGAGAAATATCGATTTACTTTACATCCTGTTATATCCCATATCCGTTTTTACTGAGCCTGGACTCGCGCGGACTTGTATCTTGGAAGGCGTCACTGCTGTACGGGTGTCGGCGGATACGGGTAACCGTACGGCGGTACGGCCTGGAACTGCCCGTAGCTCATCGACTGATAAGCGCACGCACCGGTGTTGGGCGGCGGTCGATTGGTCTGGAAGAACTTGTTGTTGACGAGGCTCGGTATACCGGCGTCCGTGTGTCCGCCCGACTGCATCATGAACGGAGGCGGTAGAGAGTAGACGTTCTGCGCGCCCTGACCTCCGCTGTAACTGTTCTGTCGATTGCTGTAACGATTCCCTTGATAGCCACCCCCTGTGCGACTTCCCTGGTAGCGCGGCGGGTTGTTGTTCTGGTATCCCGTCGATGGACAGCTGCTGCCGTTCTGGTATCCGTTCTGATATCCATTCTGATAGCTCGACTGCTGGCGAGGCTGCAACTGCTGTTGTTGCTGCTGTTGCTGCGGCTGATGGGGTTGCTGATGATGTTGCTGATAACTGGCCTGGTAATTGTTCTGACGGTTGTTCTGATACCCGCTGCCCTGCTGATGCGTCAGGTTACGATCCTGCAGGTTGGTATGATGGGTATGGTGGTTATGCTGGTTGTGCCAGCTGTTTATAGACGGACTGTTATTGCTTCTGGGACTGCTCGACGAATTGTTGTTGTCCTTGCTCGAGCGACTCTGGCTCCAACGCTGACGGCCACCCTTATAATTGCTCCTTATCGAATTGGCCAAGTCGGCGAGTTGCGGATTTATCGCCTGGCCTGCCTCTTCCAGTACAGCGATCAACTCCTTAGCCTGACGCGCATTGTTCGGCGTAAAGTAGGCGTAAGCGGTACCAGCGCTTTGACAACGACCCGTACGGCCAATTCGGTGAATGTAATCCTCTGAGCTATTCGGATAGTCGAAATTTATGACGTACTTCACGTCCTCCACGTCAAGACCACGCGCCGCTACGTCCGTAGCGACCAGAATCATTGTCTTCCCACTACGGAACTCCGCAAGAACGTAATCTCTCTCTGGCTGCGACTTGTCGCCGTGAATCGATATCGCCGACCAGCCTTCACGCTTGATGGCTTTCGTAATGTCATCAACCTTCTTCTTCGTCTCGACGAATATGATCATTTTGCTACCGCGCTCGGTGCCAATCTCTCGCAATAAATTGGACAGCTTCGACTCCTTCTCGTGCTCCTGACAGATTTCCACAATCTGACGTATATTATGATTCGCGGCGAGAGTCAAGGAACCGATATTAATCTGAATGTAATCGTTGAGGAAATCCTCGGCCAGCGCTTGGACTTCCTTCGGCCATGTCGCCGACCACATCAGCACCTGCCTGTCCGGCCTAATCTGCTCAATGATCTTCCTTATCTGCGGTTCGAATCCCATATCCAACATTCGATCTGCCTCGTCTATGACGAGGTACGTGCAACGGCGCAGATTCGTCGTACCCTTTTCGAGGAAGTCGATCAAACGTCCAGGCGTGGCAATACAGATTTCCACGCCACGTTCCAAGTCGCGAGCCTGCGGTCCCTTCGGGCTACCCCCGAAGATGCAAGTGTTGCGAATGCACGAGGACGAACCAAAGTCGCGGGCGACTGTTTGAATCTGTTGGGCCAGCTCTCTCGTTGGCGCCAGTATCAGTACGATCGGGCCTTCTCCCCGAGTCAAACGGGGCTGATGATTAATGTGTACTGTTGCCGGGAGAATGTACTGAAAGCATCGATAACACACACGGTACTCGATAAATTCTCTCGCCCAAGCTACTTCTTGGGTACTAGCCTAAAACGAATTATCGTCTCTCGCTCTATGCAGCGCGGGCGAGATGCTCCAGGAGATTAGATTTAAGTCTTGGATCAAGCGCCTGGCATCGCGCCTATGAGCCGCATGACATCCATGATTCTAGCCAGGCAGGTGCAAGAATGTACGAATGTCGGCGTCAAGAGGCTACACTGGCCTCGCCTCGCCTCGCCTCAGTGAGCTATCGAGGAACTCGGCGGCAAGCGTACACATCACGAGTACGGTAGAACGCAAAAATTCACGTTGGCCAATAAAGCCACGTTAACACGCACAGATATATCGTAAGATATTCGACAAGCGAATGTATAGCGACAAGCGTAATAACCATGGTAATACGTACTGCTAGTGTCTTTCCAGATCCCGTTTGAGCGATGCCGACCATATCGCGACCGCTGAGTGCAATCGGCCACCCCTGTGCCTGAATTGCCGTTGGTTCCGCAAATCCCTGCTTCCTAATCTCCTCCATCACATAATCCGGGAAGTTGCTCTCCTCGAACGCTTGTATCGGCGACGGCGTGTTGTTACCTTTGACGGTGATCTCCTTGCCAGCGTGGTATTTGGTCACCTCGTCGTGCGTTCGGTTCATAATGTTAGTGTGCGGTACATAGAGATTCTTCGTAATCGCTGGAAGATTGGTCAGATCCCAGACGGGTTTCTTCAACAGATCACCGGGTGCCTTTCTCTGACCCTGCTTCTTATTACCGTACTCCTTGTGATTTTGCTGCTGGTTATTCCAATAGACGCCGCCACCACCGCCGCTGCCGCCTCCGCCGCCATTGCCGCTGCCGCCTCCACTTCCGTTCCGGTTGCCATAGTCCCTGTGCCCTCTCGACCTGTAACTAAACGATCAGAAACGGGGGATGTTAGCAAACGGCGATGGTTGTTCTCAAAGACCGTCAAGAATGTGGAAAATGTCAAACGCGTATTAAGGCATGAACATTTTGCGATATACGTATGTTTGACGCCCCTTTATAGGGTCTTGTCCAAGTTAAATATCAAATGGATAACGTGCTACAAATGTAATGCATATACATACATATGTAAAGAAACAAAATCACACTAACGATGTAGGCCTACAAATCGATGGTTCGACAGTTCGTAGTAGATTATATGAAAAATGTATTTCTATGAATGTAAAATAGTACCGATCCTGATGGAATTAGTGACATTCGCTCATATTATTTGAAATAATTTAAAGCCACGTGATGAACCGGTTTCACTCCCCGTGTTGAGGAAGATTACAGACATGATGCACGGCGTGAAATGGAGAGTCAGTGACCCATAAAGGCAGCATAGTACGCTCGTTCACGATGAAAGGACAAAACATAGCGAAGTCTTTTACTGGTGAGAGATAGCAATGACCCGTTTTAAGAATGTGCTCGCCTGTGCAAAATAACGCAGTCTACGACCGTTCGATCTAACGCAAATGTGCTCATAATTATGAAAGTGATCCAACGATGACTTTACAATTTCCGTCTATTTCAGTAGGAATATATTTTCAGCTCTACACGAAAAAGCATCGCCTCTAGAATGATTGAGAAGCAAAGTGCGAATGTCTTCGATACTACATATTTCAATATTCAAAGAGGCGATTTACCAGTTAAACCTCAAAATCGAAGGACATAAAAAATACGGTTAGATAACTGTTAGACTGTTATGCTTTTAACAACATATTTGAAGAAGAACCAAATTGGTTCTGGACACTTCCCTGGCTTCCCTTGTTAGGTCACTTTTATAATCACTTGCACATACATAAAAAATCCGATTTTGAATGTTCATCGCGTATGAATAGTGCAGCCGATCGATTACAATGCAAATACAAAGAAATTATGTATGGCTTAAGCGATGAATGCGTATTTGCAAAGACCTGACATAGCTTGTTAATATTCTCTAATATTGCATAAGCGGAAAACACAAATTCACCATATACATCGAACGAAGTGAGAGAAATTGTCTCGTCAGACGCGGGCGAAGAACTGAGAAAGTGACCGATTCAAACACGGAGTCACGAGTTTTCTAAAGCCTTTCACCTTAAGAAGATTTACCAGCAATATTGGAAAAAATACTTGACGTACGCGGAACGTCGGAAATTGAATGTAATCGTGAGAATGTTTGTGTTTGTTACACGAAAAAACACGGAGCATGCGTGATTCCGTGAACGAACGTATATCCGTTGCGTCCTATACATTTAAATATATACATACGTTCATTATTCGACATGACAACGAGTCGGTTATTCGGTAATAAGGGTCCAGAAAATGTTTTTCAATAACTCTTCATGCACATGTCCACTGTTTAAATGCGTGAATACTTATTATAGGTGTAGAGCGAGTGTAAAGCACAAATCTAATGCACATTGATTGCTTCGGAGTCGTATATACCTCATGTTCATGCATATTTCTACGTGTGCGCCTGTTCGTTCAGTAGCCCGTCGAAATAAAGCGAAACGCTCGCGTTCGTTGTATGTTTACATTTTATTATGTCAGAAACATCTTTGGGCGAGCACGGCGAAAAAAAGGTTTGCTAAGTGACAAGACTGACGTCATTCGCCCTTGGTGTTCGGGCATCTTTTCTAATGCAAATAATAAAAGTTCACGGGCCGATGACTCCGTGTCGGATCGATTAACGTTGGCGATCGCCCGACGACGGACGTCATTCTGTCCTACGCTTGTCGCCCGAAGAAATAGCACTGCCGGATATTGGCGAAATACCAAGAGTCGCTGTTATCCCAGACGGAATGTCAGAAATCGGATTAATGGAAGTTAAGAGGCCGAATGAACAAAATGGCGAACATCGCGACCATTAGTGGCAAAAGTTCTAGTCATCTGAATGAGCCTAGACACACTCTCCGAAAAGGAGTCCGGCAGAATTTTATTTCGCTCGCGCTCGCCCGAATAACGTAGCGTCGACTCACCTGTTGTGACCAGAATATCCGTTGTACATCTTGGATAAAGCCTCGTAAATGGGCACCACCGATGTTCCACCAGCAACGTACAACTATCCCTCGGTCTTACGATAATTGTGTCAGCTGTGCGAATTGAACCTGCGACCAGCGTACAGCCGATTATTGTAGCCTGGATCGATAGCGCGCGGTCATGTTGCGTCGCTCGCGGCAAATTTAGAATTATTACTGGCGCGTCGGGTCCAAGAAATCGACGAGAAACTTACCTCGTAAGACCCGGCGTACAGAACGACAATGGCTGACAAGCGGCTGGGAAGACGGAAACGGTCGGTCGGGAAACGTTTCCGATCAGCTTTTCATCACGTGACGCGACGTAGTTGAATCTAGCGAGGAGCTCATTGGCCAATGGTCGTGCAGCGAACAGCGGGCGACACCGGCCCGTCGACCAATCGCGTGCCGCCGACGGTGATCGATGAAATTCTCCTATGGCGGGTCTATCCCTCTGCCGTCATTCGTCCCATTGTTCTCGTTCCTTTTCGAAATACTTTCGGCAACATTTTGCCGAACGGCCACCAGCCTTCTTTGCGCACTTGCGCACTGCCGATTCTGCAATATTCGTTGACATATGTAACTCGAGTCGTAATACATGTACACGATGCATTCGAGATGCTTCCGAAATTTTCCAGTGGAACTGCACTATATGAAGCATTTCATTGTTCCCTGCTATGCGTTATCTGTGACTGGAGTAACAAACTTATATTTGCCTTTGCAAGGATAAAATGGGGGGAATATAGTTAACAGGGTCCAATATTTACATAACATAATCGGTTATTGTGGCGGGGTGCAACGTGTTAACAAATCGAACGAGATTAACGTAACTCGATTTCTAACGTCAAACCGACGTCAGTACGTGTATTCCGCTGTTCTGATAACAGTGACTTTTATTTCAAACATACGATCGTGATGTTATTATATATACACATTATTTCTTGTATAGTGGAAAAGAATTGCGCATCGCTTATCCACAAACAGTCGCAATACAATAATAAAAAAATGACTTCGTACCTAAATGAGATGGCAGTTCGTACATGTATATATATATATATATGCGATTCAAACTAAATATTAGCAAAAAAAACAGTTATTTAATTTCTTGACGGCAAACTGCTGTTACCGGGCGCGACTGACATCTCTCCTCCCTGTGTATTATCACGTTGAGGACTCTTCACGTAGATCTGTTGCTTGAGCATAGCCGCTCTCAAAATCAGCATCCGAGTGCGTCGCTGATACTCTTTGCCAACGCTGATCGACTTTTCGAAAGTCGTGCTCCGTTGATCAACGTCCTTCGCATAGAGTATCTGCATAAATAATAAATTAGATTCAATAAAAAAATACGGGCGGTCTTTTTCATATGTTTGGAATTCATGTATTAATGGGAGGTTAAATATCTTTGATAAAACTACATATACAAAGATAAAAACCTATACAGAAAGATAAATATTACCTTATTGTGTGAATCGATACGCGCCTGAATCTGTCCTTCGAGAATGAGTTGCATGAGTTCGTCTTCCAACTCAGGCACTGTTCTGTTAAAAGCAGTTGCCATGCGTCTCATGTCAGCGCTCAAGTAGGGGCTGAAGTATTGGATCAAGGCTCTGTTACGAATTTGTGTATACAATAGATCCACATGAGGCGCAATATACATATCTAATAGAATGTTATCCTTTATTTCATCAAGCAGCTTTAAACACGATGCGTACTTCGACTCGTAAAATTTAAATATTATGTCCCTCAGTTGGGGTTCCAGTTCTAGGAACAATTTGAAAGAACTACTGAATATGACCTGTTTTTGTAGTTCATGCCTGTCAAAAGTGGCTAAAGCACAGAGTCCTCCATACAGAGCGACGTTTCCTGGCGAAAGTAGTTCTGGGCAAACACAGTGGTCAAGTGAAGCCTGCAAAAAGTGTCTTGCCGCCATTTTATACTGCCTTGTCGCTAATTCTGCCAAACCTGCTGCAACCTTGAGCTTTGTTATTATAGACTGATTGTTATCCTTGCCATGAACATCTGGAAAGTCTGGCGTACTTTCAGCTTTGGTTACGTAGCTAAGTACATGAGCCCAATTTTGAAGATAGACAGAAACCTTAATCACGTTGAGGCACATATTGACAACATGCTTTCCGCTAGTACAATAATCTCGTGCTCTGGAGTAACATTTCAATGCATTAACAAGATCCCCACAGTCCAAATAATGATCGCCCAAATCATCGTGCCCCCTCCTTATGCTTTCCTTAATTGAGTTACTTTTGTAATTTTTAAGATCTGTATCAAATTTCTCTAATTTCAATGCTGCTTTCTTAGATCTAGACTCTACCCACGCCTGGTCGATTGTTAGCATGTCTTGAGAGGTAGATTGTGCAGCCACATCAGGCAACCCAGGAGTACCCACTGCTTGAAGAAGCTTCTTGTGCAATATTACATAAAGAGACACATTGTACGTGGTCATAGCATATGATATTGCCATTTTCAATGCCTCTATTCTTAACATAGGACAGTGATCCGCTATGTATATGAGCCTGTATAACTTTGCAAGTCCAGTGTAACTATTGGCATAGACTTCCAAATCCTAAACACAGATAATATCGAATATTTTCATACATAAATCCGCACAAAACGTTATTACTAATATTAACAACGTCTGTACGCATACTAGACAAACTAATAAAGGCCGGGTGACAAACGAAACACGCAATGACAGTGTTTTGATGAGGTTATGTCAAATCATTATCAACATACCAGTGTTGGATTCTCCACGATATACGGTTCTTCCTCGGCATTGTCATTATCCTCCGCAGGAGCATCGACTAACATCGGCTCCACTACATTTTGCTGCAGAGATGGAAACATATTAAGCTATGAAGATATTCACGCTCGGACGCAAAAAGGATATCGGGTTAAAGAGACAGAATCGAGAGCGATGCACGATGAAAGGCACCTGTCACAACTAACCCTAGAACTTTATTCGCAGCATCTCAATGACCATTTCGTGGCCGACAGAAAAGCCGGTATAATCATTGAAATTACCTGAACGTCCTGTACTTGCAGCGGCATACTTCAAACTTATACGGTGTACGACAAGTTAGGTGTAAGATTTATGTTTTAAAATAACATTACTTAACGTCGCGCATGATATATAAGCGATACATATATACACATGTGTGATCCAGTGTGATCGAGGTTGTGTCTTCCGCAGATCATCGTAGGATGGCGTTGATGGTGGTTTCCGGAACGTTGCATTCGCATGCAGTTTCAAAAAATTCGGACCAATAAGAATCAATTCGAGGGGGTTATGTATCTTGATTTCGTGACTTTTAAAAACTCATTCTAATAGATACTTTTCTTTAATCCATAGTAATTAATTAATGGTCAGCGCGTCGATTAATGATTAAGGCCCGATGATTTCGTTTTAAAAGTTGATATTTTGGTGACTTATCCAGTACTGCAAGAGTTCTTATTTTTCGTAAACTCACTTGTCCTGCTTCCCTAATGTGTTGTTCAAATAGATCGATTAATTTATTAACTAGAACATCAGTCCGTCAAAATGTTTTTTTTTTACAGATCAACGGAAAACTTGTTTCACCTAAAAATACAGTTATTCGTGTATATAACATAGATGAAAATAGAGGCAAGTTATTCGTCAGGCGTCTCTAAATTGGAAGATAGGGTACAGTTGAATCTTTGTTTTTTATAGAAAAAGTATTAGGAAAAATCCTATATTTATTCGAAGAAAACACCGCGTAGCAGACTCATCTTCATCGTTTTTCGACTTCGAATAAAACTTGTACAAGTCCACCCAAAAACAATCGGGCGACGAGTACACGCACAGTCCGAAGATGTAGAGAATGATGAGATTCATGCCTGAAATAAACTGTTAAATAATTTATTGAAGTATACAAAAGATAATGAGAACGTGATATCTTCATTTCAACACTTTCCTTTTAATTGAGATATCTCCCGAGTTATTCGACGTTTCGAAGTTCGGTGTTACGCATCCACGTGTTTTTGCGTTAACGCGACAAAAACGCATGTATAGTTTCTACTCTAACGTCGAAGGTTAATCCAAAAAAAGTTTCATTGACAAAAAAATTGCACCGAATCGTCAAGCGTTGGACGCAACACGCGCGATGACGAATGCGTAATTTCATAACGCATCGCCTTTATCATGCGAAAAAGGAAGATGTTTCGAAACGCTTGGCGTACATGAGAAGAACCGGTTACCGTGTACATAAGTTTTAGTACTACCGGTACATCAGGAAATATTCTCACCACCGTATACAATTAACATGCGATGCAAACTATTATTATTTAACGAATTCACGTATCATGTCCTTAGAAATTATTTTGGAATGAATACAATAAATATCAATTCAGAACGTTAGGACGTTTGTAGGCAATAATGTCACTCCGCGCTCACATTGGAACCAGCGATCTCGCAACTTTTTCCGTAAAACTACGCCCCCCCCCCCCCCCTTCTTCGTCAATACTAAATTTTCTTAAAGGTCGCTCTTACACTTAGATATATTAATATAGTACATAGGAATTACAGTTCTGAATAAGCCGTTAGCCATACGAAGGTCGTCGTGATTTCTCCCATTTTTTTCGTCTGTCCTTAAATATATAACTTCTCGTCAGGATCATCGTCAGAGTCATTCAATGCTCATACTCACATACGTTCGTATACCACATCATACACGCTTATAACGTAATGAGAAATATATAGTTGAATTTACATTTTTTTTCACATAGTCATCACCTTTTATGAATTAACGTCGTTATTACTCGATTATTACTGGTTTGCGATTGCATTTTTTTTTGGAAGCTTTGCTTGGCGTTCGTTTGAAACGCAATTAAACTTGTACATACAATGCCCATGCAAGTTACTGGAGACGGGATATAATTTCTTGTGTGTGTGTGTGTGTGTGTTTTAATAATAATAATAATAATAATAATAATAATAATAATAAGAATAATAATAATAATAAGAAGAATCATAATAGTTACGAGCTGAGAAATACCCTATCAAAAAGTGTTGCAAAAGCTATTAATCCTCTTAAAACATACTGTACAATTACTTGTTTTTTTTACGTTTTCATTTCTTGGCGAAAGAAAGGATACGTCTTCCTTTTTTACAATGCGCTCACTGTGCTTCGGTGACAACCTCCTCAAAATGGCTCGCGATCGCTTACTGTGTTCTCCCCTTTTCCGTTTTTATATCTTACATCATTTTCTTACAGACTTATATGCTAGATTCATTCTTTTTGGCACTCGTACTCTGCTCCTCAACAGTAATACATTTCTCACTATCATCCCCAATGATGCTATCGTCATCCTTCTCCAACGCGTTTTCGTATGCCTCGTCCGACATATGCTCATGCTGGAGCTCGGAACCAGGCGTTTCGTTACGAAAATCGCCATACTCATCCTCAATTTCGTACCCGTTACTTTCATCGTAAACGTACTCAGTCGCCCCGGTGTTCGAGTCCTCGCTCCTTATGGCTAACACGTTTTGTTGGATCAGGATCTGATTGCCGTCAGAATCGTTTGCTAGCATCAACACGGTCCCATCTAAATTGTGTATTTGTACTTCCGTGCTGTCCTTGCTCTCAGGTGCTAGGTCTTCTTCGTTCTCTTCCTCCTCCTCCTCCTCATCTCCTTCTTCACCCTCCTCGTTAATGTTGCCCTCATATGAACTCTCGTAATCGTCGGCGTCTTCGTTACTCTGAAATTTGTTGTATTCGTTCATTGAATTGCAGTCTCCTTCGTCGTCGGGTCTTTCGTCCATTTCTTCTTCTTCTTCTTGATCTTCTTCTTGTTGCTCTTCTTCTTCTTGCTCTTCTTCTTCCTCATCTTCTTCTTCCCCTTCTTCCTCGTCTTCCTCATCTTCTTCTTCTTCATCTTCTTGATCCTCGTTCATTCTGGCGTCTTCGAAATTTTCGTCCTCGATGTCCATATTCTGCGTCGATGTCGATTCGCCTATCCTTTGGCTGTTGTCAACCACCGTGTTTTGGTAGTAATGCATAGACGAGGTTAATGGATCTTCCTGTGGCATTTCGTTGTCCAGCTCATTCAGTCCGCATATATCTAAATCTTTCTCCGCGTTCATACAAAGCGGGACCATTGGACTAAGCTTATGCCTCATACGATCCATGGAGTTCTGTTCCTCGGATTCATGTTCCAAAAGTAGAGGCATGATCGGACTTAGTACGGGTGGCCCATCATCATCGTCCGAATAATCCACGTCACTGTTCTGCACACTCCTTTGCTGGTCGGTTGACTCTTTCTCTTCGAAGCTCTTCAAATTTTCCTCCGCATCTTCGTTAATCTGGTTTTGACCATCTTGTCTATTTTGATCGCTTGAACCGTTCTCATCGACCTGTTCGTTAATTATTTCATCTGCCCTGTGATTCTCCGAATACCCCTCGTTATTGGCAAGACGTCTCGCGTCGTTCTCGCGGTGTATTATTCTGAAGCTATTTATAGAACCGGCCACAGGTTTGTTCTCAATCGTCTGAATCTCTTCTTCCTCCTCCTCCTCCTCCTCCTCCCCTTCCTCGATGTTATCCGAATCTGAATTTTCACTTTCTGAGTGACACGAGACTTCTCCTGTTACTCCGCTATTTGATCTCGATCTGGATCTCGATCTCGACCTCGATCGCGATCTGGATCTCGATCTCGACCTGGACTCTGTCTCGGATTCGTTCTCTTCCTCCTCGTCCTCGTCGTCACTGCTTGTACTTGTATTATTGGCACTGTCAGAATCGTCATTTTCCGTATTGACCGTATTTACCGTTCGTTCACTACTGGTATCTCCATGAGTCTCTGCTGCATCACCTTCTGCCTCAGACTCAAACTCGACCTCCTCCACTTCTTCCTCGATCAACGACATCTCATCGCCTATCAGACTTCCTTTCTCATCGATGTCGTTCTTTATAACATTCTCTTCCACATTAACATCTTCGCTCACTGATTTTCCAGCACAGTTGGCCACGTGTTCCGTCAGCTTTCCTTCACTGACGAAATTTCGTTGACACTTGGGACACCAGAAACTGCCCATGTAATCTATGTGAATACTCATGTGTAGTAACAATTTACTCCTGGCGTTGTGATATCTTCCGCACGTTTTGCATGTAAAGTTATTTCCTTCGCTCGATAGAATGGCCGAGTGGGCCGCTTTCAGGTGATCGGATAAATCTTCGTAGGTTTTGCAAAGTTTCAGGCACACGCCGCACGTGACAGCGGCTTCGGCGCGATGGAATCGTATCAAATGTTGCCACAAATGTTTCTTTGCAGGCCACTGTTTGCCGCAAACCTCACATGCACATTCGGTATTCGTCGATTCGTCGTATACTTTCCGCGAATCTTTTCTGGAACACTTGACCGCGTTTGGTGTCTTTATTTGCGACAACGGCATGAGATTCGGCACGGGCTTTTGGCTGGATAATTGCATATTGATGTCCTCAAACAGATTGAAGTCAGGAATGTTCAAGTCGGATTCGGTGGTCAACGGCATGGCAGAGTCCTTTTCGATCTGATTGTTGTTCTTCAGATGAGACTCCAAAATAGAGGTGGGAATATTTTGAACATCCAGCCTTCCCAGAACATTACGCCGCGTACAGATGTTAATGTGATTCCAAAATAGCGTCTTGGTGCAGAATTGCTTTTTACAGTTCTTGCACTCGAAATTCTTCCTGTTCCTCATCTTACGCTTGCTGTTACTGTTGTCCTGCTTTCGTTTCTTAAACATGCGCATAGGATCGGTGTTGTGCACGTTTTGATAATGCTTCGATAGGGTATCGTAGTTTAAGAAGATCTCTGGACACATCTCGCAATCGTATGTATCCGTTAAAGACCTCCTGCGTTTCGAGTCGTTCGAGTCTTCGTCGCAGAGAGGTTCCTCGTCAAATTCTAGGTCATCCGGTTCTTCCTTCACTATCATATCAGGTGTGTCGAAATCGTGCGTTTTTGCGATGTCCATTCGATATTCAAAGGCAATTAACTGATCCTTCGGAACGTTGTGAACGTTCTCGTAATGGTCGCGAATGTCTGCGTCGCTCGTGAAAACGGCCAAGCATTGTTTGCACGTCCTGAATACCTTTCCATGGCACTTTTTCGTGTGGTCGAAGGCTTTCCATTTCGACGCGTACTGCTTCCCACACACTTGGCAAGTATTTGGCTTCGAAAGGACACTCTTATGTACATCTTCAACGTGTTTCTTCAGATCCTTCGGATCTTTCATAGGTATCAAACAAACGCCGCAGGACACTCCGATCTCGTTTCGATGTAATGAGAGCACGTGCATCTTCAGTTTCAACTTATTCTCTACCGTGTCGCCACAGAAGTCGCAAACATTTGGCGTGCCATGATACTTGTGGTCCTTCTTATGTGACTCCAAGTCCTCTTTCGTGCGGAACAATTTCTTACAACTGATGTAGTCGCAGGTTAGGTCCGGATGGTCCATGTGTTTGACACGATTATGTGTCATAATGCCGAGCTTGGACGTTATCGTTTCGTTGCAGAGATGGCAGGTGTACGTGCTATGATGATTCTCGATATGCTTCTGCAGGCTAGCACGATCTTTAAATATTCTCTCACACGCCCGACATCGCGTTAGCAGCGCGCCAGGATCTTTTCTGTAATTCTGACAACCCTTCATGTGCCGTCGTAGCAGGTATCGTTTGTGGAATCCCTTGTTACACTTTTCACAATAATGTAGAACACCATCTTCCATTATGTGCGGCGATTTCATATTGACACAGTTCTTACTATCCCTCCTCACGTCTGGCTCGTAACGATGAATTTTCGCGATATGCGCCGCCAAATGATCCTTCGAGGCACTAGTCTTTAAACAGTACGGACATGTGATGTCGGCATGACCTTTGTGAACACGATTCACGTGCTTCCACAAGTGCGAAGTCCTACCGTAGCACTTATTGCATAGGTCGCACGGAAACAGGCCATGCACCATTCGTCTGTGATTACACAAATCCTCCAGGCTCGAGAACTTGAGGTCCGCGCACAACTCGCAGCTCAAGTTGGTCTCCATCGATCCGGGATGATCCAGTTTAAACGATTCGTTAGTGGTTTCGTTTACGCAACTCGTGTCGTACTCATCGCCGCCACCTTCCAACCCGTGAATCTTCCTGTGCCTCGACATTTTTGATTTATTCGAATACGGACGCCCGCATATATCACAACTAAAGTCACCATTCGTCAATGGCCAGTGTTTCGCCTTTACGTGTCCACTCAGTTGCACCACGTCGGGGAATACCTTTAGACAAACACCGCAGATTAAAGGCACTGTATCCGAATGTACACCCATCACGTGTTTCCAGTAATCGACACGACTGCCCCATAATTTTCCGCAAATCTCGCAAGTGTTTGGAGAGGGCCCTTGGATCAGGTGATGTTGCACGTGCTCGTTACGCAATGATTTTGTCGCAAATATCTTTGCGCAATCGTCCCGATCGCACTGAAAGATACATTATTTCATTGACTTGCAAAAGTAGATTGTGGGCGAAAGAGGAATGTTTAGGAGAACTTACCTTGATGGTAGGTTCGTTACTGTGAGCGCCACTGACGTGCAACCAACGCTCCCATTTACTGGGATGCGAGCTACCACAAAGTTCACATACAAAAAATAAGTGGTACTGTGCTCTGTTGCAGTTGCCGTTCATATTGGAAGGGTTGCCGTTTTCCATGGAATCTCCTATTGGCACCATCTGCTCAGACTAAAACAACCACGTTATTGGTTCTCTGGCAAAAATTCTTTGCTGCACTAGTGTCTGCAGAGTTACGAAAAATATATTGGGTTACCTTGTGAGCATTTCTCTGGTGACGTATCAGATGATCTTCGTTTGGAAATGATTTATAACAAATATAACAATCAACTTTTTCCCCATCTTCCCCGTCAAAGTCCAAAGGTTGTTCGTTTCCTTCATTATCATTTAC
Source organism: Priocnemis perturbator (assembly GCA_963942575.1). Taxonomy (NCBI): domain Eukaryota; kingdom Metazoa; phylum Arthropoda; class Insecta; order Hymenoptera; family Pompilidae; genus Priocnemis; species Priocnemis perturbator. The sequence continues at coordinate 7,927,530 of OZ012652.1, forward strand.
ACCATCATTATAATAATTACTATTCAACTGTACAAAGTTTGCAGGATCACAGGCAGGGTCGACATTGTGTATCGAAACGTGCGCAATTAATTTCTTTCGCGAATCATGTTGCCTGCCGCATATAGTGCAACTATATCTGGATAAGAAATTACGAATTTGTTAAGACCGCGATTGCGAATCCATGATATTGCTCGAAGTAATACAAACTCAACACTTACCTTCTCTGTTCGGAGATTAAAAGTTTCGAACCTCCGTGGTACATATTAACATGATTTAACAATTGCGCATTATCGGAACATATCTTTAAACAAACACCACAAGCGAATGCAGCATATTCCTTATGCGTCGCTCGTATGTGTAACCAGAGTGACGCACGGTCATTGAAATCCCTCGTACAAATTTCGCAAACAAATACTGTTTCAACTTCTATCATATTCTCATGATTACTCTCAGGACCCTCATCATCATGCTCGAAATTCGCCTAGATATCGCGCAAAATAATGAAAGGTTAATTTGCAATAACATTGGATTGCTTCATTTCATATGCACCATAAAGCATGATAATCTCACCTCTGGTGATAAGGGGAACTTTATAGGATGCAGTTGGGTAGGTTCTTGTTTGTATAGAGAAACTTGATCGTTCCAAGTCTGCGTCACGATGGTCTTTTTCAGAGACTTATCACTATCCGCAATGGGACATGGATCGACGCCGTGCAGCGTCAAGATATGTCTGCTCAATGAAGACTTCAATGCGAAGTCCTTGTTGCACAAAACGCAAATGTACGGCTTGTCAGCGTCATGCGTTAGCTCATGCTCCTTTAAGCTCTCCACAGATGTGAAATTCTGAGGACAAGCTTCACAGTACCACCTCTTCTGCACATTTGTCTCGCAACTATCTACCAGAAACATCCTTTTAATACGCGCACGAAGCCGCAGCACAATAATTCTAGGCCTGCTATCAGATTTCATTGGTATATAATGTAAATTCTATGAAACGAATAGATTTAATACCTGTCTTTGCCAACTTTTGCGGTTTACAGTTTGTTCTCGTCTTATCCTCGAAGTCCCTTTTCAAACTGTCTGGTTTGGTAAGCGCCTGTTTCAATATAGTGAGCTGCGGGTTCTTTGCCAACTTTGCCTCTGCATTCCTATAATCCTTATTCTCGTCATCCGTATCCATGCTCGATATGTCTGAGGTGTCGATTAGATTCTTAGGGTTCTCCTGTTCAGTTCTACCAACTAGTTTTATTGCCTGTTCTCCAATGCAAATACGACTGTGCATACTGAGTTCGGCTGCGGTCATATAAATCTTCGAACAAATTTTGCACTGGTGCTTAGAGTCGGCACGGAAAATGGAAACAGGCAAGTCGGGCGGTGCAGGCAAGCCCGCGTGTCGCGATTTTATGTGCTCTTCGAGATTCGTGCGCGTCGAATATATGCGGGAACAATAGCCACACGTGACGGCTGGATGTCCTCTAAAACAGAAGAAAACCAACCTTTTTTTACGTGCATCATAAAGAATTCGATGAATAAATCGTACAAAATAGCAGTGTCCTACGAGAAGCGTATATAAAACTCGACAATGAGAATACTATTAACGTTAAACTGACCTATGCGTTGTAGATACATGTCCCCAACGATGCTTTGCAGTCGAATAAGATTTGTTGCAGAGATCGCACTGGTACGGTCTTTTGTACGACGTATGATCGTCTGTGATAACTTTCTCACCAATTACATCGCCTGCACCTACATGAATTCTTGCATGAAGAGACAGATGACCTTTCGAACTGAACGCCTTGTTACATAGAGAACAGACATAGACCTCGTGATGCTTCGACGTGAGCGGAAACGTCGTGGGTTCTTGGGCGTTCGTCGCGGAAGTGTTTCGCGATTCACACTCCTCGTTCTCTTCGGTTACCATCGGCGTCATTTCCAAGAAATCACTAGGATTCGTCTCCATGTCCATCTCATATTCGTCCGACTTTCGGTCCTCGGAATCATCCACAACTGTCGCCGCTTAATATGGCAAGGAAAGAAGCGTAACTGATTAAAATATTCTCGGTCGTTGTCCAGCGTTGACGAAGAATTGAGCTAAGAAGCAGACGGTAGTTCGTTACCTTCGTCGGTACCACTGTTATCGAGAATGTCTTCGATTTCATTATCCGCCTCACCGTCGGAATTTAATCTCGGCGGTGTACCCAACGCCGCATTCGGATTAACTATAGGCGCCTCCGGTATAAGTATCGGCATGTTCTCCTTCTCTTTGAACAAGTCCGATCGCAGCTTGCCCGTTCGTTCACCATTGCTGCCGATGCCTCCATCGCCTGTCTACAATTCGCAAAGCTTATAAACTCCGAACGCCGCTGCGGACATTGGTCGATATCCATTTCGCCGGCGGCTTTAGACCGATAAAGAGCGACGGACGCAAAAGGCTGATTAGAACGAGATTGAATTTAGCTGTCGGAGATACGGCTGAACGGAACTTACAGCTTCGCTCGGCGGTAGGCATCTTTCCAATAGAGCCACAGCATTAACGCACGCTGTCCGAAAGTCGTAGAAGTTCTCCAAGTTGTACATGCAGCGGTAACATAAGCACTTCGGTAGACGGTCATCCTCCGCGATCTATAAACAAAAATCGGCATGTCGGTATGGCATCGTTACGATCGTGATCGTCTTTCGTCTTTCATCAATTTTGCAACGCGCCCGGGCAGAAGGTCTGCCTGTTGTTGGCAACCGGTGTAAGTGCCAGGCAAAACATGAAACATAACGCTCTCCTGTTCTCGATGCGTCACGCTTCCTGAACGTTCTCGACGGGGTTGTCGTTGTCGCGAGCGAGTGTCGTCTTGCCGGAAACCTACAAGGTGGAACTGTGATTTCCGTAACCATTCAATTGTTAGTACAGTGAATCGGTGCAGTCATAGAAGCGAGAGGTCGTAAGAAGAATTTCCAAGACTAAGTCCCCGAGTGCCGGGTAGAAGTGAGAGTGTCTTCCGAAAGGCGGACAAACGAGAATAGCTTCCCAAGCGGGAAGCGCTAGAGTTGGCCACTTCTGTGCTGCCGTTCCCGCGGGTATTCGTTTACACGCTTGTCGCTCTAAAGTACGGCCCGGCCACCAATGCTGCGGACCAAGAACGAAACGCCTCGATCGCGCCCGACCGTGCGCGGTAGGGACTGCTGACTCCATACCGCACTCTTCATTTCCCCATGGCTTCTTCTACGTACGGTTGTTTTCACAAGCGTAGCCTGTGTGCATTAGTTCTGTTCGGATTGGGAATCCGCAGGTGGCAGGGAAAACGTTTGCCTCGCATAAGCCGGCCTACATCGCTTCTGCTCGTAGCGGTCCGCCTATTCGGTCTATAGCATAGGTGGTAAAGATGCGATTCTTGTCATCCGATTCAAATAAAAAGAAATTCAAATCGTACAGCGACGAAGTGACGAGCGATCGATGTATTTACGAACGATCGTTGGATTGTTTCGGGGCGTGGAGATTTCTGCTGTGAAGAGCACTGACGAACGTCGAGACGATCGAACAAAATGTCGTCCCGCGACTTTGCCAAGCCCGACCTTCGGCCACGATTTCGAAGGACCGAGAGCGGGCGGGAGCGGAACGGAGGAGAGAGAAAGAGAGAAAGAGGGAGAGAGAGCGCGCGAGAGAGACGAGTGGGAGAGAAGAAGAAGAGTGATAGAGCACGTACGACGACGCCGAGAGACATCCCCTAGAATAAATAGATCGTCCACGGGCGGATCGACTGGAACGACTCCGATTCCGACCCATTCCATAAAGAGAACTTGGAAAGATAAAAGAGGATCAAGGACAGGGACAGCGGCGACACGAACGAGATCGAGATCACGAGTGACGGAGAGAGAGAGAGAGAGAGAGAGGGGGAGAGGCAGCACAACAGATCGAGACGGGGAAATACAGTGAGCGACAGCGTGAAAGATAGAGAGAGAGGGAGAGAGAACAGAAGAGACGAGACGGGCTCGTCCGCTCTCTTGCTCGGCGAAAACCCAGCACCAGCACCAAAGACCCAGGAACACCCAGATGACAGCGGACAAAGAGAACGACTCACCTTGAACGGCAGGCAGGTCTGAATCTTGTCGACGAGCTGTCTGTTCTTGCCCTCCTGGCCGAAAATATCCATCTTGACGGCGTCGTAGGAGGCACAGAGTCGACACAGTTCATGATAGCGTTCTCTAGCCTCCATCGTTGTCGTTCCCTAATCGTCGACTTCGTCGCCGTTGTTCCGCTGCTCCGTTCCTGTCCGACTCCTTTTCTACGCTTCTCGGCAACGTCCCCGTCGTCGTCGTCGTCGTCGCCGTTCCCGTTCTCCTCGGCGATCGTCGCTGAGCCGTTCCGTGGCTCTCGAGAAAGGCGCGCGCGCGCGCCCGCTTCACTTCGTGGAAATGATGCACGCTCACGACGCACGGGGCCGAACGAGAGGAGGACACGCACGCGGGTAGGCACACACGGACACGGACGGACGAGGTTGGCCGAGGTAGCTCGGCGACGGCGGCGACACTAGGGTATACGGTATCGAGCGACAAGGCGACGGGAACGGAAAGAAGAGCGCACGTAGGACGAGGAAGGAGGACGGGGGGCCGACGCCGTTGGTCGAGAAGGGCGGTCCGCTGCTGGACTGTACACGGGATGTCGTGCACCGATGCCGACACCAAACCTCTTTCTCTCTCTCTCTCTCTCTCACACTCGCTCTCTCTGTCTTCCGTTTCTTGCGATCGAGCTTCGCGTCTTCCTGACGGCTGCCTTCCTACAACCTCTTTACGCTGATACTTGGATCTTTTGGATTTCGAGGAAACACCGCGATGACTTCTCCTTCCTTTCCGTACTCACTTCGGCCTGCCTCTCGGCGGCTTGTCCCCGGGCTATGGCACGGGCATCGATGCCAGGGCTTACTACCTCTTCCTGCTCGCGATCACATCATTCGACGCGAGAGGATGCTCCTCGGCACGCTGCGACACCGCTCCCCTCTGTTTCCGCTTCTTAACCGCCGCCGCCGCTCTCACTTCCTCGCGATCTTCACGACAGCGAAGGCCCCGGGCGTCGCCATTTTGTATACAGACACTTGTTTCGTCCCTGAGAACAGTGAGAACCCTGTCTCGTCGCCACTCGTCGCGCTCTTGACCACTCGCGGATTATTGCACATCACCGGGAGTGCGTTTGAATGCTTGTCAATCTAACCTCAAACAATACCTCACCGGAGCGCTCCACAGAATTGGCGGTGATCTTCGAGAGCATCGTCATCTTGTCGTGCTGACAGATGTCTCTGATATCGATGAGAATTTTTTTTTCTTCATCAAATAATATGAAATTTGTTGTAACAAAATTTATCGCGCGGCCAAACTTGACACAGTAATGTCGACGGATTTGGCTGAATGATAGTCGGGTTTTAGGTCGTAGGGCAATTTTGTAAGCATTCTGTTTATCGAGACCATTTGAAGCGGCCGCCATTGTCGTAGAGTATGCACTACATAGATCGTTGGAGCCATCGAAGATGGGTTTCATTTTCAATGAATTCGACAGACACACCCCGGGAATTCGCATCACATTTGATTTCTTTGTTTACCGTCAAAGATTGTAATTATCTTTTTAATACAGTTACGGTAATATTAATACACGTGTTGGTAAATTTTAAACACCGTCGTTCGTAATACAGTAAGTTGTACATTGCGTAACTGGCGAGACAATGAGACTTGTTCTTTCATTTATTATGTGGTAGTCTAAAACGTAAATACCAATTGTACAGGTTATACCGGTAGGCATCGCCTGTATATAGTCAAAATTCCTGTAATGCTATATATTTATATACATTACGTTACGACCAAATGTTGCCAGAAAAATTAAGATTAACGAAAGATTAATTATAGAACGGTTCTATTCCTTTGGCGTTCTTTGATTTCTTCAAAATGTATATTGACGAAGGATTCACTTGTGACACCGCAAATACTTTACACAATTTAGGCGCCGGTGATTTGATAAAGGCAATCAAGAAGCGAGACATATCGATTGAGGTATTATATAAACTAACAAAAGAGGATTTCATACGATTAGGTAATATATATCGTTTCATGCAGCTGGTTATATGAATGTATGTATGTATGGATATTCTCTCAAAAGGAACATTCATATGCAAATTTAATAAGCTTTTCTTGTAGGTGCTTCCGAGGAACAAGCAGAGTATTTAATTTCTAATCTTATTGACGAGGAACAGAACATTCCATTGATATCCGAACCCAAGTATAAAACTCAATTAATGAACTGTTTTATTTGTGTAGTCCTCAATTAAATTTAATAATTTTTTTGTAGGCTACGTAGTTTTATACAAATTTTGAAACAGGGTCAAGAGCAGTTATCATTGCTTCATGCTTTTTTGGTATACTGCAATGTTAGACTTGAACAAGGAAAAATAAATTTAATTGTTGATGGCAATAAGAATATTCATGCTTCAAAGATACTTTGTGATGCTTCAGAAGCAATATGTTCACAAACACAGAGTATTGAACAGGCAGTGAAAGAGCTGGAAGTTCCTGGCAAAATAACAAAGGCTTCAAAGGTGCCGTTAAGCATTTCATATAATTCTTACAATACAGGGCAACAAAATAATAGAAAATTTTTATTTCACAGGGTGAAGGTAAGCCAGAGTGTACCTGCAAACGTTTATATATTGTAGCCAGTGGGATAAGCTTAGCAATATGTACAGTATTATATATGTTCAAGACAAAACCTAATTTTTCAATATTCTTGAAACATTGATAATGAACATATACATCCCCGATTGATGAACTCATGTTACTTGGACTCGCATTTTGTACAAACCATTTTCAATGGGTGTTCTTTATGTGATATATCAGTGACATATACTACCTCTATATAAAAGTTACACAATCGTTATTTTCAATGTAATTAAATAAATTCAGTAGTTTATTTTAACTTTACGGCACGATAATCTCACGAAATATCTCTGTATTAACATTGTACATAATTGTTCCTTAACTTGAATACATAAAACGATTGTACCAGATAAAATAAGTTTCACAAAAATCCACTTAGACTATTTTTTTATTACGTTCAGTCACTCTTTTACTCATATGCGTGAATTACTAAATTTGAGGATGATTACTTTGGAAATATAATTTAATTAAATAAAACGGAATTGGGGTCTTCATTGTCCAACTGCTTCACATGCCTTAAAACATCCTTTTTCGTGATTATTCCTAAAAGTCGCCTGGGAGAAAAATATTTCAGTCGTACATAATGCTACGAGTAATATTGAGTCGTTAGATATATCCTTGTTCTTACCCATTGTGTGTAACGAGAGTTTGTCTCAATCCTAATTTCCTGAACATATCGACTACAGTCTCCATAGGAGTTTGATCAGTAATGGTAATCGGAGCCATGTCCAAGATCTTCTTCAATTTCAATGGCGGTGGCGAATGACTCTGGATGTTATTGCCATTCGTAAAGATCACTAGCGATTGCCTACTAATTTCTTCTATCATTCGTTTCACATTAGCAATGGCAAGATTCAAATCGCGCCTGAGTACAAAACCGACTAGGTACTGAGATTCTCTGGATACAATTACGGGGAAGCCATTGTGCTCGGTCTCTTTGAGCAAGTTCTCAACGTCCTCGACAGTCATTGAATCTTGGGTAAGAACGTGAAGAGCCTCGTTTCGCCTGAAAAATCAGACAAATAATGAAAGTTACGTTCACACCCGCTGAATCAAAGCCATTCGAATAACATAGCGAATCGTTGTACTGACTTGGGTTGCATAACGTCAGCTGCCAATGTGGTATGTTGAAACTCATCCTTACTATCTAAGAACGGATACCCATTGAGACCAATGTGTGCATCGTAGATGCCTTGCTTTCCGAGTGCATCACCCACCCATTTGCTCGCCATGGCAGCCGCCATTAATGGGACTATGTATCTAACACCCCCAGTCAGCTCAAACATGATAACGACCAAAGATACGGTCATCCTGGTTACTCCCCCTAAGACGGCTGCTGCGCCAACCATAGCGTATAAACCAGGTGTTATACAGTCAACGCCCGTGGAACATTCTTCGCTGAACATCCAGATGTGTGGATAGTTATATGCAAGTTGCTCCATTCCTATGCCAACAATCCGACCCATAATCGCTCCTAAGCACAGAGACGGAATAAACAACCCGCACGGTACTTTCATACCAAATGTGAATATGGTCATAACGAGCTTTAGTATCAGCGCCAATACGAGAAGCCAAATAGCTTTGTACACTCCCGGGCCTGCTGCGGCTATTTCAATAGCAGATTTCACTGCGGTGAAGTTTCGGTTGTAGTCACTGAAAAAGAAATATTATTTCGATAAGGAGTTGGAGGTGTTTTTGGAAGTATGTTATTATAGTTTTCTTTAGTTGGATAGAAATTACTAACCATAAAATATCTGCATTTGATACCCCACACTGACTGAACAATAAATAAATTAGTTGACTCGTACTCATTCTTGTATAGGGATTTGGGTACCCAATAACAGCCGTAACCACTGTCACAATCAAAACTTCAGTTACTGGGTACTGACCCAACTTCGAAGTTTTGCGGTAATGACACCAAAACAGATTGGCTTTAATAAATAAGGTGGCAATAACACCCTATAACATGTAAATTGGTTAAACTGTTACACGTGCTATGATATACATTTATAACATCCTGGTTATTTAGTATTTACTTACCCCAATAATGCCAAGCATCACAAACGGAATTAATTCAAAGAATATCCACGGTTTGTTATATTCAACATAAAACAATACTGAATGTTCGTTTCCGAATGGATTTATCGACCTTAGGACAAATGCAGCGATTAAAGCACAGAAGAATGATCGCCACAGTGTCTTCAGTGGGAAATAATAACTGACCTATGAGTAACGAATGAACGTATCAATATGCCGGCAAACAACGAGAAGTATCTTTAAACAATCTTTGTGATATTAGGCTTGGAACAGCTAATTCGTTTGTCTGACGTACCTCTTCTAAGCTAAACAACACGCCACCGATTGGCGCACCAAATGCAACTGAAACGCCAGCTGCCGCTGCCGCTGACAAAATTTCCCTTTTCTTTGCCTCATTTCTTCCGTATTTCGGAAAGAGATACGAGAATATATTTCCTATGCAGCAAGCGATATGCACCATAGGACCCTCTTTTCCCAAGCTCAATCCGGCGGACACGGACAGTATCAAACCCACGGACTTAATGATTAATGTCCATTTGCCCAAGTATCCGCGAATAATGAATCCACTTAAGATTGTCTTGATCTATAACAGAAATAATCGTATCAGCACGCGTCCCCTTTGTACACTTCTTCATTTGGTATGATCACCCATTGCAATCGGTCGTGAAAGAATATTTTGTTTACTTTTCAATTCATCACTATAAACATCAACGTTATACGTCGCTCTCTTACGAATATTAGTTTGAGGGTTGTACGTTGAGTTGTGACTCGAAACAAATCATAAATACAATACTAAATCAATGAAAATATCACTTGAATGACCCGTGGGTACAGATCTAATCCACGTGATAAATATCTCGAGTATTTAATATGTAATAAGATATTGGTTATTAATTACTTTCGCATATTGCATATATCAGATGTTGTGCACTAGGTCCCAAAGAAATTTCATAAAAACTGGGTCAACCTGAAGCTCTTCTTGACAATTAGTGGACCAATCCCATTGACACAGCATAGTGACGCGTACTCTATTGTATTTTCACGTAGGAGTCTGTCAATATCAACTAAAAGTTAAGACTGCGCTGTCGACTCCTCTAATCTTAAAATAGAGCGGCTTGATTTGAACCATTATTGTACGACGTTCTTCTATTTCGTTACGACGATAACGTTTTTGACGTGAATCGTGAGTTTCGGTCACGTACCTCCGGTATTCCAGAACCGCAAGCATACGGAGCAAACATTCTTACTAAAGATGCGGACAGCGATGCGAATAAAAGTGCCCACGCTATATAAAACATATATGAAATTGTATACGGCCCCGCACCGTCTTTGGGTTGGTTGAATAACTCCGGCCACGTACACCACTACAATGATACAAGATATTTTATTTAACGTTATGTATCATTTGTGTCCCCTTACTATTGTAATTACATTTATTGTTACCTGCGAGCAATTGCCACCATCGAACGTCGTCTCGTTATAACTCCAGCAACACTGTTCCTTGTTCAGCCAAAAGGCTTGCGGACATATGCCGAATTTTAAGTCAGTCATCCAGGAAGCTCCAATGTCGATAACGCCTGCGGCAACGCCTGTGAAGAGACCGACAAATAACACACACAGCCATCCTGACCAGGCGTCGTGTGCTCCTTTGATCAAGCCCCATATAGAATCGTGTTTCTTTTTTATAATATATCGATGTCTCATACGATCCCGCGCTATGTCTCGTTGCCAATCTATTGTGTGAAAATCATCATACTGTCCAATGCCAGGTATGTCATCTGAATCCACTGAAACTAGGAAAAGTTCCAATGAAGACAAGCGAATGGCGGTTCTTCAATATTGTTTTTGGGCACTCTGAATACAATGATATTGAATCATGAGATCTGCATTTCCAATGACTTACTGTGCGAGGAGGCATCGTCGACCCGAACACAATGGTCCGATAAGGTGTTATTATCTACGTTGTGTGATGTGTGATGGTTAACGTCCAACATGTCTTCGTCGCTGCTTAAACTTGTTTCACGGCCTATAATTCCACTTCGTGACCGTTCATCATCTGCATTGCCAGTCTCAGCGCCATTTCTGATCTGAAAATGAATTTATGTTGAATGCATGTTAATTGTAAATGCAGCAATTTGTGTAAAACAAACAAATGATATAAGATATAGATGCACATTACTACATTGACACATGCGCTTTAACATATCATTTTGTGCATATCACACAACCTTAAAAATATTAACAGGCAATAATAGGTGGTTGTTGCAGCATAAACTCAACTCGTAGCTTGGTTATAGTTCATTATCACACGCATCATACATTTTATTTTGTATGGACTTGAAGTACAATAGTTATGATGGAAAGTATAAAGTTTTAATTTGAATTTTGGACAAAAATGTTGGCCAATAGTTTATAAGGGAGACTCATGTGCAACACATACCTTTGCATCAACCGAGTGATATGTTGTAATGGTATTAACATTTGGGTGGGGAATTGAAGAGGAAGACAACGATGTACCCTTCAGTGGAAACTTCTCCATGGCATTGCTCTAATCTGCTCTTCCATGCGAATCAAATAATAATGATTATTATAAGGAGACAACTAAATCAAGGACCAATGGATAAAATCCAGAAGAGACTGTATTAACATAAACAACACAGGCACCCAGTAAAAAAATACCTTATAAAAAGTATTGGTTTATAAACTGAACATACTTTGCTCTTTGGTTCTTGTATACTGGGTACATTCACTTTGAGTGTGTATGATCACAGAGTGTTTAAACAGAGATAATAGAAATACTAGACAATTTCATATATCGACTTTTTCGAAGTTATCCGATTTATTTCGTCGTTACGTCGAGTCTGCGTTTGGAACGAGCTGATTCTTTCCGAAGATACTTTTACTTATGGTAACGGACCCTATATCTACGGTGCAGCTGGTACATCGATATACCATCTGGACATAGCTACGACATCGAATATTTTGCGGGCTCTCATTAAGTAGCCGATTAACGACATCCGTCATATCATTAAATCCGCCAGTGACTGTTGTTCATTGAAGACAAGAACGCGGTAGATAATATATCCCGACGGACGATTATACTTTGATTACTTTGTCCAAATGGAGCAGCATTAACTGTTCCCAGATTTGTAAAATAAAAGCTATGAATTACTGCATAAGGTACAGTATTCTATGATAACAATGTAACATTGAAACAACATTCTGCTTTTAGTGTAAATTCAATAAGATAAGCTTGATGATAATATATTAATAATAATCATGTCTGATGTGATTAAATTATGTAACACAGTAATCATCATTGTGTTCATATAATGAAGATTAAATTACTATATATACAATTGGATCAGTTCCTAATATATACATTACAATCTAGTATGTACAAGATATGACTGATTGATCTATTTACAGGGCAATAAGCAATATGTATAATTAAATAGACTTTATACCATAGATTTAAGACTGCTAAGTATATACTGCAACTTCCACTGATTATTTTAACGTGATTGTTAGATGCGGTGTGCAGTTGGAACTGTAAAATAGCTAAACAATATGTGGGATATGCGCTAGTACAAGTATTATATAAACCATAACTAAAAGACTGCAGTGAGTTGGGTAAGTGAGAGGCATCCTTGTTATCCTTGATATCCTTCTCCAATGATATTAACATTCTTGTTTAAGATTCATTATCACTTATACATCTTACAATTACAGCAATATTTTATATTACAAGAATGTCACGTAAAATATCTGCTCCAAATCAACAGTATCCATGTGCATGATTGTGATTTAAAAAAAATTAATTATTGCAACATATCACTGTGAACATTCTATTCTCTATGAGCATCATATACAAGAAGTGTTTATAACGGAAATAATAGAGGGACAAAATGATAACAACTACAAAGTACATACCAATGTCTATTACAGTCGGATAATGCACGAGTTAGGTTATACGAAAGGAAAAAATACATCAATTTCGGAGCAAATCTCCGAGTACATATAATCGGCAGAATACATTAAAAATGTGTACGCAATTCGAACTACGGTGTTAATTGACAAGGCGTTTACATACATCATGCGAAATTCACTCTAAATACCTACTGTCACCTGTCATATAAGTTCGTGATTAAGGAGCGCACTCACTATACATTATATCCAGTGAAAACAGAATATTAATGAACGTCTATACACACACATAAACACACACACAGACACAGCGCGCGTACAGATAAGCAATATGTCAGATTCTTCGTCCTCTTTTACGTATGCGTGTGTCATAAATGTTGCTCATACACACATCGCAGAGAACATGTGATGTTACATTTTTATCAGCCTCCACGTATAGCGATAAAGCGCATTATTTATCGCAGGCTAACTAAGCCCTTTCGACTATGCTTTGGTGTCAACAGCCCACCACCCCTCCCAGTTTCGGGCACACACAACATGCGCGAAGCCGTATTCCATTATCGAAACATGGACTCACCATTTTCTAGTAGAAACGCTTTTTGTTATGTATCGTCGGGGACATTTAGCGGAGTTTGGTGTCAACGCACATCTGGCATACCTCGCGCACTAATTTGACAGTTCCAGGCTGACGTTTTGTCGATGCGACGAACCGATTTGCATTGTACCTGATTGTACCTATGTAATGCTTGCTCTGTCTATCTTTAATTGCTATTTGCAACTCGACGCGTGCAGAGGAATCAACTGCATGCTTAACGCAAAAGTGCGTAATAACGGGTCTACTGGTTAAACATCTGCAATATACCTTGCTGAGTGCTCGTTAAACGTACCTCGCGTTTACAAAAGCTGAAGGCAGCGACAAAAGCGTCAGGCGACAGTCAGTGTTGGCAGACTGTGGTCCCAGCATCCTTGGTGACTGCACGACTGCAGCAGTGATGGCAGATGGCTCCGAGCACCATTGGTGTCGGCAGGGTGGGGGAAACAGCTTCAAGAGACAGTGTCATCAGAAATAACATGCTGCCGCACACAGAGAAGTAGTATGCGTGCATGTCCGTGAGAGCTATGAGCCAATCGAGTGGCGCGTAGCTCTCATGGACACGACACATACTACTTCTCTCTCTTCCCCAGAACGGCAGTATGCTGCATCTCCCTTCCACCAACGTCGTGTGACGGTTGGTGGAAGGGAGACGCAGCATAGTTCCGTCCTTCTCTTCACGCGGCTCTTCACAGACAAGCACGCACACTTGCCCGTATGGTACCAGAGGGACAAAATCTGGCCACAGTGCTTCCATGTTACATTGTAGCTATATTCTGTGTTTGCTGGGATTGTCTCGCGCCGACAAACAACTAATTTATGAGCTTGTTTCACTGATATATATATCAGTGGCTTGTTTACGCTCTAATATGGGTATAAAACGGAGCCTGCGTTGGTCTAGATCAGATCAGTTCCGAAAGCAGTATAGTACAGTCCTCACATCAGAAAGAGTGCAGTAAGAACTATCCGTACTTGCGTGTTTAACGTCAAAGTCGCGATCTGAATTGTTCGACATCGACTCAGCGAGAATAAGGAAAAAGTAAGAATATACTATTATACCTGTTCGTATCGGCTGATACACATAATTGTATTGTTAGAAGAAGGAAATATATATATATTTTACCCAATATATATATACTTATACAATACACCATCAACATCCTCAATGTCTCCACCGCACTTGGCTAAAAAGGTATAGAATCTAACAAAATTCAGATAGAATCGGGTGGATCATCCTTTTGAATTGCTGCTCATTTTAAACATCTTGCCGACACTTTCGAGAATCGACAACGGCATAATCGACTATTCTCGACCCTTTGCGTCTTCAGCTCCTAACTTCCGATAGGCGAATCCACAACAACAACGACGACGACAAAATCCGGTGACCAAAATTCCCTACAGCAGTGATAGCATATTTGGCCCAACTCCATCATGCGTGTGCGCCTGTGTGCGTTGCACGAAGCTTACGCCCAATCAGGACCTTAGCATCGCACACAGACGCGCACGCATACTGCGACACAAATGGGGTTGTCCAAATATGCTGTCACTGCCCTACAGGACTCCCGCCGGGTCGTAACAGTGTACGATGCTTTCCTAATGATATGTTGAGATTTTCAAACGCTGTTTGAGGATGTTGTTTTGGTTGTTCTAACTTCTAACTTGCCGATGGAATGTTCCATGAGAAATTTGTCGGAGTTTCTGGTTATGTGAAATTACTTACTTAAATTGTTTATTGTACAACAGAGTTTGGCGGGCACCGTAAGTGATGAAGTCCTTTAAATTTCTCACATTTGTGGCTGCACGTCCCAGACCTATTTGCCGAAATAGGTACGTAAGATAGGATAATTATTTTGATTTCATGGTTATGTGTATGATATTGGAAACATTACATGATTGTTAGCCAAAAATAATGTAGCGTTTTAACTACTACATTTTAGAGTAATATTGATTGCATTTTGTATCGATTGGGGACATGTTTCTCCAGATTGTGGGAACAATTGTAAATTTTGCTTATTTTCTAGATCGACAGAGACAGCCAAACATGACTTTAAAATTGACAAGTCTAAGGCAACAACGGTAGACATTGCTGATGTAGAACATCACTCAAAACTATCCAATATATGGTGGGATAAGAATAAAATGCCTGTTCTTCATGCAATGAATCTGCTTAGAGTACAGTTTGTGAGAGATGGCTTAGCAAATACTGGATTTAACAAGCAAAACCCTTGCTCTCCGCTGAAAGGGATTAAAATATTGGATGTAGGCTGTGGTGGTGGTATATTATGTGAACCGTTGGCAAGAATAGGTGGTGAAGTGACTGGGATAGATGCGTCTTTAGAACAAATATCTACTGCACAACAACATGCTATGTTAGAACCTGATTTGTTAGGAAGATTAACTTATCAACATACTACTGTAGAAAAACATGTAGAGGAAAATGACGAATTTTATGACGCCGTTGTAGCCTCAGAGGTTTTGGAGCACGTGAAGGATAAATCTATATTTCTTGAGGTATTATGTTTGGTATACATCAATACATCATGGTATACATCAATTGTTACAATTCTGCACATTTCATACCCAATTCATAATTATCGAGCCATGTTTCAATGTTGTGTTTTAACAATATGTTGGAATGAATTTTTATTTGGTACATAGTGTTGTGTCAGAGCATTGAAGCCTGGAGGTTCGTTCTTCATTACGACGTTTAATAGGACCTTTCCATCTTGGGTGCTCGGAATTATCGCAGCGGAGCGTATGCTGAAGATAGTACCGAATGGTACCCACGATTGGAACAAATTTATTTCTCCCAACGAAACTCAGCGTCTTTTGGAAACCTGTAAGACATCCCTGACAATTTCTTATTAAGATTTTCATAAAAATTAGTCTACGTTTTATGATATTAGATGGTTGCAGAACAAAATTGGTACATGGAATGTTATACAATCCGCTGAAGAATCAATGGTCCTGGACGTCATCGACCGCAATAAATTATGCGCTGCATGCGGTCAAGCGGGAAGTGCACTAGTGGCATTATATTACATAGACAACAAGAATATAGCGTAAGAAATCGTATACTTGCACCGTGGGAAGCAAATCTTTGTGGTCGTGATATTGTTACATTGTACCTGACCTTTGTACGTGGCTTTCAATTTTTGCAGATGATAGTCTACCGTAATTTTGTTTAATTTATTCTATAATAAAGTCTATGTAAAACGGAGCGACCATTGTTGTTTTACACTGCGAGTGCATATCGGAAAATTTGTTGCAATGATGCAGTCCTTTGACGTTAAAGGATGCCCTTTTGTACAGGTTAATGAAGATTACTGAAGCCGGTAAAACGTGCAGGACGATTTCTCGTCTGTATCCACCGGAATCCTCAAATGGAACCAAAGGTTAGATCTAAAAAGGTCAGCCGCCTTTGACTGCTGCCGACAGCATTGGCTGAAAAGTCCCGAGAAAGTTTTATCTTATATACCGTGCTTAGATACATGCTTGTTACGCGGCAACTAATCTAATCAAATGTACTCGTGAATTCTCGTAGAAACACACGCGCCACGGTGATCTTTAATGTCATTTTTACACCCATGCGTTCGTTTATTATTTGGGAAATATCACGCGTCTTTCGTAGGGTTTATCGTCGATTGTAATTGAGCGTTTGATAAATGTATAAGTTTAAGATAATGAGGCCACTAATTATCGTATTTTTTTTCTACGACTGCTGACCATTAAATACGGTATTAGTGACAGAACGGTATGGTTTGTTGCATTACGAAAATCTTCCTTGATACGAAAGACTAGAACGTTTGGTAATAAAACGTGTCAAGATAGGTAGTATTTTTCTTGATTCCCTCACCCGCATCGCATAGGGTAAGCTGTCGGCCATTAGTTATTAATGCTTCCGGCGAAAATGGTGCGTCAGCTGTTGCACCCGCAAACGAAAATCGATGACAGAGTAACAGATATGGGACTGAATAGGTGATTTGCCATCACAAATACGGGCGCAGCCAATTTGTCAATAATGTGCTGATGCGATACAACCCGACTAGATAACACGCACTTATTTATTTTTATAAAGTTTATAATTGTTTTGCATTAACCATTGCTCTAACGATGGTTTTTACGCAACCCTTCGAAGTTCCAGTACGCTCCATAAATTTATTTCAAGAGTAACGCTACGAATTGAAGGGTCTAAAGTTCCAGCATGTGACGCCGCTCTATTTATGTCCGATCGAGCCAGGGGAATGAGTTAAATTTCGCAGTGCGCCGTATCAGAACGTGACACAACGTGGCGTGTCGTGTCGCTGACGCGTGCTCAACACTGAGACGTAATTTTCACTGTGACCGAATCTATGAAATAATAGGCGGCGCTTAGTGACGGTGCCGTGTCCGCTGAGGGAACTTCGCTCTCGACGGTGGTGTTACGCATCCAGCGAATTCCGATATCAGATTAATTAATCAGCCGGCAAAGCTGCGCCGATACATTCGGAGCGCAGCTGGACAGGAAATATTCGTTCTCCAGCGTCGCGACACCGTGAACCAAACGGAGTTCCAGATCTATGGAGTCACGTCAGTCCCCGTGATTTACGAGTTTGGAATCATCGAACGAGCGGAGGCTCGATGTTCCTTCATGTCAAACTCCTACAACTCTCCCTCTTCCTCTCCCTCTCCAACCCTCCCTCCCCCTCCCCCCTTTCTCTCTCAGTCTCTCCTCCTCCCTCCTTCCCTCTGTCACTTTATCGATTTCGTATCCTCCCGCACGTTCGTTCCTTCGTCCATTCGTTTCAGCGTGTGCGGCGAACGCAGAAACTTCTTTCTCGACCACTCCTCTAGTCCGCTGGCGGACTACGACTACCCGCTGGTTACTTAGTTTGCGTCCGACTCCGGTGTCGGCCGGTACACTGGACTGACGGAGAGGGGCCTCGCCGATCGGCTTTTCAGTGTGTCGTCGGATAGGGCAAAGTCACGATCGCGAGTCGCCACGAGGCGGGCCAACGACGACGCGTGCCTTCCTCACGGTCTCGCTCCCCGTCCGTTAGCCAGTCGGCATTTTTCGCCCACAGCGTCTTCCCGGGCAGCTGCTTCGTGGACGAGTTCAACGGAGGGCTTCCGAATCGGTAAATTCGACCATATCTATTTCCGACTCGCTTCATTCTCAACCGCACATCGCGCACGGCATTTTCTGTCTTCCTTCCCTGTCTCTGTCTCTACCTGTTGTTGGGACGGTTTCCCACTGTGCGAATGTAAGCCGGATAGGTGGCGAACAGCGTCGGGTGGTTCTGTTGTCTAATTGTGCCACGCGCCTAGACTTTCAGACTCACCGCCCACGCTTTTCGTTTGACGTGCTGAATGATCGATTCACGTGGGCCCTGATGCTCTAGGGTTGCGTTGACGAATCGTTAAGTCATGAGCTCTGTGTCGAGCTTTCGGTTCGCAAGTTTTCTCTGCATTCCCATTTTCCCGCCACCAACAATTTTGCCGCCTTTTCTGTCCTTCCGTTCACTGCTATTTATTTCGTCCCGTTTTTTCTTTCCCTTTTTCGTAGGGTCAAATTGATCCTATTGTTTGGATCTTTGTGCTCCATTGTGGTTGGTCTTTCGGAGCGACCGGTCGTTCCATGCTTGCGGTCAGTGTTGTCTGTCCTCAGATAAGATCTTGCTTCGCCTTCCGCCAGGCTTGTTAGTTCTGCACTAACACAGGACGGTTCGTACCTTTTCGACCGATGAATCACGATGCTTAATTGTTTGACGTACGCATGCATAGCGGCCTAAGGGTCAGAGAGTTTTTAGAGCTTGGAACGGATACTGGCGTAATTTGCTACAAGTATATGACAGTAGGCATAATACAGCGGCGGCTTTGTCTAACTTCTTTGTAATAAGATTCTTCAAATGGCATTGACGCTTATACTTAATTCGCTTTTATTTTCTCGCGTGTTGTTTAGGTTCGTGATGCGCGCAATCTCGATCGATTGCAACGCGGTCAAGCCTAGGAAGTAGGAAGCGCACGTTGCTTATCTCAAGTTCGAGCGTCTGCTTTAATCATATACCTACACAATTGTTTCCCGATTACCGCGTAAGCGCATATGCTTATTAACGTTTACTTTCTTGTTCTCTCAACATTCGAAATTCCGCGTATATTTTTCAAATGCTAATTTCATTCTGGGAACATCGCAAGTTAATAAATGCCTGTGACACGTGCATAAAATGAAGTAGCAAGGAACGATCGTTTTGCGTCATCCCCTTGCCTGCGCGATTATTAGGATCCATTTTTTTTGGGTAAACATACATTGTTAAGGATATAACTACAAAACCACCGCTTCGATCTACTCCAAATGAAACGGCAGCACGCGCGTGGCTAAATGACCGCCGTTAATGCTCCTGCAAAAGTCATACAAAACTGTCGTGCTTGTGTGAAGCTTTTTCCTCACATCGTAATTTATATGGCGACTAATTTGGCCCTCACTTTGTTACAACCTTCGTCGATCGCGTCTACCGATAATATAATCTATAGCGCGGAATTTGACCATGGCGCAAAACTAGTCGTAAAGAATTAGTTTTGCGACACTTTCCAGGGTTATGATAGCAGGCCGTAATCTAATAAGTGGCGCGTGAAAAAGCGTCTTTCGCATGTCACAGTCTCTGCCTCGCGGGCATAAGAAATTGTGGGATGGGTCATTGATCCTCGGTACCCGGAGATCCTTCCGTCGCGTGGGTACTTTCACGGATGAGTACGTTTGCGACGTTTTCACGTCATGCAGGGCCCGCCAGGGGCAACGTCTGAAGAATGCACGAAGAAAGGAACGAGAGGCCTGCCGGACAAGGTGGTGCACGATTAGTTGATTATCTATTAATCTAATCTTCGCGATCCACCGCGTCGCTTGAACTTAGACTGTCTGCCTGTCAATTGGGCTTCAATTTGAAATTTTGTTGCGGCGTACTCCTAAGCGTCTGTCGCTAACTAAGATAAGCACGTCTACTCTCGTTGTTGATGGATTTATGTTCCATGCCTTAGCGCTCTACACTGTTAAACATATAAATCATCTGCATGAGCTGAAATCCTTATTCTAACAGTATTAATCCATGATAACAGATACGATACATTGTGCAGACGTGCATATACGTGATGCTAACATTGACTCGACAAGAACACGTGGAACGTATAAATAGGTGAATTTAGACTTTACAATTTTGCCCACTCGCTCACTGTCGAACTGCATGAAGTAAAGTCCCTTCCAGTGGGCCGATTTGTCATTCGTTTCGAGTGTACCAGCAACTGATCTCTGCACGTGGCTTGTGTCGGAAGAATGATGACAGGGAGCCATTTAAACGGGCACGCCGCACGCATGATATTTTACCTGCCTGACGTGCATGTAATTCTCTCCCTTCACCGTTCGACGTCGATATTGCGGAGACCGCGTCACGCTGCGGGGAGGGCTGAGATATTTCGCGCCGTTTCATCCGCTCAATTCGAATATAAATTAGGGTGAAGGTTGCGGTCACATTGACGCTGCGAGAAAGTACGCGTGCAATCCAATTCAAACATTCATGGAATGCTCACTTCGCCGTTTATCGACATCAACTAAAACATCCGACTTCCATTATTCGTTCACACGCTGTTCGATGCGTTCAACAATTTTCGACTTTTCCCTTCAACATCTTCCTGCTTCCACATTCATAACGTCTGCCGTTGGTATGCTTCTTGCCGTCTTAATGTGATGTATTTATCTATGTTCTGTTTGTCGGAACTTAGGCGTCGCAGCGTTAGTATTCTTTTCGCTGTTATCTAGATATTACGAAGAACGTTCGGCGAGTCCAGAAATAGATTGAGCGTACGAGCTTAAGCGCATTTTTTCTTCCGATAGGCTCGTTTCTCGGAATATTACTGAGTTAACAGTGGTAAGGAACTAAGGACACCCAGCTGGAAGAACGTTTTTGGCCAGCCGGACTCGCGCGTGATCGTGCTATACTCGACGTTCGCACGGCGCCGACAACGCGTTTCGTAGAAAAAAGATCTGATGCAATCGTAAATTGCCTTAACCGTTTCAATGGACATCGCAATTTGGTTCTCTCGCCTCTTCCGAGACGGCCGCCATGGCGACGTCATTAAAAAATTTCTCCGCACTCGGTCCCGAGACGCGGCGGTGCTGAATGTAACGTGGACGATCGCGTCACGCACGATCTTCGAATATAGCTTCTTGTCGACCGGGCGATAAAGTCCGCCTAACGCACGGCGTCGTAGACGAGCGTGCCGAGTAAGTCTAGCCGGGAATGATTTACATCCGTCTGGGGCGCGATTTTTCCAGCCACATTGTCGAAGACTCCGCTCGGCGTGATAAATAAGCTGCTCTTTTCCAGCCGATGAAACACGGGCGTCGTGATAAAACGTATTCGCATATAAACACGGGCGATCATCTTCCATTGACTTCTGTAAGTGGTACAACTAGGAAGAAGAACGAGAGAAAGAGACGGCGATGAGAGGAGGAGGAGGGGTATTCGGGATTCGAATCCTCTTAGTTTAAGAGGCGTTAGACGAGCGAACCTTTTATCGGCGGCGAGAAAAGTGAAACTTTGCTTTGTTCAGTTTACTTACCTCTCGCGTGACACATTTACCTTAGCTGGCTGTCCATCGACGCCACTCGAGCTACCGTGCAGATCTTGCATTTTCTTGCCTTGAGTGGGTAATTAATAGAATGTATCCTGTTATCGGTGGGCGATGATAAGATTGCTGAGTAAATCGTGATTGATATCGATTCCGGGAGACGAGACGCGAAGGATTCCGCGGAATAGACGAATAGTTGATATTCACACCTCGTTGCACCAGGTGCGATGCATCATAAGTCTTCAGAAATAAGTAGTTGTACAGAGATTTAAGTAGCCTATTCCACACATAAGTCTATGTACTTAAAACATGGTTAACAAAATGGTTTGCGGTGAAACGATGAGGCAGAAAAATCGGCCTGCTACGATATCAGATCACAATGCTGTTCATTGTAGTCTCACATCCACCGTTCTGACATATCGAGAGCGCTCAAATTCGCTCGATTTCTGCAGTAGTCGGTATTTCTTATGTCGGACACGAAGTAATCTAACATAATGAGTCTATTCTATACCTCGTCTGTGATAATACATGGGTACATATTCACAGTGGGATGCCATATTTAATTTTCTTTTCATTACCGCAAATTTTATTTGACAACAAGTATTATCCCATTGAAGGCTTCCTCACGATCCTCACAATCGTTGTCAGTTTTCAGATTTAATGCAACGGTGGGATCGGTCGTCTAAGAAGTCCGTAAACAATAACGATGACTGCCGATGACATAGTTGACGCAAACGAGGCGGGTGGACAGACGTCGCCGAAGCGGTGCCCATCCAAAGACGAGGTACCACCAGACGACGTCCAACGGGTGAACGATGACTCGAATCCGTTGCTTTCTAACAGCGATCAACGACAGCCGACGATAACGGCCGACGGGAGTGTGACGAAATCGCGGAAAACGAATAAAGTTGACGGCGATCGGCTAGCCATGGCCAAGGGCTGGCAAAAGGATCCTGAGGCCGAAGAGGCGGATGTACACGAGCCGCCTGATGGTGGCCCGAGGGCCTGGATGATCATGATCGCCAGTTTTTTCATCAACGGCGTTCTCTTCAGCGTTATCAATACCTACTCTCTTATTTATATGGAGCTTCAGAAAAGGCTTATGGAGGCTGGCGAAACGGAAGCTTCATCGAAAGCAGGTAGGGTCCTGAAGAATTCTGGATGCGCTCAGTGAGTCGTCGAGTTATGTGATTCGGCGAGATAGGCACTGATTTAGGGATTGTCGTAGTAAAGTAGCTGTAATAGTGTTATAGCACTATAAATGCTTGATGCTGGCAGAAGGACAGTGAGCGTACACGACATGTGTGACCTTTCAGAGATGTCCACTTTCTTGGACTTTGCTCGAAAGTCGCGACAGTTCGTTATCCAGTGATGAGTATTATGGTGTCACGGTGCACTTGAACGGGCTGTTACACGGAGGCGGTCAACGAACCGTATTTATTATTATTCACGCGCCGGCATTTTGCTGTTCCTCCTTTGATAACGCGGTATCTAATGGTCATTAAGTCCGCGGACTTTTTCGGCAATACTTGATACGTCGCTCGAGTGCCACTATGCTCTTCACCCTCCTTTCCTGTCGCCTCGAACGATAGAGTATATGTTCTCCAGTAGCAGTTATTCATTACGCGACAGTCAGAACGTAGAGTTTTCCATAGTCGCGAAGAATATAATTGATCATAACCGTGTCAGGATCGTCGCTGATTAAACATTCCGTTCAAGACTTCGTAACTCCCTCGAGTCCATCGTCAATTGAAATGCATCTGAATAATAATAGCTCCATATAATTACTCGATTAACGTCCCCGATTAAACTCATCAGCCGGGGCTAATCGTCGACAGAGTCAATGCCCCCGCTGGACAACCTGGATTTCAATTAATCGCCAATTAGAGTTTCATTAATAGTAACAGGGGTCAAATAACAATAATTCGCCGATCGACCGTTTCTAGCCTAGATAACTGTTACGCAAAATGCTCGAGCACCCGGGTGCACACGGTTCAGTAAACGTATTTGCATGCACGCTAATTGCTGCGGACGATCGATGGTTGTGCAATTAGGCCGCCAATTGGTCGATTATGTTTTTTACGCTGTTCGACGAGCGGAGATATGTCGTACCGGTTACATACTTGCAATTAGCTCTTGTTTTGCGTTCTGTCGTCTGTAACGCTCCGCCGAATTGAATCGTTTCAGCTCTGGTAGGTTCGCTCGCCATTGGGACAACGTTTGTCGTGTCACCTGTCGCTGGAATTCTCACGGACAGGATTGGCATTCAGACGACGACGTTCTTAGGCGGTCTCTTGGCATCCGGCGGACTGATGCTGTCTTCAGTTCTGTCAGATAAGGTGAGTCCTCTGAGGCCACATTACGATGCCCTGTATTATTCGATATATTAACGACAACGCATTGATGTTCCGATGCCCCCGTCTCCCAACCCAAGTCGATGTATCCTGTATCCCCGGCAAAAGATTTCTTCAAGTCGCCCGATTGCTCTCCTTCTGATCCGTTAGCTCGAAGGTCAGGCAAGATAGCGCAGAATTTCTTGACATGCGCCGGTATATATCTCACATTACGCTGATAACGCGAATATTCTCTCCCATCGGCGACAAACTCGCATGCACTTCCTCGAAGAAATGTACCTCGGTAGACGTGGACGCAAACCTTTGAAAGATCTCGTATGACCGTTCCAAACCATCAAGTTGATACGTATGTGTAATATGCGTTATGCGAAACCACTATCGATAATATAATCGGTCGTTCAACTTACCCCGATACATTATACGTCATTTCTTCTGTACACGATCCTGCAATAACTCGATGAAATAATTCGTATTATGTAAGAGGTTTAATGCTACGTTTAACAATACGTACACTGCACTGCAATCGTATGTGAGTACAATGTCTTGCGAGTACGACAAACTTACCCTGACGGATACATTTCTCCTTCAACTTGTTCCATTCTCGTGATTTAGGTGGTGTTTCTGTATTTGACCTATGGAGTCATGTACGGCGTTGGCGCGAGCCTTGCTTACACACCTAGTTTGGTAATTTTGGGCCACTACTTCAAGCGATACCTGGGCTTAGTGAATGGTATCGTCACCGCCGGCAGTTCTATCTTCACCACGCTCATGCCGTACCTCATGGAAGTTCTTCTTCGCCGTTTCGGACTGGAAGTAACGCTCAGGTGTCTGGGATTGCTCACCTCCGTC
This sequence comes from Priocnemis perturbator, assembly GCA_963942575.1. NCBI lineage: Eukaryota > Metazoa > Arthropoda > Insecta > Hymenoptera > Pompilidae > Priocnemis > Priocnemis perturbator. Next base: position 7,952,574 of record OZ012652.1, read on the forward strand.
GTGATGGTCTGCGCGGTCCTATTCAAAACAGTCCCGCGTAAGTATTCGTTCGGAACGACGAGCATTGCATAAAAGTATCGCTCGCGAATCTGCGCTCGATGAAAAATGCGGATCCAGCGGTGCCTGACTCGTCAAACGAGATATGCGTTTTTCTGATCCTGTTGACCAAGGCAAGAAATTCGATATGGGTTTCCGGGGATCGTTTACGTAACACATCTATTGCGCGTTTCGACGGATTTGCTCTGCTGTTGTTTTTTTTTACGTCGTTTGTTAATGATGCGAATTAATAATATTTTGTTTGCAGACCGTCCTCCGATCAGAACGGAGTCACCGCGTCGTTTGAAGGAAGTCATTAATCTGTCGATTTGGAAGCAGAAACGATACGTTGTTTGGGCAAGCTCGATACCTCTTGCTCTCTTCGGGTGAGTACGCCGATTATGCTCATTACGAGCGCTGTTATCGAAGCGTCGATACTCTCGGCGAAATCGACGCCATGATGTACAAGGATCTAATCCGAGACATTGACGTTGCAGGTACTTCGTGCCATACGTTCATATAGGAAAATTTGTAGCGAATACTTTCACGGATGCCGATGGAAGACTACCGGTCATGTGCATCGGTATTACTTCCGGTATAGGTAGACTGATCTTTGGGTATATCGCTGACTTGCCGAAAGTGAATAGAATATTGTTGCAGCAGGTGAGGTTTTTAGGGAAAGTTGAAATGGAATGGCGATTATGGGGAACCTTGGTAATTTACGTTTTTTGTTTTTTTTTCAGATATCGTTCTTTAGTATTGGCATTTTAACGATGCTTCTTCCGGTGACCCGCTCCTTCATGGTCCTCTTGATCATATCTTTGGGTATGGGGCTGTTTGACGGATGTTTCATATCATTGCTGGGACCTATTGCCTTTGACATTTGTGGTCGTAATGGTGCAACACAAGCCATTGGTTTTCTGTTAGGAATGTGCTCTGTACCGTTAACGGTTGGTCCACCGATAGCTGGTCTTCTATATGATCATACTGGTAATTCATCCTCTTGTCTCTAGCAAAAAACAACACCATAAATGTCACACGATTAGCAAAGTCTAAAAATGTTCGGTTCTCTCTTTTCAGGTAGCTATGATTTGCCATTCTTATTAGCCGGTGTACCACCAATTGTGGGCGCATTGACGATGTTCCTAGTGAGATGCGTGAAAGAGGAGGATAATAGCGAAGACAATGATGAGAATTCGGTAGCCAAGAATTCAGAAGCTAAAGAGGTTTACCAGAATGGTCGGTAAAACAGGTATTTATTAATTATCCAACCCGGATTCATAATATGATCGTAGCACTGTATGTGACACTTTATGATTTTGCACAATCTTGTAAATACGCTTCCACCGCTAATATAATTGGCCGCGCAGAACGTACTGCGAGACTTTGTAGAATCTCTGCTACGCTAGATGTGTTTCACTGTGCGACATGCTCTTCCGGCTTTGTTTCAATCTCTCAGCGCTTACCTCGCTTTCGTTTCAATCTCTTCTGGTGTGTCTCTTTGAACGTATTCCGTTTCAGCCCTTTTCGTTTAACGTTTCCGCTTAGCTGTTACTGTTTCCGTATGCGGGATCGCGTCGTTATTTACTCAACGGCTGGTTGCACAATTTACAGGGTGCCCAAAGGGCGAGATACTGTCACCTGTGTTTGTAACAGACCCGAAAAATGGGTTACATCGGACAGGAGAGCGTACAGTTCCGTCAAACGATTTCCAATCGACGCACCGTTCCGAACAGATCAGGTGTCGAGGATATAAGGAGGGATCCGACAATAGTAACAAGTACTCCGAGGTCTGTAGGTATTCAAGGTATTCCGAGAGCGTACCGTTGCTCTACAGGGAGAATCGGGAATCGTCCACGCTAGTAACGGCAAAATCGTCGACACTTCTCACGTTTTAAGATTGTCGGGAACGAACGGGGACGGGAGGAAATTGATAGATGAAAAACGAAAGAGGATGAGTCGTTCAGACATATATTTTTTGCATATATACGTATACGAGTGGGACGAGACGCGTAGTCAGTCGCCCGGTGTATCAGATTTAATCAAATTCTGGTGAATGTCCATCCGTCTAGCACAGGGTAGCGATAGAGATATTCTTGTTACTTGAGTAACTATCCGTTACTTTCGAACGAATTACCTCACGCGCTCCGCCAATGTTTGCAATACAATGGATAATGGAAGGACGCGTTTCAGTGCCGAATGGCGTATGCGCCGTATGTGCATCGTACAAAGTAGACAGTTAACGATCACGCTCCTTTCCTTCCTATCTTTCCCGTGTTCTTTCCTTCTGGCAGTCACGAGAAATAACGGTCGCGGGTGGGCGCGACAGCGACATGCACCGACGATACGTCAGTTCGCTATACATGTGTAACCGTGTACTTCTTATTCCGTAAAAAGATCAGATGCAGATAGTGCTTTGTCTGTCCCCGTATTTCGATCTGAACTTGACTTAGATGGACTTAGCCACCGAGTGTGGGGGTGTAGCGTTCCGTGTCTGCCATTTGTCTTGCATTTCCGTCAGTGTCGTTTTTTGCTTTTACGAGAATCATATCTTTTAATATACGCCCGACATCTGTACACGCATTTTAAACACTGTCTGTGTAGATTTTAACCGTTAAACGACTTGCCATCTTCTGTTTTGTACATACAACATTGTTACATAGTGCAGTAAGAGTTTTACAAAGAGTTAAGTTACTTACATCTTAGGGATCTCGGCACTTAGAGGGCCAGGTTACAAACTCGTGCATAATTACGCTACGATCCCTTCCATAATTTAATAATATCAAGGCCGAATGCATTTTGCGCCGTGGCTTGTCTCCTTTTTTAATTTGACGATTCTTTTACACGTGCGAGGATACTTTTAAGGAAAGGATGTAATGCTAGCTGTGACATAAAGATATCTTATTTTTGTGCTACAAACCCTTCCCGCTGTTTATTCTATACGCTAGATCTTAAGACGCATTCAATGAACACTCGACATTGGTCAGTATCAAAGTACACAGCAGTCGGTTTACCAAAGTTATAGCATTATGAGTGATATATATTCAACAGAGAAAGTTCCTCCGTTACAAGAGTCAATAGCGTTAGAATAGACTATCGAGATGGCAACCACGTAGTCAAATATTTTGTATTAACAGAAAAAGATAGGCATAGAAGGGTGTATCGCTCAACGACGTATCAGAAGTTATGAAATAAATTATTTCTCGTTTCTGACGTTTATTATTTATACTGTACATACACATTCGTTCGTTATCCGGCGAAGAGTGTGGCGACTAAAGAACTCACTCCCATTTCACTAGCATGCGTTTATAAAATAGGAACGTGCGATGAACATCGACGGAACAATTAGAACCTAAGAAACTGGCAACGCGCACGCATATTTGGCTAAAGATGCCGTGGCCAATTCGAATGTCTTATTTCACTAGCACGTGTCCCGGCAAGAAAGGGAACGAGTTGTAAACGTAAACGGGCCTGTTAAAGGCAAATGAATTAGCAATTGCGAGGGCTGGGTTCGTGTCAAACTCTTCCTCAGGTACGTCGGTAGGAGTTGTCGGTTCTCTGCTTTTAGGCGTAGTCGTTCTTATCGTCGTGGTGGTCGGCGCCTCGGTGGTGGTAGTCGAAAACGGTGGATTGGCAGCCGTTTCCGGTGTTCCATAGGACTGCGCTGGTGGTCCGTAGTAAGCTTGTAATCGGTCGTTGTAAGGCGCGAACCGTTGGCCGGAAGGGCGCCAACCTCTTGGCCTGTACGGGGACAATTCCGCCTTCATCACGCCGACGAAAATGACACAGATGATCAGCTGAAACAATGATACACTTTACCCGGCCATTTTTTAATTCCTAGAACGATCGAGCGATTAAGGGACGGCTCAATTTAAATCGGTTAAATTGTACTTTACGCACGACCCGATCGTTACCGTTCTCATTTTGGTCGATTACAATGCTACCAAAGCCGCTGCCGAAAAAAAATTGACTGACCTTCTCGCGTCCGTATCTTCCGTCTTTATATGCCGAACCGAAAGCGAGCACCAAGACGATTTCGTTTCGTGTGTGCCACCCGCTTTTCGTTTCGTAAGCGCTCGCAGACCCATATTACGTGTGCCGAATTTTCGAACAACGTGTCGCGCGGGTCGTGAGAATCTCGGAATCAGTTAATCGCAAAGAAATCGTATTTTCTCGACACCTAGTAAGGAATTTCAACAGAACGATTATTTTGGGAGGGGGGGTTAAAAAATGGCATTGTTCAATATCCTGCAACATTTATTAAATCCGAGCGTACAGCTTCGATCGGCCCAGTCAGCGTTCATCTCTCGCAGCGCGGGCTTTAGGTTTCTTGACGTTGCACTTACATCGTGAAATGCATGCTGTTCCTTGTTCATCTTGTCGCCCGAACGACAACAAACGCCGCCAATTCATCGCGCGATGACTTTGTAATGCGTTATGCAGAGTGTGGGACGTGTTGCGAATCAAAGATGGCGGGCAAGTGGGACGCCTACGTCCGGCGAATTCGTGATATCGAATGCGCGAACGGGCAGCGTTACGTGCACAAAGAGAGGACCGCCGCGATTCACGGTACGTGAGCAGAAAATTGATCGTCGGATTGACAGTGAAATTAAGCCGATACAAACGAAGCGCTCTGACTTATGGCTTTCGATGCTGTCGAACACATGAAAGTGTTGAGCGCATACGTACTTATATCGTTGGATACTGGTCGGTACGCGGTAACGTTTGATCGGTAAATGGGCTCGCGTTTAATCGATTGAGAAGAATCTGATGCCGATGTTGTTAAATTGATAAAATGTTAAGAGCGAACGAAACAGGTTCTTTGTGCTGCATTTTGTGTTCATTTGACGAGACATGGCGATAAGCGATAATTCATGTACGCTTCTGTCAGAACAGGATATGTATGTATGATGTCAGACGCAAAGATATTAAGAGTCAGACTAAGCGATACGAGCATGTATCGTTGATTTCTCCGGTATCGGGGTGTCCGGGTTGGATGAAGACACGAAACATTTATACTGTGTTGAATTTCTACGTTTTCATGCTCCTCCGTCGTAGATCGAACTTCCACACTCTGTTTGGTCCAATCTCTGATATATATACAGCGGTACCGTTTGGACAAATTGCTATTGCGTGGGGTTGAACAAAGTTCTGAAATTTGACGAGAAACACACGTTGAATGAGATTTCAGAAATCAGCACCATGTTAAACATATAGTTGGAGCTTACGTCCGATTCTGGACCCCAGAAATTTACAGCACTGCGACTCAGGAGGGTTGCCGTGAATCCTCTTGGATAAAGCTTACGAGACGTTATTCCATTTACACCGTATATAACGTCACCTACAGTTATAAAGGATTAGCACAAAAATGATTATAGAGCAGAGTTATGGACACGTACCGTAAGAGGTAATAGCGAATACTCGGCCAAGTTGTCGAGGTCCAACGGAATATGGAGTACCAAGCTTTCTATTTGCTCCTTGAAGACCAATATTCATACACACGATTCTTTCGTTTTCACGATCAGCGACGCAGACGTCTTCGTTCGGCAATACTGTGATACTGTGTGGAATATTGAAGTGGATCCAAGCTGAAAGGGTCAAGGTATCGTCTCAAGGGTTCTGCGTTTTTAATTGATGAAACATGTCGCAAACATAGAAGCATTAATATGTTATATGGGCATACGCTCAGCAATGCTGTACTTAGGCCTTCCTGTCGGGTCAAACACAATTAATCTGCTGTTGCAATATCCATCAGCAACGACAATCTCTCCTGTGGAAGCTGTCGCCACTGACGTTGGCTGGCAGAAATGTTTTAGATCGCTCCCACGCTGAAATCTGTACCCAAGCACCAATCGAAGAGATCCAGAGGGACTATACTGTTGTAAAGAAAACAATTATTATTCACGATCACTCGCGCTGGATCTACAGCACGAAGCGGACGAAGATATTAAACGTCAAACCTTGAAGACTTGGTGCATAGCAATATCGGTCAACCAGACATTCCCAAATCTGTCGACGTGAATTCCGTGAGGAAGATAAAACGTTTGGTTTCCAAATCCATAGAGGACCTCCCCAGTGACTGGACTGAGTGTCAGTACAGTGTTCTGCAGGATGGGGCCGAGATGGACTTTTCGGTAGTTGTTACTTCCATCGAAAGTGCTGCATGGAAAATGAACGGCATCAATACCAATTTCACAGAAATAAGAAATACGCCTGATTGCATATACTTTCAGCAGTACAAACACTTACTCATAATCCCACGTATGACTAGCCCGATGAAATATCACGGGTCTACCGGAGGGATCAACAGACACGCCGGACACTTGTCCAACATTTCCAGGCCCTCGCCACTGGGTGTTCTCCACGGGCGATAAAAAGTCATCATCAAAATTGGCCAGCCGTTCCTACGACACGTTTGTAGAATTATTCTCACACCCTGCGCAACCATCACGTTAGAGTTGCAACAGGTGCCGGACGAAATCTACAATCTACGCGGCCTTTCTTTCGATGCTCGTTAGAAAGCTAGTTTCGTTCGCCCGTGTCACATTGATAACTCGTCGTTAGGACTTTCATGATTCACGCAGATTGAATGACTTCAAATGCGTCCAGCAAGGTTTCGCGTACTTCGAACGTCTCGCTGACAAAGTACTTTTGTAACACAATGCCAGAAGTGAGAATGATGTTTACGGTGAATATATGTACGTACTCTGAATAAATCGTATGGCACGTTAAATCGGCCAAGTCCGTTTGTTTCGAACTCCCGATCATCGACGTGGGACACGACGTATCTGATCAAAGATACGACGAATATCAGAGAGAAACACAATGACAGCTGGACCGGCACAGGAGTCATCTTGCAACACCTCCTTTTTGGATAACTTCCGGGACTGATGTCGACGCCGACTTTGACCGACAGGGCGAATCAATAACGTACGCAAGCGCGTTCCTGATAAAACTGCTGAGGAGGGAGAAAAACAGGGTATACAGAATTTGAGATGCTTTATTGTCGGACGAAGCTCACGAACAAATAGCACAGGTAATGGAACAGATTTTGTTATGCGTGGAATGTACAGCTCTTCGCCGAGATGCAAGAATAAAAATAAGCTTTATTGCGAGTAGCACGATCTGTTCGTAGACAACTGCGTGCAATTCAGAATGAGTCGTGGAAAGCTCTAGGTTCGTGTGAATGGAGCTGACAATGAGTGCTGAATCGATAAACTTGCGCAGGTGTTCTAACATGGCGAGCGTTATTTGTTCCTCGCTGCGTATAACTGATGAATGAATACGGAGAGAGAACCCGGACATGATGTAGCATCAAATATAGATCGACGTGACGCAATTTGTCAAATGTCAAATGGCTAGGACCGGTTCAGGTGTGGATTAAATTAGGTTCAATTTAATGCTCCGGATATTGTCTGACACGGGGCACGGGATGGAAATAAATCGTCGTGGCACATTTTGCTTTGACCTTTTTTCAACAATTATGATCTATTGGTGGAATCAATCGGTATTATCAACAGGTTGACGCTGTCAGGGTTCCCCTGAAGGTCTGAATGTGGTTCTTTCCCCGATGACAGACAGCCGGTAATTGATTCAGCCGTGCGTGAGGTGAAGGGTATAGGCGAATTAAACCAGACACGTTGTCGATCATTTTTATTATATCGTGTATATTCGAACGCATCTTATTTAGAATAACAACTATCAAGTTTTAACTTTGCTCGTTGTTTTGCCTCGCAAAGTGTGAGGAAAGAAGTCATCTGCGGGAACGTTAATTAGCATTTCAGCAACACAGTAATATCTGAAAATGTTACTTAATAAGTATGATGCGGTTCCGTATGTAAGGCTAACCAGTGCGTTTAGGTCGAGAAAGGTCGTGTCTGTTCTAGAAACAAGTCGCCTGTACAATGCGAATATTTCATTTCGATGTTGGTGAAAATTCGAGTGCAAGTTAATTGCATCGCAATTGCGTGTTAACGATGCGTAACCTCGCTCGAATGAAAATCCTTCAGGCACAGGCGTTGAATAGCACCGTGCGGTGCGATTGATGTTACGCATTCGACGCTGTTTCCACAAGCGGCAGTGATTTCATTCGATCAAAATTATAATTGTTAGACTAATGCTAGACTAGTTCGTGTGACGCCTGTACCTGTGAAAAATGTCTGGATACGACTCCACATTTCATGTGATCAGCGTCAATCATCATCGTTTCGATCATACGAAAACGTCCACGGTGAATGGAAATATTCCAATAATTCGTCATTAATAATCGTACCGTCGCCTTGTCGACGACCGGACTAACTCGGACTTAACATCGACAATTAGCATTTGATTCGTTTTGATCTTCCGTCAGTACGCTATTATTACCTCAAGCAGTACGACATTGAATTAATTAGCCTCGGAAGATATTTCCGATTTCGTAATAATCTCTCCCCTACTACGTTGACTCGCTCTGCGCAATATCATCGAGTGAGACTCTCGTTTGAGAAATCGTTAATTAAGGCATCATTAATTACGATTCTACTGTTTCGATGCAAATTGATGTTGCGTTCTACGGTATCGGAAAACATTTAACTATAATAACAACGATTGTGTCGATCAAGTAACTCGTCGGACGAGCAAACAACATGGATAAATAGAGTAAACGACTGCGGGCTGTTAATCGAGATAACACGATCGGCCTGATTCGGCAAAGTAGTACTTTTGATTATGAACAGTTGCAGTTTGATATTCCCTCGTGGCATCAACGTGTTGCCCGTTGCTTACTTATCCATCTCGAGAGTCAACGAAGTTTCGGGCTGGGTCCAGATGTAGCCTGTACGTGTCATGCTGCAGCGTGCATCGTAATACCTTCCAGGAGCACGACAGTACGACCATCTTGGGCAACGGCATCGAAATTTACTGTGGAACTCCTCTTTGCAGATCTCGTTCCACCAGCAGGTCCGCTAGAGCATCAAAAAGACATCTGTCGATTCGCGCAAAGACAATGCACCTTCCAATTCTTTAGACTCTCTCCGAATACGGAACGTGAATCGTTGAAAAGACTTGCCTACCTCTGCCAGATAACCCCTGACGCTCTGGTCGCTATAATTTCTTTTGGTAATTACATGCCGTGCATTCGTGGAGCATACCAGCGTGCAAAGGGCTAAAACCGCCAGTAAATATAACGTCCATCTGTCCTGAGGGAAAGAAACGTTTGTGCGTTACTTGCCTGGAAATCGTGTTAAACAGCTGTTGAACGTCTCCTGTCCCAATTCACGCGTATTGTATCAATGAAAGAGCGCGCGCTCTCGTGTACGCGTGCACACACGTGTGCGGGGACCTTATACGCGCAAGTGCTACCAGTGTGTCGCCCGAACTCGAGGGAAAGTAACTTTTCCCTAAACTCCCTCAAGTATTCCGGATACTTAGACGTTACTTATACAGCCCGAAGTTCCGCGCATTGCGAGGGGGACTTGTTGGAGGACATTTGCTCGTGTCGTTCGCTGAGCGACCCGTATTCTCGCTAAGCTCTCGGTTTGTTTTCGGGGAACATTCCGCGTCGACGAATTTTGTTTGAACGACCGCACGATAATGAGCCCCTTTTTTTAGAGGAGTGTTTCGGCGTGACGAGTCGGATGGGAGTCACAGGTTCGTTCATTGTCACTTATCGCGGATCCCTCTCGACCGGAGAATGCAACAGCTGCTGGCAACGGGAGTGTCAGCGGTGTGAGTGATCAATGAAAGGGTGACGTGGGCCGAACTTCGATAAGAACTTTCCTCGAGGCCGCCGGACCACTTACGTTGTACCGCATCCTCGACATCTCCTCGTTACCGCACGTCGTGATTACAGAATTATTCACGTTCGAGGGTCACTCTACGCAAGATGCATTTGGTCGTAACGGTGGCGACCGAAAATCATGATTTCCCGACGAGATGCACTTGCTGCGCTCGAGGAAGGGGTAGGAAGGATGCGCGCGTGCGCAATACTCCTGGAGGCAAGCCTTGTTGACGTATCTTGCTTAAGGGTAGGTCAGTCTCGCGTGAAACTACGATCGATTGTCCTTACGACGGGAGTTTGTTAAACGACTTCGCTGACTGGACGCTTTCGGTGAGGTTTCGCGGCCGAATGATTAAATCTTCACGACCATCTCATTACATCGTTCTTCTGTCGCGATGACATTCGTTCATGAAATTTTTGTTCATACCGAAACGTCTTAGGGTTTTACTCAAACAGATTTATGTGTAGTTCAGGAAACACATCGATATTTATTGCACTGTTCTCTAATTATAAATGGCTAGCGTGCTTTTATGTAAATATAGAACAATATGCACCGCATATTAACTCAAGTATGAAACATGAGAAAAGGAATATTAAGATTTGTTGAATAATTTATATATTTTACACAAGCGCGCGAACGTTCTATTTGAATGTATGACATCGAATTTCGCGCCTGACGCAGTATACGTTACGACGCATGCGCATTCGGCAGTGAATCTACTGTTCGGGAGAAATCTGATACGTTTTCGTCAGTGCTCCGATCTAAATATTGTAACAGTGGCTTCATGAAATGGCATTACGTGCCTTACTGCATCAGTCCGTAAAGGACATCGGCAATGTCAATCATGTGTAAGTTTCCTCGGCTCCGTTTTTCGTAATTTTACTATTACTTCGTTTGACATATCCTCGAACACAACGTAACCACAAATTATCTCTTTACATAATTTCTTTCAACGAATGTGACCATTTCTCCAGCATATCATACGCAATAATGCCTGTGTACAATAATCAAATAACTTTAATGTGCCATATATTCTTTTCAGATGCACCAGGTTGATGTCGGGCAAGGCACCATATTTTCATTCGTCAAGGTGGATAGAGAAGGAACCGGACACTGTCTTGGCAGATTCATTTTCTATTGCTGAGGAAGGAAGGAGTGACGAACTTTATAGACCAAGGCCAGAACAGATCCAGGTTTCTAAAAATGAAGATGTGGGAATTGCGTCTGGCGTGCCAGAGGAACACATTAAGACCCGTCTAGTTCGTATTCATCAGCCACCTAAGAATGCTATGCAGTCTGGAACAGACAATATCAGTTACTGGCAGATTGACTTTGATAATCGCGAACGGTGGGAAAATCCATTAATTGGCTGGTGTTCTTCGTGAGTATCACATTTTGTTAAGTTTTCTTTTCAGGTTTATCTGCATAAAACATTTTGTGGAATTGTATTGCAACCGAAGGTTGCTTGATTTATTTATGTGTCTGGCATATTCTAAACATTTAAGATAAGTTTTTTTTGCATTGGTTATCTGCAAACGCAGATTTAGTTGATAACGTGGTTTAGTTTAGTATGTGCTTGCTAGGGAATATAACTAACCAACTTATTGTCAAACTCTGACAGTATCATAATAGGTAATAAATGTTACAATATAGTGGTGATCCAATGTCAAATGTAACAGTTGGCTTTGCATCTGCTGATGAAGCTATGGAGCATTGCGAAAAAATGGGATGGAAATATTACGTGCAAAAGCCAAACAAAAGCGAGCCAAAACCTCGCTCGTATGGCGCCAACTTCTCTTGGAACAAACGTACTAGGGTTTCAACAAAGTGAGGTGGTCTGGTGTTTTGTAAATGATCGGTAAGATGGATATGTTAGGAGTGTGTTTATAGAACTGTAAGTGTCGCTAGGTGTAATTATAGTCGAATTTAGGTAAGGCAATATGTGGCAGATTCGCAAATTCGCACACCTTCTTCATTGTGTGTCTTCGCAAACTTTGTAGTCGGGGGCCGAAATAAAGACAATTGTGTTTAGCAATAAACTCCGTTATTTATTAATTAGCAATAATTTTATAATATTTTCATAATATAATGGTATCGTAGTATCGATAAAACAAGCAAGAAAGTCTTATACAATAAAATTCATCCATTCGCTCGTCGATTGTTTCAAGTACCGTATCGAATTATTGCTAATATAATAAAGTATCTTGTTAAACGATTATACATACTCCGCACATAGTATTGCTGAGACAGTGGTGTTACTCCCGAACCTATGGATTCCTTCGCATTTCTCATTCGCGGCAAGCGCAATGTGCTTTCTTTTACAAATAAATGACATTACTTCGGGATTAAGTGATCCGCCGTCTATCGGCAGACAGCGGTGTACTCGAAACAATAATTCAAATGTAACGTGACAGAGGCTGTCCTTAGAGTAATTAGCACGGGAGAAACATTCTAGCATAGAGTTTGCAAATGTGCAGATAGCGTAGACATAAAATCTGAAGGCCTACATAAAGACTCTTTGCAGCACGGTTAAAGTGTAAAACTGGGAGGGACGGGGAGAAATTGATACGCGGTGTATAATGTGCCCTCACGGCTTTGACATTTCAAATGGGCGCGCGCTTCTTTCGCAGAGTAGGGTCGTGGTAACGTCTCGAAACCTCAATTAAATCACAGTTTGGACTCGGTCATGCATTCGATCGCTAGCAACAATAACAATGGTTCATGATTAAATTGCACGCCTACGGCGATCAGGGATAGGGGGGGTAATGGGTGGGTAAAATTCGTTTCAACGCTATTGGAACGATCGTCGTGATAATTGCGTCCTTGAACCGCCGTTGAATATACGTACAAATGATATCACAAGCGAACAAGAATTACAACCGAACAAATATGTATGTTATGTATGTATATATGTACATGCTTAAACTAAACGAACTCGCTACGATCGTATATACTTGTTCGTCATTAATATGTACATAGGGACAGTACGATGTGGAGTAGCCGCATTTTCATGCCGTTCTAATACGACTATATACTTAAATCTCTCTCACTCGAGGCTCTCGAATCCTGTGCGCTATTATAACACTGTCTTCCGTTCATTAAACTCTTTCTCTCTACGAAACTCTTCAGACCCGGTCGTCTTATAAGGCGGAATGTGTAATTTTTCTACCTATTTAACGTTATCTCTGTCGCGGCCAATCACGCTCTGCTAGCTTGACATAATCAATTGTAATGTAACGTACGCCGAAAAGTATTAATTTGACTTTCAGTTATTTCCCATTGCTAATAACCACAGGCGTTTATCGTCATTCGTACGTTACGCCACAATCGTTACATAGTCATCACGCCACAAGGGCAAATTGCGCGAAGCTGATTAAGGATCACTTCACGCCAAATCAATCGTACGATTACACACGATCGTTACTCGGCGAGTAGTCACTCGACAGCCCGTTTCGAAATCATAATTTACACCTTCATCTTTTTTTTTCCCCACCATAAAACATTACAACAAATCGCTACTCTGTCGCGAGTAATATATTGCCCTTATCTATTGAGATCAACATCATTATGTGTACCGTATCGTTGCGACGACATCACTCCGCGTATTGTTTTTCCATCAACGAAGTGCGAACTGACAATGAGTCTATAACGTTATAGCTTTGATGCAACGGTACACTCATAATATATGTATACATGTACGATCGAGTAGGTGTCTGTCCAACGGTTTCATGTGGTCGAATCTTTTTGTTTTTTCCTTTTTCTCTTTACACCGACTAGATCCCTCCCTTGTACGGATGCTATAGGTATGTATACTCTTTATCACGTCGATACAAATAACATGTTTTTCTATGCGGTAATCGTTTCGTTTCGGCAATTCGATACGATGGGGTTGCTGTTTGCCGAGCAGCTGGCACGGTGCAAACGATAAAAATCTCTGTCGCTTCAACGTTCACGACATTTTTATTAATTTTTCGTTTTTCCTCCTTTAATTTGACTCTTTACAAAGCGGCGATATATTAAATATACCTTTTAGGGGAACAACCAATGACGACCTCTCGGTGAGCTCGTTAGCAATAAGCCTCGTAACAATTTTCGTCTAAAAAGTTAGTGCGTTCAACGTGACTTAGTTGGCATTTCACCTCCACGCTATGCGCTAATGATAATACTCTTCTCGTCGCATTTCATTCATTTATATCCCGGCTCGCGAAATTATACGGGAGTGCGTCGAAAGGGGGCAATTAGGTGTCCCGCGATTCAAACAAAGAAATTTAAACGCGTATTTACAGTTGTGTATCGCGAGGGAAAAGGGGACTCGTTGCAGGGACTTAGATACACGACGATCCCTCTCGTTCGTGGCTTACGTTAATTGCTCTTATCATTAGTTAACCGAGTATTCATAACGTCGTCAACGTCGCTACTAAATTACCAAATCCCGCACAGCAGGCTCGGGGATAAAATTTGCCGCCGTTCATTCCGATCCTTCTCTCCCGTTTAGTGACTTTATACATTGAACATATACGCCCGCTCCCCGAACATCTCGACGGAAGTGTATGAGTATTTGCGAATGAACGTTTTACGGAATATCGAGAGCGTTCTTCGAATCGAGAGATCTCTTCTCGCTAGTAGCGTGGTAACAGTTAATTTATCTTACTTAAAGTCTATACAATTACCGAAGATCATAATCAACACATCTTCGACTCACGTTACTATAGGCCTTTGAGTGTAGAACACGTTGTACAGGATGAACCGAGTGATTATTCGTTCCTAGCTTTCCAGATCGCATGTCAACTTCTCCACTCACTCCTTTTCCACCCGGTACAACGGTCGCAATTTAATCTCTATATTTATAGTTTCGTGTGGATAATATTGTCAGTGACATTTATTCATTTCTCTCTTGAAATGCATAAGCGAATTGCAAGAAAGTGAATAGATTTATTTTTATACCGAATACGAAAGAATATCCGCCTCGTCGGCGTCTCGTAATCCCGAGGAATGCCAATGGTCGCTGAGTGAACGAAAAAAATCGCGACGAATGCACACCATTGCGGCAGACTCAAACTCATTGTCGGTGTGTTCAAAGTTTCTCGTTCTCACGGATCCGAAAATCAATTGCTCGTCGCGTGTCATCCAATAGCTTCGCTTGGATTACGAGGTGCCGTCGACTAAACTCGCCCGCGTATTGTGACGAGCACTGATCCGGGCATCCGTTGTTCATAACCAACAATTAACGAACGTGTGGAAATCGGATTCGTGAGACGGGCTCACAATAAGAGATTCACATCGTATCTACGCGCAGACTTCCCTCGAAACTTTATCCCACTCTCTTTCTCTATGCTCTACGAAAGATTCTTCTTTCTTCGTTGATATGCTATGTTTTACGCATCCTATGAGGTCTCAGTTGTTCGCTACGTGTAACATACAGTACGCGTACATGTACAATCGACTGTCCCTACTCGTCTAATTTTACTTTGAAGCTCGTGTTGGGTCGCGCCTCTCGCTTGAGAATTCTTGTAGACACTCTAGCGTGTACCATAGAATTTCAGATCTTTAGCGTTCCCAGTTTTATTTTTTTGTTGTTTACGCGGCGAAGTAACGTAACGTAACGTGCATCGCTTTGTTAATTGGTCTGATCGTTCAATCGGTATCGAATCGTAGAAATCCGCTGCGTTGAATCCGCGAGAATTACATATTTTATTAGCTGACCTCTGATCGACGGTGTTTCTGAGATTTATACTGTTTTAGTCGCAAACGAGAGGGGGCCACGAAAAGTTACGTACGTCTCCGATAACGTCGGTCCAAAGTTTGCAAAATATTTCACCTCTTCCACGTGGCGATTCCTAACGATATTAATAATAGGTCGAAGTTACCGCAATTCAATTTATTACGATAGATTATCGTCAGTTTAATTTACTCTTTACTTTACGGCGTGTATGTATACGCGCATACACAGAATATGTTAATTTCTATATGAGTGTATGTATGCGTGTATATACACATATTCGTCATATATATATTTATGTTATACTAGCGAATACGAGTATGTACAAGTTTGAGCGGACATAATTATCATTATTAATCCACACATACGCACACATGTGATCGGAAAAATTATGGTCTAAGCGACTCCGGATGCCTAAAGGGTCATCCATCTTTAAATGATTGTACAGTTTTTTTGAGACATCATCGGAATGTGGAGTGCCTACGCTTCCAGTCTCTTCCCCCTTTCTCTTTCTGTTTTACATAATTATAATATCTATATATATATGTGTGTGTATATATATATATGTATATATATATATATACTCATTGTATGTCGCTCGGTTACGTTTACGTTATTATATTTATATCTTTAATTGACATATAATTTTTATTACACATGCCTCGCGAAAACCAGCCCCCGAGGATCTCGCACGCGTCTCTGTTCTCTGTTAATTAATATTTAAATCTTTCGCTCCTATTCGTCCGACTTAAATTCATTTATTATAGCTCACGCGAAAATGGATTTCAACTACTCTCAAGCATAAATGTCTATCCTTCTAACTAACATCATCCGCTTGCTTTTCTAATTACATAACTGCTAGGTACGTTTTAAGGTTTTTTTTTTTTTGTTGACTCCTATGTACTTTATACGGAAAAATCTGTAAAATGGAAACGTGACGTTTAATTCGCAATCACTCAGTGTCCGGTAATTAATAATAGGCACTATAAGTCGACATGAGGTCGTGGCATTTTTAATGGCGATATACATATATGTACGTCATGTATATATATACCTATAGGAGGGCAAGTTTTTGAAATTTTTTGACAAGTCCAAGAGCTATATAGCGGCGCGTCGTTAAGATGCTTCGTTCTTGCTCGCACGCTGCTACTACCGTGCGATTTGGAAATGGAGTCCGAGAAACGTGACGTTTGATATTAGCTAGTGTTTGCGTATGGTTCGACCAACTTTTTGATACCCTCAAGCAAAGTTCGTTGTGCACGCGAGTCACGAACGTGCGCGAGATATGTTTCGAAACGTCGTCGCTTGGTAGGTTTAAGACGAAGCAATTACTTACGAATGAATCGAACAGTCAAGACTCAAGATTACGCGTTCGTGTGAAGATCGGTGCGATTCTTGTCACCTTATAGCTCCTGCAAAGATCGAGGTTACAAAATGAAATGACCAAGGGAGGGATGATTATTACGTTTAATAGTAGTAATAGTAGTAGTAGTAGTAGTAGTAATAGGCGTAGTCAGGTAATTCGAATAGTCCCCAGGGTGGTGGCCCCATGGAGGGGAGGGCACTAACGTGAATACTTCGTCAAAAAGTTTCTCAAAAGGAGGATAAAGCCTAAAAAGTTGTTAAAATTTTAGATCGAAAAAGGAGACGTTATATAGAAGAGGCCTTACAGTTATCGCCCTACGAGCGGCACACGCTCTAAACCTGTTTAGCTGTCCAATAGTACGAGCGTACCGTGCGTTAGGCAGTAGAAATTACAAATGGAATCGTCGTAAGATTGCTGTCCTGTTCGCGCACAATTGGAATCTTCACTTTCCAGCGAATCGTTTCGTCACTCGCGACCTGACGTTTCGAAACATACCATACACGCGCAGCTTCGTTCCGCATTCCTCAAGGTTGGCGATGCGAGCGTAGTTGGCTACAAAATTT
The DNA here is from genome assembly GCA_963942575.1 of Priocnemis perturbator. Taxonomy (NCBI): domain Eukaryota; kingdom Metazoa; phylum Arthropoda; class Insecta; order Hymenoptera; family Pompilidae; genus Priocnemis; species Priocnemis perturbator. The sequence continues at coordinate 7,970,016 of OZ012652.1, forward strand.
CTCAACGATATTTCGCGGATGTGCGGGTAGAAGCTGTTGCCGCGGAGGATCGCGCTGTTTCGGAGTCGAATAATTGAATTGTTTTTCGGTCGATGAGTGAGACGCTCGATAAGGTTTTTCGCGGTTATTATCTGTTCGCGGCGATGATCCATTTCGGACTACAAGCGGCGAGAGCGGAAAAGATTTCATTGAATGTCGAGAGAGACGGCGCTCTGCATGACACGTTGCGACGTGCGATGACCAAAAGAGCCACGTGCTTTTAGTGTCCAGTGTTCCTTTTTCATCCGGTCTGAGTCACGGTGAATAGCGTTTTATATTACGATGTGAGGCAGTACTCTTTTTGGTTTTTTTTTTTGTTTACCAGTTTTATGTTCTGTCTTCAATTAGCAATCTCAGGGTGGTCCGCGTTACGACTACGTTCTAGCGGTCTAATCTTCGAAGAAACGTTTCTTTAAGGTCGACGTGTGTGCCCAGAATTGGTCCGACCACCCTTGATTCCGACGCAAGAGACAAGGACTATCCCTGACGAATTGTAGAAGCCCTACTCCAATTGTCCCTGTAATGAAAATCGTTCTATCCTTCCAAAATGACTTCCTCTCATTACGGTTTTCGACGCTGGCGATCCGGCACGAAGCGCAACATTTTTATTCGATTCCACGCTAAAAATATAGTATGATGTAAGAAAGGATTTTATCGACAAAAGTTGGGCGAAACGTTTCGTAGCGCGTTAGGTCGGTAATCAAGAGAAAAGGCGAGGGTGGTCGTAAAAATATTCGGAACAGTTCTCACAGTTTTGCACGACAGCTTCAGCTAGACCCCATGTTCTATCAGTAGAAACAGACACCTAATGACGAGTCTCTGTTTGCCGTTTCCCCGAATAATCGCGACCCACTCCCAACGAATTAGGTTCGGCTACTTTGTACCATGAACAGATCCGTGGATATCTGTCACATCTCGCATTCTAACCAAGGGTGGCGAAAGAAACTACTGTACTCCGTAATACGCGCTACCCTATCCTGATCCAGATGCAAGACACTTCGATGATGCTCCTTGTCACTCGCTAAGCAATTAGGCTTCGGCTAGATTCATCGTATTAAAGAGAAAATTTATCCAAAACATCATTCCACCCGGTCCTTGTCCCTTCTTCAACCGACAAGCGAAGAAAGCCAGAGAAATTGAACTCCGACTGAGTTCGCTCTCGTAAAGAGGTACGTCGCAATCCGTCCCGAAGAGAGTTTAAGAAGGTCATTCGTGCTAATCTACATAGATTCGAATATAAAGTCTATTCTCGAAATATCAACCCCGTCGAGGTTCACCCCTTTTGTCATCGGGTGTCATCCTCGATTAACGAGAATGTCCGACGCGGCGTCACGCTAGGATCTCACTCATGCCTCTCTCTCTCAACCAGCGACCACAAACAGAAAGATTCTGAATTTGATCGCTTCTCCGATGGAACGCGTCCCGGAGAACTAACCTGTCCTCTGTCAGTTACTTACATTACTTAAACTACGTATTTTTACATTCACCCATAAACTCTGCCTTCCACGCGGCTCGACGAAGTTCGCGTCGGCCGTCACCAAACGCGAACCTCGTCAGTGACATGCTGCGATAGAGAACATAATCCCAAACCGCATTCAACAACAACAACTCCACTCTCCGCCAGCGTCCTAGCGACTTACTGTTAACGCCGAGATTTCGAGCCTCCTAGCGAAATACGCCGCGACTTACCCCGAAGATAGTTGAGAAGATCGTTCTAGCCTACCGCGGTTCGGACAAAAAGTCTATCCTCAAGGTTTCGCCGACGGGGTTCAACAACTGTCGCTCGCGGGCGAGTGGTGGCCCGTCGACGGTGCTGTTACGAGATCGGGCTAGGATCAGCTGTCCGGCGTTTCCTGATATTCTTCGCTCTCTCTATGAACAAGCACGTGGACCACCGTAGCCTCAGACTGTTGTCTCAGGAGGGGTGGCCTCGGTGGGGGTGGGGCCGTGTTTTCGGGACTGGGCTCGGTCACCAGTATACTAACGTCGCTGCCGACGTCCGAGGAGACCGGAAGCGTGACTGTGGCTTCCGGGGCGGCCGTTCTTCTTCGCAAACTGCCGCAGCGACGATTGAACGCGTCCTTTATGTCGCGCTGCAGCGTGTTCAGCGAGAGGGTTGTGCCGCTCGGGCGCAGGTAACTTCCGGCACGCTTCGCCGCTGGCGGACTCTGGACGTCCTCGTCTGGATACGTCTCGACCGCGTCCTGTCGGCCCAAAGACCTGCGGACACGGACGCAGACTCTTAATCGGGGCTTCGGTGAAAGGTTTTATGTACGGTATCCGATGGGATCGGAAATCGAATCGATCGTCCCTACGGGTAATTTCGTCGAGTCGATGTCAACCCTTTTGGTCCGTCGGTTTAGTTAGATAGAAATTCGCTTTACGCTTTTCTAACGGTTAGTTCTGGCCGCGTTTCCCATTCGTTTGATGGCAGAAGAAGATAGTCTTAAGGGTATGCTGGTGTATGTACAGTTGAATAATCATTTCGAGCGATGTGATGATTATTTAAGGTTGCGTATTTGATGAGATATAGATACAGTATTGTAAGAAAGGGATACTTACCGAGAGGGGGGTTAAATATGTCGGAAGTTTAAAATACTACATTGAGAGATACGAATATAGGTTTGGAGAAAAGAGCTATTTAGGATGAATCGAACGATTTGTGTGATGAAAGGACAGCTATGTATGAGGCTTAGTTTACAATGCTTGAAGTTCATTAAGTCTTTATGAGAAAAATTTCACGGGAATACTAACAAAGAACGGCGTCGAAGTAGGCGGGATCGATTTTGGTCTGCTTGAAATATGTTGTTGAGCACGAAAATCTAACAAGGAGAACGTCTCACTTGATCGAACTTTGCGAAATCGTCCCTAACAATATATTTCCGGGAGAACCAAATCGGTTCCAAAGACTTTCCTGCCACCCGTTGTAAGTGAAAAATGCCATCAAAAGGACCGAGAGGGTTGAATGCTAATCCCAGGATACTAGTCTAACTCGGGAACGCTACCGCTGTGTTCTAATTTAACCTACACTATAATCTATAGGGACGTGCGCGTTGTTCGGGATATAAATGCTCGAGCAAGCGATCGAACGAAACTACTCTCTCTCTCTCTCTCTCTCTCTTTCTCTCTCTGTCAACTTTCTCACCCTTCAGTCGAACAGGCTCGAACCTCGCTACATTGGAACGCTACAGTGGAAATACCTTCATGGGGACGTGAAGGCGACGCTTTTTTCGGGCAGACGCGGCAATCTACTCGGGGCGGCAAATGGCAAAGAGAAGATTTGAGTTTGAATAGATAGAACACGTCCTGATCACGTCCTTTCATACCGTTTACATTTACCTAGTGGTAGATCTTTGCCGATCCTGTACACTGTGGTAGTTTTTACGAATCCTGAGCAGAATCATGTTGATGGATAACTGTTCGCCAGTCGGCTTGCGCCGAAGTACGTATATACGGAGATAGTCCTGACTTACCTGACGGTAGCGTGGGGGTCGGAGCCGGAACTGGACGTGGCCGAGGGTTGCTCCGTAGTCGGCGAAGGACGAGACACGGTTAAGGCGGGAGGTTGCAGGTCCTCGTGGGTTCCGGTGGCGCCGGAGAGCAACAGCAAAGGCAGATTTGGGAAGAGCCACGCCGAACTGGTACCCAACTCGCTGAGATCGCTGGCGTCGCTGGCCCTGGAGGACTTGCGGCTACTGGCCCGGCTACCTCTATGAACGTGCAGCAGGGCCGACAGCTTACCTCCCCAGCCACCCCCGCCCCTACCGTCGCTGCCCATCCCTCCCGGACTCGAGGTTTGCGTCTGTGAGTCCACTTCCTGGGCGATCCTCTCGCGTTCCTTCTTCATCCTACGGCAAGAATTTTCATTGATCAGCACAGTCCCTCTCTTTCTCATCAATGTCATCGTTTCATTGAGTACGTCGAGAGACACGCACGTTATGAATTCTCTTATGGTGCGCTGAATCAGTCTGGCAGCCTTGTCCTGCCGCTTCCAAATCCTCGTGGAAGACACTATCTCCAGTTCCTTTCTAGTCGGGAACTGCTTCTTGAACTTTACGTCCATCTGTTCTTGTAGCTTCCTGAAGTCATCTGACTCTTCGACATGTCCAAGAACGTGCTTGACGAGTGCATGTAGGATGTCCAGACAATGGATCTTGTTACCCTTTGCGATAGGAAGATTAAAGCTGACCAATGCAACGACATTGGGCTTTGATATTCCTAGCGGCGGGTCAAGGCTCGCGATAAAGTCGCTCAGCTGAGAGAAGCTGATGAATTGTGTGGCGTGCGGATCATATCTGAAACGGGATGACAGACAAATTAGCGTATTAAAAAAATAAAGTAGCCTCAATGAGCGTTTAGAGAACGAGTGAGAAAAGGATTCTTACTTCGACCACCGTATATAGAACATTTCAAGATCGTCCTCGACGATACCAATTTCTTCCTCTTGATGCGCTTGATTAAAGTTCTCCAGGATAATGGCGATGTACATGTTGATGACGATCATGTAGCTGATGATGATGAATGAGGTGAAATACGTTATCGCCAGTAGAGGATATCCACAGTCGCCGTTTATTTGTCTGCTTGTCGGGCTCGGGTCGCAGTCCGGCGGTTGAACCATTAACGATTCCAAAACGTCGTTCCATCCGGCCGACGTCATTAAACGAAAAAGCAGCTGCATGCTGCGACCGAACGTTTCAAAGTTCACCTGCCGCGCAAAGGGAAGAGGAGTGTTAGTGAACGACTATCGTCGATAACTTCGGCGATTCGTCATACGAACTAAGTGACTGATGAAAATGATATCGTTCCACTGGGAGTAAAGGAACCATTACTACAATCGAATACCGACTGCGACGTACCGTATGGGAGTTATGCAAATATCAATATATCTGCATAATGGGAAAAATTAAAAATGCATCGCGTGCAATTGTTTGGACCAGAGCCCTCGCGAAAGTTACAAAGAATAAGGCTAGAATAATTGGTGCTAGAACAATGCTTGTGTGCTGGAGCAATGAGTACGCAGGACTAGTGCTGCGTGCACTCACCATATCATCCAGGGCGCCGTGTTTCCTCACATGACCGAAAACGGACATGCCGATGATGGCGTAGATAAATGTTATCAAAGCGAGGAGCGCGCCGATGTTGAATAACGCCGGAAGACTGACAACCAGTGCGAAGAGCAGCTTTCGTATACCTTTCGCAGCTTTAATGAGCCTCAAGATCCTACCAATCCTGAACACCCTCACCACCCGCAAGAGCGTCGGGGACACGGGAAAGTCAATCATGATGTCCTCCATGAGTATTCCTAAAATCGACGCTAACACCAGCAGGAAGTCGAACAGATTCCATGGTACGGTAAAGTAGTGATAACGAAGCCCTATTATCTTGACGATCGCCTCCAGACCGAAGACTGTCGTAAAGAAAGCGTTGGACACTTCGAGGACAAAAAAAATCGGATGCGGCTGATTGTAGTGTTCGATGCCCATCGTCAACATGTTGAGAAATATCAAAACGAAGATCGCTATTTCGAATCTGGAAAAATCACAAGGCTCTGTTGTAGACAGTGTCATTCATCAGCTCGCCCCCGTTGGCCTTTCAGACAGCTATACCGATGAGAAAATGATCGATCCGACATATGACAGGGCACACAGACGGACTAACTTGTCTCTTCCTTTTTACTCTCGCTTTATTTTTCCGGCAAATTCGTGTCGGGAATAAGATTGTCACAATGCGGTCAATGGAATATATTGATTGATGATCAAAAAGTCACTATGTCTACTTCGACGTAATAATAAACTTTGGATAATAAGCGTTCTGATATGGGGAAGTCACAAGCTAGGATATATCATGAAGGTGCTATGCTGATACATTGTGAGTGTCATAACGTGCACAGATAAACGCAGTCTTGACAAAAACGGTGTCTGATAGTTTAATAAAAATAGGTTTTTAAAAGGTTGTCTCATAACATTCGTGTTCGTAAGTCTCAAGAGCATTGGCAAATGCTGCAAATCGATGTGTGTCCATACGAGTCGTCGAGGCAATAGGTAATCGACGGAAACAGTAAGTTTCGCCAGCACTGTTCGATCGTGCCGTTTGACTATACTGGTGCTGCAGGACTTGATTATACTCTGCCCATAGTGTGAGTTGGACACACTCCGATTTAAGCCAACTACCACGTGTGATCTACTTATAAGTTATAACTAGATTCTCACCCCGACCACTTTGTGGCGGCGTAACGTTGAAAAGATGCGGCGAGGATGAACTGTGAGCGAAACAGATCGGACTTTCCTCGTGCCGAAGTCTGTCACTCTCGCGATCCATTCCCACCGTGTCGTCTCAGCGATACCCCGTCGCAATCCAATCGGGACTCGCGTCCACTCATAACTCAACAGCTCCTCAATAACGCCGCATCCTGAATATTTACCTGCGCGAATTGGACAGATCGTAGAACATTGCGAGGAATTGATTCATCGGACGTTTTATAACTTTCTGCGGCTTTTTACGGCCGAGCTTTTTCATGGCAGTGTAGTAGTGTTTTTGACTCTCGGTCAAAAACATTTCTAGCACTCCACCTTCATACTGAAAAGAAAAAGGACAATCGAGAGTTAGGAGGGCTCGAAGAGACGCGCGTAGCTTTGTGCTTTTTTCTGCCGGCGGACAGTTACCTTCTTCTTAAGCATGTTGAAGTTGTCAATGATGACTCCGATGAAGAGGTTGAGCGTAAAGAAGGAGCCGCAGACGATGAATATGACAAAGTAAAGGTAGGCGTAGATATTGGCCTCCCTCTGTGGTTGCAGGTCAACCCCTCTGGAATCGACAGCGTCCTCCATCACTTCCATCCATCCCTCGAAGGTTGCGACTTGAAACAGTGCAAGGTAGGCGATTCCGACGTGATCGAAGGTGATCTTGCTGTTCTCCCAGGAATAGTTCGCTCTTAAACAGTCGTCCTTCGTGTTCACAATCTGTAATGATACAGTGCGATGTTAATGCTTCACCTTCCACCGCCAGTTAATTGGAAAAAGTAATTAATGGCAGATAGTGATTGTTACCGGTTCGCATTAATAGCAAATTGTAAGCTTTATTGTTATTAATCAGGCAGTAGCACATATAAATATATATAATGTGTCAGATAAATGTGACATCCTAAGAGGGGCATTCCACTTACCGATATGTCCAATAGCTCGCCATACTCGTCAATGCATTTGAAGAACTTTCCGCCGAAGAATTGGACGCCCATTATCGAAAAAATAAGCCAAAACACGAGACAGACGAGGAGCACGTTGAATATACTAGGTATCGCATACATCAACGCGTTCACTACGATCTGTGAGTTTGAAAAGGTGTTAATGTCGGCTCCTCCCCCCGATCTCGCGCTGGATAGAAAGGTTTTTTTCTCGTTATAAGGGAAACTCTCCCTGGGACACTCACCCTCATGCCTTGCCATCTCGAGATTGCCCTCAACGGTCTCAATGCCCTTAGCGTTCTCAACGATCGTAGTACTTTGAGATTTTCATTTTCTTCTATCAAAAGGCTAAACATGGATACCTGTCGGAGAAATAAAATTATATACGCACAGCCCCACACATTCTTTTCCAGTTACGTATTAATTCTTCTAATCTTCGCGCAGCTACTTGTCTTTGTATGTTCAATCGTTTACGTGGACTATTGTCTATTCGTATACGTATAATACACCGTGGTGTTTGCTACCATACTAACTGTTCGACTGTTGACGTGTGCCGTTGTGTTGGACTAGTGCACGGGAGGTACTCGAGATTTCTTGTAAATGTATAGCAGGCAATAAAGTGCATCGTGCAACAGTCGGCAAAATTGCACGTCCGTGCAAAACGTGCAGAAGATGGTACTCTAGAATCATTCATCAATACGCTTGCACAATGCAAAGTGGGGAACGATGACGGACTCTTATATTGTGTTCAATACTTGGCAGTGTAACAAGGAGTGGATGTTATCTGGACTCTGTAAATATGTTTCTAAAATCGACGGAGTAGTTAGTTATTTCGATTATTATTAGCATTCTCATCGTTCGACGCAGCTACTGAAGTGAAACGAGTACCTTGGTATGAGAATTGAGAAATTCAAAGTAAATTGAAGTAGCTAGGATGGCTAAACTGGCAAGGAGAATGTCTCACTTCCAGATTGAACTTTGGCAAATGATCCGCAGCACATTCTACACCCCCCCATCTGGAAGTGACACGAAGTAGTTCTCCTTGCGAACCAATAAGAGGATGCGGTCATTTCGATTGGTCTTGTACATTAAGGGTACCATTAAGGTACACCGAGGGAAACTTGGGGACGATCAAGCACATTTGCCATGACCATACTTTTTTTCATGCAACTTCAAGCATCTACTACCGAATCACCACATATACATAAGAGCTTGCTGCATGGCATAACATTGAAAAGTATGTAGCGCGAGGCGAGGAATAGTGCGCCCGGCGAATGATTCATTTGGTTCAACGTACCTGGATCCACGACGTGACACATAAAACACACAGAACAAAGAACACAGAACAACGTTCAAAGATTTACCATGTTTTCTTTCCCCTACGTCTTAACTAAACGTACTTCCGTTACAATGGAATAAGATGGTGGTAACGGACGGACGTATCGACGTACTTTTGTCAAAAACCAAAAAGAGGAGACGGAGACAAAACACCGAGACGACGAACGGTCGAGCTCGTCGGGCAAAAAAACATCGATTGCTCTAAACGGTCAGATAAAAGCTAGTAACCAGCATGCGACAGCGGCGCACACGCTCATACACGTCCCATTTGCTCGTTGCGCTGATTTTCGTATGGTGCAAGTAACGATCGTAGAAGCGTTTGCTACTTACGAAAACGATTATAAAATCCAGGATTGTCCAGAAACTGGTGAAGTATTTACAGAAGCCTAGAGCTAGCCACTTGAGAAGCATCTCGACGCTGAAGAGCGTGCAAAAGCCGAGATTGGTCCAATAGAGTGTCTTCTTCAGAATGGGATTATCGTCCAGGTATATGTCCTCGAAGCACAGCGTTATGGAAGATGCGAAAATCAAGACGAGTATCATCCACTCGAAGGCAGGCGTGTCCACGACGGATAGGACGACCGTTCGAACTCTTACCCACTTTTGGCCTATTTCGGTAGCGATGCAACGGTTTATGCAGCCGCATCTAGGGATCGATGAGAAATGACACGTTTCACACGAACGACATTGACCCAGCGGGGAAGCAATTCTAACATTTTTCGTACCGAAAGTTTTCAACGTGAATGGACTACTCACTTTTGATAGCAGTGTTGCGGGAAGCAATCTAGCGGTTGCTTCGGTTCTTTATTCCGACCAAAGCCGGGAAACGAGCCCATGCCATCGACGTATCTTCCCTTGCTATCTCTCCTGCCACCGACAGTTAACTCGTCAACGTAACTAACAAGCGCATGCCATGGCCTCTTTTCTACATACTCTTCCTTTTTCGTCAACGGAGGTTGCTCCTCCGGCAACATGGCCACTTCTTCGTCGGGCTTGCTCGTTTCCTTGAACACCTCCATCTCGATACTCTCTTCGGCATTGGTCGTGATGGTCCCATTCCCGTCATCCTTATCGTTCGACCGTCTATTGTCCTTAACGGTCTCTTGACTGCTTTGACTGTACGTGGTCAAGGTGGCTTGTCGATGATAGATCGGTTCGTACGTGAAGACCGGCTGGTTCAAGCTCTCTTGATAAGATCGATTATAGATGTTGTCCTTCGGCAAACTAACCACCGTCTCCTGTATCGCGTACTTCTCTTTATCCCCGGACTTGTCCATCACCTCCCGCACAATTTGCTCCAGTCTCATGTTCTTCTCGTTCTGCGAGTTCTCGCTTCTGTAGCGTTTCTTGCGCACGATCGATCGTATGCGATCGAAGGATCGCGCGAGCTTCGAATCTTCGCCGACCTCCTCCTTCTTCTGCTTCAGCTCCTCGGAATTGAAGCTGTTGAGCAACAGAGCCAAGAAGAGGTTGAGGACCATGAAGTTACCCATTACCAGGGCAGGCAGGAATATGGCGAAGCACGTGCCAGGCCCGTCCTCCTTCTCCGCTCGCATGCAGTCCCACAGTGGCTCGATCCACTCTCCGCACAAGATGCGGAATATCATCATGAACGAGTGGAAGAAGTCGTTGAAGTTCCAGCGTGGCACTGGGTCCGGGTGAAATTTGTCCAGTGTGTAGTCCTTGCTGAACAGCTGCATGCCGATCACGGCGAATATGTATATCACTATGACCAGGACGAAGGTCAGATTACCGAGCGCGCCGATCGTCGATATAATGATGCTCAGCAGGACTTTCATCGTCGTCCAGGATTGCGCGAGCTTCAGCACGCGCAACAATCTCAGTCCGCGTATCACAGATAGTCCGTCGACCAGCTCGAACGTCAGGTCGATCAGAGACGCCGACACTATTATCAGGTCGAAGTTGTTCCAGCCGTTGTTGAAGAAGTCCTTGCTAAGAGCCAGGAGCTTCAGGAAGCATTCGAACGTAAAGATGCTGGTGAACACCTTGTTGCCGATGTTCAACGCCTGGCGTATCGACTCACTCATGCCGTGATGCTCCATCGCCAGAAAGCCGGTGTTCAGTACGATGCACAGAGTGATCATCAACTCGAACAGCGGATCTCTCACTACCTGCGGGGAGCAATTCAAAACTTTAATCATTCCCGCTCTCTCCTCTTCGAAATCCCTTAGCACACACACACACACACACATCGAGATTCAAAGCCCACCTTATAAAGACAGTTCTGAAAGCGTAACCACCCCTCGTAGTCTACGCAGCACTGAATGCACTTGTCACAGTTTCTATCTGGAAGATCATCTGCAAGAACAACATATATCACGAAATGCATAAATATTCGTGAACCATCGCCCACGTAGATTATTTCAACGCGTCGACATGTAGAGTTACCTAAAACTACAATATGGGACAGGTACTCTGGAGGCAGCGCATACATATGTTTCTTCGTTTTCACCCCGTTACACTTGAGCACCTTGATCTCGCGACTATTCGATCTGACGGAGACGGTGACAGGAGCGGGCGGATAGTCGGCGTGCTCGTCGTGCTCGGCATGCTCGGCATGCTTCCTCTTCGACTCGCCCGAGGCCGTCTTCTCGTGCCTCTCTACCCTGTGCTCCCTATTCTGCTCACGCCTCTCATGCTCCTCGGCCGACGTGACGTCGTCGCCGTCGTGGTCGTCCACGACCCCCGAGTCGTCCAGCGAGGATTGCTGGTTGCTATTGTTGCTCGCTTGCCGCGAGTGCAGCATCGCGCGATTCGGCGCGAGCCTGTGCACCGTGCTGGCTTCTGCCGGGGGTCGTGGGGTGACATTTTGCAATGGCAGATGCGAGGGCCGAACGCTCGAGTGCCTCGGACTCGGCGCGGGGCTCGGTGTCACTGACCTAAAAAAATAGGAGCGTTTTTGGGGGAGAGTAATTACGGAAGAACTTTCGGATAAGAATTTGTCTTGGTGTAGCACTACCTGCTACCCGTGCCGCCGCCATTCTTCTCGCCCTGGCCGGCGGTACTTCTCCCACGCTTTCTTCTCCGCGTCTTTTTCCGCGTGTAACTGCTCAGCAGCACGCCTTTCCGCGCGTCTATCTTTTTCTGCTTCTCCTTCGTAAGGGACTTGATGTTTATCTTCGTCGGGTCGAAACTAAACGTCGAGTCCTCACGATGGTCGGTTAGGTCCTTTCGTCGTTCCTGCAGCGTGAAGAATGTCATGCATCATAGACCCTTGAACTTACTCCTTGACTCATTTCTAGCGACAGTGCCGCGAATATTGTGTGCGCATCGAAGTATACTCACCTCGTTCGTAATCTCTGCTTCCTCCTCATAGCTCAGAGCCACTACGGCGAGCATCAGGTTGATGAGATAAAAAGAGCCAAAAAACACGACCACCGTGAAGAACGAGACGCTAATAGGTCCGCACGCCGACAGCACCTACGCGAATTAGGAACGTCACTCGTCAACTCAAGTTACAGCCCCCTCGTCATGGGGCTTTGCGTGGGCGTAGGTGGCGTCGGAGGATTACTATGGTCAAACTGGAGCATATGCTCGCCGGTGGTACCGGTTTAAACGTAGACGCTACACGATCTGCATCTAAAGCTAATCCGGCATTTACGGTAGCCGGTACGGTACTGATTGCGGAACTGCGGGTGATTAAGATTATCTCGATAACGTGTCGAAATATTGCCGAATCCGAGGACGCGGGCGGTCGGTGCGCGATCAAAATCGGCGTATACGAGGGTGTTAAGCATCGCATAAAAGCCAGTAACGATCGTGGCTGAACCGGAAGGTTGTGGCGGCATAAACGCCACCCATGAAAGTATCTTTGGTATTTGCCAATTTACATCGTTCGGGAGGCTGAGGCTACTTCGAAACTCTACAGAACCGGCAAAACAATTAGAACAGAGTAACGTCAAAACGTGCAGACATTCTACGTCGACGAAGACGGAATGAGACGGAGAATCTTATACGTATTCGTCAAGCATCTGACTGTTAAAGATTACGAATTGTCGTCGGGATCAAATGTGGGACCTTGTTATAAACATCCTCCCAGTAATCCAGGGTAATCAGCTGAAAGGTAGTTAGCATTGACCACAGGAAGTTGTCGAAGTTAGTGTAACCGTGGTTTGGATTTGGGCCAACGCAGAGACAGGTATAGCTCTCATTGCAGTGCCTGAAATTACAGAGTCGTCTCCGTTACACATGGAAAAACAAATTTCAGGCAGTACGCATTTAACGCGAAGCGAACTTCCGCGGGTCATTTAAAACGCGCACCTCGCGAACACGTGAAAAAGATAGAGAGGAACGGAACATCTGTTAACGTTGCGACTGCACTGCAGAGGATAATCAATCAGGCACGATAAAGCGCTTAAAATGGAAATTTACAGTATCCCAGAGAATTCGAAACAGTCTTGTGGAAGGTGAACGAACGACCCCGCGAGATCACTTCTCGAAAATTCACTTTCCCCATATCGACACCGTACTCCCGATCGATAGCCGTGTTCTTTTCGTAGCTTGCTTATCTCGAGGGTTTGTATGTAGGGTAAACAAAGGAGACTAACCTGGCGCCAGTTACATTGCCACAAATGATTGGCTCCTCTTCCTCGTTGAACGCCCAGTTGGACGAGTTCCAAGTCCACCTGTTGGCGTAGGGAAATTCTTTTAATTACCACTTAGGGGATATTGCACGTCTCGCGTTGTGCCCTCCTGCGCGAAACAGGCCACTCGAAGTCTAATCGGCCGTGACACCCTTAGCCTTTTTTTATCGCGACAGACGCCGTCAAACAAGACGATCCGACCCCAGAGTACTTGAGGGAGGACTAAGGCTTCGGCCTGATCTCGGATCATCTTGTGGAGGCTGGTCGAGAGGTACATAGTATCGTGCTCATTTTCTCCCATCACGGTACCAGCGTGTAAACGGATCTGCCTGCTATAGACATTGCGGATTCTATTGACTCCCGATTAGCGTTTCACGTTTTACGGCCCAACGTTCGGAGTCGTTGATAGTGGGGAATCTAACGTTGACGAGTCTTGCGTCGCTTTTCGAGCGACTCTTTACACTCTCATGTTCTTAGAAACTTCAACTTTGTTATCTTCAATCATCTTTCTAAACAGGATAGTTGATTAATCATTCCGTCGTCCCGAACGTTTCAAAACGTGCGGCCATATTTTGAGACTGTGAAACAACGATTTAGCGTTGTCCGACATCTGTGCGAACGGAGCGGCGAACAGTTCCGAATTAAAAATGCGCACACTACACGTTTTTCCATCGCACAACGCGGCCGCGCGGTTATTTCAGGGACCGTTAAAACGCAATGTATGCAACTGGAGCTAAGCCATCTAATTTATGAAAATTAATTCCGACCTCTCCTTGAAAATGCCTACGAAAACGTTAGACCGCCTAGGGTTAAAAACACACAAGCGAGCCATAATGAAGTTCGCCAACTACGATGTCTGCCCCCCACATCCCCCGCGCGCACCCCACGTTCCAGACCCCAGAGGTTCACGCCTCTCCACCCTTCAGCCAAAACTATTTCACTGCTCAACCGCTCCCTCCACCCACTCCCCCCTCACGTGTTCGCAATAAAGTCTTTCGACCGTATTCAGGATACGCTGTTAACGTTGTAAGTACCCTTTTGTCTCGTCGTCTCCACCCCTCCCTGCACACAAATCGCAGTGGATACGCGTGACTTGTTGCGCCAATGGTGCCGCGATGCAGTAGGGTACTTACATCCTCGACAATGGCTGCCCGAAATGCGGAATATTGTTTTTCGAATGGCGCATTACGCTCGAATTCTTCGCGTCGCTGTCGCACAATAGGTACGGAATTAACGCGGCTGTCTGCCAAATTAGCAGTGACGGTAATGAACGACGAGCCCGATTAACCCCTACCCCGCGCTATGTCCCTACAATAATTCCGATTTTTTTCCCCATTTTCACGACCTCTTTCGCGCGCTACTCGTTTACTCGTCATTCTTCATTTATCTGCTCGCCGTGTTCCGAGCCCTGTTAACACGAGCCCCTTCGAGGCCGGACGAATAATATATCCGAACGGCGAGCGATACTTTCGGAATGTCACGTGGCCGCATTATTACAAGCGGCATTTTTCGGCGGCCGCGCTAATTGAACTCGGCGTGTAATCAGTTTTTAAATAAATTCTTCGCGTGGCAGCGCACGAAACCAATTAGCAGGAAGCGGGCAGACGCCGTATTCAGCATTGCATTCGTTAAGTAACGGACGTTCTAAAAAATCGAGCACCACGCTCGCCGAGTTGATATCGTTCTCTATTTTTACGGGCGTGCTAAAACGCTTCCGAACGTAGGACCGGTTGGGCTGATTCTCGGTAGAGCGTTTTCAAGGAAAAAACGTACTCCCTCCAGTCGACCTGCGTGGTGTTCGGTTCTTGATGCCTCACACACTTGTTCCGCAGTTCACCCATGTAGACCTGCAGCGCGAATAGTGCAAATACCATCAGGCAGAAGATCGTTAGCGTCATCACCTCGGCTAGTTGCTTGAAGCTGTGCAGCAGCGCGTTAATGATGGTCTTCAGGCCTGTAACACAAAATTGTTGCACACGACGTGGCCCCCTTACGTGATACGGGCGCATGTACAGACACACAGACACGTGCGCGTGCACGGGTCGTGGGCGGGAGGGAACGAGTCAATCGATCAGAAGCGAAGTCGGGGGGGCTGAAATCTTGGAAAAGGCCGCCTCGTCGCGGTCGGGCAAGGACGAAAATTCGATTTTTACGCGGCCCGGCGGACCCAACTCGGGAATCAATCGCGAGATTACGGATCCGGGTCAGCGGCGGCTAGCGTTATCTTCAGCCGGAGAACGTGCGCGCGAATATCGCGATCACGAGTTTCGCAGCACGAACACGCTGCGGCGAGTCACGATTTTTCGCCAACGAGATCGGGAGCAATCGTTCCTTCGGATTTTCGTGGGTCGTTAGTGCTAGACTGCGAGACTCGATTGCCGGATAGGGTAAGGTAAGGAACGGACTGCCGGAGAGTGGCGCTAGACTGAAAGCGTAATGCAGAACTACAGTCGGCGAGTTCCAGCTGATCGAGTTACCGTTACGAAAATATTAGAATGCGAGGAAAGCGCAGTCCGCCGATCGTTAATCTACCGTGAAACCGTATCGAGCGTTCCGAGATTCTCGGATTACGATTTTTCCGCTAACATGAACTTTCGAGAACGCTTCGAAGCGGATCGCGAACCAGGAACGTAGCACGCGTTCGTTCCTATGGAATACCGACATACGCCGAACATTCCGAAGTTCGTGAAACAAGAGACCTCGGTCGGGAGGGGGGTAAACGCATGATTTACCTGGCATAATGGATACCGTCTTAAGGGCTCTCAGCACTCTGAACGTCCTCAGACCGGCTAGATTGCCGACTTCCATTCCAATGGTAGCGTACCCGCTGGTAATCACCACGAAGTCCAGCCAATTCCAAGGATTCCGCAGATACGTATACTTGTTCAGTATAAATCCCTTAGCTATCGATTTTATCACCATCTCTGCTGTGTATATGGCTAAGAAGATATATCTGCAACAGGCAGAAAGACGGTCACGTGAGAAGGACTTGCCTGCGGGCGGCCTATTGGGAAACGATTGGACAGCCCGATCGCTTTCCATCGAGCGTGACACAATGAAAGCGCCGAATTGACAGGGCGATCGCGGCAAAGCCGAGAGCGAGAGCGGCTCGGCTCGCGTTATTAAGTTCGCGATATCGGAAAACGCGGCGGGGCAATGATGCGTGCGTATAATACATCGACTGTAATTACAGTGAGGGGATCGATAAAGTCGCGAAGCGTAATTCTAATCGATGCTCGTGGTTATCGCTGCCACTGCCGACGCTTAAACTTTCTCGCCGCGTCGCTCGCGGCCAACTTTGCCCGCGGATAATGCGCGTCAAGGTTGACCGGGAAATAACGTTTGTCATTAATATGTTACATTTACTTCTCTTCCCTCATTACATTCATTGCCATGCCTCGTTCGTACCAAGGTGTTTAGGCACACAAGGTTCCGCCAGATATATGTACCTAGAGGCAATATGTACTGCGCTTCTTACAATCGAACGAGGAACCTTTAGTTGCTTTGTGTAGAGATGAAATTTGTCGTCCGCAACGAGCACAGGCCGTGAAATACGATCGTAAATGAATTTACATTATGCGTCGACCGTGCGGTCGGATAAAATAGGCTTAGTCGCAGCCAGAGCCGACTGGTATGCGTCTTTGCACCCTCCTCAGCTCTACTGTCGAGTGTCAGAGTCACCGTTGGGTACCTCCACTGGCGACACGGTCAATTCCCACCTCGCCACTTGAGCGGTGCTTCACCGTGAGCGTGTAGACAGAGGGGGCGCGGGGTAACAAAATACGTGCTCCAATTTCATACGTAAGTGGACACGGGCGGGAGCCGGGCGCAGCGCACGCTCGGAATTCAAACGTGCGATCGCGATAATGCGCTCGTTAAAAAATCAAACGTCGCATTCCCCCACCTCGCCCGCCGGCATACATCAAAGTCCCGTCTGATGGATTTTCGTCGAGAGCATTTCGCGATGAGCGGATTACAGGGACGGAATAAATCAGTTCTTTATTCGGCTGCGGCAGCAGCAGGGACACCGAGCGAGCGAGAGAGAGAGACAGGAAAAAGGGGCCAGAGGATTTTTAGCGGTTCGATTTTCGGTTACGTCAATAGCGTATATAGAGAACGTGATCGCGAGGCGATTAAATTATTCCGGGATACGCCGGTTGAGGTCACGTATGCCTTCACCTGTATCCGACGCATCGCACGACGCAAGGACGTTCTATATAGGCGCATCACACCACCGCATTGCATCGGCACATTATCGGGGCCCATCATCGTTGCTGGGGCGCGTAACGTCGTAAACGTTAGCAGGGGATCGCGGTGGCGAGGAGGCGCAATGTGCACATTGCGTGTCCGATGCCGCTCACGCATCCTGTCTGATCCGCGAAAGTGACCCACATACGAGGGAACGTCTGAAAGTTTCATTCATTTCCGCCCCCGCGCTCGCCTCGCCAAGAAATGCCTTTTTTCGAGACCAGTTGCGAAAGCTTAAAGTGCATTACCTTAAACAATGCATTGAGGCTAATGGCGATTATAGTGCCACGTGTCCAATAAGTATCGATCAGAGAGAATGGTTAGAATTGAAAGGGATGGTGTTCTTCCAGCGACTCTAATCCCACCGATGGCCCAAGCTTTGTAAATGGCCAACTGCCGCAAAGTGTCTGCGTGTAAGTTTCGACGTTGAGAAGCACGTGTATGACGCTCGCTCCGTATCACGTCGAGCGTCGAGTCTTTATCACGCGCGTAGCATGGGCATGCGTATACGGAGCGTTGGCGTGCTACCTACGCTAGACCGCACGTCAGAAGGAACGCGAGAGGAAATATACGAGTGCGCCCGATGCAAATGCGATTACCGGGAGCACGCACGAGTCGCTGCGCCTCATCTTTTGTCGCTTTCTTCGCTGTCTTCGGTACAGTAAAGTAATGCACGAACGACCACGGTGCGATGCTCGGGGCATGCACGACCCATTTGCCTCTTCGGTGTGCAACTGCATATATGCAGAGACGGAGGCCGAGGCGCAGGCAGGGGCTGATTCGGTGTAAACGGAGACTTTACATAACACCAGGGTGTTCGCTGGCTCGTTTCGGTGCCCGAACAATGCGCGTGGCATGCGAGGGCGCACGGAGTACAACCGCGGGCGGGAATCCTCGAAATTTCGCTCAGTTTCCGGCTGGTTAGCAAATCCCACGGCCGTTGACGCTATGCATCCCTGCGATGTCCATGCGCGGCGACGAAGTTGGCCGTTTGCCCGGATTTGTCTCAAAAGGAGCCCGTCCGCGATGGTTTAGTGACCGGGCTCGCCTCTTTCGGGTATTTACTCGCGTTCAAATGATATTCGTCGTCCGCGCGACCTTTTGTCGGGCCACCGCGAGTATCCTGTTGTGCTCGCGAGTAAGCAGCGTATGATATAGCCTTTGTGGCCTTGGGTCTTGCTCTTTCACGAGGCACGGTAAAAACGGACGTTCCATTTCTGTCTACTTATTTGCCCGGCTATCTTTCTATCGGCCTCTGTTTATGTAACATTTATCGGTATATCTGTGCGCTCTATCTATGGACCGACGCCTAATATCTGACGCGGTCTATCCGTCAGTTCTGTTTGTTCGCCGTGACGAATTTGAAATCGATTAGTACGATCGCTGGGCGAGTGGGCCATCGATCGTGGCGCACCGCATTGTCGGTGCAATAACGCCTCGTCGAGGCCTCTTCAGGGCGGGCAGAGGCACGCTTTGCCACGCGGAAACGTTTTGTTCGCTGTGTACATTGCGATGGAACCGTTCCTATTAAGCGTCTCCAATTTCACCAAGGCATGTAACCAGCCCTCGCCGGGTCTTGATTTTTTTGCTTCTGGAAACGTCCGGATTATTGTTTTTAATCTTTCGGTTATTACAGACGTGCTATAGGCGTGCGTCGATCGTTGTGCACCATTTCTTATGACCGGGTATAGTCGCATCGTAGGATTTCGCCCGACATTAATTATGTGCTGATAGGCGGTCAACGATGCTTGTTTAAAGAATTGTAATGGACAAGTGGCGCGACGTTATTGCTGAAACGTCGTAACAGACCGTGCGCGCATTCGCTAAATTACGCATTGCGACGGACGAACACATAACGGTTTAGGCATGAATGAGAACAAACGTGACGGGGTGAAGCGTCCGCGGCTCGTAATTGTAGAACCAGTGTTTCAATATTATTTGACCGAGAATTTGCCGCGAATCGCGCATTATGGGACGGATTTTCCTCTTCCGGCGAGGGACGGATAATTATTGCAACAATTCTATCACTGCCGTCTCCGACCGAAAACGCGAAACTCACTTTACAGACGCGCGCATCGCACGATCTTCGTGCCATCTTTTTACGCTTTCTCGTATTCTATCGCGCGTTCTATGGCGAAATTGTAAAAGCAGAACTATTAGACGGATGCGGAAGCGGCTGGAGTTTCATTAAAAACCTATTCATGCCCGTCGCGTCCGGCACAATCTCGAGTCATGCGAAAAAGTACGTGTCGCGCGTAACGAGTCGACTCGCGGGCTCAACAACTCGTGCACGAACAATTCTCTCTCTCTCTCTCTCTCTCGACCTCTCGAGTCGGCCGAGAGCGTCGGATGAGTCGCGAGACGCCGACGACAGGTGTTCCTGAAACGTTACTGAACACACAGCCTACGTACCCTCTCACAGATTTTACGTGGGGAATTCTTGATCGCGCACCTCCCGGCTCGTGAATATTTTCGCGACGTAGCGAGGCGGCGACGAGTTAGCGCGCTTTGCACGGTTTGAGCCGAAAATAGACGCGTTTCTGGGAGAATGGTTCGATCGGTCATTCGTTTTTATCGTGTGTCGTAACGAAAAATAATCGCGTACATGGTACGTAACCGCGAGTGTAGAGACACGTCGGTATACTAATAAACAACTTGGCGAAAAGAATCGAGAATTTATTAAGGGATGTTGGTAAATCTTCAAAAAAAGTCTAATACAACTTATACGCTACGATTGATAGTTTAGACGTGAGAGGCCGGATTAAAACCCGAGAAAATCAACGTCCCTTATGAAATTATCGATTTTTCCTGAATAGAGAACCTCCTCCTTTTTCGAAGCCGGTTAAAAATACAGCGTGGCTGCGGTGGGACGGGAAACGGCGTCGTTTACTTCATTGCGGTAGATACCGAAATGAAATTGTGTCGGGACGGACGGATACGATCGACGTTCATCGAAGTGTCTACTGTTTTTGGCGTGCCGACGACGGAATATGCTGAAATGATATCAATGCACAAGACACGTTGTACTTACTCGGCTTCTTCGACAGTTTCGGTCATGGCAAGGAAGACGCAGTTAAGTAGTATAGTAGCCATGACCACGTAATCGAAGTACTGATTCGTACTTAGGAAGATGCAGCACCGCCTTATAGGATTCCACGGAGAAAATATGAACCAACTATTCGTCGCTGTGAATCTATGGATGTAGTTCTTGCGAAACCTTTTGGACACCACGCAGAAGGTCTGTAACAGAAACGGGAAAGAAATTTGAGGACAGAGATGACGACTTCGAAAGCTCCCGCGGATCGTGCTTCTATCAACGTCCAAGTTCTTTCTGACCTCTCGGCCACTCGTCGATCTAATTGCCACCCTTACCCAGTTCCCCGGTCGTTGCTCGAAACTTTATTGTCTCCCGTTTCTCATCATCTTTCGGATCATCGACGATCGCGTTTCGGCCTGCATCTTTTAAAGCGTACCATCGTGCGCCAATTAATACAATCCGGCCGATGGCTCATCCTTACGCTGGACCTGATACCGTCGAGCGCGGGGTGAGGGTCGATAATTACATTACTTTGGATCGATCAGCGACTCGATGGCAGCGCGAGTACCATCGAATTATATTTCGTCCGCATCGGGCCACGATTATAGTTGGTGCGCCTCTATCGCTGGCCGAGTTTACGTGATTTTGACGTCGACGCGTAGCGCTTGACTTTCCGCTGTCAGACTTCAATTTATGTCACTCCGTTGATGCAGGCAGTTCTCATAAATAAAATAACGGAAAGTTAGCGGCGTGACCGCGTACCTTCTAACGGAGCGGCAGAAAAGGCGCTCTTTAAAAAATGTCCAAAGAAGCATATCCCGCGCGGTTACGACGATATAAATAATTCAGATATATTGCAAAAGCGGAACATGAGTAATTTTAGAACGGGCGAGCGTATTAAGCCGGTGTTCCATGCTTCGACTTCATTAACATAGTAAGACCTTCGAGCGAACGAGTCATAAATGTCAAGAAAACAGTCAGACGGGTGGAGTCCTGCTCCAAATACCGAATACCGTACGCAAGCACTACGTACACCACTTTTTACGCACTCCAAAAGCAAGCGTCCGAACATTCGCAGTTGATTTCGAGGACTCAATTTGCAAGGACCGAAGAGCGGCACCGGAGCAGGAAATAATTATTGCCCACGGCTGTATGGAGCCTCTCCTCTGGCCAGCGCACGTCGAGATTCGCCTTATTGGATGGATCTTTGGGCCGGAGCCGGTCGATTACATGGTGAGGCCGGCGCGTATGACTATCACGACCATTTAGTCGTACAGCCAAGCGTCTAATGCCACCGTAACCACATCAGGCATCGGATAGCCTGCAGCAGCCGTCAACAGTTCGTCCGCGAGAAACCGACCGCATTGGGGATATCCTCCTGTCACGAACGGAATCACATCCGTCCCGGCCTTGTGCACTCTCTTCGTGTCAGCGAAAGCCCGCGCGCAATCGTAATGACGCGACGACGGATATGCAGAAACAATTCCAGATACGAGCGTCAGTTCGCTGGAATGCTCAGAGATCGATCGCCACCGGCGGCTGCGGGTGTGCTTGGCGATCTTTCATTTGTGCCGACTAATGTCGCTATCCTAATCATGTTAGACTAGATATTTTCATACGAACAAATTTTCTCCCGGTCTTCCTTTTCTATCGACGCGTCGCTCGCGGCGCATCGAATTACAATGCGCAAATTTGTCACGAGCAGAGATGTGGTATTCTCGAAGTCATCGAATCTTTCTTCGTTGCTGGAAACGCTGGGAACTGAAAACATTATTCGCGGCGCGATAGAGCGAGAAACGTTGTTGTTACGCGGTAGTTCGATGTTTGCAGAGCACGTTATACATGTTAATAATAGTATACGTTCGATAAAGTTAATTTTCAATGTCACTTATATCCATAACTTTTTCTTTCTGCCTAGCAAAAACGAGTAGAGAGTAGTAAGAAACGCTGCGCGTCAGGGCAGTTTAACGCATTCGCGTCGTTGAATTCGCGCGTGCGAAAGTGCTTTTTAATGACTACGAGTATGACTGCGCACGATGGGTTGGTTTAGCGCGATATCTTCTTTTTATGCCCTGATGCTCTCACGCTCGGCCGGAATAAATAGAGGCGAGAAGAGGAGACGTATCGAGGCAGTTTTTCCGTTCGCACAGGTGGATTTGGCACCAGTGAAAGTACTTTTTGATGATCGGTCGTGCTTGATAACGGCAGGGTCGGTTGGCGCGAGTTCGACAGGAACAAATAGAGGCAATCGCAGAAGTATTGGGTCAGTTTTTCTCATCTGTACACTTCGATTTGGCACGGGCGAAAGTATTTTTCGGTAATCGGTCATACTCGATACGTTAGACTCACTTGCGAGCGAAGATAAATTCCGCCTCTCCGTACGGCTACGTATGTTTCAACGTTGATTTATCGTGTGCAATGAATAGAGAGGCAAGGACAAACGTACATAATCAATCATATTGTTTATACGTGTAGATACGTGGACTTTGTACGATAGTATGCCGTTATGACCGATGACATTTGGCTTGCCACATTTTTTCCACGCTGAAATTTCCTGCCAGCTTTCCATTTGCCCTAAGAAACAGTCTTTCCCGATATTCCATCTTTATTTATGCGATCAAACGACCCGAAGCCGGCGGAACGTTATTGGACCAATCATTTCGCTCGGTGCACGGGCGTGCTCTTAGATTTCTTTTCACTTCCGGCAACATCTTGCTTTGACATCCAACATTCGTGTCTTCGACAGTACAAATACTACGTAAGCGACGTACTGCCGCGAACGATGATAGAGAATAGAACATAGAAGGAAACCGAAACGTCCCGAAAACAGTCCGGGAGCGTCGATCCGGTGATGGTCGACGTCGGACAATTTTTCTTTCCACTTAAAACGTTGTTTTCCATTTTTCCCACGCTCGCGCGTTCGGCGAAACAAGCGTGCGCGCGAGAGCGGGCATGGCGGTCGACTGATAACGAGCCTGTTTTCTCCGCACGGACAGGCGGATTTGACAGGCTCGCAGTGACGGAGGGGCAGACTGCGGCAGAGGCTCGTGACAGGGAAGGCGTTATATTGGCCTATCGAACCGACGCCGTCGGCGCAGCTGGAAAGAGCGAGAAAGAGCGAGGCGGACGTTACTGATCCATAGTCCAGTAGGTGAAGGTAGCGCTACTGTTCCGACGGCAAATATATCGGTTGACCAGCGGACAAGATAGACAGCCGCAGACGTGTATCGAGCCGAACGCGCGCGTCCACCTTTTGCCGCGACGTCCCCTTTAATCGGCATGCCGGCCAACACAAAGGGATTTATACCCCGGAAGGGGGTTTACGGCCTGGCAAATTCGTACTCGCGTATCGTCCCGCGGGTTACCGCGTCTTGTCGAAACGCGATTGCGGCGTGGCACGTAGGACGGCGCGTGGCCACGACAAAGGCTTGCTAACGAACGACGCAGACATCTACGTGTCCTCTGCCGCGCGATGCGTTATATCGGAGTGGCCACGCCGTTCGGGGACACGGAGGGTGGGAAGGAAACGGCACCGCTTGCGTCGCAAACTAAAGCAACAAAGAGCGCGTGCGAGGGTGGAGAGAGAGAGAGAGAGAGAGGCGTGATACAACAAACTGTTTGTGCCATCGATCGGTTTACGGTTTGCCCACACCTCACGACCGACTTTCCCTCGTTCCTTGCCTCGAGATTACAGGCGACGGGAATTTCGGAATGGTCAATCGCGCCCACGACGGAATGGCTCGTTACACGGACTACGTATTATTAGGTCTGAGCGGGGTTCGGTTGACTTCGATCACTGCGAGCGTGACGCGATATTAACCCCTCGGCGCGATAGGGGTCAACGTGTGTTTCCGGCTGGGGAATGGAAAAGGGACGAAAGTCCGTAATGCACTCGGCAGTTTCGGAGTCCATCGTCCGGCCGTCCGGCCGTCCGGCAGCTCGAAATTCCCTTCGGCCAGGCGGGATCGCCTTTCCGTCATGGACCTTCATTTCCCGTACTCCGTTTTTCGCCGGCCACCGCCGCCCACCTTTCCGCACCTATTTAGACGCTACTATTTTGACCGTATTTGGGCTAGTCCTTAGAACGGCAACGAGAGGCCGACCTATTTTCTTTCCACGCTCTAAAGGCTTTGCATTTCCATCGTTGTGAGGAGCGCCGCGTCACTCTGAAGGGGTTGACCCATTTTTCCGACCTCCTCTCTCTTTTCCGTGTTTGCCATCGCACAATGTCGCGGTACGTCGATTAGCGAAGACTTGAACGGGTAGTCGTGTCTGTCGCGAGGTGTCAATGACGACGCATATAACGTTCACGAAGCAGAGTATCCAGTTGGCTGGTGCTTAGGATCTCGTAGCCAGCGAAAACAATGCGAAATTTCGGCAACACTGATTCTCGCGAATCATGACTTTAAAAGTATCGTAGCAGCATGAATAATCGATCGCGACTGTTCGCCGTATTCTCGCCGCGGAATGAAAAGAACGCGTTGGAAAGAGTTAAATGGGGAGGGGATGGTGAAGAGGATAAAAGATTGCGGTAACGACGTCAAACACGACGAACTTCCTCGAGCGTAGACCCAACTTCCGGGGATAGGTAAAAGCGCGAAACTCGAGCGACGTCCTTTGAACGCACCGAATTGCTTGTAATCATTTAACGACGCCGGCTCGTCAGTATTCATGAGAATTCGCGAGACGACGCTGCCAAATTAGAATAGCCGAGGACGCTCGACTGTCGAAGAAGTTGTGCGAGACCGTGATTAAGTTTGCATGAAAGGAGCCACGGCATTGCTTACGCCCTTTTTACCCCCGCGTCATTCAGTGATTTTCCTTTTTTCCCCAATGACCGTTCGGCACGGTCTCAAGGGGTATTACATGCGTTCTGTGCGATCGAAAGAGTGATACGATATTGATGTTGACCCTTTTCGGTGGACTCAGACGCAGTGAGCATAAAGCCGATCGGTTTGGTCTTCCATTTTTCCGCCCTGTTTGGGTAATCTTCGACGCTGCCACAGTGCACATATTTTCACAGCTGGATATGGTTGAGCTCCGGATATTTCGGACACCATTAAATCCATTAAATCGGCAATTTCGGGCCGTTCGTACAATCGGTGCACTCGACGCCGTTGGCGGAGTTCGATAGTGCTTTCAGGCAAGTGTAATAACTGCTGAAACGAAAACGCTATTTTACTTCACATTTGTTTCAAATTGAATCGATAGCGGTTACGCTGGTGATCGGTAATTGAACGCCCTCTTTATTGCGTTCGCCGTAATCGCGCGCTACGCACTTTGCACGTAACCGAAAAGTAACGTCGAGTTTTCCGTAGCTGCGAATGAGGATGCATGCGCACGAACTTTGATTCATGTGCACGAGACTCTGACGTCACTTTCTTGTGGACCCCGATCCACGACCGCGATGTTTCTTTAGCAATAACAGCGCGCATTTTAGCGCGCGGACGAAACGAGCGCGAAGCGTTTCAAAGACGTTTCCCAAACATTCATTCGCAATTGACTGTGGAGAAGTGCGATCATCCGCCTCGGCATCGCCAGCAGCACTAACGTATTCACGTGCCGGCCGCATTTCACGGGGGAATTGCTATTTAGTAACTCCATTTCCGTCGGGCAAAGTGGGACACACACCAATAAATGCCGGCGACCATTAAACGTTCGCCAAGCGCCGCTGCGTTTTTTCAAAAGTGCCCTGCTGCTATAACGAAGCCATGTCGCGCGATCGATCTGCGACGCACAGACGCGCGCGTGTTTTGTTGGCCAAACGAAAACGCGCACTTTTTTTTTTGTTGCCATACCCCCAGCATCCTCCCGCTTTCACCTTCCTCGCGCCGCCGCGGCCGCGGCCGCGGCCGCCGCCGAACCGCTCGATTACCCCCTACCCCGGCCGCAGTGAGCGTGTTTTTTTCCGAGGATTTTTTTAAGACTCTTTCTGTGTACACTTCGTCGTTTCCCGACCGGAGCTCGCGCGGCGCCCGTTTTTACTGCTATTTTCCTACGACTTTTTTTCCTCCCGCGCTTGTGTTTCCCCTTCGCGCCTTCTCCTCTCTGCCCTCTCGTCGTTTCGATCTCGCGCCCGTGGCAAGCTACGCCGAACAGCCTCCATCTTTCATCGCATTTTTCAATCTTCACTTTGTCTCCTTCGAGCCTCTCCCCCCGGACTCGTTCGTTATCGGCGAAAGTGCACAATTTTCTAGGATGCCCCGACAATGTCTCTCATTTGCGTCTCTTGCCCCCCTTTCGCAGATTTTCGAATCGAGCCATTCCCATAGTGCCGCTGGCCCGCGGGGCACGGAGATTGCACATTTTTCCCGAATTCTTCCGCGTCTTTCTCCACGCCGCCTCGTTCTTTCGGCACACTTTTCAATCTTCCCCGTTTTTCCCACCAGCCGCCCGCCCACCCGACTGCACATTTTTCCGCAGCAAACATTTCCGCGGCAGCGTTCTTACGACGGCGCACGGCTGTGTCCATTCGAACGACCGGGCAACGTATCGCGCTGTCGTTCTGCTTTTCGGGCAGTATTGCGCAGTTATACGTGCTCGCCATTGACCAGCGCTGCGGACAATTCGCGGCGCAAAATGTTCGCGCCGATTGAACGTCCAGCCTCGATATTTCGCCGGCGCGTTTCGCATCGGGCCGCGGCAGGGTAAAAAGGGATCCGATAGACACGTTCAAGCATACGTTCATTGACGCACGGAAGAATTATTTATTAAGTTTCACGCGGCCGCGCGGCGCGCGCCGCCGAAAAACAGTCGGTTTTATTAAAGGGCACTGAATCAATCAAAAATACAAGCGAGCCGAGCGTGAAATTGAATTAACCCGCCAATTGAGCGCGCAGATGCTTTTTTCGACTTGCCACCGGACGCCGTTCGTGTTTGCGAGGGAACAATGTCGGGCGCGGAAAACACGGCGAGGGTTGACTTTAACATTGAAACGTTGCCGAGCATTGCGCGATGTGAATACTGACCTCTAGACATTAATGGACAAGTACGTAACAAAAGCTAATTATTAATAGTATAGTCGGGCCTCGTGGAATTCTTTAAACGACCCGTATTGATTGCAAACGTTAGCCAGCTCTACGTGCTGTAACTCATCGTACGAAAACAAAGAAACATTACACCCGACGTGTGAATACCGGCGAGCCGTGCCAGGCGCATAAGTCATTATTCGCTAATTTTCATGCAAATGCGCCGCGTACATGACAGTAACCAAAAGCAATTAACGAGCTGTCGTCGATAATCGCGAGCGGTGAGAGAGGATTTTTTTCGCACCAACATGAAACGCGACCCTTTAGCGAGATCCCTTCGACCGCCGGGAGGATATTACCCTGAAGTCGCAGTGGGTCATAGAGGGTTAATAATATCGACAACCTGTGCGACACGCTTCGTCGGCGGCAAACATTACGCTCCCGCTTCACGGGAAAACAATTTCCGTACACGTTATTTTCGGCCCGCTCGCCTTCGACGGAATTGCGAGCTCTCGGCTCACCTTGATCGCGCGAGGATCGGAACATAGTGGGCGGGTGAGTGGAGGTGAGGGTGGGGGTGGGGCGAGGTACGAGTAGGTTTATATTCGCGGTATCATCCTGCGGGGCGAAGAATGATACGCTGCGCCTACGCTGAACAAGACGAACGCTTTATCTGGACGAGACGCAATAGGGCCGCGTATAAATTTTCCTTTTACGTGAGAGCGATGCCTCGACCCGAGGCTCGTACGCGCGAGGTTACACCTACGGGCCGGAGCACGTGTGGAGGTACGCATCTTCGCTCCGCATTGCGGTTCACTGGCGCGCTCCACGCCTCGAATCTTCTAAATAATTTCGACGGTTCCCGTTTAGGCGAGCAGGGAGCCTCGCTCGCAGCGGCGCGGCCGCCGGTCTCGATGTAGAGCATGTTTCGTTCGTTCTGCCCGCGTCCGAGAGAAGTGTCGATCGTAATTGTCTCGAACTCCGCCGTCGAGTTCTTCGAGCGATCTTAATTACGATCACGAGGTACAATAACTTCCTGTCCGCGGGCTCAACTTTTTCCCCACTACCGTCGCGACGCGCGGCCGGACACTTGGCACGGGAAGAAGATCGTTGTGCTACGAATCGCGATGCAGGCACCGACAGATATCGTTGCCCTTGCGTCAGCGGATTGATTCGCGCGGTCGGAAAACGGCGCGTCGAGAACGTAAAATACATTTCTCTCTTGTTCCATTTTTGTTTCGAGATCCAATAAACTTTTTTCGAAGCTCCATCAGACTGCTGCGCGACTATCACCGCTGCGCCGATACACAGGCGTCGCTCGGTACGACTCTCGTCTTTCGATATCGTCGTTATGAATCTATGTTTGCTTTTTCATTCGTTTTAACTTACTAACGGGACGTCCGACTGATCTTTCGAGGGCGCGCTCGGTAAGGGTGGAGGTACGTGAGTCTTGGTAGTGACGGGAGGCTCCTGAACGGCCAGGTTCTCGATGTAACACAGGAACCGATCGCGATTGCCGTCCGTTTCGTCGTTCCACCGTATCGACTTCTGAGCCCGCACGTATCTCGCCCTGTAACGCCGCCGGAGCTGGTCGACCATTTTCCTCGCCGTTCTCGTGTCGGTGCCGGGATTAATCTCCTTGTACTTCCGAACCACCGGATCCATCCCCGTGGCCCTCCTCAGCATTATTTCGCGCGCGACGATTCACTGCCCTACAGCAACGACCGCGGCAGCGAAAACGGCACAGATGATGAACATTTCGATTGGTCCGCGTCGCGATCACAGTTCTACGTGCTCGGAGACGTTATTACAGCGACGGGGGACCCGCTACTGACACGTCCAGAGCGTGTTAACGATCATACAATAACAGATCGTTACAGAGAATTAAGGTGCTCTTGGCGGCCGTGCTGAATTCGCATGCTCCCAGTGGGTTCGCGCGAGGGCACGCTGCGAGCCGTGCACAAATCGTTTTCTCCTTCGTTAACACCCTTATCTTCGGTCTAACGTTACACCGCGTCCGCCGTGATAAAGGGGTTCCCTCAAAATGGGGAAATAACTGTGACGCTAATGTTTGCCGTTTTCATACGGAAAACGTGCCATTGTAGATATCAAGGTTCGAAGGGAAACGCTGTTACAGACGACGCATTAAAAAATCGTTAGTTGCATCTGAGATAGTATCGTGCTCGCGATAGATTTAAATGTGCGCCTTAATCAGCGGAGAGGGAGGAGTGTGTAACGTATACCGAATACAAATGGCACGCTTGACATACTTACTTCGTCACCGAATATTTATTTCTCTAATTAATTTCGCGCAGGGGCAGTGCGCACACGTCCGCGCTGATAGTCTCAGAACAGAAGAGGGCGGAGTGAGCGATTCATTACGCTGTAAAGGAAATCTGGTGGTGAGAGTGAGGTGTAATTTTCTCGAATGAAGAATTTGACGCGAAACATGGCGCGTTAATCTACAACCGATAGTTACGCGAAATTAACCCTTTCGCTGGCGGCGCATTTTCATAGGAAAGCTCGCTTGCATTGTGCTTCTGCGTCGAGTGAGTAACGTGCACATGACACAAATGTGCAGGGTGTTACATGTCGATCGCCGTAGATATCGTTAATAATAGACGGACGTCGGGCGGCGTCGATTTGAAAAATGCAAGCTTGCGCATATTTTCTCTTTAATGCAGAGCGAGTGAGTCTCCTGTAATACAGATCTACGGGAAAATGTTGTCGGGCAACGAATTGTCGACGCGTTTAATTTGACGTACGTACCGAAAGACTGTAACGGTCATACATATTTCTCCCCCTAAGATGAAACGCATAACGCTGTACTTGAGATTTTTCTTGGGAGCGAAATGGAGCGAAGATGTTGTCGGTCTTTCGGCTTTCGGCCAGTCGAATCTCGCAAAAACAAGACTGCAGTTTGAGCTCGCGAAGTTCCACCCCAGCGTCAGAGTAAAAATTTCACTTCAACCCCTCTTACGAGCGAAATAGTGTCAAGGTGGCCATTGTCGGTCAATCCAGTTCCACGGAAGCAAAGACTACATCGTCTGTGTAAGCTTCTCGCCGGTCGCGACGAGGCGAAAATTTCAGCCGACAGCGACAGCTTCTCAGACTCGAAACACAGTACGGATAAAAGCAATTGTCGGTCAATCCAGTTTCGCATACGGCTTGCCACGTAGTCATGGAGAACGTAAACCGAGCTTGAAGTATTCGCCTCTTCCATCGGCACCTTGTTTCGCTACGAGCACTGCACGTGCAGGCGTACACACGTACGCGTGTGTACGTTCAGATGAGTGTAGATGCTGGCGACGACGATAGTCGCCTTGCAGGCACTCGCGTCTTTCTCTTATGACGCCAGAGCGTGTCGTGTCGGCTCTTTTAGCGAGGCTGAACACGTTCGGACGAAGTGTCCGAGAAATATGTCTCGAGTCGAGCCCAGGGCCCTACTTTTTCCTGGCATGGTGCGTCCCGACAATAGCCGGCTGAAAGGAACGAGAGCGACACGCTGGAAATTGACACGCTTCTTCCCTCCCTCTATGCGCAAAATGCAGTGAGCGCGAGCGCGAGCGCGCGCACGTTTGTGAGCATATGCATCGGCACGTCCCGTCCTTTATGGGTGGCAAGGGGGTGCATAAGCGCTCGACGCTTTTCCCTTTGGCGGCCGCGCGGAGACCGACGCGACGTTGAAGTTCGCTCGGGTCGAAAGTCAATCCTTCCTCGCGCATCTGCAGCCCTTGCGACAGCGAGCACCGAACGATCGGAAGCTTTATTTCAACCGCCTCCAACCCCCCGCACGGCGTACAATGCTACGTATCTTATTTAGCTGACCTGAAAGCAGTCGATCGGGCTTAATGGTTCCATGTACTTTACTACCCCGCACTCGGTTACGTTCTTTCCGGCGAAATCGAGATATGCTTTATGCATTTCCCGGTAAATTTAATATAACGAGATTTGCATCGGACGGTCATCGATTATTCATAGCACATTAGCAAACGCGGCATCGCGTTACGTTGAAATGCGTAAGCCGGAACGATGATTGATCCGATAGCGCGGTACGCGCGGCCCGAAAACTCGCTTCTCTCGAACCAGTAAGACAGAGGATTGAAAGGATTAATCCGGCGCGACTTATCGGCCCGCGGAAACTTGGATCGTTTGAGCAGAGGGATTATTGACGTCGCGTCGATAGGGATAGGGGCGCTTTCGGACGACTCGAAAGCGCGGTGGCGCGGGATCGCTTTCGGCCGCAGCCCGAAACTTCGACTTAAGGAGGAACCTTGGGGCTTTTCAGGCGAGCCGTGCTCGGCGAATTAATTCCAGCCCAGTTGAACGTCACGGAGGTGAGGGGGAGAGAAGGGGAACGGCAGGCAAGCCAGCTGATGGAGGTAGCGACAAACGAAACTACCAGCACATTGTCACCCCCCTACCCAGATGTAGCTCAACGTAGCAGCCATAGCCGCCATACTTAATGCGGCACGAGAACGTGACGTAGGGCACCGCGGGGCCTGCGTATAAAATATCAATATTTTTCCGACTCGCTGAAGTCGGCATCGCCCCGATACATGCAATCGCGCCAGCAGCCTATGGAAGCCAGCCGTTGTTTATGGGCTACGAGGGAAGATCAGGGCCGTTGATGACCGTCGTCTAATTCTACCGGAGTTAAAAGCGCCTAGAACTTTCAGCGAACGAGTACGAATCCGCTCGCGAGCCAGGTAGGAGCGAGAAGTATAGCGGCCGCAATCGTTGATCGATCTCTCATTCTGCGAATGGCTCGCTGGGACATGCCTAATAATTAGATCCGGAAGGGAACGCAGACAGTTGCAGGGCCGCGCACTCGACGATGCGACAGGATGATTATTTATAGATAGGGAGCGAAACGAGGGAGCGCGGGCAAGTGTGATTTGATTTCCCTGGAAATATGTTGAGCGGCAAAATCGAGATTTTAACTTCACTTTCGTGCCCGTGTACGGCGGAGTATCGTTTGCGGCCAATAAATTATCGCCCCGGTCGAGTTCATCAAAGCCGGCAAATTTTCTTAAAGCTCGCCAACGCCGCCCGCCACTCGATAAATTTGGCATCGGACAGCTCGAAGCCCACTATTTCGCGGCGAGCAACACTGGCGTGTAAATATAACGACCCCCGCGCTAGTAAATCACTCTTTCGCTTCGCGAAACTATCGACCCGGCCGAACTTATATCTTAATCGTACTTTTACTTAATCTCGCTGCCAGTAAACGACCGTGACCCCGCGTCCTCGAACAATTTACCTAAAAATGACGAACGCCTCGCGAGATAACCTTTAGTGGCGGCGAGATAAACCTTAATTCGCAGCAGCGAGTTGACCGTGTTTCGGCCTTTCTCTCTCTCTCTCCCTCTCTCTCCCTCTGTGGTTGCCGTTCTACCAACGTGTCCCTCTTCCGAATTTAGTTCGGAACCGGAGCGGCATCCGCGAAATTTATCTCGCGTCTTTTACGGTCCTTCGAGTTTATCGAAACGCGTCCGTGACGAGTGTCCGGGATTTTCTCTCTCTCGAAAACTTCCGGCGCAGTCGACAGAAATGGAAGGTCGAGAGGAAGCGCTGCTGCTTCTTTCCCACTGGAAAGCTTTCGCCCACATCCTCCCGTCATTTTCGATCGCCCGACAGGACAGGACTCACACATACACACACACACACACACACCGACTCGCGGCGAGTGACCAACGAGAACAATGGAACTTTCTCTGAAATTCACCTTACCCTACGGGACCCGACTGGTCCGCAGTCTCGGCCGCATGTGGCCGTATAAAACTGTGCTTTAAACGAGGCTAACCAACTAACCGGGGCCAACTGGAATTAACCAGGAACTCGCATTAAGCGCATTAGACCCCGTACAATGCGCGACCTTATATTTCAAATACAGCGACGGCAAAAGAGATAATAATTCACGATCCTGGAGGACGTCGTTCGTCCTAATTTGTGCGGGAAGGGCTGCGCTCTGACGAAAGAATTCCATTTGCACGCGTCGGATGCCGGGCCGCGCAATTACGGAAGGTCGAGGCGAGTATTTACGGCGAGCGAATTAGAGTCTCCGTTTTATTTGACGCATTTAATGTGGTCGTTTTTTTTTGCTTCTGCCCCTCGCTAGGATTCCGTCCCCTTCTCGGTTGTACGACGATTCGCCGGACACCCTGCACTCTCTTGAAACTGTTGACACCCGCTGCTAAGTTTCGCGTTTCGTACTTGAGCCATCGTAACGTGCTTAAACTTTCCTCCGTCGTGTATATTTGTATGAAACTGTTCTTTATAAGACTCTTGCCAGCGCTGTTTAATGTTATTTTTCAAACTTTCGTAGAACACGCAAGGACGGCACTGGTAAATAGGGAAAAATGAAACAGACTGGCTTGCTGGTGGTGCAGGCCGACCAAGCGGAAATGCACTCTATTATTCACATATGTTTCTGCACAGCTGTAAAAATTATAAAGGAATGAAACGCGAGCTTGCTTTTAAGACCCACCGACCGAAGCTCAATCCAGCGCGATTTTATTTTCCGCGCGTATTTTTACGAAAGTATCGACGTATGGATGAGAATATCGTCCGCCCCCGGTTCCGTCTGAGAACGGGCAAAGAATGAAGATCCGTTTAGTCTAAATGTGGACGTGTCTTGCCGGCCGAAAAGGCGTTCTATTCTGCCGACTGTATTCCGACGGAGCCGGGGACATGTTCCGTCTGCGCCTAACGCGGGCGAGCCTTAAAGAAAGCCGTCAAACGGGAAGCGAATAGACTTTCAAGAAGGCTTCCGCTTCTTTCCTCCACTCCCTTTCCCGTATCCCCGATGGATTTCGTAGCTGCTACACCTTTACGCGCAGCCCTGAATCCCGGATACTCTCATAAATGAATTGAATCTATGAAATAAGTGCGGGCCGACGTCATAGTTGGCTCGACCCATCTGTGCATTCACATATGAAAATATATATATAGATACGCAGGCACGTGTGCAAGCATTCTTTTGAGGTCGCGAGGCCGATTCGCCACTCGCGGGCAAGAGCACAAAGACACATTCAGCTTCGCTCAAGTATTGCGTCGGCCTGTCCGTCATTGTCAGGTTGCATCTCGTCTCCCTGTCCCGCGCAAAATCCCTTCGCTGGGGTAACGAGAATTACACTTTTCCTCATATTCACCCACCCGACCACTGTCGACCGACTCCTTCGGCCGGCCGAAGTTTGCAGATAAAAGTTCGCACACGGTGCGCACTGTCCACGACGGATCTGTGCCGTTGCGGTTTAAACGAAAACTCTACCGACCAACAACGTCCTTATTACGCCGCTGAAATGATCATGTGCAGGTGGTAAATTCATCGTGAGGGGTTGCGAACCATTATCTTTGCAGATTCAACCAAAGCTCTCTGGTCTTTGGTTGGTGGAGTGCCTCATCCAAATATTCGTCTAATGTTATTCTTGCATCGCAGATATACCAGTCTAGTCGCCCGACACGTACGCGTTCAGTACGGCACGGACAAAGTGTGTGCCCGTATATGTACAAAGTGTCGTGTCTGCGTCATATTGATTACTGCGTACTCTATAATATATAGAGTAAGTAATATGGAGGCTCCGCGATATATTAACGCTGCGCGGGGTTCCGACACGATAATACATCGGTCCTGTAACGTACCGTGGCCGTGTATTAGACATTCTCCGACAGTAGACGTAGCGTCCAATGCCAAATAAGAAGGAATTTCACATTAGGCATCGTAAATGGCAGTAGTCGCAGAAGTAACTTTCGACTGTATAGACGAAGTACGCCTGTACGAAGGCTGCGCAAATTATCAGCGCACAGTGTTCAAGAACGCAACCTCAAAGATTAGCGTCTATCGGTTTGTCATTATTTTCCCAATTCTATAATAAATCTATCAACCACTATTTTGCGGATCAACCGCAGTTCATCTTCGCTAGACTCATCAGACAGAAATTAAAAACATTACCGCCGCTAATCGACGGATCCATATATCGATCGAAGTCAAAGCTGACGTGTACTAAACATGATAAATTCCCGGATGTCATTGACGGTAAATCAGAATCGCTTTATTCCGTCCGCGAGGAACGCGAACGCAAGCGTCTCGGCGCCATTACCGATCAGTCTTCGGCACTCTTCGACGTTCGGCCAACGCTCGTCCGTCATTGTCAGAACTGGCCGCGTCACAGTCGACGGTTGAAGGAGAGTCGGCACGAGCACGAGAACGCGAGCCTTTCAGTCAGCACCCACGGTCGTTCGCACAAACTTGTACGACCGCACGAACTCACGACTAAGAATCGACGGGTGGGCAAGGGGGTACGATTTTCGGCGTGCTTGCCAATGTATAATTTATACCGCGCTTCCTCCGCGGAAATCGCTTTACTCTTTCGGGACATTGTCGCGGGGGTCGACGAAATCTAGGTCGCCCGGAGGAATGCCACGATAAACAGTGCGCTATTTTCCCGCCCTCCGACTCCTGTTCCCGTCGGCAACGAAAGTATGGCCGCATCTCCGAGCGATTAATTGCGTTCCATCGTGTTCGCTAATTATTCGATGAGAGCGTGGATCGTTTCGCGCGATTGTCCCTATTCGCTCTGAGAACGGAGCAATTTTTGTTCCGTTTAAACAAGCGCTCGTCCGTTATCCTTGACGTGCCGGCGCGACAGGCGCTGCCAGTCTGCCTGCCGTTTCCCGATTTCGGATTAGCCGAAGGGAAATAAAGCGGCGATCAGCGCTGCCGCATTGCCGCGAAATGTTCATCGCGCCACCTGACGCGCTTGCTTGAAGAGGCGAGGCTATCGGCATTACGAATCAAATGACTGGCCATTAGCTCATCCCGTTCATCCGGCAGTGAACAATTCTTCCGCGCGCGCGGCTCGTGCGGATGTTGTCGATACGCCAAAATTAATCGGAATTCGCGGGAAGGGACGCGATCACGATTGGAATGACGGCTTCTGCTCGAAACGAAGGCGGGTGGGATAGAAACGGAAACGTGAAGCCGGCCTCTCGACGAACTCGACGCTCGACGCGAAATCAGTCAATTAATTTCCGGGATGCCTCCACCTCGCCGCAGGCACGATTTAGAATCTGGACATAGATACGCAGACGGAAAACGATGCTTTTCGTGCCAGCAGGTCAGACTACGTCCGCTGCACCAACGAATATCGATCCGCACTTTGAATGGCCCGCACAAGCAACACGTGCATCAACCAACCAGGTCAACGTCGACCGCTCCACACGCGTTCTTAATAAATTATACATACGCTTGAAAATGCACCAAAGTGCACCGACGTCACTTAGATCCTCGTCCGCCGAAACCGATCAACTGGCTGGCTGAGTGGCGTCGTGCCGAAAATCCTAGCGCCTTGTCACTTTCGTGAAATATGCGAGTCATAATAGACGTGTCATATAGTTATTTGCGCTTTGAAAAGCGGGAGAGAAATTATTGACGTCATTTAGATCGTCGCTGGACGCGTTGATCAACTCGAGGCTATGATCGTTGGGCCGTAATAGCGAAAGTTATGTTCACAGTTCTGATACGGATCTTGGCGTAAAACGCAATCAACTCGTTCCTGGCCTTTAAAATGCACGAAATTACGCCGGCGTCATTTAGATCCTCGTTCTGCGCGCCGATTTAGCTTGAAGTCGCGATTGTCAGGGTTCGATCTGGCAAGATCGTAGATTGCGAGACTGACACGAATCTCGACGTAAAACGCAATGGACTGAACCGCGGCTTCGCGTAACGCGACGTACTACGAATACTCGACTGCGAGACGTTTTAAAAATAAGCACGTCGATTCCGACAATATTATTCTTGTAAATAGCAGTTTTATCGGGAAGCACGTGACAGCGCTACCGCCTGGCGCCGCGGCACGTAAATTCAAATTGGATCTTTACGCAGAACGGCGAGCCAGATCTTTGATTCGTGTCGCCGCGAGCAGTCTTCGAAGCATTATCCTCGAGGCCGAGTGAAAACGTGATTTGGCGAGAAATCGCGGCTGCCGTTCAGACACGGAGGTCCGAGTCGTCGATATCGCCGGTTAACTTTCCGAGGGACACCTCGACCCCGCTTTCGGCCTCTAAGGATGACATGTCGAGAGCAGCTGGATACAAAACGACGTCTAATAGTTCCCATCGCGCGGCGCGCTTCCATTAACCACTCCTGCCACCGGATTGCCGTGTACACATATCGACGCACACGTGCGCGCATAATTTTGCCGTGGAAAACTTTTATGCAAGCGCCGTTCAACAACGGCCATTTGTTGCGAGCCAATATCGGCAGACGTAACCATCTGCAGCTACCCCTCTCCATTCTCCTCCATCCTCTCGCCCTCACACCCTCACCCCTCCCTCCACACCTCTCAAACCTTTTCACAGTTTTTGGGCGGAGCGACCGGGCGCGGCATAAATATTTTCACCGCATGCATCGCGGCTCATATCGAGAGCTCTCACTTTCCTTCTGTTCGCTCCTTTTTTGTCCGATCTACTCTCCGGTCACAATGTGAGCTCCACGAGCTCCCCAATGATCTTAATGCAAAAAACAAAAGGAGGGAACCGGTCTTTTGTTTCGCACTGCATGTCGTGCAACGTGCACCGGCTCTCCCCTCTTCCTGCTTCGCAAAGTCCCTCGATCACTCGTTTTTTTTTCCCTCCCCCGACGAACAATTCGAGAATTATCCCGGAATTATTCCGATAATAATACCCCCGACAAGTGCCGCTCGACTGCGGGTCCATTTAAACGACGTCAGCCGGCTGAATGTTGTAGAAATCGCGGAATCAAGGGCTCGCATACGAAATGAACAGCGGTGGTCGTGTTCCCGGTTCCCGTTCCTTCGCCACTTGTCGGCAAAGTGTAGCAATAAGAACGAAACACTGTTCGCGCACTGAAAGAATTTCCGCCCGATAGTCCGGGAGAAAAAATGCATGAACCAGGGATCTGATCTTTGAGTTCGTTCCAAGTGCCACTTGTTAAGGAATGCGTGCCGTTCCCGACGGAACGCGCGCGGAGGTACCGCTTTACGATCGGATACGCGCATAAAAATATCGAATTACTCCGAATGACGCCCACGAGTACGTTCTCTTTAGCGCGGCCCGTTATACGCTCACGGCGACAATGACCACTTTATACGACAGTGCCATTATGCTCGCGGACGCAAATGGGTTAATGCTAAAGTGACTGTACGCCATTCACCGTTTCAAATCCCCCTCCGGCGGCCACTAGGATTTTCTAGTATTACCGCGGTCTTACGACTAAATTCGATTTCACAGCGATACCCGTCCGTCTCCTGACAGTTTCCGCGCGTACAATACGTTCGCGCGCGGAAGCGTGTGGAGCGCGCGAGCAGTTTCCATTTCCAGCCGCATTTTTTCGCCAAATTCTGCCCCGGAAACGGCGGCACGTCGGCTGGAAGAACTTGGGAAGTATGCATATTCATAAGGAGGATACAGTTGGGCCTGAGTTACGGACGGGAGTTGAATCGTAGTCGTTCGCGGAATGTAATAGATTTAACGAAACAATTTCATAATACCTCTCAATAGATCCTTATCCCTCTGTGTACGCCTCTTTCATTCTCCTTCCGTTAAGCTAGTCGTCCTTTTCTGTTCTCCCGCCCTCATTCCCTATCTCTTGTCCCCTGCTCCTCTTTAGCCACCTTCTTTCCTCGCCCTTTGTCTCCCTTTAACTCCCGCGCCTTCTCCGTCCTTCTCGGCGGATCTCTTGTTTTCTCCCTCTCTTTCTCTCTCCTTTCTTCTCGCGCCCATGTATATAGACATAGCCTTTGCCACCCTCTCATCCTCCTCTTGCCCCCTTTAACGCTCCTTTCCTTCTCTCTCTCTCTCTCTCTCTTTCTCACTAGTCCAATACCACGTCCACTCTTCCCTCTCCGTCTCTCTATCTGACTCTTTGCACACTTTGTCCTCTATACGGCGAAATCGATCTCCGTTATCCTATTGTAAAGAGATTTCCAATAGACTTTGTCAGAGGTCTTTTCACGCGAGACACAGCCCGTACACATGCATTTCGCCTTGACGCGACGGGGACAGGCCTATGATGAGCGGCTATGTTGTCGGCTGAGATTGGTATTAAACCGCCCCCATTGTACGATTCGCCGTCACCAACTTCTATCCGATTCTATCGGAGGGAGACTGAAAGGTTACACTGACGCTCGGTCGGCAGAGTCAGATAATGAGCGATATTCGGGGCACGTTCGCCAGTCGGCGGCTAACTGGCGAGACAGCGAGGGAGGGGTGGCAGGCAAAGGGACGGGGGTAGAAAAATTTCGAACAATTGTGAACGACGAATGATCACGTTCGAGCTCGACTCGGAGTCGCGTGAAATCGCACGTTAAACAGCACGTGAAACGTTACGCTGGGGACGAAGCCGAATTTACTTTAGCCGAATGGGTTGGAAGAGGGAGAGGGAATTTTAATGAGACTTCGATCCGCGCGCAAATGTTGCACAAGACGTTTTTAATGCCAGAGCGACCGCGTATAATCACGGCGAACTTTCGCGGCCTCCTGCGGGGCGTTGTATATCGATTCACTCCAGACGAGAGTAGCGAGGGAAGTTATACGTCGAAATTCCCTAAAAACTTCGCCGCGAGGCTTTGCAGGCGACACGCCATCGCCACCCCCCCCCCCCCCACTCCGCCCCCTCCGCGCGGACTGTGTTTCACGGAAAGTGGATATCGTAAATTATTTTTCAGCCGCGCGCACGACGCTGCGAGTCCTCGGAGGCGAGTCGTCGAGCATTTTCTCGAGAGGTTCTGCGGCATAAAAAAACGGTAGCTGTGTAGTAGGACTCCGGGCAGTCGCGGTCGACCCCGAAAAGGGCTCTCTCGGCTGGGAGCGATATTTCACCGACTGTCCGCGCCGTACTTACTCGTATTATGTTTTTTCCGACGACCGCCGCGGCGCATTTGAATTGCCGGCGATCGAAGGGGGAGAAATACAAGGACATCGTCGCCGGCGGAATTTCTCGGCCGGAGAAATGGTGGAAAATTTACCCTCTCCGCGGGCCAATCCAGTCCGCGCGTCGAAGCACGACTTAGCTCTGCTTTAATTGCGCGCCAGCGCGCGGACATGCCCGCCCCCGTTAATGTGCGCGACGATCGTTGCTCAACTTCCGCTAATGCATCGCGTAATTAGCATGTTTCTTCCCTGCTGCCGGCAACAAAAAGGGAATGACAAATGGCCCGGCAACAATGGCGATCAACAAATCCGATACGGAAAGTGTATCTTTCGTGCCGCTGGGAGCCCGGCGCATAAAGAAGGAATTGCCGCGTTGCCGGGGGAATACGTGATTCGGTCGTGGCAAACGACGCGCGGACGGGAAGAGTCTCATTTGAATCGGAACGACATTGGTCTCGTTCTCGCGATCGTTTCCTCCCCGGTCCTCGCTGCCGTGAGAACCGGCTAAGCTCCGTAATCTCGGTCACATCTTAACTCCTAACGCGGCGACGGTCGGTGAATATTTCGCGAGAGACGCCTCTCGCGCGCCGCGTTTGCCTCGACGCACGCCCCGGATACTTTCGCGGAGCAAACGTAGCGTTAGACTTACTCGTACGCCGGTTACTTCTGTTAATGCCAGCGAAAAATGAAGAAAGAACTTCGCTGACTCTTAATAAAACATCGCATCATTCGCGCCTCCCCGTCGCCCTGCGTGCCTCGCCTCTCCCTGCTCTCATTTTCCCTCACTCTCTTCGACCTCGTGTCCTTTGCCCTTTATTTTCCATCTTCCCCACCCCCACGTTCCCCCTTCTCCTCTCTCTCTCTCTCTCTCTCTCTCTCCTTCTCATCGCCACTTTCCAACTCTTTCTCCCGCTCCTTCCGTCTCTCTCGCAGTCGGCACGGAACTCTCCCCTACCTCTCCTCGTTCCTGTTTTCATCCGATGCTTTCTCACCCTTTCTCTCGCCCTCTCATCGTTGCACGCTCCACTCAGCCCCCGTTTTTCTTTCCCCGCCTTCTTTCTCTATCCATTATTCATATTTTTTTCTCTCTGCGAGCATTGTTCGCTCAAGATTGTTCTCTCTTATGCTCGACTTCCTCCTCGTTCAGCAGGGGTATTTCGCATAATGAAAATTTTGTGAAATTTATCGTGGCGCATCTATACACGATTGGCACGCTCTCGGCGATACATGTACCCTGAATCAGAGAGGAACCGGTCAGAATCCGGCGCGACCGGATGTGTAACGGAATCATCGGGAGGGTTAGAATGGCCCAGATACGCGGCCGCGGCCTCGCATCTTTTTTATTGGCGCAGATCTACGATAAGGCGGCAATTCTTACCTAACCCGTGCGACGATTTATCATCGGCGAGATACCTAGAGGACCGAGGACCGAGCAGAGCGGCGCTCGTAAACGGGAGCGTGGGGAAGGGGAGATAACGATTAATAGTCGAGATTCTTCGAAAGGCGGATGAGACAAGAGTTGCGGATAATGTCGCGAGTAATGTACCTAATAAAGCTATCCGCCCGCGACGAGAGCCGCGCTCGCTCGTACAACTTTCGTCCTAGCTTACGATCCCGTGCCAATAAAGTAAGCTACGAGACGTGAGCTCCGCGGCGTTCATAGAGCATCCACATTTCTGACGATTTCACACAGACTCGCGTGGTGCGCGCGAGCACATCCAAGGAGAGGGTGAGAGCGAGAAACAATCCGCAAGAAGTGATCGGGAGAATTTCGTTACGAGCGTGTTCGCTTGGTAAGACAATAAGGGGGATGGGGAGCGGAAAGAGGATCAAGCCAATGTCTCGTTACAAATGTGCTCGCATCTTGGGTTGATGGAGACACAGCGAGGTCGGTCGGCGAGAAGAGGAGCTCGCGAGGATAGAGACAGGTTCAGGCGCGTGTAAAATTTATCCTCTGCGGCAGTGCGGTCCCGGACACGTGGGAAGTACATTTTCTGTATTCCGACGCTCGCGTAGACATATACGGGCGCCGTTGTTGCCGTTCGTAAAATGTCGCGAAGCTTGTTCTTAATCGCCTGCGCAGGCATGAACGGAGTTCGGGCGTCGGCGTCGGCGTCGGCGTCGGGGCAATTATCTCCAGCTGCAAATTACCGGAGCGCGACGCAAGGAAATCCATGGGTCAAGGAGGACGGGAAGGAGAAGTGGAAGAAGAAGAAGAATGAAATTAAAGCTCGTTCCTTGTCGGCATGCCCGCGATTCGCTCGTCCGCCACCGACGGCCGTTGAATTTCCAAACCCGCACCCTTCCAGCCGCCCCTACCCCCGGTGCGGAGCCAACAAACAAAGAGGATTTCGACCACCCACCCTATCCCCCGAAGTAGTCGACCTCGCTGCCGACGAGCGGCCGTAAAAACATTCCGTGCTACCGTTGTTTACTGCAACCGTACTCGGCTGCCGAATCGAAATCCCACTAAATTTCCCGACGGCAATCCCGAAATTACACCGAGGGCCATGTCTCTTCTTTACGCCGATGCGCGACAAATCCCCTATCCCCCTCCTGCCCGCCTTCCCTCCAGCTTCTAACAAAGTACACTGGAGCGATCCGTGCTAAACGGTCATCGCGTGTGCTCCGTACCTTCCACCGCCCCCCCCCCCCCCCCATCCCTCCTTGACCACCCTTACCTTTAGCGGCACGGGAAGTACGAGAACTACAAGAACTACGAGCAGGCGAGCTCGGACCGGTACCCCCCCCGACAGTCGCGGAATAAGGACAAACCAATCGAGCTTCGACCTACCTCGTCGTATATAAAGTTATCGATCTCTTCAAGCGGCCTGCCGTAGAGTTCAGCCGGGAACGGTTCAAATTTATTCGGCAGCGTGGCACCGTCCTCGATCGACGTGTTCTTCTTCGGCTGGAAGCCGTACTCCTTGACGAGCTGCACGGTCCTGTTCTCGAGTCTGTCCAAGCTCTCCTTGGTGAAGGGCTTGACGGTCAGCTTGGTGGGCTTGCCGCTGGGCGACCTTCTTTCCGCACCGAGCGCCGGACTGGTCGTCTCCGACGTCTCCTGCTCCGCGGACTGCGGTGGCTGGAGGGTGCTGATAACGTCCGCCTGGATCTCGGCACTCCCGGAGTCGCCGGTTCCAGAGTCGGCGGACGTTCCGGCGATGCCTGCCAACGGTGGCCTTAGGCGCGTACTGTCCTGCACCCTGGACCCCGTCCGCTTCGGACCGCTGGTGGTAGACGGAGGAGACGTCGTGCCGTTTCCGTACTCCTCACTCTCGTCCGCCTGCTTCTCGTCCGCCGGCGGACTGTACTTGTCCGGGATCGGCGTCTGCGGCGTCGTGCTCGTCGTCGGACTGAGCGAGCCCGCTCTACTGCCGGATTCGCGCGTTCTTCCGTCGTCCTCGCGATGCCGACGACGACGATCGTCGGGAGCGACGTCGAAGTGCTCCTCCTCATAAGCCGTGGGACGCTCCTCTTGACGATCGTAGCGGGGAGTAGCTTGCTCGTCTCTGTCCGTCTCTCCGCCCTCTCCTCGCTTTTTGTCGTCATCGTCGTCATCGTCATCGTCGTTCGGATGCGTCCTGGTGGAGCACTTGGGGAAAAGTCGAGTGAGCGAGTACTCGTAATCGTAATCGTACTCCGTGTACTCCGGGGGACTGAGGCC
This sequence comes from Priocnemis perturbator, assembly GCA_963942575.1. Classification (NCBI taxonomy): domain Eukaryota; kingdom Metazoa; phylum Arthropoda; class Insecta; order Hymenoptera; family Pompilidae; genus Priocnemis; species Priocnemis perturbator. The sequence continues at coordinate 8,013,991 of OZ012652.1, forward strand.
GGCGTACGGCGGCGGAGATCTTCTCTGTGGCCGAGCGCTGTACGACTGGTCCGTTCTGCCGACGGCGCGCGGCCTGCCGCCTAGAAGATAGTCGCTGTCCTCGGGCTCGGGCTCGGGCTCAGCCTCCCGTTCGTCGTCCCTGTAACGACTGGACGAAGCCAGCTCCTCGCAAACTCTAATGTCCGTCGCGGAACTCCTAGGAGCGGCCTTCCGCGCGTGACGATAGATCGGCCTCCATCCGGCGTCGGGAGTGTCGGGAGAGAAAGGTATTCTGGCGGCCGACTGCGAGTCCAACTCCTCGAGTCTGTCTCGACTGCGTGCCTGCCGCGAGTGGCCGGCCCTCTCGATCGGAAGGGACCCATGATGATGGTCCCTTCTCATCGACTCGTCCAGCCGCCAGCCGTACTCTCGCGACGTGGCCGATCGCCTCGGGGGCTGAGGCGTCCTCGAACTGACGATCGTCCTTCCGCGATCGACGTCCAGCTCCCTGCCGCTGGTGCTCTGCAGATTGAGGCTCCGCTGACTGCCACCCGCCGGCTCCCTTCGCTTGTCCCGCGTCGCGCCATCGGGCCCGTAGATGCCTTCCTCCGCCAATATATCGAGCTCCTCCTTGCTGAGGTTCTTCATATAAAGTCCAGCGACCCGAGGACGATTCGCGAAGCCGTTGTCCTCGGAGCCGGTGCTCGGTGTCGAGCTCGATGGACTCTTACCGGCCTCGCTCCCGCCTCGCCGCGATGTCATTGGGAACACCGTTGCTCGTTCATCCCCTTGAATGGCCGATATGTCACGCTCGCGCCAACAGTCTTACCGGTCTGTACCACGGCCGGACACTGCTATCGGTAACACTTGGCATGCCAACCGGCGGCAGATCATCGTCGCGCCAGTCGAAGAGTCAGCTCCCCAAAGCGGCGGCGGCGTGCCGATGGTAGCAGACAGAAACTCTCCTTCGGGTCTTTCATCGTCCTCGTCCCTGCCGAGTTATCACCCGACGGCAGTTCTCACCGTTCCCCGTGCATGCCTCGTGTCTTTGATCCTCCGATGAAATGGGAACGAGCTACCTGTCATAGGTCTCTTATCGTTTCACTCTCTACGTTTCTCTACACCCCTCGCGTCTTCTACCTCCCTCCGTTTCTCTCTTTCTCTCTCTCTCGGTCTCTCTGTTTTTCGTTTCGCGCGTACTCCCCTAACTATAAGCACGATGTTTGTAATCGGGTAACAGGTACGGACGTTGGCCAAAGTGAAGGCTGCGAATAAAGTCGATATTGGATGAACGCGTTTCCGTGACTGGTCCGGATGAGAAAAGCGCGAACGTGTGCGAATCGGCGTCACGAGGGACTTTCGAACTGTCACCAACAGTCCGCTCCTGCTCCAGAATTTATTCCGTGGTCGCGGCTCGCCTCCTAGCGACGAAAATCCTTCTTTCCGCTCGCCGCGCGTCGGGTCCCGGAAGACGCGCGGTAATCGTGATCGACTTCGTGCTGCTCGTGATATTCGTAACGTGGCCCTCTCGACACTCCCGAGTCGCGGATGCGTTCGCGTTAACAGCTCGCTGCGGCCGTAGTTACCGATAACCTCTCGCCGACAATCCCGTGGAACGTTTCTCTCCGGACCCTCGGCGAACTCGCGAACTCCTCGACATTTTTCGATCCGTTCGACGTCGGTATTGGCAGAATTCGGCTCGTCGTTCGTCCACCCGACCACGTCACTGGGCGGCGAGCACTCCGCGAGCACTCCGAAGTGACGTGCAAGTCCGGGAGGCCGTTGGTTATAAAATTCTCGACAGCGTCCGATCGGCGATCTCGAGTGGCCGTTGAAAATTCAATGAAAGCGCGAGCGTCCCGTGATTACGGCATCGCGCGGCGAGTCATTACGATCGATCATCGTCCATGCTAGACCGCCGCCGTGCGAGAGGAGGTGTGACGTCGATCGCGGAGGTCGAGAGCGAGAGAACGAGGGCGAAAAAGAAGCGAGAACTCGCTCATGATAAAGACCCGCGGCCGGACTCGCTCGCGATCGTAGTGCTCAGCGACCGGGAGAGCCGCGTGTCTCGATATCGATCGTCGCCAGAATCCGCACGGACGGACGGCTGAAATCGAAAACGATCCGCGGACTCGGACGCCGTTGACACGCGCGTCTCTCGTATTCCTCGCGGAGTCTGGATCGAGCGCTGGGCATGGGCAGCAACAACCGCCAGTAGCAACCCTCGAAGACGGAGTACGCGGCAGGTAGTTCGTCTCTCTCTCGACGTCTCCCCCTTTCTCTCTCTCACTCCCGGTCGATCACCCTGACCCTCCTAACATCGTCGCAACGACGTCGTCCTTCTGGCGGTGAGAGCGGCGTAGGAATATCCACTGTCTTCGCGTCGACCGTTCCCGTGCTCCTACGTGTACCCCGCGATTACGCTCCGTGCGTTCGAGCGTGGACGGAAATCGGCCCGCCGGCTGCCGGTCTCCCTCTCTCTCTTTCTCTCTCTCTCTCTCTCTCTCCCGTAATGCTTGCACACCCGACAATGATCACGACCACAGAGACGACGATGACGATGCCGAAGACGAAGACGAAACGGCCGGCCACGAAGAGAAGGAGGTGAGGCGCGATGAGGATACGCCGACGATTATCCTGCCACTGTGCGTTTCGTAGAAAACATATCGGCGTGGGTGGAGGAGTAGCAGGAGAAACAGGAGCAGGAGGAGCAGCAGGAGGAGGAGGAGGAAGAGGAGAAGGGATCGGGGATATGCACCACCCCGCCACATTCGCGCACACTGCCAACCCGTAGTCACCTCATAATCGGGGTCACTATCACGAGCACCACCACGGATGACACGATGACGATGACGGTCTATGAAAGTACTCGCGACCTCCCCCCGTACAAATCGCTCGCACCGGGGCAAGGATAACGCGTCGCTACGAACGCTGTTAACCCCCAGCAGCGGCTATGATGCGAGGCTGCGTGCGAAGGAGGCAAAAGTCGCGCCAGATAGAGAGAGACAGAGAGAGGGAGAGAAGGAAAGCGACAGTGCGAGGGAGAGAGAATCGTGAGCAAACAAGGAGATTCCAAAGTAAGAAACGGAAAAGACGAGGAGGGTAGGAAGAAGGAAGGAAGGAAAAGGTGGAGGAGGAAGAGGACAGAGAGAGACAGAGAGAGAGAGAGAGAGAGAGAGGGAGAGACGGAGACACAGAGAGACAGCGAGAGAAAGAGAGAAAGAGAAAGAATCGTAGTGCACCCTCGTCGTGTAGTCCGGTTAATATCGCTCTCGTGCGGGAGGGGGTGCACGAAATCACGCGCGCCTCTTTCGACAGCTGTGGCGGCACTGTTTCTCGCCGAGCCGGTGGTGGTCCGCTTGGCACGCGCGCGCGTATCGAACCGACCGAGGGTGGCAAACACACAGAGTCACCCCGCTCCTCAGCCATGGATACACGCCGCACACATACACACGTACACACCCTCTCACGGACCACCCACCTGCACGAATACAGCCGACTCTCTCTCTCTCGCCCTTCTCTTCGCCTTTGCCTCCTTCTCCTCCAACCTCCTCTCTCTCTCTCTCTCTCTCTCTCCGCTTCCTCGCTCCGCTCCCTAGGCTGACGCCATCCCCCACCCCTGGCGAACCTACCCCCTGTGCAAGTCGGCGAACAGGACACGTACGCGACGATCGGTCAGCCGGTCGTGCCTCGACCTGCCTGGCGGCTACGTGGGCCTGCAATCGATGCGCCCCTGTACGCACTTTTCTTTTATTAACCCCTTCTCTCTCTCTCTCTCTCTCTCTCTCACTCTCTCTATATTACCGCGCCATGGATGCGTCCAAGGATCGCGATTGCCAGCGTATCGCTGTCTCAGAGCGAACAGCATTGCAGTTTATGGTATCAATGCCTTGTCAGCCGTAGGGCTCTGACTCTTTATTGACTGTCGACCGTTCTTAGTATTTATTCGCTTCTGGTGCAGTACCCAGTTATGCGGATAACAATTCGACTTTTCCCCTCGCACAAGACGATCGCTTCGTGAGCCGTGGCAGTGCGCTGGAATGTCTTTACACTCCTCTGGAGACACCGTAAAGTGGATATCAACTTTCCCCGAAGAGCGAAAATCTTAATTTCCGAGCTCGACGCGTATTAGACCAGACGGCGTCGCGGAGTTTCTGCCCTGTACAAAATTCAACCCGCTTCCCTCGTACAGCTAGAAGTCCAAGGTCCCGGTCTCTTCCTCAAAAGCCCTCGAACTTCTGAACGAGCGAGCCTCGCGCAGGTAAGAGTCGACGAACTCCGTTCGGAGTTCTCTGGCTTGATCATTGAGATGGACAAGCGCTAGCGCCGGCCCCGTCACGGAACTTCTCGCCGTAAAAAGGCACGGCGAAGCTACCCGACACGACAGGTCTCGCGAGCCGTTACACGGAAGGTCCTTAATCTTCCCGAGAACAGTTTAGCTCGGCGAACAGAACGACCCCGCGCTCTGCCTGGCGTCAACGAACTCCATTGAAATTCGTTAACGTCCCGATGTCCCAGATCGACAAGTGCAAGCTTGTACCGCGGTGTACCGGAAGCTTCGATCGTGAAAGGGGATGCAATTATGCGGCGCGGTGTGTCCCAGGCGAATAATTGCGTGGATTACGTCCAAGGATGTCCATTCGTACCTATACGTCGACAGGACCGATTTGCCGCTCCGCGACTTCCCGTCCGCGGAAGTTTGATCGATGCGACGTGTATCGGTGTCGAGCGTGCCGTCGAAAGAGGGACGTCCTGCATTGGCACTCGGTCCCTCTTACCTCTTTCCACCCCGCGCCCCTCCTCCTCCTCGTCCTGCCGATTGACTTTTCGCTCGTCGGCCGCACCGCATTACCTGCTCCCACGTTCGCCGAGACGTTCTCCTTCCGATCGAACCGAGCCAGCCACCTGGAGCCCGAACTGTCGCGCTTCAGTCCGTATCGACGAGTTTTATTCGCCAGTGAGATCCGCGCGCCGCTAGACTGGCTGGCTTCGCCGCGGCAATCCGGAGGCAGGCTTTTTCCCCTTTAATTTCGCGTGACCTATATGCGGCGCGAGCGGCGGGTATTAACGGAAATTGTTTATTACCTTTACAAATGCGCGCGAGCGACGTACGTTCGGCGTAAAGGGCTCGATTCGAGGCGGAAAACGCGCCCGATGCGGTCGCGGCGAGAGGAAACGATCAATCGTCAGACGTTTATTGGGCTTGCGTCAAATTGCGTACTGCGTCTTTGAGAATCCAGACAGTTCGCGACATAAGAGTCCGGTGTTGTATCAAACGCGATTTGATCTTACGTCAGCGTTCTTCCGGCGCTGTCTGCCCAATTTCCCACATTACTACTGACAATTATACCTAACCCCGGCACATGAGTATTCACGGTCCTGGCGATCATTCACATCTATCCATTTACGAATACGAAAAATTTTTCTTCCTGATCAGTTCTGCTTATTTCAATTCCAATAGATTACAGGCACATGTCAGTAGTAAGGACTATAACTAGTCCGACGACACCGACGGAAGAGTCTCACGCAAAACGTAAACTCGTCCGCGTCGTAAAGCGATGACGTACTCGATCGCAGAGAAACGGAACGTCGATCATAATGCGGGCCGTTAAAGACATCGTGAAACTTCGCAGTCACTCTCGCATAGCGTCGGGACGGAAATAGTCTGTCGGGAGTTCCGATATCGATACCGCGCGCAGCGATCTTGCCGCTCGTTTCAATATGTCCTGCCCGCGGCAATTAAGGGTGCGGGAGAGGGCGGCATCTGACGTGTCTCGTAATTCACGTCAGCCGTACACCTGCAGTCTCTTATAATTGAGCAACTTCTGCAGGCTGACGACAGACGACATCCATGCGGCGCATCCAAGTCGCATCGACCCGCTGGTGCGTCGTGACGAAGGACTCCGGCCCATTCAAAGGCTGACTTTTAAGTTTTAAATCGACCTGCGACGTTTTCCTCGCGATTCACGCGCCAACAGCCGGCATGTGTAGTCAGGGATGTTGGCGGGGGCGCGGGGGTGTAATTTAAATGACGAACGTGTCACGGCTTCAAGTCCTGGGAAAGAAAGAGTAAGAGACGCCTGACGCGACGGATGGGACTCGAAGCTGCTTTTCAGTCAAATCGTATTCCGGAGAGATATTGCGGGACGGTTTTCGTACCTCCGTGTCTCTCTTTCTCTCTCTTATTCTCTCGTTCTTTCTGTCAGTCTATTCCGCTGCCTGCATACAGGGTGTACGTATCATACTGCGTGAAACTGACTTTAAAGAGAGAGATTCGTGATTCAGAAGCAACGTGTGTACCGTATCTTCGATTTATGCTCGGATCTCTGCCGTCTCTGCTTTCAAATCACTTATTTATGATTTAGCAACGCTTGCGTCTGAAAGTCAGGTTTGGATGGAAGCTGATAATGCAGAGGATTGTGTGCAGTATACGCTCTGGAACGTTTTCGTATTCGGTGATTATTAGGATAGCGTTTCGCGCATGCACGTCCGTCTTCCGTCCAATTTCATTCAGCGAGTCCTTACATCCGACGTGCATCCGTCACATATTCTCCCCGAAATCTGACACGCGTCCGTACGAACTTATTTCGTTCCTTTTAAGATCCGAATGCATTAGCGAAGGTGTACAACCACATGTTGTGTTACACTCTATTCGTCTCTCTCTCTCTCTTCCTCCTTTTATTTTTTCCACCGTCCTTTATCGCTTTATCACATATTCCGCCTATATCTTCTGTTTTTCCGTCTCTTTTTCGCTTTCCACATCGGCAGCCAGAGCAGTGACAGATTTATGCCCCGATGCCTCGAAGGCATCATCTCTTTTATCGGAGCTGCTGCATCCCGTGCGAAACGAGCCAGCCGTTTACACGTAAAGAGAGGAATACCCGCTTTTTTTTTGGTGTGTCTTTTTGTTCGACCAAGATCGTTATCTGAACTTCGTGGCTCCCTTATGCATTTTTATCTTCGCTGTGTTGGCCTCTTCCGCGCGCTTTCTGGTCTAATATCAAAGACAGAACATGCGTTTTTGTACAGCTTAGGCCGGCCGACAATTGATCGTTATTCGTTCACTCGCCAATTTGCATCGGCGGAGACCAATTGGGAATCAATGGGCCAGACTCGGATATTTTTGGTAATACTCGGCTCATTTGTTGCTCCCGTTACACTGATTATTTCTGCGACGCCGCCGTTTGTTGATAAAAGTGCTACTGCACCTTCGATCGGTTACAGATTTGTTCTCTTAAGAATCGTGTTTCCGTTAAATTTACAAAGAATAAAATGCTACCGTTGTGTAGTCATGGCACCTGAATAATGTTTATCGTCATAGCGAATTAATAACAAATCGACTTCAGAAAAACGCGGAACAGAAGGAATAATCAGACAATTTTACGAACGTTCATCCTATTTCATGAAATCATTATGCAGTGGTGATTGTAATAAAATAAAACTTTTAATTAATGTATGCATTAATAGCACAGACGCAAGCCAATTTTTTCTTACAATTAGAATTGCTTCACATTTGTCCGTAAGGTGTCACTACCTCCCTTTTAATCGAACCGGCGGAGCTCTTTTATACTAAGGTAAAGCAGATCGAGCAGATGGCGGCCGTTTTCGAGGTGCTTTGGCGGCGCTATCCGCCCCCACTTCCAGCAGCGACCACTTCACTGCCAGGCGCGGTGAGCGGCCGCATGGCCAGCACCGCCTCTCTCGCCGTAGCCCGGAACCTTACGGTTCGGCGGGCTTCTTCGAACGCCGAGCGTCGGGGGTCTTCAACGGGCAGCAGGTCACCAGACAAAGATCAGACGCAGGACGCAGCTCAACACTCGGCAAGAGTAGTCGCGTAACAACCATTATTGTACTGCATCGTACCTTCCACGCTTTCACACAGTGACTAAATAAAAGACGTTCAGTGCATTTCACCCGAGCTTATTTATTGTGGCGAGAGCCAATCACTCTCTCTACAGTGCAGACCCTTCAGAACAAAGGCATGTGTTGTCTTATAGTATCTAGTCAATGATTTATGGTAGTTCCAGTTTCCTCTACCAGGGTAAACGCTGTGTACACGGTGGTATGACAAACCGGGATGGCACGGTTAGTTCGTGTATAATTTCATGCGTTATTTTCGTCGAATGTGCGAATTATACAATTGACTCTGTGAGAAAACGTTGATCTCGATGTTCTGACCCGACGGGAAATCGGTTTTCTCGTGCAAGTATGGTGAGTGCACGCTGCTATCTGTGATGCCGAGAGACCGCTTGGTCGAGGATAACCTAATTCTCTCTGTTCTATAGTTAGTTTTCGATGACACGGATATCTGAATATAACGTTTTGTGTCGGCTTTAGTGTGAGCCATTTTCATAGTTTAACGTCCGTTAATAAGAACTAATCTGGTGTTACGTTTAATTCAAATTGCACCGATTGATGTAGGACTGTGTTTGAAGCTAACCTTTCAGCTGAAATTCTTTAAAAGGTCATTCGCGAGCTCTTTTCTCAGATAATGTGTAGTGGTTGCTTATCATGTTGGTTGAGAAACTATGCTAATCTATTACAGGCTTCAAACGATGGCATTCCGCCACCTGCAGCTGTACCCGGATTTCCACCAGCAGCGCCCACTATGACTTCCACTTTTGTGCCTCCAATTATGCCAGCCGCACCTTTCATTCCACCTCCAAGTTTGCCACCTGGACCGCCAGGCATAATGCCACCGCAGTTTTCTATTCCACCGCCTGGATTCAGTTTTCCGATGACTGCAGCGCCTCCACCTGAGGCAGGAGTCATAGGTTCATTAGTTTTTATCAATTATTAATTGCGCAAGTCTCACAGTCTTTGTTTTAGCCACATTTATTTTCCATTATATGTTTGACCTCTACATTCTGTATCAATAATTTTTAAATCCTGCATTAGATTTTTGATATATAGCATGTCTATTAGCTGCTTTACATTGTTACGTACGTTCTAACATACTTTACCACAGAAAATTTGAAAATGCAATTATATTTGTACACGTACGCACCTTTGGTTTCATGAATTTTGATTCAAAGCACGTGGCAAAGTTGTACAAAGCTAGCCGGCTCATTAAGATTTAGAAAAATGTAATTGCATTTCCAGCTGCACCGCCTCAAATAACCGCGCCAGGTATTCCTCCGCCAGCTCCTATGGGAACCGACGCCGCCACTGGAATACCTGTCTCGACTTCAGAGAAAAAGACTGACTGGACGGAGCACAAGGCTCCCGACGGGCGGACGTATTACTACAACAGCGTCACCAAACAGTCTTTATGGGAGAAGCCGGACGAATTAAAATCGCCTAGCGAATTGCTTTTGTCGCAATGCCCATGGAAGGAGTACAAATCTGAAAATGGGAAGGTCTATTATCATAACGTTAGTACTAAGGAGTCTAGGTGGACGATACCCTCAGAATTGGAGGAGTTGAAGACAAGGATTGCAGCTGAGGAAGCTGCTGCTACCGCTGCAGCTGCAGTTGCAAGTGCTACGAATACGTAAGATTTCAGGCTTAGTTCGATAACGATCACTTCGATTTCTTGGCATTTCATTGTCATTGTTTCATTTAAACAATCGTGTGGTTCTGTTGTAGTGTAGCTGTAATTCTATACCTATGTAACTGTATTAGAGTTTAAATTGTGCATAAACTTAGTTTTGTTGTGGTAGCATAAGAAATGGTACAAGGAAAAGAAATTGTTCACAGGGGAATAGTACCAGTGTCGATGCAACATTTGTCACCGAACATAGCGACGATATCTCAGACCAGTACACCTGAACCAGGTGGAAAATCGGCAATTGAACAAGCGATGGCAGCTACTCTGGCTGCGATAAATATTCCAACGCCACCGGCGAAACCAGATGAGGACAGCAATTCGGCGAAGGGATCGGCAAATGATAGTCGGACGAGTACGCCGGAGCCGAAGATGCAATTTAAAGATAAAAAAGAAGCAATAGAGGCTTTCAAGGAATTGCTGAAGGAAAGGGACGTTCCTTCCAATGCGACGTGGGAACAAGCAGTGAAGTTGATACAAAACGATCCCAGATATCCTCAGATGAAGAAATTAAATGAGAGAAAGCAGGCATTCAACGCCTATAAGACGCAGAAGTTAAAGGAAGAACGGGAGCAAGAACGACTTAGGTGTGTATAGGTTTTACTTCGCCATACTTGTTACTGTAATGCATTCTTTGATTAATTGATTCCCAATTGTAACATTAGTTTGTTGGTTAACATTTATAAATTTCGTTCCGATCATCGTAATAATTGGTGCGCAGGTTAAAGAAGGCCAAAGAGGACCTCGAGCAGTTCCTGTTGGAAAACGAGAGAATGACGAGCACGACGAAGTATTACAAGTGCGAAGAAATGTATGGAAATTTAGAAGTTTGGCGAGCGGTCGGCGACTCCGATCGCCGCGACATTTACGAGGACGTCATTTTCAATTTAGCTAAGCGCGAAAAGGAAGAGACGAAACAGCTGAAGAAGCGAAACACCAAGAGACTCGCCCAAGTGTTGGATACCATGACTGACGTCACGTATAGGACAACTTGGCAGGAGGCACAGGCTTTGCTTTTACAACACTCAGCGTTTGCGGAGGACGCTGATTTATTAGAAATGGACAAGGAAGATGCATTATTGGTATTTGAAAATCACATTAGGCAGCTGGAGAAGGACGAGGAGGAGGAAAAAGAGCACGACAAGAAACGGAAGAAGAGGCAAGAGAGGAAAAATCGGGACGGATTTATAGTAAGATATATTAAGTTTAAATGTCTTCGATTTTTCTTGTGTGTTACTAACGCCAAGCATTTCAGAGTCTTCTTGACGAGCTCCACGAACAAGGAAAGTTAACGTCCATGTCACTTTGGGTGGAACTTTACCCAATGTTGTCAGCCGACCTCCGCTTTTCCGCCATGCTTGGCCAGTCGGGCTCGACTCCCTTGGATTTGTTTAAATTCTATGTTGAGGACCTAAAGTCCAGATTTCACGACGAGAAGAAAATCATCAGGGAGATACTGAAGGATAAGAACTTCGAAGTACAAGTGAACACAACCTTCGAAGAGTTTGCGACTGTTGTATGCGAAGATAGAAAATCAGCGACGTTAGATGCGGGAAATGTTAAGCTGACCTACAATTTGCTTCTTGAAAAAGCTGAAGCTAGAGAGAAAGAGCGCGTTAAGGAAGAGACGAGGAAGTTTAAGAAATTGGAGACGAGTTTTAAGAATCTCCTGAAAACTCTCAATGTCAATTATCAGATGTCTTGGGAAGACGTTAGGACTAAAATTGAAGAGGAGCAGGACTTCAAGGCTATCACGTTGGAAAGTGAACGAGTGAGGATCTTTAAGGAATATCAGCATGAACTCGAGGAGAGTTGTAGTCATCATCATATAAGGAGTAAAAAGAAGAAAACTAAGAAGATGAAGAGGAAATCACGGTCACGCTCTCACAGTGTGAGTAACCAAATTGAATCATGAACACTTTTATAATATGTGTTATAATTTGTTTTACACAGTTTTCTTCATACTTTCATTTATCAGGAATCAGAGGGCAGTGAAAAGGGAGTGAAGAAGAAGAAGCACAGATCGCGTTCGCCAAGTGTTCCTAGCAAATCCGACAGTTCCGAATCGGAATCGAGAAAGTCGAAAAGAAAGAAGAGTAAGAAAAAGCGCGGCCGTAGTCATTCGGTAAATACAAATTTTATTTTTCTTTTCATCCCGAATCGCTTCTTTCCCATAAAGATTCAGAAGAGCAATATTTTTCTTTTGCAGCGTTCACACTCGAGACTGCCATCTTCGGAGGAGTCACCAGAAAGGAGAAGAAAGGAAGAAAAGCACAGACGACAATCCGCTCACAGTGAAGGCTCCGTAAACGAAAATGCGGAACATCACGAACTTTCGGAGGATGAGTTAGAGAAACAGCGAGCGCAGCTTCTACGCGAGCTTCAAATGCAACAAGAAGAAAACTAAATGTAAAGGCTGTACGTTCTGCGATCAGAGACCTTCTAAACATTTACGTTCTTCAACGTCCACGAGATACTCCCAGTCAGATGCCGAACAATCTTATTTTAGATAGGCAAAAAAGTGTAAATCTTTACAGTGGTTTATACCTATATGTTACAGAGAAAAACGATAAAGTTTGCAGGATGCGTGAATTCAACAGGGACAGCTCATGGTACAAAGTGAGAAAATGTGTAAATTGCGAACGAATTTTGCGTCTCTCTGTCAAGAGAGGAAAGAATGTTTGAGCTGTTCAGAAATATAATAAATCACTCACGAACTTATTGCTAAAAATACAGTGCGTTACGCAATGCATCGAAACCTTGCATTTTCGACGTACGCGCTTTTCTAAAAATACAAGCAGACGCGAGTTACAGTTTTGTTTCTGTTCACGCTTCATATCCCATATCTCTTTCTACGTTGCATAATGCGCAACGGAGAATTCCTGAGGATTCCCTTGTTCCTTGTGTTTGAACAGATTATGGTGTTCGAAGTTCAATGCAAAAGATACGTTATCTTAAACAGATGTTTAGTCAAATGATTTTGTTTCCTTTCTGTATATTTTTCTTAGTCATTAAAAATGATTAAGAAATTACACAGTCGATATTAATGCATGTGCTAAATTGTCTCATTGCCAATTCGTTCATTTCACACGTAATCTCGAGGGTGTTTTCAATTTAAATATACCTACGTTCGTCTAGAAAACCTAGCTCTATATTTCCAGACCTTGACATCAAACGCTGGTCAACCTTGTCTAACGACAGTACCCCTATAGATGATAATGCATCATCGATATCTTTTTCCTAAGGAAACATACCGAGAGTTGAGTACCAACAACCCAAATAAATTCGGTACACTTGATGCGTTTGAAAGAAGCGCGCGACTCCAATAAGTTCGTACCTTGCCGAATATTCGTCTCCTTGGTGGAAACATTTAGAAGGTAGCTCTGGTTAACTATTTGCCCGATGGTGGTCGCCTTGGTGCCCATCGGCGGTACGAGCCTGCGCCAACCAACGTTGGAACAGTACGTTACGGCCAGTTACGGCGCGTACGGATATTCAGTAGTACGAGGACGACTCGTAAACTTCTCTCCTCGTCGGGAGAGCAGCGTGTGAGCGAGCGAGCGAGCGAGAGAGAGAGAGAGAGAGTGCGTGTGTGTGTCAAAATAGGTCCACGGCAACTGGCAATACGATGTTGAGTATTTGTCGTCAGGCGTTCATCGCCAATAGCCAAAAGTGAGTAAAAAACCACGAAACTTTAACGGGGCCTGTCAACTCGCTCACGCGATATATTGATTATGCCCTTACGAACGAAAGGGGTGAGGATGTGTGCGCGTGTGTGTGTAATGTTCTCGCTATGCGATCTTGGCCTGCTCTGTCTCTCCTTTCCTCCCCTCCTCCTCCACCAGCACCACCACCACCACCATGGGGGGCTATGAGTTCTTTGGGTCCCGATTTCGGAATTTTCCATTAGCCAAGGCGTCGCCGGCTGGTAATGGTCGTGAGAGCACGTTTTGCGTTTGGCTATAAATTTCATGTCTGTCAGCTCTATTGCGGTCAATTATCAAGTATATAGACGCAAGACATGGCCGCAGTGAGATTTGCATTCTATCGGGTGCAGATTTCAGGCAGAGTTATTGATGCATCGGGGTCATATTTGTAAGATAGCTGTTTCCATAGGAAGAGTGATGTATATCTTATGACGACGAAGGAACGGGCGAACCGTTTGGCACGAGCTTCATTGTTCTATACCCAGGAGACATTGATCCTTGATAACTGTTCGGTTCAACGTATCCGTTCGACCAGTTACGGAAATCGGGCCAATGTCCATTAGACCCAATTCATCGTAATGTAGCTATGATAAAGACTACCTTCGTGTCTAATAAAATAGCAGTGCCAGGCTCAATTTCGCGTTACATTAGGGCGGCGGTTATAATTTGTGCAAATCGATCATAGTTGCCGTTGGATGAGTCCAGCGATGCTCCGTTTGAAGGACCAAGGTTCGTGCGCGAAGAATCATTTTAGCAACAAAACGTATATACAGAATCTTATCGCGACAGTGTACAAATATTTTATACCTTTCAAAAGAAGGTCACGAACGAAGAACTTTCCTGCCGGCTTTGTGCAATTTCGGACACCCGTTTCATCCATGCAAGTTGAAATTCGTATAGGCTTCAGTGTATAGGCATTGTTTCGATCCACATGCGAATCTATGTACGTATGTCAGCGCGATAATCGATGTTCCAGTTATCGAAATAGGTCTTTTTCAGGGTCTAACACCAACATGTACATCTGTAATAAATTTGTCGAGGTGCGCGAACGTTCTTTCTACTCTTTTTATCGAACACAATTAGCGAATGTGGTTGACGTGAGGTCTCGTTCGGAAACGTAAACTTGAAACGAAATATCTTGACGCTTACTCAGCAGAAGGTGTGTTGAACGGAAATATTAACGAAACGTTGGACGCTCGTTTACGTCATTCATCATATTTACCTCTCTGCTAACCTAAAAAAAACATTCCTCACAGCTGATCCTACGTGCTGCGTGCAACACGCATATGTACGTTATGTCAGTTGAATAATAAGACTCCTTATAAATGTCTCCGCTCAATGAATAAGGGATGGCTGATGAATGAATTTGCTGGATTCGAAAGTATCGTCGCTCTCAGTGTAGTGTTGACTTTTTCGAGGACACATGCTCGATGTAATAGCCGCCTTCACTCGTTCCGCTGGAAGAGCGCAAAATATATTTAAAAATAGCCTCGCACACCTTTTTCGCGCCTCTCCCCACCGCGCTTTCTGTGATGCAATCGTTTTTGTTTTACACGGCGATATTAAATACTTAATTAGGCGCTTAAATTAATCGTTTGATTTCTTATCGGAGGACGTGTGCACATACATTGTCATTTGCATCGGGGGCAACAACTTTCGGGGTTAGTCCAACGGTGACGTCATAGATTTTGTTTTGAACCAGACGAAATATTCAGCCATGTGGCCCCATTATAAACAGTTTGAAATTCATCTTTTAATTAACGTCGTTAGCGTGAACGGCTCGCGTCCTTGAAGTCCTTCATTGTTATCCCAGTGCTGCGGAACCACCTCTGTCGACTTATTCAAGGCGTTGCTCAAACGGCAATCGTGTATAAATACGCGCAAAGAAAAATATTTGTAACGGAATTTTTTAGTCAGCTGACAACTTTCGAAATCGAGCGCGTTATCGATCAGCCGTGAGAAAGGTGCAGGTCAGGGTGGAAAATGTGCACATCAATCAACAAATTCACTAAATCGAAAAACACATTCAATAAATGGTATCGCCGAGCTTTTTTTCTTTTTTACCCTTTATCTCTCGCTGCTCGACTTAATTTCCGCAATGTTTAAATTACAATTTATCTCCCTGGTAAATATTCGCAAACTAATTGTTAGAGATAAATTATACGGCACTCGGACTGCCGTGTAAATTAATATTATAGGAATAACGCAAACGTAAGCTGGTAACCTGCCGTGTAGATTTTATTCTAGATCGACCTAAGCATTTACCTGAAGGTCGAATAACCGGCCGATAGTTGAAAACAGATATGGTTATCGACGCACGCGTAAACAATTTCAACAATTTTGCTTTCTATTGTTTTTTTGTCGGCTGTCATAAAGTCGTGGTTCATTGAGAACAGATTAATTGACATTGGTAGGCGAACGCCAGAGAATTAATTGATAGAAGGAGATAACCGCAATGAGACGGGTCAGTGAGAAAATTATGTTACATAACGGATTCTCCCCTGGCACCCACTCGCATTGCTTTGACACGCTTAGGCGGCCTCAAAGTAACATTGCACCTATATACATATTTCACATTCGCCCTCATTTTTCTTACGAATTTTCGTACTTCTTTTTAACATCCTCGTCGGTTTCATGATAAAAAATAATTGAACTTGGACGCGTTCCCTTGTCGACTACCGCTTATGGACTATTTCCAAACAGCATGCTAAATTAACGTGTATCTAAATTTACATGCATATGACAAAAGTTGGCAATGATTAACAGATCATTATGTGCAATTTTGCGAGCACAGTGTTTGGATCTGACGCATCATCATTGTAGACGGTACAGGAATAGCAGACATATCATGTTATTTTTTATATCTACTTATGTCTATTCAATGGTTCTTTAAGTTGTGACTTATTTTAGCTGAGCTTTATCAATATCACAGCCTTTTTGTTGTAACAATGTTACTCAGTTTCACGAATATAATGAATGTCTGCAAAATTATTAGAGAATAGTAAG
This sequence comes from Priocnemis perturbator, assembly GCA_963942575.1. Taxonomy (NCBI): domain Eukaryota; kingdom Metazoa; phylum Arthropoda; class Insecta; order Hymenoptera; family Pompilidae; genus Priocnemis; species Priocnemis perturbator. Next base: position 8,030,230 of record OZ012652.1, read on the forward strand.
CTTTTATCTATCCTATTATATCCTATTTATTCTAATGTCTCATGTCTTTAACTTCTTACCTCAAACAGAGATAATAAAGTATAGGTGCTACTCAAGTATATCTGTTTGTAAACAGGTAAATATTTAGTTGAGATAATATTTGCCCACTGATAGCATGTGTACCAACAGATAAGTACAGTATTTGTAAATGGATGATATTATGAGCTCAATGCAAACATAAGTTCATCATTGTCAACTACAGGTTTCAGTCGATTATTTAGAATTTTATGTTTTTGCAATATAATATACCAGATAGTTTTTCCATTGTCTAATTTTCGGATCTATGCACTCAATGAATTAAAAAATTGGGTAAATTGTTTTGTATCAAGCATTTTACTAATTTTATCCTTGTTCAACAGAGTTGGTTCAAGATGTCTGGGCTCAATAGTACCAGTGGCTCATCCTCCAGAGTTTCCTTTGGAGAACGAGCCTATCCTTGGATACAACAAGGGCAGCAAGGAAAGAAAAGAGTTGGAACAAACGTTAGATAAGATGGCCAGCGAATGCGAGGAAGTACCGCTCGTTATTGGTAACGAAGAAATCAGGACTGATCTCTGCAAATACCAAGTTATGGTAATGCAAACGTATTGTATAATCAGTATCCGTATTATCTGCAGAATAGCATCAACGATAATATCGCAAAGATTACATCAAACGCGTTATCAACGACCCCAGCAGTGATACAAGCACACATCATTCTATCTCAATCTTAAGATCTCCCAAATATAGTCTGTACGTTCGCTTTAATCATACTCTTGAAATCTTACCCGATTTCTTTAAAAATCATTATCAGCACTCGCTAACAATACCAGCCTATCTCAACCTTTATATCTTACAAACGTGTCTCTATGCTCGCTTTAATCATGCTGATCAAATTCTTACTCATTGTCTTTCCCCAGCCGCACAACCATAAGAAAAAGATAGCCAAATACTACTGGGCAACGCCAGAACTAATAAAGAAAGCGATCGACGTCGCGGTCAAGGCTCAACGCGAGTGGGAGAAATGTCCGATTGAGAAGAGGCTGGAGATTTGGCTGCGGGCTGCTGATCTAATGGCGAAAGAGTATCGTCAACGTCTGAATGCAGCGACGATGCTCGGCCAGAGTAAGACGGTCGTGCAGGCAGAAATTGACAGTGCCGCCGAACTGATCGACTTCTTCAAGATGCATGGCTACTTCGTGAAGGAAGCGCTCAAGTACCAGCCAATCTCCCCGGACAAGAACACGCGTAACTCGATGAGGTACCGTGGAATGGACGGTTTCGTCGCGGCAGTCTCGCCGTTCAACTTTACCGCCATCGGCGGCAATCTTTGCTATACACCGGCACTGATGGTTCGCATTCCTTTTTAACTCGCTTACTTAGATCTTTGCTCACGCTACATATTTTCTCTGTGGTGGCTTCCGGCTACTCCGATCTCTGTAACTCGTTGGCTGACGATTCCGTTAGTCTCGCGTGGGATCACCGTCAAACTATTGTTTATAGCTCGAATTTTAAGTACATATTGTTAATGCGTACCTCGTTTTCGGCAGATAATGTCTTCCACATTGCGCGGCCATCGAGTCGCTAATATTACTGATCGTTGGTTTATCATTTTGCTATGATTTCAGTTAAACTTAAGTGTGGTGGATAGTGAACTAACTTGACAGTGTCGTACGGTAGATAATTGCGAATGATGTTTTGAATTTTCTCACAGGGCAATGCTGTCTTATGGAAACCGTCTGACACGGCCCTTCTTTCCAACTGGTGGATTTTCAAGATTTGCAGAGAAGCTGGTGTGCCGCCGGGTGTGGTAAATTTTGTACCTTGCGAAGGTCCAGTTTTTGGTGATACGATAACGTCCTCGCCATTCTTGTCGGGTCTAAATTTCACCGGTTCCGTGCCAACGTTCAACCGCCTGTGGAAGCAGGTCGGCCAAAATATCGACAAATATAGAAACTATCCGAAGTTGATCGGCGAGTGCGGTGGAAAAAACTTCCACTTTGTTCATCCTAGCGCTGATACCGAGTCTGTCGTTATGGGCAGCCTAAAGAGTTCGTTCGAGTTCAACGGACAAAAATGCTCTGCGTGCAGTAGGATGTACGTTCCTGAATCTTTGTGGCCAAAGGTAATTCAAACCAATATACAGGTAACCCTCGAATAATACGGTTAATTGGTTCCGTGTTATTCAAAATCTCTTAAGAATGTGAAGAAGGGGAGTATTATAGAAATTGTGCAATAGCAGTATATGGGGTGCTTTACGAAATTTGTTAGAATTTAATTGTGCAGCTTCCTTGGGTGTCAGTATATGCTAGTGTGGAGAGTTTTTGCACGTTTACCGCTTAAAAAACAGAGTCTCTTTAAGTTGTGACATGAGAGATACTCTGCGGTCGTGAACTGTCAGTTATTCTGCTGTCGTAAATCGAATATTATTCTTGCCTGAACATGTTTTTTTTCATGACCATATCTTTAATGTGTAGATAAAGGAAGGTCTCCTGGCTAATCGGGACAAGCTCACCGTTGGCGACGTTAGGGACTTCACGATGTTCACGGGGGCTGTTATTGACGCTGTAGCGTTCAAGAGGATTTCTGGTTACATTGACCATGCGAAGAAGTCGCCCCATTTAGAGATTATCGGTGGTGGACAATGTAACGACTCGTGAGTATTTGCCACTTTTATACCGTCGCTATATGTATATAACTACTTTATGTAAATATTACTCTATAACAGGGAGGGATACTTTATTCAACCTACAATAGTCGTTTCGAAGGACCCAAAGGATAAGATAATGACGGAGGAAATATTTGGACCTATCCTGGCGATCTACGTGTACAAAGATTCCAAGCTGGACGAGACGATGAAACTGGTAGAATCTTCGACTCCATATGCATTGACCGGTGCGATATTTGCGCAAGACGAGTGAGTGTCACAATTAAATGTCCGGAATCAATACTAAACGACCAGAACATAGAGTCGACATAGTTATCGTATAATTCGTGTTACAGGCAATGGGCAAGGAAGGCGCTCGAAGAATTCAAATACACGGCGGGCAATTTCTATATAAACGACAAATCAACGGGTTCGGTGGTTGGTCAACAACCTTTCGGCGGTGGCAGAATGTCGGGAACGAACGACAAAGCCGGCGGTCCTCACTACGCCCTGCGTTGGGCATCACCGCAGTCAATTAAAGAAACCTTCGCCCCAATTCGACGATTCGATTACGATTACATGAAATCATAAGCGGCGAGTCCTTGTTGATCGACGTCTCGCACGAATGCTAATGGTTATTAACGGAGAAAAGGTGCCACGTATCGTACATCGTTCGTATCCTTACACATTGCTTTTGGAATCTTCAACTTCAGACGTTGCTTCGAATATTGCGATATCCATAGGTCGCAAGTCGAATCCGCGACCGAGGTATTCGTACTATTGATAACGATGGGGTATCGTAATTTGAAGCTTTATAATCCCCTTTTAACCGTTCATCGCTCATTCCCTTATTCAGAAGTTCCTTGCAAACACATGGTATGGTGTTGTTTTATAAAGCTGCCGATTCTGCTTTGTACGTTTTTAGTAAAGAAAACCGGGAAAAGCGAGAGTTTCATGAACGTATCCTATTGTACGACCGTTGCATTTAATTTTCCGAGAACGGTATTCCGCTGTTGTTAACGCGGACAATATGTGTGGTGCCTTTACTCTGACATCGATAATGATAATGGTAATAATTATAATATGCCGCAGAGCGGTTCGCGTACAAGTGAAGAGCCGATGTTAATAGTTTGTAAAGAAAATGAGGCAAACACTTGATGTATTTAACCGCGGGTTATTTGCTTGGCTCGCGACACAGTATGTAGGATTCGGACGGAAACAACTTTTGAGGAACACAGTATACATACACGTACATACACAGGGAAATGTTGGACAAATTCGGGGAATAAGTACGAATATATATATCTGCCAAGCTTGCAATGATTTTCGTTATGAAACGCACATCGAAGTTTCTTCTTCGATTTATTTTATTTTCTTATCTTGTTTATGTACCTTCAGAAGGATAAAGACATGTTATAAGCTGTTGAATACCATACATATTTTAAATTAGACGTGCGTTTGTAAAGTTGTTGCAGGTATCCCTGGATATATTTTTCTGTGCAGTTTTTGTGATTTACGAACATAACATTCGTTATCAAACGCGATTCAAACGTGCTTAATAAAATGTTCCAAAAATTCTCTGAGATATATTGTATCTGGTATATCGAAGGTGTATAAGAAATGGTTTTTCCTTTGAGGAGCCAGAAGTTCAATTTTATGTTAGGCGGACAGATACACGGAACGTTTTGGGGATTAGATTGGGTGAAAATGTTGGAGAATGTCCACCGTCGACAATAAGTTTAGGAATCTCTGAACTTCGATGTGCGTTTGCCAGTAGATCGAAATGTTATTGTGTCATGCATTTTCGTCGCATGCAGTAGTCCCCGCGTCGTTAATATCACGGATATATTCAGTACCGTGGAACGCAGTGCTCGTATAATCTCAGGAAATGATTTGAGGAATCTGTTTTAGAGCGGGAATGAGAAGCCACGACGATAACTAACTAACCATAGTTAATAGCGATGAACAGCCACTGAGCCGTGATGTTGTCTTTAATGTTATATGGGCATGTTAGAGGAATAGTATTTTCTTCAAATTTTTGAAACCTTCGATAAAGTCAGTGTAACGATTTTGTGTAGTTTAATAAGGGAACGGACAAGAATTTACTAATAACGTGCGACTCGTACGATCATAAATATGGTTGATTATACTTAACGTGCAATGAATATTTTCCATTGGCCACTGTACGATATTGCATTGTGAACAATATTTTTGTACCGTGAACGGAGATATTCGATTGGAACGTTAAGTGTATATTGGCTATGTGAAAAGTTAGCGTGGCTTACCGAGAGAAAAACGTTTTAATTCAGTTCTCTGCGACCTCATTCTTTTATACTCTTACATACATACACATACACACATAGACACAAATACATAACACACGCGTCACGTGAAAAAACGTACGCGCTGGCTAATTTTTATCGTGTAACTTAAATTAAGTATGTACAAAAAGAAATGAGAAGTGAGCCATGTACAAAAACAAGAACCCTTAATAGGACAGATTGTTATCGTCGATCCTGAGGGACAATTTACCAGAGAGAGAGAGAGAGAGAGAGAGTGAGTCAGAGTGGGAGGAAAAAGAAACGGTAAATATTGGTCTTTGATTTAGCCGCGAGAAAGAGAGAGAGAGAAAGGGGTAGAGAGAAAATTTACAGTGTAATTTATTTTAATTGTAACATAGCAATAAAACAGGATGCAATTTGATTGTCTTTCGTTTGCGCGAGGAAGAACGATCTTTTTGCTTTCATGCGCCGCTCGAGACCTCTTTTCTTCGATTCTTTTCCGATGTGTTGAATTTAATAAAGTTACATAGGCTGTGAACAAAGAGCTAATGAACGAGATTTAATTGTTTATTTCGTTCACTTCGATTAGTTCAAGTCAACGAGAGCGCGCTGACAATAAGAAGAAACCTGAATTCAGGTTCACTGTGCATTGAACGTGGAGGGGCTGATAAGCCAAGCTATGTAAGTCCGCAAAAGTAAATTTTGTGAAATCAAGGAACTCGCATTTTATTTCAACGAACAATCCTCACAGGATCAAAACCATCCCCAGCAAGACATTCGTCGGTGACAAAATTAAAAGCACCGACGAGATACCACAAGATTTTGTTAATAATATCTCGTTCCAACGTTACTGGTTGGATGTGGTATCTGATCATAACGTTGCTTGTGCTGAGAATTGATACTAAATTCAACGAACGACGTCTTTCAATGTGGCACAAGTCGTCCTATCAAATCGTGTATCTAATTGATTCGTTGACCGTTCTTAAAAGAACGAATTGTTACATATTCGTTTCGATGAGAGTCAAGCTGCAGAAGAGTTGCTTCCTATATCGTAGCGGTAGCGCCTCTCCGAGATGCTGCTCCTTGTCCAATCAGATGCCAGCCAATCAGGTTCCTTGATTTCATCTCCGAGTGCACTGAGCATCGGTCCTGCGCAGTTCCCTATGTGCATCGGTAGCGTCTGTTTCATCACAGGTGAGCTCCCACAATTCTTTCATTTTAATTATAATTATTTTTGTTCCGTCTGCCAAATTTATGACTGACACGTAACTTGAGCAAAGGGCAACATCTGCATGTAAATGTTTTTACTCAACGATGCATATTAATCGAAATATTCGCCTCTGATTCCAGGCACTCTTGGCACTCGGGAACGAGAAGAGCACGCCGTGGCAAGAAATCCCGATTTTCGCAGATTGACGTCAATTCAGGTGAGTCAGACAGTATTTGATACACTGATTAGGTGGTAGGGTCGGGTGGACAACTGATTCAGTAAGAATTTCGGGCTTTTGCAGTGTTTTTTGAGCTAGAAATGCAAATATTGAGATTTTCTATTCTGTAACCTGAAGGTGTGCATATTGAGTAATGGCACCGTTTGAATTTTCGACCATAGTGCGCCAACTCGCCGCGATGGCGCTTTGCGCCAGAATCGAACTTTCTGATATACGTATATTATACTAGCAACAATACGAAAACGAGATTGCTTACATATCGTTTGGAAAATATATTGGAGTACATTTAACATTGTAAAACAATTTGAGCAAACATTATTTTTTTACTACGCTGTAGAATCAAAGCAAACAATATCGCATAGCAGGCAGAAAATACTCAATACTTGTGTATTATTCTAACAATTAATTTTAATATTTTTTATTAAGGTTAAATATTTTTGCTAACATAATTTCATAACTGTGACTGCAAATCGCGTATTTCGTTCCATATAAGAGGTCAATTATTCTATAATTTTTAACTTTCTCACATATTGAAAAAATTCAAGCTTACGAAATCAATTGTTCCATCAACATTTACTTTGCATCGTTTGTTCATTTTACTCAATCAATGTCTGTTTTCTGTTTCAGGGATTTATAACAATTTGTATTTAATAAGAGGGTATTATTATGCTCTCCCTCAATGTTTCTTACAGAATTTTGTGGCCGCGTGCAATGCGGTTTAGAGTCAGTGCTTGATTACGTAGTTATTTATCCCGATTCTAGCTGAATTGGCTATTTGCAGTAACTTCATCCCTTTGCAAAGTAATGTAGAGTCACGCCAACTAGAGTCAATATTGTTCGATAGTAATATTCCAAACTTTTGTATTGTAATTTATTGTAAATTATTGTAAATTATTTATCGGAATTAGAGTCAGTGATCGCAGAATAAATTTCTGAGTCTCAACAGTTGCACAATTGCATGCGATGTTCTTGCGTTTTGCAAGGTACGTTCAACATTGATTTATTAATTTTCGTATTTGTTTTCGATCTCTAGTCTTGTTCGTTAACAGGATTATAAAAATGTTGTATTAGCATTGCAATTATTTATTTCGATACATGGAAATCCGTTATTTATAGTGATTCACTATTCTACATGTTCACATTAGAATTGATCAAATATTAATATGTTACAGAGCACGATTTTATACAGCATTCGACATTCGATTGAGCAAGAACAAGTTGACAAAGATGCCTGAGCCAAGCAGCCAAATTCATAGTCTGAGGGTCAAGGGTCCATTATTGCAGCGTGTTCCTGTGGTATGCAGACAAGACAGCATTGGTGAGTGAAATCTTAAAGTCCCTCCAGTCACTCAATCATGTCGTAGGGCGAATGGTCCGAAGCGACACGGGTGATTGGTTGTAATTATTCCTCAGAAATTGTAAATTGAAATGAAGAGCACAGTGACCATAGTTAAACTCCAAGGAGTTTACCTATGAGTGGTATTTTGTTAGGCCCATATTTGTGTATTCAGAGTAGGATAGGTCTCCCTTGCTCAAAGCTTGTTCTATTTTCATAAAAAGATTTTTAATCGGGATAATAATTTTTAAAAGTGGATTAGTTGCAAACAAACCAGTTAATAATTACTTGCAAAGTCATAATTATCATTGAAATTGATGTATTCAATTTAATTTTTTAATCACTACTGTTTCGGGTTATAGACATCTCTATAATCAGAAATGATTTCATTTTCGTAATTAGATTATATTTAGAAGAGCAAGAAGACGCTTCGCGACGGGTAGTACCTGTTTTCGGAAAGATCCACATTTGTACTATAGTACAAATTAGTTTCTTTAGAACAGTCTGTCCGAAAACAGGTCGCTCGAGGTTAATCATGCCTTTCTTTCAGGTTTATTTTGTTGAGACATTGTTCAGATTTACATTAACTTTAAACTTCACGTTGAAAAATTATGTAATAATATTTCAAAACCAAATAAAGTAGAGTTTCATGCATGCCCAGTTTTTGTTTTTGAATTGAGAAATATTAATATATTTGCATATCTCGAGTTTATATATTCATTATTTAAATTATATTTTCTTGAAACAGTTGAGTCACATATAAGATGAAAGATATATGTATATTAGCCCGCATACGTATATTACATATGATGTATTTACTAATCTTAGATCAGGATGTTTTCAGCAAAATGGTTGGTACACATTTTCTTGGCCGTGCTCATTACTTTAAGTCTGAACCCATTCATGCGCCCAGGTGTTGCATGGATGGATCAGACTGGTGAGCACGGATATGATTATTGAAATTTACTAATTTGTACTAGCGACTGTCGATGTGTTTAGTGGCCACTGACATGCTAGCCATTGTGTGTTGTATGAATGGTAGTATTATGGATTGCATGTTGGGTAAGCAAACATATATATTGCCTTCTCATTAGATTTAACTAATTCTCATAATAATTGATTTTATACGAAACCACCGTGATTGCTACTCAATTTTTTTAAATACCACGCAATATGTTTTGTGAATTATACAGCATTCGGTTGTATAGTAAAATGAAGTAGTCAAATTCGCGATCGCGTCTAACTTGCATGGTCACTAACCTTTGGCAGTCGATTTCAGGAAATGGTACGTAAAGTAGTGAAATGAATGATGATGTGCGCTGAGTTCGGGTGTCGGAGACGTCCCGGGACGTACTCTCTAGAAATAGGCCCTTTGCACCCGGGCGGAATGTGTGAGAATCCGGGAGTGAGTGTGTTGGTGTGATTGCTTTGCATTTTCAATTATAGGAATTAGGAAGGCAGGTAGCATACTTCTGTGTGAATGGTAATTTTTAAGTAGGAAGGGCCAGCGGAAGCTATCACTTTTCTTTCGCGAATACTGGTTAGGCGTTCAAGTGATATGTCTTTACCTGGGATTCATTTGACTATTGCAACCACAACATTTTGATCGCGATCTCACTTGTCTTAATAACTATAATGTTACAATCATATTATTTTTATTCCTTATCAGTATACTGTATCATTAACTTGCATCACGTTATTGTGATGTGTTTTTCCTTGTATTAATAATCATTACCTATAACTTATCAATGATACCTCACGTAGCAATATTGTCACTTCATGAAAGTCGTATTATTAATACCCGTCGTAGAGTTCGGTTGCAACTGTCATTTGCTATACTTAATGTTATTATATATTTTTAAGCAGAAATACGTAATCATTGCACAAAAGAAGTGATATCGCATCGTACAATTGGGTCTGTTGAGTTTCGTACGAAAGTATTTGGTATCATGCTATGCGTCTAAACAATACTTCTCATAGTGCGACTGAGATTCACTTCATTACACATACGAATTACGTATTTCGAACTGATTGGGATTTTCGGTTAAATGTGCACGTTTATGAGCAATTTACAACTTAATTTTTATATTCACGTGTCTAAAAAGGAATACATTTATATGTATTTATATCTATTGCTTTTTACGCAAAATGTTATATCACCACTTTCTACGTCGAAGTTCTTATATTAAAAATGCCTGCGTGCTAGCTTTTGTTCGCACATTTTTCATTCATATGCATACATTAAGATATCGGTATAAAAATATGGATTGGAATTTGATATACGTATATAATCACAATCAAGTGATTATGTATTTATATACACTTCCAATTTCATAAAATCGTGTATTAATATGTATGATTTCATATATGTTAGTATATGAATATTTGAAGTAATTAGGCGGTTGTATAAGTGAAATTTCGGCTGACTTTGTCTCCAAGGGAGACTGTGCTCGCGTTGATATGAAACTCTCAATCCCTATTTATTGAATCCCAATCAGTGAGGGCTTGCTTATGCATGTCTGAACAATGAAGAGACTATTTTGGCATAGTCGAAGCGGCCCGGAGAAGAGGGCCTTCATCGTTGGATTAGTATACCACTTTGTCACTGTGCTCGATCATTATTAGGTGTTGCACATGTAACTTATAGCAGTTACATCTGTAAATGAAAAATATAAAGGTGCTGCCACGATTAACTCTTCTTGTTTTGCGATCTCAAATGAAAATTATATAAAAGTAGAGATGATAATTGCTGTAGAGAAAATATTTCTTCTTGAATTTGTCTGAGGATTTTCAGATTGTAAATAACGTATTTGCCATTTTTTTTTAAATGTGTAAAATGTGTTTTCATACGCTCGAAGCTCTTCTTTATAAATTTAATCTACTATGAGTTATAATATACATTTATATTCTGTAATAAAGAGTTAATCGTGGGCAATTTACTTATGTATTTTCAGGAGTTGCCGATATATAAGCTTCAGAGATGACATTGCGCCGCCTTGATAAATTGTTAATTTGTTACATTATTTCGTATATTCATGTTCATGAAATACGGAATAATAAACTGATTATTGTCGAATTATCATGGCTGGCATCCGATGTCTGAAAATTTACGGGGGGATTTATTTGGGCGGGATATGAAAATTGACGATATTTTTTTATTTAAAGCAACAAGTTTTCAGGTTGCTTTTTTTGATTGCAAAGTATTATTATTGAAATGTATTAATGCGTACTGTTTGTTCCTTGAATTTGTTCCGAAATGACTGTTTCATTGAAGCGTTCGGCGAATGGCAGTCTATGTTGCGTTGATACAGAATGAACATAGAATGCTTCTTTGCCCTCGTTTCAATAATCTACTAATATTTGCTTTTTTCGCAGGAATAATTATAACGATTTCTATTCCAGAATTATAAAATTGTGGATAATTTTACTTGTTTGTTTGGAACGTTTTAATTTTTTCTGCTTTCTGTTCCAGGCCACCGATGATACAGAAACTAATTTTTCTTCTTTTCTTGGAATGTTTTAATTTTGTTTTCCTTTTTGTTTTAAGGTTCCTATCTCAGAGAAACTAACTTCAGTTGTTTTCTCGGAACGTTTTAATATTGTTCTGCTTTCTGTTCTAGGCTTCCTGTCGCAGAGAAGTCCCATACTGGTTGTATTAATTACCTAATTTGTATTTTCGTGGTAATTTATGTTAGCTTACTGTTTCAGGTGCATCAAATTTTCATCAGGCAATCTGGTTTTCCATGGAACTTCATTTTATTTTTTTCTTATAGCACGTCTTACTATACTCAATTACATGGTTATTAAAAATCTCCTTTCTGTTATACAGCTTCCATAGCAGAGGATATTATCTTGTATACTTGTTCTTTATTTGAATTGATCTACAGAATTTTTGTGCTCCAGGACTTTTATTTGCAGCTTCATTACCCATGCAATTTGTTCTTTCAGCATATAACCAATGTATACTATATGTGCCTATTAATTGTTGTTTGTCATGAGTGCACTCATATTTGATTCCTATATTTCATATACAATACATTCCCTTTTCTCTTTGTGTTTTTTTTTCTTGCAGCTAGGTTTCTCCTCAATCATCGAAATCATCAACTGGGAACTGGAAGTGCCCGCTTTGTAATAAATAGTTAAAATTAAAATAGAATGTAAACTTTAAAATATATCCAATGGATCCGTAATCCTAGAAACTAATATAAGTCTTGTAAGAATGTAAGCGTTGTATGAAAGTGAAGAGTACGGTTCTTTGTAAACTGCGGTATGATTGCGACGATGAATGTGATGTGTGTCGATAGTCAATAAAACTTTCAATTTTGTAAAAGAATGGCCGACAGGCTTCTCTTGTCTGTCATTCTCCGTGGCAGGTAAATTAGGATTCTGATTTGCAATTGCTTCCCAGATCAATTTTCTTGATAGAACATTTATCCGGGAAATACCAATATGGAATCATTTGTTTAATGGTTGGAGGTTGGGCCCGTTTTGCAATGCGGGTGGGTCACCACTTGCAGCGACCTCCACGAGGGTGTGACCTGGGAAATCGGTATTATCCACGAATCGGTTTTCAAATCTGAATCGAAGATCATACCGAGCTAAAGGCTGCAAATCGCGTGTTCTGCTCTCCGCAAGAGCTCAGTCGTTCAGTAATTTTTAAATCATTGACATATTGAAACAATTTTTAAGCTCAGGTGTCTCATTAGTTTTTGTAGTGCATGACTGCTGTTTCGTGCTTACTCATTTTTAAGATTCATAAGATGAGCGGTCTATACTATACCTGGTCATTGTAGCTCTGGCGCCGTCGGTAATTCGGTGTAGCAGCGATGGTAACTGGGTGTGTGACTGGGTACTGTAGGTAATTGAGAAATGTAGAACTCTAGAGATGTAGATTACATTTTATTGCATCCTTATTGATTTATTCTCCCTATTGCACATAATGTTACCTGGTTCCTGATAAGTGTGCCCACCGTACTCCCTACCATTTTTGTGGTTTTATGGATCGCCTTCTACGTTGTGAGCAGTGTAATATCATCGACAACAGACAAGACAAAAGAAGTCTTCCATAATTGGTCTTTCTATTAAGGATGCTTCTCATTGGCTTAGGCTCTTTGTCAGTGGTCCTGGCACGATGTGCATCGAATGTGGTGAGCTCCCGCTTTTTAGACACTTCATTGATTTTCGCTGTGCAATCTTTGAATTTGCATAAATCTTGTGAATTCAATGCCGGGAAACCTAATTACGCAAACGTTTACCGATGATGTTGTAACTGAGTTGAAGGATATGATTTTTATTTTAGCCAGTCTTGACAGGTTGGGAAATCAAAGGGCGCCATGGATATCCAGCGTGGTTTTACGCCGTTTTCGCATCAATCCAGTGAGTTTCCCGTAATTCAGTACTGGATTTAAGTGCCAGGGTTACATTAGCAGCTATTTAGACATTTTTCGAAATCACGTGCTCGAGTGGTTAGATATGGAAGCATGCATTTTGAACAGTTCGCGAGTCTCCATTCACCCCCAATTCTACGTGATGAAACGTTACCTAAAGCAGCGTTGGATCTGATACTGCACCCGGCCGATAACGTTGGACGTGGTATGAAATGGTGGGACGCAAACGTAGATTGGTTGATAAGCCTATCCTGTACCCATCTGCGGTCATAGCTTCTGTCTCAGGAATGACCATTACACGGTAAGACCACGAACTTTCTTTTAAAAAAGTACATTACAAAATTGATTGTACATGCATCACACCCGATATGAAAACAATCACCCAACTGTTGTCAACTCCCTCATTTACATTGTTGAACAACGAGTTTATAGGAGCAATTTTGTTATATTCACACGATTTACCACGAATGTCGGTTCATACTAACAGCAGATGTTCTTACAGTTCTTACACATTATAATATTTTCAACTTTTTCCTTTCGACAGATCTTGATAAACCTATCACTTTGATAGATTTTATTGTGTATGTGCAAGGTTGAATTTGTAGGCGAATAAAATATGCGAAGATTTAAACGTTTGTAATAAAATGGTGCCAGAGGTCGCTGGTTTACTTTCGAATCGCAACGGCAGCGCTTTTACTTGCGTTGAGGCGATTACAAGTTTTGGAAAGGTTGACATCATTAACCAACTATATTATATCTAATCGAGTATATTGTAAGCATTTGTTCTTTAAGTTGAATGGGCAATAATGATACTGGCCACATTTAAAGCCTCATGTCATACTAAATCAAATGATCAATTACATTGTTATAATGTCATATTACACCAAATGATAATCATATCAGATAATATCGTGTCCCATGACCAACGCAATTTGCATACATGTTTTTATCGAATGGCACTAGTCTATTCGCCAACTTAACACTACCCTCTAACACACACAGTCTCTCTAAAATACTTTCCCAACATAGACCAAGGCAGACTTGATTCATAATTATAGAATATTCCAAACCGTATCACCCCATTACTGCAACTGTATCAAAACTCATCACTCGTGACATTCGAATCAGGCCGACAAAAGACTGCGTCCCTAATAAACGATAACGGTCGAATCAAAGTCAGCGCCGGAAACACTTTAAGACCGCTAAGTATCCCGTCGTCCAGAAAAATGCCTAATCGCCCTCCTCGTCGAAAGCTCATCCGACGATTGATCGAATTTCACTTTTTTCCGCTCCTTGACTCCCTCGCAGCGTCACGCGCTTGACGAGGAAGAACCCGTCTCTCGGGCAGGGGTGGAGCAGTAGTAACAGAACCGGCGAGACAGAAGGGGGATTGGAAGGCTTAGGGGAAATCGCCATTAATGGCTCGAGCAGGTCGGGTTTGCCGGCGTTCTGTGCGGCTTTTTTACGCCTCTCTTTCCCGAGCGCTCACTTCTGAAGCGCTCACTCAAATCAAGATTCTCGCCTTCTACCGAGCGCCGACCGACCGACCGACCGACCGACCGAGCGAGCCTTGCATGCCTGATTTTTTTCCGTTCATCCGTCTTTCGGCCACTTCGCACTCCCTCCTGGCCCGGAATCGTCGACAATAAGGCGAAGAAAGAGGAACACGCAGCGCGGAGGGAGACAGACGGAATCTAAGGGAAGACGAGGGAGTGAAGGAGGGACGGAGAAATTGTCAGAGAAACGAAGAGAGAGAGAGAGAGGGTTAAGCCCTTTCGCGGTGGATCTTTTTGTTGCTACTAAATGACCGCTTTTTTTGAGGAACCTCAGAATCTGCTCTCCCGCCCCCGCTCTTCCGCGGCGTTCTCTTTCTGGCCTTCTGGGCGGATAAGTTGATGGCGCGGGGGTGGTAATCTGAAATTGGCACGGCGATGAGCGATGGAAGAAGGTGAGTGCCGAGGAGAGCGGGCGAGAGTTGTTTTGGTCGGCCGGATCGATGATTCGATCGGAATCGTGAGCTCTCGAATAATCAGGCGAAAAGGGTATACGTGCGCACGAGTGTTTCGTCGTTACGGGATATTTCCATTCCGAGTGGAGTTTCGGGGGCTGGATTAGGAAGCCGGGGGGAATGAGGACTCGATGTAATTTTGTAGCGATGTGTCAATTACAGGACAGCTTTCGTTAAGTTATTGAAATTGGCCGGAGGTAGAGGCCATGAGGGAGTCTCGTTCGAAGAAGTTGATTTGAGAGCTGAGAATGATTTATGTGCCACCGTTAGAGATGTCCGCTTGAACTCTGATCTTCGCAGCTTCTGGTGTAAATATAAAACAAAGTTCACGGTGCTGCCTCTAACGGTGACGCAGAAAGAGAGCGTCAAACTTGATTTGAGGTACCCTGTACGTTTAATTTCATCGAGTCCAAAATGAAATCTTAAACGCTGCCAGCAGATTAATCAGTAGCATAGGTAACTCGATGTTTCACTTCAACAACATCGCGTCTTATCCGCACACTTAATCTCGATATTCTCTCCTCTATTATCGGTACATCCTGATACACGGCGGAATCGTATCTTCCGCGAGGAAAATAGATCCGTGAATTATGGAAAGCCGGTTTATCGTGGAGCGTGGGTTTTAAAAATTTGATTGCCAGAAGACGGCTCCTTCCGCCAGGTTGTTTTTTTTTCTCTTTCCCCGGTAAAACTTCCGCGAAATCGTCGGAGTGATAAAACGCACGATAGCGATGAGTAAGAAAGAACTAGATGAGAATGAGAGGACGGCGAGGAGGCGGCGGCGCTCGTCCCCACTTTTACCGTTGTCCCTCTCCGCGGGCATTTCTTACGTTTTATTGTCGGCAGGATACTCAAATCAACATTTCGAAGGAGGCCAGAGGGATGGCTTTCGAGGGATTTCGGTTCCGATCGATCGCGGAGTCGCTGCAAGCCTCGCGAGTGTATAAAAAAGAAGGAGAAAAAAAGTGAAGGAAAAGATCACTACTCCAGCGGGGCCGTTCGAAACAGACACCCGTTATTATCGAGATTGCTTTTTATTACGATTCTCTTGCCAACCGACTCCGCTGTTCTACCTCTTTTCTTTTTTTATCGCGGAAGTTGGGGTGACGCGATTTTTCCGATTGCATCTCTCAATTCTTGACACTTCCTCCGACGGCGCCGCGCCGCCGCGTATGGATTTTTTATGAAAAGGAGTCTGTATTGATAAGGGGAGCTTAGCATGCAGGTTGTCATTGCTTGCGGGGGTGTTCGGTGGGTAGAGATTTAAATGGTGTGACCGAGATGAGTGTACGACTCTGGTTTTGTCCGGAAACGTGCTCTGTAAGTAGTACGAGTCAGCCGTATGTCGGACGCTTATTTGGATCGTCATATTTATACGATTAGAAAATAAAACAGTGTTTACCGAGTTTTCATTCGTGCCACACCTATTTACCGCGTCCGTTACCAATGGTATTAACGCCAACACGGGTCACTAAATAACATTATCCAACAACACGTTCTAGCGAGCTGTCGCGGAAGCCTAGATTACGTGGTCTAAAAATGGAAACCAAGTACTTATACCTTACAGTTGAAGTACCTCTCCACCGTCCAAAACGCAATACCTAGTCATGAGTTATCGATACGCTTCCAGTACGGTTCGCCGGGTCGAACAATTTTGACAGTTCCCAAAACTTTTCAACTATCTGACAGAACGATTGCACATATCAATGACCGTGACTGGACAACATGACTCCCGGTTCCGCCGCTGTCTCTCCCTACCACCCACGCTCCCTGCCCCCGTCTGTCTTTCTCTCTCTCTCTCTTTTCCTAATCATGTTCGCAAGAGCGTTTGAAAGTCGTCAAACGGCCTGTCAATTGTGCATCTCCGAGTGTGCGCGTCATATCATATGCACGGATGCTTACGTGTGTGGCCGCCTGCGCGCGTACAGGTACTCCGTATACAGATGCGTTGAAACGGGAATGGCAATGAGGATGGCAACTAAGGTGTTATCAGGAGTACGAAGTGATTGGAATGGGGCGGGGAAGAGAGCAGTCACACACTCCGCGACTCCGGTCGCGTGGAAACCTATATACATGTGTTTTAGGTCGGGGCTGTCTAACTTTGAAACCGCGGGACGTGCTCTTTCCGGCGTGGAATGTCGTTGAATCTAACGATTCCAATAATTGGTTCACTTTGAACTTCGCGAGAGGGACACGGTGGCCCGGGGAGGGGGGGTTGAATGGTTGGTTGGTTGGTGGAGGCTTCGAGTCTAATAATGTGTATTCGGACTTTGCCATTTCATTCCACTGAGCAGCGCCGCGTAGTCATGGAACCGGCGGAGTGGTTAAAAGAATTTTTGGCTCGAATAATTTCCGCGGAAACAGCCGGTCTCGATAGGCGGCGGAAGAGCGAACGAATAAACGAATTACACTCGAGGCCGGGAGCGAATAATATTTCGGCGAACGAGGCTGCGTCGGATTAATTACCGTGCGGATCGCTTAAATGGCGCGCGTACCCGGACGGCTCGGCGCCCAGCGCCCAGATTCGCGTTTTGCGACAATACGTACAAACAATGCCGGCGCATCAGCGCAGCTGGCTCGGGCGCGGATGTTCGTTAAAGGCTCGTTTTCGAAATAGACGCGAGCAGAAGGCGATCCGTAACATCGAGAACGGACATCGCCCTCAGCGAGAATTTAATACCCCGAGATCACTCCTTGTTCTCCCGAGTCTGTCCTCGCCCCGGCTGCCGGGGTGGCGCGCGTGTAAGTGCATATGCCTCCCTTTCGCGTTCGCCCGGAAGTAAGAAGAGAGTCTGCGGCGCGGCAGGAGTGGAAAGGAGAAGAGGAAACGGGAGAAGAGCTGCTCTCGGGACGGGTAGGACGGCGCGCATAGGCGGAGGAATAATCGTACAGGGGTTGCGTCGGTCGAGGGTTACTCGGCATGCTCGAGGGTTGGCTCGGGTTTTAAAGGGCGAGAAGGATACAATATTTCAGAGTGGCGACAAGGAGCGGGCCTGCTTGCCACTGGCAAATTAATTAAATTCCTACGGCCTGCCCGGCGAGCGGCTTCCACGCACCTACACGCTCGCAGCGGTCCTATACGGGTATAAGGAGTCGAATGCAGGCACACGTGGGTGTGCGTGTGCGAGCAAATGTATATATACATACAGCGGGCTTGTACACGGGATGACACACTTAGATGCATGTATATTGAAATATATATATATACGTGCACACATTACATTCGTATAGAAGTAAACATAGGCATAGACGTGTTTGTGGGTATGTGTGTGTGTGTGTGCCGAAATATATATGTAGAGCGTCGTGTAGACGTCAATATGTATGCATGCACACGAGTGCATGTAAGGCTAAGTATATAACACAACAACTACGTACACAAGTGAATGTGTATATAGAGAAATGCATGTATATGGACATGTGTACGTCTAAATACGTTCATTCCTGTATAAATACATGGATAGGGGTGCGTGTAAGCGTACAGGGCGGTTCATGTAACGGGGACGTCGGTCCTGAATGGCCGTAACGAGGTTACCTTTCAGGATCGACGCTGAACGGTGAAGGGGATGTAAGGTGTGCGCTTGAGATTTTTTCTATTTTCTTCTTTTTTTTTCGCCTCTTTATACCTGCCAGCGTGTCATGATGGCACGCGGTTCGATTATTTCTCCTTTCTGCAGCGCTGCGTTCGAAAGGTGCGACTGAATTTTTCTAACCCTCTGCCCGAACCGTGTTTTCCCTCTTCCTTTTTTTTTAATCATTTTGCGCATTCGCGTATTGGAGAGACGAGAGCCGTTGGAACTTTAATTATGTTCTGAACAATATTTCCACAGAACGAGTATAACTTAGCAAATTTTAGTATAAGTATTGAAGAGGATGAGCGCACAGAAAATTGAATGCCGAAGTGACAGTGGCGCCGAACCGTTAACTATAAATGTCACGCGAAGAAAAAAATACGTCAACTATTAACCCGTAGAGCATCGACTGACTTTTGAGTTTTGTAAATTGAAAAAAAAACACGTTCCCTCGGGCAATGACATATAATACGGATATCTCGACGAGTGGAACAAAAATCGGTATAAACTTGTCAGACGCATTCGCGGAAAATAATGAAATCGGAAAAAATCCGCGCTTTTGTTATATCGACGCTATGAAGCGCGGGCAGTATCAGTATCAATTGAACGGAGAAAAAATGGCCGGTTCCCATGAACGATCCTGTACGGCTGTAAACATACGACCTGTATATATCAATGACATTCACATACACACTGACAAACACGACTATGCACGTACAAACACATGCACAGTACATATATACGTTCGCCGAAGCGGGCAAGAGTCCTGTTCAGCCCGTGGGAATATTGTAATTAAGATATGCACTTCCGCCCTCCATTTTCCTCGCGCGCAAACGGCATCCACCCCCCACCCCCACCTTCTCCTTCATCCCTCTTTCGCGTACATCCATGATTTACGCTCCGAAGGACGCGGTATTGTCTGTTTCGACCGCGTCTAAATTGCATCCCATTATGGACGACGAACCGGCCGACACGTAACGGAGGATTCTTGTCCGATTGTGGGAGTTTGCAAGGGTCTCGGTTGAGAGACGTAATATGACGGCTTAGTGGTATTTCGTATTTAGCGCGTCGCCGCTTCGCCGTTGTCGTTTGAAAACGGTTTAACGTACGACGAGACTGGTGTGATCCTCATGAAAATGAGGATCTTACATTTTTTAACGATTTTTGTCGTGTGGGTAATGTTTGGGGATCTTTAAGTTTTTAAGGTGTTCTGTGGTATAAATGATGTTTCGAGGGTCGAGGGTCTTCAATTATTTGAAGGAATTTTTTGTCGTGGTTTTGAGATTTTAACCTTTTTGACGCTATCTGTGGTATACAAAATGTTTCGAAAACGTTCCAGTTTTTAAGCGTTCTTTTCGTATGGCAAATGTAACAGTTTTTTAGTGTGGATCCATCGATTTTTATTACGTGTGACCAAGGTTTAAGATGTGTTCGGAATACAGTCATTAATTCTTGAATCCGACGCTATACGCCAACGTTCACGTTTCTTCTTCATATAAGTATATATATAGTTGCAAAAAGATGTATTATGTTTCTTGGTTAAACCGGGTTTGACACATATACTAAATGACTCGACCATGAATCCCACTGGCCGGGCATGCGCCAGGACGATGAGGATAATAATTATTGTCCCGGTGGAATTCCGCAGAAATTCAGCTTCAAGATTTCCGTAACCAGTCCTTAATTGCGCGTTAGTTAGCGGAGACGGCTTGCCATTATGGACAGCTTTTGCACGCTGGCAGTCAGTCTGATTCTGTTACTATCCATCCTGGCCCAAATACAAATGCTCTTTGTACGTATCAGGCCATCTCGGCTTTTAGACACTCGCTGATAGTCGGCCAACGTTATCTCCTACCCGAATTGCAATGTAACCTTTGACAATTTCACTCTGCCAAATTGCCGCGTTATGATAAATTTTGAACGGTACAATAGCTCACGAGCAATTAATATCGTTTATCAGACTGCAGTTCTGTCTGGCGTATCATTTTCCAGACAATGAACCTATATGGCTTGGATCTTACGTAACGCATTTTACTCCCAGGTGAATCCGAGGAAGTTGTTGAGAGTATTTCGTTATTGCTCCACACACACGTCCGAATTCGCTTCCGACGACAAACACCTCTCAAAACCCGAACTCGTCGTTCACTATGCAAAAAGGCAGACTTCCACCGACACGCAGTCCGGATCAAGAATATTTCTAAGCCAGCTGCGTAACATACTTTCGTCGCCCATTTTGAGGCGACAATCAGGCGTGAGACGGGAGGAGACGCTGGAAAGCTTTCCGGTACCTTGTGCCTCGTCTTCATTTAATGTCACTGGCCGAAAGTTGCCTATAGTCGACATCACCTACGACTACAATTCGGTTAGATACAGGATTTTCAAAGCGAGCCTGCGAAGCTTGTACGGGAACAATTTTCCGCCCAGCAACGTTGTCCTGAATTCGATGCAAATGAACGCTTGCGACTCGCGAACGAAGATCGGCTGGTCGGGCGACGATCTTTTTGATTTTATCGGCGAGACCGATCCCGGGATAGATCGCGTGGCGAGGAGAATGGAGATTGAGTATCTCGATCCGCTGGATCACTTCGTCGTTAAGAGAGATGATATGGTCGCGACGACGGATAAAATCATCGAAACGGTTGACGAGGAGAGGAGGGAAGTTCCAGTTAACAATGCTAGAAGAAATCGTGATTGAAATTTAACGATACTCAGACTTTGAGAGTCCTTTATTTGGTCGCCAAGTACCGAAATAAAGACTGTTGAAACGGGATTATAATAAAATCGGTACATTGACCTCCCCACAAAAATGTAAAATTTTTGGCCGAACGCTTGAACACGTCCACGGATATATAGTCGAACAACATTAAAATAATCTGCCTCGACCCGTCGAAGATTCCCAAGAGTCTCGACGTCCACCCGAAAATTTCCTTTATCGCCTGTAAACGGTCAAATCTCGTTCGGCAAATTTCCCAATTCGACGGGGTGACCGTAAAGCAACATTTCTTCACTGACAACCGAAGGGTCGGTACTGCTCCCCGTCCCTACCTCCTTTCTGTTCCCGCCATCATCGTCGTGGCGCGTTACGACTGCGGAATACTAATGACGAATATACAGGTTCGGATACGTATGTAGGCGGAGATATAGGTTGAAGGTACAGGAATATGTGCGGCCGGATCGTCATTCGACTCGTCGTCGTCGTTCTGAATAGCAACTGGTAATGGATAGAAGGATGAAAGACCTCAAAAGCCCGTCGGGGGAGCAATGTTGCTTCCCACCAATTTTCCCTTGATTATTAATCAGTACATCTGTAAATCTATATTTACACAATTCAGAGGGTTTACCGGTCTGCGAGCCTGCAGACTCGTGCGTCCCATTTCCATGTTGCGGGTACGAACATGTACGAGCAGACATAGAATTTCTGTTTTCAAGCAATTGAACCATAGAATATGGCTCAGTTTCACGTAAACGTTACAAATGCACGATTAGGGAGCGATTTGTTTTTATCATCCATTGAACATTTTTCAGTGATCGTCGCTTATTGTAAATTTATATGATTGTACAATGGCTTTATAGAATTCTCCTCTTGTGTGTATACACCAATTTTCTTTTTCCAAACGTTTAGATGCTCGTGAATTAGCGGAATATGTTCGTCAACCGAATTGGCAATTTGAATGGTAGTGCATGTGCACAGATGCGGCTTGGCAATTGTGCGTCTTTGAATTTATTCATCTAAATATCTAAATGCAGTCAGAATGCCGTCGTCATTCGACTCGTCGCAGTCTTCGTCGTCGTCTTCGTCGTTCTGAATAGGGATCCGTAATGGATAGAAGGGAGTCCTCCCGTAGGATAGCTTCCTCGCAATTGCGTCTGCTTATTGATCGCCACGTGCATTGGAATATTCGTCTGCCTTTGCCCTCCGCTCGCGAATACTGTCGCGAATACTTCTTCTACTCCCGTGGTCCTTTCATCGATGCGCAACTCCCCCCGACAGGGCTCGTCTTTTTCGATCATCGTCGGCCATTTTCTCACCGACGAGAGAATCGATATCGATTTTTCGGCCGCTGTGTTTTGTAAGTTCGAGCGCGATTCAATCTGGAAAGTGCGCTGACCGAGATGGAGATTGTCGAAAAGCCAATGTCTGTTCCTTTACATTACGTTGCATCACTACTTGCCTCGAAATTATCCAAAGTCACCAGTGCAAATAGATAGACAAAATTTCGACTTCCATCGAAGAGAACCGTCGACTCAACCGAATGCAATAAAGCTAACTAAAAACGTCGATAAAAAATACGTTCTTTACGGAATCAAAGATGGTAGAAAATGAAAGAATTCTGATGTTGCATGTATTACATCGATGGTAGAGCGGCGCAGCGAGAGTTTTTGTCTCGTCTATATAAGAACGTATATATGGACTTTAGCGGCGATATACTGAAGGGTCAATATAGTGTGACGATGACAGGGTTGAACTTTATCTACGGTAAGCGTCTTCCACTCTTGACGGAAGGACGTCTTCGCGGGATCGAATGAAAGAGTGCGAAGGATAGGTTTCAGCCGCGCTATTAGCTCTCAAGCTAAGCCGGAAATTCTAGCCCGGAATACCGGAGCCGCGGGCAGAGCATCCACGGAGAAAGAGCGCGATCAGAGTGTGGTAGGGCACTATAGACGGGTCCTGCGGGCGACAGAAAGAGAAAGACACACAAAAATAGAAACAGATATAGATTGAGGGCGGAAAAGAGCGACGGGAGAGAGAGAGCGGCTGAGGGGTGGAATTTGAGAAATGGAAGAGAGATTAGGTTGAAGTAAATACGCGGAGCTGCGGAGGAAGAGACATACTTAGGGAGCGGAAAGCGAAATCTGGAGTGCGCACGATGGAAAAGTTGAAATCGTGTGAATTAAAGTGTGCGCTTATTTGAAAATAGCGGAGAGCGATTAATCGCGGATAATGAAGATTTAGAAATTAGAAAGTAGATACAGGGAGAGAGGGGGAGGGTTGGAGAAGATTTCTAGGGATCCCTTTTCGCGAATCTGCCGGGGAAGTCCAGCTGAGACGAGGTTTGCATAACGTTTTCCATCAGCCGTCAAGTAGGGATTCAATTAAAATAGAGAGTAATACCGGACTCTATCGCGCGTCTATCCTGATTAGACGATGTTCGAATTAGTAGACGCGGTGTGTGTAATCGCATAAAGATTATCAAGCATCCGCTAATATCATCTCCCAGCTCATGGCTCATAGGTCTGTTTTTCCGGACAACCCCACTTTACCCTCAGACCTCAGTCGCACGCACACACACACACACTCGTTCAATTCCGTTAATCGGACGAAGAATTCCGAAGTCTTTAAGCCGATCCTGGACTGTTCTCGTTCGAGTCGGCGTTGTACGGAGAAAAGGGAGAAACGGGTGAAAAAGGGGGAAAGAGTGAGAGAGAGAGAGAGAGAAAAGGGAGAAAAGGGGAAGAAAGGGAAGGTAGGGAGGTGCGATGAGGTTTGCCGGCGTTTGTCGAGCAAGGTCTATGAAAGAGCGCCGACCAGCCTCTTTGTGCTGAGCCAACGTGTTCACCCTCCAGAGCAATCTGGGATCGGTTTCACGCCGTGGCGCATTTTCGCGCTGGCAAAACTAGCTTCTTTGTTCGGACACATTCGTGGACTTCTCCCTCATGCCCGTCCCTTTCCTGCGACTGCTTCGCCTCACTTTTAGTGGATCTCATTCCCAGACGCGATTACCGATCGGACACGGCGCAATTATGAGCCACGCCGAGAGCTTGTACGAAGTCTACGTCGGGCGTGTTTCTTGGTCCGCTTACCGGCGGAAATTATTTTTCGGCTCCGCGATTCGTCGATGTTCGCCAAGCCGATCGGTTGCGGGAGAAATAGTTACGAGCTTGCGTTTGCCCGACACGTAACGGGTGCTGTACTTGCGCTATTCTTTCGCTTATAAAACTCATGGGAAGGAATCAGAATTGAATTTAATACATTACATTGTCGCTCTCCCTCCTCGTCCCTTTCCCGGATCGCGTCGTAACAAAGTCATCGCGTTTCCGCAAGCCTCCGCGGGCGCATTACGCAAAAAAGCTCGGTAGACACGCGAACACGAGTACGTGCGCCATATTGCTATCCGATCAGTGTCGGACTTTCCAACAATTGAAACTCTCGAATTTCCCTGCAGACATCTCCGTGTCGTCGGCGAACGTCGCGTGGCGCGCGTTGGATGGCGTGAAAGCACGCGTGAAAAGACGACGTCGAACCGGAGAACTTTGCTCCGCGGCAAATCGACTTGTCGCGAAATCCTATTGGCGCCTGCTGCATGTTTCCACCCTGCCCCGCTCCCTTCCTCCTCCTCCTCTCTCTCTCCCTCTTTCCACTCACCTCGACGTGTCATCCCTACTCTCATTCACACCCTTACGTCTTCCCATTCCCGCGCCGCCACCCCCGCCTCCGTCTCGACCCAACGATGAGATCTCGTTCGATGCTCACCTGACGAGAATTCACGAGGATTTGTCCGTACGTTGGTACGTTTTCACGCTTCCCGACCGCGCCGTATGCGAGAGAGGGAATATCGCGGGCAATTAAGCGCATTCTTTCGCTACGCGCGGAAGCGCCGCGGATAATTACGCGCAACGTGCTCTATTATGGGTGGGTGGTATTACGCGATTGTAGATTATTGCGCGACGGGAGTTAATATTCGCCGTAATGGCGCGCTGTAAATTGTCGTTAGCTCGGTTGCGTGTGTGGGGGGGTTAAGTGGTTTTGTCACCGTAACGCTGTAACGTTGGTGTGGGTGTCTTGGAATGGTACGGGGTAGGGTGGTCGAGGATGACGCGAGGTCGGCTAAGTGAAACGTGCGTTTTTATTGTGATCCGAACTTGGCTCGATTCGGTTCACCGTTCGGGGTCGAACGTTGACTTTTGCTGATGAAAAAGTTGGGGCAAACGAAAGTACCGTCGGAAGACGTTAGAGAAGTTGAAAACGTCGTCGGGGGTAAGACCGCGGAAAAATTCGCGACTTCGGCTACCGGCGGTGGGTGCCGGCGGTTAAAACGTTAAAACGTTAATGCGCTCGAACCACTCGGCCCTTTAATGGCGTTCGAGGACGGTTCGAGAACTTGACAATCCGTATCCAACGACTTCTATCTTATTCTTTCTCATCCCTCGGCGAGCGGGGCCGTGGAATGGGGTGGCCACCTTTCAGGACGACGATCAAAGTTAGCGATGAATATAAATGGCGGGAGCCGGAAGTGGACCACTTAACGCCACTTCCCGATAGTTCGATCGCTTTCTATATTCGTTTTGCGTTCACGTCACTCGCTTTAAGCTTCGAGCCTCGTGTCTCCCTCCTCCGAATCACGGGACTCGAGATGTCGTCGATCGTCAATCTTTGTACCCCTTGCGGCCAGGATCTTCGCTTATTTCACGTCAGTCGCACCTCAAGTCACTTGGCGGATCGCCTGTCTGTTTGGTGACAGCATAAAGTTGCGCGGAATTTATTCGTCTTGGGATTTTCCGGGCAACACACGCCCACGTCATATGCGAACGTTTAAGAGAACGTTTGCGTTAAAGAAGTACGTACGATAGAATGTGTGGACCGTACGCCGTCATGTTATTACATAGAAATAGTTTAGAGATGTCGGCTATTATACGTACAGAGATATTTCGCTATCTACGACGCAACATTCATCTGAATATCTATACACGGCGACGCGCGATTGCGTTTATTAAGTCCTTTCAATAAACTCTTACATATGCATCGGGACGCGAACTATTTCAAAACCAAATTTGCTCAATGACCGCAGCGAACGAGCCTAACTCCTCACACTCTCGACATTTCCCTTTAGAGCGGGCGCTAACTGAAATCCACATCGAGTGTCTCGCGCGCTCATACGCCGCTTATATTGCCCATAACGTCCACGCGCGTTTACTTTTCAAGTGCAGGGGTGGGTCGAAAGCGGGGGTGGGTTTGGACATACGACGATCTCTCACCGAGATCGACTTTCGAGAGGGCGCTTTAATTAAGCGCCACAGAGCTTTCGCACATCGGCCTTTTGCGCGGTATATATGTGCGCGTCTGTATACGTGTACCAGAATTTCGACGTGTATATACGCGTGCACGGAGTGCATCGGCGTCGTGAGTAGGACGAAGACGGAAATAGACAGAGAGAGAGAGTCGAACGGGAGTGAAGAAGGAGGGGGCGGTTTAAGGGGGCAACAAGAATACATTTGGCGGCTGAAACTTTATGGAGATCGATGCTTCGGAAATAAAAGCCCTCCAAAGGGATTCTCCTCAACCGCGGCCCTCCTTTTCCTTCTGCCTCGCGCCATTTCCGTCCCTCCCCGTCTACTTCCTACCACCTTTCCATCCTTCTCTCCTTTCGTCCTCCGCGCCCTAGTTAGTTTAGTGCTTCGCGCACACTCCGACGGAATGAAATGAAATGGCCCCAAGATTTGCCTATTCCATTATGTACTTCCCCTACCTTCTTCCGCTTTTGTTCCCTATCCGCGTGGCAAAACGGCTTTGCCATTGGTCTTCGCCGTTTCTCCACCCACAACCTCCCCCCCTGTGTTTCTCTCTTCCTGTTCTCTTTGTCTATTTCTGGCCTCTCTCCCTCCCCCCTCGCCCGCCCATTCGCCTTTCTCCGCGTCTACGAGTGTGTCTCCTTCTGGCCGACTCTTAGTCCGCGATCGAAGATCGCTCGCAATTTCCAAGCGCCATGGCTGGGAGTCGGATGAATGTAAGTGCCAAGGTCATGAGCGGTCGCGAAGATTGATTGGCTCTTATGCGCCGCGGCGGGTTATGGCGTTTCGAGGCAACGGAGCTGGAATAGGGAAATCGGACGATTTCGGGGACCTGTGCGTTTGATGCTCCCATTCCTAGGTCTTCTCTATATACGTGTGAGATCGCGTGACGGAAATAGTGGGTTCGAGCGAAGTGTAAGGCCAGACGCGTGCTATGAAATTATTTAGTCGCAGAAATGAAGGACACGGTTTTCAATAGGAATGCGCGCACATGCGACTAAATAATCACGGCGATTCCTATTGAAACTGTGCCTCTTATTTCTGCGACTAATCGGCTCAGCGGCTATGGGTGGCAGAACAGTCACAAGAGGCTCTGCGCAGATTGTGCGAACCGAGTTCGGTGGGCGAGAAGTCGATGGGATAATTAATATGAACGCTGCATCACAGCCCGCGAATTACATTAACGTATTAAAATCGGGCGTCGCGCGAACGATTTATGTCGCAATTCATTTGGCTCCCATATTACAATTATCAGCGGGCCGGATTTACGACTCGAAAACAGTTATTATATTGGCGCGCGGAAGATTTAACGCAGCCCCGCACTCTCGTCCGCGTCGCGTGCGTCGGTGTCAATTGCAATGGCGCGATCCAAATTGCTGGCGACGTTTTAACCGACAAATTATCAACGACACTTGGTCGAAATTACTCGACCGCGGCAGGCGCGGACTCGTAAAGGATCACCGCCATTTCGTCGTACCCGGACACAAAACGTTCTCCTCGACCTTTAACCCATATTTCACTTTTACACGACGATTCAGCCACTTGTCACGTGGTGCAGAATCATTGCGCGACACCGGCGCGACACATTGGGGGGTAAATAATGGAGGCCTCGACAGCTTTAATATATCCCGCTGCTAGAAACGTGCCACCCGTGCGCTTCCTTGGACTCTTAAGGCTCTAAGTACCGTCGCTCCGGAGAGAGAAAGGGTGCAAGTGAGTGGGATGGATAGATCTAGCGGCGGATAGTCGAAGTGGGAGAGGATACGGATGCAATCTGTTGGTATGTGCGCGTGTATAGATACGCGCCGCGCGGCTTCATGTGTTTCATAGATAAGCGTTCGTCATACCTTGTTCCCTTTGTACGTCTGAGCGTGTCGTTATTTGTGATAGAATCTTCGTCTTGTACGACCGGATCGCCCCGGTGTGCCTTCATCACGAACCATTTTCCGACACAGAATTACCTTTCGTAGCCGGCCAATTTTCATTCGAGACGACAGCTATGGAGGAGCGATTCGGGCATACAATTTCTCGACGCGACATCGAAGTTTTAACCAGGCCTCGTGGCCGTTTCGGTTTTTGATTTTCTCTATTTATTTCCCCCCTTTCATCATGCCGACCAGACTCCGCGCTCTCGAAAATCTATTTCCCGTACAATCCCGGAAGAGCTTAAATATTACTTCTTTTTCAACCGGCCCGGTCGCGCCACCTCTTCCTAGTGGGAGTCCATTCAATTGTGAGCGGATCCTTTGCGCCCCCCAGCCTTCCACATGGGAGGGTGGTCCTTGACCAAGGATTGTCCGTTGACGCGGTATTTACGACTCGCTTTTCGCTTCTCGAGGGAGGTCAGCGTCGGAAGTGAATGTGTATTTTCCTTTGCCCGGTAAGTCCACCCCCTTCCAACCGTCCCTCCCTCTCTTCCCCTCCCCTTTCGCTATTCCTTTTCTTCCTCTTCCTGCGACTTCGTTCAGCACCTTCGTCCTTTTAATCTTTCCACCCCCCTTTTTCGAGAGATTTATCCTTCGTGATTCGTCGAGCGTTTCGGCGCTCGAGACAGGCAGAATGAGAGGGAGAAGAGGAGAAGGAGAGAGAGAGAGAGAGAGAGAGAGACAGGAAGAGATGGAGGATAGAGAAATCGGGAGAGAAAGGAGGACCTGTCAACCGTTGAGACAAAGGCAAGGCTCGAATGAGACAGCTCTCTTCTATTCTATTCCGTCCTATTCCGTTTCAACTGCCTTCACTCCTTTCGGTGTGTCTCCTTTTCTTTCCGTACGAATTGTCTCGGTCTCTCTTGCTTCACTGTCTTTATCTTTCCTCACGCTGTTTCCTTTGTTCTTGCTTTTTTCACGCAATTGATTCTCTTTCTATTCCGTCGGTTGTTGCTTCTTCTAGTTATCTGCACACATTCGCTCCAATCTTCCTTTTGTCTTCTCCGTCGCGTCGTCGGTGCGGTCGAGGGGGTTACAAAACAGAGTACAGGTATATACCAGTACATACATACACATGTACAATTGTACATTCTACGTTGTATCATTAATACCATGATTTCCTAATTTCATGTATTACAACACGCGAGCACAGTTACATGCCGTAATCGTAACATCTCGAAATCCGCGCAACATTGTTAACCGTTTGCAACCCTATGATGGATCAAATTGCACATGCTGTCTTACAAACTCGCATCAACCGTTGTTCGTGATTAAACATTTATTTGATGCAAATATTAATTACACACCAGACTACCAAGTGTGCATCAACGATCATTCACTACCAATTTACCTCGAGGATGGTACAAGCAGTGCGCAAAATTATTTTCGATTCGGCGGCAAAAGTATGCCGATGCGAATATTCCAATAAGAGGCGACCGTTCCGATAATTCCCACCTCCGGGCAACTGCAGGCACCCCTTTTCCGCCGTCGTCGTCGTCGTCGTCGTCGTCGCGAGCATGAGATAACCCCGCGAAAGGGCTCCCTTCGTAACGAACCGTTAAACGGCTTCCTCGCCAATGCCGATAAGTGACTTCCCGCGATCGAACGTTCCACTCCTTTTTTTCTGCTCTAGATCGTCGCCGCCATTATTCGCGCGCTCAGGGAAACTTTCTTCGTCTTTTGATTGGCAAAGAAACGACCGTCGGGGTGGGTGGGCTAAATGTTAAGAATCCGAGCGGGAGCGAGATAAGTCGAGGGGGGGTCTGGCGAACGGTGCATAGTTGCAAATGGATATTTGATGATGGTTGGTCTGAGAAAACGGCGCTGTCGAGGTTTCGTGTTTTTGGATTGGCCACGTTAATCTGTCCGTGGTGGTTAAGGCTATTGAGCATTCTCGAGCAAATCTTCCGAGCAAAGTCGTCGTTCACGTATTTCAATATTATATTACATTCTGCACTGTGTACATATTTAGTGGCTCGCAAATTTATGATGAAGGAACGTAATGCTTTTTTCAAAAAGAGGGGTGTTTTCTTTCGGAATGCTATGGAAATCGCTGTTGCGCTATATGTCAGGTGCCCGACGTTGCATTTAGCATTGTGTTATGACTCCACGTATCGCTTTCGGTAGCGACGAAAGTAAATTGGAAAAAAAGCCGGGCGGAGCTTTAATGCATTCCCAAAGAATATGCTGATCTTTTCGAATGGCAGATCCATACGTGTCCCAGGTAGTACGAAAAGCGTTCCTCGAAGGCGTTCCACCGTCGAGACATTTCCGGCTTGCGGAGCGCATTGAGAGTCCGCATGAATCGGCTGGCGAGGATTTGAAATCGGATCAAATCTCAATTTTTATAAATCGAATGGAAAAAGCGCATAACGCGTCTGCGTCGGTGCGCAACGCCGGGAATACCCCGGAATAATGCCGGAAATGCGGCGTAATATGGTCGATTGACGTTCTGGTGTGTTCAGGAACATTGGAAATTAAAACTTTGCTACGACTGTGTGCGATATTACCTTTGCATTCTTTGCCACTGCGACACGGAGTGAAGTAAGATCGTGCTTCGCTGTCGGCGAGAAATAAAGTTAGCCGCTGTAGCTGTTTCTTTGGTATTTTGCAGTCAGAGGTGCTTGGTTTAATTATGAGAAGCGGGCGGTCTTAGGTCGTTTCGCATGATCGTTAAATTGTCGTAGAACGCTGATGGTTTTCTATACAGCGTCGATCGGAATTAGCTAATTGCCGAAACTTTCGTCGCAGGCGCTCTCGCCTAACTGATAATCGGGAAATGCGCGAATGTGTAAAACGTGCCCGTTCCCGAAGCGCTATCTATTTCGCCGGGGCCGATTAGACGTCCCGCAAACTGGCCGATTCCTTGTCTAACAGGAAATCGATTTGCTCGCCTCGAGGAGGCCGACGAATTATACGCGTGCAAGAAAGTAGATCGATAAGATAGAGATCTCCCGGCCACTTTACGATCGGGAAAATTAAAGTCTGCGGAAGAAGGGCTCGGACGCAGGGTCCGGCTTCACATTGAGGACACAGTCATGTTCTACTTTATACCAGTCAAGCGCGAAGAATATTTTCAGAACAATGAACCTTCGAACTTATGTCACTGTCAACCATCTTGACTTCGAAGTCGGTCTCGAACATGCAAGCGGACAGACGGTTTGTCGTAGAATTAAACGGTACAACCCCCATAGTCACGAGTCGGGTTCGTTCGATGCTGAGATGTTGGATAGGGCGAGAGAAAGCCGGGGAGGTTCTTGCTGTGGATGTCGGCAAGTATCGGTAAGCCGTAGTAGTCTAAGTGGGAAGGAAAGAATTGTTCCACTGCGGGTGGGAGAATCGTTTGAGCGCGTGCGAGAGGGAATGAGTGCGAAGAAGAGGGATAGAATAAGAGAGAGAATTGTGAAACGAGAGAGAGAGAATCGTTGATGGAGGCAGGCGAGAGTTTTCCCAGAGAAAAACACGTCCCCGCCTATTTTCAAGAGGAAATTCTTTGTGTTTTTAAATTAAGTTAGCTGCCGGGAGAGGAAAGGCGTGCGCGCGCGTTCGCGCGCCAACTTTTTCCTCGCCTGTTCTCTTTTCTCTCTCTCTCTCTCTCTCTCTCTCTCTCTCTCTTTATTTTGCTCTCGCTCAACACTCTCCTAGTCCGTTCGCATTCTCCGGGCCTTTTTTACGCATCCAGCTTCTTCTTCTTCTTCATCTTTCTCCTCTGCCTCCTGTTACACTTCCTCGGCTTTCTTTTGTGTTTCGATAGCGGGCGAAGCAAACTCACAAATTTGTACGTCGGTGTAAGCGTTTTTTAAGACGGGGAAATTCTCGAGATTTCCGGTAAGATTCCTCGTAGCTGCACGACTTTTTTCGTCATACTTCGAAATTGCACAATGATTCCACATCGCGATGTTTGCTCGGCAGATTTTTACATCGGGCGGCAGTGTTAGTAAAAATAAGCACTCACGCAAATGAACAAATTCGCCTCGCCCGCGTCAGGTTTCGATACTTCTCGAAGTGCAGCTGTGAAATATATCGCGCTGAAAAATCGACGGAAATTCGTCGCGGCGTCAATCATCGTCGATTCGCAGGAGAGCGTCGAACAAAAATGTGGAGAGTGCGAGTCGTAGTGGTCTTTATTGCCAAAAGTTCTAACACTCTGTCGATCAAGCGAGAGAGAGAGAGTGAGTGATAGAGATAGACAGACACGAGGCGGAAAGAGTGAAAGCGTTGGCGGAGGTAAGAAAAAGCGACGCGAGGAAAATCTCCGTCAGACTCTCGCGGCAATCAGAATAAAGCGCGAACCATTCAAGTCGCGAGCTTTCATCGTCACCTCTCGCAAGCTCTGTCCTCCATCTTCGTGGCTCCCCTCCCGACCATTCAGCCAACACACAACTCCACCCTCTCCTATCCAGCCCCAGCTCCCGTCGCCCGTTCCGTATAAAGTGGTGGCACTAAATTGAAAACCGTGGCTTTGTCGAATGTTTCGCTTTTTTCGCGTTTTCTCCTTCGACCGGGGCACTCTTTTTTCTCCCTTCCTTCGAAGCTTTTCCGCCTCGACTCGCCTTTCGGCCTCCCTCTCCTTCTCTCTCTTCTGCCTTCGTTCCCTCGGACTGTTCATCCTGATCGCGGGAGAGGTGTGTGGACCCACTATACTACGCTGTGTGTTACTCGAAAGTCGCCGGCCAGGATTGATCGCCGGTGGACTTGACGTTGAGCTCGGATTTATTGGGTGTCCGCTGGCTTTCAAGACTGTGGCGACATGACCAGGAAAAGAGAGAGAGAGAGAGAGAAAGAGAGAGAGTGGCAGAGGGTGTGTGCGAGAAAGACTCGCGAGCTCCACTCTTACGATGAGGAAGCCTTTCTGCCGACTCCTGACTCCAACGAGAGCTTCGCGTTTCGCCTTGCCCCCGACTCTCGAAAAAGAAAATGATGGATTTGAGCGATGGCTTCAAATTTTAGGAGTAAGACGATTTCGTATGGCCATTTTTGTAATCCGGTGCGCTTCGCTTGCGTCCGTTTGTTTTCCTATTGTCATTAAATAACTTTTGACAAAAGATACATGATATGATGTAGTACAATACGGAATAACAGAAAAGGTGTCGTTTTTGCTATAACATTTATAAATGTACGTCGTGTGATAACAGAATGTCCTACGTTCATGTTTCAGATACCAACCCGCGTGCGAGGGTGGCGCCCAAAGAAAAGCATCGTCGAAGCAGTCAGAGCAGGTCACGATTGTGAGTAAAGCTCCGTTGGAAAACAATCTCTCCCGTATACCGCCGAAACGCATCTTTAAGTACACGCGTCATTGCCAGATCTCCTCTCTCAGCGTTAAATCTCTAGCTCGCGTCCGATCTAAAATTTACCATCACCCCGCTTTTTGCCCCCCATACATACATTCGCCGTGCAACGTTCTCAGGAGATTTAGCTCGCAGCGCCATTACGTCCGCTGCTCCCCTCCCCCGTCTTGCCATTTTCCTCGTTTCACGTATCAGTCGGCATGCCCCAACGTTATAATGTTTACCCGTCCCGCGTGTTCTTACCGGGCTTTACCCTGGAACATTAAATGCCCCTTATCTCGCGCATCGCCTTTATCTCGCCGTATAAGAGCGCCATTCCCGAAAAACAAAAAAAAAAGTCGTCTCCGTCGGACAAGAAACCTCGGATTATTTTCCGATGGTATCGTCGTCTGGTGGGACATCTCCGCGATGGAGAAATGCGAGGGAGGGTGCAGGGCAGGTGGGGGGAGGAAGACGAGAGACCCTATCGACGCCAAAGTGGTCTCGAGTCAATCGACTTGAGATTTGAATCTCGACAGAACGAGCGGAGAGTAAGGGAGCGGAGAGCGGGGCATTAGACAGAATTTCACGGAAGAATCGGAAACACTTCCCTACTGTTCGGGGAGCTGATGAAAATGTCCCGGGAGAGTACGCGAATTACGCGACGATTCGTGGGGACCTCGCGATGAGCGTCTCAGAATGGTACGTTCGGGCATATTTTCTCGGGGTTTGACAAGGAATGTAATAGGTTTGTTGTTAGAGAGTATGCTCGAAAGCTGAACTTTATTTGGTGTTAGGTATGCCACCATTATATATTGGGTAGGGGTATTGTAATTCTATAACGTTGGAATGATAATAACTAAGTTTGAGAAATAACTACGCCTCAGGAGTGATCTACGTGCAAACATTTGCTGTACAATTTTATTTAAGATTTTTTTCAAGTCCCGTCTGTGCTCGGCAAATTATTATCGAGTGGAGAATGATTAACAGAGAAGAAGCGTTGGTTCGTTCGCGCGTAACGGGATGCACGGGCTCTCAAAGAGATTTCAAAGACATTGAAACGGACAATTCCCGCTTTGCTTTCCGTCGTAATATCGTGCGTTTAATGAGCGGCGAGAGAAAATCGGTGAATAACGATAAATTCTTCGGTTTCAAACAAGCAGACAGATACAAAAGGGTCTCTGTGTTTTTCTCTACAATTTCCGCGGCAGCCTTTAAAAGGCCCTTGAAGTATCCCAACTGTAAAAAAAACCATCCTCCGTCCTTTACAGCACAGAGTAATACCTTACGATGAAGAACGAAATCAATAATTTACAACGATTTCTTTTCAACTCTCACACTCCCTCTAAATAACTCCTCAAACATAGCTTCCGTAAAAATCGACCTCCCACCAAAAGATACTTTGGAAAATATTACGAAAACGTCGCAGAAGCCGTTTATCCGTTACTCATAAAATCTCACTACAAAATAAGTCTCCCGCGTTCTTCATCGACGCCTCCCAGTACGAAGAGAACACATACTCTTAAAAGAGCGTCAAACTACGAACAGTACTAAGTGCGCGCGCGGGAAACAGCGAATCGGCGTCGGGACGTTAAAACGCTTTCGGTTCACATGATGAGATCTCATTAAAAGCATTGTCAGCGACGGATTCCGCCGACATCCGAGCGCACTTGTTCCACCTCTGGCAAGGAATCGCCGAGGCGAGCAGCCCCAAATCACCGGAATCACCAAAGATCCGAACTAACCGTGTCGCGGGCTCGGCAAAAGGGTGCCCCGACACATAATCGATATTCAATCACGCACGACGACGACGACGTTCCAGGACGACATCTTCGCCTGCCCCAGTTCCGAGAGGCTGCCTTTCCTGAGGTTGGTAAGGTGAAACGCGGGAAAGAGGCAAGAGAGACAGAGAGAGAGGGATAGAGGAAGAAAAGGGGAGGAAGGCAAACGTATGCATGTAGAAACGAAGACGGAGGAAAAGATCGGTGGACGGGAAGAGGAGTCGGGGAAAGAAAAATCCGCGGGTGAACTCTGGAATTCCAATATGTCTCGCTGCCACCCGGCATCGTCTCAATTTCCACGCTGGCTGGAGAAAGAAAGGGAGTAAGGGGATGTGGGCGTCTTTTTCTTGACGCTTGCGGTGTCGAGGCCTAAGAGGGGTTAGAGTTGAAATCGTTTACTTTTTGTCAGAGAGTGGGTGCGATTAACCTGGTAGAATATAAAGATATATACATATATATCAAACTATTTGAGAGCAGCTGTAGATATAAAAAGGTAGGATTGCAATATTTAGGTTTAAGAGATGAATGAACGTTACGAGTTACGATTGTTATGGGAAGTTAGTCGATTTGAAGTAGGAGTTAATTATTCTCTCCGCGTCGGCAGAACTGTAGAGCTGGCTCGCGAGAGGAAGTGTCCGTATCTCGCGCTCGAAAAGTGTCGCTGATCGATTCACGGCGAGAGATCGCTCATCTTCGATATCGGCGACGGGCGTCGATTTAGCAAAACAGACAGAGGGGGTCCGTCCGCATTTCCATACCTGGCGCGCGCGCGATTCGGCACCGACAGGATCGCGTATATTACTGTCGACCACTCCATACAAACGTCCGTATAAACAAACAACACGCAAACAAACGCGGGCTAGCCCACTCACGACAAATCCCGTTCGAGTACACGCGATCGAGCCTGAAATGGACGCCCACAATGATATCTGGCAAACAAAACCGAATGTGTTTTCTGTCCCAACTCCCGCCGCGCGCTCCCGCAATATGTGCGCGCAGGTGGAAGGAGAAAGAGACGGAAAGAGAGACGCGGATATGGCCGATGGTTCGATACATCAAATTAAGCAATCGACCAAAGTGCACTGAGCGCTGAAAGCGAGAATGTTGATTCGGCCGCAGATTCACTTCTGGCCGTGAGACAGAAATAATATCGGCATTATCCGTTATACGCCGCCTGCATACGCGTATGTACGTGCGGCCGTATGTTGCGCGCGCGCGTCTGCACGAGAACGCGGAGGAATGAGGGAATGTTTTCCCCTATCGCGACGTTTGATAATCATTACCGGCGGATTTGCTGTGGAGAGCGGGGAATTGTGAGAGCGCGAAGTGTGCGTGGGTATATTCCGGTTCAGATCGCGCTAAAGGAAAGTAGTTTTGATCATTCGGCGGGATTCTAGTATTTCGCTCGTTTGGCATGAAAAATAATGTTCGGTAGATTAAATTAACCTTAAAACTGCTCGGGTGTATCGGAACGTTGCGTAAGAGGATTGGGGGTGGTTGGTAAATAGAATGTGGGTCAGCGTCTGTGGTCTTAATTTGAAGTTATATAATATTAACATAGCGGAAAATTCGGTGGGTAACGAGTGCATTATCGTAACGATCGCAATGAGAAAAATAATCTACATTCCCGAGATTTCTATGTACCCTTTCGTGTATTTCATCGTGTTTAATCGATAATTTCACGCGGTAGTACGTTTGTTCGACTGAAGTGAGTGACTGATTAATGGCTATTTATTCGAAGAATTATTTAAGATGTAACCGGCTACTTTCTCATGGCGCACATCACCGGTCGCTCGTGATTCGTCGATCTTCCAAATATTTATCCGTCCACCGCGCTCGAGTCCCGCTTGGCAAGGCACAAAAACTTTTTCCTCACTTTCTGCGAACTCCGCGGCGTGTGTCCACCGTCCGCGATTTTTCCTTTGAAAAATGCGAGCGACCGGTGGGATAAATCAGGAGAAATGACGGTATGCAAATGTCGGTGCCCACGTCGGGGACCGAAACCATGATTCTTCATTCAACTTTCGTGGACGATCGATTTAACATTTCGAAGTGGCGATGCGAGACAAGGAGAGAAACAAAATAAGGAAAATGATCGTACTTATTCGCTGAACATCGAGATCTTCTCAGAACACGCATTAGAGATAGTGTCGCCAAGCATGTCGCATTATCCACGATCCACCTTCCCACCCCTTTGCCAAGTGCCTCAATCGTCTCGGCCCTGAATCGTCGGCGTCGTAAGACAGGAAGCGAAACAAGGCGTTCGAGTAAGCGGACCGATTAGTCTGGTTCTAAAGCGATACAGTTGTTGAAACGATGACTAACGATAGGACTGCAACGTTCCCGCCGTGCGCGCGTTGCAAGGTTGCGCCGGTTGGACAAAGAGGCGCCAACAGAAGGGCGCTACCTCGACAAGGAGGGAAGAGTGCGTGACTGGAGC
Source organism: Priocnemis perturbator (assembly GCA_963942575.1). Taxonomy (NCBI): domain Eukaryota; kingdom Metazoa; phylum Arthropoda; class Insecta; order Hymenoptera; family Pompilidae; genus Priocnemis; species Priocnemis perturbator. The sequence continues at coordinate 8,068,348 of OZ012652.1, forward strand.
GCATCGCTATTCCGTTCCGCGCTCGCTGAATTTCGGTATTAAAACCACAATTAGACAGCCGGCATCTGAACTCGGAGCCACGCTACTCACGGGGGGTTGTAATTAACATAGAACGGCGGGGCTCCGGCTTCACGCACGTACGTCTCCTTCCTCTTAACCCCCCCGACACACACCCCCCACACACCTTCTCGTAACCCCACCCATTCGCCCTTTCAACCCACCCACGTCGATTTCCAACACGAGAAACGAACCAGCGACATGTACGCGCGCGGAATCGGAGGAGGATTTTACGTGCACGGCGCTGTGTGCGGCCTCGTGTTCGGGGATGTGTGCGCTGTTAGGGGTGAAGGAGGGTTGATGTGGGACGAGATGCAGGGACGGAACTTCGAATGATTCGGTCGGGGTGGTTTTGCAACGATTTATCGTTTGCATTGCTTCGAAACTTATGTTTTATTTTGTAGATGATTGGTAGGATGGGTCGCTTCAATATTGTACATTGTGGGTGAATTAATTGAGGTCAACGCCAGGTTTCTAAACATTCTAGAACTAGTGTATATATCTGAAACGCGACTTATCATCTATTTCCCAGCATAAATTGCAATGTATATAATGTAACTTCAAATCTGTAAAATGTCTCTGAATCCACTTAGATCGACTCTACGTTCCTGAACCCTCTAATCCTGGATAAATTTTTGAAACCGGCGGTAAGATAGTCGTGAGAAGATCTTGAAATGCTTTACTAAGTAATCCGATTTCAATCGGAGCGAGCACACAATCAACGTCCATCGATCATACAACGAAATCGGCGCACCTCCCCCCCTTCGTAAGCCTATAACTCACGATTCAGGGTTCGAAGGTGCATTGATTCGGCACTGGAACGAGGGTAGTTAAGAGGGACAGAGAAGCGCGGGGAAAGATAAAGAGAGTACGGTTGAGAGAGGGACAGAGATAACTTCTCTATAACTAAAGCGCCGATTCCTACCGCCAGCGAGCATAGATGGCTATCAAGGCCAGCGGATATAATATATGTGGAGGTCGATTCACCCGGAATTAATTAAGACTGTTCCGCGAACGTCGATCGCTATCATTTCGGGGATCGTCGATAAGGACGGTCCTTACTCACTGGCCGATTATTTCTTGTCTTCGCGGAATGGAAATTATTCCGAGGGCGTGTTAACGGTTGCCTTTCACGTTTTGGGCCAGGGCACCGCGGGGTCGGGACGGATTTATGGCGGGCGACTTGCAGTTTTGTCGATCCGACAACGGTAATTGATCATTTTGTAGGTCTAGTAGGTTGAATCAGTTTCCATTGTCTCCGCTTACGAAGTTCCAGATCGTTACAACGGATAGTTACCGGGCGCCGCGCCGCAGCAATGTTTCATGCAGACGTTCCGCCGGTCGTGGAAATTTTTAATTCTTCGACGCCCGCATTAGCCGTGCTATCGATTCTTCCTCACCGTCGGCGTCGTCGGCAGCGAGGCGCCCTGAATTGATAATGTTTATCGATACATTCCGCGAAATTACGGAATATTAGATCGGTCCATTAACTTTCTCGCTTTACGCATAATCCCGTCGCAATACTTTTTCGCAGTTCCAGCTGTCGACTGTGAAATCCGGATGCACAGACGGTGCAATTTATTTATGCAACTGACCGTGCACCGACTGACGTTTTTTTTTCCGTCAGATAAAACCAGTAATTACTTCATCGATCGAGGTCCTTACTAGCTTGCACTTAACACTTGACCACAATAGGCAGTATTTACTTCAGCATGAAACTATATGCGTCGTATCCAATCACCGGACCGTACCTCTCGAATTTGATGTTAAACTCTCTTTATCTGAAAGTTAACGCTGGCCAAGATAAAACCAGAGATTATTACAAGAATCAACGTTCTTACCTCGCCCCTTATCTTGAATTTAATACACGAGCACGATCGACAATATTTATCCTAACCAACCTCCTACACAGACACCGGGCTATGCATCATACTCGACTAACCAGACCGTACCTGTCGAATTCGACATCGAGTTCTATTTACCCGAAAGTTAACGTTAGCAGGGATAAAATTGGCAAGACGTACCGTAAATTCAGCCGCGTCGAATTCAACACGATTCTTCCTGAGGAGGAGCTAACGAAAAATCGAGCTCTCGCGGTAGTCCGGCACGAGAGAGGGTGGAAAGAGGGGGATGGGGGGGGTTGATGGTGAGACGAGAGGGTTGTGGGGGGCTGATTCAATTACGGCAGCGTTCAGCGCTGCGGTTTGTTTGTTTGAGCACACCCGATAGAGGTTGCAGCCGGGCGAAGATTTAGGGTTGCCCAAACTATCAATGGAGGTTGGCTAGCAGCTTGTACTTCCACTCGAATATATAGCAACAGCATGACGTTCCATACGTTTCCCTCCTTTTCCCGCCCTCTCTAGCCCCTTGGAATTTACCTCTCGTCTTCTCACCCTCTCTCTTGCTCTCTCTCTCTCTCTCCTTGTCTTAAGGGTTCGAGGGAGACGAAGGCCTTTCTCTTGTGGCCGTTCAAACGCCAACGGATGATTAATTGCCCCGTGGACGTGAAATATCCTTATTCACTTAGATTTACATGCTGCGGATGCGGATAGTTTCGTGAATGACGTTTTTCGGAGGGCGGATGTGTGTGTATAGTTGCACACGACGTGAAGAACCCTGGTTACGGATGGAATTAGGCAGGATTTGCTATATGAGGCATTATTTATTTATATGTACTTAACATGCGAGAGTGAGTACGCTTTAGCATCATCCGATGAAGACTCGTTAGAAGTGGAATTACGTTAGCTACGCGCAAGATAGATTAGGTCTCCGCATCGAATATTGGCGAAGTAGCGTATCCAGAACGCTGTTATCCGCAAATGCGTCCTTGTAAAGAAAACTTTATCCGGACAGTGGTTAAATCGGCACCTCCGATTCGCAGACGCCGTAACCGCCGGAACTGTTACACTCCGAGTGTTATCAGTCGCCGAATGTAAAATATACCAGGCTGAATTGATCTATTCTAGTCGAATCGATCGTGGAAGTACCGTTCGGTAGGAGCTCTCCTCATGCGCCTCGCGATTGATACCTCGTATACGGAATCGTTCGGTTGTTCCACGGGCGCACATCTAGCTGTCGCGGGAAATTTTACACGTAGCACTTCCGAAACGTTCCGACCGTTCTTCCCCTGCGATGTTCTTTCTATGTAACTCTCTCCCGTTCTCTCCCGGCCCTCGTTCTCTCTTTCTCTCACTTTCGCTCAGCTTCTCTCTTTTATTTCGACTCTTTCTCTTCCTTCCGCCGAGGCTATCTATCCAGTCATCTCTTTTCCTCCTCGCACAGCGTTTCGTCTAGAATTCGCCACCTATTCACGAGCTGAAACAGCGCACGGGACGTGTCTCTATTCATTTACCCTTTTTCCCCCACGAGGAAAGGGGCCGATGGCAAAAACGAGAAGTAGTCGAGGCGATAAGTCCGACCGCGCTGATCGAACAAAAGTTGCGCGTCAATTGACAACGATTGCTTTTAAAGGCGTCGGGATGAATAATGGCACGGCGATGAACAATGAGCGCGCGGCTTGCAGTTTCTTTTGCTGCGAACGTACATACGCTGATTTATTCGGCCCGCTGTATGATAGGGCTCGAGGCTGCGCGCTCATTCGCGTAACGATCGAACGGCTTGCGACGTATGTTTTGTGTTCTAGTGAAATTACTGATATCTATGATTGCCTCACTGTTTCATCGGGGAGCGAGTTATCTGAAAGCGAGGATGATATTGTTTACGCTCGTCTGCGATGCGTTCGTGCGCAGCTTAACGTTTTCCACAATTGTAAGTGGGGTTGAAGTAAGAACATGCACTTACGAGCTAGCACTTACATTATGAAACTTAATATTGCGCCAGCTCGAGTTTTAAGTAATACACACTCAAGAACGCGAAATGTTTCCGTCCGTTACAATTTGTCCCTCCCCCTCTTTTTCTCTCTCTCTCTCTCTCTCTCCCTCTCTTTCTCTCGCACTTGTTCTCTCGCCCGCTTTTCGTTTCTCCTACAATTCACGGCCTATTCACCCGGTTGTAACGTCGGCGAGACGTGTCTCTATTCATTTACCCTTTTCCCGCGGGGGTCGAGCCTTTCAGGGCCTCGAGGTAAGTGCGAACGATTGGTACCGTGAAACGTCTTACGTGGGTAGGAGAAGAAAGGTTCCGAGGCGCGTAGGCTGCGAGCCCGGTAAAAGGGACTAGGACGATATTCTGCAGCCTTTTGTACACCCCGCGCACTAGAGTAAATCCTGTCAACACGGTCATCGCGCACTTCGCCTATTACCGTATCAAGTTTCCGGCGTTCGTCAGGATATAGACGCGCGTTAAAACAAGAGAACGACGAAGCGAAAGACGGAGATAGAGGAGAGAGGCGAGGGAAATGAAGAAAATTACGTGGATAGAGTAGAGAACAATTTTCTGAAAAAATTAGGCATCTCCCACTGCTGCAATATTAAAGCCCCGAAGCCTCTAATTCCCTCACGACGAAACGAAAGAAGACGTGACGAATAATTCGGCCTTGGCGGAGCGGAGGGCGCAGAACGGAAAATCGAATGACAGACTCGCAGAGAGCGTCCTCGCTTGCCAGACGGAGGACGATGACCGATTTTCTTCACGGCGAGAAATGCAAATGAACGGAGAAAAGTCGCGGATTAAACGCGGGCGCGGAGTGAAGGCTGAAACGTGGGGGCTGAGATTCTGGGGTGATGAAAAAAAGGAAGGAGGAGGGCGCTGTTGAAGAAGACGGTGAGACGGACCGTGGGTGGGGAGGGTTAAGCAAGAAGGCCATCGTCGATCTGAAAGTCTATTCTGCGATAATGGTACTGTATATAAGTACGAAAGTACACGCATTTATAGATGCATCTATAGAAGTTAATTTAAACGAGGGTTATGTCGGCATAGACCAAGTAGCACGCACTCATTTGTTGTGCAGGTCAGAAGGGACTCAAAATTGTCAGAATGCAATGAAGGTAGCGGAAATTCGCCGTCTCGCGTTAATGTAAATTTTGGCGAGGCGGACGCAACTGCGAAAACAGGTGCCGGCGGTATTATAGGTATGGTTTGCTCGGATTTCTGAACGACTTTCGCGGGAGGGTCAATATTTTCCTACGGAGTTGCGCCTACTACCTCGAGGCACCATGTGGGTAGACTCGTGTTTTATCTCGTTCTTCTTTCCGCATGTTTGCATAAAGCGACGTAGGAAATAACAAGGGCGAAAAATCACGTGCACTGCATCTATGCTTCCCGACGGAGAGAGACGGAGAAACAGGAAGGGGTGAGTGGCGATGAAGAGTACGGGGCGGTACGGAAGTCAAACAGCGGTCGATTAAACCGGGTACTTATTGCCGATTTCTCGGTCGTTATACCTTTTAGAGAACATTTTCCGTATCTTCCCGTCGTTCAAAAATCGGAAGTTCCTTCAGCGCCGGCTCACGCCCCCACGGTTTATAGTAAACTTAATATCCAGCTCCGTAGTCGTGTATTTAATCAAATCAAAAGTTGTCGCAGATATGTATCACTAACGCCAACTTCCCCGGATTAACAAGATGCACACGCACACACGCACAGCCGTGAAATGCATGCGCATTAAGCCACGCGTTGTGCCGCAAGGAGCGACTTCAATTACTTAACGCGACACTGAGTTTGTTTAATTATCTGAAAGTGTGGCGGGAGCGCGCCGGTTCCGCGCTCGCATTAACTTAATTCGCGAATGAATGACCGGCGAACTTTATTCATTAGTCCGCGCACGTTATTTACCGTGGAAATCATAAAATAGAAAATCCGACGGACACGTAAAACGGCGAATGACGCGATGAAATATTCATGCCGTGCGCGGGCGCGGGACAACAAATTGTATGAAATCTCGGCATCGGTGAAGGAAATGTTAATCTGCCAGTCGCTATCGTCAGTCGAGGGGCGCGCGCACGACAGGCGCAGCGACCGGTTGTAAATCCTTATTGTAAATCCCGGCCTCATTATGGATACCCGAGGATAAGAGCAAATAAGGTTGAGAGCCGTCGAACGGTATTCTCGCCGAAAGAGAACGTCAAGGATAATGCAAGGTGCTAATGGTTAATGGTGTAGTATTACGCGAAAAGATTCTTCTTCCGCCTCTCTCAATCTCTCTCCCCATCTCTCTCCCGTTATCTCTCGCAAAGCGTCCCTTCTTTACGCTCTCTTTTTTTCGCAGAGAAAATCTGCCGGGATTCTATCTTCGTTATCCGTCGAAAGCCTTCTTCATTAGCTTCCGGTGTTTCTGTTCTTGCCGAAGCGTCCGTTCGTTTTAAGAATTTAAAAGCGTCCAATTCGGTGCGTTCTCGTTATTATAGGATGAACTTCCAAAGGGGTTCGCGCCGGGGTTTTCGACGTTCCCGATATTAACTTTCCGTGCGAGTAACGATATAGTTAGGAAAAAAAAAAATTTCATCTCACACCGCGCCTACTTAAGTTTCCTTTTAGCGCGATCGCTAACCACACCAGCCCCCCCCCCCCCCCCCTCCCTCTCACCCCTCCCCCCTCTCTCTCCTCTCGAGACCGAACAAGAAGGCGCCCTTTTCTTCCGTCCGACCTTGCTCCCGGGCGAGCGCAAAGATTACGCAAGAAGCGTCCATAAAGTCGCTCTAAAAATATTCCCGACGCATTAACGTCGCCATATTGGCCGTAATAGCCGCCGACCCCTCTGCCTGCTGACGAAAGCAAACAACTTGATACGACGCCCGCGCCCCGCGCGTACGGAAAACCCGGGCAAACGAGAAAAATAAGCGGGGGTGGCCTGCAAAAAGCGCTATTAGCGATTTCGCGACAAAGCCTTTTCGATTTTTCGCCAATGAACGTCTACTCCTTCGTACCTGTCATTGTGGCTGCGTGAATACATTCAAGTGGAACCCGACCTCTTTTCCATTACTGTGCCGTGTGATCGAAGCGCTGTTACACAGAGTAGAGAGCCTCCATCGGTGACATATAGGAAAAATGGTTGAAATGACCAAATGGCGGGAAATTAGAATTAGTACACCCTCTCTCTTTTGCTGGCTGAAAGACGCGAGTGGGAATTAAAAGACGTTAGAAATTAGATCAAGCCCATCGCGACATGGCAGCGATGTAAAAGGCACACCCGTGACCGGGGCGGTTTGAGGAGTGGGCAGGGGGGTTGAAAGGGGGTTGAAGACAGGAAAAAGCCAACATTAAGAGGCGCTGAGCTGGCGACACGGCAATCTCAGGAACTGGCAGGAAAAAATCCTCCCTCTCTTCTTCTCCCGCCCCTTTCCGTCTCTCTCTCTCTCTCTCTCTCTCCATCTCGGCCGTTCGTTCCTTCGTTGAAAAAAGAACTTGCTAAAAGGTCGTTAAGGTTAATGCGCCGCGAGCAGGCCCTGAAAGCGTTGCTCGCTTGTCTCCGGTTCGTTTCTGCCACGCGGGAATGTAAGGGGATGCAAGGGGGTGAATTGTGTTACCGAGGGGGTTGGATGAGCGATCGTGGATGTCTAAGGAGTCGCGTCATGTTTGTCATATTAGGGCTCGTCGTTCACAGTTTGCCGCCGTTGACGGCCTCCGCCGACATGTTTGCACGGAATTGACAAAGATTTCGCGATAGATTGCTCGAGTCACGAGTCACCGTGAATTTCTGATCGCGCTGGACGTCACAGTAAGTTCTGTATCAGCGAAGAAGCGTCGACGTGTGGCTATTAGCACGTATTTCCAGGGTATTGATTTTAAGAGTTGCGAGTTAATATTGATTCGTTGTAATTACTATGTATTCAAGTTTTATTGGCTTTGGCACTCCGTGATCACGTATTCATATGATTTTGCAGATTAGATTTAAAGCCCAAACATCGCTCAAATGCCTAAAAGCATTTACACAAATTTTTAATGCTGTAGTCCGACTAGAGTACTACCCGAAACAATGGAAAATAGCAGAAATAATACTACTACCCAAACCAGGGAAAAAGATAGATGAAATCACATCCTACCGACCAATAAGTCTCCTACCAGTCCTCTCCAAACTCTTCGAGAAACTGCTCCTCAAGAGATTAGTACCAATTCTTCAGCAAAAAGAAATTATACCGAACCATCAATTTGGCTTCAGGCACGAACACAGTATAATAGAACAAATACACAGAATAGTGAAAAAAATAAGCAGCGATCTTGAGGGTAAACGATATTGCTCTGCAGCATTCCTAGATATCGGCCAGGCATTTGACAAAGTGTGGCACCAAGGTCTACTCTACAAAATAAAAAAGAACCTGCCACATCAATACTACCAGTTACTAAAATCGTACCTACAGGACAGACACTTCAGGGTGAAGTATCAAGAAGAATACACAGATCTACACTCAATCCCTTTCGGGAGTACCATAAGGAAGAGGGAGGGATAAGTGTTTTTGACCGTCGCGTCGTCGCCAAGACGAATACTTGCGATCATTCCATATAGAACTGTCTCGCGGTGAACACGCGAGCTTCAGAATATTCTTGAATAAAGACGATTGGTGATAATTCAATAAGTGCAAAATCATTCACACATCATCACGCGAAACTACCGGAGTGAACACGAGAGTGTCCACCCTCGACATCGTACCGACCAAACGTACGATACAACTATGTGCCTTACCTTTCGGAGACAAAATACTTACTGATTGTTCAATTAGAACAGATTGTACAGTTTCAAGGGAATAAAGCAAAAAAAAAAAAGAAAAAGATTTAAAGCCGATAATTACGCACATTTACGATCCGTTATCATAAACGTACAGCTTGATACGGGAGATTAATTTTTCTGATTACATCGTTTCAACGTAATCTACGCGTCAGACTGTAAACAAATAGTCCGACGCTAATATTATTAAAATGGGAAAATCGATGTGACGGGGGCGCGTGTTCGCGGCGGAAAATTCGAAGGGAGAAGGCAGAAGCAGTGTTCGCATTATCCGTGAAATATTACGTCTCATTGAGGACGTCCGTACACGTCCGCGTGTACGTGTCAACACAACGCGCGTTCTGACAAACTGAAAGTGGAATATGTTGTGCGACGTGATCGCCATGGAATGAACGTTCTAACAACAATCCCCTCTCTGCCATCGAGAAGCTCGTCCGCGGAATGTACACTGACACTGAACCAATACCCCGTTCATTTTTTAATCATCACGTTTGTCGAATACTTTCGCGCGGCCAAATACCGCAGGACGCATCGGTGACGTCATAGGGATACTCATTTGCCAGTACATATCTGTGGTCGGGCACCAAACGTGTTAACTCTTTGTGGTCGTGTGTCAAGCTAAACTCGTTAACGCCGTTCCGTTGCAGACTTTCCTATGTCGAGCAGCATTCGACATTCCATTAATACGAGTACATTATAATACACGTGCTGTCATGTTAGTAAGACGTTAAAATATAAGAAAAAAATGCATCGACTTCCAACGACACTGATTGCGACCGTTAAGGGTCATTCCTCACTCGGACGTGCCGTCCGCTGTCGCTCCAAAAAATGGAATCATCCAGCTAGACATATTAAAGTAGCGAGGCAAGATAATGAAACTGAACAAAAGCGACGGACCGGTAAGTGCTCGGCACCGCTTTCTCGTATTCGTCGTCGTCGTTATTTACAGGTCACGAACGTTTCCTTCCTCGCGTCAAGGTATTACGTAATGCATATTCATATAAGTGTTCTAGTTACACTCTCCGGGGCTGGGCCGCGAACATTTTGAGGGAGAATTTTAAATTCGACGCCGAGCCGTGGTAGGAGGTTTATGACGGAGGAAAAGAAGGGATGGAAAGAGAGAGGGGAGAGGAGGGTTGACACGCTCGTGTCAGGTTTATCACATTATGGCCGTGTCGACACTTCGGGCTTCTTTTGTGTACGTATGAATATAAAGCGACGTGACTGCCTCGCAAATCCTGCAAATCCTGTAAGATGCTCAAGGGGGCGTCCCTCGTTTAATGCGAGAAAAACTCCCAGCTGAATTTAATATATGGCCGTGTGGCGCGGGGCGTTTTTTTTTGGTGGTGGGGTGGGAGGCCCGCCATAGAAGGCGCAGATTTAATTACGACAATTCGAAGGGAACGCGTCGCGTCGCAATTTACACTTCACAGTGCTAGATCGTTGAGGATTATATTTCTCCGACGTTTTTATAGAGCGTACTTTTGGAGGCTGGGTTCGTGACACATTCCGTCTTCATTTGATTGTCCCGGTAGGCCCCGGCTGGTACTGCAACGTTTTGTCGTCTAATGTGCAGCGCGCGAGCGGAACTTTAATCGCGACAATTCGTTTCAATTATACGAACTAAATTATATTTCGAAATAGCGTTAATGCATTACAGAGATATGATATAAACCGCGAATTCGTTGGTTCGTCGAAAACTTTGATTACGGGCCGCGGCGAATTCTGTTATGCGCGCATTTACTATTTATTAATGATTTAAATCAAATGGCCGCGCGAATTCTGATCCTCCCGGGTATACGGACCCACCGGGGAATGACCCTAAAATATATATTATCGACGTGTAGGCCATTTTAATGCTGCATTCAGCCCTGGAGGCACATCAATATTGGGAGCGGGGAAAAATACGGAAGAATATCTGATGTCCCCTGAAATTGACACGCGGTCAGACAAAGTGGCACAGTTCAAGAATTATGCATCCCAAAGATTCTTTAACATCGTTCCAAAATGATTGTACAACAAGAATCTGTCTCCCGTTCCTCTCAAAGCCAACATCGTTCCATTGAATTGATGATCGCATACAGAAAAACACACATTTCCAACCTACCAGTCCAGAATTTCGTCCTGCTGAAAAGTGTTAACACGTAAAACCGCATAAAGCACCGTTCCCTTCCCCACCCGCTTTTCTTACTTAAACTCTCAGCATAACCGCAAGAATGTAAGCATATATATCACCCGTGGTATTGTCCTGCCCCTCGGTTTCTCTTAAATTACCCCGCCTTTTTTACCCGCAACTATTCCTTCGCAACGACTTAATCGCTGATTCACTTCTCTCTCTCTCTCTCTCTCTCTCATTCTCACTCTAACCTTCCTTTGCGCCGCGCTGGGAAGAAAAATTCTTGGACTAAATGTCTTCGTACGCAGGTGGATTATGCCGGAGCGCAGAGTGCTGTGCATTTTATCAGACAAATTTTATTAGGTAGGCGAAGGGAAAAAAGGAAAGAGTAGGTGAAAGAGAATTTGCCTGTGCAAAAAGGGTCCTCCTCGGTAACGGCGGGGGAATGGAACGTAAGAGGGTTACCCGGAGGGTGAGAAGGATTGTGAGGGGTTGCGCCACGGGTCTGTGAGTGGGCATTTCGCGGTCGCCTCGAAAGAAATCCTGTAACCAGCTGTAAATAATGTACTCGGCGTTGTTCGCCGGACATAAGGAAGTTTTGATAGGGCTTAATGTGATTTAATACCGATGTGACTTTAATACCTGTGAAAAGTACACACGATAATCTATACGTGTGGACGTAAAAAAGGATCGAAAGAAGGCGTTGTGCTGTACTGAAAGATATCGTATGAAAATAACAATTTGTTTTAGGCTAAAATATAAGAGTAGATGGATATTATGACAAACTATGAAATGCATGAAATAATATATGCAGGGATCGAATATTAACTCATACGTTAAAGTGTTTCCAAATTAATAATTCGACCGACGACCCCGCCGTTATTAATAGCTATCTATGCAATTAATAATTATTTCATCACCGACGCTATTAGCACTAGTAATAACGCTATTACTAATATCATTGAAAATCCTATTAACATCAGGGCCGATAATGAACCCAAACTTTAGAATTAAACACTGGTACGCAACATACGTAACATTATAATCAAATTCGAATTACGGACGTAACTTCCGTTCACACAACAAATTCCCAACGCTGCCGCACTCACTCACCGACATCCAGCATTCACAACATTACACATTGACCAATTGACCAATTCGTAAGATTCACCAGCGTCGAATCTCCAAACAATACCGAGAGAAACGTTGCCCAGCGAAATAAAACAAAAAAAAAGAAAAGCTCACTCCCGCGCTGTCAAACGTCGACCGCGCGCCGGATTACGTACAATTTTGTCAGAGCGAAATTTTATTATGTGCACCGGGAGAGGTGGCCGGCGCGGGTGGGTCGCGGGGAATTTGCTCGTGTAAAAAGGGACTAGGGCGGGAGATAGGTCGAAAGAGGCAAAACGAGCGAGCGGTCGGGCCGGTGGGATGAGAGACGGCTGCGAATGGGCAGAGGCGGTGGGAGAGAGAGAGGGAGGGGGGAGAGCGGAGAATTTCGCGGGGGCGCCTCCAGAGAAATCCTTAAAGCCATTTAAGCTCCGTGGTGGCGCCGGATCTCACGTAGCGCGGGCGCGGAATATAAAGCGCTGAACGATGGATGAATAGGGGCTTAACTCCGCGGTCGTGCGGTTTGTACACGCGTTCGTTGCCTTCGATGTGAATGGTTAATTCGCCGATTATCGTCCGTCCACGTTTTCCCGTCCCCCCCCGCGTCCGCCCCTCGCACATTTCGTCACGCTTTCGTGCCGCGCCGACTCTCCCTCGCTCGCTCGATCTTTCGCCGTTGCTCGCTTTGTTAGTCTGTTCGCAGCGCGCCGTCGAGTATCGGTGGAGTCGTATTTCAAGTATCGGACGGAAGGCTCGCTGAGGAGGGTGCATCGGTCGGTAGCGTATTCGCTGTCGTAAATAACGCGCGTGTAGTCTTAGGTCTCGGGAGTAATTGCGACGTGCGCTAGTTGTCCGCGCAAGTCGGCACACGTAATTGTATTGTTGATTCTGTGGCAACGGGATGTTGCAGGGCGACAGAACGCGGAGGAACCACGAAAGTTTCTCGTTCCCTTTTAACACTCTCATTAGACGGGTCACGAGTCGATTATTCCCGACCGAGGTCCAATCGTCTAGAATGTACATTCGCGGAAGGAGCGTTTGCTTGAATGGCGTGCGCGGCAGAGCGGGAAAACGAGATGTGAAGACCGACGGGGATAAAGCGAGCGGGCTGTAGGTAGGAAGAGAGAGAGAGAGAGAGAGAGAGAGAGAGAGAGAGAGAGAGAGAGAGAGAGAGAGTGAGAGTGAGGGAGCATGAGCGAAGTAAAAAGAGCCGGGAAAGAAATAAAGTAAGAAGGCCTAACGAAGAACGAGGAAAGAAACCAGTCGATAGAGGGTTGAACGAAAGGGTAAGGGACGGAAAGAGATGGAGATAGGGATGGGAGGAGAAAGAGAGAGAGAGAGAGAGAACGACTAGCGCAGCGTGAGATTCTCAGATAAAATATCCAATTTAAAGTTTCATCGTAATTTTACGATTCTTGGAAGTAAATTAATAGTATTATCTACCGGTACTTCCAAACCGCCCTCTCTCTTACTCACCCCCCATGGGGGGAGGGGGTTTCTTCGTCATTTTCCCTTGCCTTCCGCCCCTCCCTTCCCGTCTTTGCCGCTTTCTACTAACCAAACCCCTTCCTTGCCACCGAAAGGAACTTTGAAAATAAGCAGCCTATTACTCATTACCCGCCACGCTTATCGGACCTTCGCGCGGGCATTGCGAAGATCTTTCTGGTTTGAGGATAACGATGTCGACTTGGGTGTGTAGATATAGCGGGTGACGGATATAATATCGACGAGCTCCTCGTTTCTAACCAACTAAACGTAGCATTTCGCATTATTCCCTTTTAAAATCTATAAAAATCCTAATAGAACCTTTCCGAGATACACAGAAACGCTAAGTAGTCTATCGCCGGCGGTGCATAATTTAAATCAATCCCAACGAAATCACGGTGTAGAAATATCGACAACTCCTCGTTTTCATCATAGTGAACTTAGTGCGTCGTATCGACCTTTTCAAGTCTCCACAAAAATCGTAATGGAACCTTTCCGAGATACACGTGAACGATAAGTAGACTACCGTCCGCGATGTCTTAACATAAATACAGCTCAACCAAATCGCGGAGCGTAAAAAGACAGAATAGTCTCTCGTCAAGTGGCAGAACTGGAGAATATACCGCCTCAGTGGTACATCCCCATTGCGTCATACAGCTTCGACGGATAGGTCATGCTACATGTAACGGGTCGTCTTTACGACATTCCGCGAGTTCGCGCTAAGAATTTTCTCGCCCGTACTTCCGGTCGGAATCTCGTTTGCAAGGTACGCGTACGGAATATCGAGGAGCATTTCCAAGGTAGACGACTCGTCCTAGCCGTCCCCGTCCTCGTCGTCGTAGTCGGGAGACGAGGAGGAAGACAGACTTTTCCAAGACGAACTGGCTCGAACTGTGAGTACGCAGTAACTGCCAATGCGCGCGGAACGAAAAAACCGCGTACGAGTAGAGAATAAAATTCTAAGGGTGCTTTCTAATCCTTCCTTTTTTCTCCCCCTTCCCCCACCCCCTTCTTTATCGTACCCCGCTCCTGCCCCTTTTTCGCCGACCAACCGGCTGGTTCCCTCTGAACGCGCAGTTGCTGCTAAATTTGTCTGCGTGACATTTGTTGGAAATCGCGAAATCGATGACGGATGACGTGTCGGGGGTGCATTCGAGTTGGGGCGAGTTGAGGGATCGCTGGGGTTTCGATAAATAAATTCGCCGAGAATTCGCACGCAGCCGGATTTCATCCTCTCGAGGCGCGGTCGTCGCGACGTACGGCAAATTTTCCTCGCTTATCGAACGCGGTCACTTAGGAAATGTCGCCGAACGTTTGACGAGCGAGTCGTAATCTCGGATAACGCACGGTCGATAACGAACGGAATAGAACCTCGTTAAGCGAGTCAACCCGAGAGGGAATGAATGGAAAAAGCGTGCGCCCACAATTTCGCTTTATTCTTCCCGCGCAAAATTACACTTTGCACGTTTGTGCGAATTAGCGCGAAAAAATAGAATTTAGTGGACAAACAACACTAGAATCGCAATTATTCGAGTGCCTGGCATAACATAAGAGGGAGTACAAATAGTGGGCCGCGCTCGGCGATTCTTCTCTATTTATCCTAAACTGATTCGGTCTCGTTCTTGGATGGCTTTGCCCATTCATCCTGCATTCTACGGTGGCCCGGCGCGCGGGCTCAGTACGTTCTACATTCTTCGACGTTCAGCTTTTCGCAAATCCCGCAATCATAAACGGGTCGAAACGAGTCGCCCAGTTGATTCGCCGACAATTTCAAGTTCTACGTTTTGCCGAACTTTTTCCCCTATCCCGTGCCGCAAAACGCGGCAGCGTCGAGGAACCGGAAGAATCCTGGCTAGGTTGGCAACCTGGCTAAGAGTCAGAGACAGTCGCTGTAATTCTGCAATTTACGGTCGGCACGGTGCAAAGGCCATTCAATTCGCCGCGATGCCGGGATGCAACAATCTTTTAAGTCACCGGATGTCGGAAGCGGCATGTGCAGGTCGCGGACCTACCCTCGCCGGGATCATCGATTTCAGACTTTAATTCGTCGTGCCGATGAGTCAATCGGCGCACGGCAATCCGGCCGTGACGCTGTTTCGTCTTTACGGATATTGGCTGAAACCGAACTAGAACTTCGTCTATACGTGTGTCTCTCCCGCTGACGTATATACTCTGATGTAGAGTCTACACTGTAATTCGAAGTTGTAGAAGCAGTGCATTACAGAAACGAACTTGGGGCGGAAAGATTTAGTACTTGGACATAGTGCGGTGTAATGGTATGATAGGGAAAATATTGGAGGAGATCGTTAGGTAGAGTGCATGTAAATTTAGTCCCACCATTATCGAACAATGAGCCCCATATGACATGCAGAAAATACGTTCCAATCCAAATACTATCTATTTCAGTATGCTATTGCATAATAGCATGGTATACTATGTACCACGAAGATTTCATATACAGTTATAGTGCCATGTAATAGAATACTGGTTAAAAGTAAAAACCTTCGCCCCTGCCCAACTATGGGCATAACTCCATGCCCTATTTCACTGTATCCTAAGGCGGATCGCGCTGTATATAAATTCCGTTCGGCCCTGTAAGCCGCCCATACGTGCGCGCGTGCACAGCGGTAATAACAAGAAGAGCGATAATAACAACGATAGGAGTAATAACGTGTATAGAGCGTTAAATTAGCATTGCCGATGGCAAACAGCCGGCGTGTCCGCCGTTTAATGGCCGCCACAGCCAACCGCAGCCGCCTTCAGCGTGCTCAACGAGCCGCCATCCTGTGTCGGCTGAATTCTTGTGGCCTCGGAGGACCACTGTGCACCCACGTTGCATCTTCCGTGCATCGAGCGCACATTGCAGGCCAACAATGCGGCTTCCTAGCAGTGTATCGCACTCCACGATGCATAATAGAATCTTGCCGACGATACCTCATTGGCACGATCTTAGGGGGATGCTTGATCCCACTGGGATTACGTCAATGAGGCGGGCGAAAATCGGGCGAACGACGTAAAGCGGATTTTGTCATTGTTTAATTGGGCGAGTGTTGAATAATCGTACGTTTCAATGGAACATACCGGCGTAATAGGATTAGGGTATGACGTTCGGTGTACGCTGGCACGCCTTGTTTCGGTGCTTCAAACATTTCGGGCAGATGATTTTAATTCGACTGGGTCGTGCGCGAAAGTGCGGTTGATTGTTTTAGTATTAGAGATGTGGTTAAATCAATATGTCTGATTGACATATCGTGCGCATTTTTTGGTTCATTCGGTTGAAGTTCCCAGGCATGCAGTTCGCGATCTCGAAATTTTCGGTCAGCTGATGATCCATTACAATCGGCGCCGCTTCATCAGTTTCTTTGTGTGCGCGCACAATGGGCAGCCTGATTATACGAAAATGCCAATTATACGAAATGCCGATTATTCGAATTGCATTTCAACTAAATGCCGATTAACCGAATGCCGGTGTTTCCGATGTCCTAGGCATGGCGTAGATTCGGCGGCGCGGCTCTACAAATTATCTGTAAACCGTACGCGCGTGAAACTGGATAACGCCGGGGCGGCATTGACTCGTCAATTATAGTAAATAATTGCGCGACAAAAGTCGGCGCAACTAAATTACGCGATTAAATCGCCCTTACCAGGCAAAATCTTCACTTGGAATCTTCGATCACGGAGAATTCTTTCCTCCGATTGCTGATAAAATAATTAATATAGAAGATCCACGTTATTGCTTTAAACACTCATCAAATGAATAGGTATCTCTGAATCACACAACATAATTGCAAACTGTGACACATCGCGGTGTTTCGTCCGCAGAGTCAAGAAATAATGTCACGACACTTCCGAGCGTTACGTACCAAACGCGTGATTATATTCCGGGAAACGCGAAAGCCCGTTCGCCGTAATATATTACGCCGCTTATGTTTCATATCGCGAAAAATAGATGGTGTCCGTTCACGTTCAGCCAGCAGCTTTAGAGTCAAAAGGTAGACAGCCGCTATCATTTGTCACGGCACGTACGAGCTGCGTCGGCCCCATTATCGTCGATTGCAAAGTAGGTAATTTGACGTCGAGCTAATTTTTACATGTCCCCAGCGAAGCTCCCACTGAACATTTCGATTGTTCTTCGTTTTCTTCTCACCTAAACATACTTCATCAAACGTGTCACGATTCTTGCGAAATCTCTCTCGTCGAACTCTACCAAAGACGAAAGACTCTCGACTGACATTTCCACCCCTAATCTCCGACCCCCGGGAGAATTCCCTTCGCCGCTGCAAGTAACACGTCAGTACATGCACCGTCATATTTTGCGAGGGTCTCGTCCGCGTAGAAAATCATACGCGCGCGCGCGCTAGACGGTACGCATTCCATTCGGAGAATTCAAATAATCCGATTCTCCATTCGCGGGACCATACTCCATCCCACCCCTGCTCTTTTTTTCCACCCCCATCTCCGTCGCGACCGCGTCACCACCCCTAACCCCTCCAACCGTGATCTAATAATTTTCTTCTCGCGCACCGACGCCGACGCCTGGGTTCAAGGCGTTCCTCGAGTTTCTTGGCCTTCTGATGCCAGACAGGGCCATGCGTTCGTTGTAATACGATACGACGCCATGAATAATAATGTTTATCCGAAGACTTCCTTGCGCGAATGCTCGACGGTGCTGGCCAAGGGAAGGTTAGGGGGTGGAGAGCAGTGCTCTGGGTTGGGGGAGCGAGTGGAGGGGGCCGACTGATTGCATCAAATAAAGTGCAGTGTCGCGGACGTGGAATTCCTCGGCGTAAGACGGACGCGAAGATACGAATTGGTATTATGGATTGGGATATTGCTTGTTCCGAGAGGCTTCTACGGAATTGGGTGTGCTTCGAGACGTTGAATATCTTGGCGGGGTTTCGAACCATTGCGAGTGATCGAAGTATTGTATGAGTTTGTGGTATGGTCATGGAATAAGGATGACAATATGGAAGGTATAGATACAGGGGTTAGTTAGGTGGAGATGTATTTATTCTAGAGTACACGTTCGTATGATAGGGTAGGGTTCTTTTGTAATCAGGAATATATCAGTTCTTTAAAGAATATGCATAATTCAGCGTAGAGCGAAAGGGTCGTTGACAAAAGGATCGTCAATGGGAAATACGAAATTGGCTTACTGGCACAGGCACATCTTTGACACACATACATCGACGCATCCGGCTTTACGATGGGTAGATCGCGATTAATTTCGCCCGATCGGGAACTCACTCGCGGTATGATAATTAAAATTTGTTGTCGAATCACAATAATACATTCCAATCTCGTGGCCAAACGTGCCCACGCGGTATCGGAACAGCTGCGAGCGAGACAGATGAAAGCAGAAAACGAAAGGTGGAAAGAGAAGGCGAAAGGGGGTTGAAAGCGAGAAAGGTAGAGACCGAAATAGCTTGCGTAGAAACAGAAACGGGCAGAAGGAGAGGGGCATAGTGAATTCGTGTGGCTATTCAAGGGGGGCTATCGTGGATTTTGGTGCAACGAGGGTGGAAATAGAACGAGGTAGGCAGATAGAACGAGAGAGAAAGAGAATGAGAGGGAGGGAGAGAGAGAGAGTGAGAGGGAGAGAGAGAGAGAGGGGAACGGCCGGAAGGGGAAAAAGGACAGTAGCGGTAATTCCGTTTCGTTAAGCAATTCCAGTTTCGTCCGATAACGTCCCACAACCGGAGCCTCTCATAACGAATGAATTTATTCGCCTGTACGCCTGTTGCCCTGGGCATGTATGCGCGTGTTCGCGCGGAAAATTTACAGGCAAACGTTTTGGTGCACAACGCTCGTCGGCCTGATAGGAGTCTGCTTACCGCGCACAATTTTCGAATCTTTTTGCCGCGCCACAGCCCGTCGGAACTTTTATCTGGACGAAGTCAATGTGGAGGAAATGCAAGTGTGACGATTCGTCGCGGATTTAAATTCGCTCGGGAGTTGGGAGAGTGCCGGTTTATTGGCCGTGTTTAAGTGGGGGTGAATTTTGTTCGAGGGCAAAAGTGTTGAAGGAAGGCTGAATTAAATTTTCTATTATCTCTGTACGCTGGGGTATCAGAAAAAGGTAAATGTTGGTTTACGAAGGTAGCGGGTATAAAGATCTCCACGTTAATATGTTATCGCAACTTTTACTTCTTGCGTAAACAATTACCTGTGCCCGAGGCAAAAATGCTGATGAGGCGGCGGAATTAAATTTTATTTTATCGCCGCGTGTCGAGGTATTGGCAAAAAAGTAAATGCTGGCTTACCAAGATCTCCAACGTTAATATGTTATCACAGTTTTCATTCTCTCGCGTAAACAATGATGTATGTTCGAATGAAAATACGCCCACGCCACCGTAATTATTACCTCTCGTTCAAGTCCTCGCCAGCGAAGAACACCAGGGAAACCTCTTCGCAGTTAGTCTCATACCATCGAACAAGTCAGCGTGTCACAAAGATGCCGAGTTGATCCAGACGCCTTGTCGTCGGGAAATAAGAAATGTCATTAAAGTTTTCCCCGGGAAGCTCCATGTGTCGATTCTCTTTTTCCGTCCAGCCCGCCGTTTCCCTTACTTCATTCCGCGTCCCTCCGCTCCCGATTATTCCTCATTCCGGCGAGTCGGTAGTTATCTGCATTGGAAATTCAGGGCCGCGAGGAAAGGCTGGGTAGGGGAGAAAAAAACATCGCGGGAGAGGATGGTAGTCACCGCAGGTTCCGCGCTTTTCTGCCTTCCTCCCTTTACTTTCATCCGCCGCCTTCTCCTTGCCTCTCCTTTCTTTCACTTTAATTTCTTCTACTTCTCAGGCGCGCCGAGGAGTTCCTAATTGCGAGCTCTGATTGGTTATTCCGAGTGCCGCTCGAGCTCAAGTCGATACTGCCTTTGTTACTTCTCGCCCGAGCATACGGATCGGCGCCTTTTCTAACGACCGAACTTATGTTTGCACGTGCCCATTCGCACCTCGGAACATCAGCATTCTCGCCCCGAATTTCCACTCGAAATTAGAATGCAGCAGAAAAATATCTATCGTACTTCAAGCAAACATTGTTATGATCTAATTATGAACAGTTATGAATATGCGTTGCTTCCCGGGATAATTTCTGTTCAATAGGCGTATAAATCTTAACTCTAAATTCGCACGCACCGTCATCTACACTCAACAATTCATCCTCACACGATAACACCCCCATTCTAAACTTTGATATCTCTCACAGTCGACTGACCCCCCGCAAAAAAACAACCCTTTCCGTCGAAAACCCACTCGTTTCAACCGCCACCCGATAACTCGGAAGAATTCTTCTTTTTCGACCATTGTCCACCCTTCGAAATTATTCTGCAAGCCAAGCCGCTAAAAGAGAGAATCAGCTTTGTTTTTTATCCCCGACATATACAACGCGTCTAATTTCGCGATTTCCACGCGTCCTTCCGCTTCCGCCTCTCGTCGACGATTCTGCGTCGCAACCCCCTAATCACACCCTCTACCCTTCCACCCCCTTTATCCGCTCGTCCTTTGTACCGGCAAAGTGGCGCGCCGTAATTACAGTCGCAATTTGTTTCGGGCTGGCTCAAGGATCATTAACATCATTAACATCTTCCGTCGACACGCGCTTGTCTTCTGTCACATGAGGGTTAAAAGCATGTGGGGCGCTGCCTTAGAGGGCTTGGGGTGTGTGCGCGCGCGCCCTCATACGGGGAGAGAGAGAGAGAGAAAGCACTCGAAACAGTTGGAAGGTAAAGTTTCAAGTAGAACTGTGTGTATAATAAATAGATTGCGTAATATGCGCTGCGAGGAGTGTGCTGTAAGCGACGACGCGGGTTTTAACAACGTTTTTATTTTGTTCGGAAGATTTTTGCGTAGAGCGATGGGGGACAAATGTACGTTGAGTGAGCAGAGCCGTTTATAATTTGGAAACAGTAAACGTAATGACACGTTAATGATACCTAAAAGCGTCGCGGTCACTTAGAAAATTGTAAGCGTAGATTTCAATGAACAATTTATGCACGAAGTCGCAAGAGCAAGCAAAGAATTTGGTGAAAATGACAAAATAATCAGACGCTTCTCTCTTACCGAATTTATTCTAAACATTAAATCATTAGAAGTACATCCGCCGATGATACCCGTCGACCGCATCTTATCGTTTATCTCACCTCACATCGTCGACGATTCCCGAGCCAACACGAATTTTACCCCGGAAAATGGAAACAACCCACTAATATCGTATATAACCAACCTAACGGTCACTTGTTAGCGTGTTGCCTGAAGCTGACAGTAAGGTAATCGCGGCCACTTAGGATGTTCAGCGTGAGCGAATAGAACAGCAGTAAGCGAGCATGTAGGTCCGCCTGACGTATGTGCCGCTCGGTATTATACAGTGTCGGAGGGACGGCGGGGGATGAAAGTCGCCGTAGCAGGGGTAGCATTGAAGCGGCATAATGTTTGGCGAGTGCCGTGGGAGGAAAAGTCAGTGGCAGCGATCTCCAGCGCGAATATATGGCAAGGATCTGTAATTTTTATCCGCTTCCTTATCTCACTCTCGCGTACTAGCTTCCCTTTATCGCCGACCATTTTCTTCGCTCCCCGTTCTTCACCGGGATGTTTTTTTGTCGTACCTTTTTTTTTGTTCGTCGAACCCTGGATAATGTTAGGCAAGATGAGCATTTTAATAGGGAGAATTATATTTCGACGGGGATTCTTTGGTTTTTGATGCTAGGTTCTTGATATGAAGGTCTCCGTAGATTTTTAATTGACTATTCGAAATGCATTTTTTCCGTTTTATTTTGTCGTTAACGAAAGCCCGCACACTTGATACAGTAAAAGATTCACGCGCACGTTCTGGCAAATGTTATATTCATGATTGGTAATTCGTTGAATTCTCTTTGCCAGTAGTTGCATCGGGCCGCCGCGCGGCGCCCGAACTTTCTGCGGCGCGATACTTACGTCGGAACTTTTTGAATGTCGGAACGTCGCGGTCGGCAAATAATGATAACCGCTGGGAAGGGTCGCGATTCTATGCCCTCAAGTTCGCGTTCGACGGATTCTCTACAATTGGTTAACAACGGCGTTTTCTACATTTCACTCATTCTTAGTGCTCAGCTTTGTTAGTTCAATTTCTAACATTCCTTTTTTTATGCAGCTGCACTGCTACATGTTCGCGTTCGAGACCATCCTCTCTCTGCCAATTATATCGACGGCGGCAAGATTCGAGTGTTCGTAAATGAAAGTTGTGCAAAAACTGAAGCGACCTGTACTCGGTCCGATCTAATTGAATATCGACGTCCCCTGGGCGCTTCCCTTGTTCGTCGGCCGTTTTCTCAGGATTCTGAAACGAGCGAGGGTGATGGCGGGCAGGGGGTAAGGTTGCCGGCTTGCATGTCGGCGCATCTCGCGGAGCGATTATGCCTTCCTTTTCTTGCACGCCGAGTAAAAATGGTTCCTGTGTCGCGTCGTGTCGCGTGACCGAAACGATCTCTCCGCCGAGCGAGAGATCGGATTTGCCGATAGCGTTTATACGCCGGCCGTCTGACTGGCCGACCGACAGAACCGCAAAGTACACAAGGAAGGATCCCCGTCAGATCGAGATGGGAATTCGAGCATGATCGCTCCCATGTACCGGGTGTCCGACCAACCAGTCCTCCCCGAATCGCGTATAAACGTGTATAAAGAATATTTTACATTTTTTCTTGGTTCAATACATTGCCGTACGCTGACTAGAAATATTAATAGGTTATCGATAGAGGTGAGTTTATAATGTATAAGCTGTCGTATAATATCGTTTATAACATGTACGTTTTTGCGATTGATAAACAAAACGGTAATGCCGGTTGCTCACACCATTTTTTTATAGTCACATAAAATGATGGAACATAGTATTGTGTTATTTTTATTATTGCGCCGGGGTAGGTGGAATTTATGTACCGTCGTTCGTATGGTGATGGTGTTATAAAAAACATCGCACTTTCATTTCTCGCCCCGCTGACAAAACGAATCATTCCGTATCCACACATTTCCTCGACCGCCTTCCCGTCGCAGTCGAGTTATCCCGTCCCAAGCGTCGGCGGAACTGAGTTAACTCGTCCTGTGTCACTTTTCCCTCTCCGGGCTTGTTACGGCCAATTTTACTCGTCGCCCGGCATTGGGGTTCACTTTCTCGCCCGCGGAGAACATATGTGAGCGGAATTTCGATGATTTTCGACCCAGTTCCCGGGTGGAATGTCTGGTGTCCGAGGTAGTTAAGCGAGAGACTCAAAACAGAGTTGAAAATAGCACTTTCTTTCGCGCGCACATTGTACAGTATTGACGGCCGACGGAAAAAAAGACTTCTAATTCCCAGCGACCCGTCATGAACTTATCGCGAGCGTAAGGATAAAGTGAATAAAAGGTATTGAAGAAGCGGATAAGACGGAGGAAGGTGAAATTTGCCGCGAGAATACGTATAAAACGGATCGCGACTCTTTCCCGCCGTCTCCTTAAGATTCACCCTTAAAATTCACCAGCCATTTTCGGCCGTTCACATTTTCCGACAGCCTACGCCGTTAGCAGTATTTCCGCGCAAATTGCGCCGAAAGGGCGGTATCCACCGGTGAGAGGAAAAGAGATGGGCGACAAGGGTTGGGGAGGGAGGGGGGGAAGGAAAAAATAGCGAAGCGATGTAATCCCAATTTGCATCTAAATCCGGCGCGCCGCCTGCTTTATCGCTCATTTCCGGGGAAATAACATTTCCGGTTACGGCGGGCGATACATTCTTTCGCTTCCTTTTTCCTCCACTAGAGACGTTAATTTAAACGGTTCTTTTTTCGGGAAACGATGGCGCTTTTGGGGATCAGCCGACTCGTTGAGGGAACATCAACTTGTGCGATACTTTACGGAATGCACGCTTCGCGGCGACCTTCTATCTTGTTGCAAGCCAGACGAATAACCTTCATGAAATCCCGCGAAATACATGACACTAAATATCCAAAGTACACTGAACAAGCGGAAAACAACGATTACGTCAGTTGATGCGACGCGCTCCACGCGATTTCGCGGCACACCAGTACACCACCTCTCAATCATTTTCCCGAAGAATATGCGAGCGTCTGCCTAACGATTCCTTACTTCACGAGCCCTTGGCTCATCATCCCGGAACCCGGCGGAGTCGCGAGAGATCCGAAATCACGTGCGTGACAGCGTGCAGTATACGCTTTACAGTTCCCGTTACAAGGTCTAGGGGAAACGTTAAAAGCACTCAAGAATGCCCCGTGAGAGCAGATAATTTTATTGATCGCAGGAAGGATATGAAGTGCCGGTTCTTCCGGCGGCCGTAGAATGAGCGGACGGGCAGGAGGATAGAGAACGACGGACGCATTTAGTGGGTTGGGATAGAGGGAGAGACGAGTCGAGTGAAGACGGTATGGTAAAGAAAGAAAAAAAGGGGCCCGATTTCGGCGAACACTTACGCTGAGAAGCCGAGCCTAATGGGAAGTGGAGGCTTAATTACAGGTTGAGGCGGATATTAAGGGTATGCACGGCAGCTCAATATAAACGTCGCAGCTGCCGTGTGTGTCTATCGGCCGAAATTGACTGGGATGTCTAGGGAAGGGGATGCGAGGAGGGGGAGGGGTGAGAGTTAGGCTTATACAGGGTGGGGCACTTAATTGCGATTGTGCATGTATTATCGTTGCCTTAGGGCCTTAGGGTAAGCGGAGTGACAGTCGGCTCCTGCTGTCGGTCGAAGAAATTCGACAATTTTTCATTAGACGCCTTTGATGATTGATGTCATGTAGTACGACGAGACAGTGTCAATAAGCGCTGGCTGTTAGTCGTTAATCATGCCATGAAATTATTTTTAATCAACATACGTAGTAGATGGCACTCTTGTATGATTATATTGTGATCTGATTGTAGGATGATTATACAGATAGCAGTTTCTATGAGGAGGTAGTAGTGTGACGCTAGACATTATAAAAGAGACTGCGAGAGCAAGAACTCGAAATTGGAGATGGTCGGCGGCGTCGTGGCGGCATCAAAAGGCCATAATTCAAATTTCCTCGGCAGCTCTAAAATAAACCAATTAGGACGCGCTCTATAAGCGGATATTAAGATCCTCGCCGGAGATACACGAGCCGGTTGAGAGAAGGGTGTCACCTCGCGCTCTTCGCACCAACTCGCCATTGGCACGCGCGTGCACACGGTTGTCTCGCTTGTCTCGCACGTCACGTAAGGCGCGTAACGACGATCTAATAGAAAGAAAATGGTCTGAGGACCGGGGATAAACGTATGGTTCGTGATCCTCTGAAAAACCTCTGTACGTACTACATAATTCTCGAGTCCTTCTAAATTCTACGCGGTTTGATGGAGTTTCAAAAATATAATAATAATTTGGTATGTATCTATCGCACAGAAGCGTATGCTTGATCTTATCCGAAATAAGTTGCTGGTACTGCAGAATCATTATTGCACGTATCCGCTTAACAGTGCTAATTGAAATCTTTTAACACGGTATGCTGCAAAATTTCAAAGTTTCGAAAAATTTATGTGAGAATTTAAGGCGAAGTTAACTGAGCCAACCTGTATACTTGGGATATGCGTTATAACTGCACATTCTACTTACACTTACGTCTGATACCCTCGGCATATGCATATGTACACAGACGCACACGTGTACCGTGCTCCCGACCGACGAAAGATTGTACCTCAGTAACTGAATTTAATCCAGAATATAGCACACACTCGCGGAGCGCCGTTAAATAAAAAGCGTCTTCACGCGATAGCGGAAATACTTTATGTCTGGGGGTGGGGGTAGAAAAAAAATCAATATTTCCCCCTAACTTAATTTGCAACTTATTACGGGCTTCCACGAAACTATGACGTAATATTGGTAAAAAGGTTCAATTTAAGAGTGATAGAACAGATAGAAAGCATTGCATGGAATAACACAAATTAGACTTGCATCGCCGTGATTTTAATGTAGTCTACGAGGAACTTTAATGCGGGCGAGAAACATTATAATAATCTCGGAAATGTAATGTCACCGGTGACTACAAAATCTAATGTACCACCGTTGCAAAAAGAGTGTCACGTAATTATAACGCGTTACATTAAACTCATTAAACGTAATTACCGCGCCGTAGGATGCAGAGCTGCTTTTCGTAAGCCGCCTTTTCGGAAAAATCGATGTGTCCCTCTTTAATTTGCAAAAGTCATGCTCCTTGGGCGCCCGAGGAAAATGAATGGACGAAGTGGTCCTCTTGCAGATTTTCTTTGATGTCCGCGGGGACTAATGACTCGTGCATAATGAAGTCCTTGATGCGATCTAGGCGAGAATCTGAGTCGCCGACAGTCTGCGTAATTTCTAGCATAAATATTTGTGCGTTAATTCAACGCAGAGGATTTCCGCTGGAATACCGAAATTTACAGTCCGCGAAATAGAAGGGAAGCACGTGGAACAATAATATAAATCCCGCATCAAGTAATTACCCCATTCCGTGGAAGCGAGGGAAATGCTTTCAAATATTTCTCGCAGTCCCGTGCACTCTATGATTTTGACATGCTCATCAGACGATTGCGATAACGAATATTTTAAACGTCCGGTCGTGAGTCTTATTAGTTTCCACAGGATATGATTATCACCTCGTACTCTATATACTCCATGCTCGTGTTCTTACATCCTGCTCTCGAGAAGATGAACGCGAACAGATTTAACGCGACGAGCACGTTGCTTCGCGCGGCAAATTTAAGGCACGGGACCCTTTTAATTATCCGGCGAACAACAGAGATCGGTGTCACTTAAAATTCCACGGCGCGGAATCATCGGGGCCGCCGACGGGGTGCTGCAGAAGGCCACAATTTTCCCGTGCAACAAGATCAACGCGCTCGCCCGTCTCTCTCATTTCTTCCCCCCTCTCTTTAATTCCCGTCCGCCCCTTAATTACCGTCCCCGAGTTTAAAGACTCGCCGTCCGGCGGCATTGCCGCAACAAAATCTCGATCCATCTTTTTGCGCGAGAGAGACTGGAAGCGAGCATAAAAAAATAAGAGCCACGAGAGAAGGAGGCCTTCCAGCGGCCAAGGAAGAGGTCGGAAAAAGTCGGCGTCGTACGGACAGAGAGATGCGGATGTCAGCGGCGAGAGGGAGGAGAAACTTCTCTCCCGTTGCATTTACCTGCGGAAATTTAAGAAAGATTCTCTATCTGCCGCCTTTGCCAGCCTCTCATCACTTTTTCTCCTTCTACCCCCACCTTTTCCTTCTCTCATTCTCACGCCCGCGCACGCACACTGACACGGGCCCACGCTGGGACTTATAGACAGACGTGTACGTACGTAAAGGGACACTCAGACACACGCGCACCACTCGGCTCAATCCTTGAAAAGCAGCAGCAGTGCTCTTTGAGACCTTGGAAAAAGTTGAAAAGCTCCTGCATGGACCCCGACCTCGTGCCACCCGTTTCCAACCCTCTTCGTCCCCCCCCCCCTCCTGCAACCCTCTTTCATACCCCTGCCCCCCTAACTACCTATCTACCGCCCTCTTCCTGGTCCACGGAATCGTCCAGATTAACTTTATATAACTTCGTCCCCGAGCCGCGTGTAAATCAAAGGATGCAATTAATCGGATCTTGATTGCAATACTTCGTGGACTTTCAATATCCAATTCCGCTGGCTGAGGGCGGGGGGACCTGCGCCTGTGTCAGGCCACCTCCGGATTCACCTGCCCGGAGGATTTCATCCCCCGCCCTCCGCCCTTCAACCCATCGTCGACCGTCGGCCCTCTTTTAGATTTGCGAGCGGCGGTCGCGCTAACGAGTGACGTCTTCTTGGTCCGCCCGGCGAAAGTTTAACACTCGTACTTCCGACGATTCTTGTTATTAATCCTTCGGTTTCGACGGGATCGGCTATTCACGGGACGATGGGGATGCAAAGTGTAGCCGGGACCGTTCAGTCTCGATACAAGTGTCTCGGCGCTCGCTTCCTTGCTTGCTTCTTGTCTCGATCGCTCGAGGTATGGTTCCTGGGATTTTAATGGAGAGCCGATATTTAGTCGGCTTGACTCGGTGTCTTCCATGAAAGCCTTTCAAGTTTTCAGATCTTGCGCTTTCGCTGATTGAAAGGGTCACTTTCGTGCGCGCCGAAATCGATGCACAGATACTGCGACGAGGTTAAATCGTTTTCAATTATGCGGCGACTTTTCAGTTCCGCACAGCGTGGTTTCGGGTTAATAATTCAGCTTTATACGCACTCATCCCGGTCCCCGTAAATAAAGAGAAAAAGAAAGAGCGCGGCAGGCACTCTTCGGACAACCCAGAGAGGGGATGAATTTTTAAGAAGGTCGAAAGCAAACGTTCGTCGGAAAATTGGCCAGCGCTCGCGCACGTATCGACTCCTCCGGCGGCAAATTTCCCTCTGAAATATAAAAAGGCGCCGGGCTTAAATTCAGGTGTAATATTCGAGACTTTCGTCTCGCGCCCGCTCCTCGAGGCCTCGTGCACGCCTCGCACACCGCTTTGGAACGAGGGTTCGCGGGGGATTGATGTACATGGGGAGAGAGGGAGAGAGTCGTATCGTGGGGGTAGAGATTTTAATCCGGTATATAGTATGTACTTGCGGGCAACGTTGAGTAAAAGCCCTTCGCGCCTCTTCATAGGAAGCTATTACAAGGTATGGAGGTATGTAGGATCATCCCCCATACGCGTTTCCCCCGCCTCCGCTTCTTCCCTCCCTTCATCTTTTTTCATCTCTCTTCATCTCTCTTCTCATCCCTCTTCGTCCTCTTCCTTTTTCCCTTCTTCCGTCCTCTTCCCGCTCCCCTCTCATCGTCCCTTTCCGCCAACGCCGTCATGATATATCATAAGTTCCATTACCCGTACTGCGTTACATTATCGCAGCACGTTTCAGCTATAATGGCATTTCTCCGGTAAAATAGCCGCGGTTCTCCTCGTCTTCTTTCGCACGGGACGACGAATAAATTGAATTTGGCCGCGCTGAGCGGGCGAGTGCGTGTGACGGCGTTTGTAAGAATTTTTGCTAATATCCCGCTCGCTACAAATGGCATCCGCGCATCCCGTGTAATGGGATCGGTGCAGCCCGTACGTGTACGTATGCTGCGAGCATATTCTTCAAGGTGGACTATTATATGGTCGTTGAATTTTGTTGAGTCGAATTTCGCGCGAGTTAGAGATATAATTGAAAAAAGTCTCTGAATATCATAGCCTATCATCCGTTGGATACTATTTTCCTTCACATTCTATCGTCACGTTCGTTTTAAGTTTTCGTTCGATCGACGGCGGTATTACGATTTACATCGTTCGATCAAGTGCTCATTCCGCGTCCTCCCGAGTCCTCGAACAGCGATCTTGTCCGTTTCTCTTCCGCTCACCCGCTATAATAACGGCTATGTGGATATTAAACGTATTCAGAATGTTTGCTGCAGCTACGGGGCTCGGTGACTTGGTATTAGAGGTCTTCCAATATGGGACCATCCTGTCCCCGACCTCATCCCTTTCCAACCCCTCTGCGATCCACCCCTTTCCGTCCTTTCTCTTTCTCCACCCCGGCCTCTTTATCTCCTTCCCTGTCGACGTCCCTACGGTGCGGACTCCCACGTCACGCCGTGTTATCCGGCCGGTATTATGAGTTTAGAAATATCATAATATCGGCGACGTGTTTCTGCGATATTGAATTTTGAACGGGGCAATGGCTCGGCCGAGAAATCGTGAAATACTTACGCTTGCCGTTCGACTCCTCGCCCGATCCCACCGATATTCTTCGGGTTTTGGTCGCTGGCGCGGGCGAATATTTGACAGGTTGAAAAGCCGAAGAGCGTCAGCGCGATCAATCCGCGCATTTGCGAGCGTGAACTATAAAGAGCATTCGGAAAATCTACACATTCGATCTCCATCGTCTACTAATTCGACGCAATCTTATTGTCCGGACGCTAAATTAAATTCTGCATCGAATCATGCACCATTCGCAGGCGGGAATTCAGTCGACTAAATACGTAATCTCCGCTTTTTCGCCATTAGCCCCCGTGCCCCATCGCATTAGCATTCGCCTGCGACTCCGCGAATTTGCAACCGCTGACACGTCAAAACGACCGCAGCCACGAATTCGCCCCCGAAATCCAGTTACACCCGTATCTGCGCCCGGTTGTTTTTGGCTTGTCGAGAGGGCGCGCGCCACTGTCCGCGCGTATCCTGCCGGCCAATCCGAAGATTAGAAACGTGGCCGTCAGTTGGTGCCGGGGAAATTCGCGCGGAAGGCCACGGACGGTCGTGTAAGTAGAAAGACTCATTATGCAGTCAGACTACGGTCCCCTTCAAAGGCAAGTCAGGTTAGAATCCACGGGAGTCACGGAAACCCGGGTCAGGCGTCGTCTAACTCTCTTGGCAACAACGACAAC
Organism: Priocnemis perturbator; assembly: GCA_963942575.1. Taxonomy (NCBI): domain Eukaryota; kingdom Metazoa; phylum Arthropoda; class Insecta; order Hymenoptera; family Pompilidae; genus Priocnemis; species Priocnemis perturbator. The sequence continues at coordinate 8,099,103 of OZ012652.1, forward strand.
GGCGTCGGTGCAACATCCAGAAGGAAAGGCAAGCGGGGTGGGCAGGGGCAGGGTAGGAAAGGGAAGGATCCCGCGGTTACCGCTGGGCTCATTGTCACCCAATGGCGGAGACCGAGAACGAGGTCCTCGAACTTCCCGACGCGGAAAAGGAAGTTTCCGCTTCTCTCTCTCTCTCTCTCTCTCTCTCTCTCTCTCTGTCCTTCCGCCCTCTTACCCTCTCCGTTTCTCTCTTTCAACGACGGCCGGGGAGAGAACTTTGAGAAGAGGCGCATGGGGACGACGACGGGGTTTATCAGCTGTGAGAGAGGCTGATTCTCGCCGGACAAATCAGCGCACAGCCTCGAAGGGCTTTGATGATCGCACGTGTACCGTAATCGCGTCTAACGTCACTACTGTTGGACAATGCCGAATATGTACCGAGATTCCGGGCCGCGCGTTGTGAGTTTACGGATCTGCGCTTGCGAACGTGCTATCGTTGTCTAATTTCTGCTGCGCCGGTCCGGGTGGATTTTTATATCTCTGCAGATATTGTTTTGATGATTTGTCGCGAAATGGTATACAGTTTTGAGTGGCGTTTTATGGTCCCTGGGCCAAATGTCAATTTGTGTATATTGTCATTGTCGCAGATGCTATTTGAGCATATGACGATGTCGCGGTAGTTCTGTTGTCGATTCCTCAGTTTCCGTTTCTGACAGGAATTTGTTATCAGTTCTCACGCGATTTCAATTTCCTATCTACCCGTCGCCTCGTTGTCAAGTATTTCTTAACTATTTCAGTTGCAGCTACTTACGTCGAGTTTCGATTTCGGTTATGGAATTATATTGAGTTATAATCCGGATGAATCCTCCATTTTCGGCAATTAATTTCGGTCCCCGACGCGTTCCAATTGCGTTGGACTAACTGAATTGAGGAGAACTATCGCCCGCCGCGAAGATTGCGTTAGACAAGTAATTGTTTGATGGCCAGAACTCGGCTGACTGTCTGATTGAATTTGATCGGACTGATTAAGACTATTTTTCCCCCGCTACTTTAATCCCCGAGTTGACGTTGCGCGATATCGACAAAAGGCGATTCCACTTAGCGTAATGGCTATTTCGCAAAAACCTTAAGAAACGGGCTTATCATTATCCTCGGATTAAGTGGCTTTAGCTGTAATCAATTAATCGGTTAACTCTAACGAAGGCATTAACGATCGATTTTATTACGGATCAGCGAACCTGTTATTGTATCGCTTTCCTCGAACGAAAAACGTCGAAAAATATAAAAGCATCGAAATTTCGACATTCGCCCAGCTATACCTACCCGCACCTATCGACACGCGAAATCCATAAAGACGCGAGATTCGTTGCGACGACGCGGAAGCGGGGAAAAAGGTATTCGCGGAAAAAGTACGGCAGACGCAATATAAGTAATACAAAGGGACGCGGACTGAGGGACACGTCGCCGAAATATAGGAAGGTACACAGCGATCCGGCAATTTCGCGATGCGCGGCGAATTTCTCCGCTAACCGCGAAATAGGCTCGGCTTTGAACGGCGCGTAATTCCCTTCTCCAGCAGGGCGACATCATTTTTTCCCCGAGCCATCTTCAGCCCGCCACGCGGATAGTAATTCCGGCTGCACGCGTATGAATGCCCGCCGACTGTCGGTCCCGCGTAATTCCTAAATCCGTGCCCCGTGGCCGGAGATGCGCATTTCCAAGCGGGGCGAGAATTTTGTATCCCCTTCGTTCCATGCGGCGCACGCGTGTGTGTGCGAAGGAGAGAGAGAGAGAAAGCGATATAGTGGAAGGGTGGGAGATGGGGTGAGATAGAACAAGAGCGGCGTAGAGGGAAGAAATATAGAAAGAGTGGGTGGAGAGTCGCAGAGAAAGAAGAAGATCGTCGAACGGGGTGAGCGGCGGTGGGAAGGGGGTGGGAGTGGGTTAGATGGGTATTTTACGTTTGAGGGGTCGGTAAGCCCCTGATGTATTACCGGCTGAGCCTGCGGAGTCAGCGCTGTCGGTCCAACAAACCGGACAATCCGATTTTTTTCCTCCTCTTTCCTTCTTTCTTCCTCTCTATCATCCTCCGGCGCGGAAAGAGGCTAAAAGGAAAAAAGTGGATAGACTCGCCGGCTATGGAGACTGAGGTAGGGATGGTAGAAGAGAGGGAGAGAGAGAGAGAGAGAGAGAAATGGGGCACTTTGTAAGCGTGCAAATCATTTTCCGCATCCGCCAAAGGGGGAAAGCCTCCGCTCAGAAATATACAAATTGTAATCCTACCCCCTGCCTGATTGGATTTCGGGATCGAATGCGCGACGATTCTGCCGTGTTCAGTGTTTTGTGCAGCTGGCCGGAACTAGGTGATAGATTTAATTAGTTCCGACGTTTGACGATGTTATTATGTTGACTCAAGCCGTCTTTGTGTTGTTCAGTGATTAATGCATAATGCTATGGCATACACATCAATGTAAGATCATTTTAACATGAAACAACCTATAATGGAATTGAACGACAGACACCATACTAGACTCACTTTACAAAATCATCAAATTGAGACGTTCGGACATGTTCTATCACACACTCATTAAACTCCCACATTTCACATTCGTTTCATTTCGTCTAACGCAACAGTCGACATTATAAATGTTCGCTGGGTCACTTCGATTTCGCTTCGCAGGAAGAATACGTCTTCCAAGCGACGTACGAAAGGAAGGAAGGAAGGAAGACGCGACCGGAGGTCTTTGAACCCGTCAGCCTCCCTTATACACACGCACACACACACGCGTGCACATATAAAAAGAGACAGAAAGGGAAAGAGAGAGAGAGAGAGAGGGAGAACGATACGAATTCGCGACATTCGCTTTTAGAAACCAACCCCCCCTCGTCGCATGTCTGGCTCTCTTCTCTCGTCGCGCGAGACGCCGTCGAAATATGAAAGCGCGTATCCTGACGTTTCCTTTAATATTCTTTCCCGCCCCCTATTCGACCCCCGCCAACGTTTGCAAGCTCCACTTTCGGATGGTAAAAGGGAGAGCCCGCGCGCCGTAACGTACCTCTGACTCTGCTTTTAAAGGGTGTGCGTGTGCCAATTTGCGTCGTGACGTTTTCATGTCTTGCTTCTTTTTTCACGCGCCGTCGCGGTCTGAGTACTAATAAAGATGACTGCGCGAGGGTGTCGAAGGTGACAATTAAGGAGCGTAGAATGCAAATTTTTCTTATCGTTATGTCTGTTTTGGAATGAGTGTACATTTATTTTAGTATGGAACGGGAAATTCGTCTAAAAACAATTCCCACTTTGTCACATGTTAAAATATAACAATGAATCCGTTGATGAATCTTGTCGGCAGCGTAGATTCCCATCTGATTTTCTAATACGGTCCGCGAGTAAGCGTTAAGTAATTCCTCACCATCTCTTACCAGCGATTTCACTACTCATATTGTCAATTTACCGTGGAGTGTGTGGACGGGAAGCAGGAAAATGGAGACGCCGTTCGCCGTCGGAGGAAAGTTCAGGTTGAAAGAGACAGAGATCGGAAAGAACAGTAAGCAGAAGGAAGAAGGTAGAGAGAAAATGAGAGAAAGAAGACGGGAGATACGAGAGAATACGAGCGAGAATGAGAGAGGACGGGATAGAATGGGAAGGAGAGAAAGAGAGGGGGGTAGAAGTGCCCGGCGCACGCCACGATAATATTCCTTGGGCGAATTCCCACGAAACTCGACCCCACCAGCCCCCGTTTCAACCCTCTCTATCCTTAGTGAGACGTCAGACTCGAAAACAATGCGGCCCACGTACCGAAGCCGAGGAATCAAATGGCGCTGGAATACTAAACACCCGGGAATACTTATCCTTCTCTCTCTGTCTGTCTGCCTGCCTGTCTCTCTCTCTCTTTCTCTCCTGTTCCTATAGCCGGTAAGTAGAGAGAGCCACCTCCTGCTGCGCGTCCTTTCCAACCCTCGACAACCTTCTTTTCACCTCCTTTCCACGACCGTCCGTTCCCACTCGTTTCCTCTGTTCTGCTTCACGCACATGTATGCACGTACACGTACGCGCGAGTATGGAAGTACGTTGCCGCTCTCTCTCTGTCTCTCTCTTTCGGTCTACCTTTTTTTCCTGTTCATCCCATTTTCTTGTCTGACCTCACTTTTTTTTGTTTCGATTATTATCTCCTCAAGTACTGTTTTTCTCTTCTCTGTTCGTTTACTCTTGCTACTTGCCTATCTTACTGCAAAGTTTCTCCCCATTGCTATTTCCTATCTTCTTCCTCTTTCACGCTCCTTGTACTCGTTATTTCTACTCCGATCATTGTCCTTTTTAACAACTGTTTTTCCCGTCTTTCATGCCTCTACTCTTAATACTCGCATACCTTATGCAAAGTCTTTCTTTTCCACCGCGCACCGCTTCGTGTCTTTCTCTCTCACTTTTTCCCCTCGTTCGCATTCCGTCCCGCGATCTTTGTCTCTCTCCATCGACCCTCACACTCCTCCAGCCGCTTCGACTCTGGTGCACGTGCAGCCACGTGACTGACTCTTTTCTTCCGCCGGGGGTTCTTCGAGTGTTGCGTTCCGCGGGCACACGTCGCTAGGGATAACGGTTCGTAGGAGAAGAAGAAAACGGTTAATCCTTTGGTTGAGAACTGGAGCCGCTTTATGAGGGAGCATGTTGCGCGCGATTTCTGTCCTCCCTTCCTTCCTTCCTGCTCCGTGCGTCGCGCCCCTCGCTCATAGCGATTCGCATGCCCGCCGGTTCGTACGTTTCTGCTAAACGGCGGGCTAAGCAATAACGCCGACGACGACGGCTGCAGCATCGTTCTGATAAATTGCGGCTGAATGCATGGGAGATGGCGAGGTAGCGATAAAATCATCATCGAAACTAAATGTTTGGAGATGGGATTCTGATGTGGGATGAAGCGAATTTTTGGTGGTGTGATGACGTAGAATTATTTATGACGAAATGATGTGTTTCTAGAAGAGGCTATGGCGGGAGAAGAATTGGAATTCTGATTGGCGGGTGAAATTGATAAGAAGTTGGCCTGACGATGTGGCATGTGACAATGATAGGGGCAAGGTAACTAATTTAGACTTGTCAGTTGGTACCCCGTTATTGTGTTGGGCGAGATAAGTTTATTATAGTGACGGAAGTAACGGAAGTTATGTACGGCGCCGAGAAAACGTAAGAGAATTTTATGAAATGTACGTTCCGCGCGGAACCTAAGATAAGAAATGTATTCTTTCCCGTACTTATTTAAATGCAGATTAGATTCCCGACGGAGTTTAAAGGGAACTGATGTAAATATGACGATAAAAGCCTTAATAGTATGTTGAGTGCAAAGGTATTCATTAAGGTATCAAGGAACGAAGATATGAGGAAAGTGGAATGTGGAACAACGTAATACAGTAATGATAAGGTACCGGTTACACGGCAAAGAATAATGACGAAATAGAAACATAAGATAAAGCCGCGCCTGGGATAAGAAATTGGTCAACGTGAAGTACGAACCACGAAGCAGCCAGTACGAAAGCACACGCGATGACACTAACTCAAAAAACGGACGCTCAGGGATACATTCCAACTAATTCTACCATCGGATTCTGCAAGGTGAAATATCAACAACGAAAACGAGACTTGCAGCACAAAGCGATAACGCAGTACCGACAATGCGACGACTTACCGACAAATGGAAATGTAACGATAAAGGGGGAACAGCGTGACACAATGATAGCACCTTCGCGGCGATATGTGCTACGATATCCCGACGGCAATGGCAACAGCAATTGCAACCCCATTCACGAAGAAAAGGTTAATCCCCCTACTAGCTAAATCCTAAGCCGCTTATGAACGCACGTCTCCGGCAACGTACTGCGCACCCTCTCTCACCTCATTCTTCTTTCTTCTGTCCTCTCGCTCTCTCTCGCTCCATCTCTCTTACTTCCTCGATTTATTGCGTTGTTACGGCCTCTTTGAAATTCTGCCCGGGCTCTTATTTCTCGGAGTCCTTAGCGCGTTTCTTTTCCCGCGACGGAAACCCACCCTGGAAAATGGCCGTTTGTCGGGCGAGCCCAGCCAGTAAACGGCATGAAAGTGGCGTGAAGGACCTAGCGCTTGCACAAGTGCGCGTTGAGGCCAAGTCATTTTGTGTTTGCATTCGGAGGACATAATTGTCGATCGATTGATGTTGTCGCGGTGGTTAGTCAATGGCGGGTTGTAATTATGTGGAGGAATTCATATGCTTTTATTAATAACGGGTCTTACGCTTCCGTTTCTGTATGAATCAGGCATAGTACGGTCTCATTTTGCAGAGGTGCTAAATATTTCTCGCTGTTGACGGTAGGGGTTGACTTTTTTAACAATATTTGGGTTTATTTTGTGAGAGATTTCGAGACACGATTACGTCGCGGTCGGGATTGCATTTTTGGTTTGAGCAGATTCGGGCGCGGCGGCTTTTAATCTCCTCTAACCAAGATTTTGGTCCGCGGTCGAAATCTCGGTTGGGCATGCGATTAGATCAAGGTTAAGTATGGGCTACTTCTGGCTTAGATCTGCCGCTGCCGCGTTTGTTGCCAATTACCATGGAAATTCCCGACCAATTCTCCGGCAAATTCTGAGGTAATTCTAAGCCGAAAATTTCCAATGGCAAGAGCGCGTGCGTCTCGTAAACAATCTCGTTAAAAACAAATGTTCACAACAAAACGTATGTCTGCTCGAGAGGATTGATCGAAAACCTAAAAAGCGCAAAATTACAGAGTATGAACAAGCGTCGACAAATCGAATGCAAACGCGAAAAAATTGCAACCAAAAATCGTTAAGCGTCGCGGAAAAAAAAAACATAAAAGCAGACATCGGAATCGATCATATGGTCTCTTTATGTAGGACTCTTTCCCAAATAAAAATGCTGAATTTACATGTGCGAGACACATTGGCGCGTTACGTCAGGGGGAATTTCCTGGGAGCGGTACACGTAAGAATGAAACGCGACAACTCCCGCGTCGTCGTCTTCCTCGTCGGCCCCGTGGCGCACAATGTCCGATAAAATTCGATTCACGGTTGAAAGGGCGCGAAATTGGCCCCGAACAAGCCGGGTATTAAAACGTGCGAGGCTTGCGAAGCAGGGTCGATTCATAAAAATCATAACGATTCAATTACGCGAGTCAATTTTATCCGGTTGAGTCGGGGTGGATCTTCGTGGAAGAGTATCTTTCTCACGGCGGTGGCTGTGGCGATAATTCGGTTATGGAAAAGAAAGACTGCGCGGATGCAATCTGTAATAACCGATAAGGTTTAGTGAAAAGTAGATGGTGGTACACACGTATATTTCCATGTCACGTACAGTGTATAATTATTGATGCTTATGGGAAATAAAGAGTGCTACATACAATATTTGATAATTAACAGGGTTTAATGAACAGAAAATCAGGGCACACGTACCTATTTACTGGACGTAACGTACGTTCCAAAAAGTTAAATCTGTACAGATCCAACGTTTCATAATCAATGAGGTTCAATAAAAAGAAGATAGGTGTATGCTTTTACGTAACGTATGATTCATAGTCATTGCCGAATGGAATGTATTTTGATCGGACGACGGTTTCATTCTCAGAATGATAAAACTCTTGCGGAGAGTATTTTCTTGAAGTTTCCAAAGTAGAGGAAATATTCCAGGTGGTAACGTTAGGTGGACCATCCTGTATATGGATTCGAAGACGAGAACTTCGCGCACGTTCGGCTCTGGAATCGGTAACTTCAAAGGAAGTGCTCGAGAACACCTTATTGGCGTGGACGTGCTTCTTCTGGGAGAGCCTCGAGCGTCATTTGCGGGAATTGACTTGCCGTAATTCGCGCCCCTTTCTTGCTTCGCCCTTCCGCGACCAAGAATTTTCGGACTTTGCTCTTTTCATCGATGCGTTTTTCAAAATTGTCAGCGCACCTACGTGCGACGCTGTCCAGTCGACGCTGCTAATTACTTCATTCGTTGCTAATTGAGGAAAATGGGTTGCCCGAATAAGAGCGTTCGTGTATCACACTTTCAATCCCCCGTAACTATATTTAAGCCGTGGAAAGTTACAACGAACAACGTAATCATTTTATTCTGTCACTGTTACAGAAGTGTTTTCCACTCGGTTTCCGCTGCAAAAATGTTCCCTTCCCTGTATCTGATGTAAAAACGTTCCTTTCCCTGCTTCTGATATAATAACGTTTCCTTCTCTGTTTCAGGTCCCGTGCAGGCGAGCCAATACGCGGCGTAAGAATTTATTCCTCCGCAGTTATCGTAAGTCGGTCACATACAGCATTCTGATTACCATATTTCACTCGATAAGTCCCAGCGTGTTATACGGCACGACACTGTATTGCACATCGACTAAACCGTGCGCAAAACAGTGCCGCACTCGACACCTTTATTCCGCTATCTGCTCCCAAACTTTGTCACTGCCATTTCGAACCGCCCTGCACTCTGCACAAACTCGCACTCAGATATACGCCGGGCCACAGTTCTACACGCATACACGCTGAAATTCACGAACGTACAGGTTGCCTGTCCCAAGGGCTCGGCCGTCAGATAAAAAATGATGGATCCTCGGATGCATTTCGACTAATCACACTAGACCCATTTCAACCCTGCCCCTCTCCGCCCCATTCCGCCACCCTCCCGAACCAACCCCTTTCTCCATTCTGGCGTACGCATTTTTTCATTCACCCACGCGAACTCGCACGCAGCCATTGTTCACACATACGTTTTCCCTTTTGATTTCAACGCGTCGATTCGTTTGCGGGCGAAAGTCGAGATTCGCGAATGTTTTTCATGCTTCCTCCCCCACCCCGTTCCACCCTCTCCTGTGCTTTTTTATTCTTCGTTTCTTGCTCCGTTTCTCTTTAACGCCGGCTATTGGTCGCTTTCCCTCGCGCCGACTCTCGATACTTGCTTGTTTTCGACTCTTTCCTTTCGCCGCCGGAACGATGCCCGTGTTAATTGGATGCATTTGATGTGCCAGCGGGATAAACCGGCCGTATAAATTGCGCGTCGTGTGTACATTAGCGGTAACGAAAGTTTTAAAAATTCAGCCAGTGGCGGAGAGAATGAACGTACTCGGATAGGTTCTTCTGTAATTTTGTTTGAGAGCAACGGATACTGAGTCGATGACGGTAATTGGGGAATGGGTAACAGCATTCAATTGATGCATTCCGAAATTCCCTGTAAATACTAAACACGCACTGTTATACGCATCAACCTATATGACTACCCGACGCCGATTCAAGTAAGACGTCTACTTTATAAAACACCGCTACGAAACCGGCAGCGAAGCGGTTAAGTATTAAAGCCGTACACACACTCTCCGCGCAAAGTGTATCGGCCACCATTGGAGCGCGCGCCAATATAAAATCGACCGCACAATTTGCAAAAAGTAACAACGTCGCCGACGTTCTCCGTGGCGCGCCTTTAAAGACGAGACAGTCACACAACTGAGACCCCTCCGTCATCACCGTAAGAGGGTATAAAGGGGTATAAGGAGAGGATAGTACCTTTCGAGCTATCGGTGAAGATATTTGCCGCAGGCTACAACCGCCATCATTAGAATCCACCCCGTAGGCGGGAGAAGGGTGGCAGGGGGTGAGGGTGCCCTCTCTCGCTCTCCAGGCTCTTTGTGTCTCCTCCTCAACGAGCCAACCCACCCTCCACCCTCCCCCTCGCGCGGATCGTCTTTCTATCCTCCGCACAACGCTCCACTACCCGCTCCCGCTTTCGCCCGTCAACTAAAAGGAATGGCGTCTTCTTTATCAATGCTTTGAAATATCGAGATGGCCGCGGGGGGGGGGGGGGGGGGGGGGGGTGATTTTCCTCTCCGCGCGGAATGGGGCCGAGGCGTTTCGAGAAACAGAATTAGGTTTGTTAAGGTTTCTCAGGAGACGGTGGGGGCGGAGAGACGCACCCCCTCGCCACGACGAAGGGGGCTTCGCGCCGAGAGATGGAATTTCAGAACAACGCGCGGCGGGCTTTTACGACGCTTCGTTTCTCTATTTCCCGGTGCGCGCGCGTCGCCGGAGGAATATCGTTATTGCGATATCGGGGGACGAACGTTAATATTGGTTCTGTGTCAGGGACTCCGTGTGTCGCAGATTCTGTGTATTATATACGTTGATCGTACGATCGTATTCAATCAGCTGCGGCTTTATGTGCCGTGGGCTCTGTGCTTTTCGTGTACGCAGGCCGCGCGCGTGCTCATTTATGTGGGCGTGCCGTACGCGTATATGTTGATGTTGGACGAAAATTGCGGGAATGTTACTTGCGAATTTCCGCCAACGTAGGTGGATTTGCGCTATGGCTGTTGTGTTGTTTTTTTTTGTCCTTCTATTTTATGACAGTGCGATAGTGCAGATGGAAGGTTTATTGGGATAGTTATCGTCGGGGTGTATCGTTGAATTTTTATCAGGACGATAACGACCGCGAATCGGCGGACAATATTTATCGTTAAAATTCTCCGCGCAACCCTTTGGCCAACGGTGCCAACGACCCTCCGCCCGAATAATCCGGATCATACCCGCGTCACATCGATAATAGCCGCAGGAATAATAGCGCCCACTTTGCCCTCGCGGTTGCCTTTAATTTATTCTTTCCAATTCGCTCGTCAGGCTGAGTCTCGATCGTTCGTTATATCGCGATTAAGTATCGGCAGAGTTTAGCATAACGGGTTGCGCGTTAATGACGATTCTCCATATTCCATAACATCTTCACCGACTGTAATCACCAATTCGTCCAAAGAATTAAAATCAACCGAACGCTCCAACAGTCGATCCGTTCTACTACGATTAAGCATCGGCAGCATTTGGCATAACAGGAAGCGAATTCATAATTAAATTCGTTTCAACGATCGAAGTCGATGGCACGGCAACGGCACGCAAAGGAACCGGGAGCAGAAACTAGACGCACGTTTCCGGCGGAAATATTTCTTCACCCTCGCGGCCGAAACGACACCGTGAACAGCGGGAAAACAATCTCCCCGCCTCGAGGTGGCAATATACGACGTCTCGCGTGCCATTCCGTCGCGGTGATTCGCTATTAGCAAATTGCCGTTTTAAAACCTCGCCGACCCTTCCCGCGCGCACCCTCCCCACCCCCATCGAGCCTCGTTTCGCTCTGAAAGTCAACCGAGCGATTTCGCATGCGCCGACGTAGAAAGCCTCGCAAGTTTTCCCGCGAGACCGCCTCGTGGACTCCCGACGACACGGCTGTCGTGACAATTTCTGATAAATGCCGCCCCGCAGGGACCCCCGGCGCGGTGTTGGTAGCACTGGCCTGAAAATAGGTCCGTTGTGTGTCAGGCGAGCGCGAGCGCGCGCGAAAAATGGCGAACGCGGCGACGCGGACGTGGGCATGGAAAGAGGCAAATGTGGGGAAAGAGGAATGAAAATTAAGGGACACTGTAAACGAAGAACGATAAGTAGGCGGGAGGCAATCATGATTCTGCAGGTGTTTCAAGTTGTACTTGTGTCAAAAATTGACATATGCCTTTATGTTATGCAGCATGTGCTGGGCTGGAAATCGATAGAAATGATGTGTAGACGATTGTTTCAATGTATAATCACTGCGTGTCACGGCATGCAGGGTGAAAAAGGTTTGCAGTAGATAATATTTGCTTCTTTCTGGAACTCGACGCGTACCACCACGCTGCCAGCGAATATTAATAAAACTTAATTGGCGCACGCGGAGGCATTTTAGGTGTTATTTAATTTACTTAATTTCTTCATTACGCACGCTTCTCGCATTGTTAGAAAAGTGAGAGAAATATTTGTCACCCTTTACTTTAGTCATATTCGAGTCCGCATTTTTCTTGTTCGTATCTTTCGCACCTTGCACCCCTGTACACCTTTCTCCAGGCCCACTCACCTCGCTCTCCACCTTCACCCTTCTCGGGCCACTTTTTTTATTTACCCTTTATTCGATGGCTGACACGCGACGCGCGTAATGGAATAACGGCGGAAAGTGGCGCGACGATCTTTCCTGACGGAAGACAAACTTCAATCAATGCCGTCGGAGACAAAAGACGTTCGAGCGGGCTCGGCGGCTTGGATTTACTCCGTGAATACCGACGATTTCCGTCTCTCTCGGCTTTTCAGCGACGAGACGGCGCGGCGAGTGAACATTTTCCGTCTCTTCTGCTATCCCTCTTTCACTCTCTTCCTCTCTCTGTTCCTTCCCTTCTCTCACTCTCTCTCTCTCTCAGTTCGTTCGACGTCTGAAAGTGGAACACTGCGAGAGATATTTCTGGAATTTCTTTCGAACTCGCCAACTGCCGGAAGTTGGTTCAAACATTAATCCGAATATTGTTTGAGCAGGCAAACCAGTGTGTAAGCTTTTTCTTCGTCCCGATCCCATCCCTGTTCGGCGGCCGCGAGACTTTTTCAAAGTTGCCGAAACAGTTTTGTTTTCCGTACGAAAAGTTGCGCGCGTTGATGTGGAGATTAATCGACTCCAGTGTTGTGATCGTCGTAGTCTCGTATTAATAATTAACACGACGAACAAAATGAGACATCCCTATTACACACATATATCTCTAAATTTGTTAATAGGAGAATTATTTGTGCTTCCGTAAGCAACGGGAAAGGATTTACTGGCAGGTGCTTATTGAAAACGTCGTTCGACGACGATGCAATTGGACAGCCGTGCTGGGCCAAAACTCACACGGACGGTTCCTGGCGGCCATTAAATCAAAAGCCATTAAACTAATCGACGTTACACGCGCCAGCGCGATATTAGGAATTTGGAGTGCCCGGAAAAATGACAACGACGAGAGCGGCGTATGATCGATCGCGTTTCCAAAATCGCTGTGCTTCGACGTTTGTTGTCGCGGCGTCGGTGTTGTTCAATTTTGTTCACGAGGTATGGTTTAAGCGGGAGAGACAGTCGATTCGGAATGGGCGGGGAAGGGACGCTTTGTTCCCCGTGGAAATCGTGTGTGCGGCATCATTTGTGACATTTTCGAGAATTCTCGCGTTGCCACTGCGATTCGTGGCGTTCATGGTCAGATTCCGAATAAAATCGTAAGTAGAACATTGCACGATAACACGACAGTCTGTGATTATTTAGTGACGTCTCCGCACGTTTGCGCGGTTAACGAAAATCCATAAATTTACGTTCAAGTTCCTCAACCGAACAACAAAAACGATCAACTCGTCTCTTAAACCGAACAATAGGCTCTTCTATAAATTCGCTCGGAAAATTAAATCAAGACCATCGTTAACACGTGCCAGAGAACGGGTGTACCGTCGTATTCCATCGGAACGCGGCGCGAACTTTGGGGTAAAAATTAATTCAGCACCGCCTAACCGCAAGACCGCGTGCTGGAAAGTTCGTTTTGCGCGGAGCCACAAAGAGAGAAGGACGTCGAAGAAGGAAACGATCGAACTTTCGCGCTCAAGATTTCCGCCCACTCGACAGACACAGACGTCTTTACATACCCTCGTGCACACTTCAAGACACGTACACGTATACGCACACGCAAAATCCCTTCCACGCCTTCTTCCGCACTCTTCATTTGCTGGCCTTGCGCCGATTACGGATCCACTCGACTCGTAAAAATCCTCGAATAACGAAAACACTCGACTTATCACAAAGCGAGTCCCGCGACTTTCTCGGCGGGGCCGATAATTTCACGCTACTCATCCCCCGATCCAGCTCCTCTTTTTCCCTCTCCTGATTTTCGTTTGTACGTCTATCATTCATCAAAGGACCGCTTTCAATTTTCTTTCATCGTAATGGCACGCCTGCGGTATTAATTCTTCCCTTTTCCCTTGAAGATATGCTCCTGTGCACATATCTGCCTCGGCCTTGATACCGAAAAATGCTAAGGATAATAGTGATTATTTGTTGTAGTAGAAAATAACAGACACAAAATAACTTTCGTTTGTCGAAATAAAAATCTCTTTTTTTTCTGTGTTAAATAAAAGGAGTATGACGTATAGGAAACGAGTGAGGATATGAGGGAAGGATAGAGTAGGCGGTGAAGGGTTACGTAGGTGTCAAGGGATAGAGCTCGTCGTCGCGGTCTTGGGTGGCACGTGCCGATTTTCATACGCCCGACCTCGTGACGTACGATTTTTCGCTTTCCAGGCGATCGACTCCTCCTGTCTCTCGCATTGAACTCCGTTCGGGGATTTCTTTCACGGCGACGAACGAACGGAAGCATCGATTCTGTCATGAACATTTAGAGAAATAATACACGTATATTCGTTTTTTAAGCGTCTCAGTACTAAACGTATCTCTTCAATCAGTTACAATAGTTGTAATGTTAACTACTTCCTCGAGAACCAAACATCGAACGTAGTTTTAATTGAAAAATTGATTATTTTTACGAAGTATTCGACGGCGTTAATTTTATCAAGCTTCGCCAGAAGATTATTGATTCAATAAGTTTCAATTCCTGTATAATGAGTTGACTGTTTGACGATACCATATCGAAGCATAGTACCGCGTCAGTTTAAAATAATTTTAATTAAAAATCGAAAAATCGTTACGTACTGATTGGAGTTGTCCGCGTTGACGCGAAACGATCGCGCGAGATGCAGAATTGTCAGAAGCGGCGAAACGTCGTAACTCATATCTGGCGTCCCATCGAATTGAGAGCTGTCGCGTATTATCGACAAATGCCACATAAAAATTACGCACTCGAGCTGCCGCGCGCTCAACCTCGGCAAAGGTCCTTTTCCCTTTCTTCCGTCACCCCTTTCGGTCCCCCACCCTTCCACCCCTGTCTGTCTGCCTGCCTGCCGTCTGACGCCCTTCGCGTGAGAAATCGAGATATCGACGCTGTCTGCCGGGGAAACAAGTTGCCCGTGGATAAAGTCGGCACGACGACGCGGACAATACGTTTTTGCCGCAGCCGATAGACGTTTGCCTACGATTTCCACAGTATCGTTTCGGCCCGCCGACTTTCAATTCCACGATGTTTGTGCCACGCGACTCCTATTTCGATTTTTCCACGTCTTGATAAGTTTTCGGAACGCGCTGTACTGAAGCTTATGGAAACCAAACGATAAGCGTTCTTGATACGAGTTAATTGCTTGACAACACTGTTGTACGCGATTCAGCTGGGGCAATTGCAAAAGGTTAAGCAGTGACGCGAAGTGCTCAGTCGTTACGGGACGATTATGTGAAACGTAATATTTTGTCAGAGGGTACATAACAATTTATGGCCGTAAATTATGGCTTCGGTGTCGATTGCTTCGATTGCGTGTACGGGCGAATTTCGAAGCAGTCGACTTTTTGCGGCCGAAATTCGGCGCGGCAGGAGCGCGCAGAGGCGGAAAAATAATTTGTCGCGTTCCCATTGCGGTGATTAGATTAGTGTTAAGCGGCAGGCGGCCATTATCATTATTGCCATTGCCGCCATTATCATTATCGTTAATATCGCTATCGGCTTCGCTCGATACGATTGTCCCGACCTATAGGGTGGTCAACTTTACGGCGATATCGTAATCGTCGCTTACACTTTCCCCGTCGCTAATTTCAACGCCCATACGAAATAAACTGTTTTGGAATCGAAGAATGCTGATCGCTCCTCGTAATACGGAAAATTGTTATCATTTAACCTCATTTCGCGACTCCGACATAGAACGCCTTTCAAGCTTGACAAAGTACTTTCACGTGCATTTACTTCGCTAACTCCCGATCGTTCCTTTTAAATCCCTAAAAAAACATAGTAACATCCCTCTTTTTCTACGTTCTATTTAATTTGCATCACATAACGCTCTAACCGTTTCATAGAAAAAAAAAACACAACAAAAAATAATTAACATCCATTATTTCCTAAATTCCATTTGGTCTACGCGTGCCCTCTCTGCTCTACTGAAAATTCACAGGAACAGTGGTAACACCCATCGTTTTCTTGGGGTCTCTTAGCGTCACGCTGACCTTACCGCCGAAAGACAGTGATTATTACCTAACTACACCCCAGCACCCTCCCCTCATCTCTCGAAATTCCCGGCTCTCGCGGGACGCCCCGCATGCTTCGACGCATTCTCCTCCCCCCTTCCTCTCTCTCCACTCCCCTTCTGCCGCTGACATACATTATACTAATTCCCGGGTCATGTAACTCCCACTTTGCTAAGACATTAGTATAAACCAACCACGCTCGCCACGGATACTAAATCTTACGTGCCTGGGCGCCATCTTTCCGTCTCACTCCCTCGTTCTACAATCTACCCCCTTAGACTGTCTTCGTCTTTCCAGGGGTATCTCTTACCCCAACGACGTTGTTCTCTCTATCTCTCTTTTTAGCCATCGCCCGTTGCATATCGTTCTATCCCTCTCTGTCTGTCTGTCTCTCTCACTCTCTCTTTCTCTCTCCCTCACCAGTCCCCTCACCGCAATCCCTGCATTGTAATGGCGCGCATACTTGCATGGTAATACGAATACACTTATGTACGCGCGCATACAGGGTGTCCCAGGCAAGCGGAGCCTTGAAAATTTGATCGTCAAACGGAACTTCCGAACTCCGCGGTTGCCGATCTACGTTTCCGACAGTTCGACGTTTCTCGCAGCTTCGCATTGTCGCACGCGACGAGATTTCGCATTGATTGGTTAGGTACATTTTCGGGGCGTGTGCAATTTTTGGTGAATAATCGCTGAACGACGCGCATGAGAGATAGGGACAGATGTGGAACGTTTGTATGTCATTTTGTTTTTCTGAACCACAAATTGTTCATTGTGGGATATTGATTTTGGGTTTTATGCTATTGTGATATTGACGGAGTGCTCAAAGAGGTTTTTTCGATGTACACCCTGTACGCGCGCGTATATATGCACATGTATGAGTGTGTGTGGGTGTATAAGTTTCGCGACGACTGCTTTTGCTCGTAAACGTGCGCCAAGCGGAGTCGATGATGGCGCCAGATATTCTGTAACCACGTCGATTATACGTTGTCTTGGGCGAGAGGCGGAGTTTCGCGGAGAAACTGTTATTTTCTTTCGTGAACAGGCGGCCTTCCCCGTTTCTTTTTCTTTTCTCTCACAATCGAAACGATGTAGAAAACACTCCAACTACATCGATAATAATTAAGCCACGCAACGATCATAAGCATACGCACACAGCTCTCACTCTCTCGAAAAATCCCACTGTCGAAAGCTCTGAAATTCGAAATGAGAAGCGAAAACCACTGTTAGCAATGCATCGAGCTCGAAGATCGAAATGCTTGACGCGCGAACGTTCTCGAGCACGCGGCGCACATCGACGCCACCCGTCCCTCCCGTCAATGCAATAAACGTCCCGCACTTTTCCCCGTGACTGTACTGCCCAGCATCTCACCCTCTATACAGAATATAAGAGGGTCGGTATAAAGTATCTGGCGCCGCGTTTACGACGTGCTTGCTCCTTTTCTACTTGATCTCTCTCAACTGCTTACGGCGCCGTAAGTAGTGACTCATACTACTGCCTCGCCTACCTGCACGTCTCTTCTCCTACGCCGTCCTTAACGACGCCGCCGCTTCTTGCTCATAACTTCGCGCCGATGAACACCCCCCGACCTGCCACCCTCTCAACCCCCTTCGGCTGATCGAAGTATCCAGACTCGACGGTGACGGCTCGTTAGAAATGGCGAAATCATTTTCCGACCGACGCCGTTTTCCATTCACCCCGGAGTTAATTTACGTCGAACTCAAACCCGTCCCCCACCCCCCCGGCCTCGTTGACTTACCCTTCTTGCAAGGGCCGCGAAACGTCGCGGCGGGTATTAATTAATAACGCGCGGACAATGAGCAACGCGTTTTGTGATAAATGGCGTTGTCACGTTGGAAGATAGTGGAACAATGCGGCCCGCGCGACTGTAAGTGGAGAGGCGCAAGAAATTGTGTAATGGCGGCGCATAGTTATGGGTCGCGGGAAATAAATAGTGGGATCTTCTGTGTGTTGGTAGTGGTGGAACGCAAGGGAGGAGGAGGAGGAGGAGGGGGTGAGGATGACGACGTTCGAGGAGTAATTCCAAGATTTTCGGTAGTAGTTATTCGATGCAGTCGAATATTGAAAATAGAATTTTTTGTGCCACTAAAGTCTGTCGGTGCTAACACCGTTAACAATTGCAATAGTTGACAATTCTTGGATCACTGTGACTCGAAACACTTGTTACATTCGACAATTGTAATATTTGAATAACAGAGTGACAAATTTTGCCTGAAAGTTGACGGGCGCGTGACAAAGCGAATTGTTCGCGGAACTGTACCGCTTTCAGACGTCGAGTATCAGTAAACTCAGGTCTCAGATCCGTATAATAAGTATTATCTCCTTTACCCGGATATACAGATAATGCGAGAGTCGGGTTTAAGAGGGCTGCCTCAATCGAACGGGATCACGATAGACGAACCCATAATGGACTGCCGCAGACGAGTATGACTCTGCATGTGTGCACATGGGTACAGGACGCACGTTAACTGCCCTCTATTATTGATTTCAGCGATGGAACCTTCCCTTTTCCCGAATATTTTTTCTATATTGACGTTGGATAGAAAATTATTTTATTGACGCGAATTATTAACTCGACGAATTATTTCATTATTGTGCGTCAAATTGTCGGGGTTGCTTCAAACGGCGAATTCTTCGAATATTAATCAGAATCCGGCGGAATGCGAGTATCGTGTTATCCGAATATCAATTAGAATTCCGAACGATTCAAGCAGAATTACTTGAAACTCATAACGGAACCCTTGAAATGAACAGTTTCTCGGTGAACGGCGTCTTCTGTCAAAACGGCACTCTTGCTCCACAGCAAACTTCCACTTTGTGTTATAACCAAACACGTAACAGCCTATTACGTCACGAGACATTAGACTCTCGTACGCGAGACAACCTATTACGCGAACGTTGAACAAATTTCACGCCGAAAATACACGCCCGACTCATCCTACGTTCTTAACGATCAATTTATTTCGTCTAGGCAAAAAAGGTGGCGGACGTCGAAATATTTCAATCGACGCTTTCCACTCCGACTGTACGCGGCTCCCACGGGCAAGAGACAAATACAAAGACGTCGGGGAATCGGAGCACCGTGAGTTGTTGGCGTTGGTCGAATAGAGACGCGGATAGGGAGAGCGGGATAGGGAGTCGAAGAGTCGGTATAGAATATCTGGCGCCACAGTTACGATGCGCGGGCGTCTTTCTGTCTGCATCTCCCTGTAACTGGCGCCAACGAGGCTCTCGCGCCCATTCCACCGAGGATTCCGGGACGGGAGCCTGTGCCGCAGTAGCAGTCTCTTGCCCTCCTTCGCGATCCTTTCTCTGCTTCTTCGCCGGCACTCCCGTTCAGCGCATAATTCGATGTCCGAGATGAGTCATGTGCAAATGTTAGCGGGAGGTCGAGGATTTTCACGATTTACGCGTCCATTGCATAATTCGCGACGAGTCGTGCATAAATGTTGACAGAAGAATCGCGATTTTTATGACTCCCGCAGGCGCACTGTGTTACGTGTGCTTTTCCATGTGAACGAATGTAGATACGTGTGCTGACGCGTGAAACAGGTATAGAGCGTGTCGGTGTCCACAGAAGTCAGGATTATTGAAAAATGACTGTAACGTATCTTACGTTACTTCGTACGTATCGTAGCCGCGGATGGCAGTAATAACGTGTCTTTGACAAACATCGAATTTTGATTTATTCCGCAGGCGCTCAACGATATTGCTACATTTATTCGCGTGCGAGCGTTCGCGCACAATGCCTGCGGTAAAATTCTCGGGGCATTACGCGGAACGACGGAAAATCGCAGATAGTATTACGCCTTTTGAGATGTCACTCCGCAGAAATGCTCCCGAAGACGACGACGCGAGGAAGACGTTACTTTGAAAAAGGCTGCACCGCGAGTCGGAGAATACGATTTGTTTCTATCCTCGGCATTTTGAGTCACATTACATCCGCCCTTCGCCATCGCTCGAATGTCACCCGTCCTTGCGTCAAGCTGTGCGGTCTCGAATCCGAAATGAATGATAAATACACTGACGAATGCATATTTTCCTGGATTTGCGAATTCCGCAAAACAGACCTCACTTCACGTGAGCCTGACGACCAATTCTTCCCAGTATTCGGTAATCGTAGCCTTACCAACATCTGTCATCTCTACTTTCAAAGCATCTTTTTTTTTTTTTTTTTATTAAAAACACCCCTCCCCCGTGCTTTCAATTCACCGTCCAAAACACCTTTCAAAACAACTCGAGTGCCGCTCGCAAAGAACGCAATGCCTTTCTATCTCGTCATTCCCAGCCCCTCTGTCCACCGCCCGCTACCCTCCGCGGCGTCTCGAATCCACTCGTGGCAGGAGTTCCGCACCCTTCCAGTCCACGCTTCGACTCCCTTCCACTAACCAAACACATCTAGGAAACCAGCCGCCATTCCTACCAAAACAAAATCTCGAACTAGGAACTATGATCTATACAACCCGCCCTTCTCCAACCCTTATCACAACAGCGAAGGAGAGTCTAGTGTGGGGTTGGTAGGGGGCTGGAAGTGGGTTGAAGAGGGTTGGCGTCCCTCGTGGGTGCTCCAAGTGGGATACGAGGGGTGGAGAAGGGGAGAGAGAGAAGGAGGAGGAAGAGAGAAAGAGAGAGAGAAGCCACCGCGACTATCGATCGCAAATTCCGGTCAAAGAATCTGTTTACCCGAATTTCCACATCGGCCGAAAGCGGACTGCCGTTTCGTACCACTGTCTGTGCAAATCTTTGATCGTACGTGTGCATAGGATGGCTCAGAGTGGTTTAGGGCGCCGCTAAGACGGTAAGAGATGAGTCATTTGGTCAGTGAGTTTGTTCGCTCGATACTACGGGGGTGCCGTGTGATTTTTCGGGGGCGATCGGAGAGATTGAGTTAAAGGGTTGACGCGTTTAACTCATGGATTTTTCAATTTTTAACCTTACTCACCGCGCTAAATCGTGGTCGTTGGCGATGCTGGGGAACGTTCATCGTGATGTGGCAAGATCGGGCCAATGGGCGTAATATCAGGGAGCAATATTTGCGTTCGAAATTTATTCTATCACAGGCACTCGCGCATCCTTCCGGAGAAACTCGCGTCCACAAACAAAAAGGAAATCACGCGGAGCAGGACAACGAGGGAGATTACTTTCTCCCAGTCGTTATATAATTCATGTTATCACTCGCCCCCTCCGATCTCGTCGAAAGTGAGATGCCGGCGCCTTTTTCATTCGGCCGCCGTGAATTTTCGGAATCTCAACGGGGTTGAATGATTCAACGCCTCCGGCCCGTTGCATTATTTCGCTTTCTCATATCTCGCACTCTTCACCAAAGCTCACCATCCCATCTAATTGCACGAATTTCCCGAATCCTCCACTATTCATCCCCGGTGGGCCGTGTCCATCAATATTCCACATACCGTCGTTTTCACTCTCCGATTCAATCGCGGACACTGCCTAAGGTCAGAAAGCAGTCGCCGAGACAATTCGGAATCGTCGAAAAATCCCCCCGTAAACCCGGCAAGCAATTCCTCCCGAGTCACATATCTGTCCGTCCTTCAGTCCGAATAACAAACTCGCAGCTATCTATCGGGCCGAACCCACCCCCACTGGGAACTTCCATCGGACGCCATATTTTTTCGCCCCTTTTTAACCTCTCGCATCCTCTCGCCGTCCTCCAGACTCCTCCTGCGGATCCCTTTAAAAGATGCACAAGTTTCCGACAGCCTTAAGCCTGGCCGTTTCGCCGGACGGATATCGCTGAATTATGAACGGGGCGCCGCTGAATGATGGAGGCACTGGCCGGCGTCCATCCTGATGCGAGGACGATTGTTCGAAAACGTGAAACATCGCGCGAACGTGCCGGACGCGCGCCCTAGTACGTTTCTTTCAATCTCTCCTCCACTTTCCGTCCGCTCGATTCTTCTCTTTCGCGCCGCGACAAATAGCTGCACGGCATAAAGTGTCGGTACACTGATTTCGCGGCAAATTCTCACGACGTTTCTGTCAATCTTTCTTCTCTGCTTCCGTTCGTGGCCTCCGATTTTTGCGTCAGCGATGCATGTAAAGATGCAGTTGAGCTGGGCTGAGTGAGATAGTTGGAACTTGAGTGTGTCGATCCTTTCTTAGCTGGCTGTCTGTTACGAGGTGTATATATTTTACAGTGGTGTTCAACACAGTTGATGTAATCCTACTTTCTGTCGTTATTATGTTTTAAGAATGTGCGGTGGGCAGTAATAATGCGCGAAATATAATAATACGTAGTATTGAATCAAATTCACATAAACGTAGGTTCCAAACAGATTCGACTAATAATCCTGATTGATATTCGTTTGTGTCACTGGCCGATTAACATCTGTTTACACTCCAGCCGGAAGCACCGGTATGAGTCCTAACGCTGTGAGTAATATATCAGTTAATATTACTGAGCAATAACTAGTTGTACGCCGGCTGATTAATACTCCCCATCCTCCCTGTATTAATAAAGTTAAATGGCCGCTGTCGTGTAACAGATTACAACGCTCCACGCGTTCTCTTACACGTGTACCGCTGTCGTTCGTCAAATGTCATAATCACACTCGATATTACGCAATAACATTACCGCAAACTAATTCGCAGCAACTTTGCATTAACAACGTCGACATTAAACTTTCAACAAATCGTGCCCATTTCCTTGATTGTTCTTCGAACGAGCGAGCTTGCTTGCGGAGATTAAGATCAGAACGTATACTTGTACACCGTCCTTACCCGTCCATTGTCAGAATCAGATCCCGTACTAAGTAATATCATTACTACGAATTCATTCGCAGACGTTGTACATTAATAATGCTGAGTTGAAAATTTTAACGAATCGACGAAATGAGAGTGCCCGCTCCGTTGATAGTTCTTCGAATGAGCCAGCTTTCGGGGAGATCAAGATTAGAACGTACACTTCTGTACTATCGCCATCTCTCCGATGTCAGAATCAGAATTAATTCGCAACAACTCTGCATTAATAACGGCGGGCTAAAAATTTTAACGAACCGCCGAGATGAGAGTGCCCACTTCGTTGATTGTTCTTCAAACGAGCAAACTTTTCCGGCGGCATGCGAGCGTGCGTCAGGCACAAGGACCGTTTAATCGAGCACTCGTGCGCCCGCGACTATCCCTTCGTTCTTCAAACTCCAACGGTGCGTACAATTTGGCCGGGCGCGAGATACGTGCCGCTGTTTTTACCTGCCCGAAATGGCGGTGGAAAATTTCACCCGGACACGTAGTACTTTCCTTAATGGGGAACAATTTCCCTCGATGACCGAGAGTGTGTGAGAGAGAGAGAGAGAGAGAGAGAGAGATGGCGGGAAACGATGGTACGGGAAGAGAGAAAGAGAGTTGTTTCATAATTGACGACTACTCACACTTTAACCCTCGTTACCTTCCATTTCTCTTTCCCTCTCGCTCGGTCTTTATCTATTTATGTCACTTTCCGTCTTTTTCCCGCTTCTCCCGCCTTCTCTCTTCTCACGTCCGGCCCGGAACGGACGCAGTTTCGAAAATCCAAAAAGTCACGTTTCAAGCCTGATAACGAAGCGGCATCCACTAACACTAATACACACGCTGTCCGGTCTCTCAATTATCCCCGGCCCTGTTGTTCGAAATAATTATGACGCTACTCGAAAATTTTCAGAACTCGGCCTGTCGCATAATTATTGTCGCTAACGCTCTTCGTTAACTTTCCGTCCAGCTCGCTCTCTCTTTTTCTCAGTCGCTCTTATTTATACTCGAACGCTCGCTGCTTGAGGATTATTATTTTACAGTTCGACCTGAAACGCGGATTGACAAATATTTGGCCAAATCCAAAACTGTGCACGGTCCTTTTCTTTGGCATTAACAATAATTCCTTCCGAATGTCTTTCAAAATCCAAATTCCTCAACTTTAATTCTTCCTACAATTAAATCAAGCGCTTCAAACTTTCCGCATTTAAAATTGCACAATTTTGCTTTTAATTTGACACAGCCATCATGCCTGCATCTCACACGCACATCGCTCACCGTAAAACTCCTCCCCATTCGCGGATCGAAATCTCTTCCCCCTCCCGAAATCCCATAGAACACATATCAGGCGGTCGTTGCAGTCGAAAAAGCCTTTCGGCCGAAACCGCGGAAGGAATCCCTCGGAAGTTATTGATTTAACGCGAACTTGGCACTGAATCGGCAGCGCTTCCCATGCCCGTCGTCCCCCTCCTCCTTCCTTTTTTTTCATCCAATGCCCGTCATGCGAGGAGGACGAAGAGGGTGATAGGCGGGAGGGTGGGACGGTTCGGAAAAACCACATTGAGCCGTAAAAGCTGGCCTGCGCCGGGGGGTACTTCCCGAGGAGACAATTCGTCTCAGCGCAGCGAGCAGCGAAGTGTGATAACCCCATGAAAGTTTTACGGGTAAATAAAGACCAATACACGAAACAACGCGCGGCGCGTCGTAAAATTTTTACGGCCACGCGGGAAGATCCTTCCTCGGCGGCGTGTCTTTTTTTTCCCCTCTCCCCAACACACGCAGGGGAGCGCGCGTGTGCGCGTAGGCGCGCACGTACGTGCAGGACACTTCCAGGCCGCGACCAGGGGCTCCTTTCCTTCTCATTGATTCCGTTACTCGGAAGGCGAAGTATCCGCGGCCTGGGCCGTTCTAGTCCGGCCATTTTTTTCACCCCTCGCTGAATCGCTACTTTTCCCCATCCTCGGAGTGCATACGACGATGTACTTATGCGAAACAGTCTTACGTTGCCGGTCTCCCCGTTCGCGTGGCTTTTTTTTCTCTCGCGGCTGTTAGTTACGAGACGTAAAGATAGTCGATCGTGTAGGTCTGTAGGTTGTAGGATTTTGCGGTAGTAGGATATATTAGTAGGCACGCACGGTGCGCGGAGGTATCGATGTCTCCAAAGTGTTTGTACTTTTCTTCTTTGTATTTTATGCGTGCGTTTTGTGATACACTGTATGCAATACTAGAAACATACTATAATTTGCTTTCTAGTATTGCATACGGTGTATATCGAAACGCATGACGTTACGTTATTTATTAACAGTCTGATACGTGCAATATACATTATATGATGATTTATTAAGATCGATTATATGAGTGTCCATACGATCGTAAGTATAGCTGCACGGTACACTGTATACCTACAGAAATTCACAAAAGCGCAGGGGGAATGCGTCATCTCGGTGAGAAGTCGGAATCAATAGACGAGTCTGGCAATTTACGCAACCGCGCGGGCCGGCGTCGTAATGGAAATTTAATGTACACTCTCCCGGACCAGGGCAATAATAAATAACGCTGACGATAAGGCGGCCCGATAACGACACGAGTCTTCGACTCTTACGGGTTAACAGAGGAGAGGGGCGAAGAGAGGGTGTGTCGGTGTGTAAAGACGAGGGGGGGTGGAATTCGTGAAAATCGCGCAGCTACGAAGACACCCCTCCTGATTCGTCCAAATGACAGAGCCAAGATAACTCTCTCTCTCCGCGGGCGAAAGTATAAAGGCGAATCAGGCGAGTTTTATTCCACTTAAGTGAAAATCGATCGACGCCGCCTTGTCTCATTGTGGCCGGTGACTCTTTATTAAGAGTTCGATCTGTCGTTAGACGTTAACGCGTTGGCTAGTTCGCATTTTAGTATTTAGAGGATTGCGTGTCTTCGCGGTTCGTTATTAACATTACCGTTCTGGTCGTTAAGGTGAGATGGAACACAGTTTATTCGATGCAGAACAGCGTTGTAGAAAAATACAAATTATAAAAATGAAGCGTTAATATCCTTGCATATAATGTTATAATACTTTGACAATTTTAACCGCCGAACAGGTTGCACTTCATGATTGGAAGTGCACGCTTGTTTTTTCGCTTACCATATCTCATGTGTAGTACAACGCATCGCAGTTCGCACAACACTTTCCGTTTGTAACGATAGATGCGCAGTCGCTCCCCGGCTCGGCCGAAATGACGGACTAAGATAACTCGAATAAATATAAAAGCAAATGCCCGACTTTTCTCTAAGTGAAAATCGATGGGGTTTTATTGTGTGTCGGAACATCGTAAACCAACTCCACGCCGCCACCCCTCCGGGCATTCCTACCCTCCCCACGCTATTCTCACTCTTTTCGCTCCTTCTCGAGCCCTTTTCTGCGGACGCGCCGAGCTTTATCGTTCCTCGAAAAATGATCGAAATTCGATAATATGCGAGTGTCGATCGGCGTTCAGATAACGGTTTCACCGTTACGACTTGATGGTTTCACGGTGAGAGGCAAACAGTTTGCGGGTTCGGGACTATAGACACCGGTTAATTACGTCTTCGCTTATTCCAGACAATGTCCCGTGACCTAACCCACCCACTACTAATATATTCCCGCGTAAAACGAATTCTTCCAATTTAAAAGCCAATTCAAACAAATCAATTATCTCACTCCAATCGCGCGCATATCTGGATTTTCAACGAAGGCCACGAAACATCGGCAACACATTAACAATAAAGACGTCAAGCATACTCTCTCCGTAATCGAATCGGTCGCGGACCATTACGGAAGAACGTCTGTTGTCTGTACAGAACGGCCCACGAGGCTGAACGGGAATCATCGGCGACAGGGAATGCGCGCAAATGGCATTAGAATATCTCCGGTTATTTAGATTGGCCCGAGCCAGTAGCGGACGCGCGAATATCTCCCGGGGCCTGCTACCCCTCCCAACCCCCTTCCCACCCCTTCCCACTCCCATCTACATTTCACTATTTTTATGCCGTGGCGCGCGAAACGAAATATATTCCCGCTTTAACGCGGTTATGTAAACGACGAGCCCTGGGCTTCGATAGTTGCGCGGCGAATGACGAGAGGGAGGCTGGTGTGCGAAATTCGGGACGTGGGGCTGAACGTTTCGACTTTTTTTTATTTTCAACGGAAATGCGAAGGTTCGACGGTTTCACGATCTTTCGACCCTAATTGGCAGGAATTACGGCACGGGCGCGCGGGTGGTGTCAAAACGTGCTTCCGCGTCGGTGCATTTGACGCTCTCGTGGGGTGGCAAGCCTGAAAGACCCGGCTCGAAGAAATATGTATTTCGGTGAGATACTTTCTGACTGTTTCAATTTACCGCGACGGAGTCGAAACGCGGAGAAGATAAGAAGGGTGTTTGCGTGGTTGCTAAGAATGCGCATTCGTATTGTGCGGTACTGGCAACCGTTACACATATACTACGATACAGTACGAAAACACAAATCATTTTAACGTCGCAGCGTGTACGTGCCTTTTTGTCTCTCTCGAAGTATATCCATTCGTACACGATACCTGTAGCTGCTTAAATAAACTGCGAACGGAGTGTCTTATCTATTCGTGAGAAAGCACAGAAACAAGAAGTTCACGAAAAGGGAGAGAGAGAGAGAGAGAGAGAGAGAGAACGAGTCGAAAAGAGAAAAAGACGAGCGAGGGTAGGCGAAAAGAGACTGATAGGACGAACGAAAGAGGCAGAAGAGACATAGAGGGAGGGGTGCGTTCCTTCGAAAATGCTCAAAACTTTCCGCGAAACAAACCCTCGAGTACGAGTACGTGGGAAGCGGAGTGAGGGGGGGGGGGGTGGAACAGAAAGAGGAGAAAAACGGACGAATGTTGGAGGAGAGTAAGAAGGTGTCTGAGAAAAAGAGCGAGAGAGAGAAAGAGAAAGAGGCTTAGGAGAGAAAGTTCTGAATTCACTTCGCTCTTTACGATCGACAAAGAATGTCCCCGCCGCCCCGCCTTTCCCTCATCTCTTCCTTCTTCTCACACCCCCACCCCTTCATCCAACACCTTTCCACACCCTCTCCCACTTTTACGCCGGCACCGCCGCCACTTTTCCGCGCAAAACTTTTCGGCCGAAACTCGCTCGTCCGTTTTCGTACGCGAAATATTTCGCGGCGAATCGTCGGCATGGGCTTTGAGTGGTGTCTCCACCTCCACTCGCTTCTTTTTCCACTCTCACGCGTTGTCTCGTGCGTCGGTGGCGCAGATGCGATTCTGTTCAGGGTCGACCGTTGTTGCGTCGATTGCGTTCGATCTTCGCTGTATCCAGATTCGACGTTTTTATCGGGCCCGCTTCGCGGAAATTGTACGTGTCGCGCGTAAATCTCGCCGCGGAAGAATAATCCAAGAGCCGGAGAGCCGGTTCTCCGCCCTCAGAGCCGCATGACTTTCTGATTAGAAAGGTAAACTTATACATTATTCGGCCTTAAGCAGCTCGGTCTCTCTGCCGAGAATAACAGGCAGGAGAATTTCGTGCTTCCGCGGACTATTAATGTTGACGAATATTTCAAATATCACTGGTCCTTTGTTATACCAGTCCTCAATATACAGCGTCGCCCATTCACGCCGTGGGAATGCTTCGATCGACGCATATTTTATTTCCGCGCCTACGTCATACGCCGGAAAATCCCGAAAACGCCCACGAAGCCCGAAAACCTCTACTATCATTCTTTACAAACTCGCACGCTTTACTATGTTTCAGCGATACTTTCGAGACTGTCGAAATATCCCTTAATTATCGACGTGCCTTTCGGAAAGTGACGAATCATTGACAGATTCGGCTTCTCGCCGTGCGCGTTAAGCTCACGCACGCGGCGTACTCTGGCATGTATGTACAAACAGACGTCGGACCTCCGGGGCGCGCTGGTATCAGGAATAACAAACTGAGTACTCCGCTCGCCATAAAAATTCGATGAATCGAATGTAGCTCACGCTCGTACGTTCACCTTGCCCGGGTTTGTATCGTCTCTGAATTCTGGCGAACCCTGGGATGTCGATACACACGCCCGGCCCCGCATACCGTACGGCGGCGATCCGTTATATATGGTCTCTGTCAATCAGTGAGTTATTGCCACTTGGCCATGTTAAAACAGGCGATACTTTTGTTGGAGGGGAGGGGGCGAGCGAAAGAGAGTAATATCATACGTGCCATCATATCACACCACATTTATGCTCCGTCTTCATGTACGCCCGGCCTTCCTAGCCGTAATTGTTATCCGGAAATCATAGCCGCTGTCGAGAAATGTTCGACGAGAATCAAAGCTAAGTTCGCGGCAATCAATTTCCCCGCGGAAGTTACGCCTTGTTACCGGGAAATATATTGACAGTGCTGATTGATCGATACGGAAGCTCGAGTCGTACTTAGACGGTGTCCGGTGGCGGTAAAGTCTTTTTCAATAGATCATCACAATAAACGTTTTCTTTTCAAAACGCATTTCCCGTCAGGAGCGTTGCTACTTTATTGTTAGACGAACATATACGCTCTAAGGCCAGGCGCGCCAGAAAAAATCGCTGCGATTCCTGTTGAAAACTGTGTGTTCTGTTTCTGCGACTAAGTAGTCGTAAGTGCGCGTCTGGCCGGACAGAAGTTTCCGCGAAACAAACGCGAATTTGTTTCCTTCGATCCGCTGAATCGAACAGTTCTGACGTACAATACACGGCTTAAATCAGTTGTCCTCGCCTGGATAACAGCGCCGACACTCCTCCACGGACGCATTAAGGCTAATGGAGAGCCCGGCTGCTAGCACGATCGAACGGAAACGGTCGTCATTGAATATAAGTCATGGAAGCTCGTTTCGGCATCGCCTCCCATTAAGGCGGAAATGATAGGGTTCCATTTGAGAGGAACAAAGTTGACTTTAATAACTTAAGGGAGCAC
This sequence comes from Priocnemis perturbator, assembly GCA_963942575.1. NCBI lineage: Eukaryota > Metazoa > Arthropoda > Insecta > Hymenoptera > Pompilidae > Priocnemis > Priocnemis perturbator. The sequence continues at coordinate 8,128,685 of OZ012652.1, forward strand.
CGGGAGATAAAAGATCTGCTTAGCTCATCGTCGGATGGGATTGGCTCCCACGCCCAGAGATGAAGTGAGCTGCTCAGAGGCGGGGGTGGGGGGATGGGCGAGAAGAGGGTGCAGGGGTGCAAATGTCTGCGGAGAAATGGCGCGTGTATCGCTGCGTTGGCTTTAGAATTTTTTTTCTCGCCCGTTCGATAGCGTCGATCGACAGTTGCAGACGATTTAACGCGGACTGTTTAAATGCTTAACACTTCACATGTATTATACACACTCAACATTTGTATTTTTTTATCTGGCATCTGTCTATTCAGGAATCTCGTCTGTCGAATCGATACAGTATCTAATTAGGGAAATATTCATGAATAGAGACGTACATATATGCGCGGAATATTTTATTGACACAGTCCGGCAATCATGGTAATGACTTTTCCGTCTGCAACATTTTTACTTCCGTCCAGTCGGTGAGAGCGGACTGAGTTACGGTGACAGACCCACTTTCGCACACGCCGCGGAAGATAATAAATCCATCGGCGGGGTAACACTTTATTGACACACTCTCTTAATTACGGCCAATCACCCGTATACAATTTGTTCCCCTTCGTTCTCGCAATGTCTTCGCGGAAAAGAGGCTAAAGTTGCGGCCAGCAATACGCTCGCCCAGTCGTCCACGAGTTTCACGTAGCGAACGCCAAAAAGCAATATCACAGGGATCCGGCATTGGCCGGATATCAACATCGTCTAGAGAGTCTAGATTAACACTTTCTAAGCCACGAATGAGAAGTTACGGTGGAGCGTTTCGCATTACGTGAACTTCCTCCTGAACTGCGATGAACCGGGGCAGCACGTATTTTATCGGGCGGCGGCGCGGCAAAAAAAGGCGCCGGCAGCGGTGGGCGGGGAAGGCGGAGGCGAGCGTACAACTTCCTGAATGCGGGATGTCGATTCAATTACGCTCGTCCGATGTTGAAATTAAAAATAGCTCGTTTCACGCTCATTAACTGCTATTTTATGGAATGTATAACGTGAGCTCCGGCGTAAGCGTCGGCCGACTGGCCTGGCGTCCGGCTTCGCTTATTGAGGATGAAAAGGACAAGGGGGGAATTACGGAAGGAAAAGAGGAAGATTTACCTACCATCGGTGTCCCGAATTATTGCTTCGTGTCAAAAATTCGACACTCGCAATGACAGATTGGTGGCGTGTTAAACAGTTCGATTGCGAGAAGACGAATCCACTGTCTGTGGGATAATATATTACTTCAATTTGTACGCAGATTCGGCAAGCACAGAGATACTTCAATGTCCTTAATTTGAGAGCAGTCGCGCGAATGCAACTGATGCTTTCTGTCGGGGAAAACTTTCGCAGAATGGAAAGCATGAGAAAAGGGGCCAAGAGAAAGAGGAAACGAACATTTATGGGGTTTCAAGTAATTACGTTAATAGTCTTGATTTATGTATTTTTGTTCACGGACTAATCGAATTATAACGTGGCCACTACATTTTTCGTTTTGCTCTGATTCTGACTCGGTCCGGATTTTGCGAGTAAAAAACGGTACGAAATGATACGGCGATAGACGTCGCGTCGAATATAAAAATATTAGTTCGAATATTATTTGCTCACGAAGTCATCCTTGAATATGAACGTTCGTTTGTGCATATTTGCGCACTGGCAATGGACGGGGAGAAGGAATATATATATATATAGAGAGAGAGAGAGAGAGAGAGAGAGGGAGGGAGAGAGTTGTAAGTACGTGGGAGTACGAAAATCGATGCACAGTGCGCAACGAAAAATGCTATTTGCCCGATGTGGTTACTTTCGGAAGTATAAATATAAATGTGCGTCGCACGAAGAATACGACATTTATACGATCGCCTTACTTGCTTAGTCGCATTAAACAAAAACTCGTACTCGTAAAACTATGAGATTCCATCGTTTTATCGCAAGCAACACAACATTTTGGCACAATAAGGTCTATTATATGACTTATTATCAAATAAAAAAAAAATGAAGTTCAACAAAATAACTCCCTGCTACACGCCAACATCAGTCTCGACTTCCTACGTCCGACGTATCCCAGAATCGATGGCAGCCGCTAGTGGCAAATTCGGTGACCTGGCGCCATACGGGGGTTCATCTGGAAATGGAGCTTCGTCCAGTCCCCCAAACCAAGGCTCCCACACGCAAAGACCATTCATGAAATCCTTCTACCGAAATCCGACCTTCCAAAGGCCGCGATGTTTATTTCTTCTCTTATTCATTTACTTAATACCCGCCCCGTTATTACATGACGTCGCGGCCACGGCAATCCCTCTTAACATCTCGATCGTTTCACGAGTCACAGGGTGCAGCCTGCGAAGAAAAGAATACGAAAACTCGACGAAGACGCCCAGTGATGCAGAAACGCGACAAATGCAGGAGATGCAGAAACTCGGGAGAACGAGTCAAGAAGAGGGTGGAAAAGGGATGAGAGGCGGGGAAGTGAAGCAAGGTGTGTGGGGGGGGGGGGGGTGAAGGAAGAGAGTGAAAGCAGCGAAGGGCGGGAATGATGGAAGCGAGTTGCAAAGGGATAGCCAGAAGGCATACGAAAGACGTTAAAACTTATCGCCGTCCTTTATGCCGCCGATAGATGAAGCCGCGAGAGGGTGAGTCGGGGCAAAAGGGGGTGGCGAGATGTGAAAGAGGGTGGAAAGACCGATCATGACTCCACAACGTGCCAAGGAATTATGGATACCATTATACGAGAAAGATTAGAGCTCCTCGTAATATTTTTATTACCTCATTTCACACGTACGCGGACACACGCGAGAGAGAGAGAGAGAGAGAGAGAGAAGAAGAAGAAGAAAGGGAAAGGAAGAAGAGAGGGTGTCGAATGTGGAAAGCGATTTTCTATGAGGACAATGAAGAAAGAAAATGAGCAGAGGCCGGTGTTATGAGAACGGTTAGCGGACAAAAATCTCGTGGTCGCCGTTAAAGAATTAAGGGGATCGAAGTGCGAGCGATGATTGGCTGTTAAGCTTCAGAAATTGACTGGCGCCCGTAAATTTCGCGAGGACCTCCTCGCTGATGAGTGGTGGCTACGTCAGTTGGCGTGATTTGCGGCATCCGAGATAAATCAGTGGAGGTGTTACAGTCAAACGCGTTTTTCGCACTCTACGTCAGTGCTATCGAGCTTAATAGCTAATTAAATACGCAACAGCGATACATGCAGTACCCTACTTGTAGTTTCGTACAGTGCTTTCATGCTGACAGAAAGTCATAAGCGTAATAACGAAGGACTTTCGGCCGAAAAAAAAAGTTGAGAGAGTGCAGCGAGGATAACAAGAGCGTCACTACGGAACAACGTTTCATCCTCCGCGTTCTCTTTCTCTCCTTCTGTCTCGCTTTCTTCCGCCCCCTCCCCCCTCCCTTCCCCCCCTTTCTCAGTCTTTCAGTCCCCGCGAAACCGTTTCGGCATAATAAAGGGAAGTGATTCACGGATTCTTACTATCGCAATACTCGCGCACGAACACACCGAAACACCAAATCGTTTCTGCACTACCCGAACGAGGAATCGGCTTACTTCCTACAATGGCCGGCTAGAAAACGATTTTCCGGAAGCCCTGAAAAGGACCAAACCCCCATAACGGACTTACCACGTTCGAACAATTCGAACTCGAACCTGAAAAGCTTTATTCTCTCTCTCCCTCTCTGTTCATCTTGCCCTCTGCCTTTCCGACTCTAGCTCATTCCGTTCTTTCTCTTTCCTACTCTTCCTTTCGGCGAGTTTGAAACGCTTTGATACTCACCAATGTCACCCACTTGGATTCTTCGACCGTCGCCGATAGAGGGTTCTCGGGACCATGGAGATTTTCTTAATTTCTTTTTACGACGCGCAAACGTCGTAACGCTCGTCGATGGTATCGGTGGAAGTCATGGGAAGTAGGGTCGGAGCGATTGCGAAGTATAATGCGTCTCGTTTTATTAAATTATCAGCTCGGGAATGGAGGTAATGGCGTTTATTGTACGACGTGTGACCTTAATATATCGGTAATACTAATTCTGTTGAAGTAGCCTAGTATACACATGTATAATATTCAATGTACTGCAATTACAGGTGGAACGCTATTTACCTTACAGTCAACTACTTCGACCACGTCACTGACACTAATTCCGTATAAGACACTCTCAGTCCTTGACTTTCATTCGCCAGCTCCGCCCGCAATCCTTTCGTTTTAGCCTCTGGCGACAGAAATAGTGGGACGGAACGACGTCTACGATATTTCCACCGTCACCTCTTTTATTCGAATTAACGCGGAAATCGAATTTCACCGCCTAACGATCGACCCCCCGGCCCCCTCCCCCTCTCTCTCTCTCGTCTACCCTGAACGGAAATTTCAATTCGATCCCCTCGATACTCTCGAATAATTTTAATTCTGCCCCGTGAGATCAATCTGCGATTCGCAGGAGTCAGATCGACCGGAGGAGTGGGCAAAAAATGGATAAACGCGGCGAGCCACGAGGAGGTCGTTCAAACAGTGCGAAAGGGAGAAAGACGGCGAGAGGGAATGAGAGAACGAACGAAAAAGAGGGATAGACAGAGAGACAGAGGGAGAGGGAGAGAGAAGGAAGGAGAAAACGAGAAGAGTACTCGAACTCTTTTATGGAAATTAAGGATGTGATTTCGACTCCCTGGAGAACATTCTCCCCCTTTCTCTCTCCACCACCTGCACTTAGTCATCTCTTTTGCTCTTCACTCGAGTGCAAACACTTTCCTTCTCTCTCCCCCACTTCTCAGCCCTCATTCCCTTCTTCTCGCCGGGCGTATATACGGGGTGCGGCGAAAATTGTCGTACAATCAAGCGAAGGCTGCCGGAAAAATACAGAGTGCCGCGGTAATGGAGGGTACAATCGTCAAAAGAGGTCGTTCTTTACCGACTTCGCGGATAAGTAAATCGAGCCCACCGGCCACAATTCTTTCGTTCCTTCTTTCTCTTCGTGTTCGCATATTTACGCCTCTTGGACACCGACATCGATGTTTCGAAGAAATTCCAGACTAGAGAAAAATAATGATTTCTTCGTAATAAAAGTCAAAATTTAGATCATTAGATTAGGTTCTGGAAGGCCCATCTCGTTCTGTTCGAATGAGAATCCTCTTTCAGAAGTACGGATCTCGAAAGATACGATTCCACGCCCTGTGGATAGGGTTTTTGAACCGAGGTCAGCCAAATTTCAGTTACACTCCTACTTTCACTCCACCCTGTATACACCCTTTCTCACACTTCTTGGAGTGCGCCTCTCGTTCAGCCTCCCACTCTCTTTCTCTCTCTCTCTCTCTTTCTCCCTCTCGACCTCTATCTATCCACATCGCGTCCCTTCCTCTTTTATCTCGAGCTTTAAGCTTCGTAAGCATATCTTCCGCCTCTATCCTCCATCTTTCTCCTTGTCCCTCTCCGTCCCTGCCCGTGCCTCTCCATCCTTCTTCGGCATCCCTCTGCTACTCAGCACACCCTCGACCCTCCCCCGTTCTTAAAATTTCCTGTGTGCACGCGCGAACTTCGAGTCCTGCGACAAAGTGGCGCCTCAATCTGCGGGAGTGTCGGTGCGGGCGAATTTCGTAGGTGTTCCACGTACGTGTGGAAATGTCGGGAGGATGTTCGAGGGTGTTCGAGGGCTCGCTTCTTTTCCGCGGACGCAGTCGATTTTCGGTTTGGCGAGAGTGTGAAAATCGGCCGGATAGAGAATGCGCGCTGGTGGGCGTGGCGAACGCTGGTTCGTAAGTCGAATTTTTGTCGGTACATACGTATTTTTGGGACGATGCTTTGGAATTGTAATTAGTTGCTGGTTAGGAAGATAAGAGATTATCGGATTGGTCAGATCGTTGGACGTCGAGTGCGCACTCTTACGTGTTCATATTTTCATTTTCATTTTCATGTATAAGTATAGGTATGATATGTGAGTGCGTTAGGTATTCTTAGATTATATTCTACTAAAATTATAATACATACGATTTTCGCATTTGTCCCCTATTTATTATCTTCCGTATAAAGATGATCGAAGTCAAACGATCAATCGCTAACAGTCTAATACTTACCCATCATTATATCTATCCTATACTCAGAAATTACCTTTCGCCCATAAGCATATACTTGACCCGTATCAAATATTCTTCGATGATACTCACTGAACATACTCGTATACCTCGGTTATATCTTGACACCCTTACGAACTATCATTCCAACCCGGTAAGTGCGAAACTTGACGCACAGAGACGTTTCAACGCGGCTCATCTAATCCGCACTTATTCATACATAAAAGTCACTTAATCACAATTATCCGTCGCGAACTAACGGAACCGACTAACTAACCGACTAACTCTCCTCTTGGCGGACTAGCGATCACCGTACGCCCTACAAACGTCACATCAAATTCTGAAACAGTTTCGCAGTTGTCCCGTTAATGTCCCAGACGTGCCGCGAGCATGTCCCCGTTTATATTCACATCGCCTCTATTGGGACACTTTGCATTTCGAGCTACGTCTCTTTCCGCAACTCAACGCAAAGTCGTCCGTCCCGGGGTAAACATTTCCAATTGAATCTGACAGTTTGCGTGGGCGTATTTATAATGCACGACTGTGTCTCGATTAATGAGACGTACTTTCCGTATTACATGTCACACCGATTTCCCGCGAATACAGCATTTCTTACGCGTACACTCAGATAGGTATTCCGGAAAATGATGCGTTAAAAATATGCAACGAAGTTTGGTCATACAACGTTCGCGGATTCTGTGTTATAAGACTCACGATGTGAAATGATTTTTACGTCGTCTATAAAAGGGCTTATTTCCAAGTTTCTTCGCAGTCTTTAATTTGTTCCTGTTCCATCGAATATCAAGTTACCTACCGTCTGGCAAACACCCTGAATATAGTTTTCTCATTAGACAGGTTTAATAAACTTCGTCCACATTGTTTGATACAGCCTCTCACTATTAAGTAATTAAGCCAACAATGTTTTAGTTCCTTCCCACTGCACGCATGTAAGGTGCTTAATAAGTTATTTGACGCTACGAATTTGTTATGGAAATGCTCGCACATAAGACGCGTATTTTAACCACGCCGAACGACAGCGACCAAAATTTAGTTTCCTCCTTTGAAAAAACCTAATTAAGTAGACGTTCTACCCGCGGCGAGTGTTACGCGAAAGTTTGGTCGTCAGGAAAAATTAGACTGAACGCGTGACAACTGTTTCATGTTTAAACTTAAGGGAAGATAAGAATTTGGACAGACTTTTTAGGTAGACAAGGAACGTTTCATTCTTTTTCCGGCGTTAAAGTTTTTCGTTAAATGTAACAATCAAAGATTAGTGTATCGCCCTCATTTCTTTGTGTTCAGTTTTACAATGTAGAACTTGCCCAAGCCGCCATCGGCGAGTAAGACGGGACTGAACAAACGGTTCGGCGAAAACGTCAAATTAACTTCGACACAAAGTTTAATAGCGTCGACGAGAGGACTCGCTCGGCGCTGATAATTAATTCGCTTTGCGAAACGGAAACGCAGAGGTGGTGATCGCAAATTAACAGTCGCGGGGCGAGTCGTTTGACAAATCAACACAGTCCGCAATCAGTATGTAATGAAGTCCGACTGCATAATCGGTACAGCGCGTTCCAAACTTTTGACACCCCGCTCTCGTTACAACGCGCCCACGTATACATTGCCACTCACGTGCGAGCCACGCAAAGCATCGTCAATTCCGATACTAAGAACGTACAGAAAATAATAATCTCGAGGAAAAAGCTTTCCTTAAAACCTGTAAAAAAAAAGAAAAGGTTACGACAAATCGAACGAAATTGAAGCACTTCTTGTACCTAAGCGTATCGTCACTTTGTTATCTCGTGCCATCGGTAACGGCAGAGATATTTCTGGTCGCGATGTTACGCGGTTCGACCTGTACACTCGTATTGCCTGCGTTTCCTTTTCGCTCTCTGTCCTTTTCCGGTCAAAATATCTAACAGCTCGCCGACGGGCGTATGTATTCAACAATTCACGTCGTCACATTCGCACGGGCAAAATTTGCCACTTGTCAGCGTCAGGCAGCCGTTGTAACCGTTATGGGTGCGCACCGAGAATTGGCGGTGGTTTTTATAGTCGCGGGGGTCGTTTGACGCTTTAGAGAGGAATGTCGATATTTCGCGGTCGAGGGCGGCAATGTTTCCGCAGTTGCTTCGACAAACAACGCCGGCGTCGGCGTTAAATTTATAGGAGATATGGAATCGAATGTGCGTCGGTTCGGTGGCTATGCTGCATACGACGATAATCATATCATTATGAATCGATGCAAAAAGCGCGACGGTAAATACAATCGAGTTGTGTTATCGAGACAAACATTTCATACACCGAATCCTTACCTGTACCTCTCAAGCTCCTCCTTTTTTCCAAGTCATCGTTCGCATCTAAAGCGAGGACGTCTATCGTCGGTCGGTTTCGTTGATTCTTAGCGCAGATTCGTTAATGCGCATCGTCGATCAGTTAATTCGCATCCACTTACCTTCCCGCGCACCTTCCACCTCCGCCGATCGGTGTCGTCCTCCGCCCTGTCCCTTGCCTCGGCCTCGACAAGGACAATTAATTAAGGCGCGCGGGGTGCAAGTTCCAGCGTTGTTCGGCCCAGTTCCCGACCCTCCGCCGGACGATTTGTCAATGTACCCCCCGGGACGCAAACTCTTTCGAACGCCTGGCGATCTCCAAACTCCGAGGAGAGATCCAAGTCCCGCTCGGAGAGGACGCAGTTTGCTGTCGGCGAACGACAGGAATCGAGGATCGCCCGATGCCCGGGTAATCGTTTATGAGTTTGACAGCGTCGAAAGTCGCCGGGAATTTGCAGCGGGCGCAAAGGGATGCAAAGCGGAGGAGAAAAAGAGTGGAAAAGGGGAGCAGAAGTCGTTACGTTCTGCGAACGAAATGAACGAGTGCGGGGCAAGGCGTAGAAATGTGTTGGATGGCGTGATAGAGAAAGAGAGATCAGATAATGTGTTAGGAATTAAATGAAATGCGTGTGGAATGTGTAAAGTAGTTTTGTGGGTAAGCGGACACGTGTCAGTGGTATGTTTTCGTGTTTGTCGGATCAGGGTGTTGATTTATAGGATATTCGTTGCTCAATAGTCAGTATAATAAGGATTGGCATAAAATAGAAGTAGCTAAAAAATGAGAAATCGTGACGGTGAAGATACGTAAAACAACTGTACAATATAACGCTGCGTTTATTATTATCGTTATTCGTTTAACCAGAATCGTTGAACGTTCACCTTCTGTATGATACAATTTTTTATTTTCTATACACTTTTTCTCATCTGCACTCTAAACTTCATCGTAATCTCTGCTTACAACTATAGTTACGTGTACATACGCGTGTTTTTTTTGCCATCTCGTGTATGTATATGTATATCGTATATTGTTTATGTATATGTACGTGTCGATCATCTTGTATGTGTCTTGTAATTCGTATTATGCGCGCGTTTATATACAAAAGCTGGATTACACTGAACAACAATTTTCGACCGTTTCCCTTCTCGGCCGGAAGAAATCTTTCACACTGAATCCATCCTTGGAACTAGACTCTCCCATATGAATTTTGAACCGGCTCGTCGTGCAACCGATCAAGCTCGACTCCTCGCATTCTTCTTCCCCACTTTTACTGTATTTGGGTTTCGAGACAGAACAAATTATCATTTTCGCTCGCGCTCAGCTCGGCCACTTGGCATTCTCATCACAACGTCATTTCGATTCGAGCCCGTTTCAAGCCGCTTTTTTTCTCCAGCTCCGATCGTGCCTCTCGCTTTATCAAGTTGAACGGTCAGGTGCCATGGGAGCCTTCGAAAAGTGATTCGGTGCAGAAAGCTTCCCCCGGTCCGTTTCGACTGTGGCCCGTCTTTCGAAAGTCGGCCCTCTCTTCGTGCTTCGTTTCGAGCGCCGAGAAAAGCGGAAAAGCTGTTTTTCAGTGTCACTTCTCCATCGACTAGTGCTACGGAGCCCAATAATTCATCCGGCGGTTGGTCTAGCTCATAGGTTCCACTCCTCGATTTTCTAGCCTCCTCGCCCTTTTCGCCTTCCTCTTTTTTTCTCCTCCGTCCTGTCGCTCGCGAAAATTCTCGACCAAGCTCGAATTTTCGATCCATCGTCCAGGTTTCTTCTTCTCGCTGATCCTCGCGCGCGTCGTACAGGGTGGCCCAAACATCGTGACGAAGGTGGGGTCAACATGACTGTACACCGATTGCAGGCAGTTTTCGGCAGTTCGGCAAAAAGAGTATCAATTCGTCAACTTTACTTACTCCCGACCTAGAACTTTTTATAATACAATTTTGCTGGGTGTCGATACTCGGCTGTGTACTTTCAAAGTAAATTCTTATGCAACGGAGGCTTATTTGAGATTGTTGGTTCGGTTTTGTAAGTACAGTCATATTACCAGGTCAAGTGCAATTTTTGGGACACCCTGTGCCCGATGCCTCGTGTCCTTTCAATTCTCCGCATTTTCGCTCACTAGAAACTTCCATTTACGTATATATCAACTTGGTTACGAAATAATTGACAAAAATATGTCAAGCGGCTCGACGAGTTTTTCTTTCTTTCTCGACCGAATCATCGATTATCTGTGTTAATCTCTCTCTCTCTCTCTTTCTCTCTCTCTCTCTCTCTCCCTCTCTCTCTCTCTAAACTTCTCAATCTACGACATTTCACTGTTCGACATTGAAAAAAGTGTTCTTTCGCGGTGAAGCATTACGTATGCTTCTTCATACGTCTTGAAATCTACGAAAACTGAAAGCATTTTCTAACACCGTGTGATCGATTAAAAAATACGTTCCCCGCTCGTTCTGCTACTTTGCATTTACCTCGGTGGACAATCGGAACTTTCATTTCGCGTTGCATTAGAGAGAGCGAACAATTTTCACGTACGCAAAATATATATGTATATATAATCTGTTAAGTGCGAAACTTCCCTAATGACCGCCGGGCCGATCGAAAAATATCTACTCTATCCGAATTGAATGTCTCAATGAAATTGTCTGTCCGTCTTTTATCCGTCCGCATTCCAGTCACCTCGCGCCTTCGGCTTCCGGTCGATCGTGCTTCTCATTCCTCGTTCCTTCTTTCCATTCGAAAGAACACCTTTCTCGGTACGCGCAAACAAGTCATTCCGTTCTCGCAATTTGTCGAATTTAGTCTGGGTACTCGGTGCCGATGATCGATGGCCTTCACATGGACGCTTGGTTTTGCGAAAATGGAATGAGCGAAACAGTCTGAAAGCGCAGCTATTAGGGATGGGCACAGTTTTATTTAGTCTCCCTCTGCTTGTTCCATGCATCACGAATTAATCAATTAGGGCGTTTCTCGGCGCCTATCCCCGAAACTAAATGCAGAATTGAACCGAGGTCGATATTAAGCGTAATTTCAACGGTAGAAATAGAATTGACACATTACGTATTTCTTTAACGCTTAGTACCTAATTGATCAATTCTCGCGCGGTAAAAAGGTCAGCTTTAATGATGAACTTTCGAGTCCTTTTAACACGTTTAACGATAAGATTTTGATTCACTTTTGATATCGATACTGAGTACCCAAAGAGAGTGCTTAATAACGAAAGTCAACCAGCGATCGATGAAGAAGGGTGAACTTTCTGGCGACACATGTCGCTTGTGAACGGAAAACTTGAGGAATCGAGCGCGATGTACCCATCTCTGATTGCTGTCGCATAATTGCTCATTTTATTTTCTCATGCCACACCCTTCAAAGTATATTTCTCGAGTCGTCCCCGATATCAATTACAATTGCGACAGGATCGATGGAAATTCCGTCTTACAATCGAAACACTTAAAGCTCTGTCGATTACTGATGTCTTAGATTCCCATTAAACTTACGACGTTTTAATAAGTGCTCGTCACACGAATATTTTGCCTCGCACTATCCCACGTGGTCTCTTCCCCTCTTTCTCTATTTTTACTGTTAAACAACCGAAATGTCTGTTCACTTCGTAAGCATTCGCGATCGACGCCGACGATGATCGTGTGACGACGACGTGAATCTTCACGGAAGAAACGAGGAGACCGAAAAAAATGCTCCGAACGCTTCTCAACACATACTCTCGAAACAACGCCGACCTCGTTGTTTCGGTGGCAACGATTCTATCGCGGTCCGTTCGGCGAGTGTCTCCAGTTTTTTTTCGTGAAGATTCGCATTCTGTGGTAAAGTCCGGGTTGTCCAAGCTGGCGTCTCGAATAAAGTCGCCTCAATGTTCGAAGTTGTGTCACACGTACGGGAGGAATTATCGCGAAAAATCGTGTCCAATCGAAGTCTCTCACTTTTTCGATACACTTCTACTCTCCTCTCATTTTCTGTTCTCATGTTGTTTTTTTAGAATTTCGATCTCTGTCTCCCCCCTCTTTCTCTTTGTCTTTCTCTCTCTCTCTCTCTGTCTCTCTCTGCCTGTCTGTCGTCCGCATATTTTGTTCTGTTCTGCTTGCAATAATTTTCGCGTCGCAAAGAAAAGAAGGCCTCTCTCCTCTGTATCGACAAAAGGGGCTCATACACGCCGTGAAAAATATCGCCTCAAACGACGTTGTGCGACACGGATTCGTCCCGCCACGTGTTGGCTGGAAAGAAAAAGTCATCTTTTCAAATTCTCATTGAGAGGATTCCTTCGCGATGTGGCACGAAGTTTTTGGGCTGCTCTTTTTCGGATAATTGTCTTGCGTTACCTCTGTAGTGCATGTCCTGCGCCATCGACGGGCACTTTGCGTCCGGTTGCTGCGAATTGAAAAGAAGAGAATTGCGCATTTAGAGAACACGGCAGTTTCCCTTGACTGTCGATGCTTGCCGTGGTGCACCGATTATGGCCAGTATCAACAGCAATGCTCACATAACGCTACTGAATTCGCTAACTTCGATAAAATATGCCAACCAAAATAGCACAATTTTACTAAGAATTCCCGTAATTAAATAAATAAAATAAAACGGAAAATTCGGTAATATGGTAACATGAGTACTTAGGTTTCGACAATCTTAGCGCGATGTCTTTCAGAATATAACATAATTATCGTACATGCCCGGTCAAAAATAGCTATTTTCAAGAAGATCGTCAAGCAATTGAACGTAACATTACGAGTCTTAGCGCGAGGAAAATAATTAAGAAAAAAAGAAACTCCGGCGGCAGCATTCACATCTCCGCGTAAAAGCGCAGCGAGAATCCTCTTGTGCAACAGAAAAATGAGGAGAGATTTAACGCCGTGAAGCTTCTTCAAATTGCACCTGTCGTCGAAACAGTATTTAGGACGAACTCGTGGAGCACGGGGAAGGACGTCGGCGATATTGTCCCACTAATATCCCCGTCGACGTAACGAAATTAGCAATAAGAGTACGAGAATTCTCGCCTCCCGTTCGCTGTCCCCGGGCCCCTGCGGCCTCGGAATTGACTCTCGCCGTCTTGTACACAACCCGCACACACGTACGTGTACACGGCTCGCAATAGACGTCTCGGCGTCTCGCTGTTTCGACGACACGAAGAAGCCGCGTCGGCCTCCGCCCTCGCGACTAACGCGGAGTAAGAGGAAAATAATGTCAGTTTACCTTGCGAAAATCGATGTTCGTTCGTATGGTTCTATGATGAAGACCCTGCAGCGGCCTGGAATTGTTCCCGAGGGGTGCCTTTGGGGTCGTGGCTGGGCCCTGCATCAGTTTCCTCAGCGCGTACAGCTGCGAACCCGAGAACGGGTCTTTGTCAGAAGATTAAAAAATCGTATCAAGACGATCAGCTCTAATATTGTGTTTTTCCTTTTTGATAATTGTTTTTCGGCGTGGCGGGGATAAGCAGAAAGGTTGTTAAGGAGGAAACGAAATTTGGAGAACTCCGTCTCGGTGTGCGTATACGATTGTGTTTATTAGATTAGAATCATGCAAAGCAGATAAGTATAGGAGCGTTCTGTCGAACTCTCGTCTGATCGCGCGACAAAGCTGACTGCAGTCGACGGAAAACGTTGTGGACAGAATTCAGAGACGGTGAAAGGTGTCGCAAAGTCGGGTTCAATAGTTGATGCATAAATAAATGATCGCGATAGCGGCCAACATGCGCCCATCGATAATTAACAACAAAGGCGAAGGAAAATGCAAAAAATAAATCTTCAATAAACTTCGTCCCCGGAGGCACGCACCGAGTTTAAAATTCAAGCGGCGAGACGAAAGAGAGAGAGAGAGAGAGACGAGATGCTGCATCCGGGCAAAAGAATAAAAAATCGCGAAATCGGGCAAGAGAGAATAAAAAAAAAGGAAGACTGCCAGCGAGATAGACGGGCCAGCGGAGCATTAATGTTATGTAAATAACTTCAGGCTCGGACAAGGCGTTCGACGGTAAATGAAAGTGGAAAATAATGAAAGAGCAGGCCTGAATAATAAACAGCCCGTGGGTTCGGATCGAGAGAGAGAGACAGAGAGCGAGAGAGAGAGAGAGAGAGAGAAGGCGAGAAAATGGGGTGCGAAAATTTTCGCGAGAACTGTTATTCGTCCGGATACATTCATCCACGTTTTGTCGATACTGTTATCGTATGATCGTGACGAACACCCATGAGCATCGTGTGCATGGCGGGACTACATTTGAAGCAATTAATGTCGACATATCGAGCAGCGGAAAACGGTACGGAGCTTTTAATAATTTAATAGCGGGAAAAATAATCAATCTCACTGACCTCGCGCGCGGTTATGTAGATGGGTTTGTTGAGAATGAGCCAGACCGCCGTCTCCCAGCATCCGGGATGCGTTGTGCTGCCCTCGTACGTCATGTAACCGTCCGTTTCCGGCAGCAGCGTCTTTAATGACAGATAACGTACGGGCGCCGTGTCACCTGTGTAGAAAAGAAGGAGCGAAAGGTTTAATAATTTCAAAGACGGAACCGTCGAATTTACAATTGGTTTACAGTGTTTGTAGTATTAGAATCTTAGACAATATATGCTCATAGACACGCCTTTCGTATACAAATGTCCACATGACGTCACCAGGATGATTCTAGCTTTGCCTCAAAGCAGTTGTCTAAAGCCGTGTCTATTAGTATATACAATCTAAGATTGCAATGCATATGTGCTAGCACATATACGGCGACAGGTTAGCGTTGAGAATGAAACGGTGTTGATATTACTAATTCCATCCACGTACATTTGCAACTAATTACATTACGATCGGTCAATCATTTCTATGATTGCCGAAAATTCCACGGGTTCAGTCTTTCAGACGTTCTCCTAATTTAATGACAATAACACCGCGAGGGGCGTCCTCGACAAAAGCAGAAGAGAATCTGAAAGGGATACCGGGAGCGGCTGAAATCGTCTGCAATACGTTTGTTCGGTCTTACGTATCCTCTTACAAACGCGCGCATACCCTTTCAAACGTATCCGACCCACCGACACGTAGGTACCCGCGCATACGTATGTGCCAAGCCTTTCCGCGTCTGCCTGAAGCGGCCTAGAAGTTTAGAGCCGAATTAGGAAGCGCGTTGCCGTTAACAACGAGCACCGGAAACTACCAAAGTAGCCGCCTACACGCACGATTCTCGTTAGAAATTTCAAATGCCCCCTCCGAATTATTCCGCAATTCGTGCGGATTACCTTGTAAGACGCCGAAAATACGTGGCGATAAAGTTCCGTACGGCCTTCGCTATTTCTCTTTTCCGCGTCGTTTCCGCGAATTGCGCTGCGAGGGCGAGAAAAAGGGAAGAAAGTGGGGCGCATGAACAAGATTTCGACGAATTGCATTATGAAGAAGGGAAGGATGAAGGAAGAGGGAAGAAAAGAGGACACAGAAGCAACGTCTTGATGAATTACATTGTGCAAGAGAACAGTAAGAAACAAGAAAGCAAAGAAGAGAGAGAGAGAGAGAGAGAGAGAGAGAGAGAGAGAGAGAGAGAGAGAGAGAGAGAGAGAGAGAAAGAGAGGAAAACGTGAAATGAGAAGGGGGAGAGGACGAAACGAGAGAAGGAGAGTGAGAGGGGAAATAAAGAAGGAAAATGAAAAATAAAGAAGAGAGACTGAGGAAAAACGTCGCGGATCTCGAAGGGAAGGGAAGAATGCGAGCAAAAGGAGCCCGCTGCACGGCTGCAATGATTGGCGTTGTACAAATATACGTACCGCACATAAAGACATATACGTATGGCACATGAACGCATACAGGTATAATCAAATATATCCCATATATACCTATACATACACACAGCTCTCATATAGGTACACATAGGTACGGAACACTCCCCGTGGAAGGTTATCGCAGGATTTTCCATCTTTCGCAAGAGTCGTAGCGAGGCAAAGAATCTTTTGCGCTCTATGATACTTAAAAAAGGAAACATACGTATAATAAATCGTACACCTGTATCGATGACACTGATTTCTGCGCTCCACTCGACGGCGTCTCGCGCGCGTTATTCTTTTAACGCGACGGCACTAGTAGCCACTTTATTTTCTCATGTCACAATTTATCGGACACCCTGTATATGTTTATATATAGACGCCCTCTCGTGCATGTGCACATATATGCGACGATCGCAGGCATTATGGCCGCTCCTGTCCACCTTTTACTGCATTTTTCCTCGCGAACTTCGCTCGCTGGAATTTATCATTGCTGAATAATTTCAAGGTGCTTCTCCGTCGGGATATAAAGGGACCGTAAAGAGGCGACGATTAACGAATTCCGTATAAAATGTCGCGTTTCGACCACTGTCGCTTGACTTTAATGTGTTGAGAATCGACGAATGGAAAGGTTGAAGAAATTCCGTTAGCAATACGTCTGGATGTAATAAAAAGAAAAATAGTGACGGCGATGACAGTAATAACAATAGAACTGCCAGCAATTGTAGTAGCACTGATAATAATAATACATTTATTGAAAGCTTTTTCCATTTGTTGAAATAAAATACGTACGTAGGTACGAGGTGCTATGATAGCAACAATTATGCATGAGAATGTTTCATAGATACAGTATTGTTTTCTGTTTGAATGGTTAAACGTGTCAAAATGAAAGCAACGAATATTGAAATTTACCGAGCCCGCTAATGCCGTCGCATTTCTGTTGCGCTCGTAATTAGAACGCGTCATTTGTAGCGGTTCTTATTGTGGTTCATTAAACGCTCTGCAATATGTATGACGATGAGCATTGTAACACCGTTAAACAGTCTGTATACATCTGGCATTAAACGGTGAATGTAACATTAATGCACGGTTATAAATATGCCATTACATCAGACTCTCTCTCTCTCTTTTCATACAAATACACAGGTCACATGTACCGTAATGTATACTAGGTATATGCATATATAGATTAAATTATTTCTGATATTCTGTTATGTCGTTTGTTCGCGCAGCACAACCAGTGCGTACACATTTTCTCTAAACCCGTTATAAATGGAATATGCGACGTACGATAAGATGCGTAAACTTCGTCATCGGACAATTAACATTCACATATACGTTTCCATTAATGAAAGGAGATAAGTTCTTGAGAAACAGATCGTCCCAGTTAACAGTCATCGCTGTCCGAAAACATCATGCTGAACCTTACATTTTCCGAATACGTTTCCTCGAAAATACCGATGTCGGGTGCAAATATATCAGGACGATAAAGTTCAACACACCCTCGCATAAAAAGCACGAGTATAGTGTAGATGAATGTTAGATATGCGACCGCGCGGCAGGCCATACAAAATTGGCAGTCGCACGAGCGGGATAATTAAAGTGTAAGAAAAGAACGGTATCTGCTCGCATGGCAAAAGGAAACATGAAGAAAACGCAGGTCGAATCGTCGAACGAGGAGGTATCGGGCGCGCACGGGGGAAAACGGGAAACGTTTTCCTTGGCCGAGTTGCCTGTCGACCGACGCCCGGGGTGGGAAGTTTATAAAATGCTCGAAACAAACTGACTGTGGCATGTTTCGACGAGACCGGCGTATGCGTTTCACCGTCTGCGAATTTTCTACCGAATTTTCTACCGACTGCCTGTACTGTCTGTCTCTCTCTCTCCTCTCGTTCTCCCTCACTCTCTCTGAATTTTTCGGCATCTCCATGGACCTACTCGATAAATTTCTTCCTCCATCAACCCCCGCCGAACTTCCGACCGGCGGCGAAATTTGTAAATAAAAGTTCGACCGCACGCGGAGCCGAAAAATTGAATGAAATTTTCAGACGACGCGACGCGATGCAGAATTCCAACCTCGTATTGTCGTCCGTGCCACTGTCGTTCGGGATCTAATCTGAGCGTTCTGTAGGCATCGATTGTAAGAGGCAGTGAGAGCTGCTCTCGCCCTTCGTCTTTTTTTCCTGAACCTATCCAAAGCACCTGCAGAGCGTTGTCCAGAATTCCCCAAAGACGAGGGATTGCATATTCTGCGGTACACAGTTATTGCAACAGGAAATCACCGAACTGAACTGACCGTACGTCGCACATCGTTTGCGAGCATTATACAGTTTTATTCCGGCTAACCCCATTTCATATCCCACGTTATCCGTCGACATCTGTATAATGATCTGAAAGTCCACAACATCCCGTGCGGTTAATAGTTAATAGCGTGCGCTGGACGATAACGAGTGGCGATGAAATTTCGCGACGACGCCGACGCCCTGTTCAATTTAATTCGCGGACTGACGAAACATGGAAAATTTCCTGGAATCGCGGGAGCTTAAGCAAAATTTCCGCGAAGTAATGCTCACGCTCCCTTTCCACCTTGTCCGGAAATGCTTCAGCTTTGTAAGTGGGCATGTACGCGTACACGCGCAGAGGGACGTGTAAATATGTGTACGCACGAGGGTGCATATCTACGCACACCTCGTTTCGAAATAGCTTCGAGCACACGCATCCTCTCTCTCTCTCTCTCTCTCTCTATTTCTCTCTTCTAGTCTGTCAGGCTCTCTCATCTTTTGACTCTATTACTAGCTCCTACTCTCTCTATCGCTCCATCTCATTCTCTCCGAGGACTCAACTGTACATACGATTACGCGAATCCCGTTCTGAGATCAGCTAAACCGTGTCTACACACACTCTATCCGCAAATAAGGGAGCGCATAACCTGCAGCATTTCCATCTCTCTAGGTGTATCTAACTCCCAGCGCGCAATACGTACGGGATCTATTTCACTCTTGTACTATCTTGTACTCCCTCACGGTCCCTCTCGCGCTACTTGATTCTTCCCATGTACTTCCGTCGTTACCGAACTTTCCTTCTGCTATCATTTTTCCATTACCCGCCCTACGCTTATCATATTTGTCTTTCGCTATAATATAATATAACGGTCAGTTTTATTAGAGTGGAAATCGAGGCGAGCGAGATCGAACGTTGAAAATTGGATGGTTCCTTAAAGCGAGCAATATGCTGTGTTCGATGTGCACGTAAGGGTCTCGTATACGCACACTTCTCTACAGCAGTCTCTCCTGTCACTGACGAATCTTCCAAACGCCACGGAAAGAGACCCAGCGATCGACAGTACATTTCCATTTCGCGCTCGTCGAATCACTCACCGGGCGGGCCGAAATTAAGGGAGAGCGAGGGCTGGCCACGGGGTGAAAGATCGTGGAGAAGAAGACGGCGGAAAAAATGACGGGAAAAAGGGGGGTCCGAGGGAATTCCTTCGAAATGTGTCCCACGCACCAGCGCCGGGCCGTCCGTCAATTTTGATCAGGCAAAGACGCGGAGCTGTCCCTCCGAATCGTTTCTATCACTCGTTCCCGCCTTTTTCCTACCCTCCCCCTCCTCCCTCCCCCTTCTCACTCACCCTCTCTAACGCACTGCGAGCCGATAGAAATATTTTCTGCGGCCGACGGAATTGGAGGGAGGGAATTTATCACGGTGACAGACCATCGCCGTTGCCCTGCCAGCGATTCTGCCACCTTCATCCCCTTTTCATCCCCTGCCGCTGGCCCGGGGCTCTTTTTTCTTTTTTCGGCCGTTCTCTTCTGGCACAGCGGGGAGCACGGAGCGCGAGGCGCGCGGAGAGCGAGAGTGCGCCGCGTGTGGCGCGACAAATTGATAAGACGCGGCCGGAGACAATAAGGTAGCTGCCCCTCGGACGGCGGAGAGCGAATTTTCTGTATTTCGGATCGTAGGTGTCTTCCGTAGTTCCGAGACGGTCGTATGAAGCGTGATGGTTACGGTTGTTTGCGAGCGCGTCGGGAAGACTTTGGTAAATATGTACAGTGAAAATCGGATGTAACGAGTTTTGAGGATCTGTCGTGTCGGATCGCTGTGTGTCTGGGTTAGGTTGATTTTGAAAGAATATTAGTGCTGAATAGATTTTTACATTGATGATAAATACATTTACAATGATTCGTGTTAATCGGTTGTTTGCTGTCTGTCGGAATTTTATGCGATTTTAGCGTTTCATGTTTAATTACATCGTGCGGTAAACTTGGAAGATGCTCAGAGCGCTGAAGACGTCTCTTCGAACTCGATTTCGAGTCTACTTGCCGAACTATCGCAGGAAGTCCGTGAACACGTTTGAACATATTTAGGAACTCTTTCCGTTTTGGAGAAAATAATTAGGAGTACGTGTGGTACGAATGTGAACGCATATATGTGGATCTGGTTCGTAAGTGTATCTTTGTGTATACCTGAACGCGTGTGTATGAAGCACCGGTGAACACGTGAGCGCGCTGTTGTTCTTATATTGCGATTATCTGCTGTCATCATCATTATCCTCGGTGTGCCCGGGCCATTAAGGTCGGTCAATTTTCCTAAGAGCCCCTCACGCTGTTCGGGACGATACTCGACTTACAAACACCCACGCACGCCGCTTCCTCGGTTACGTGTATGCTTGTACAGGACGTTTCACGCAAATTGGGCAAAGTGAATTTTTCAAGTCGCCTCGGGTGGCTTCGTTTGATAGAAATGTCAGGTTCATTTAAGCGTATCAAACTATTTTAAGATTCTAAATCCACCGGCAGTAACGGGAATCACTTCTCAGAATCTGGTTCACTAAATAAAGGTACATAAATAGACGGCAAACAAGAGAACGCCAACATGAAAGAAACATGACGTTCCACCAATAACCTTCAGATTTTCCAGAAATAATATCTACTCGAAATAACTACGTCAGATACGTATCTCAAAAATGTATTCGCCTAGGCAGATGATTAGCTTAAATCAGTTCAAGAAGTTGCGCCACGCTTAATTTACCCCAAATCCGTGAACGACCCTATAGAGATAAACCCACCCACGCACACGTGGCCGTGCATATACATACATACGAGTACGCACACCGGACATTCCCGCGGAAATATCAGTGACGCGAGCAATCGGATTGCAGATAAGGACAACGACGACACGGATTTCCGCTAATCCAAATATTTAGGTGTATTTTCATTATCTAAATAGACGTGCGGCTCTACTGGGGATCGGGTTTTAGGGGTTCAGGGAGCATTGGCCACTTGGACGGCGATTTAATTACGATGTCGCGATAAATAAAGGGACAACGGATTGGTATTGATCGCCGTCGAGCGACGGCTTGGTAGCGAACTGAGACTTGACGAGCTGAGGGCGCCAGGAACATTTATGAATCCTGACATTAGGATTCAGTTGATTGCGGTACGGATTGATGTATCGAATTGGTGGTTATAATGGAGATTAAAACCTGAGGGTATAATCAGCTGTTTGACTTTTGGGAAAACGTTAGGGAGCACTGAATTGAATGTGAGGGAGTTCGAATTCAATGTAAGTCAGTGGTACCAAAAAATACCATTGTTTTGCTGAATCTGTCGGTCATTATGTATGAACTTGAATACAGTTGTGTCGGGTAAAGGAACGTGTATATAGATATGCTGGTAAAAGTACGGGGGAAAGGGAGGAAATGGGATGAAATTACAGTACACCTCGACAAATAACTTATAATCAGTTTATCGAGCGTTTAACATAATTTAATTGAATAATTAAATCGCGACGGACGAAAGTGGCAGGCGTTTGCACGGATTAAAGAAACGAATACAGCGAAACTCCATTTATTTCGCGAAGTTAAAATTTAACGGAGCGGAAGTTGAACCACAGCTGCGTGCCAGCCGGAAGTTTGCCGAAATTTGCGTTTGAAAAAAAAAAGTACGGTACGTACAATGGTACAATTATAACCGCACAAAGTTGCGTCGAAATGGAAAAACTTAATACCAGCGTCCTTGCAAATATAGAAACTGAGTTAACAACCAATATAGAGTCAAGTAAATGAACGCCAAGTGATCAATATCAATCAACGGCCAAACACGGCAAAATAATTATAAGAGCTTAACACGATTTCCAACTTAGTGATCGGTGTCAATAAATGGTGAACGCTGGTGAAAAAATCTCATCACGTTAACACAATTTCGCGTTAATGGTCCCATGTACCAGAGTGATCAATTTATATAATAGACCAAAGAAAATCAATACCAAGTGATCGATATCAGCGAACAGTCTGCTACAGTAAAAGAATCGTAATGCGTCAACACACAATTGCCTGGCTACGGTTCTTCACGACATAATCTTCCGCCGAAAATCATATTAGCATTATCAAGACGTGCCATCTTCGCTCCGCTCATACTACCGTCCCGAGGCAATCCGTGATAAATTACGTCGGGCAAATTAGTATAAGATCAGGAGCAATTGGACATCGGCGGTAAATCTGAAGGCGTCGGGTGGCGTCGGGTGGCGTCGGGCATCTACCCCTCCCGCCGCGAAAGTTAAAATTATCGGGCCGGAAAGTCGAGAGTTGGACGGCAGCTGCGGAAGTTCGTCGAATTTACATTAAAACGTACAACAGTGGCGTGGCCGCGCGTGGTGAACAGATGTTTCAGCCTGGCGGACGTTTGATTTAAGATCCGCCGCGAGAGATTCTCTCCTCTCTCTCTTTCTCTCCCCCCCTCGACCCTGCCCTTCTCTTCTCCTCTTCCCAAGCCGGTGGCAAGAAGCGGCCAAAAGTTTCGACGTTCGACAAGAGGGCGGGAAAGAAAGAAGGTTGAGAATGACGGAGGGCCAACGTCGGAGACCAATGAAATGGAATGAATGCTCTAGGCAAGCCGGAATATCAGGAATTGAGCCATTCTCTGTGATGTGTTGTATTGCGACGACTATTCTGTTGGGGTGTTTCCAAGGACGCGTAGGATGGCTTAGAGTTGAGTAAGCAAAGTGAAGATGAGACGAGGGGTAAACGTTGTCATGGTCTACTAGGGATATTTAGGAGAGTGTATTTTGTGAGAAAGTTTGATTCGGTATTGTTTGAGTGATAATGTTCGAAATATTATTTTAATGTTAAGAATACTGACGTTAATGGTATTATTGTATTAATTTGGATGTTTCTGATGTACAGTAATGATCTACTGTTCAGTGCAATAATTGGGACCTAATTCGAATCGGCGCACCGATACATTTCAGCTCGTTTTTCAGTGTATTTCATCTGCTTTCAGTCTCACTATCGAGCTATCGAAATAGTTTTTTACCTAAAGCTATGTATGCTCTTTTTATCATGTTCAAAGTTTCCTCCTTTTTTTTTTTGAACCCCGCACGTGCCCCATTTCATTTGCATTTAATTTGTAATCATTGATGTTTATATCAAAAATTATGAGAACATGTTTCTTTCTGATGTTTCAGATATACTGTGAAAAAATGGACGTTGCACCGTACGAGTTTATAACCGCTTGCCATTCGTTACGTTCTAACGACGAAACCGCAAGCATATGATTGCCGCTCCATTCCTACAATATCCACTTCGTTCGAAACTACACGTTCTTCAAGTTGACCGTCAAACATTCGAGAGCTGCCTGGTATCGTGATTTTTTTCAATCTTGAATCAAACTTTCACAGAGCGTGGGCGACAATATTTCGTCTATTTTTCTTCTATTTTGGGGGGGAGTGGTACAGAAAGTGTGTCGCCGAAATTTGTCGAAATCATTGGAAAAAGAAAACGTGTTCACGGCACGAGAAAGATGCATATGAATAAAATGCATAGGCATGACATGTAGACTAGCCCTAGTTCCTTGTCGGCAGGGTCGCGTCAGGAGTAAGGGAGACAGAGAGGGCAAGATTGGGTAAGGGAAAAATAAAAAATGTCGGGCGCAGTTACCGCGGACACATGTAGAGTGAAAAAGTAAAAAAGGAAGCATACATAGGCATGACATGTAAACTAGTCGAAAATCTGTAAAAGGGGGCGCGCGCAGGCGAGATTTGCAACGCTGAAAAGTGTACACATGCACGACGCGTCAACAATCCTGCGTTTCGCAGCAAAAGGAAAACAATTTAATTCGGTTTCTACCTCTACTCTTTGTCCGCCATTGCACGCTGACCGCTTGCCTGTGCCTTCACTTTGGCAGCCGGCTTTTTCCATTGGCGGAGAAAAATCGAGTAACGCGTGGCGTGTCATTTTATTAGCGATCTGGGTTGCCGCCGGGTTCGGGTACCTTGCGCGGATAATGACGAAACGAAACGAAATTCTGATCTAATCGGACCCCCGCGAAATTGCTCGTTTCACATGTGACCAAATTTTCAATTCACCCGAACTCTGATCCGAAAACGTAATAGATGGATATACGTTTCCATTTACTAAAATTCGAAATGACTAATAAAGCCCATTTTCGGACTGAGTACTGTATCAAAGTTAGAAGTACGGATCACTGTCACTGGTACAATTTAAACCAAGCACATGAAACAGTTCCACTATTTTTCGCTACACCTAACCCAACCCAGTGTCATAATTACGAGAACGTATCGTAAAGTGTGTCATTCTTCAAGGACAGCTGTTATATCTCGTTTAAATCGAACACTCGACCATTCTCTTAATTTGTCTGCTCCATTATCCAGCGATCGAGATTAAAACGCAAAACTCATACGTATTAAGAGGTACATTAACCGATACGAGTGCCGCCCTCCTTCAGAGGAATGAGAAATGAGATGAGCTTAGCGTTTCAGCAAAGCGTAGAATGCGCGACGTTTTACGTTTCACATATTCCACGATAAGTTTGCGTCCGCGTTGGCCATGCACGTCAGCCCTTCGTCCTTTAGCGCGCACTATTAAACGCACATATTCCTCTCGGCGGGATTGCGTTCGTTTGTGAGGGTGCAAAGAAGCATAACTGCTGCCTGGCAATTTACGAATTGATCCCTTTTCTTCGGAGAACGCAATCACGAAGACCTTTTTATTCACTATATTAAATCCTGTGATACTAAGGTGTGCGCGCGCGTGTGTGTGTGCGTGTTCGTGCACATGTGTTAGTCGGGTTATAACGATAATACGCGAGGATGTTACGCGCTTTAAAATTTAATGGCGATCCATAATGAGTCAGGGGACTGCGCGATGCGATTTTCAAACGTTTTACACAATTTTCGACGATAATCATGGCACGCGGAAAATTCAAAAATCAATTTAAATGTTATCAGTTTCATTAAGCGCGAGTGTAATAATTTGGAACGATGTATGGATTTCACATGGCTGATGTTTGAATTTATTATGCTACATCGTTTATGTAGATTTCAATTAAAGCGTATTAATTTCGCTAAGCACAAATGTAATAATTGGGAAGACACAGAAGTTTCGAATACATTGTTCCGTACTGTCTACTGTAAATTGAGACGGAAATCTGGCGCCGAGACCACGACTTTAAATACGGGGTACATTTTATTAATTATTGCTTCCGATTAATTGGTTTCATGTAAAATCTGTTATTTGCACCGCGATCGTGTACCGTACGATTCGTAATTTATCAATAAGCGATCAAGTCAAACACACACACACACACACGCGCGCGCGCGCGCGATAGCATGCGCGGTCCTGATAATTAGTTATTTTTTTTCATCGCACACGTTTAGCATAGACATTAGCATTGGGACTAGCAGTTGGATTTAATTATGAAAGTCGAATATTACTGATAGTTTCGCCGTTTGTACGGGGGCAATAATTTGCAGGCTATTAAATGCGTCAACGCGCGAACAATTTCGGCGCCGGGACATCGGTAAATAACAAATAATACTGCCGCACTGTGTATGCGGCTCCATAATACATTTAATTGGAAACACATTTTTCAAGTTTTAATTGAATTTCTAATTGTCCACCGCTCGTATCATTACTGTCGCTTCCTGCGATCTCTGTGTTTCATACTCATTATCACTATTCCCACTTTTCTTGTTTTTCCCTCGTCACCGCCATCGTACTTTTCCGTTTAAACATCGTTAATCATTTAAGCTGTTCGCCGTAATATTTTGCACCGATCGGCCGAGCATTTGATCGTTTCCGAACGGCTGGAATTATACTTCGATTTGAGGATGAGAATTAGTGCTTTAAGGACGTGACAATTTAATTTCCTGTTCGACGCTGGCAATTATCGATTCGCAAACATCCTTTACGTTCAGAGAACTGTGCACGCGCGTATAAAACGGGAAAACAACACTCGCCGTCGTTTCGGTTTACGTAGCACAAATCACGGATGCGGTTGCGCAAAAAAACGGGGTGAGTAAAGTATGAGAGTGTCGAAAAGAAAACAATGGAAGCTGGATGCGGGGGGTGGCGAGGAAGGGAATGAAATGGAGAGGCTGAAAGCCACAGGAGACGGAGATCGCGAATGCAGAATTACACCACTTTAAGCTTGTACGAATAAATGACTGATAAATGGCCTCTACCGTTCTCGCATTTATTCCCTTACGCCACAAATGAAATATTCCAAAGAAACTAATTTCCAGAACAGACGATTGTAAGCACATCGATATGATACATTTTTTTCATCGATTCGAAGCACACTTGAAGCCAGATATCTGTCGCATGAAAACATATTTTTACGTGTCTGGAGTTACGTATTCGACATATTTGAATACATTTGAGGAATAATTGAAGCGTACTGAGAGGACTCGAGTTTATGCTATCACGGAACTGCAGAAAGATTGAAGTTTTCGTCCACCCGGTACACACTTCGCAGTTTAGGCGAGTGCCTACGTATCCGCGAAACGTAGATAATAGATGAAATATTCGTGCGGTATGTGCGGTATTAAACCGACACTCCTGAAATTTTATTTTGTAGCGACGGTTTCCATCCGCGACTCCTCGCCCCCTTTTCCGTGCCCAACCTTCTGTTCTCTGGGGCT
The DNA here is from genome assembly GCA_963942575.1 of Priocnemis perturbator. Taxonomy (NCBI): domain Eukaryota; kingdom Metazoa; phylum Arthropoda; class Insecta; order Hymenoptera; family Pompilidae; genus Priocnemis; species Priocnemis perturbator. The sequence continues at coordinate 8,155,745 of OZ012652.1, forward strand.
GCTGCGTCCGGAAGTGGGCATATTTGGAATAAAATTTCCGACCAAATTTATATTTCGACCCGAGAACATTTCGGACGCACTTTGCCTGGATTCTTAAGCATTTACGCAAACCTTTGCGAACGCTCGGTTTTTTTAATATAAACATCGCATATTAAAGCCTTTATATACTTCAATCTATACCTATAAATTTCATAGTTCGATGCCGATCAAAAAGTTATAAATACGATTATAGCAAAAAAACATAGAAATACAATTACACGTGGATAGAACTTCGTAAATATGTAATATGAAGCGAATTTGCCCTGCACCGATTTACGTACATCCTGACCAAGATACAGTCGGCCGCCTAAAAACCTGTGCGGGCGCATAAAAAGGATCATTTACCAAACGTACATATTTTGCTGAGCATAATAAATAGGCCCCCCGTCGCCGTTCTTTCCCTTTTACATCGAACGCTCGCCGTGTCCCACACACCTCCTCAACTTAACCGTCTCAACTCACAACGATCCTCTCTCGCTCGCCATTCGAAAGGGAGATTCTTAGCTCGTCATTCACGCCGCTTAGAGGGCTGAAAGTAGTAGCTGTCAACCTTTTCTCCGCCGCCCCATCGCCTCACCCCACCCACACATCTTCTCCTTTCTTACTCCCCATGTCACTCCGTCTCACTTCACTTCGCTCTCCGTCTCTCTTCATATTTCCGCACTCTTTACTTTTCTCTGTCCTTTTCTTCTTTATTTTTCGCCCCCAACCTCTCTCTTTCTCCCTTGCACTGTCTTTTTTACGCTCTTTCCTGCTCCTCTCTCCTCTTCTTCAGACTCCTGCTGCCCTCGACCATTCGTGCACGCACCGACTTCCACGCGGAGTGTGTATTTTACGACTATGTGGGTGCGTTTATGAACAGGCCGCTTCAGACGAGTGTCGCCATTTCGTTTTGACACTTCGCCCGGGCGGCGTAAATAATTCTTAAGGACGATGCTTTTATCGTTCGGGATAAGCCCGTCGTTTGCTACCGAGCCCCGTTACTTTCTAATATTCTGATTACTTCAACAACGCTCAACCCTCCGCGTATACACACCCTGCCGCAAATATTGTCGAATAACCAGTTCTTTTTGTTAATTTTCATTATTTCTTCCGGTCGAGTACACATGTTCGCGGCCCAAACAAGCGTAACATTTTATTTGATCGCTGTAAAATAATTACGTCCTTTTGTTTATAAGACTATTCAAGACTAACAACGAATACGTTCCTGACGATCCCAAACTCTCAACTCTGTCGTTTACCGACGCGTTAAAATACATAAAATATCCTTATCTACTATCTCACAAAAGGTCGCACTTCAATATTCCTCGGAAATCTCATAAGTAAAAAAGGAAGGAGAAAAAAACTGGAGCACTCCGCCCACCCACGCACGTACACACACAGCCATGAAAATAAATATACACGTTCGGCGGGGGTGTGCGCGTGCACTTTATTTTTATTTATCACGCGTCCTGATTTCCTTCACGGAGCGTGAAAGGCGAAAACGAGGTGAGCGGAGGTGAAAAGGGGTTGAAAAGGGGTGTGGACGGAGGAGTGAGGCACGGGGGATGAGTCCTAGGGAGATGACAAATAATAACGAGGCGACGAGAAATATCAACTGGCCGGATATCGCTACCCACTGGGAAGAGGGATGAAATGGTCGAGGGGCGGGAACGGAGCGCGGGGGAGGGGGTGAGGATCGGAGATGAGAGCTTCCACTGGTGATTAATGAAATGCATTAACTCTTTCGTCGACAAAGGGCCCTCCCCCGTCCCTTCTCCTTTTCGTGTCTTACGCTCGTGTCGTTATCACTCGCAGAATGAAATCTTTTTCGCCCGATTGCGAATGAAATATTCCCCGCGCCCGTTCGGATCGCTCTCCGCCGGCTACATCGTCATTACTGCTCCCGTCGTACATTATAATTCGCGACGTCGGCGTCGCGCAGATTGCGCCCGTGCCGCGGCTCCGTCGAGCGAGCGAAAAAAAGAAAAACCGCTCGCGCCGTCGATAGCAGAAAGAGTTCTCGAAGCGTACGCGTCAGTCGACTTTGCCATTCTTGGGCAAAAGAACTCCGTCGAAAACCTTCAATTCCGGACGAGCGATCCTTCGACTTCGACGAAAGGGGCCGGAAACTGAGGGCCAGTGTCTTTGCGCCGGAAGAGAGGCGCGCGGAGAATGAGATGGGAATTTGAATTTTTGTTCGCGCCCACGGCCTCGCGAGTCCTCGCGGCGGCCGCAGTCGGTCGACGTCACGGAATCCGATTGTCAATGTAATCCAATTTCGGCGACCGGGAAATTCGCGAGCAGGATGTTCAAACAAAATAAATGCCGGCAGCCGCGTCGCGGCGGTCCGTCGTTGACGTAAGTCGTGAGATAAAACAGGGGAAAGTCAAACACGCGAGTGTACAACACACGAAACTCCTTTCAGCGCGACGAACACTTGAAACTCTCCCTCTCCAGTTATTGTAATCCAGTGTCCACCGTACGTATACACGTACACATCGACAGTTATATATATATATATATATATATATATGCATGCATGGATTCGGAACACAGATATGGGAGCGTATACACGGACACATGTGCGCCGACACAACGTTCAGAACCGCCAACCACGTACACGACAATGGAATACTTAGATCCCCGTGTCGCTCCTCCCCCTCGCCATTTTCCATTGTCTTATGATTTATGTGCCCTGGTCGCGGTGTCAACAGCGTATTGATTAAAATACACACAGCCGCCGGGTCGGTGTGCGTTCACGTGTACGCCGAACGGGACGCGTATGTATAGGGGGTGCGGCGAAAATCGTCGTTCCAGCGGGAACGAGCGTGATTCTGCTCGAAAAAATGAGGGAGGGTGCGACATAGTGCTCACTCTTTTTTTTTCGGCCGCGTTGAGAATGTGTTTTGGGAAAAAATTGTGCTCGCGTGTGCGTGCGAGCGGACGCAGAGATTGTGTGCGGGCTGATTTGCTTTTGAAGAAAACTTTGTGCGCTTGGTATTTCCTTTCGACGGTGAGTAGAATGTGAGACGTGTGGTGAGGTTCGTGTAGTATGTAAGGTGATGTTGCTGAAGGGATTGAGAATGTAGAATAAGTTATTTATAAGGATTTGTAGGAGAAAAAAATGGGGAAGTATATAAAGGACGAAGAAACGACGGGAATCCAATACTAAATGAAGAGAGGCGTGAATTAAATCCTTATAGCATAAATGACGGGATACAGCCATGTCCCACATAGTGACAGATTAAAAAATGTTAAATCTCTATCCGCACCGACAAAACGTAAAAGTCATCAACACCGACAACACGACATTAGGATAAATCCGTACCGTACAGAATCAATCAATTCCGACACAATGGAAAAAAAACCATTCCAGTCTTCTCCTTCACAATATTTTTTCCCCTGCGCCATTCCATTTTCCAAGCTGCACCGCGATTTTCGCCGCACCCCGTATATGCATACATTCTCACGCGCTCGTACATATGCATACACACGTATACATGCACATACGCGAGAATATGGATTTATGCACGCGCGCGTTTGGCTATGTGACACCATCGTGCCTTGTAAATCGAGCCACCCCATCACGCGTTCTATCCTCCCTCTTCAACCCCCTTGAACTTCCCAACCCTCTGGCACCCTCTTCCTGGACCATTCGCATCCCTGATCGGGTTTTCGGCGCAAAAAGTTCAGGCACGCTTCCAGCGGGCTTAACGGCCGATACATGGACAATGTGCGAGCCTGCAGTCGTGCGTGTGTGTGGGAGGAATCTCGCGAATAGATTGTCGAAGTGAGCGGAAGATGGTGGACGCGTCGGTGTGTATGGAGAGAGAGATACGAGAGGCTATTGTTGGGAGATGTTTGGAAAATGACGAGTCAATTCGAGGCATTGTGACGAAGTGAAAATCTTGTATCTATGCGCTCGGCTCGCATTCTTCTTGCTTTCGCGGCGAGGATTTATTTCGACGTATATACGTGCGTATGCATTTATGTATTTGGGCGCGTGCGTGGCATTGCGAAATTATCGTCCACCGAACGAAATTAATATTACGCAGTGTGCGTAATGAATTTATATTCGATAAAGTATAGGGAGTCGAGATTCAATGGAGTGCGATAATGATTAAACGGATGGTCTTGTGGCACCTCTTTCGTCGATTTTAATTTATTTTAATTGCGCCGCGCGAGGGATACCCAGGTAATGTAAATTGATGCGACCGCTGTCCCGTTCAGGATTGACTTTTCCACAGAGAATTCTCATTCGCGCGATACGGTTCATCTTTGCTGCCAATTAATTAATTAATCGAGGTGAAAATAGAAACCGGCAATAGAGGCACTATAAGTGCTCATAACCTATTGAGAATCTGAAAAAGACGTTCTATTAACCCGGTAATACCTCCTACATACTGTTATTCTCTGCACAGCCAGCTCTATTTAAAGAATCCCACGCAAATATCGCGGTCGTTGTCCGTCGTCGCCAATCATTCCATTTCATAAATAACTCGTCACAAGAATTACACGAAAACCAGCAACTATGCTTAATGAAGAAGATGCACTAACATTCTACCTTTAATTAGCCAAACAATACATATTTTTCGAGCGCACTGAAAATGTCGCGGTCGTTGTCTGTCGCAGACGATCGTCCCACTTCATTCATAACTTATAAGACGATGCGATAAAAAGGCTAGCCGCAAAGTTGGCGTGCCGAGGAATCGGACAACCCGCTTAAAGTAGGACGATCTCTCGCATTCCACCCTCCATACCCACCACCCCTTACAATCTCTACCCCCGCCCACCACTTCCTGCCTCGGCAAGGGGTCAGGGAGCACATTGAAGAGACGTGGCGTGAAGGGATGCATCCGGCGAAACAAAAGCGGAGAATATCGAGTCACATGACGTGCTCCTCTGCTTCTTCTGCCTGTCTTTTTCTCAAACCCAGCAGAGAGAGAGAGAGAGAGAGGGACATTGAACCTTTTCTCGCTCGGGCATTCTGCGACGAAGTGACTCGTTACCTTAAGAGAGTCATTTTCCAACCACTTTTTCTTCCTCAGCCTTCCACCCGTTTCTTTTCCCTTTACGTTCGCTCCTTTCTATCTCCGCGGCTTCCCGTTTTGTCCCATTGTCTGTGTTCATCTTAGTTTTCCTCTGTTTTTTCCTTCTTTTTCCCCCTTTTTTTTTTTCCTTTTGATTATGCGTTCTTTGCTTACGTGCACCGTGTTTCGGGTTCTCAGGTTTAGTCTGCGCATTTTGGTTATTATATATTTTTATGCCGGCGCCTCGCGCCATGTTCTTAGCTCCTCTGACTTTTGCGTCCGGACGTTTGTCACGGTTTTTCCTCGCCGACTCGCGGCTTTCGTCGTTCTCTCGATCCTCGCCGACACTTTTCATTCTACGTTTTTACGTCTCGCCAGCTTCGCCGTATCTCCACGTCCATTTCCACACTCGCAGACTCGTGCACACGCGATGCTCGCGTGCACAGAAGTCACGCCGGCCCAAATTATGTACACTTCCCGTTCCGATGTTTCGTTCCTCTCATTTTCGGTCCATAGTTATTTCTATCCGTCGCTCCGGAGTCTTCCTCTTTCCCGTCGGCATTTTATTTATTATCCGCGACCACCGAGGGTTAACTTTCTAACTGAAGCGCGGCCCAGGTGGTTTCTGGTGCGTGAAGCGCATATTCATGCCTCTTTCTCATTCTTCGCCTCCTCCGTTTTCCGCCCCGGAGTGTTCACTCTCCCTCTCAGCGCAAGCTTTCCGCACTTTTTCCTCCGGCTTCCCGACTCGCCCAAGATTCGCACTAATTGCGGCCCGAGTCTTTTCAAACGTGCGCACGTGTGTCGGGGAGGCGGGACTCGTTCTTTTTCACGTCTTACGAGCCGTCTCTCTCTCTCTTCTTTTTTTTTTTTCTCTGGAAGACGCTTGCTGTTGGATAGTCGAATTTCGGATGGCACGATTTAGAATAATTCTCATGTTATAGCGAGTAGCGACGACAACGTTGAAGACGATTAAGAGAAAGAATTGTATTTTTTTACGACAGCAATTAAGTTGAAATATACGGTGATGCTTAAAAATCGTATATTATAGAGGATATGTGTATAAATCGATAGATTTTATTTCGTTGCCAGTGAGTGCAAAATGTTGGAAGACAAAAGTGACTTCAAAAGACCGCATCACGTAAGCATTGAAGCAGCGATTCCAATAGCACCCGCGTTTAAATTTGCTGCGCTTAAAATTGGTAAGACCAACAGCATGAATGTTTGAACGCGAAGCCAACGTTTGTGGGGTCGACGCGAGCTAAGAGTGTCGTATGAATGAAACGACTGCATCGTTCAGCTCCGACACTCCCGTATTCATCGTACAATTATCCTGGGACGTTTAAAATGACGGACGACCAATATAATTTTACGATGAAACACAGCTATCGATTTCGAGGCTGCCGATGATATTTCGGGCGGCCGCTCATGAATGAATATTTCAGCGTCAATTAAGAGCACTGATTGCGATGCGCATAAGTAATCAGAGCCGCAAATTAGCCGAAAGAGCTCTTGCCGGCCGCGTTTTTCCCTTTTTCACCCACACCGTCCCTCAAATGAGAATCGTGTTCTCACCCGCGGCTTCTCATTCAATTTTCACTCGACGCCTGCGATTGTGACGGTAAACCGTCATTCGCTGTGCACGGTTGACTGTCTGACGCTGACGACGGCGACGCCTGTCAATACACTCAGGGAAATACGGTCGCGTCAAGATCTGTCAATTATACTTCATTCGATAATGAAGTTGCAACATTTTCGAAATTTTGTCAAGTCGCTCGGCGACTTTTCGATGTACTTTCATAATATCAATGAATATACCGGGATGTAAAAAACACAGAACCAGTGAACGCACACGGTATCGTTCCCCGGACTCGTTGGTTAGACTTGCAACTGCTTCAACTTATGGGCTTATGGAAATCTTATAATGGTTGAAAGATGAGTGTTGAGTTTCATGAATTTCGTTCAAGTTTTCCGCGTCCCGCGATCCGAGGGCTTACGCGGTCGCTGTTTGTTTCTCATGAATTTTCGGCGATATTGTGCCGAGCGGGATAAATTTCGGTTAATGGGCAATTAGGGAAATCGCAGACTATTATTGGACTTCCAAGCAGATTTCGCGATCCGCGGGTTCGGTGCGCTGCGCCGCGCGACGATCGGAGCCAGTCCCTCCATTACAATGCTATCGTTCTTACCTCGATGGATCACCTTGCTGAAGACACTCGTTATGATCTGCAATTCCGGATTGAGCGTTTCCCCGAGCTGAAACATCCAATATTGGATCGCGTTAGTAACACGGCACGGCATCATTTCGTCGGCGGCCGCACGACAATAAATACGATGCCGCGAACAATTGGCAGGATACATAAAATCTCGGCGTATACATAAAATTAACATATACAATATATGGCCGCGCACACGACCGCGGGGAGACTATTTCGATATCGCGACACTCGTTACTTCTCAAACACGCGCTTCAACAACGCCACCCGCCCTCGCCTCACAATGCTCTTTAACAAGTAGGCCCACACACCCGGAACCGCGGCATTCTTATTTACCTCCGGCCAAACCTCGAATGAAAGCAGGAAAAAAAAAGAAGGACGGACTCCTTAACTTTTCCGTCTTTCACCGACACGTCGACAGGGGGTCCATACAAGTGTACACATCCCATGTTCAACTAGTTCAACTCTCCTGTAACACGCCCCCATACTCGCATACTCCTCAGAGCTCTCTCTCTCTCTCTCACACACACACACACACACACACACTCACTCTCTTTCTCTCTCTCGTGTCCCCCATCGAGGCCCTAATACGTTTTCCATCGATTTCCCATGAAAAGGGGTTGTTCGGCACGGCTAAGTGCAGGCGCATAAAGAGGCGAAGGCAAAGAGTCGTTCCGAAAGTTCTGCCTGGGCGAGGGACCGTTAAAGGTAACCATAAAAGCCCGCCTAAATCGACCGCGAGCCGAGGGGGCTTCGAAGTAACGATAAATAATAGAAGTTGATCCGGTCGCAGGAGCCGCGTCCGGTACCGAAAGTTTCGTCATTCGCCGACGGGCGCTCCGACGTTAATGCATGCTCGTTAATACACGTCCGGGTCTGACGGGCGACGCGTCGTGTGTCAACGCGCGCGGGAGAGAGAGAGAGAGAGGCGGTAAGAAGCGGAATGCGCGGGAAATTAAGTTGCGCTTGAGACACGGCAGGATAGTGCGTTGCGGTGTTCCGTGAACGGCTAGGTCAGGGTGTGAAGATAGTGTGGCGACAGAAGACACGCGTTTGGGGCTAGGAATTGAAGGATAGGTGTTAAGGGGTGTTGTAAGAAATAACGTAATTAAGTGCGCAGGGACGTCATTTAACACATCGTTTTTAATAAGTAAATGTTTGTCCCGTCCAATCTAGTAAGTGTCGCATATCAAGAATGTGAGATGACGTCCGAACTTCCATTATGGCTTTGCCCACATGTGACGTCACATGGATAATTTTATCTTTGGCTCAAAGCAGTTGCCTGAAGTCGTGTCAATTTAGTACGTATGATCTGAGATTTCAATATTATAAATATGTGTCGTCGATTCGATTTATCAACCGTTATATACCAAACGGTGTTAACGATGCGCTTCTATCTACATGGCCACAGTTCGCCGCGTCTAATTTCCTTCGTCGAACTCTCGCGCCACGACCTCAAGGACACAAGTTTCCGCGCGAAGGTCCGTTGACGCGCCCTGTGACAATCCTCGGAACGGTTGGAAAAGGCACGGGACAGGGGTTGAGTCGACGACGTATTTCGCCGCGCCATCATTCTCCCGTGCAAAAGTTCACTGTCGCCTCGAACGTAAAATATCTGCCGGCTCATTTGGTCGCCCGAAGTACAACCGTCGGTGCTTCGCGGTATCCTCTCATTTAGATCTCATCCCTCAGGCACCCCGGGGTATAATCCGTTTGAATTACAGTCGTCAACCCGAACAGACACAGTCACACGTGTGTCTCTGTACAGTATGTACACACGTTTTGCTATATAGTATATCGACGCGATGTGTGTAGACGCGCGAATATACGTGTCTATATGTATAGTACATGTGAGAGCTAGCATGTGCCTTTAGGTTAGTCGTTGAGAGATCGAGCACCTGTTAAGGGCTCGTGGCAAGGACACGCTTTGGGATCATTCAAAATTCTTCCCGAAACGAGCGCCATCCCACGAGTGGGTCTCATTAATCGGGTAATTGATCGATCGCAGATACGGGATACTTCTTTTCTCGGCGCAGGCCGAAGTTTTCGGCGATCGGCTTGATTAATGAGTCTCGGATTTTTCTACATTAGCGATATTGGCGGGGCAAGAAGTGAACAGGCGAAGACGGGCGGACGGGCTTCCTATGTCATGCCTTGCTTTCTTGTGCAGTTCAGTTCAATCCAACACACGTGCTAATTGCACCCGCACCATTTTCATAAGAATAATTGTTCTATAACGTATTGCTAAAATCGGACTCCTTAAGCGCTGTTTATGTCGACACTGTTAATTAATTTTTTACAACTACGATCCTTCTATGGGTAATCAAATCCGATACCCACTGACGGTTCTAAGTGTCAGAATCAAACTATTATTTCTATCTCATCGTCACTAATAATGACTACATTAATAATATCACCTAATTACCATTACTCTATTATTGCATCGCGTCGCGTGTTTAACCTGCCCTCCCGCCTAAAAGGACGATCAATCGTCCGATCGTAATTCCGATCGATGCCAAAGACAACCAATGGCCTTACCATCTCGCATCTCCCTGAAATCATCGGCGGTAGTCGCGCCTGTAATTATCCCGATCCCGAAATTCCCCAACACGCAACGGGCATCGTTGTTGTAATTTCGTCGCCGGCCAAATTTACCCTGTCTCTCTCTCTCCCCCCTTCGGACACCGACGTCGAAAAACCTGTACCAATTACGGCGTGCACCTGCGTTCGCTCGGACGTTCTGTATGTCCGTTCTATGTCCATTCATCGTGCGGTGCGAAAAGGAGAACCGTCGACAAGTTCGGAATCTATGAGCGTCATCGAGTCGATCGAATTGTCGTTGCCGTTGCTGCAGTTGTTCGCTAATAAATGAGCCTGGCAAATTATTTGCCGATTGACAACGAGCCGTTGTCGCATTTCGCGGACGAAGTCGAAGTATGTATTTGTGTTCAATGCGGTAGACGCGGACCGAAGCATGGGAAATGGAAAAGTGATGGGACCGTATGGGGTTTCCCTGATCTACAATTCGTGGTGTCAGATTGAGTTTGTACAAATTCTTCGTAAATTAGCATACATTCAGAGAGTAAGTGGGAACGTATATATGGGACGATTCGTCGATTTCATTTGGTTAAATCAGCGATTTACGAATATCGTTACAATTTCATATACAGCGTGGTCGTTACGACGTGGCTTATTAGTAAGCGTAATCAAGGCAAGACTCCGCGGCGGAAGTCAAATAAACGTGGCGAGCGCGGCTTGCGCCTCGATTGCGGAAAGTATTCGGCAAGACGTTCTGGCCAGGATCTTAACCGCCGGCATAATTGGCAATTTATGCGCTTCCGAGAACTGATTAAGCCTCCGGGTTACTATCCCGCCTTGCCAGTCACGTTACCAGTCCCGCTACGTGGCTGATCCAGTCTTCCGCCGGCGCACGATTCGGTCGCTGTAATCGTTCAAGCCGTTTCGTTCGTTGCATTCAATTATACTTAGCGTTCATACGATAACTTCCCTCCGTCCTCTACCGCACGCACACTCCCCCACTTCCACAGTAACATGCTACTACGAATTCTTGCCCGACGGTTCTTCTAGCATCCACATTCCGAGACTACGTCGCGCCACTTTATATTTATGCCACTCGCTAACTGTTAACGTTTTTTGTTCTGTATGTGGAGGCGAGGTTTCAGCAAAGTGATACACGTTTAATTATACTCGACACGTATGCAATACTTTTATTAAGAATCGGTTGTTACGTACGCCTTATCTCTTCGGCGGACATTTTCAAAAGACGAATAAGCGCGCTTCTACCGTGTACAAGAAACATAAAAATTCAGACTTGTCCGGTATCAATTTTTCTGTCTCCCTGTTGTCCCGAAAGTACTCTCGGCCGGTTGCTTGCAGGTCGTTAGAATTAATCGCCAGCAAGACTGGTCTGACTGCTTAACAGGCGCCGTTGATGTACTAATTGTAACCCCAGACCTGGGCGGCCGTTAAGTGTGGCGAAACGGATAACGATCGGGAGAGGCGAGTTCAAAAATGGGCACGAATTTGAGGGGGCAATCTCTGTCAACGCGGCGGGATCGATGGTCAGAGTGCCGCTGCCGGTGCCGGGAGTGTATTAAATGGAAATTTAGGGTCGTTCTCATTTTACGGCTGGTAATTCTCGGCGTTCGTAATTAGCGATATTAGGGGAAATTGCGTTAGCCCCGTTAGGCAAATGGATTTTCACCTGCGCAACGCTTTGGTCCTGGTTCTCGAATCTTTCCTCGGGATACAATTAAGTGCGACGTTTAGGACGGGGGATGACAGAAATGTGGGAGGGGTTTCGGAAGCACGTTGTCACTTCGTTAACACTTTCATGACCGCTCGTTTTGGAGTGTAGTGCGTCGATTTAGTAGGTACGTAGACGAATAATGCATACAGCTTACGATGTACATATGTGCCATGGAGTATATTGGCGTAGAACCTCGTTTTCAACGTGGCCACAGTTGTATCGATCAAGAAGCAAAATTCGACGTCGAGTGTGTCAGAATTTTACGACAAATTGCCGTTTATGACGATTGGCGATAAGATCGCCCATAATGTAAATCTAGAACAACCGTTATGAAGACAATGTGAAGAACATAATAACGGGTCGTGGAAGCAAGGAAACAATCGATTGTCCGGATATTGTTACAATTTCATGGCACCGTCATCCTGTTTAGAATTGGCGGACTGAGAGAAGGAAAACTGCTTGGCGGTTTGTCAATGTCTTGAGATAGAATCCGAGCTACGCGGTTTCGCCAGACCAGCTACTTTTCGATTTGAATTCAGCACGAATTATATCGTCGTCCGACCTCTCGCCATATCCTTTGCAGTCCCATCCCGTGCTGCGCTGAATGTGCGATCGTGTAAGGAGTCCATATGAAAGATTTCTCCCTATCGACCACGACGCGCTTACACAGCGATCGTCGGGAAGATGAGAGAAATTCGAACTGGATTTGTCTCAAGTGAATTCTCAAATAGTCGAAGATCCATCGTGAGCGCGTCGACTTTACGATTGTGGGCGACGGATAAGGATAGTTTGCTACAGTATCACTGGAAATGTATGAGGGAAATAAAGTCGCTACAGTAATTGTGTTAATCGTGTTATCATCACAATAAATATTTAGGAATAAAAGTAAAGTGACTGTAGCTAATCAGACGTAACGGCAATTGACGTGCATTTTACGTTGCATCGATTTGCATTACAATATAAGTGAAAAATTACTACAAGATAGAATATGTTTATTATACAAAGCCACACTTTTTCCCGAAAGCAGTTTCTCGACATTTTCAAGGTAGACGTATTTCGGACGGTAATGCTAGCCAGGCCAGCGGAGTATTATCGCGAGCCAGGAAGAAATTGTTAGACAGTCGGGGTCTCGGATAAAACAGGCGGAAGTCGGAAGGACCCTTTAACGCGCTGGAAATTGGCCTCAAATTGAAAGTGGTTGCCGGTGCGTTCACTTTCTGCTTGTCGGGGAACGCTTCGACATAAGATCCTAGCCGCAAGAAAAAGAAAGAGAGAGAGAGAGAGAGAGAGAGAGAGAGAAGAAGAGAAGGAGAGACTCGGACCGGAGGTTGGCAGGTGGCGAGGATCTTAACTGCCGGCATAATTGTCAATTTACGTGCTTCCCTGAACTGATTAAGCCTCCAGTTACCAGTCGCTGGCTGCCAGTCACGTGGAACTACGTGATCCGGTTATTGCGAAAAATGCTCCGCCTCTGAACCGATGCCTCGTCCTTTTACCGATACCTTCGGAAGGGTTGTTTAACGCGTTAATGAGTCGCAATGAGGGCCTTGCGATATCGTTCAACTTGAACCATTTAATACGATCAACTTTACTCAGCTACAAACTGCAAACTTGAGAAATCATGCGAGATGTATCACGTTGCAATGAATTGTGAAGTGACACATTTTCATATTTATCACACTGTACACTGTACATAAATGTCACCGAATAAAAACGTTCATGAAGAGTGAGCTCCACAATGATTCACAATAAACGTATCGAGTCGTATTGTAATATAGTGACATATTCGGTAAAGCACGGTTCACGTATAACGGTACAATAACTGAGTACACGCACATGAACGCAGTCTTCGTAATTAACCCGCACCCATTATCATCGTCTTCCTTCTAAACAATTCGAAGTCCGAGTAATTGCCACGCGAAACCCGGGGCTGGGCTTCTTCGTTTTTGGGCAATCAGTAATGAACCGTGCGCATTTTCGAGTGCAACCGGCGGCGTGCAATCTAAACTCTATTCCGCCGTTAAGTAGCACGCCGTATTTCATTTCGATCCTTAGGAGGCAAACACGCGACGCCAACAAACGCTGCAGTTACAAACTCGCCGAGCATTCGTACCCGCTTGGCTCGTGTTCAATACACGCAATAAGCCGCTATAAATTTACGCTAAATATTGTTCTCTCAGGCTAAGCGTAAATCCTATATCCTTGCAAAACTCCGCCCGGCGGAGCATCACGCGATCCTAATATCTTTATTCTTTAATTCGATCGTCTCCGTCTGCATAGTTCACGTCTCGCTTATGCGTTCCACACGAATATGTGTGAAAAGGTAACTTAAGAGGCGATAATATTTTTTAAGATTGCAATCTACAAGAACCAAGTTTACGAATAAGATCGTGTTCTTTGGGACGCGCTCGTAAGTCGAACGTCTCGAAGCTGACTTCAATTTTCGCATAAGAAATATCGTCGAGAGCGTCTCGACGCGCCTCCGAGGGCAGCTGCCTTTACGGAAAAATCGCGTATGCGTAATTCAAGTTATACCTGAAAATATTCGGTTTACATCCATATCAATTCGTAAGACCCTACAGCGCTGATCTGATAAACACGAATCATTCACCAGTCGACAAGACGAAAAAGGGAGAGCATGAGAGCGGAGCTAACCTAACCTAACCCATCGGCCATCATACAAATTTCTCAAAATTCTCGTCTGCACGTCGCCCGTCAACCCTTCACCCGACGACGTAAAGACCCCGCGCGCGCGCGTAAAAAGGGTTTCAAAAAATTTCATGGCCGGCAGAGATGGAACAACAGCGACTGGGGCAGGCACGTGAATGAAAGGAAAAGGCAGACGGCGAGAGGGCATCAGGAGGAGCAGGAGGAGCGGAAAAGAAAACAGAAAATATCCGGCAAAGCGGGAGTTTCGCCTCTATACCTGCATTCCCCGGAATAACAGGGCCGCCTCTCCTAGACAGCTTTTCATCTCCAGCCGCCGACAATATTATTATTGTGGAATAATTATTTCGGCTGGAGGCTCGCAGACAAACACAACCGCGCGCGGGCCAACGAATAAATTCCGAACTTTCGAACGGAGCATCTTCATCTCCTTCAGTGTTCCTTCAACGCTTCTCTCCCACTTTCGCTGCTAAATGCGTCAGCGAAAGACGTCGGCGCGGAGACGTCTAAAAATTTCGGAAATTCTCTGCCTGCGATCAGCGACGAATGAAAATATTTGAAGGATTTATTTTTTCGCGGACGCAATCCACTGTTCGTCCTCGACAAATGCGTTTCTGATGCGTAAGAAACAAGGTTTTTGTACGTCGGCGAATCGTCTAACGAGATGGCACGCGGGTGGAAAGGTCCTAAGTTTTATTGGAAAATTCGTCGTGACACGACGACGATGACGACGCCTGGGAGCGCCGGGCCAATAATGGGAGGATGGGAGGTAGGGGAGAAAAAAAAACACGATGTACTTTTCCCGTGCCAGCCGGCGCGTCGGCTCCTCAACTTTTGAATATTTTCGGTCGAGTGTTTACGAGGGAGATGAACACATGGGGTGCCTGCAAATGGAACACGTGGAAGGGTGTCTACGGAACTGGAAAAGGTCGTATCGATAAACGTGACGCGCTGTGTACCTTTGAACGAAAGCATGATTGACAAGCATTATTCATGAGGAACGATAAATTGAAAATCCGAACCGATTTCATTCGTTACTTTCTTATTCAGCTCTGAGGCACGGATTTTCCATTCCGATCAGTATTTTCGATACGTAAGCAACCCCTGGAACTTCAGTATTAGTATTAAAAATGTAGCATTCAATAAAGTATCGAATTTTTCAAAGCAACACCGACGATATTGCGATCGAGAAAATTTCATTGACTCATTTCGATAGATAGAAGAACGACATTCAGACCGTTTTAATATTATGTAGATATTATTATCCCATTTTTAATTAATTCATTGCCGCGCTACATTTATAGCCCCGACAAAAACTGCATGATAAACGGTCACGCTCAGAAATTCATGAACTTTCTTAATTCACCGCGCCGAGTATTAAGCATTTCCCACAATGGCCCCCGAAAGTTGAATATCCGATTGTCAGCTTGGCTGTATCGCGCCGCCATCTCGATCCCCGGGAATCCTTGATTTTCGCGCTCTTCCAAACCCCCTTTGCTTACGTCAGGACGGATCAGGCAGCTTCCGGCAAAGAGGGCGGAAAGATGCGGGATGCAGATAGGTCGAGATTGAGCGAGAGCGCGAGCAGCAAAGCGGACAAAGCTGAAGGGAAGCTGATTTCACGGAATATTCAGAACTCATAATCACCTTACAAAAAAAAAAAAAAAAAAGAAACGAAAAAGAAAGAGACCGCACCGTGAGTCAGGGACGAAGTGAGTTCTAAATCATTACGTCGTGAGGTAACGTGATTAAAAATTTATTTTTCTTACGCTACGTGATAAACGACAGGAAATATGTTAATCGTCCCGTTATGGTGTACAATGGAGCACTTGAATCGTTATTCTACCTAAAATCATCTATTTCAATTTCTATTGCAAATCAACCTCAGCCTCTAAGCCCAGACAGAAGATCGACACACTGCACTTTATTTCCGACGTCCGCTGATTAATGTCATCGGTAAATATGCGAGGGGTAAATAATAATGATAATAATCATCGCACGTTGCATCACATTACGTGCAACACAGTGTGCAGACAACGGTCAAACTGGGATGTCCGTCTGTTTCAACTGTCCGTCAGCTTCGCCATGGGATGTATATATTTCCATTCTTTTTTGGATGGTTTTGTATATTTTTTTTTGTTTTGTTAACGGCGCAACAGAATTCATCTTTTTTCGACTCACCTGCACCATTAGCGAAATTGCCACCAGCCCTTGACTCTTGTGCTGCGCCTCGCTCATGTTG
Source organism: Priocnemis perturbator (assembly GCA_963942575.1). Taxonomy (NCBI): domain Eukaryota; kingdom Metazoa; phylum Arthropoda; class Insecta; order Hymenoptera; family Pompilidae; genus Priocnemis; species Priocnemis perturbator. The sequence continues at coordinate 8,172,191 of OZ012652.1, forward strand.
TGATACAACTCGGCATTGAAGCCGTATACTTGTATCTGCGAACAATCAGAGAGCAAGTATATTAGTCGTGGCGGGATGTGAATGTTTTGAAGTGCGGCTTTTTTCGTTACCGTGATATCCAAGAAAAGAATAGACAATGTGGTTGGATTCGATACTAATTGTGAGCACTCGAAACATTTCCCACAAAGGGCATCTGTTCAATTTCTTCTCTACACATTATTCGATTTATAAAGATATTTCGTTTTTAGTTCGACAGTTCACTTTTACGGGACGCAGTATACATAGTAATATTTAATTCGACGTGATTGGTTCGTTAAATAATGAAATCCCATTTCCATTTAACGCGAGCATTCGTTCCATTCACTCGCCAATCATCGAAGCTTCCCTCGATGCCTTGTACAAACCGCGAAGTACTTATAAATTAGTGAACAGAAGGAACGTCATGGAACATTTAACCGAAACGCGAAACCTCGAACTCTAATAAATAAGAAAGAGAATAAAGGAAACAGAGAAAACGGCGAGAACAAAAAGTTCAGGATAATAAACGAAGCGAAGAATATTTAACGACAAGAAAAAAGTCCGTCTATGAGAGAAAACCAGAGAAGGGACCAACAACCGTTGAAAACAGACTTAAACTCCCACAAGCGTCTCGCTCGGTTTCGGAAATAAAAATTACGCACTCGTCGACGTATGATAATTCGTTAATATTCGTAATTAGCTGTCGCGCGCTGCGGGGGCGTGGATGCAAGGGTAGGAAGGAGAGTGGCTTAACTTCGTTGGGAAATTTAATGAATGGCGCCCGGCTTTAATGCCGACCGAGCCACGTACGAAATTCCTTCCTTTGTGAGCGGAATTATTAAAACGTCTTTCCACGCGGGCCCCATGGCGAAATCGGAAACGGCGATAAACAGTTAATTCGCACCGGTTTGCGTGGGAACAGAATTGATTGTTTCGAAATTTCGGTCCTTTCGCGGAACTGATTTTGAGGCGTGATCGAGTGCGTTTCTAATAACAGTAAACATTACTATTTTCTATCTTCTTGTATTTTCTATGGCACGCAAGGTTAGATTAAATTATATTATGTCATTTACTGTGGAGACAATTTGCTGTTTAAATGGATGTCATCCTATTATTACTAAATAATAATAATTGTAACGGCGGAAATGGTAATAATGATATTAAGAGGAAGATGAACCGGAAAAAGCCCCACCGAGTCGGAGAACATTTGCGCAACGTATTCATGGTCGGAATAATTTGCCTTATTGAGCGGTGCACGAAATTGGGTATAAATAAATGATTTCTGTCGCTGTACAATATTAACACGTCGATTGCCAGCGCTACTGAAGGCATATACAACGATACGCATAAACGTCCGTCTGCAGATGGGATAACGAAGGAATAACAATGATAAATGACGAAACGCCGACGACTCTGCGCCGATATGAATCCATCAGATCAAAGACGTAGAAAATGACCGGAAAATGACCATAAGCCGTCGGGGCGGCTATTTTTATTTTACGCCCGATACAAGAATGACCACGTCATAATCGATAATCGATGACAGATAATCGAACAAATGGAGTGGCGTGACGCGGCATCGGGGCAGAAGCGTTTCGTCGAATAAATAAATAATTTCCCAACGAACGAATGAGCGAGCGAACGATGAAGTCCTTCTGCTTTCGCATTAACGGACCCATTAGTCCGACGTCTTGCGTTCTACGTTCTCTCTTCTTTATTTTGCGAAGATGCGAGCGCCGAACGGAATCGTCTTGCCGGAAGTGAAGTAAGAGAAAGAGCAGAAGGAAGTAGCACGCGGACAAAGAGAAAAGGACAAATTTGTAATTCCGTAAATGTGATAACACTTCCATGCGTACACCGCATCCGATTATCTAATGACGCATACCAAAAGATATGGAATGGAACGCAGCTTACTAGAAGAAGCAGCTAGAATTACCAGCACAATTTTTAAACAAGCCATGAAATACGCCAAATATTTTTTATCACCGACACCGATGTTAATCATCACCTCTTATTCTTTAAACACCCTCCACGGACAGACGAGCACAGCCCCCGTCATTAAAGGTACACACATCAGAAAAGTAGAACAGGTTCCCGAGAAAAAGAGATCGGCTCTCGAGCATGGGAACACAGGTAGACGGAGACAGGGATATACAGGCAAAGAGGTGGAAAAAAGCAAGGGTCTAAATCATCCTGTTCCTTCGCTCTGTTTGTTCTCCCTCTCTCTCTCTCTCTTTCTCTTCCTAACTCGTTCGTTTTCCCGTCTCTCCTCTCACCTTCCAATTCATCGTCCGCACATTCTCTCATTCTCTCTTTTCGTTACGAGGCTTCAAAGACTCTCCCGATCGCGCTCAGAGGAGCTGCCCGAGACGTTTCGTCGGTCAACGAGGCGTGTTTGAGAAATGAAGAGGGCGAGGAACGGGATAATTGTTAATGTCAACGTTTTTCCCGTTCCCGTGCTCTCGCGCCTCCTTCCCGAGCTCGCCGACGCTCGGCAGCGAGGAATATTTATCGGAGTGGAAGGCGCGAAAAAGGGGGTCAATCGAATTAAGCATTGAGTTCGCCTGACAATTAAGACGGCATTTCAGAACGCTCAGGGCGTCGACGCGTTAAGGGCGTCGAGACGCGCGGCGTCCGGAAGCTAACTGCTCCGCACCGCGGATCGGTTGTCTTAGAGTCGCTGCGAATGAACTTTGTATTTGATACCCGCTAAACCACGGACGTAATTACGTGGCACTGGATGAAATTGACAAATCGATATGTCGAAATTGTTTCGGAGTGCGAGCGACTATGATTCGAGTGGCAGTGCGTGGCGTTGTAGGGATAAATGTACAGGCTATGTTAATTACTAATTTAAAGTTATTACGCGTACGTATGTAATATTGTTCGCGCAGTTCGAGATCTGGGATTTTTGAGTGTAGAGTCGTGAACGTATGACTGCTTAATGGCGAGTAACGCGATGTTTGCCCACGAGCGTAAGGAAACGGAATGGACTTCCTGATAATTTTCACAACGTCGCCGTCGCACGATCCACTTCTCACCCCACGGTCGCATAATTAGCAGCGCAGAAATTAGCGCGGTCGCGCGTAAATGGAGAAAGACGCTGTTCGTTGTGCATTCGAACGACGCTCCCGCGTCGGCGCATAAATAATGACGAGGGCGCGCGCGCGTTTAATTTTCCGTAATATCTTTAATTTCCTTTCCATTGCCGCGTCGTAACTTAGAGCCGGCGGTCGGCCGAGGCTCGTCGGTAATTAAACCGCGAAGCCTCTTGCGGGATGCCTTTCGGACAAACTGTCGCCGATGAATTTACGCGATTCTTTTCCTACTGCTAATGCAACGCCGTTTGTTAAGTGCAATTTCAGGCGAATATCATCTCTGAGCCAGCGTAACGCGGTGTTCTCAGTCTCTACCGGCGTTGTGTTGTGAATGCAGAATTTTTACGTGCGCGGGTCGCTAATTTATTCTCCTGTGACACGTACAATTTTATATAGTATTCCAAATTTATTTTTAAGGGTTCCTAATATTTTTTTCACGAATTTCTAAATTAAACGTTGAAGAGTGATAGATTTTGTTCGAGTACGAGTTTGTATGTATGGTTGACCGAGGCAGAAATGAATCTTTATCTAAATAATCTTACATCATACGAGCATCGTGTAAAAAAAAAGCTTTCCTGGGCGCTTAAGTGTTCGACACCGCGACCGCGTCGAGTCTAGGATTCAACATCGTCGACATCATCCACTCTCCCGGCGGAATAAAGAAATCTATCATCGCGCACGCAACTTTTCGCCGACTCGCAGATCGCGGCCGCGGCGGCACTTCCGGTTGTGCTTGACGGCTGAAATGTTTACAGCCGACTCTCGTCGTCGCTCTTCAAAGACGTCGAGGAGATTGCTGGAAATACGAGAGAATGAGGAGTGCGCGCGCGGAAACGCGGAGAAAGAGATGCGGGCGAGTGATAGATATACAGACTGAGTGTGTGAGAGAACGAGAGAGAGAGAGAGAGGTGAGATAAAAAGGGAAAAAGTGTGAGAAAGATAGAGATAGATGGAAGAGGCGAAGGACGGGGACGCGTGGAAGACAGAGAAAGAAAGAACGAGCGAGAAAAGGGATTGCCGAGCGTAAATCCACTGCGCCTGATCAAAGTATGACTCGTACTACTACTACTACTACGGATAGAGGAGATTCTCCCTTTCTGAGCGATGCCCTTCTTTTTCCTTCGGCCTTTTCAGTCACTCCTTCTCGACCCTCCTCCTCTTTACCGTCCCACCTTACACTCTTCTCACTCTCTCGTACGTTTGATACTGGCACTCTTTTCCCGCTGCTAAGGCACGTCGTCGAGCGAGCCGACGCCGACGGAACGTCGTCTTCCGTTCGTTTGCGGGAACAGATTTTTGAATTTCCAAATTTTCTAGGACGCGCCCTCCTTTTCTCTGCTTTTTTCTTTTAGGCGACGTTTGCCGTCCCGTCAAACTATTCGCTCGTCACTAAGCACTCCACAATTTTTTTATTTATTTTTTATCACGAAGCAGACTAGTCTCGCAAGTCGTTAAGGAAGATTCGCGACTGACTGTTGATGAGGATGTTTTTTTCTAGCGGTTGTCCGGTGCTCGTGTGACGGAAAAATTGTGCGACGTGGCATGAATGGTGATAGAAAAGTTTGCGTCGATCTGACGGAGTGCCTAACAGATGTTAGGCCGGTTTTTCTATCGATTAACGCATCCTACATTATTCATGCGCTGTTAAGCAGCGGGGGATGGAGTCGGCCGACGGCGATATTTTATTTGGCACACCCCCAACCCCTCGTAAACAGGATAAACAGGAATGCATTAAAGTTCGCATAATCGGATTATAAGTATCTTCGATGTAACGCCTCGCCTTTGCACTCTTCTGTCATTCTCTAACGCGCTGTCATTTAATTAAGCCAGAGTCGAGTTCATGTCGAAACTTGCAATCTTCCGCGAACTTCGACCCTGTGCCCTCATTTTCGCTGTAACGCGCAAAAACAGTTGAATATTGCACGGTCAGACGTTCACGGCGAATCGCAGTATAAACGAATAAACTATTCACGCAAGCAAAATTGATATATAAATGCACTGAACTGCAGTTACTGCAATTTTAACTTTTGCATAAAGAAACCAAATAAAAAATATGCGCATTAAAGATTTACAGTACAAAACGAATACCTGTGCGTACGTGCAACACGTTAAAAAATGATTCTACCGTTATTTTGGTCAGCCGTCCTCGTGTGCGAACTGTTAAATCGCCGTTAAAATCAATCGTCAAAGCAGGGTCCCTCGGTCGCGAGAGCCTCGACATCAGCATTCCTCAACGGTGACACCTCGGCTCTGAGTAAAAGTGACTCTCACCTTTTCCCGGCCACGCCACCTCGCCATCGGAACTTCCATAAAGCCCATGCGAGCGACAATTTGAAAGTTCGTTATCTCGCCAGAACAAGATTCCACTGGCCGATCAAAGCAACCGCCCTCCTTGCCGCGAGAAATTCGCCACGTCCCGGAAATTCTGAATTCACGTCGCGCGCGCGAACTGCAGAGCCGGCGCTCTCTTCTAAGTATCTGCCTCGCATCCTCTGTTACTTCATTCTCTGCCCTCTCGCATTTTGACCCATTCCCGCGCGACGCTTGCTCTCTCCTTTTGACACCGCGGCTACAGTTATCGCGCAGTTCTGCGTCGACGTTTTGTCTCTTTATTCCCGCCGTCTTGCGCCTTCTCGAACTCTTATGAAATCGTGGAGTCTTTTGCGGGCAGAATAATCGAGTTGCAGCGATGTTTGTGGTGTCTTACTGCGTGAACTCTCTTTCTACGTCTCGATTCCTTGTTCTTACCTTAAGGACTGCGTTTATTTCTCGTATAAGGTAAAATTGTAATTTGTTTCGTGAAGATAAATTATAAGACCCTAAACAAGAAATCCGAAAGAAACATTATTACATTTTCTTACTTGGACCACTATCCTAATCGTCCTCACGTATCTACGCATGTACGCCTCGATTCATTTCACATTCGTCCGACGTTTAGTTCTCTCTTGTTCCTTTTCTCCGCCTCTCCCGGCTTTCCCATCTTCACCCTCTTTCTAATTCTGAACTCATCGCTACCTCCCCACCTTCCGTCGCCTTCTCTTGTCCCTCTGCCACTCTCATCCGAAGCCTCTTCCTTTTCCGCAACCGCCCCTTGTGCTTTACCCGCCACTTTAAAGCCACTAGAGCATAATCACCAGCCTCGGATGATTGCTGGAAAGCCGCAGACGACGCGCTGAAAATCTAACCCCCTCTCTCGCCTTAGCTAAGTCTAACTTCCTCGTTTCTCCGCAATTTTCCTCGAGAAACTCGCGCGCGCCATTTCCTTTTGCCGACTTCATTACGCATTAAGTGCTGTATTTCGAATTGAGTGACAGTCTGCATAATTAGAGTCGTTATATGAGGGGCTCATTTCTTGGTGTTCTGAGTTCAAGGACTCAGTCGACACATATGATTCTGCTGACGTTCTGTTCAACATTGCGGCTGGTTTCATCAGAACCAGAGGACACGATTGATATCGATTCGTTATAGAGCACAGAACGGTACATGCATTATTCGTTGAGCAGAACAGTCGCCTGAGACCGATCATTCGGAAAAGCAAGGGGCAGAACAGAGGAGCGATGCAACGTTTGCGAAAGAGAACAGTTGTTGCGCAGACGTTCGCAGCGAGACTCTCAAATCATCAGGAGAACCGGATAAATCGAGAACGAACGAGGCGAGACGTATTTTCGTCCGGTAAATACATATTCTCAAAAGATGCACCGCGCCGGACCCTGTGTGTACCCGCCGCTTCCCGTGAATTGTGGCGGTCGTAGATCCTCGCGAAGCAAGTGAAATACTTTGCGGGATAAACGTAGATTTGCCGTCCGGGCAACTGTAGATTTATGCCTTGCGCGGACTGTACACTCGTAGGGCTGGAGGGGGAGAACGGCGAATTCTCGCGGTAGATTATCCGTCGCGACCGGGTTTCTTGTACATTATCGGTGGATAGAACGAGGACATTGCGCGGAACTTGTCGCATTTATAACGCTGGGTACGGCTGATTTTGCCGAATGCGTCGGGACAGCGTGTGCCACTTGCGAAAACGCGGAAATGAGGAAAGACGGTTCGGGTACCGGTACGCAATCGAGGTTCCGTGTAATTATAATGCACGTTATGATAAACACGGATGCGTGACCGTAAAAGCTGCTCCGTCCCCTTTTCTGTACGGTCTAAAAAGCAGGACTCGTATGTTTGACGAGTCGGAAAATTGAAAATCCGAATCGGCGCGCTGTTCGGCGAACGGACGTGTACCTAGTACCTACGTATGTATATACGCATTCGGAGTTTTACAGAATTCAATTTCACCTTGACATTTGAATAAGTACGTAAGGGAAGAAATGTGTGGCGATGTTTTGGTGTGCATGAATTGTCAAACTTCTTAAGCGGTTCGTCACCTATTACGAAACTGGTAAAAATGTTTTTCTTTCTTAATTATTCGTAAAGTAACTGCTCAGTTAAAATGAAAATGATCTGTTTCGGCCGCGCTTTATGATTTATCGGGCAGACGCGCCGCGGCGGCGAAACACGACAGCAAGTAAATTATTTTAATAATTTTCGCGACGTATGTCAAAATCGAGAATGAATATGTAATCAAAACGAAATGCGTGCGAATCGATTAAACGTCAGCGGCAGTTTATAGCAACGCGCCTCCCCGGAATTTGTTCCTTAACCTGTTGAATACGTTTATTATTCCGGGTTTGCCATCCGCACAGTTCTTGCTGGGAAACAATTTACGCCGCGTGACAGTGCATTAATGTTCCACCGGCTTGGATGTTGAAGAATATTTCTGCGAGCCGACGGACGATATGTATTGTACACGCGTCAGGTAGACAACCTTGCATATGTCACTCTTATGCATGTGGGATTCTACGAATACACACCGAAATTACAGGCAACATTTAATTTTCAATTCAATTCTATCTGCCGACAGACAATACGTTTTCAAAGGTTCATAAACATATAGATACAAGATCGTGTAAATTTAATGGCATAACTTTACTGTACTATCGCAACCAATATCCACTTGTGCCAATATTAACGTTAATGCTCGTGAAATCGTTTCTTTTCAACCCCATCATCACCTTAATATCCAGCAGTTACATAGCTTGACCCAATTTCGGCCGTTTTTAGCCGGCTAATTTCCATGCGAATGCAGAACGTTGACATATTAATGCGCGCACGTTAGCCGAGGCATTGTTGAGCGAGTTGTTGGCAAAGTGTGTAACTACGCGTGTCTACTCGCGTTCCTCGTCGGCTAATATAATCGGCGCATACCAAGCGTGGGAGTCGGTATGCATGTGAGTGACAGCTAGAGAGGCAGGATAACAGGGACAAAGGGTCGGCTGATGTCTTTATCGGCCTTCATGTTGATTCTTAACCGGATAGATTCGGATGACTGGTCATTTAGGTATCCTCTTACGCACGTATTGGACAATGTTAATACCATCTTTTTTTCTATAGTTAGTATTAATATTGGCATCGTTTTGAATGATTTTTTTAGTATTGACTCTCGATAAAACGAGTGCGCAATTCGCCGCCGATAATGTTCGCATTTAAATCTGCGGATGAAATTAGCAATCGAGGGTGGCGACAAAATGCAACGAAGTGCGGGGAGGTCGACAAACGTGGAAACGTGGAGAACAAAAATCGAGTCACAGGGACCACAGCGTCTGTCGACGTTTTAGCGCCGAGGTGAGTTGATACTCGTGACAGCAAACAATAGCAACGTGCTGAGGGTCGTTCAACTATAAACGACCACTACAATTACGGGAAACGCGCTCGGCAAACTCTTGACTGGTTAAAGCTGTGCCTAGAATAATTAAGGGAATTTGCGCGCTACGATTTTAGATCTCTCTCCCCGTTGTGTGTGTGTGTGTGTGTGTGTGTATGCTTCTGCTCCATTCTCCATCCTCGGCTTTATGGGTACATATGTATGTCTCTCGATGATTATTCCACCGTGCTTCCGCGCTTCGTTTTCGTCCTCACCGGCTTCCCGTCTAACTCTGTCCGATCATTTGATTTATCGCCGCTGCAATGTGAACTTTGTTTTGCGAAATTTGTCAAAAAGTCCAAAATTCGACATGTCAGATTTACAATGTCACGTCTCTATTTTTCGGACTTCGCTACGCTGTCGATAATCAATGTGGAATGTAATCGACGGTGCGATATGAGGGGACATTTTGATATCCGTAACTCGGAGAAGTGGTAGTGATTTTATTAAACACGTGCCACTTTCTAGCCTCCCATGTTTGGACACGCTACTCGAAGATAGTAAAGCGTTAATTTCAGAATCTCTTTCGTACTTTGATCATTTGATGGACTTTCGCTAACAAAAATACGATACTATCAACGAGGCAATCAACGTTGAAAATCGAAGTGTCAAGCTCGGAAAATTGGAAATTACAAGAAGCTGAATATCGAGTAATATTCGCGTAATAAACTATTAATAGCAAAAACAGGATTGAAAATCATAAAACTATGAATTCAGTCCCATAAGACATGTGTCAAGTGTCAAGATTGAAAAGTTCTGCAATAAAAGACAGCGAACATAAAAACGAGTATTCGTTTCTTGCATCGATATGCTTCGAGCGACAAAAATCCGGTGCTACTAACGAAGCAATTAAGACAAGTTGCGTCACGGTCGAAACCGCGATTACCGTAAGCGAGGCAAATCCAGAATATCCAATCAGGTGGCCAATAGTCATGTCAAACAGAATAGACCAATAGCCTATGGAAATCGGTCGTCGCGCGGGATTCTGAGGACCCTTTTGATAGGAGCGTTGGTATTTGCGAGTGTCCTGACAGGCCGGTATAACCTCCGCTAATGGTCAAACAACGCTGGCGCGGGATTCGAAGTGCAATTATTATGGCACCGGAGTGGACGCAAATTGACAGGCATAATTGGTTCAATTTGTACGGTGCTCGCGCAGAGGAGAGAATGAGATGGAGAGAGGGGGACAATGGGAAAGCGGCCAAGAGAGAGAGAAAGAGGACAAGACACAGATTGAAAGGGAAAAGGAGTTTTGGGAGACTTGAGGTTTTCATTATCTTGGATTGAGTTTACTATATAGTGAAGACGGCAAGGTTGATAAGCGTTGGAAATGTGAGACAGTGATTTGAACGATTCGAATAATGCAGCAGTTTTAAATGAATAATTTAGAGACGAGAGAAAATGACGTTTAGTAGGCATGAGAGGTTACGTTCGGTTCTGGTGTGAGAATATTCGTAAGAGGCGATATTTAACGCGTTCATACGTATGGAATACGTCAGTTATATATGATCGACGGGGAACGCCATGTGAAATCGTCGATCTTTCGCGTAAGGCCGAGCCAGGCGAACTAATTCGAAAAGCGTCGGTGCAGGTGAACTTTCCGACTCTCTTGTTAACTGAACCGAATCATCTCGTTCCGCCTACTTTAGCACGATAACGGTTTATCAGTGCCAGTTTGACGGAATACGTGACTTCCGAATTCGAATGGTCCTCGCTTAAAGATCTCGTTTGGGAACTTTTTAAGAGCCACTCTCGGCCGCCCCTCCGTCGAAAACGTCTCGAGCGCGTTTCAACTCCTTAAACTAGCCGAAAACTATTATTCCACTTTGGCAAATCGCACTTATTGCCCGACAACTTCATTCGCCCCTTCTCTTTTCCGTCGTCTTCCACCCCTGTCGCGTTACTGTCTTATTTCCCGCATTTACTCGACCGCCACATCTATACGCACGGTATTGTCCAATCATATTACGTTACAATCGATATTGTACAATGGCGTACAATATTCACGAGTTGTCTGCCACGAATACGTCTATGGCGGGGAAATTTTCTTCGAAGTAACCGCGAAAACTGACGTGCCGGCGAAAAGGCCGTGAAATTAATTCCGACCGGCGTGAATCCGAATAATTGTTGCAGCGGGCCGCGGATTAATTACTCGAATGTTTCGCACTTCGCGCGCCGCGCATTATCGCCTGGGAATTCGCTGACGAACGGGACGATTCGTTTGGACAGGGAACTTCATCGCGATGTAACTGACATTCCTCGGAGGACGCTCTGAAAAAGTCAATTGTACGAGAGAGGGAGAGATGTGAAGCGAATCGAACGATCTGACCAATCGGTCGCAGCGATAATTTATTAATTCGCAGAGAGGAGAAACGGTAACGCGGTTTTACACGCCGATATTATCGGATCGATGCGTGCTGGATAATTCAAATCGATTCTCGCCAATGTTAGCTCCGATGCCGGACGTTGTAGCGCGGCGCCGTTAACAATTGCATTGCACGGTACTGTGTCTCTAACAGTTCAATTCCGCTTTTCTGCGAATTTCAATCTTGACAATGTTACATCCTGTGGTTTATCAGACTCCAATCTTGCGCGTTTATATCTGGACAACTTCGATGCCGCGTTCATTTCTGCAGCAAGACGCTATGTCGCATTGACATGTAAAATTTTATATTTGACGTTCTACCGTATTCCAATTTCCTCCAATAAAGCGAGCGTCTCGTAGATTATCACTTATTCAGCAATTTAAACGAACAAACAGGCCCCATACCCTCTTTGCCGGAACGTGCTGTTTGTACTGCTTACGGCCTGACTTTGTCAAATTATTGTGCAAGTATGTGCCGGCGCTCGGGTCGAACTGAGTACAACGGCGCGGGGAAACTATTTAGGGGGAACTATTTGAAATTCGATAGATCGGAATGCGATCGGATCCCTGTAAACAGACGGCGTTCCGACTGCGAAAAGATATCTGCTTCACGAGCATCGGCTCGAGAGACAGTTAAAAGGATTGGCCCGATTGTGCCCGGCTTGAGTAAATATCTGTAACTAACCCGTTAACCAAATCTGGCTTGGCCGAATTGAACAAATCGAGTCGACGGTCCCGTAATTAAAAGATCCGCCGAATCATAACTCCTCTGGCGTCAAATTTTCACAGTATTATAACCCGCACCGACACGATCTGTCGATACTGTCAATAATTGTTCGTTTCCAACGGGAAGGCTTCGTACCCACAAAGACGCGTCGATTTTATATAAACTTTCTCAGGTAAGACAAGACACAAATGTTTGGTGCATAGACGAATAGTTGCCTCTCCACGAATCCTTGCAAGTGGGGTCACTTGCGCTTGCAGCGCGATTTCTCACCGCCTCGGCGCCGCAACACACGCTCGCCGTATCTCGAGGAGTTAAAAACGAAACGCGCGGAAATTCAGCTTCTTCGCACTTCCGAGAGACCCCGGTTACTCGGGAAAGTTTCGGGGCTTATTCCTCAGCGGCAGGAACACGAGGCGAGGCGCCCTGTCAAGTGCATCTCGCCGAACTTCCGTCTCCATTTCGACCCATCCGCCGTCCTTATCCTTTGTCTCCCGATTGCCAAGTTCAATCCTCGCTACTCTTCCGCGCGAGTTCAAACTCGCATCGTCCGATCACGTACGGCGAAAAATTCCGTCTCCCGGTTTGTCCGTCGCCAACGCTGTCCGACGTTCGGATTTTTCACTTTGTCGCGAGCCTGTATCGGCTTGCTGCTCTTTTCTCCACTCCCTGGTGCATTCAGTCTCACCGAATGTGCTGTTGCAATGCACTGCATCTAATATATACGCTTCATTTTATTTTGGCATAATATAGACTTATAGATGACCTCTTTAGTGTATATAAGTTAGAGGAAGAAATATGAAATATGTGTAATACTGTATATGTATGAAATGTAAAGGCACGTCGCTGATCAATGGTGGTGCAAGTTTGATAGGGATCTAATTTTGGTCCAAGGTTCAAACATAGCATAACGTATATTTTGTTTTTTGTGAATTTAATCAACTTTTATCCTATGTCCAGGGAACTTGGAAAAATTTGAATCGTATGTTTGAATGTGAGTTGATATAATTGGTGACGCGGTCGAATATTTTTGTAAGTCGTACAATATCGAACGTCGAGAAAGGTGTGTGAGAAGAGGGATCTCTCGGATTTATGAAGATTACCGAATCGGGATATGAAATCCTTGCTGTGCAAACTGAAAAAGCCGTCGGTCGACGCGGAACCACGCAAGATTCGCCGATATTAAAGGAGAAAACTTCGAGATTACGGGGGCGCGACGTCTAAGACGTTTAATCTCCAGGGGCAAAAGTTACTATCACAACTTATTATACAAGTCGTTATCGCGATAAATATCGTTCACGTTAAACGGGCGCGAAGAATAGTCCCTCAAGCGTCGATCTTCACACGTCCAATTTCTTCCCTCAAACAGAACAAAATCTCTAGTTTACATTATACGCTCCGCTGTCAAATGAAATTAACAAACTAACAAACTATTCATTCCCTCACGCTGTCACTTGACACGACCCGCGCCATATTCGCGCGCTTCACGCGCCAGCGATAACGTGCGCGCTATGAAAATTAATTCGCTCGAAAAATGACGTCGCTGCGGAAACAAGCGCGCGAATGAGAAAAATCCACGAGACCCTCATTGAAGTCTTCGCCCGCGGGATCCTTTCAACTCCGTCCGTTTTTTCTTCAACCTCTCGTCCAATTCCGAATGGCGGACATGCAAATATTCGCCAGCGAGGGGACGAAGGGCAACATAAAAGCGCATTACAAAGTGGCGGGTGGATAGGGGCTCGGTCGAGTGCTAGCACAAGGCACTAATCCAAAAAGGCAAAGCATTTTCCCGGAGAGCGTGGGCGGGAGAGAAAAGTGGGGACGGATGTTGGTGGACCGGTGAGAGGCCCTCGGTTTGTTACGCCGCCACTGGCTGGCTGTTGCACTGAATTTTCGTGGCGCTAAAGGTACACAGCCGAGCAAACGCACTTCGTATCTGCTGGGAGGTCTCTCCACCCGTTTCAACGCACCAGTCCTTGTATTGGTATCCGTGTAATTGTTGCGGGAAAGAGTTCTCTGGAAATTAATCGGTTTTACATGTCGGATACGATTCAAAATGCGCTTCAAGCATGTCTCAAACGAAGTGTCATGCGACAATGCTTTTTTTCTTCTATTTCATAGAGTAAAACATTGCACTCGACCATTGCGCCAAGAAATCCGAGAAGTGGACAGGCACAAAATTCACAAAAAAAAAAATAGACACCAATAATCCAAAACCTCCCCCAACAGCCCTGCCCGGAGAACAGCCTCTCCATTAATCATCCCCTCATCACGGCTCACGACAGCCGGTCAGCGTCTAATTTCTATATAAATTAGCCCGATAATAATCGTGGCCGCACAACATCGAGATAATAGGAGAGGCGTGCGAGGTGGCCCAATTCGCTGCTCCCAGCCATAAATTCGTGAACGGCCCCGTCAGACGCCTCCGGCCCCTTTCATCCCCCTTTCATCCCCCCGGTCGAGCCCCTTCATCCCCTCCCTTGCTGGCGTCAACCCCCTCCGATACCCTTCAGCCCGCTTCGGTCCCCTTCATTTCGCTTGAACCCGCCTCAACCCCCTTCAGCCCCCGGTGCACATCCGTTTAGGGCGGTGGGACAAGGACAGGCCATTGGAGAAGCACTCCAGGCACTCCATCAGCTGCTCCTCGAGTAGGCTTTCGGCATCAAAGCGGCCCGTCGCTCAAACATGCCGGTAATGGGTCAGACGCGCTCGAGTGCCATGGCCCTTGGAATCCCCTTGTCCTCCGCGTAGGGCTTTCAAAGACCCTTCTTCCTCCGCCTCTTCTGTCCTCCCAACACGCCCGCCGAGTCTTGCCTGCGGATCTGTGATGCGTTTTGCCGGGAGACGCCGCGCGCCGCGCGGGGGGTGGACTGTTGTTTGCGTGCTTGTGGACTTTCGGGATCGACGTGGGGCAGGGTGCTGGAGAAGGATCGGGGTGGATCATTTTTGCGGGTTTAGAGGCGCTGGACGTTTAGTAGATGTGATGTGACTGATGCGGAGAGTGATGTGCTTTGATCGTCGATTCGACGAGCTTTTTCGGCCGGCGGCTGAATTAATCTTGTGACATAAATATGTGGCCTCGATGACGTGGAGGCGGCCGAAAGTAGGGGGCTGTGTAAATGAAATTAAAATGCACCTTCAACTCGCCGGACCAAAGCGTACGCTCGGCGGAGCGCAACTACTCGCTGCCGCAAAACCACTCGACCCCGGCATACTTCTCACTTCCCTTCTTTCAATCGTCCATTCGCACTTCCTCAACCGTGCGCATCCGCCATTCACACGCACGTGCCGGCCACCACCTGTGCGCCCATCCCCAAACCCACCCAGGACAAACAAACGCGTATATACGCGCCAGCCGTATGCGAACAGAGTGTACGAGCGGGCAGGCGTGTGTACGTTTGAAATGCGCGCATGCAAATTCGCGGGCAATGGCGATTCGGCTTCATTCGGCTTCGTTCGCCGATGAAAAGCGACGGGCGGACGGCGCAATTATAGGCGTGCATCCTCGATGAGCATTCGTGCTTTCAGCCGGCGCCATGAATCAAGGCCAGTCACTGGCATTTACCATCGCGTACAACCTGCCCGGCACCTTCGCCTTCGCTAAATACGATTCTACCGCCGCGATGGTTATGCGCGCGTTTAAGCGGATACGAGGCCGGTCGATAGGATCAGTTTGTCTTTGTGCGCCTTCCCGAGGCGGACGTTTTTGCACGGGCGAGAGCGGTAAGAAGACGCGCTCACTTTCGCAGGAACATGTTGAATGTGTTTTTCGTCTGCGGACGGGCAAGGAGGGTCGATTTTCTGCGAACGCTTAAACTTAAACGGTTTGTCGCGAGACGTTTTCGGCGCGCGTCAAAAGTGGACATTGATGAAGGCTCGAACATTACGAATGTTTCCTCGAATTTGTCAAGAGGGGAAAACCTTTTTCGTTTGCAAAAGAAAATTGATTCGAACGTATCGCTTGGTGCATTTAAGGATAAGCAGCGTTAGCATGCTGCACACTTTCCTCTCCGCGGCGAAGATCGATTCTCGGCGCGCTGGGACACGATGCCGGCAGCTTATAAGCAGACCCCGTTACTTCTTCCGATCGCTTCCCCGATCGACGTGCCCGAAATCGATTCGAAGTTAATCGAGCACATAATTCAAGCCGCGAGACGGGCACGCGCGCGCGCGCGCGAGCGTTCTCGCGCATTTCGAGCGAGCGTAGAAATCCGCGGGCTGCACGCGACCAGGTGCAATCTTCGATGCGCCGCGATCAATGATTAATCCACGGCGTCGCAAAAATCGACCCCCTCGAAAGCGGTATTTTCAAGCCAGGAAACAAGCCCTTCTTTTTCCCGTCTCGGATGCTTCTTTCGTAATGGCGGATAGAACGGTTTTTTCTTTTTGGTGGAGCTCTTTGACTGGCGGTGCAATATTTTATGTTGTAAAAAGCAGGATATTTGTCGTTCTGCATAATGTGCGGCAAAATGGTTATGGTGGTTTTTTGATAAAAGAGCAGAGCGGGCTGCGCGAAAAGTTGCCGTTTAATTACGTTCTATTTAACGTAACTTTTCTATTTCATCGGTAGCGCAGAAAATTATGTTCCACGGTAGACGTTCAAAACTCAATTTTCGGGGTTATACATTTTCGACAAGTCCACCGTATTGTTCGGTACAACGGCATTGGGTAATTATTTATTCACCGACCGTTTCCCAATTTATCGCCCATTGACATCATACTTTGATGGTCCACTCTAAAATTTTTGATTTTAATCGCCCTTCGTCCCGTGTGTCTCGAAACATGGCGGATTTACGAAATTCGATCACCCTCGAAATATGAGATATATCGGGAGCGTACGGTGTTCTATTACGTCAAACTTACCGCCAGAACGCACAAACATCAGTCGATTAAATAAAAAAATGACCAACACTTTCCGAACGGCCAAAGCTCAATAACAATAATTGATCAAATATCACTGAATATATCCAAGTAAATACCAATCGAAACAATCGTAGACCGCGACGCAACGTTCTGACAAAATTGCCCGTAAACACCGACGATAACGACGTTAACGCGAAACATTTGAAAATGTCGCCTGCGCCGCTTGAAAATCGTGAAAATCGGGGAAAAAAAATGAAGAGGTTCGATCGTTCGCCGTCAAATCTAATTAATGCCTGTCCTCTCGTTATTCCACACGCCGTCGTGTAAATCGAGTCGGAAAGTATTGTTGAACCCCCCCAATGTTCGACATTCACGAATCATCTTCGGCTTTCCACTATCTCTCATCCCCCCCCCCCCCCCCCCCCTCTCCCACCCTTTCTCTCTGCACTTCGCTCGTCCCAACCGGATTCGATTCAAACTTATGAATGCATTAGACTTCCTGATTATCGGGAATCGATAATTACCCACCCTCCCCTCATTCACCCCGCTTATCCGGATTCATTAATCTTCCTCCTTTTTTTGGTCAGGCAAAAGAGAGAGAGAGAGAGAGAGAGAGAGAGAGACAGACAGAAGGAGGGACGGAGGGGAGAAGTACCTGTTGGCCCGTATTGATGCCGAGTACTAATTGATTTTATCGACGCTTCATTCGCCGGCACCGCCACTTATACGTTTTTTCGTAGGCTGCCCTCGTAAAAAAATATTTTCTCGACTGCCGTTCCGTTCAGCCCGTTAAAGTCAATATTTCCGACGCGGACAGCGCGATACTTCTACGTCGGCATTAATAATCCAGCCGCCGAAAAGTAAACTCTTTAGAGCGATTACTTGTCAATGAAGATACCCGTGCCACTTCTTCCGAACCTGTGCAAACGATCAGCAGTAAAGCGAACTTTCCAAACAGAAACGATTGTCAGTAAAGTCTGCTAACATTGCGAACTGGCACTAATTTGGGCAATTTTCCTTTTTTTTTAGAACAGAGATATCCGGTACGCACTCGAACACCGAACAACCCTCATGCGGCGAAGTAATTCGGCTCCTCTCGATAATCTGCTCTTGCAATACTTAAAAACTGTCGGATGGACGGCGAGCGGCACATCGCGATAATGGCATTCCATGATTCTTACCGCGAGGGGCGCCCGGTGCATGCGGCCGATCAGGAAATTGGGTCGCGGGAAGCGTACATGCGGCTATCTGTTTCGGCGAAGGGTCTCTGTCGGTCTCGTTATTGCGAAGAAGACGGAAAACGACCCAAATAGGCGGAGAAAGAGAGAGAGAGATGTGCGGGAGTACTGGGAGAAAAGGGAATGAACGGGTGCGGTAGAGAGAATTATGCAAGAGTACGTGTAGGGAGGAGAGAGAAACAGGAGTGACAGGAATTCAAGAGTTCGGGAAGAAAGGGGAGCGAAATAGAGAGAGGCAAGAGTATAGACAGAAAACGGTAGAGTATAAAACGAAACAGAGAAAGAGATAGAGAGAGAGGAAGAGAGAGAGAGACAGAGAGAGTTAATTGGGTCGACGTCACGTCGCGTTTAACGAATGTTTAATTTGTCTCGTTACGAGGCCGCCTCGTAATTAATTTCAATTAATTATATCGTCACCCGGATCACCCTCGTCGACGCGCGCTCCGAAGGACTTGAGGGATGAGAGGCCCACGAGGGGGAGGCGGCACAGGAGAGAGCTGAAAACGGGGGAGAAGAGTGGGAAAGAACCGGGAAAGTGTGGAACGAGTGATGGTTAACGATCTCTCACCGACGGGCCAACCACGGCTCATCGAACGTGCTGACAATCGGTCAGCGCCGGGATATCGAGGGTTTGTAGGGCGGAAAAAATGGCCGGAGCCAACCGAATTACTTGCCGGACGTGGCGCACTTAAAACGTTCATTCTCACACATCGCGTATTAACTGGCGCCCACACCATTCTAATCGCAAGATATTTCAATGCTCTTACTTCCCAATATTCTCGACAAGCCGTTTTACGGGTAAGTAACAAATTCACGGTTAACGCGAAGACTAAATTGATTCACTTTCAACTTTCTTTTAAACGAACTACAGATCAGCGACGGAATTTCGAGCAAACCTAAAATTCGGCGGCCGGCCGATAATGGCCCTTGTATCGTCGTGATCGGATGAAAAAGGCACGATAAAGAGCATAGGAAAGGAGGGTGGGGGGAGACGAGTAATAGGTGGAGCGGGGTGGCGGATAGTGAAGAGTAAGCATCGCTTTTGAATTACCGATCGGCTGGGCGGCTCGTGGAACGGACCGCGAATTTAAAAGTCCCTGCATTTTTCATTGGCCCCCGATATTACTCGGCCTCGCGGTCTGAAACCACTCTCGCCAGTCATTTAACTGTTAATTATGTATTAACGCGCGTACCGATTCCTACCCCCATCGCTCGTTCGGCTTAGAAGAAAAAAAAGAGGCCGCGGAACGATACGAATTGGTTGGATGCAAAGTCGGAAGAACGCCGATGCGACGCGCACGTATGAGTGCGGTACGGAACAATACGGAAAATCAAAGATAAATCGCGAATAAATATGGCAAACAAAGAAGTCGCGATACACGGATTGGAATGGCACGTCCGACGGAGATGGCACGATCGATAAAGAGCGGCTGAACCAGACAAATGAAGGTACGGTATGGAAAGATAAATTCGATCAATTCTCCATCATTTCCACCGTACGGAAAGCTGCAGTCCGATAGTTGAATTTATTCGCCGACAACATACACTACGACGGACCCACAGATGGACGGTAATTAATTAGAGGTCGGAGAGGCGGTAATTAATTAAATTATACCACTCGACGCTTGTACTAAGCAGTGCGAACGTTCCGCGTCCGCCCACTTCCGGCGTTCTTCTTTTATTTCATCCTGGATCGCGATTACGCCCCTAGGCTCAGATCACATTTGTGAGGGCTGATAGGAACACGTTTCCATGTTTTTCGCGATGTTCACTTCCGTGGTACGATTGCGACGCGATTTATATCGCGGATAATACGCGGACTTCTCGTACCTTTCTCATACGTTTCATACGTTTCATTCGCGTCGCTACGCTTCATTGCCCGTACGTTTGCAGATGACGTCTCATTATTCATGCGTTTGTATAAATACATTCCATCATAATGCGATCACTCACCTCAGCTGGAAAAGCGTAATTATTGATACGATGCTCAGAGCCGTGACTATCGTCCAGTCCATAATGAATGTAGATTTCTTCAAACTGGTATTGATATGCCAACGGGCCACCTGTTATATTGACGCGAGTCTTCGCTTCTCTGTCCGCCCTGAACACGAGGAACTGTCCGGTGTTGTGCAAGTGCCCAGAAACCTGCAACAAAAACGAGTAAACTCATGACTTTCCCTAGTAGTCGATACACAAAGTATTTGCACTCTACAAAAATTCTGCACAAATTTTCTCCCCGAACAAAGATTACCTATAATTGTATATGCCACACGAATTGCGCTTGGAGCCTAAAGTCATACGAAGAGTAGTCTACCTTCAAAGCTGCACAAAGCTGTACCGATAAATTAGTGGCGCAAGGCGACTCGAACCGCAATGTCATAATTTCATTGCGGATACCCCGGAGGACATTATGACACGGCGATGGCGCGAAAAAAGGGGCGAGGTCGGAGTGGAGCAGAGGGAAGGCAGGTGCTGAAAAGCGTCGAAAGGGGTCGGAAATCTATTGCGAAATAATAAGTTATCTCCCGGCGACTTTTGCCGACGTGTCTTCGGCTTCTCCCAGAGGTTACCTCATTATTTCTAACTGATGACGCCATAATTCAGGGAAGCCGGGACGTGCGAGAAAATGGACTTCGGGCCTCGGTCGTCGCTCGCCAAGATGGAGGAAGATTTCGCCCGTTTCGTCCAATTAAACGGTTGGTCAATTACGTACGGCGGCCTTTCGATTCTCGGGCGCGAAACTTTAATCGCGAATTTTTTCTTCTCCTTTCGCTATCCGCGGATGAAATGAGATTTATCTCCCGCCGAGCTTACTTCTGCCTATGTCGATATGTTTCACGTGGATTCACGTTTTTACATTCGTTGACGCGATCATGGTTGATGTAATACGATATGTTACGTACGTAATAGTTAGGAGTGTTTAGAAAAATAATGGTCGTAAGTGGCGATAATCGTTGGTGCTATAGGTTGCATATAACGTTATGGTGGTTAGTGTAATATTTTACACACATCAGGTGCCATTTCTCGAAACGCATAATTACGGCATGTAATGTTCAACATTAATTTGTATGTCCATTATTTCGTAATAACGGTCCAAGCACGCGAACTGGAATTTCCACGTTATTACGTACAGTGTGCGCGAAGGAAATGGAAAAGAGAAACATGTATATTTTCGCGGAAACGAGGTGATAAAAGAAAAGAGAGGTAAGAGTGCGGAACGCTCGGATGAAAGAGGAAAGGAGGTACGGCCAGAGACAAGTGTATTTTCTGAGGAGTGGGGAACAGTAGTTAAGAGGGACCGTTTCATTATCTCTAAAACTAATGAAGACGCGCGGAAGTGTTTAAGACAGAAGAATCCGAATACAGAGGCGGCCGTTAGCACGGTCAACGTCATGACGGCGTCCTCTTAACAATAACTTCGGGTCCGACTTTTTCAACGTCGCCATTTTTAAGGTGCCGTAAAACCAAGTCCGCACCTACAACGGACGCATTCCAATCGGTTATATTCATCGCCGTTCTCTGTTCTGCACGTATCGAGACGCTGTGGATTCGGATTGCGAACGATGGTTCGCAAGGTATGAGAGTTCGCGTGGAAAAGTAAGTCTTTAATCGACGTCTTCGTCAATCGAAAATGCGGGAGAGTCAGGAGAAGAACGGTAAAGTTGTGAAATCATGAACCGCAGGTACGAAAGTCTCGGAAAGCCAATAAAGACGTGTCTCCGCCCCTCCGTAATCCTTACTTTCAGCCATTCCACGGTTATCTCTCTCAGCTTTCCTCTCGCCGTCGTGAATCGGAGAGAACAAAACGTCATAGGTCGCAGGCGGTGGAATTCGGATGATTGTTCGTTCGCGGCAAGAGAGGAAGTGGAAGGATGCCGTGGGAGACTGGGGTAAGCATGATCAAGCACGATGGAAAACACAGAGAGCGCGGAAGGCTAAAGCGAGAGAAAGGAATGACGGACAAGAAAAATGAAAAAAAAAAAAAAATACGAAGCAACAAGAAAAGCAGAGAGAAACTCGAATCGCTAGCGTGAGAACAGGATAAGTATATTACGTTTGCGCATATGCATAAAATAATAGAAGTGAGGAAAGTGGAGCATTAAAATATACGGGAGACATGGAACGATGAAACTGTTACGAAGAGTCATGAAACACGGTAAAGATCGCTTGACCGTAGTGACGAGACACGGAAGAGATGCATGGAATAGCACGGAAAGGTAAGGAAAAAGAGGAAGACGAACAAAAACCAAGGGAGAAGAAAAGGAGAAGGACGAAGAAGGGGACGAACTGACGAAGTTCGAACTAAAAGAAGGGCGGTGTCCTTTGTACGGAAGAGGCCCCTAACGGACTTACGACCCTTTCCCTCTCACCTCTCGAGCCCCTTGACACCAACGCTCGAATCGTCTTCCGGCGCCATTGATCGAACTTTTGGCGAGGAATAGAGAAAAAAAAAAGGACGCCGTCCCGGGAAATCTATCGCGAAATAATGAGTTATGCGCCATTGAGTCTTAGTTGGGGGAAAGTAGGAGAAATAGGGAGAGGGTGGGACGAGGAAGCGGAGGACTGAGGGCAGAAGAGAGAGGAGGCGCTGGGGGAAGAAAGGGGGGTGTGTCTTCATTTTTCTCTGTCATTGAGGAAGGCGGCGAGCGATGTTTGTTTGGACGGATCGGAGAATGAAATTTTTAGGTTTAATTAAGACGATCGATCGTCGAGGTCAATGTTCGCCCGAGGGTCGACATGATGCGAGGTTTTTAAGTTGGAGCGAAAGACAATTTTATTGTGGAAAATGGCGCGGCCGTGTAAGAGGCTAAGACCTCCGGGAATAAAAATGGGAAACATTATGATTTTTTAAAAGTACAACGCCAATCAGGCCGTCGCATTAAAATCGAGGGATCTCGACGAAGCGAAGTCAGTCAGGTCAACTTCTGCAAGATTAATTCTGAAGCGGAGCACGTGATACGACAAGCACAAAATAATACGAGCGTGCATCGGAATATTCTTGTCGAGCGCGTCGAAAGAAAAGAGGATCCAGCGGCAAACGGCTAGATAAATATCTATGTTCCAGCCTCGGAAGTTGGAATTTAATCAGCGCCAGATCGATAGACCCGCGGAATTTGTTAAGCGCGAGGCACTTCGAAATTCTACCGGGGAATTGTCATCCCAAATTACATTTGGCCGCGACGGGCTCGCGTTCTGTTCCCACAGGAATTGCACAATAGTGGTAGTGGCGACTGGCGATGGTGGTGGTGGTCCTAGGAGCTGCTACTGAGGCAGGTGCGGGAGAGGGATGGAAAATGCAGTGGTTGACACAGGTGTGCTGGATGAGCGAGAGAGAACAAGATGGGATGTGAAATAGAGATGGATAAATACATAGAGATTGAAGGCGAGAGAAAGAGAGAGGCATACGAGAAGAGAGTAAATATACGAATATATATATGTGTGTACATACAAAGGTACAGTGAAAATCGCGGTGCAACTGAAAACGAGGTGATTCTAACTTGCAAAAATAAATTGAAAATGTAAAACAAAGTCCCGCGCACCGGTCCTGCCAGATGCATTCTCTATTGGCTAACAATAAGATCTATTACCTAGCATCGTCACTATCGCTCTCTACAATTTAACTGGGTCATGAAACACAAGTGTTAATTTTTAGATATCTTCGTCAGCCGACAAGAGAACGAAATTATTCTATCCTTACCGAATTGTATGCACCGTTTATCACGATTCACGGAACTAGCCCATATATCGAGACAACCTATAGACCATTCAATGGGGTGGACAAGGCAAGTGAGAGAGGAGAGAAGTTCGATCCTCCGAAATTCTCTTATCCTGCTTTGGACGCAACATTGTTGGAAAATTAACACGAGTTCGATGTGTCGATCGAGTCTGATCGCGCTCGCGGCCCACTTTCGTCATCCTCACCCCCTCTCACCCCCATGTCGACACCATTTACCGCCAATCACCCCCTTATTTTGTCCCTTTCCGCGGACACATCACGCCTTTTGTCGGCCCACTTCGCCAGAATGTTGATTTACATTTTCACGCCCCTCCCGCCTCCCTCCTCTAACCATTCATCCCTTTCACCCCTTTTCATGCCTTCACCCTTCGGCCTCGTTCGCGGACAACGGAGCACAATGGGCCATTTAATGGGGCGCGACTGTTTAGACAGGAGTCGCGTCTATTTGCCGTCGAGGATGGGTTTAACATAACGTTTTAACATAACGTTCGACGAAACAGAGGGTCGCAGTCGGATCTTCGTGGAACATAACGAAAAACTTCTCCCGTACGGAGCTTTTTTTGTCGACGAGCGCGCGTTTTACAGGGCCAATTTTTGCATCGTAGACGGGAAACAGCGACGCTCGTTTTTAAACAAACTAATAATGTTCGGGGCCACTTCAAACAAAAGGGGAAAAATCAAGATGTAGGTGTGAGTGATGCGTGGCGCAGGTCTGTATATGCACGCATACGTGCCCCTCAATTGTGTAACATTTTACGTGAAACGCGCACGTTGGGAACAATTAAATTACCAATTCAATTACAACGGAATACTAGGAGCGAAAGGGGACGAACTACGCGTGTCTATACGTACGTGCGCGTGGTAGGACGCCCCGCACGTGTGCGCGCGCGCAAACGCCTGATATACGTGTGGCCGTTTGTGCGTGCATATGCGTTCGCCACTTGCTGGCTTATATTTAAATACGCGCCGCGGCGCGGGGGACGTAATTTGCGATATGAAATTCGACGAGACGGGAGAGAATGTAATTTCGCGGAACAAAGTCAATCGAGGGTGGGGAGTAAAATACTTCGCCACACGACGCTCGGAGTTTGGGAGAAAAATGGAAAAAGAGGCCGACGCTGCGACACTTTGCTCCAATCAAACAGTTGTCGCTGCCGATACGTACATACGTTGCTGTCTAATTGAGAGAAAATTAGTTTTCACGGTCTCGCGTGATAGTCCAGCGCTTCGAGTGAAATGTTTGCCTTTGTTCCGGCGTTGGTCCCCTCGGAGATTGTTACAAAGAAAGAAAATATATTATGTCGTAAGTTCCCGGGTACCGTTTTATCTACAATTAAACACTGGCCAAATTCGGCGTGTAATAAATTCTCCACTACATCGAGGTTAAACTCCAGTAAATTACAACCGTATCTCCTCTCCGAGGAGAGAGAGAGAGAGAGTGAGAGGGAAATAGTGAATTGTCGGGAGAAAGCGAGAGAGAAATTATTCGTTATCAATGTTACAAATTACATTAACGACTGCGCTTAAAAATTATCCCTCTCTCAACGATAAATCCTGTAAACGCAACACATATACGCTATTCGGCGCCTGTCCGCATTCTCTATGATCTATGATGACATAAAATATTCCACTTTTACACGGTACTCAATCTTCGGAAAAAGCGACAACTCTCACGGACAATCATATTATGACGCGGACGCGGAAAGTCGACGATTGTTTCTCCTTCATTTCGGAAATGTATACGCCGGGAGTGGAAAGTGGAAGTAAAGAAGGAGTGTTTAGGAAGTACGGGAAATGCCCTTTCCGATATATCCAATTACATTGGCGCGCCGGTTATTAATATCGGGCCAATTAAGTTAAGTAGCTGTCTAGTGGAACTAATAAATGGTCAGAAGGGGGGGTTCGACTATAGAGTTAAATTTAGTCGGTGTTTGTTGGCTTAACTAATTGAACTTGATAAAAGGTCAGATTTTGTAAAACATCGTTTGCCAATTACCAAATCGGCCACAGGTAGCCACAATATCGCCCATCGACGCTGATCTCGGGTAACACTTCGAAACGGGCGACGAGCTTTTACAACATTATTAAAACTCTATGTCGTCGTTTGCTTTCAATCGAGGCCCCGGCGAAAGGTTTCCGAGAGGCGGGAACGCGGGAGGCTGCACTCGAAGTTGAACCCGCTCCTTTCTTCGGCGAATAAAACTCACCGTTGTTACTTTAAACAACTGCCGGCGAGTATTTTTTTTTTTTTTCACTCGACACGACGCCTCGCTTGGTGCGTCCCGTCGAAAGACGGTTGATCTACGGCTGATTAGTTCGCAAGAAAATTAATTTAACGGCGGAACTTAAAGCGAAACTTCGACTCCGTCTACCGCAACTTGGCCCGACCAATGACTGACGTCCTACTTACCCGTCGTTCGCCGATATTTTTGCATCTTAACCGAGGAACGATCAACGATTTCTGAATAAGATTAACAGGCGCCGCCAACGTGCGAGGTGTGTTATGATTCGGCGGCACGGGAATATGCGTTGGTTGTTCAATAAATGTTTCTTCGGAGCCGAATATTGTTCGGTGTACCAGAATACATTTTTTACATGTTCCGACGTAGTACAACGTACATAATACACTATTAGGAACCGTAAACGAGCCGCGATCTTACCAAACAAAGGCGACCCCTCTAAACCCAAACAAAATCATATTCCCCATCATCTAATTACGTCGACAAACAGCCCTCCCCCTCTTCCCCCACCCCACTGACGTCACACAAAAACGACTCTCTCAATTAACGCGAGCCTTCCTCTATATACCTACCCTCCTGTAGGGGGATGTCCAATAAGCGAAAGATGGAAGGAAGGAGAAAGCAGAAGAAAGGGGCTGAATAATGTGTTTACCGTCGAGCGATGCACAAAAAGAGTCTCAAGAAAAACGTAAGAATTCAACGTCATGACCACCCAAATAGTTGCCCAAAATAATGCAACATTACACATTTAAAGTGTGAACGAAAATAACAAAAAGAAAACAAGAAAAACCATGATGCATTTATAAATGACCGAAGTACAAAGGGATGATTTCTGTACATCACAACCCACGTGCACATTATAAGATTTGTAATTGAAAATTAATACGGCTTACAATGCTTACAATAACCACAGCAGACGTGGCTCGACCCGCCGGAGAACCGAAGACGTAATAGCATGGACAGTTAAACGCACGAACAGCGATAGGCACACACGGCGAACGAGGGATTGAGAGAGAGAGAGAGAGAGAGAGAGAGAGAACGGCAAAGATTATAGCAACTGACCAAATGGAATTAGAATTCCCTTCAACCCCGAAATTACGGTATCCGAGCGTGCGCGCGAGCGAGACAGAATCGGAGCGGGCGCCATAGGCAAAGTAAGGTCTCGTGGCTGAAGCGGAAGGAGGACGGGCAGGGATATTGGCGCGGCTGGCGAAACAGAGAAAGCAGAAACTCTACTGAACCGAAGACGTACGTTCGACTCGGGCGGTGGTTCGTTCTATTGTTTAATTTAAGTGCCAAAGTTTTAACCGGGTTAAACGCCGTATAAATTCACGAGGCGGTCCGACGCTGTGTCTCTCTCCAATCCTCTCTCGATCCCTCTTGCTCTCTCCCTATCTATCTGTCCCTCTGTCTCTCTCTCTCCCCCCCTCTCTGTCCTCTTGGGATTCGTGTCCGAAACGGTCTCGGCTTAAATAGCGCGGGACCAGCTGTGACGTCAGTGCGGTTTTGGCCAAGCTGGTCGTTTCGGGGGTGATGAGGGTGGCTTTTGGCTACACTGCGTGCGTACGGTGGTCGATGGACAGTATTGTAGAGATTCAGACCCGTTCCGCCCCGGCCTTTTTACTCGTTCCGTTCCGATCGCCGCGCGAGATTAACTTCGCGCAGTTAATTTAACGTGACGCCGCACGTTGCGGGAGGCTCGCGCAACGGCTCGTGTCATCTCACGTTTTTGCTGAGTGATGGCTTACTTTGGCATGACCGTGCACGGCTGGGGTCGCATAGTTTAGCGTGGCGCGGATCGAAAATGGTACTTTCACGTGTCGCGTTTCAAGTCATATTTCGAAAATCACACCCGCGTTTCCGTACAACATAGTTTCATTCATCGAGTTGCGTCGGAAATAATCTAAAATCGCAGGATTCTAAGCCGAAACAGAAGATGCAGAGCTCAGACCATTTGAATAATTACCATCACAAATCGTTTTCCATTCTTCCACCCCCTCCTGCGCCCCGCTCTCACTGAACTCGCAACAAAGAAAAACAGCCAGATCCGACCGAGCACCGTGTATATCTATCATAACACACCGAACACCACGGCGCAGCTTCTCAGCAGCAGTCGAAGAAAAGTAAATAATTCCCGCCGCTCCGACGCGCATAATCGCCGACGGCATGGGCAGGGTGAATACGCTCCGGAGGCCTATTTCGCCCTCGCCAGGAGGGTGCGGACGGTTTTCATGAGGTCTGCCAGAATGCTCGCGACGCGACGGCGTGTGCAAACAATGAAGTGTCCCGCGCCGGTGGCCCGTTTCAACCCTCGAGTCTCAAAGCGGAAAATGCATCCGGCCACTCGCGCCGGAAAAGGTTGACTCCCGAGGGTGGCGAGAAGGGTGGTGGATGGGGATCGGTGGGCAAAGGAAGGGGTTGCAGGAAGAGGGCGAAGGAAGAGGGCGAAGATCCGCCGGGAGAACGTTTAAGCCTTTTTCGCGAGCGTTTACGCGGAAGACGAGGCTATTGTTGTGTTTCGCTACCCCTTCCCTTACCCTCCCCCTCCCCTTCGCCGCGCTTTTCCATTTCGCTCCGTTTTAACGGGATCGCTGTGCCGCCGTCTCGCTCGCCTGTGAATCTTTTGAGAAGAGCTCTGCGGCGAATGAGCTTCCGCGCTGTTTGACTGCGCGTTTCTGGGCCGTTTAAGTTGCGCGACGCTCTCCGCTGCTGTGGTCTTGAAGGGCTGTTGACGCAAAATGTCCGCGGACTTCTTCTCGACGTGTCGGCCAGACGCGGTATCAGGTTAATTTCGTCACGCTGCGTTCTTTTTTTTTAACAGACTTTCGATTTCTTTCTTTCCGGAAGGGTAGACGAAGGTAAGAGCGGTAGAAGTCAGGTACGAGGGAATATGTGACAAGTGCAGTACAGCCGAGGACCTCTTTGCGACGTGACGCCGAAATTTCGTTAATTACATCTCAATTCCTGGAGCGTAACAAAGCGACCCGCGACAGCAAGACGACGATTCGAAGCAGTCGCTTTGAATTTTGCCTGGAGGACTACTAATTGAACCAAAAAGCGCCGGCTCAAAGCACGTCGAATCGCGCGGGCGTGAAGAGGCGCATGAACGAATTGTGTCGTGCGCGAGTCAGTTAAAAGAGAATAGGCTAGCGTAGAGGAAAGAGGTGGTGACTGGACCGAGAGAAACGACAGACTGAAGTGAGCCCTGTCTCTTCGTTTCGATTTCTGCGAAGGAACTACGAACCACGCGCGCACGTCCCACGACATAATCTCAATCTTCGTTAACGCACCAATCGACCCTTAACCATTCTCGCCGCTTCGAAGTTGAGCAGCATGCTAATCCGCTGAAAAAAACTCGAAATCTGACAAAGTCTTTCCTATGCACGTTAAAACGATGCGAGGAGCTCGTCGGGCGCTCGCCGCTCAAAGCTCGCGCGGCTCGCTCGACATGCAAATATTGGTATGTGAAAAAATGCGAAAATTGAGAGGACCCTTTGAAATTTGCGAGTTGAAGTACGCGCCGACGGAGGTAATCGACAATTCTGATGAGCCCCACGCTCGGACCGCGTTTCCAGAGGATGGTCTGTCGAACGCGGCCGAAGATTGAAATTTCAGTGAATTCGAGGGCCAAAGTCGAAGTCATGCCGGCGTATTAATCAGCAGGCCAACGCCACCGCCCTCGTCCCTTCGCAACACCGAAATCCCTACGACGCTGCTGACTCGTGACCGCGAGCGAAAATTCCTTAGTAGCCCCGTACAAATCCTCGCCACTCTCAAACCCGCAGCGCAAACTCGCCGAGATGTCTTAGGCAGAAAATGATATCCATTACCCGGGGCTTGAGAAGACTGAATAAATGTTTGCCTAATGGAAGATTAGTGTTTCCTGCGTGAAGCGGATTGAGCGACGAGACGAAAGCGGCCGCGTTGTCTGATTCTACTTTTATCGAGAAGCAGGGAAATGGGAGGGGGAAGAAAGAGAAAGAGAACAACAGATCGACTGAAACAGAGTCCGAGAATTAAAGGCTTGATTAAAAAATTAATACGATCAACTGGGTAAGCAGCGTAACAACTGACTCTGTAAAACATCAGCATTCCTTGGTATGAAATATTGTGCACGAAATTTCGTCCTATATTTCATGTAAAATTTAGAAATGTCATTGACAATAGATACAGGTACAAACTTCCGCACGTTAAGCTTCGGAATATTGCAATATTTAGATGCGAGTGTTGAGTGCTGGAAATATGATCATTTTACGTTGCATTACCAATTATTACGTACGCGGCGCGAACTATCGGAAACCGAGAACGCCAGGTGTTCGCCGGAACGAGCAAAAGATCATGCACTTCGAATCAATTAAATCCCCGATCCACTGAAACGTCACGGGTCGGACTAATCAACCGCTAAACACCGTAAATACTCGAACGCCCGCACAACTCACAATCCAAATAATCAATTATCCAAACATTCAAACAATCAAATATCAACAACCCGCCGCGATACCTCGCCGAACAGGACAGCAAGCAAACTTAACTCCTGCAACAAAACCAATCTCTATCTCGCTCACTTTCTCATTTTTTTCCCTTACCTTCATCCTTTTCTGCGCCCACCCTCCCCCCGCCCCTTCCCCGCGAAATGGGGCCAGATAATTAATGGCTTTATTATCGAATTAACCAGCGGACGGAAAAATGGAGGGCGGCGGGGCTGAGTGAGGGCGGTGAATTTAAAATCCATTACTAGCCGCGACGCGACAGCTCTGGGAATTCTTGTGCCAAAAGCACTCTCACTCCGGAAGGATATCTCGAGGATTAATCGCGCCCCGCGAACATTAGTTTTAACGTTTAACTCGCTCGGGCTAATACGCGGCTTGCGGCTTCAACGGCAGAAACCGCGCCGCGCTGCTTGTTTGTTCAACGCGTAAATAATCGGTCGGAAGTCGCGCCCGAACACCCGGCACCCCTCCACGCTAATCGGCGAATGTTTCTAATTGCATAGGGAGAACGGCGCGGAATGAGAAGGGGAGGTGGGCAAATTGAATGGGTTAACTGGGCGAAAAAATAGGCGTCAGTGGCATGAGATGTATTTTGTAATTCGTCGGTACGGACCGCGTGGTTGTGTCGGCGGCAGAATTTGGCTGAAGCGTACGTGGGTACTGTCCGTCTTCGTACATTGAGTAGCTTTATTCTGCGATTTCTACGATTTTATTATGTCTGTTCAATTCCTCCTTAATCGCGTAACCGCGTTCAACAATTTGTGCCGATCGATGAACTCTAATTTTTGCGCACCGACGGAAGCATCGTCTGCTGCAACTGTTTTATTAAACCCAAACTGTGTTTGATCAACGGCACGGGAATAGTCGAAACGTAATGAACTTCGTCAAACATAATAAAACGACCGAAGCCACGAGTAATAAGCAGACATCGAGGCTGTGTGTCGCCGCGAGCTAATCGCAATTAAACTTGCAATGATGGATGGCTCATCTCGATCAGGTGGGAAGGGAGGGGGGGAAAAAAGCACGCGAACGCGTAGTCCATCGTTCACAGCGCGTGCTCAATTGCGACTCGTTTTCTCGTATCGAATAAACTCCGACCGCGAATTTACACGAGATCGGTGAATTACCGGACACGTTAAATAATGCGTCCGGCAAAGCTAAACGATAATTTACAGAACCGCCTCTCGCGACCCGCGCGAACGTTTGATCCGCGTCAAAATCCACCCCCGGCGAGCATCGTGTTTACTCGCGGCAGGCACTCAAATTATAATTGTAATCGCAAATATGCGCCGCGTTTGATCGCCGAACAAAAATCGTCGAATGCGATTCGGCGCGCGAAGCGTATTGAGGGCTTTTCAGGTGACACTTGCTGATTAATATTTACGGAGCTAACGCGGACAGTTGGACGTCGGACGACAATGGTGTACAACGAAATTAATCTATGGTAACGTATGCGGCGTAATGCATAAGTATCGTATACGGGATCGGTCGACATTCATCGTACTAATGTACTGGACAGTGTTGCGACTCGCATTTTCGACTCTCAAAATTGATCATATAAATTTCTGCTTTTAGAAATGTTTTCTTAGAAATATCTTACTATTACGATCAACTGCACTTCGTCGGGAAGGAGAAATTAAAGTTTGCGAACTCGTGGGGTGGGCCTGCGCATCGAGAGTATCGAACGACTCTTCATCGAACGAGTCCTTCATCTTCGTTTGAGACGGACGTCGCGGCGGAACGTGAAGGATAAGAATGGACCTTTAAATTTATTCGCGTCCTACCTTCCGGCTTCGCAGGTCACGCATTACGACTTTACGGACCGCAGATGCATTTTGCCCCGAAATTGGAACGAGTCCGACTTTCTTTTAGCGGAATTGCGTTTCCGACCTTACGTGCGGTCGACTCGGAAAAAAGTCCACACTACCACGCTTATACATTTTGAAATGCCCACCTGCGCTTTTTCAAACGTCCGACACGAATGTTCTTCCTTATATACTAATTGCACGAATAAACATTTTCGTATCGTTTCAAACTTACGGACAATATTTACGAGCTCATCATTTTCAACGGCGAGAGTTTGCACGTAACTTATGAAGATTTTCGATGGTACGATTTTTATCAACTTAATCGAAGGCGCGTTTTGTTATAGGTTGTCTGAGATGCGGAAGGATCAATCGCTGGTGGAAAAAAAGCAGCCTGAAGAAGTAATCATGCCGAGATAAGGGAACGAATACGGTACCTTGTTTTTATCCACCTGCACGGATCTCAGGTGAGGGTCGAAGAGCAATTTGTCAGGTTCGATGTTGATGGGACTTTGTCGTCGCCCTTTCGTACAGAGCGACCATTGCGGATTGATCAGACCCCAAAACGAAGGTCCTGCAATGAAAAACAGACAAACCCCTATTATTAACATATCCGCAACTTTATCTCATATTAATTTCGGCACATCATTTCTATCACACAATTGCGCGCTTGAAACATCATAATGCTGAATTTTTCGTGATATATTCAAATGAATCCATTGATCTGCAGACGCACTTTCTATTACTGCCTTATGCGATATTCGGTGGAATATTTCCAGAGATTACAAAATAAAATCATCCATCGGAAGACACAATTTTTACGATACGACGCTGTAGGATACGTATATCAGAATTTTTCATGAGATTCTTGAAACGCTGACCTACGTACGCGCAGTGGCATTGAGGCAATATTGAGAGTTCGAAAACCTGGCAGTTTCTGCGCGCATTCTCGATGCGTCGAATGTAACCGAGGCACCCACGGTACATTGAACTTCTGTCTTCCGGCGTTGCAGGTTCATTGTGGATCAACAAAAAGTGCGCCGGACAACAGTAACGAACACCAGCGGCAAACACGAAGCGACGTATAATTGGTGCCCGTATTTCAATTAGACCGGATGGGAACAGAAACAGTGGAAAGTCAAGACGAGCGCGTTAGCGTGAACATCGTGCTTTTTAAATAGGTCGACCCTTAGACCACATATACTCATAGACACCCCTTTCGTATACGAATCCAGGAAACAAAGTGAGGCAAACAAAAAATCATCTATATGATGTCGCACGTCGGCAAAAGGTAATTCTAAATTTCAATTAGTGTACATGGTCTAGTCGACCCTTTTCACGAGCAGACCACATTCGTCGATTACCTAGAAGACACGCTAATCGCTGTAACATTTTAACATCGGGAGCCCAAAACCTAAATGACGCTGTCGAGAGCCCCCGAAATTTCTTGACTCGGCAAGTATGAATAAATCTCCGATCAAATTTGGATCACAAGCGCACGTCGAACTTCCCGAAACTTTCGTAATCTCCGACATATCTCGCATATCGACAAGCCGAGCGAGTCCAACAATGAAATTCTCACGACATCAAAAATTCGACGATCATAAATTCGGCGGCAAGGCAGATCGCAGAGCGGCGTGGCGACGTCGGGAGGTGTGGAGGGGGATGAAAATGGGACGCGAAAGGGACGAAGGCGGTGCAGAGCAAGACTCTCGTTAGACCGAGAATTCTTCGTATCGATTCGCGCGGTCGAGCGGGAAAAGTTAAATTTCTCGGAGGAGCGCCGGAAAGCGTGCGACGGAAGTGAGAAGGAAGTCGATCCTGGGGGTGGGTTGGCTCGAGGAGGGGAGGCTTGAGGAATGGGCCGAGAGGAGGGAGGAGTTCAGGCCGCGGTCCCTGGTGTTCAAACGACGGAACGAGTTCAAAATCCTTTTTACCGAATAAACTTGACGGAGGGCGGTCGGCCGACGAGCGAGGCGGCAAATAGGGAAAGCTGGGGGGTGGAACGAGAAGAAGAGCGGACAGCGGAGAGGGAAAGACGGACGTGAGAGAAAGGAGGAACGGCAGGAAGCGCGACCGAGCGGAAAAGTTGGAATTATAAAAATTTCAGATTTCCAAACGGCCCCGACACACAACGCGACGTTCGGCCCGAAAAGTTCGCGCCGCCCGAGAATTCTCCGAATGGCTTTCCGTGTTTTCCGAACTTCCCGGCAAAACACGGGACCCCGTAGGAGGGGAGGACGCGGGAGACCGCACGGCGAGTAGAGGGATTATCGGATTTTTAGTTGGCCGAGATTAATTGCCGGGCGAGTCCGGCGAGCGAACGCAAATGTTGGCTCTGTCAACTTGAAAGCTCTCGTCGCGCTGAGGGGAACATCTTAAAAGCGTGGAAACTTACGTTACCACGCTTACTTATTCCACCGATCATGACGTTTCTATCGCGGCTTATTACTCGTCGCCATAATTCCCTGTCGAAATTGACTCTGGCAAAACATCGTTGCAGTCGATTCGTCGCACAGAATTAACAGTGATCCGAGCGTGTCTGATCATCCTCTGCTTTTTATTTACACGAGGTCGTATGTTCCAGGAGTAATCGGTGAGATCAATCAACCGCGCTGGACGAATAAAAATAAGGACGGCAAGAGAACGCAACGATCGAAAACGCAACGGCGTAACGAGCGATGCCATCGAACAGATTTTTACAGCGGGGGACAATGAAAAAACATGCGCGCACACAGACACACGCCAAAATGGGAAACAGGCAGGGTAGAGATACTTGAAAAACGCATGCACCCGGTTGATTGGCAGTGGCCCAATATATCAGGACGCTCCGAATGCGGTGTGTGATCCACTCCGCGTGTCACGTTTCCGCGATTCCAACCTTGGCAATCGCCAACTGTTGCGTCCGGTTTTTTCCTTACGTTCCCAGCCGCGCGGCAACATAGTCGGCACTGTAATGAAAAGGCGGAACCGCAACAACTACCTAGCCGAATGGCGTAAAAAATTAATACCACGTGCCCGGTATCAAAGGAACGCCCGCCGTAAAGCGTCTAGTACACATCGTTGAGAAGGTACTTTAACGCACTCCAAACGACCCTAGCGGCCCACCCCTTCTAAGAGCTCAGAGAGAGAGAGAGAGAGAGAGAGAGAAGAAAAAAAAGCAGGGAAATGGGAAAAAAGTGCGAGTAGCACCACTTAGCAATCGAGAAACGGGAACGGGCATAGCGGCCAATAAACAATCGTTCACAACGTTTGACGAGCGTTCGTTAATCTACATTTTCATTCCCGCCTTCCTTTCTTTTCGTTCGCCGGGCATAAACGACGCACGGGATAGAAAAGGCTTTTGAATCAGAAGTGTCTCGTCGTACAGGGTGTCTCGAGAGGAGAGGTCATAATACGAGTCGTTCTAAGAAAACGCATTCAAAGTGCACAAGGAGCTCTATTCGGGAAGTCGTTCGAAATAGGTGACATGTTTGTGTTAATGCTTTTTGTCTCAGGCGGGATACTAGAAATGTAGAGGAGAATATTGCCCTTTGTTCAAGGAACACCCTCTATAAGCGCGCGTACATGGGTGTGCGCGAATGTGTGAAAGGGGTGAGCGTGGAGTTGGGGACGCAATAAATTATTGCTCGTATAAACATCTCATATAACCGACATGCCAGACACGTCACGACGAGAATCTGGCACCATGACGGCACGCGACACGCACACGGTTATGGTCGCGCATATAGGGTGTCTTGTGCGCATACGCTTCTCATGAAATATTTCTTCGTTTCGCTGTATCCCATTTTACCTCGCTTCACATTTTAACTTCCTCATATTAAACACCCCTACATCATCAATCCTCAGCCGTACAGCAAACACACCACCAAAAGCCCTCACAAAAATACAACAATACCAAAGTCATCGAGTCTCAATCAAAGCAAACACTTTAAACATGCTTCACAAATCCAACGAACTATCCAAATCATCAGATCTTAGCCACAGATCCAAAACAATCAAAGAACAAAAATACCCAAATCGTGAATTTTGAGCCGAACGCCGTAAGAAAGTTCCCCAACAAAAATCGTACACCCTGCCACTTTAAGCGCCGTACCGTAACGCGTTGTCGAGGGAGGTCCATAAATTTGCGGGGACATCAATGAAACGTACTACCAGACACCCAGTACGTGCCGAATTCGGTAACAACGCGCAGCTGTGCGCAGCCGGTCGCAATTATCACGAGCATAACGGCGTTGTACGTACGTACGCCGGCGAAGGGATGCGCGCCGTTGCCGGATAGTGTACAGTGGGTGGCACGAGGGGTGGGAGTGGATGTACGGTGTGACACGCACCAAAAGCGTGCCTGCGCGGGAGCCACGTGCCACGGTGCAGGGTTAACCGTCAATGACGAAGGATAAAGGAGGGTTGTCGAGGTTTGGAACCGGCGAGGGGCTGGGAGAGAGGGTAGGGGTTGAAACGAGGCGAGTTCAGGTATTTCAGCCGTGCGCGGCCGAAGTACGGCTACGCTGAATTGTTTGAATTTTCACGGATTCGGCCCGAGTTACGACTGCCAGCGGCGTTAACTAAACCATCCTCGAGTTTAACGCGTTTAATTCGCTCGTGGCGCGCAAGGCTGCCTCGCGCTCTTGTGTGGCGCCGGAGTTCTGCGCGATGTTATGGGCGAGATTTTGTTTTGTCAGCGTTTACCTTGTCAACGGGGCGAGAGGCGGGAGTATTCGTCGAAAGAATTAATAGCGCGCGCGCGCACGTTCGCGTTCGTGTTCGCTGGCGTTTCTATTTTCCATAGCTGGCAGTCGTTAATCGTGGTACGTTTTAATTCCTACTAGGATTATGCCACGGCGCAAATCGGATGTGGCGAGCTCGAAGGGAACCGTCGGATCTATCCGCTGTCGTTGGATGGTCATCGGATGCATATGGTAGCAGCGATGAAACTTGCATCGCGTGGGAAATGTTCATAAAAGTTGGATGACAGGTGCGAAAAGTGGAATATTTGGGGCACGGCTCGAGATTTGCATTTTTTTTTTCACTACTTATTACCAGCGTCAACTATAGAAAATTTGCTGGTTTGATTATAACGATTAATCATGTTCGCATGGGATTCAATACTACTTTCATTTGCAAAATAGACACGTTTCCATAAGATTTCACAGCTGATGCAATTTCCATAGTCGCTACTGTACATGTACTGAGATTATAAGTGGCCGCCAGCTTTGCTCGCAATATTCGACATCTCGTTCTAACCGATCTCATTAATTTCGATTTTCACTCTACACCCACACACCCTGACGTCGAAACAAGAACGAGCCCGTTCACGTTTTTTCCCAGACCCCATCGACGTCATCGCGTTCTCTGTGCGACTTCGAATGACTCGCAACACCATTGACGGATTTTCATTTTCGATTCAATGGTCATCGAGGATCATCGAAATGACGTTCGATGGAGATTGAAAACAGACTGCGTATGATTCGCACTCGATCGAGTCGTCTGTCATTGGGCTCGAGTAGGTTGAAATGCGAGTAATTCCGAACAAGTCGTTCGTAACCCACCATCCGCCTGCACGCTCGCATACACTCACACTCTCTCTCTCTCTCGCATCCGCACAAAAAGTAACGACGCGTCGACACGCCAGCGTAATTAAAAATGACCGTCGCGATAAACGCGCGCTGTGTATCGACGCGCCCCGCCATTGAGGCATCGTTCGACTCCCTTTGAAGTGATTTTCGCCAGTTTGCTCCCGTGCCCGAGGGGAGCAAAAGGGGAAAAACTGGCTACGCGGCAAAGGCTGGCATCGTGAATAATCGGCGAATTAATTATTCTCGTGATCTAAGCACCCGACAAAATACGGCATAATAACTACGAACTCTGGCCCGACAGAACGTAATCTGTTCTTTGATACGCGTCATTCTCGACCCGGGATCGTCAACGGCATTAATCGGTATAATGGAAGCAACGGGGACGATGTCGATGAAGTGGTGCGAATCAAGGGGAGTGAGAAGAATTTAAATTCCGACCTTCTCTACGTCGCAACTCGCCGTTTAATTTCGGCCGCGAGAGCGCTGAATTCTTGGCGAACGCCGCTTAAATTATATCCGAATTATCTTCACGCGCCTCTAGGTATTCTCATTAAATTATCCTTACGCATTGCTTAACGTCCATTTTTCCCTCGTACCGCACAATCTCGTTGTGCGCCACCTAGGAACTAGTGCTCGCACGCGGCACAAACTTCTGACGTTTTAATTTCAGATTACGCCCCCGTCCCCGCCACCGCGCCGCGCCGGTTTAAACAATTAACCGAAACATCAAATTTGCAGTGCGCCGCGTTAAAATTAGACGCGAAGGAAAACGCAAACACACGGCGAACCGGAACGAAACAGGCCAGTGCGCGTCGTCCGGTAAATCGTCGACGCGGGTTCCCTCACTGCCCGTGTGCCCCCACGCGTATCACGCGGGACAGTTTCATTTTCATCGGAAAAAATCTGGTATTGTAATGAAGCGTAATGCAACGTAATGAGAATGGGGGTGGGAAATTGTTTTCATTTCTTCGTTTACACTGCGCCGGGGCGAAGTTATTACTCGAGAAATTATACGCGACTACACTTTGCCACGCGAGAGTCTACGAAGATAGAGAGAGAGAGAGAGAAAGAGAAGAGGGAGAAGTAAGAACGTAAGAGGAGAGAATGAAAAAAAGTGCCTTGCTTGTGCTGCGAATTTAAATGCCCTCATATTGTGCCGAGAAACATTTGCAGATTGAGAATATGTGGGGTCGTATGTACGGTGTTCTATTCTGACAAGACTCGTTTCTCAGCGAACGCATGTGTACGCGACGAGTTTATGATATCGTCGATTGTTAGCTTCATTTCTTCTCGCAAAGATAGCGATCTCTTGTTAATTACTCGGTGTGGTATGTATACGTTTGTCATACGGAGCGTCCATATAGTCACTGTGCACTGTAATATGTTTACATACTATGTTATTTATATGTAC
This sequence comes from Priocnemis perturbator, assembly GCA_963942575.1. Lineage (NCBI taxonomy): Eukaryota > Metazoa > Arthropoda > Insecta > Hymenoptera > Pompilidae > Priocnemis > Priocnemis perturbator. The sequence goes on from OZ012652.1 coordinate 8,211,505, forward strand.
GAATTATATACAATTATAGTGCACAGTGACTGTAATATGTTTTCATGTATCATTCATATGTACAAATGATATATAATGATAATGCACAGTGACTGTTCGGACTCCTTGTACGAAGCATTAACCCTACTTTCACACGCTGCGCTGATGTCAACAGAACTAACCTACAAAACGTCACTTCTGGCGTTCTGGTCACAACGAATTCTCTGATTACTCTCTTATTATAACGTAGCAGTATATATACGTTTGTACACTCTAACTTCAGTTGTACATAGACAATGAATCAACATTTGATGTAAAATTGGTAAATATTGCTAATTCGTGCGTTACGACAAGTACATACATACAAAGTGAATAACGATAAAAAGGTTAGAATGCTTACTTCGTTGTTGCCGTTGCCTGCATGTTTATGCCAGGTGTATTCATGTTTTGCACGTCACGAAGTACACATTTTTCAAACAGTAGCAACGCAAATTTAACTTCGCGACATTATGATTAACCTCTGCGGTTGAAAATTACTCGAGCACGACAGCAAGGACCGACCGTGTCGCTGTTCAAACGAAACTGAGCTCGCGGCGACTTGCCTAGTCAAATGAGAGTCTGAAGACTGCCGGAGTCAAATGAGGTTATAATGTGCATGATAATTAGGTCGTTGCGAAAAATGATTTCTCGCGGTAATTTTAAATGAATCTCCATTCTATTATCGTTTATAATTTACATCGTACATTATCTACATAAGCACCAACTAAATTTATTATTATTAATACACTCTTTCCTGATTATTGTTTTAATGGTTAATTTTCTATTTTAATTTTTATCGCGTTAAATAATTACCTTATTATTTTCGAGGTTTTTGACAGAAGTAATAGTTACGTCCAGCGTATTTTGCTTTCAATATTCAAAAATCTCTTTCGAAAAACCACACAATATTTGAATCGCTTTTAAGTCAACAGATTAAACTGCGCACTAATTCCGCTCAGAATTCGTTAACCGTGCCGTTTAGCCAGCCTAACAAATTCGCGCCTAAGCAACTTAATCTTCTCAAGTATCGCTTTTTTCTTCAATCAACTTATCTACCGCCAATTACCCGGAAAATCTCGCACCACCAATCTACTCGCATTAGCGCTCGCAACATCTGTCGGCGGGCTGCGTTTGATACGTACGTTTTCGATGCCATCAGACGTTTGGCACGCCGGACGAAGTCGCGATCCTATTAATAGCTTTTCGCGAACGGACCACTGGAAACGGTAAACCCACGGCAGACACGTACTCCTACATAGAATTTTGATGAACGTCGCACTCCAAATGCTCCGTGTAATAACGTAATTAGCGTCCGCTAATTGGCCCTAGACGTCATTGACGGGGGGCGAAGTAGAGCGGAGAATGTGATACGGGCCGTTTATGAAGTCTCCGCGTTTCGGTGGAAGCGTATAACAAACTGAGAATGGAGCGAAACGACCATCAACCTCGATCATTAAAATCCCGACATTTTCATATCTCTCAATCGGACGACACGGCGAGTCGCACTTAAGGCTACAACGCGCGTCCGACAACGTAATGGCGTGCGACGTCATTTTTTTCGGCCCAACATATACCGAGCTTCGAAATTTCATTTAAACGCATTCCACGTTCATAGGCGACACACTTTGCGGGCCGCGCGCAGGTTTTTCGCCGGCGCGCTCCCTGCGCTTTTATTTTTATATCGAGTGCTGCTGCCACTTTTTTTTTTCCTACCTCTCCCTTGCCCGAATGGCGAGCATTTTAATCGGCCAAAAATTCGGCAGCACTCCATTGAGGTCAAACTTTCGGTACGCGCGATGAATTGAATTAACGTTCGAACATCTGGTCGACCGGGAGTCCGGCGAAAAATTCTCCCTTCGGTGCGAGCGGACCGATTCTCGAATTTCAAACCCGACACTCGTGCGAGCGCAGATGTATGCACATATAGTGCGGGCCGGAAAAATGATCCGCAATATCGGCCCCGGGTATAAGCAAAATCCTGTTACGCGGGAGGAATTAATTTAGCGTCGGCAACGAAATGCCGTTCCACCCAATACCGGTCGGCAATGTAAACGCGATCTTGTCCGGTCCAGTGTCGAAAAACAGGAGCAATACGTGTCTTCGCCGAATAACATAATCCAAGTTTCATTACGCCGAAGATTCCAATTTTACACCAAATTCCACGCACTGTACAGTTGCCGTGAGATGCAATTTCGAACATATTATATTTCCCAAAATTAGCCATGTATTTCTATGCGTCTTCAAGCTTTATGCGTGTGCATTAAGCGCAATTACAGCTAAGCCCTGAAACTCAAAGTGTATAATTAATTAATTCCTTGGTTTTGCCAATCTACGGCGGGCCGCGGCATTAAATTTTCAGGCACGGTTATACAACCGTAAATTTTCACGCACGACGTCTGTGTACTCGCAGTTACAGTTTGTAAGTCCGCCAGCTTCTCCCTCTCTCTACCTCCCTCCGTCTCTCCGTCTCTCTCTGTAGTTCAGTAATTTTATAGTGGTGCAATTAAGCCAAATTCACGTTCCAGCTTGCGCCGCACGGACCTTAAAACGCAAGAATCCAACACAACCGCGGTGGCCAGCTGTCAGAGAGAGAGAGAGAGAGCGGAGAGGGCTGGAAAATGGGAGTGAAGGGATGGAACGGGGTGGGGTGGATGAGCGTCTAATGGAATAATGGTGGGCAGATGAAGTGATTACTTTCTTATCACCCGAAGGCAGGTGGACTATTACAGCATTCATCACGTGCCACCTGAGACGATCCGCTTTCGTGGCAATGAAACAAATCAAAACAGAAGAGAAAGAGAAAGCGGAAGTCGAACGAAAAAATGAATGGGGGGCAGAGATAATGCAAGGTGAATGTTGAAATGAGAACGAAGTCGCGAAATGTAGAAGAGAATGGGGGCGGAGAAGACAAAAGGTGAAGGTTGACAGGAAAGCGAAGGAAGGATAAAAGAAGAGAGCAAAGAAAGAGAAATGGCGAGAGGAGAGAATGCGATAAATGAGATAAAATATGAAAGTTATCAGGGGAGAGGGAATGGGATAAGAGGAAGGTAGAAGAAGGAGTGCGAGAGATAGCGAGAGGCAGCGAAGTGGAGCGAAGGAGAGTCAGAAATAAATGATCGAAGGAGAGAGGTAATACACTTAACCCCGAATTTCTCTCGTTTTCTCTCATTTTCTCCCTTTTTCCCTCGTTCACCACCCCCCGCCCCGCTCATCCTTCTCTCGCTCGCTTCTTCGCGCTCTGTAGTATAAGCGCGCAACGAAGATAGCTGTTGGGGGAGTGTAACAACCCCATTATTGAAACTTCAAGCGGGGAGCAATCATTCTGCAATTAGCAAAAGTGATTAAGTGTAGAAGCCAACGCAGCCTCCCTCGACCCCCGTTCGGTGTTCAGCGTCGTGATAGTCGTTTTCCTCTCTCGATCTCTGTCCCCTTTCTCTGCCCACGGCAACGCGCGCATTCTCTTTAATACTCACTCTCCTCGGCCGGTTTATGTGCCCTCCGTTTCGTGCGTTAGACAGTGCAAAGCAGCGGGAGTGCGATCGTAAAATACCGATCTCGGTTTATTTAGCCGTCGATTCTTCGTATAAACAGGTCCGTCGAGGGTGCGATGTTCACTCGTTTTGGCGCCGAATTAAGCGGGCTCCGATCAATGTCGCTTTACTCTCGTCGAAGATATGTGGGACGAAAGTCGTGCTACGCTTCCAATGGACACGTGTCACTCTGCTTAACCACATTTTCCAGTTCTTCGTTTAGTACCGTTTTTTTTTTTAATTTTTCTACGCTTGTTTCTTTGATCTGCAAAGTGCGCTGTTAGGGCTTGTGCGGGCGTCGTTTGATTCTCGTGGGCTGTGCAATCGTGTGGCGTGTGGATGAAAAATAAAACGGACACCACACGGACTAATTCACTAATCCCCCGATCCAATCTGGGATATAAGCTCGTTATATCTGTTGCGTTAATTAGAGGCAGCACTAATTAATTTGATTTCGCCTGTAAGCGTTATTACAGCCAAACGTTAAACGTCAACGTGTACGGCATGCAATCTTCGTAACGAATGATTATTACACACTTCCATTTGCGCATCGCGTTGTTTAGTTCCGATTAAACTTTTCCCACTCAGTTGTCCGAACGCTCAAAAACGACGATGCCCTACTTTGCGCTCTCCGCATACAGTTAGTTCATCATTCTATACGTCATAACGACATACAAATTTTACTAATACGATCAAATCGTTACCCCGCTTTTGCACAATCACCACATCCTTAACTTTCTTTCTCACATTATCCAGCCACACCTTTCATTAGCACCGGAATTTCGTCCGACGTCATTCCTTTTTTTCCATTTTATACGTCATACCCCGCGTATGAAATTTGCCAATACCAACGAATCGTTATTCCACCCTTCGCGTTTCCCAATATCAGTCACGTCCATTGGCCACCCTCCCCCTCCCCCTCCCCCTCCTTTTTTATCGCGAGAGGCCACGTGCAAACTCCTATGACCCTCGCCACGAAATAGCAACTTTACAGCCTCCCATTTGCATTCGCAGTAATCAGTTACGTCCGCACTCCTTTTGCTCGCGCGTTTATAATAAATCCGTCGTGCAAAGCAGTGTCGCGCATTATGCGCGCGAATAATAAAACTCCTCTATCTCCGTTCCTTTCCCCCTCCACGAATCTCGTCCTCGCTATACCGGCCGGTTATATCCAATCCCCTTTGTCCACCTAACCCGACACCTGTTTTAATTATCCAGCCTCTCTACTGCCAGCTAATAATTTGTAACGAGAGGGCAGTGGCGAAAAAAGAGGGAGGGGAGTGCAAAAAAAAAAAAGTGCTCCTATTCAGCAGCACACGCTTCTCGTCCTTCCCGTGGACTGACATAATTATGGCTCGGCTGGCGACAGAAATAATCGTTTCCGAGACTCTCCGCTTCCATTTTATCGGCCGCTCGATGTTTCGATGCCTGGTAATGGTTTTATGAGTAGCGCTCATTGTTGCGTTTTCTCTGCTACGCGGTCGACACTGGCGTGCCACTTTTTTGACTGTGTTACAACTTTATTTGTAGAATCTTTATGGATCGCAGTGATGACCAGGACTTGCTTCGAGAATCGGTTATAATTGTAGTAACACTGCTCGATATGTTATCGATTCTTATTACACGTAGCCCCTCGCAATTATTTTCTTGCCGCGGTTCTTCGTCGTTCTCCCCGTTTCGTCTTTGTCAGTTGAAAGCTTTAACGTCGGGGCGTTTTGCGATAAGAAGGAGGAAATGCTTAAGAAACGGGATTAATCGAAGGTGGATTAGGTCCTCGGGGATTTTTCGATAAAAACAATTAATCGACGGCTTCGGCCGCTCCCGAATGATCCAGGAAGACCTCGGCGGGATATCGAGGAACGAAAATGTTGAGAAGTTCTACGCCCTGCCGTTCGCTTTGAATTCCACAGTTCGAAGGAATCCGTGATCGTTTCGACGTTGACATCGAGGGGATAATTAATGAGTATTCCTTTAAGTAAATTGGGTGAGGGTGTCTTTAATAAAAATCCCCTCTTATATTACCGAAAGGAATGCTATGTTCTTTACTGAAACCATTCTTGAAGTAGGCCTTGTGACTTATTAATTTTTCAACCCAAAATCAGCCACAAGTTACGGCAAGCATAAAGGTTCACACGTGGCGCCTTACGCCTTACGGTTATTCAACTCAAAAGCAGTCAGGAGTTATGACAGACTTAGAGAGCGCGGTCGTCTCCGTTCAAAGTCAGGGCAAGAAGTGACGGGTTATCTGAGACTTGCTCAGGTTCAAAGTTGCACGAATTAGTCATAACTTTCTACCGGATCCATTTTGTAGCGTTCGCGGATACCCGTGGGAAACTTCACATTCCAATTTGCCAATCAGACCTCTTCGCCGGAAAAACGGAACTTTCTCGGCGAGTTCGCTTTAGACACGTATTATTTCTTCTTATCGTTGCTACTCCCGCAGTCATTAAGACAATTGCGGATAATTATAACGAGAGAATGATCGGCGCATGGCAGCGCTACCCTAACACAATTCCTCGCCATGTCGCATTCGTAGCATCCGTCATAACTCCGAATATGGATAATCCTCAATCAGCACCATTACTTACAATTATTAATTCCAAATTGATTCGAAAGACCACCGGACGCTCTGCCCGCGATTCTTACGTTAAGCCGATGCAAAGCGAAAAATAATACCAGCAGCGCACTCCGCGATAACGAGCGAACACCACTTCGAATTTGCAAATTCCTAAACAAACACCATTCCGCCTCACTCCGCGCGCGCTACTCCCGCTTCTCCGTTCCGTCGAATCCGAGTGTCAGTCCAACAAAAACCCGGGCCGCCGGCGACGCGACGGGCGCTCGATTATTTTTATACTACCAACGTGCTTTTCAATTTCGCCGGTATCCGTCGGGTTAGTTTTAGCGAATTTTCGCCCTAACGCGGGCCGCGTGGGTGTGTGCGACCGCTATCGATCTCGCGCGGCGGGGAAGGGTGGGCTCGTAAATTTTATTGAAATACCTGTGTCTCGCCGTGGCCCCCAGGACGCTTTGAAGGAAGCGCTCTCCCTTTGTGCATTGCATTGATCACCGGGGCCGATTTCGCGAGGTGAAAAAGGGGCACCGAGATAAGGAGGAAGTTGGCGGGCGTGAAAGAAAGGGAGTAGGGATTTGGCATCGGGACTGGAATCGGTGCGGGGTGAGTGAGCGAGGGGCGGAAAAAGAGAACGGCGTGGGAAAGAGACGGGGCAAGAAGGGAAGGGAAGGCGAGAAGGATGGAAACTATGAATAAATAGAAGCGGAGTAGGAGAAAAGTCGGGCTGAGGAGAGGAGCAAGGAGTATGGTAGTGATGAACAAATTATTGGGAATTAAGAAGCGTGGATTTTTTGGGAGAGAGTGCCGAGTGCGGTGGTAGAAGATTCGGTAGAGATTGATAAGGATGGAAGTCGAGGAGAGCCGAGTCGGAGACTGGGTTTAAGAAAAAGACAAAGCGCGATAAGAAATATGTAAAAAGCTGCAGGCGGTGAAGGAGATTAATAAATGCCGGAAAATACAGGACGGATGCAACGTGGAGAAGAGAGTAGGGATTGGGATACATTTTTCAAAACCAAGTTCCATTCACCCCCGACCGAGTGAAGGGGTGAATTGGATTATGCCGAGCTGCTCGCCTCGTTGAATTTCCGGAACGTGTTTATTTATTTATTTCCCGCTGCGTCAGGGCGCCGGAATCGTCTCGGTTGTTCTTTCGGTAAAAGCCCTAGCACCGCGGTGTTTTCTGTTCGTTGCAGTAAATTCGCACTCGATCCGATTGTTACCTCGTCGACGAGCCTACGACGAGCTAATAAAAGCATCCGATTACGCGCACGCGTCAAATTTTTCTCCCACTTCCGGCCGAACGCGCGAGATACATCAGACTGCAACCTGCGACCGACTAATATAACAATAAATATCCCGCGCGTAACGAAGAGCACGGTACTACTGAGAGCAGGACGAATTCCCGCGGCGCGTTTATTATGCAAAAGGAGGCATTGATCTTTCGTGCTCAGAGTCGCTGACAGCGGAGGCCGGGGCTGGGCAAAGGAAAAACGAAGATTTCCTCATAAATCTGGCATGCCGTTTCGGCATTGTACCGTTGAAATGCACTTGGTTGCATTTCGATTTCCTCCTTACTTATTTACCCTCCCCCTCCCGCCGCTCTCATCCTCCTACTTCCGTTTCGTCCGCTTATCTTCGGGGGCCGTGTTGTCAGATGCTCGACTCGGAAATTTCCATGGCGCAAAAGGCAGCTTGTTCTCTCTCCGCTCGTCGGGATTCGCGAAAGTTTTCGCCGGGACGGATCTCGAGCAGAGCGCCTCCGCGCCACGCCGTCTTTTTCGTCACTTGCCTAGCGATGAAACTTAATTCGAGAAGGCGGCGAAGGACTCGTTCGGAGCCGGTCAAACGAGCGGATTGTGTTGTTTACCAAATGTCGCGCCTCTTTCACGCCGCCTCTTGCGGCATTTGCCAACATATTTCAATGCGCCGTTCCCATTCATTCTTGCTGAACCATAGTTTGTGCAAAGAGACGAGCACTTGGACGGTTCATTTAATATTGATCCAGCTTCGACTTCCTCGCATTCTCTCGCTCTATACAATTATGTGTTCTTTTTATTACGTAACGTTAATGGTGATATTTAGTAATAACAATGCTTTATGTCTAAGCGGTGCCGCGGAATTTTTGACAACCACTGCCCCCAACGTTTATTCGTTACACTTCCACGCACTCTAATGGTCCACCCCCTCTGACCTTTCCCCGTATCCCGCGTCATCGAAATTCCCGTCGACATCAAACAGTCGCCGAGCACTTCAATATTCGTTTCTTCGCGGCGATAAACGTCGACGACCGGGTGAGCGTCAAAATTTTCATTCTCACCCCTCCCCTCCCCCCGGATTCTCCCCCATCCCGCAAACCCTCTGAACCCAACATCGTTCCCGATTCACGTAACATCAAAACCGTCCCGACGTCCTCCTTATTCATTTCCCCCACTCCAGTCTCCACTGTTTTACATTGCACCCCCTTCCACCCCTCCCCTCGCTCACCCTCGACAACCCTCTCGCCGCCCCTCCCGCTCTTCCTCTCTTCCTCTCTTCCTCTCTCCATAATCCATCGTATATATTTTCATTTTAAATACCCGCCGCTTCATCGTTTCGCAAACGAGATTGCTACAGACAGAAAAAGTGGGAGGGGGAGGGAAAGGGTGGGAGGAGGATGGTCCGGGCGAGTGGGGGGAAAGAGGGAATATCGAGTATTCCATGGAAATGGGTCTCAGATTTTCATGCTTTGAGGAAAGTGTCGCCTCTCTCTGGCGAATTCGAATTCGCCTTCGTCAAGGGATGCATCGCTCTTGGTTATCGACGAGGCACGATTGCGAGTAAAAGGGTGGATACGGATGTGCAGCGAAATCAGTGTGCGTATGTGTGTGGGTGTGTTTCTCCGTCAACCTGTATAAAACTGCGTACACTCAGCAGCAAAGTATCCGTGCGCGTTTCACAGGAATGCGCCAAGTACGAGAAAAATTGTACTACGCCTGAACTCCAAGTGACGCTTAAAAGAATTAAGTGCAAATATCCTGAGTATGAATATTTCGAGATAGTCTTGAAAATTATTTCCGTTCCTATTTTCACGCGGCGTGCGCGTAAAAATGTCGGCATGCCAGCGAGTAGGCGATGTTGTAAAAGTGTATATACGTCGGGGTATTTATCGATATACGTACGTAAAGCGTCGAGTTTCTACCGTGTGTATGCAGAAGCGCGTGCACTTTAATATCTCTATAGAGGCATGCACGCGTAAATACACTTATACATTCGTGATAGAGAGAAAGAGAGAGAGAGAGAGACAAAGTAAAAGAAAGTGGAGAGCTTTGGCACTGAAACGACAGGGACGGTCGGGCGTGAAGTCCAATTAAGATGTTTTTCAACGGGCGGGCTTTAGTCTGCAGACATCGGCATATCTAGGCGTCGCGACGCCCCGGCCTACCGGAGGGCTGAATTCATATACATACATGAATATATTTCGCCTGTTCCCCCAATCAAGTGTCCTCTCTCTGTCTCCATCCCTCTCTCTCTTCTCACCTTCATCCCCATCCTTATCTCTCCCTCTCTCTCTCTCTCTCTCTCTCTCTCTCTCTCTCTGTCCCTCTCTCTCTCTCCAACACGAACGTTATCCGACGGGAGAGCTTTTGTCCGGCGGAATATTTTTCGGCATACTTCTAATGGAGAATCAGGGCCCCGATTCTTCCACATCTCCCACTCCACCCCCTTCCATACCACCCTTCGTTTTTTCGCTCATTAACAGCTCGGCCGTTTTAATTTTTTCGGCAACGTGCCTCTCTCGTTATAACGAGAGCGTGTCACAGGCTTCAGGCTGTCCGTATTTTCCGTTTCTCTTTTTTATCCCGCATTGCAACCCCTCGCTCCTCCTCCTCCTCCTTCAGGTAGCCTCTCTTTGCACGGCGAGCTGAAACGAAAATCGCGTAAAGCAGTGGAACCGCGACGACGAATTATATGTGCGGTGCGAGCCGTTTAATTGCGTGTAAAAATAGGCGACGTGCCGTGGACAAGGCAGGGGGGTCGGGATGGAGAGTGCGGGGGAAGAGAATGTTTAACGCGAAAGTTTTGCAATTCGAATGAGAGAGTAGATGGGCGGGTCGCGGTTAGTGTGATTAATACTTGTATTGTGCTCTACGCTCATTCGCGCTCGGCGTCAAGGGTGGATATATATAGGTACAAGTGGGACACTTCTTTTTTCACTATTTTTCCTCGTTCTTCACTCGTCACAACGGCCGCTGATTTTCCTCCCTGACACTCATTAACAGTGGCTGGTTATTTCGACTCTTTTTCTCTCCCACCTCCCCGGTATCCCTCCCCCATCGTCCTCATTATGATACAACGCTGACGTGTATTCCGCTTCAGATTTTTCCGGTTATTTTTGGGGCGGACGTAAATTGAACGGGACGCCGGTAAATGATGGACGTCAGCCTGACTGACGGCGAAGGACGCGTCACGTGTTAATTTGCCGTTACCGTTGTCAAGGATTAATCCCGTCCATTTATTTTTTCCTTTTTTCAGACACAATGCATTCTCACGACGCGTACTTCTTACGTCAGAGTGCTCATGAATAATCGTCCGAATTCACGGCTCGGTCCTTAATTTCGTATGACAGCCGAGCATGCTGCCACCAAAATCTCGCCCGTCCACGCAGTACAAGCGACACGCCACAATCTGCCGGGAATAAAATCGAAAATAGAGCCCCGTGTACACAGTCGCGCCTTACGATGACGCCGAGAATATATACGCGCGGCTACGAAATCCGTCGCCTTTCACCGTCATAATCCCGAACGCTTTCGGATGTCGCCGCGACGTTGATTAATTAGACAAGCGTAATTAATTCGAGAGAGCTGAACCGCGACGGCATTAATGTCGTAGACATTCGCCGCCAAGCATCCAGCGCCGTGAGCGGTAGCAGGAGCCGCATGCCGGGACGACGATCCGCCGCCGGCCGATTGGCAATCATCATCGGACAATACATCCCGAAGTTCCCAGCGTGTTTTGCTCCCTAATTGTCTGCTGCCGCAGGAGAAGGTGGCGGTGTCCCGATGGCGCGCGATTATTTATCGCCGCGCCACTGACGCTGACAATTCGGCCATCGAGCAAGGAGGGAAGAAGCTCGATATCCGGATATCGACGTTCCGATTGCGTCCGACGATATTCGCCTGTCGTTTAAGCGCCGCACGATAAGAAAGTCACTCTGCTCTTTAACCCTTTAACGCTCGATGCGCTTTTATTGAGACGAATGCCGACGCCGGGTGACGCGTGCGTCCGGTGTCCGGTCGAAAGTTCATGGCACGCTTTAAGAATGCATGCATATTTGCAAATGTGTGTATGCATACGTCGCGTACGCGGACGATTTTTGGCAGTTTTTAACCGTTAATAGTCGGCATTCAAGTGTTTCGTTACGCGCACAGTTTGGGGTATAATACCGCAAATTAAAACGTCAAGCGGGATGACGATGTCCGATAACGAGACGCGACGAAACGTCTATTGCGCGTGAGCCGAGCGCTGAAAACGCGGCTCGTTACTTGCCCTTATGATGCACGTCGGCGTCTGTGTCTGTGGCCGGCCTCTGTAAATGATAAGCGCACACGTACGCCCCGCTGAATATGTATGGGTACGTAAGTGCAGAGCGGCCGCCATTTATCACGCACTCGAAAGGGAAACGCTTCATTAACAGGGAAATATAATGAAGACGAATTATAACGATCTATCATATATCTCCTCGTTTTTCCGAGCGGCCCGACCTCGGGAAAATGCCCGACGGCGGCCGAATCGTGCCGGAGTTTACTATGGACTCTACATAATGTTTCCTGGTACATCCCTCGCCGTCCATTGAGCAGCGAAACGAATAATCGGACGAAATCATTCGACTTTACGCGTCTCGGAACATAAGTCGCGAGAAAGTAGAACAGAATCAAACGAACAGAGTGGAGTCATTCTTTCTACCGACAATGTTGCTTGTTAGGCGCGAAAGCGTGGAAGGGCGGAGAGAGGAAAGTCTTTTATCGGCGTATCAAAACTTGCTCGCTCGACCTGCGAGCGGAAGTAACGGTTTAGCACATATCGCTCCACCGCACTCCATTCGCCCGGAGACGTTTCCTGTTTTTCAAGAGTTGCGAACCGGCGCGCATGACGGGCTCGCGCGGCAGAGGAAGACTGTTTGACAAACGCCGCAACTTTTGCAGGCGAAATTTGAACGTCAACGCGGTTATGGCAACTTCGTCCCATATTTGCCAAGCGTCCGCAGACTTAGAGGCGCTCAAAGGGCAAAGGGCAGCCCACTATTTACGCCTGAGCCCCGAAAACGCGGCGGAAAATTTGAAAATGCCAGCCGCCACACCGGCCCCGGGAGGATTCTTTTTTCCTCCCATCAGTTTGACACAGTTACCTCACTCTCGGCCGGCCCCGCCTAAACGCTGCGAGGGTACACTTATTAAGTTTGCGCTTAACAAACTTTCAGTCGCCGGGACGACTACAGTGAGTAGCGTGTGGATGCACAACTTACGCGGTAGAATATTCATTTAAAGCAGTACATTCGTCCACATTCGTACGTACTGCGCACCGTGTGAAGCTAAGCTGCGTATTACACGAGAATACTGTAGAATTCGAAGAAAAAGGAGAAGTGGCGGAATCTGTAATGAGTGCATCCAAGATCGGAGTGCGGTTTTGTGTATATCATACAGACACATATCATCGTACTATTTATCCGGATAGCGGCAAAACGTAGGAAACATTCTTTCGCACACCTCTCGAGCTTAGCATCGACCTTTTCAAGCAACGCAGCACAATAAGAGGAGACATTTTCCGTCTACGACGCGACGGCGTTGGACTCGGGAAAACAAGATTTGCGTGCTGGAATCTTCGCCCGATTGCCAACTGGCGGCACGACACTCACGGGCCAATTAGCACGATTGCCGCTAGACGGTTGTGTCTTAATTAGATGGGCACGTTTACGTATTCATTCGCCCGCGCTGGCATGTTCTCTACCCCGGGACACGGCGTTGCGTTACGCACAACGGCGCGGAATGCTGGCCCCGTTATTAAATACGTGCCACTTTAGGGGCGGAGATTTTGCGCGGGAACGAAGCGGCCCGATGTCGTGATTTAATGAGCGAACTTTTTTTTTCTCTCTCTCTCTCTCTCATTCCACTACCCCTGCCCCGACAGCCCGCTCATTCGAACGAGCGTAACGACGGCAATTAGAATTTTTATCGTCTGCGAGTGGCTTACGAGCGTAATTTGTGTCGACGAATTTTGTCAAGTCTTGGCCTGGGTGGTGTGGTACATTGAAAAATGGTGCTCTTCTGAGAAGGGGTGCCGATGATCGGTGTTGGAAATCGCTCAACGTTGCAGTGTCGTAGTGTGGAATACCTGAAGTGAATCGAAGGGCCTCGAGCAAGTGTTTCGAAAGTCGGACGAGTGCAACGTTGCGACAATAAATACGATGATAATGCCGTGACGTCGTAATGTCGTAATACGGCAGTCTCTCACCGACAAGATTTTCGCCGGCGGGCATAAGGAGCGCGCAACACCTGGGCAACTGGCGAAAGTCGTGGCGCCATTGGCTGTCGCTAGACAGAAAAGGAAAAGACCCGGGGAGGAGCGTGAGAAGGGCTCGAGAGAGATTTATCGACTCCGTGAAAACATGAAAAGTGTCGCCTGGCAGCTTCGGGATCGTTGGAGTTGACGAAGGGGCTGTGAGCATAAGAGGTCGGAGGACTTTTCCGTCCCATAGAACTCTTATTTCCTCTCCCGCTCGCTCGCATCAAGCCTCAGCCCCTGCCGATCCCCTTCAACCCCCTTCCCCGCTCGCACCCCTGCTCAAGGCCTGTCAAAACAAATTAATTGTGGATATTAATGACGAGAGCGGCAGACTGCGAGGGCGAGAGAAATTGATTAAAAACGGACGCTCCCGAATAATCTAATCGGACGGCGAGCATCCGGCGATTAATTTCCGACCAATGAGCGAAGCAGTGCATCGCCGGGCGTTCGGCAGAAATTAATTATCGCACGGCGATAACTAAGACACGCGCGCGACTTTGTCGCTCACCTCAGCCCTCTTCGCGCCTGAAGAACGTCCATTTCACGTACCTCGGTACCTGCCCACTTGCCGTCCACATTCTCCGCATCACCTGAAAACGCGTCAGTCAGCGCGTCAGAGGTTCGCGGCTCACGCGAAGACAATCGAAACGAATAAAGCACCCGCGATGCCGAACGAGCCCTATCCACCTGCGAATTCTAAAAACCGATGAAACCTTCTAATAATTACTTCGACCTTCTTGCCGCCCTCGCCCCAAGCGCGGCCGCCTCATTTTCTCCGGAATAGAACGGTAACCGGAGCGCATAATGACCGGTCCACAACAAGCCTGCAAAGTTTGGAAATCGTGAACGGCGGAGCTTACGTACCGGCAATGTAACGACGCGAATATCGCCTTGTTATCGAAAGGGTTGAGGGTGTGCGAGGGGTGAGGAGGGGTGAGTGGTGGAGCGCGAGAGTACGAGAGCATGCGCGGCCGATAACGGCGCCTCGCATTTGCGGATTTGCACACGCTCACTGTCGCAGTTGTAAATTCGTTAATTAACTAAGGTAATTGCTTCTGTAGCCCGGTAATGCGTTCAATCCTGGACAGGGGCGCGACACCGTTGCGCGTCATACGATAGCGATAGCCGCGAGTTGGCTTGTGTTCGAGACAGAATTGTTAATTACCGTGGCACTCGCCCCCCTCCCTCCCCTATTCCCAGGCCTCTCACTCTCGCGCACACTCCCCCTCGATGAATATTGTTTTGTTCGGACGAATTTCAAACGGATTGAAATGGAATATTATATACCGCGGCGCGGCGTCGGCCGCCTCGCGCAGATCGTGCGTCACCGATCCGGCCATATCGTTTTGTACTTTAATGCGCCCGCGAAATTATGATCGATGTCGTCTGTTTTTACTCGCCAGCCGTCGTCGTCGCCGCGGCTACGCGCACAAACGGACCCTACGTGTCGGACAGCTGTGTAAACGGAAATTGGCGCGCATTCGCAGTATAATTCGACGTCAGTCAAAATTACAGTTGACGCGAAGCCGCGACGAGCGATATGCAAATGGGGCGTAGGGCGCGTTCCTTCGGTTTTGTCGGGGCAGACGTCGGTAGAGGGACGCGGCCGCGTGCCTGTAAGGGTCTTGACAGCGGGATAATAAGAGCGTGAAACGCGCGCTGACGTCATTTGCGAAATTTCGCCACGAGCCGGCGCGGCGCGGCGGGGCGGGCAATCAATTTCGGCGTCGATTTGGCGCCCCAAATAGACACGAAGATTACAAATTCTAGACCGTGTGCCCCGGCCGTATCGATCGACACTTTATATTCCCTCCCGCCGTTGAGTTTTAATTAGGGCCGTCAGCGTTCGGGTAATTCAATAAAGCCATTATATCATTTGTCGGCGAATAACTACATACGCGGCCGCGCATATCGATATACATATATTAGCGGGCAAATTAATACCGCACCAATCACGCTCGCCCCCTCCCACTATGCCCCTGTTCCCGTTGACGAATCTATTGTACGATCAATTGGGATCGTATAAACACTCGACAAAGCCAAACTGCCTAAGTACAAAACCGCCGTCGGCTAGGTTGTCAGACGAATTAATCGTCATATTGTAACGGCACAATGTAACATTACGACGCGCGTCATTGTGTATCTCTTGCAATCCGGTAATTCCCACGTGCGCGCATAGGCTCACACTCTCCCGGCGAACGGTAATATCTATATTCGACGGTGTAATATTCGCGGTGGATCAATATCGGCCAATCACGCGAGTCATGTGTCACGCGAATCGATATCGTCGCTTTAGCGAGTTGCATGTTAATTTGAAGAGTGCTGATTGTCACCCGTCTGTATGGCATAATTATGATCGAGACGCGTTGCCGAATTATTTATGAGGTTTATAGTGGAAAAAAGGGCTGTAATAACGCAAACGTCAATATAAATTTCACCCCTTGGGAGATTGTGATTGTAGAGAGAAGCACGCTGACGGGACGTTGAAACGGAATAATATCGGTCCTGCCGTTGTGGGCTTTTTGATTTTTGTTCAATTTCTTACATTCACCGCGAGCTTTTCGTTAGCGTGAAACGCTTAAGTGGGATGCGAGAGAAAATGCGCGCAACAAAGTTCAAAGCCCTTGACTGATCATTAATTTTCACGTTCGCGTTGCGCAACGTCGACATTATGACGATGCGTTTATTCTATGCGCCCGGCAGAAGTGAATATAATTCGAAGCTTTAAAATGCGGCCGATGATATTGGCGAAGGGACACTCGAGCATTGTTGTACCCACTCCATTATGTCGCTTATTGGATTATTGATGGATTCATGGCACTCTTTTGTCCGCGAAGGACTGCGCGATTTGTTTGTCCGTTTGATTGATTGATTTTATTGAATGAGAAATTAATTCGAGCAAGAGGAGCGTGCGCGCGCGCGTGCCGTCACAAGTAGTCCGGCTCGAATTGTTAATAATGCTGTTGTAATTGTCGGTAGTTCACAAATTACGCGTGCGGTCAGAGAATTACGATATATTGTGAACGAGATTGAATGAAATCCTAAATTGCAATGAAAGGAATAGAATAAACATTTTTATGCCGTTGGCGTAAGTTTCGAATATCGGGGGTTTGCATAATATAGCAACCTTTATTCCGTACTAATTATAATTCCCAGACAAGCGGGACGTGTCTAGAGTCTAGAGGGATATTCATAGAAATGGATGGAGACAGACACGGCGGGAGAAGGAATTTGCCTCTGGCTCGAACGTTGAGGGCAAACCGCGTATGTTTGCCGTCTCGAATACATCTCGAGTACATCTCAAATACATCGCTGCCAATGGATGTACGCAAATCAGTCGCGGACACGGTACGTATGACACGTTTATTCAACTCCAATTTATTCCGAGTCATATTTCACCTCTTACCTAATTTCGAATTACTCAATTTGACCGATAAATTAATGTGATTGATTTCCTCGGGTTCCGCATGGGAGAGGGGGGAGAGAAAAATTTACAATTACGCGTTCCAGCGTGCATTTGGCTTCGATACGTCAATTTGCCGGAAACACGTTGGAAGTACTAGGAAAATTAAACTGCAGTCGCCGTGGACCACTGAATCGACTCATTGATCGTGAACCACGGATTTCGACGTACGGCAAATACATCGCATCAGTCCAATTCATTCTCAGAACAATATCCGTGTTCTGCGTGAACGAACGAACAGCAGACATCTTGAACCAGACATAGAACCTTGCCAAAAAATACGAAACCATATTAGATGACGTCGACATCACGGCAAATTCCTATTCTCTCGAGGAACCCTACTCTTCCGTTTTCTTCCCTCAACCTCATGCACCTTCACATCGTCCGGCTTGAGAAGCAGCTTTTTAACTTTCTCTCTCTCTCTCTCTCTCTTTCTCTACCCGGTAGACGTGACGAGGTAGAATTAAGTGTAGGAAGAGGAAGGGATGCATAGCGCGGAGGGATGGAAAGGGATGAAGCGATAGAATGAAGGAGGAAGAGTGAAGGAGTAAAAAATCTCTGTGGGTTGTTCAGTGAGGGCTCGTCGACGTGTGTTTGCCCTCTCGAGTACATCGCTAGTAATGTATGCACGCAATCCAGCCGGCGGATGGACCGGAGGCGAGGGGGTGGGAAAGGGATGGCCAGCCGGTTTTCCGGAAACATATTCTATGCATACATGCATGTTCAACACCTGCGAAGCACCGACCATCGTCCGGCAGCCAGGATGTTAAATTACGGCATTTAAATAATTTCATTTAATCTGTGCGTCGCCCTTCCCTTCCACCCTCCCGGGGCTCTGTCCTTATCTTTCTTACACACCCTTTCTCTTTCTCTCTCTCTGTCTTGCTCTCCACGTCGTTTTCTCTATCCTTATTTTCACTTTATAACGTGCCTGTATTCGTCTCCTTGAACAAGACCAGCCCTCAGATGCCTTGATGATCATGCCGACTTTGTAATGATTCCATAATCATTATTTCTCCCTGCACTCACGGTATTTTCCGTCGGACATTCCCGACAGCTCGAAAAATAATAGATGGGTTATAAGGTTTACACTGGATCTTTTTTCCGCGAACGAAGACTTTTTCGTTTAACTCGAGCCTCGGTGAAACTCGATCGGAACGTAAATGTAATTTTGCGCGAAGCATCGATTTCAACGTCCTCATGAATTTTTTCCTTTTTTTTCTCAGGCCAAGTCCTTTTAATTTTCGCGATCCTTTGATCGGGTCGGCCAGTATTTGCTTTACGAAATCAAAGAGCGATGATTTCATACGAGATGAATTTAAGTTCTTGATATATCCTGTGCACGAAAACTGGCATTCCGCTTTGCGATCATTTTTCCGCGTATTATCGGCGCGAGGCGCTTCTACTTTCCACCGGTTTATGCAATTTTCCAAGACATTTATTTGGCTCTCAGATCGACGCTATTTTTTGTATGCGTCCTCCGACATATACTGGATAAATTATTGCTTAACAAACGCCATCATCAAACTGAATTAATTTGACAGTCGCACAACAAAATGAATTACCTCACCCATGACAAAATACTCGAAACGCTTGAATCAATATCATCTGGCAGTTAGACAATATCGTGTTCTTCAGAATGCGCACGTTTTCTCGAACACGAGAATATCCGCTGAAGGCTCTTTTGAACGACGAGATAGCGAAGAGACTATCGGGACTGCTGAAAAGGTAGAAAATCTCGGGCATTGCCATTTGGAATCCTTAAAATCAGCATCAGAATGCGACAATGAAACTTATCGACACGCGGTCGCGGTTCATTCAACTCGCGTTCGATTCCTAGGGGTTCTTTGTGCGGAGAGGGAGGAAAAGGGGGAGGGGGGGGGGGGGGAAGGCAGGAAACATTTTGTTCGACGGCAAAGGAGCTTGCACGCCAGTCGCGTAACGAATACATTAACCCGCCGCGACGAAGTGCTCGTCGATTCGCACGAACGTGTCGTGCGGAATGCTGGGATATACTACGTCGGAAACGCGGAGCGCGAAAAGGTGCGACCGAAGAATAATGTTTTATTAGCCCACGGCGCACCATGCAGCAATCGCACAATTCTAATAACAGCACCGACACCCAGCGAACTGCGCGAAAAGGAACGCTATTTAATACGAATGCGCCGGCGCAGGTAACACATGCGAACATTCAGCTGCACGCGACGCCGGATAAAGTACGTACACTGAAAATCTATCAAAGGAGAACTTAGAGTAATTTGAATCTCCCGAACCTTACTCGCGTCTAGCAAAAAAATGATTTTTTTTTCACACCAACGGAAATGCACCTTGCGAGAGAAAACATCGTGAATTTGTGAAGGAGAGCGGGACTTTGGGAGAGTGAGCGTGAAAAGAGTTGCATACAGCGTGCGAGATATCGACGATAGGCGGTCTCACGTCTTCGTTATCAGGCGTTCCGCGTGCCGATTCCGTGCGAACGTGTCGGGGGAAAAATATAATTGTCACGTGGGCCCGAGCGCGCAGCTTTTTTCTCGTATAAAATCGTTCCGGGGATACGTGTCGACGCAGGTGCATGCGGTGGATTAAAGGCGCCGTTCGGGGTCGGGCGTCGCAGTGTGTGCATACACGTGAGGTTTCCCTTTTTCCGAAAAAAAAGAAAGAAAAAACCGCCTGCCTCTCTCTCTCTCTCGTTTTTTTCCAACTACGCGCCAACGTTAAGACCTTGGAAAATCGTCGGGCGCATATTTATTCGCGACGCGTACAAACCCGATACACATACCGACCGCGGGCAAAAACTGATGCTGCGTATGATTTCGGCCGAAATCACGTAATCGGCATTTTTACGCGAGAGCACCGTCGACGGACGATCGGCGGAAGGAATTCACGAGTGGAACCGAAAGGACGAAACAGAGTGCACATCGCGTGCTGTAATGCAAAACCGTTCACAGAGAAGCGTTACGTGTCGCAATCAGCGGTTCGGCGTTACGCCAATAATGTCGCGGATTGAAAAGGAAAAGGAAGGAACGAGCGCTCGCACGGAACACGAAGCAGCGCCGTTCGCAGGTGTCCTCACGTCGTCGGCCGTAGCATAATGCGATGGCTCGCTACGACTATTTAACTGCGGAAAGACTCGACACTCTCCCCTGACCCCGCTTCCGCATATTCCGCCGCCGGCTGAGAGGAAGGACGAAGGGTAGAATCGAAATAGGAAGCGAAGGGGACGCGGGAGACGAACGGAATGAGAGTGGCGAGCTGGCGAGGGAGGAAGGTGGGAGGAAAAAATGAAAGGGGAAATGAAAGAAAGGCGGCGGGGCGGGGGAGGGGGCGAGGAATAGTCGACGGAATTAAAGAAGCGGAATAAACATGCAAATGCGGGCCACTTTCTATCTTTATCACTTCGCGCTGAATGCAAGTGTGCCGACTTAAGCCGCGCGGCGCAGTTTGTAAGACGGGCGAGCGGCGGGCGTAAGGACGGGAAGTAAGAACGGGGTGGGCTGGAGATTTTTAAAGGCTGCCAGTTGTAATTGGACGGCGACGGAATTAAGCGCATTATCGTCGCGGAGCAATCGGAATTGATTATATACGATATATACGACATATCGTTAGCAGATGTAAGTGGTCTCTTCCGAAGGGCCGAGATTCGTTCTCTAAGAAAAATGTGCAAATCAGCGAACTGCGCAAAGGCCAGCTCACCACGCGCCGTCGCGATTATAATTTGAAATGAAGGAACGCGCCCTTTGCATCCGTAATCGCGTTGTCCGCAAAAATCGCACGCAAACAGGTCGTTCCGTTTTCAGCACGATTCCGGCCATTTTTTTTCACCTCCCCCCTCGCGCTGCCATGCATATTTCCAGCTCTCATTCCCGATGACGACCGGAACCGCTACTTTCCCTGCTTTTCATCTTTCCACCGGCGGCCGAGTAGAATGCAACAAAAGTAATGCGTTCAGCGTTAATGAGTCAGATCCCGCGAAAGTAGTGCGAGTTTGCACGGAACGCTGGCGGATACAAAGGGAAACGATTTCAACGTCATAAATTAATTATTGACCGGCCGTGCGCTTGTTTATTGTCCCGCGGAAAGTTAAAGAGCCCGCTCTCCGCAGCTAGGGTTCGAGAGGAGAGGAAAGAAGAAGGGGTGAGCGGGATCGGTGCCATCGCCAACCAGTTGCGTACCGAGCGTAGAAGACGAAAAGTTCGCTGCTTGACTTTGCTCGTGAAGAAGTTTCGCGGTCATGAAAATTTCCCTCCCTGCCTCTGGTCTAACCGACCGCCCTCCACCATCCCCCTACCGCCCTTCATCCCCCTCTTCATCCACAGCGTCGCCCGCGCGCTTCTCAATCTTTCCCGACCCGGAAAATGTATGCGACGAATTAATGCTAATTCGGAACCATGACGCCGGGTCATTCGGCGAGAATTCGCCGCAATAATGTCGCCGCAAGTTCCCTCCGCACTCGCTCCGCCGCGATTATAATGTATAACCGTTGGTCCCGTTGACAGAGCCCTTCTGGCGTGCAAGGATTTTGCGAACGAAAACGGTATCTACTTGCTCCGATCGAAGATTCTCTGCTGCACAGACGAAGGCAGCATTGTTGCGGCAATTTTTTATTATCTTTCGGACTGGAGTTTGGTAACGTCGTACTCTTTACGTCTTTGAGAATCACGGGTTACCTTGCCACGATTATCGCAGCGTCGATTCGTGCCTAAGAAGCCGACGTAATAATTGGCATAATACACGACGCCGCTGATTGCTCAGTCTCGATCCTTAATTGGCCTAAAATTTTCATTATCCCTCCGGTGGGAAGGATTCGCTAAGTAGGCCGCCGACGGCGCTGGTGGCGAAGTAAATATTTTCCCTCACCCTGGGAGTCAGTTATTTCGCCAGGCCGTAATAAGTTCAAATGAAAGAATCTCATTTGCCAGGACGCGAGCTCCCGCTCCCTCCCGCCTCGCCAAAAGCTAAATATTAATTTGCCGGCCTATTACCGCGCGTCCGGTAAATTCGATGAAAGTTTTCGCGCAACTCAAAAGTGTTCAGCCGTGAATGAAAAGAGACAGGGGATGGGGTGGCGGCTGGTTTCAGGGAAGTGAATTGAACGAGAAACGTAATCGACGGTGACGATTTTTCAATGGGCCATTTTTGACATTCATTACGACCGAGATTTGCGGCAAATTTTGTGCCCGTTTAGAGGAACATTCTGGATCGATGTGGTGATCGACATTCAGCCTTGGTGTGTGGTTTTCTAATTATCGTCTGTTTGCAATCGTCCACGAAGTCAAAATCTTTTTATGTTTATGTTCTTCATTACAAATAGCGATTATTTATTTTGTTGACAAAGATAAGCAGCGCTGAATGAGGAGAGAGAGTAAGTCGAGGAATGAAAATGATCGTTGACTTCGTTGCACGGTCGACGGGAGTCGAATAATTACTTCGTTCCGATGCGAATGGAATTTACGGGAGGGAAAAAAAGTGGGAAGGGCTCTCGCCTGCTTTTTTTTGCATTCATCACTCTCCTAGCTAGTAACGAATCAATTTTTATTCGCAGCTTTTTTCACGCACCACTGTGCCGAATCTATCTCTCGCACTTTCTCTCTCTCTCTCCTTCTCATGGTCTCTACCATCACTCCACACTTTGCGGATCCCAAGTGTGAATTTGCCCCGATTTATAATCCTGCTCCCGGATATTTTTTCGCTAATTCAATATCGTTTCGCGCGAATTTATCGAAGGGATATACTCGACGTGCAGAGTGCGACGAATAAATTGTTCCAAAAAAAACAAAAGAGCAAAAAAAGACGCAACAACGGCAGATGATTTGCTCACTTCCGTTTTAACGCTCGTCTCATTAGGCAGATGAAAATCCCGTTCGCGCAAAATGAGCTTCAAATCATGTCGGAGTCCCGGTGAAACTCAGCCCGATGCTAATCACTTCGTACAATAAAACGTTTCAGGAGATGCAAATAATATTTCTTGCGCGCACCTACGTTCTTCTGTCGACTGAACTCACCTCGCGCTGTTTTGAATGCAGAAACGCATAAGGAATATCTTTCCGTCATCCAGTTTAAGACGGTATCCGTGGCCCTTAGAGATGTTAAGCACGGATGGAGTTATAAAAAATTCAATTCCTCCGTCGTTGCATCCGCGAGGCAGAGATGAGCGCGGACCTTTGTTCGGGACATTTCCCTTTTTTTCCTTCCCCTCCCCCATCCCACCAACCGAAATATCCGTTTTTATGTCGGGATAAAAAAGTTATCCCTCATGATAAAGTTCGCCATCTTCGTCTGTGGTTTCGGTGCGTAAAGAGGTCTATGTATGTAGAATGCCTTAATTTGCGAACGAATGGCTGGGCAAGGATGAGCGATGAAAGCCAAGATAGTACAGTCGATTGCAGGTCGAAATTAATGTGTCTTAAGTATTGAAACTCGCGAAGGCGAGTGTGAGCGTGTGAATACAGAAATCCGGCAGTTTTTTTCATGCGCCAGTGATGCAGCTCGGGCATAAGTCAGACGTAAATGAGACTTAAGCAAGAGCTATTCGAAACATAATCGGGATGTAACTGGCACATAGCTGGGACTTAAGCAGGATCAAATGGGGATCAAATCAGGACATAACCAGTATCTAACCGCGATTTAATCCAATTTCTAACACCCGTGCATAATCGGGCTAATTTCCAATCGCATCTGTCGGCCTACATCGTCATACGCATGACGCCACACCTGAAGATTTCTTCTCATAAGTGCAAGTTCTCCCAAGCTATGAGCAGTATGAGTAGCTGGAAAAGCTTAGTACTTCGGTCTATCATTCGCGAGAATGATATTCTACCGTAGACTAGCTGCGTGCCGTAAATTAACCGGGGCAATCTTGATATACCGTGTGTACAGAGCGACTTTCAGCACACCCGTTACGGGAACGCGTCGGCTGTTCTGCTCGTGACTTATTACTGCGATCGGCGACGAGCAGGAGTGGATTTTTAGGGCGCACCGCGGTCTCATATCGCCAGCAGATGGCCCGAACGTTTTACAACCAATAAGTGTACGACCTCCGTCATGCACTTCGAACCCGACGTACATATATGCGGCCTCCCCTACAAATATACGTATTTGCTTCTTCATGCAGATCGACGTATGGGTGTCGCGTGGAGAGTCACGGGCTTGCAAAAATGTCCAATATTTATTAGTTCTCGAGTGTGATCGAAATATGGTCGAAGAATCGTGAAAAAAATGCAACATTTTTGTTCGTCCCGAACTTATCCCATTCAATAGAAGATAATTCGCGAGAAAACAGAGCACTGACTACACTCTGAACTCGCAGTAGTTTCGGTGGTATGATTTATGTTTCATTTTTTGATCATTTAATCTATCGTTATGTGAACAATTTTATAACGTCAATTCACTATTCGTACAAAACGCTAATAATGCTCGAACGAAACGTCACCGACGATTGGGTATTAAATGGCGTCTATGCAAGCGGGCGAGTTTATCTTAACACGGGAACACTCGATCCTGGTTACAGGAATATCAAAGTTCGCACATAAAGTAACAGTGCGGCTTCTATTCAAGTCGCAAATTCGTGATATATAATACGCGCAACGTAACGTGCAGGGCTCGCGTGTGCCTTCCACTTGCTTTGGTAATTTCCAACATATCTCATCGAGTTAAGCTAATTATCGTCAAAAGTGTAGCTCGTTCGAGTTACGCGTCGGTGTGAAATCGATTTTCTATTGGGACACCGGGAAACCGCTAATTGTAAGAAGACATTGATAAGATGCCCGATGAATCAGCCTAACTTCTGAATACGACCATTACGAAACGACCATTACAAGTAGAAAACGTTCGTCCGTTGCAATACGCACGATTATGTTTGCACTGATCGCACGGCCAGAGCTTACGCACATATTAATAACGTGAAATAACAACGCGAAAGTAGCGCCGGAATAATGAAAATAAGGGGAGCGCGAGTGGACGAAGTAAAAATTGATTATTACGCGGCGAGCGGGACAGAAGGCAGCGCAGAGATCCGCTCGGAATATTTATCCTCGAAACGGACACGTTCCCATTATGAAATCACTCCGCGTCCGCGAGCCGCGTCGAAGTCCGCCGGAATCCGGGTGACGAGGGGGGAGGTGAAAAAGGCGGGCAAGAATCAATCGCAGTCTGTGTCGGCGGCGAAAAGATCTCACCCTCCGCGACGTTTTCGAGGCCACCCCCGGCCGCCGACGTTCGACGGCATAAAGTTCCTTAAACTCTCGAGCTGTAGCGAGTTAGAGCGGATAAAAGCCGTCGCCGTGGAAAGAAAGGCGCTCGCCGGTGAAAGTAGGAAGAAAGCTGTGGGGTGAGTAGTGAAGAGATGGGGGGGGGGGGTCGAGGGGTTGAAGAGAGGCTGGAGAACGAAAGAGAAGCAAAAGGGAGAGGAAGACGTAGATGGCGCGGGGGTGGAAAATTTCGGGGGTTTTATATGGAAGCCTTAACCAGGCATACGGCACTGTTTCCCTCACGTGGCAGCTGGCAAGCATGGCGGAACAACACTAAAACCCAGACCCCCGGCCTTATTTTTAATAAAAACTGTGACCCGTCTCCGGGTGGGGCGGGAGGAAGAAAAGCGCTGAGATTAAAAAATTCGTCGGTGGCCGGGAGGCACTCGATGGCGTCGTAACTTAAAATTAAGAAAATTAGGGAGTCGCTCTCTCTTTCCTCGGCATCGAAGCCTCGCAGAAAGGCTTGCTCCCCCGTCTTCTCTGTTTCCCTTTCCGACGTCGTTCCACGCCGCTGGGCCCCACGGTCGCGCTATTGTTTTGGTCGCGTTTTAAACTCCACCGACAACGTTCATTATTCGTAACGCGGGGGCGGAGGATAATCGATAATCGCGGTTAATATTCAGCGAATTTTTCCTTTCGAGAGGCGAGGTTTTTAAGATGGGGAATATCACTCACCCGAGATGCCGTCGTAAGTCCACCATTCCTCCCAGCTGGCCTCGGATTCTGTAACAGAAGAACGGGTCCATGTAAACTTTGTCACAGGTCGCCGAACGACGGTGAGGTAAATGGATACGAGTTTAATAAGCCCCACGCGGTAGCATTCGTTCCGAGTGTCGCTTCTGATAAACTCCGGCGGCACGAGAACGGACAAAGTTGGAGGCGATGCGCAATACATTAAAATCCACACGATCAGATACCATCTACATCTATATTACTGTCCGAATCATGTAAATTTCGGGCCTCTCACGCTTAATCTATCAATCGTAGCATATGAGTTATGAAACAGATTGTTATAACGTTATTGTGTTAAATTTTAATTAATTCGCCATACAATCCACGATTCCTAAAAACTGTTCCCTAACATCCGACGAACCCCGACGGCTCAGCCCGAGGCAACAAAATCGACTCGCTCGCATCCTATGTACCGTGCAAATCAAACACATTGACATTCCACATAAAGACGATCTAAAACCGAGGTACAGCGAGGTAGTGGAAAGTCGGGAGGAAGCGAGGAATGAAAAGTAGCCGAAAGCGCGTCTTTGCTCGGCAGATCGTGGGGCCCGGTGAGAATTCTCGATCGTCCTTTAATCCCATTGGCCGACCGAGGATGGACCGGCGCGCCCAGCGGGGGTTGGCGCCGATTGAGAGAGAAGTGCCCGAGCAAAAGGGGGAGGGCTGGACGAGTAAGACAGAGTGCTCTCGAGTAAACAAAGGAGGAAATGGGGTAAATAAAAAGCAACCGTCAAGGAGGATCAGATTCAGACTGCCTCTTGAAGGTGTTGTGCCCCGCGGGATAAGGGGGGGAGGGATGCCTGGATCCACAGCTTTGTATACAGGGTGGTCTGACTAAAGTGGTGTAAGCTGATATCTCGGGAATGGCGAGCGGTTGATTGGTTTGGTATTGGAGTGCTTGCCCCGATGACGATGATGGTCGATTGATCGGCGGATTTAGATGGCCGTTAGGCAAACTGTCTCTCTCTCTCTCTATATATATATATATATATATCTATATATTTGTGTGTGTGTGTGTGTGTGTGCCATAACGTCACGTGTAAACCAGTGTAATATAACACATTAAATTACCGACAATATGACGCGAACGGCTGCAAAGATATTACTGCGCGCTAACGTAATTCACTTTCATCGATCGCGCGGCAGGCGTTTCAGAGGTTTTTACCCTCGGCACTCGTTAAATCACATTAGGACTCTTTCGAAACGCGACGCGCAACTTTCGGCCGCTCGTCGCCGTAAATTCGATCGTAAGCGATTTGTTTAAGCGCACAATATGTTTATCAATTCGACTTCGCCGGCCAATGGAGTCGCTCTCTTTTCGACGCATTAAATAATGTGACGCGGGTGGAAAGGGAGAAAAAGGCAGTAAACGCAACACCGCAATCTTGTCGCTGACACGCGATTGTCGCTTTCGGTTCACCACCCTGTACATGTTATAAAAACCCATCCCCTTCCTTTTACGCCCCGCGCACACAACGGACGAGCATTACGGCGTGAGCGGAACGCACACAAGCGTCGGCGACATCAAAACACACAAGTGCGGCCGGGCTTCCAACATTAAGAAAAATAAGAGCAAGGAAGCGAGGCTGAAGAGGTGCTTGCAGAGTAAGTCGAGGGGTGGGGAGGGGGCGGGAGGGCGGGAATAGGAGAGGGGGAGAGAAAGAGAGAGGGTGGTCGAGGGTGAAAACTTGCGGAAAAGTAATCCGAGCCGCGAGCTTTATAGTTTTGTTTATTCCCTCGCATACAATTACGCTGATGACGCCAGCTAAAGCCAGCTCAGAATTTCTATCTCCCGCTGTCTCTCTCTCTCTCTCTCTCTCTCTCTCTCTCTCTCTATCTCTTTCTCTCTCTGTGCCCGCACGCGTATCTGCTCGAGCGGCAGAGTTTCTCAAACTTATCGTCGCGAGTCCGCGAGCTGCACGGCACCACACCGATTGTCATTCAACGAATGTATATGAATTTGACGGTGCGGTATTCAGTACTTTCTTTTTTGTACAACTTTTGTTAAATTGTATATTCTCTGTATGCCACTAATCAAATGCATGCACGCATGCATTTCACTCTTGACTAATCGCAAATGCATGCATCCCACTATCCATTCGTACATTTGCCCTAGTGTCAATCGAACTGCCGTGGAACTTAGATACGCAATCGTGAGCCACGCATCGCTCCGCCGAAGAATTCCCGACTGAACATATTCAATTCCTAACTACTCAATCGTCTGTACCCGGCCTACCTCAAAACCGCCCTGCGCCGCCCGCCCACCCCCTTAAGTTTCCAATCACTTAAGCGCTCGATCGCTTAGGCACCCCCGATCACCTAAATATCTAACCCACTTACATGCACAAACATCCGCGCATCAATATCTTTGTACATCCGTAGATACGTGCATGGAAACCCATACATATTCCATCGAGATAAGTCTCTCTCCCCCTCCGTCCCACCTTTCTAAGTCTCTCGACACAGATGAAGATGAAACCGTCGAGAGAAAGAGAGGGACGAAGATAGAGGAGTCGAGTATATACGCTATCGAGCGATATCAGGGGCGTCTCAAGGAGTGCCCGTAAATACGAGCATAGGGTTTCGCTAATCCTCAGCCGGGTGCGGGCCGTCCTCATCCGAAAATTTACAGTGTCTCGTTTCAAAATCCTCATCTTCCGCCGGATATAAACGTTTTAGCGGAAACGCGCTCGGTGAGCCGTGGAAAGGCGCCAGCGGAGCCTGTTGAGAGGGTGGACGGGGGGTGTTAGGGTAGGGGTGGCGAGGGCATAGCAAAGGGGAGGGGGGAGTAACGCCGTGTGCCAGCGCTTCTCAAAGTTGTTACGGCGCCGCTGTTATTCCGGCAATACACCGTCGTTGCCGGTTATTGTTCGGCATAATATCGCGACTTTTTGCAGTAACGCGTTTTTTTTTTTTTTTTTTTTTACAGTAACAAAGTGGAGTTGCGAGACGAGCCGTTCCTCTTTTATAGCGGCCGCGAATTTTCACGTGACTCCAGGCCGAGGCGTCGAAGTGCGTACTGGTAATAACTTATGACGCTTGATGCGCTTGACGATGAAACCTTTGTTTCATTTCTGCGGCCCATTGCCTCGCAGGTCTCGAAGATCCTGTCCTAAACATTCGTCCGAACTCAACTGCATATTCAAGCCGCTCGAATAGCAAATGGCGCGGATGCGTCGGGCGCGCGAAGCCACTCGAAGGCAGCGTTCATTTGCTTAGTCCCGGGCCGCTGGCCGGCGTAAACCGAGCGACGATTGTCGGGGAATAACTCTTAACGCTCTCGCTCACGACTTCGCCCGTTTCCCGCTCGACTTCGAAGCAGATCAGCGCGGGCACTCGGAGGCGCATAAAACTTTTACTACGATCGGGCCTCGCGCTCTCTACGTACTCTCAGGAGCGTAAAGTATATCGGCGAATGGGAGGCCGGGAATTCTTTAAGACGTCCGTGGTGAATCGTGCCTCGAATCGGCGAGTATCGAGCCTTATCGGCGAGCAATCGTTACGGAATAATCGCGGGGTCAACATTTTTCGGCCAGCCAGCCATTTTCCTGTAATCGCAGGCCCCTGCACTTACCGCGAGCGTCTAACTGTGTGCACTCGAATGTGCCGCACGGCAATCATATCTGGCGAGCGAGCCGGCGCGAGCGCATTTGCTCGAACAATTCGGATCGGCGAAGTGTAGTGCCGCGTAATATCTATCGGTGCGCCGTCGTCGCGCTAAGTGGTATCGTAAACTTTGCTGCTGGCTTCCGCCGGCGAGGCGGAGACGTACGAAAAGAAGGACTGTGGTGGACGTTTGAATTATTTCGAACCGGAAGGGCCGTACTCGGACTGGCGCGACGACACTGGCGAAGGCTATTAAATTGATCATTATACGTGTGCCCGACGAAACTGTCCGTCCACACGCTCGTGCATCTTTTAATCCGCGCACACGTACCTCGCCGGCTCGCTTACGTATCTGTAAACGAACACGTAGCCTGGATGGAAGTCTTGTATAGTTTGTAGGGTCGTAAAGGAGGCGTGGGTGGCGCACAGGGGGGAGGGAGGGGGTGGTTGCATTACGACGATCCTGAGTGAGAGTACGGGAGGGTAAAAGTTTTATTTCCCGATAACTGGACGCCGATCTCGTTTGAGCGTGGAAATGAAACGAATGGACGCGAATGGAATTCGCTACGTGGTCAGGATAAGTAGTCATTGTCGAGTTGCCGATGTTATGGTTGTGTTTGGCGAGACATTGTCCCGGATTGAGGTCCCCGCCGGGAATGTTCTTTTAAGGGTAGACCGGTCGGAGATCGGATCCGAGGAATGGCCGATGATTAAGGCCGGCCGTAAAAGTTCGCGCCGCCCGCCGGTCGCTGCATTGAAAGGCGAGGATAGCGAACTGATTTAATATTTCGAGGACGAATGGCGCCGAACGAAGGATCTGATATTTCTAGACAGCGGATG
The DNA here is from genome assembly GCA_963942575.1 of Priocnemis perturbator. Lineage (NCBI taxonomy): Eukaryota > Metazoa > Arthropoda > Insecta > Hymenoptera > Pompilidae > Priocnemis > Priocnemis perturbator. Next base: position 8,242,057 of record OZ012652.1, read on the forward strand.
GCATGTGATAGTACGTACGGATGAAATAATTGTAACCGACTGTGTAACAGATACTCAGCTCGACGCGGTATGATGCATACGCGTACAGCTGGTAATAGCAAACGTAACCACTCCGACATCGATCAGCTGACATTATGATAATTTCGTTGTCTCGTATAATCGCTTTAAGTATTACATAATTACGTACATATTGTGCTACAAGCATCGCGCGCCAAGCGCCTGTAAATTGGTGAGTGGCGTGCATTTAAAATACGCCCGAAACGCTTACGCAGAATCGAAGGTTGCACGCTTTCGACGATACCGTGCGTTCGTCAAAGTTTCGCAATACTCGTGAGTCGTTTCCACGCGAGCAGCAATCTCACTTGCACTCGCGCGCGTTGCCCAAGACGTTTCCCCTGCCGGCTAGGAAGTAGATCAAAGCACTTCTCCGGATATTAAGGATTTACTTGATTACGGGCATTCCGAAAAGTACGGCGACTATATTGAGTCAGGGCCGTATCCAGGCCGTGGAGGCGTAAATACGGCGAGAGGAAGGGCGCGCGTGGCATCTCTACGGCGAGACGCCAGTATCCATTTGCGAAGAAATTTACTGGCACTTCGCGCACCCTGCAGCTTGCCCTCACTCGGCGAGCTTTATTTCTTCCTGATTTCGTTTGTCGGTTAATTAAATCGGAGCGAATGCGAGACCTCGTGCCTCGCGGGACGTGTCCTACGGCGACTACGCTCACGCGATCGCGGCAAAAATAATATTTCGATTCTTTAACCAACGAAATTTCGTTGCGATGTTTTTTTTCGAATGATCTCGAGCCGTTAAGAAACCAGGAATCATCGTCTGAAAGTTCTCATTCGCGGCAGTCAAATGCATTCCGGGCCGGGTTCTCGCCAGGGGCAATAAAAATTTCTCCTCCCAGCCGAACGATAAGCCTGCGCAATATGACTCCCACTTCGGCATTCGCCGATAGCGAGAAGCGCGAAAATCCGTCTTTATGGCGAGGAAACGGCGTAAAAGAGGGAAGGGTTGAGAAAGAGGGTCGGGGTCGGGTAAGGGGTGAGGCACGAAGAGCGGCAGTCTCGTTATCGATAAATGAGACCGTAAATGAACGCGGATAATATCGTTCACGTCGAGTCGATGAACTAAAAAGGGATCGGATTTCGCGAATGGGAAAAAATTTTTGCTGAAAACTGTTTCGCGCGGCCCGCTTGGGCAGTCCGCGTCCGACTATAGATCAAACCGTTTTGAACGGGAAAATGTTAGTTGCGTGTTTCGAAAATCTCGTTTCAAATAAGCCCCAAAATACCGATATTTATTCACTATGAGGTATGAAACGATTGTTTCATATTACATCGCAGATACGGTAACTGCATTTATTTGCGATATACAAACGTATTAAAACTCATTGTTAAAAACAGCGAACAGCATGCTACCACCGTCCACATGCAACGCTATCGACGATTTCCAAAACCACTCGCGGTGAGACAGTCGAAAACAGCAACCGTCCCTCTAATCACAAGCACATTCAAACTCCCATTCACCTCTGCACGTCGCTCAAACACGTTTCAAATCTGCCCCAAAATTGATTCTTATCGCAGCAACCTCGACCTTATCACACGTACACACACATACACTTCGTGTTCGCAGTTCGCAATAAACCCCTCGCCAGCAGAGAGAATTTCGGCCAACGACATAAGAAGCGTCCCAAAGCTCGACTGCGAATCTAATAATTCGTGCAAATATTTCGTTACAAACGAGATCCCGACGAACGTCGCCGCTCGCTGATTAAACATTAAAATCGATCGAGCGCGAATCAGCGGGCGGTAAGGGGGAGGGTGAAGGGGGAAGGGAGATCGGAAGAGGGTCGGCTAAAGGGGGTGGAGAAAACACACGAAATTACACGTCTACGATGCACGTGGACGACCGCTGTGTGTGGCTTTCCATGAGATAAGGCCGAGGCAAATAACGGTGTAGATTCTATCGGTTCTGCCTTTCTTTTATCGCGGGGGCATATCAAATAAGTCTATAACTAACCGTGTAGACCTTATCGCCGACCCTATTCCGCGATCAAACCCATGCCGCACGAAATATTTTCACGGTATTAATTGGACCGAGAAGCGCCCGCTGATTAAAATCAAATATCACGCGCCCGCGCACTTACATTCACCCCCTTTCCCCTTTCATAACCATCCTTGTGAACACCCCCTCCCCCTTGTTCGTATACGTCACCGCCCCTTCGTTACTCTATTTTATCAAATTCGAATGAGTTTCGATTTTTTTTTTTTTCGCCCCGACTGATCGGATGCCTCTTTCAATTTTTGTGGTGAGTATGTGAAGGGGTTGAAAGACTGGGGGAGGGAGGGGGGGGGGATGTTGCACGTAATACGGATGCTTGATTGATGAAATTTGATGATGTAATTGTAGAATTATAACGTTGTGATATTTCGCGCGCGCACGCGTGCTGTATTACATTGTACCACGTCCTGTGTGAAAATAGATCTCATTCGCTGTTGCGTTTTCTGTATTTACTTTTCGATCGGATGTTTCTCAAATGGAATTAAAAGGGCAATGTAGTCTAGTGATATATCGATGATTAATGTTTCAAAGTTATACACCCAGCCGTACGAAATAATCTAGTTTCTAAGCTTACCGCAGGTGAGGCTAAAAAATAAAAATTACACTAACAACACGATACATGAATCCTGGTAGCGTTTGAAGGAAGATTCAACACATTGCATTTATATATAATAACCGTACACGCACTTTTCCCTCTAGTGGGTGCCTATACATTCATATCGATTCATATACATACCTATGTATCTATACACGCGCATATACATTCGTCGATTCACCGCACACACCGGCATACGCTCATGCATACATATGCACGAAGATTCTCATATATGTACCTACATACATACATCCATCCATACACATCGCTTTACACACCGACATACGATCATTCATACACACGCCCGTAGATTCTCACATGCATGCATACATACAGCCACTCGTCGATACACTTCAGCATCCCGAACCCTTCCATACACACAACACGCGCACATCAACATGCGTATATTCGATATTCGAGCGGGTCCTTGTTAGACGAAGCCAGAAGTCAACAAACGGGACCACTGACGTGAGATATCGACGGCGGTGAAGGAAAGAAAAAAAAAAAAGGAAAGTCCGCAGAAAGGAGGATAGAAGGAGGGAGAGTAGACGGGGTGGAAGGGAGAAAAAACGAGGCGAAGCCGGAGAAGAAAGGAGGGAGGAAGGAAGGAAGGCGCCCTTGTGGAGGTTGGAGGTTTCGGCGGGTAGGGCAAAGGCTCCTATGCGGGCTGAATTGTAAACCGGCTCTGAACTTTTCGCCTCCTTTTCTGGTCGTTGCCCGGGGTTCGGATGAAGTGGGGTCGAAAGTGGCGAGGGGATGAAGTTCGTTCCTTCTTTAAATTACATTTGGCCACTCGTTTGGCCACCCCTTCCCCTCCCTCGGCTCCTTCTGTACTCCCTTCCTTCTATCTCCACCACCCACCCACCCCCCTCCTCTCCCATTTTCTTCCCCATTCGTCTGTCAGTCTTCCACTTTCTTACGGTTCGCATTTTCGATCCCTACTCGCCCGTTCTCTGTTTGTTTTCTCCACTCTCGCCTCTCTTTACGCTTTCTTTACCCCCTTACCGCTGCCGGCACTTTTCATTCTCTCTTGCTTTCCTGTCGCTTTCACCGCTCCTCGTCTTTTCCGTTCTTTATGCGCTTCTTTTTGCTCCTGCTTCTCCTCTGTTTCTCTCGCCACGCGTCTTTGCTCCTTCGAGACTCGAATTATTTTGTACCCCGCCCTCCCCCTACCCCACCTCGTGCACCCTTCGTTTTTACCACAACCGGAGGGTTGGAAATTCGTTTGCCAACACCTCGCTATCCATCTTTCACGGTTAATCTCGACGACCCCTCGCCGTTTCACTTCCTTTCTCCTGGGAGAATCGTCTGAATGAAAACTTGAATGCTCATTGAAAAACATGACATTCGCTCCCGGACACCTCTCTACATTCTCTGACCGTCGCTATGCTTCAGGCTCTCGGTGCGTAATTTCGATGCACGGCTCGCTCGGAAGTACGTCGAAGCTCTCACGAATTGGCCAGACGAGAACGTGTGAGTCCGAAAATAATTCACCGGCCGCGTCGATAAGTTCACTCGAAATCCGGTGCGAGGGTCATTTTTCAATCTTGTCGAAAATCGTATCGACGCCGAGCGAGCAATAATTTAGCGATCCATCCAAGAACAGCCTCCACGTCGCGCGAACAGCAATCCTGAGTGCTAGCGTTGAACCGAAAGAAAACTGTGAAACCGTTATCGACGTCCGCGTTGTCAACAGGCCCCTGAATTTACCCTCCTCGCCGATTAATTCCTGATCAGCGCGGAACAGTACCAGTGGCCTCGCTGCAGAAAACGCGCGCGCACTGTGTCAGGCCGACGCTGCGCAGGCCGAACTAATTTCGCTAATTTTCCTTTTTCCCCTAATCCAACGTAGCCTGGCACTCCGCGCGCTTCGTGTATGAATTATTGAAAACTTGGCGGAGAATTATTCCGCCGCCGCTTTCGGGAGCCGAAACGAATCGCGCGAAGGGTAGCGAGGACTGGCTCCAAAGGCTGGTCCCGCGATGCCGTGCAAAAATTCCACCCGCCGCCCGTCCCACCCCCGCGCGCGCGCTTGCGTCCACTTATGATAAAAAGCTAATTGCAGCGTCGCTGTAACTGTAATTACAGCGAAAGTAACCGCGAGGCGAGGGTAGCTTTAGTTATGTCGCTGTAATTATATACGGGTTTAGAGTATGTTTAAGGATAAGTATGGTCGGCCTGCGACTAACTTTGATAAAAGTAACGATCGTTATACAGAGAGCGAGGGAAATCTCTGTTGCGGAGGGCGAGCGTCGTTGTACGCGGAAAGTTATTTGCGTTACAGAATACGTTACGTTCCGCCAAGTGCGGCGCAGAATACAGCGAGCCGCACGACGTGCGAGTTCGTTACATGCGTATTAGCATCGCCCTTCGCGGCAGCCATTCTATCACTTGCCACGGCCGTCACGATCTTTAGTTAACGCCTCGACATCGGCAACATCGACGTCCGGAGGAAACAATCGGACATTTATTATTTCTCCCTCGATACCGTTTAACATTCCCGCCGCTTTTTCCCGCGGACCCATTATTTACGGAAATATTCTCTCGCTCCCCGGCTTCTATCCGGCGTCGAGGGAAGGAGGGAGGGGGATCGCCGGAGAAAGGGGAAAAGTTTTTTCCCCATGGGAGAAGAGTTTGCGGCAGAATAATTGCTGGAGTCGAAATGGTGGTTGTATCGGTTGCCGCGTAACAAGGCTAACAATTTCACCGAAGGCGGATGGATATAACGTGCGCGACAGCGGAGAACGAAAAAAAAAACGCACAGAAAGAGAGAGAGAGAGAGGGAAGAGCAAACAAAATACTACAGCGCGTAGGAAATAAAGGGAGCGAAAGGGAAGCTGGCCTGACAGAAAGACGGGCGCGGGAATAACGTGAGCGCTCAACGAGCTTCCTTGTACGGCGAGACAAAGAAGTCGTGTTCTAAGTTCGAGGGAACATTTACTTACCCGACGGGCCGCGCCTGTCTGCCCTTCGATTCCCACAACTTGGACGTTCCCGGAGCGACGAAATCGATCGTTGCCGCGCGAAAATGCCTCGCGACCGCCAGCTGCCTCGCCGACCGCGAACCTAATTAGCCGTGGCTCTCACGAAAGAGTTCCGTTGTTCCGGTGGGGGAAGAAATATCTCACCCCTTACTGCCTTGCTTCCGTAATTTGCAGGGTACGCGCGCGTGTGCCTGTTTAAGGCATCGTCTTTGAATCCGCGCGAGGCTGTGCACGGCGCTACTTAACGTGCCCGCTACTTTTTAAGCGGCGGACGTAAAAACATAATCAAGGAAATGCGCCGAGCAGCGGTGCACAAAGAAGGCTGGCGCTCATGCTCTTCCCTCGGCCGAACCCGCCGCGTCTGGCCTTGCTCTCGAAACGGAATGGGAAGACCGGATGCTTGCGCGTTTGGAAGCAGATTAGAGTGCGGGTGCATTGGACGGAATTGTGACGACGGTGGAGAAAGCGAACGAGGGACGGCCTCGATCCATCGTCTCTGGCCTTCGCGTCAACCTTCCTCTGGTTTTGATTCCTTTGCTCGGAGAGCGAATTTGGGGCGGGGGTGGCAGAGAGCGAGCCAACCGACACGGATAGCGACTCGGCGGAAAATTATCTTGAGAGAATCGATTTTATTGGCGTAAAGAATCGAGTTCAAGATTGATGAATCCAAATAAAATAATCGATCCTGGAAAGAGTCGATTTTTGGGGGAAAGGAATCGATTGATCGAAAAATCGGATAGCAAATATTCGGCGAGGAAGACGGAAGGAAACGTTATTTTCGAGCTTTGTTCAGCGATTACGTAAACAGCCGTGCCGGCTAAACATTGTATCGTCGTGCGCGCTCGAGTCTATTCTAACGTACCCGGGCGTCCCGCGCTCACGGAGCATGGGATATTTATGCCGACCCCGCTTCGACATTCATGATCCATCGAGAGATTTAAGCGCGCACCTCGAGGCTCTCGTTTTATACGTACACCTCCCTTCGCCTCTGTTTATTGGCGGGCGATGATTTTAATGCCGAATATCGATTCGCGGTCGCACCAGCTTGCGGGCTCCCGCGAGGTTCTGGCGATAATCGATATCCGCCGATATTGTCCTCGGAGGATCGGCCGAAATTGTTACATGGAGTGCGATTCAGCCGTCCTCCACGCTAGAATTTCTGATACCGAGGCACAGAGTCGGACGCGTCTGCAGTGCTCGGCACATAGACGGATAGGAAAAAAGAAGTGGGCAGTGAAATTTGATTGATATATAAAAGGAGGATAAATCTTGATTACCGTAAGAACGCCTAGCACTCCTGGAAACCGGTCATTTTTGTACGAGGAAAAGAGACTCAATGTGAATATACTGCTGGTATGTACGCTGCTGCAAATAAACGTTTCTTTCTGCGGAGTAATACGGTATGCAAATAGGTATAGTTGAAATAGTACAAAAATATTGTATTATTTTTATAGAATCACCCCGACACTCTGTAATCATCATGCAGTAGAAACAGACTCAATTGCGTCATGTATACCGTCCTCGATGGACACTCCTTTTTACGGAGGAATGCGACATGCAAATGAGCATTGTAAAATAACTGTTGCGCGACCGAAACCGTGCACCTGGCAATGCGTAAACTTTACGCGCCGCCGAACGACTTCAGTATGTTGAACTTCCCCAAGTATCCTACTTTCGTTTCTCCGAGTCATCGTGAAAAGGTTCATCGTCTCGCGGAACTTTCCCGTAAAGATATCCGACGAGGTAATGATAAACTTGACGATTATGAGCGCTAATGCCGCGGTGACGAATAATGTATAATTATTATTTACGTAATACTTCGGGGGCTTTAATCATGCTCCCGAGAAGAGCGTAATCCCTCTCGAGACACAAGGCCGCCCCCGCAACGGTGCGCGATTGCGGTTAACCGAAATTCCTATATTCCCGACTGCTCGTAAAGTAACTGCCGGGAGACGCAGTTAACTTTAATAGCAAAATTACGGTCAGATTAACCATTCCCCACCCCTGTCGCGAACCCCTGGATCGACTTCCGTTAAAACGCAGTACGCGTCTCAGCGGTATCCTCGAAGTGAAGCTGATGAACGAAATACATACTTGCGTATGTTGATTAATTCATTCGTGATCGCTGACGGTAAATGTCTCTTCATTTACCTATGGACCATTCATTTAGTTCTCCGCATAGGTACATACTTGATCGGCATTGGTGCTGTTTTCGTTCATTTTCTCTGTACAGTACGTGCGATTATTTTCAAGAAATGCGCACCACCGACATAAGACGACGTCTTTTATGTACGCGCACAATTCTAATTGCTGCTCTTCCTCGCCAACTCGCGGCGAGAAAAAGAAATCTCTACGCACATTAGATTTTGGCTGCGAAACTCGCGGTCGAGAACCTGTTACGTGTCAGTCCTCGCCCGCGCGACGTCTGAGCGCGAGCAAAGAAATTCCATCGACACCGTTACGCGAAGACGCGCGTTCCTCGGCCTCGACACTGCCGTGTTTTTGTGTGCGCGCTTGTTTTTTTTTTACTTGCTTTTTTTTATTAAAAGTCGCAATTCCCTCGCTGACGAAATAAAGTGGACGGCCGCCTCCGCGACGCGGTAAAGAGCTTTATTAGCCTCGTAACTCCTTCAAAGTTGCCCGCGCTGCGCCGGCGTTTCTGCCCGTTTAACAGGTAACATTTCGCCAGACTTCCTGCACAGGTGTTTTTAGTCCGAGTATTAATTTCAACCGCGTTCGCGCGCGCTTCGAAATTACGACCCCGACACAGTGTCCTCGTACACTGAACCCGGAATTCGTGCTTCGAGACATTATCACGATATATGCCCGTGAACGTGTCGTTAAGTCATTTCGACAGACGAATCATCGTCGCTCTCGAGAGCGAGCAATTAATTACTCTCTTTTTCGCTATTCATCTTCTCGATCCGATACATTTAGTACGTGGGACGATAGGAAATAGGGCAGAATATTTGACGCGCACTTTAGACTTTTATTCGATATGACGAAAAAAGATAGTGTTTTATACGACTCGCGTGCGTTACCTTTTAATTCCGACTGCAGTCTAACGTTTTCGAGGGTGTCAGAATAATGTGTAATGCACACCTGCCCGGCAAGGAAGTCGGAGGCGCAGTGGGTCCCTTACTCTCTCTCAGTCGTCTAACCAGGACTGAAAAGAAACTGCCAAGTGTCCGGCGTGTAATGCGCAACCGTGCAGGAGCTAAGTTTCAGGTTTAACATGACAGACCGTGAAGGAGTCTACCGTTACAGCGCGGCACTACATCTTCCCGCGCTATAGATCCTCGCATTACAGGATGAAATAGTCACTGGCTGCATTTTAGCAAACAAGTATTGCATCGCCGAGCGTAAAGCATAAAACACTCGGACGGACAAGAGGAGAAGCGTAAAAAAGATTTCGTTTGAAAAAAATGTCCCTGTAAATTTCGCCACATACATTTGCGTGTCGGGCAGCAAAAGTTACGATTCCGTTGATTATGAGGTGGAAGCGAAGATTGAGATTAATTTAGGTCATTGAGGTATCGGGAGGTCAATGTAAAAGTCACGTGAAGTATGACCGTGATTGGTGATGTTCGAATTTGAAGAAGAGTATTATTGTCAAGTTTGCATTCATTAGTCGAACGAATGTCGGACGTATGCGCGACGAAGAGGGGCAAACTGAAGAAATATGGGAAAAACGGGGAAACAAGGTAAATCGAGTGTAATAACCATGCGAAAACTAGGACGCCACTCTCTCACTCCCTCCGCACTCTCTCCCTCTCTTTCTCTGTCCTTCTCTTTCTCTCTCTCTCTCTCTCTCTCTCTTTCTCTCTCTCTCTCTCTCTTTTGACCTCCGTACACTCTGTTATCGAGCTGCTGTATAAAGGACGACAAAGTTGAACGTCTCCATTTGACACTTTTAGTACGAAAGTATCGGGAGTTACTCTCTGTGTAGCGCGGGCGTCAAAAGAAGTTTCGCATTGCCACGGAGAAATCCATAAAACTTCGGCTCGAATCATAGGACGATCGAGATCGTCTTTTCCAACTTGTCTGAAAGAGTGCAAAAGAGAGGGACGGAGTAAAGGTGGAGAGAGCGATGCGCAAGGATGCTGGAACGAAAAGGCAGAAAGTCAGAAAGTGGAATGAAGAGGAATAGAAAATGGAAGACGGCGATAAAAGACAGAGAGAGAGAAAGAGAGGGCCGTTACAACAGTTTTGAAAAGAAGCAGAAAGCGGTGCAAAGGAAGACGTGAGAAAAATTTGCAAAAAGAAATCCAAACAGAGTGTTAGATAAAGAGACAGTGAAGGAATAGAATATGAAGGAAGCGGAGGAATGAAAAATTGAGAGCGAACGTAAAATAAAGATGAAAGAAAGCCGGAAGTCAAAAGTAGCAGAAAGTCACGCAAAAGAAGACGTGAGGTAAATGTTAAAACGCGAACCCAAACAGAGAGTACGCAGAAGACGACTGATAGACGAGGATGAGAAAAATTGAGAAGGAGAATATAAAGGAACCAAAAATTCAGACAGAGCTTAGAAGAAGGTCGAAGGAAGGCGAGAAACGAACAGAGAGAGAGAGAGAGAGAGAGAGAGAGCGAGAGATAGTTAGGTAATCGCGTTACGACTTACGAGTCTTGCCCCGGAAATGCATGGAAGGATGGTGAGCGCACGTGCTCGGCAAGTAGTATGCGAGAATGGCTGACCTGTTTTTGACGAACTACTCGCGTTAAGTAACACGGCGATGTAGCTGGTATCTCTTCATGCCTACCACTATCTCACTCTATCTCGACCTCTCTCCCTTTCCTTCTATCCTTCTCAGTCCCCATGACGGCATGTAACACGTATATATTTTATCTAAACACATACACACAAGCGTGCCAAGTGTGGCAATGAAGTACCAAGACGGACTAAACAAACATTATTACACTCGCTCCAAATGCAACGCTGAGTATTTGACCATTGCCACCTACACAAATGACGAAATATTGCGCAGAACAATGTAACACTCCACAACATTTGAATATCAAAAAATTCAACTCCTTCCGCCCAAGAAACCAGCAAACCGCTCAATTATCGCCCCGGCTTCGCTGAGATATCACCTCTGCTCGCCTCGTGTGGTAACAACAGACAAAACACATTATACATTATCATACCCGAGTACATCGTCACCGTATGCGCATACATACTTGTATTAATAGACACACGGTCACGTCCACAGGAAGTGCACACATCGTCGGCCCACGTACACACATCCCTGCATACATATACCGAGCAGGCAGAAGAGCAAATAGTCGCAATACACTGACCGAGAAGGTCACGCCAGATTGACAATACACAGTGGAAGCCGAGAGCAGAACCGTGACAACAGAGACAGAAATGGGGTAGGCTGGGAGAGGGGGTGGGATGGGAGGGGGTGGCTCAGACCTCGGGAAAGTTTTCCAATTTGAGGCAATTAGTTTGCAATACGGGGAAACTGGATGGCATGCATCCAGATAATCGAATATGGGTCAGCTGAGAAGTGGAATGGCTCGACGGTATGGTCAGACGACGCCGGTGACAGAGATCGAGGGAGCGTGACAGACGGAGAGAGAATGAAATCAAGAGTGCGAGAATCGGGAGAGACTCGGAGAGACAATTTAGTGCCGGCCGGACGGGTGTGGGTACGTCGGGAGACGTATAGAGAATGAGAAACGCGCAGATTGAAAGAGACCGAGGGCGAGAGAAACAGGGAGGAGAGAGAGAGAAAGAAAAGGACGAGGATGTGCGCTAAAATCAGGAAGAGAATTTAGTGCCGGATCGATGGGGCCGCTGAACGGAATCGAAGAGGGATAAGGAAAGCGGCCGGTGTTTTATTAGATTTTGGTAATCCGATTACGGGGCCATCAATAAATTCGCGTTAACATTCGCCGATACAGGAATTGATATCTTCGAACGACGTGTTCTTTCGCGGCATGGCCGTCGAGCTTGATCACCGCCGTGTGTATGAATGGTAGTCGAAGGTTTTACGGAACGGTCGATAGTGTTCGAACGTCGAAGCAGTCTTGAAGTGGACTGTGATCATTTTGGTAAGCTTAGAATCAAGGGTAGACTGGACACACAGACTTTATCTACTGTTTTTCGGACCTGAATCTGTTACTGTAATGTACACCATACATTATCCAACACCCTAACAACCATTTGCGCCACCAATTTCCAAATCTGCCTAGATTAACCAGTTCATGCCGAAATGATCCTAATTCACACCTCCGTGCACACCTGTAATACGTAAACTTTGACAGAATATTAGACAGCGTACCATTCAAGCTTGATTACCTTCCTACAATATTCTTTCCGCTAACTTACGAACAAGTTCGTATTGAACATACACACGTATCAGTCTTCATCTGTCTATTATCAAGGCCTTACAACCATTGCGCTGCCAATTTTCAAATTTACCCAAATTAACCAGCTCATGCCGAAATGGGCGCACGACGCGGTAGATTAAACGGCAGCCGAGAATGCGTCGGTCTGACAAGGGTGGCATTAGGCCGACAGAAACGGAGGCACAGGCAACATCCCCAGTGCAAAGGGACGAGGCCAGGAGGGGGGTGGGAAATGAGGAAACGGGGGAATTTGGCGTGAGGGTCAACCTCGTCGCCTAACCTGCATGTCCGACGTGCATGAAACCACGTGGCATCACCAAAGTCCATCCTTAGGATTCCGCTCGAGTTCTCCGCGTAATCGATTGATCGATCGGGCCCGATGGCCAACTTCGATTGATCGATGCGCCGGGCATCGGGTGGGGAGCATCTTCGGACCTCGGTGATGGAGCTTTAAAGTTTGCCTATCCAGACCACCCACACACGGTCCAACCGCACTCAAGGGGTCGCGGCTGGTCGCCTTGGAAATGCTCAAGCGAAAAATTACGGGTAACGATTCGCTGCAAATTGCGTTTATGTACATTGAGATATTATACGTTGTATAGATTGTCGAGTGCTGCGGCGAGATTGTTGATTTTGAGATACGAGGCAGTAGGGTGACGACGTTCTGGGATATGTGTCGCTTTTGTATTATGTTTGTAGTGATATTGTCGTTTCAAAGTGTTCGAAAAATATTCCTTAGAACGCTACGCATCTTCGCCATTCTCATTCTTATAGTGAAGTCCTCAATTTTTGAATATGCATAGTGCTAACGTACTAGGAAATGCATAAAAAAGGAGAGAACGACTCATCCGCGCATCATCAAAGTGACGTTTCAGGGGAGGGGGGGAAAAAAAACATCATGAATTCTCCACTTACACGTGCCATAAACCGAACGGCGATAAACGCCTTATCGTCGGGATATCAAATAAAGAGTGAAATTTCAACCGCGCCCCCAGTTCTATCTCTCTTTTTACGCTCACGCTTATATTTTGCGGTGCAGCGAAAAAAAAATGGCTCTGACGTTTCCATATACACGGCGTGCCGCAATTTTTCAGCCCCACTTTATTAATACATTTAAATCCAAATCGTGGCACTCCAGCATGAGACCGTACTAACCGCTCATACTCGTGCGTATTTGCACTGACGCAAGTTACCTTGCTCGTTTTCACAAACTTCAACCAGCAAACACATCTTGAATGAACAGATAAGACAAATACCGTCAATGTACACGTACAAATAGCAATCCCGTTTGATTGCCTCGCGTTTCACGTTTTGATTATTAGAAGTCTCATATATTTAACATTTTATACTTTCGCACAGAACGATGCTAGGGGAGGGTGGCCGAAAAGTTTGGCACACCCTGTAAAATCTTTGCCACGTTTATGAGTGTATTATAACGTACGCGAGCTGAAGGTAATCGTCCTCCTATTTCACCTGCTCAACCGCCACTCAATGCAGTCGTTCCCGATCAATCATTTTGCCAAATAAATGCCTCCGAATAAATGCTGATAAAACCGATATCGGTGCCGGAGCCGATTGTTCGCCGGCGATAGCGCGCGTCATTTGCGCAAATATTGACGGGCCGAGTTTAATTCTGCGCGGGTTGTGTTCTCTCTCTCTCTCTCTCTCTCTCTTTTTCTCTCATTCTCTCTCTATTCCTCCTAAATTTTTCGTACGAACACTTTCTCAATGTCTGTTCTTCCGATGATCATCTACCGCCGCGTTTAATTGCTCCGAAATGTACGATAAATGTGCCGGCTGGACTCGTTAAGTCACTTAGCTAATATTTAAGCTTTAAGAGATCGCTTTGATGAAAAAGTCAACGTTACGGCGGTAATATTAAAAACGTCGCGTCGCGCGTTCATGAATTTTCGAACTGGCGTATAACGGCGCGTTACACATTTAGCGAGTTTTCGCGACCAAAAAAAGATCGTTTACCCCTGGCGCCGGTCAAAGCGTGGTGCAAAACCAACGCCGACGCCCGATAGATACGTTATCAAACGTATCAAATAATAATTGCCCCCCGCGCAATTTAAAAAATATCACCGACCCGTCGAAACCGTGCAGTAAAATAAATAAAAAACAAACAAAAAACGTATTAAAAGCAATAAACATGCGGGACAAGATACGCAGGACGCGCTACATTATCGTTATAAGTATGACTGCAAGCGTTATCATTGCTTCCGAGTTTTCCTAAACGCGAAGCCTCGTGTCGCGCTCCATTTCGTCGAGAGCATCTAATCCGGAAGTCCACGCGAAAATCGAGCGTCGTTTCGCTCGCGCGATACGATTCCACTTAAGTCACGGCGGAAATATTATGAAATCATCGTTCATTAGGGGGCGCCCTGGCGAACTCATTATGCGGCTGTAATTAGCGCGGCTTGCTAGACGACGCGGAGAGGGCGCGTTGCCCGAGGGACGGAACAGAGGGTTGGGAGGCGATATTAGTTCATTTTCGCGCCCTAATGTCACCCGCGCGAGAGCTTATTTACGAGGCCGTATTTACGGCCAGACGAGGCACGCGGTTGCGGGAGCAGAGTGGGTTACCGGAATTCGCCGAACTTTATTCGGAGAACGCTAATGAGTCATTCTTACCTAGCGAGTGGTCCGTTCGAAGAACTTGTATCGGCTCTTGAAACATTACGCGTTTAACGACCGATTCTTCCAGCTCTAGGTAAACTATCAGGTGGCTGACCGAACAGATAAAATTGTAACTAACGTTGCTCCACCTATCGTTAAAATTTATTTCTCAGTTACCGTCATTGCAGTAGATGAAACAACGCTAGTTAGAATTTTATCTGCTCGTTAGCTACCTGACAGTTTACCCAGCGATGAAACTATCGGCCCTTAGACATTTTATTCTCGTTCCGAGATTCACGTATACGTTTTCGTACGATCGCGAACTTATTTTCTAGGTTTATACGTTGTATGCTGCTGGAAGCTGTGCACGTTTCGGATTATACGTACGCACTGCGGCATCTTTTCGCGACTTTATTAGCCCGAAATCTTGAAGGCACTTTGAATTAAACGCTTCGTTGTCTTCCAAAGCGAAATTGTTCTTTGACGTTGGCAAGCCGAATGAACGTTTAAACGTCCCGCGATCGCTTATTTAAACTCGAAAGCGAAACTCGATTGAGGCTATTTACAGGCGTGTCTTCGTTGAACGAGAGAGCCCGAGCGAATAATTGCCCTCGCCGCGAAATAAACCGAAAGTAATTGAATGCGGCGCGAGTCTGCGGCGGGGAGCGCGCCGACGAGCGACGACAAAATCTCGCTCCAGCCCGCTTTGTTGTGCCCTTATTTTCCCTTGACCGGTTCGTTGTCTCGATACGCCGGGGTGAGACAAAGTGCGCGGGAAAAGACGTCACGCCATCAGCCTCTGAAACCGAATATTCTCGGGACGCAAACGTTTTATCGCTCGATCTATTCAATTTACGCTATACCCCTTTGACTAGCTAAGATATATGTACGTGAAAGAAGAGAGTGAGTGAGACAGAGAGAGAGAGAGAGAGGATTTATGAAAGATGGACAGATGTAAAACAGAGAACGCCGAAGAATAAACGGGGTTGCATAGGTACAAAAGAAAGCAAAAGCATTAGCCAATAAACGGTATAAGAGAAAGAAATCAAAGTACAAAAACTGCATATACGCGGAATGCAGAGTGCACAGGCACAGTGGCCTTTGACCGGACGAAATATGGGAAAAAAGGGATTTGACGAAAGATAGACAGACAGCTTCTGAAGCTCAAAGCGAGAAGAAATAAAGGGGTATCATAAAACACAAAAATATACATTTGCGCGTATCAGAGAATAACAGAAAAGGAAGCATCTGTTACGTATGCAATGTTTAATGAGAAACGAATCGGTGTAAAACCTGCACAAAGAGCGGATAAACGAAACTTGAATAAAATAGGGAAAGCTTAACATGGAAAGATGAAGAGAAGAAGAGAACGAGAAAGAGAGAGCGGAGGGCAAGAGACTCTCTAAATCGAGGGAAATTGCGTTCATGCAGATTTTCCCATTTGCCCTTTCGGAATTCCGCGCCCTTATCGCTTCTCAACCTTTTGGGCCACGAACCGCGAATCGGGACCCCTGTGGGAGAGCTGCACCGGTTCGTTAGCGCGCGAATTTATATTCAAATTCGCAACGCTCGCTCGCGCTCCCGTCTTAGGCACGTTTCGACACCTCCAGGTCGAAAGGAGGGGCGGCTGCAGGGAAGGGTGGCGGCGGAAGGGAGAGAAAAGGAAGCAAACGTGGAATTGACGGAAACGTTGTCGCGCGCAAACGCCTCAAGGAATCAGCAGCTCTCGCGACGTGCAAACGGTTGCGGCCGCTCGCCTGTAAATGTGCCGTTGTTCTTTAAGCAAAGTCGCCCCCGGAGGAGTGCCGAAGGCCGTTTGTCCAGACACGGTCGTCTGTTAGGGACGAAAGTATATTTGGGTAGCAATTACTGGGCATTTTATGGATTTTAATTAGGCGCACTTAAGCGCAGTGTGTGCAGTTAACGCTTTATTTTCTTCGGTATTGTTTCAAATTCTGCTCATGGATGCGATGCGAAGCGAACTACAAAAGCCTTGCAGGTCGTTACGAAGGGAATGATACGAAAATCGAGATGCGCACTGTGAATCGGGCGATCGCGGTCAAAAATGAAATGAAGGAAAGAACAAAAAACAACGCACCGCGTAACAGTATCGAAAAACCGAAAAATCAACGATACAGAGATTGCAATTTGTCTACACCGTGGCCGACCGTAAATCCGGCCCCGAAATATAGAATTATCAGGCCGCTCGCTCTCCTTTCCGCCGGACGGTTTTTGCCCGCAACAGTCGGCAAGCCGTTTGTGCCTGCAAACGGTTGGTACTAACCTATCCAATCGCGACTAATAGAATCGCGTGTGCGCAACGATGACGGATAATTCTCGCGAGAAACTTTATTTTACTTTATCGATATATTCGGCAGAGTCCATTCTGTTTGCCCGCTCGTCGACGGAGCAATATGCAATCGGGCCGGGGCTTTATGAGAAAATATTGTTAGCGCGTGCATATTGCGTCCCGGATTGATGACGCGGCGGACCAAAAGAGTCGGCGGGAAAGTGAAAAAGACCCGGGCGCAGAGGGTGGGAAAATAACGGGGAGTGCGGGGGGAGGACGAGTGGGAAGATACCGAAAGTACTCCATGACTCACGGGGAATGAAGATGAGAGTCGCGATCTTTCGGCGTAATGCGAGTTTGCAAATTACGACGTAGAGCTTCTGCCGGATCGTGGTGGCGGCGGAAATGTAGATTGGAGACGAATAAAGTGTCACCTTGTGTACGGTGGAACGGATTACGAGCGGGAAGTAGAATGTACCGTGGTGTCCGGAGTGCTGTGAGATAGGAATGACGGCGCAAAGAAGGTATCATTCATATTTTATGAAACGTTTATACTTATTATCATGTACCGACACTTATCTACGGCGGTACAGACCACGGACGCCAGTCGATTCGTAGTAATTACGGTTGGTGGTGTAAAAGAAAAATAAAGATCAGGATTAAAACGTTGCATGGTCCATTTGACGTGGTAGCTTCAATTTCCTCAATAAGACGCACGAGTCAAGTAGACGAGCCGATGCCGAGGACCCAGCAATAAGATCCGGCCACTTTCCGACGTGGGGTTACGTTGCTTTTTCGCGAAATCCGTCGCCTGTCCATCGCTCGGAACGGAATCACGCGCTTCAATTTCACGGATCACGGGGCAGGAAGTGCACGCGAAATTTTTCGCCACACAGTCCGGGGACCCGATATCGGCGGGGCGAAAAAGCGCGCCGCACGAATTTCATAAGCGCGCGAATTTGGCAGGACGTTAGCAGAATTTTAACCCTTTAAGCCGATTCGACGTTCGGGAATGGGTCAGTGCCACTGTCGTCGATCCGACGCTCTGCACATTTCCAACCGCTGAGTTACATAACATTTTCCGAATGGCACGAAACATTTTTGATCGTGGAACGTATGTTTCTTCAGCGAGCTCATTGACAAACTGTATGAAAAATAAACGATGTATCGTATTGTACCGGCGATGCATATTGTTGTAGCTCGAAATAAATTGAATTGAGCAGATACGTTTTGTCATAAGGCGAGCGTAAAACAGGATTGAGGAAAACGTTCGTTATCAAACCCGCAACTGTCGTACGTACGAACATCACGGAACGATACCTTTACCTTATCCCGCCTTACATAAAGACGTGTGAAT
Organism: Priocnemis perturbator; assembly: GCA_963942575.1. NCBI lineage: Eukaryota > Metazoa > Arthropoda > Insecta > Hymenoptera > Pompilidae > Priocnemis > Priocnemis perturbator. The sequence goes on from OZ012652.1 coordinate 8,260,324, forward strand.
TATTAATATTCAACCACGCCAGTCTTCCTGCGTCCCATCAGCCGCGAACACACGATCAAACATCTTATTTATATTCCTCCATTCAATTACCCGCAAACATCCCACATTTCCCTACACATCCGACGTATGCAGACAATTCACGACGAATCGTCTGAAGGAAGAACACGCCAGGCGCCTTTTTCCCCGAGGGGAAGAAACGAAACGGACTCATTTTATTATACACACACACACCCCCGCCACCCGTCGACGACCCAGAACGTAGTTACGTTTTAATACTTAACACGATCTCTCTCGCCTTCCTGCTCCTCGACTCACCCCCTCCACCCGCCACTCTCATTTATTTATTCGTAGCCGGTTTGACGACCAATCGCTGGCACAATGTTCCAAGGTGTATGACCCTCCATTTAATCTCACCCGCAATCGATAGGGAGAGAGCGGAGTAAAAGGAAAGCGATTTCATCGACTCTCTCTCGGGCCAAAGGCGTCGAATCGTTGGGCGAAGAAAAAAACGCGGCCGAGCAGAAAGGCGGAGAATGCGGGAAACGGGACGCATGGCTGAAATCCGATGAAAATGTTCCCGGTAATCGCGGATTGCCCGACGATACTCCGTCCTGTGTATATCCAATTCCGAAATGCCTTTTAATGTAATTGTTATCGCGCGATCACTATCGCCTGCCAACGCATTCACGCAGCTTCTTGTCTCGTTATATTCTGCCCATATTCAATGTTTCGTCGATGGTGTGATTTCATTCAACCGATACTGTGGTCGTAATCAAGGAAGCCGAAAACGTACAATTATCTCCATATTTTTCGTTAAGGCTATAATTTCTGTCGTTGCAGATCAGCGGTAGCCTTGATGTAAATAAGAAAGAGGAAGAGCGGAAAGCGAATTTCATCGAGTCTCTCCGAAGGTTTCGATCGTTAACGTAAAAAGGGAAACAAAGAATAAGAGTGTGTGTGTGAGAGAGAGAGAGAGAGAGAGAGAAAACGACGATAGGGACATCGGCAAGGGAGAGAAAAAAAGTGGAGAAAGAAAATGCGAAAACAGGGTACGGCCGAATCCGATGAAAACGTTCCGAGGGTGATCGTGAATTTCTCGATGCGACAATCCACCACCCACCCAATTCGGGCGAGTCGGGGGTGGAACGAGAGACTCGACGAGGGATCGAGAGAGTGAGCAAGAACGACGGGGAAAGGAGAGGGAGGAACGACGGGGTCGTTCATTACAATTCCGTCGATTCTCTGATTCGTCCTCCGCGTTTACGATTTAAAAGAGGAGTTGTCAATCCGTTTGAAAGGCTCGCCCGTTGTAAATTGTGACCTCTTGCTTGGAAAAATTCGGTTGATTTCGGTAGATAGCATGGCCCGGCCGGATATGCCGGGTCGGTGGGTGGGGATGACAAAGAAAGAAAAAAAAAAAATAATGGGCGACGGATTACGGTGCGTGTGAAAATAGAATTCCGGACGTTAAAAGAGAGAAAGCGAGGGGGTGGGAGGAAATGTTCGATTTTCAAATGAACGTCCTAATGGCGGGCATCATGCGCGATGGCCAACAGAATGACGATGATTGAAAGTGCCGGATTCAGCGCTGAGTTCGCTCCGAAATTGTTCGACTCCGCCCAGCGCAGCGCGCGATACGTGTGTCAAAATAGACGCCGACATAGCCAGTTTTTATCTTCGCGCGAGCCTCGACCTCGCCGAAACAATATTCGCGCTGACGCATATCGCGGCGAATTTTCCTACGGACCGAGTGTGCGTTTCTTGAGCATCCTTCTACCATCAACACGGCGTCGACTCTTATAAGCGCGACCGTAAGATTCTCCGATCGGTTCAGGGAAGAACGGGATAATTTCGAAAAATCACGATCTTCCCCATCCTACTCGATCTTCGAATTGTCGTCGACCATTTCTAATGACACTCTCGTCAGGTTTGAATTTCCCATTACATACCCGACTCTCACTTGTTCCTTCGTTCGCCGTCGTCACACACGTCTCGGGCCACCCAGTACGTATCCGCACGCGAGGCGCCGTGTCTCGTTCAAAGGACGTCCCGAAAGAAAATCTTCCGCGGTCGGATGGAGGCGACTCCGGGAGGAAGATAGAGGGAAACAAAAATGGCCGCCTTATCCTTGCGCGCGAGACCCGTTTCGGATTTATGCGGCTCGCAAAATCCACGTATTGGACTTTCCGACGACTCGCAATCCTTATCAGACACGCCGAAGGGGCAGAGGGGGGTGTGGGGGTTGGAAAGAAACGGCCGCTGACTAATAGCGGTATGAGGGCACGGGGAGGGGAGGGAAGAGGAGGGGATAGGAGGGGCGGGTGAAAAAGGTGGAACGAGGGGTTGTTTTATTTCCACGGAGCCGGACTTTGTGAGATGTTTACGAGCGGATTGATACCCCTCAATTTTGACCTTAGAGGGAGACCGAGGAAAAAAAAGACAAACAGAATCATCTACGCCCACGCTGCCTGGCGAGCGAGCCGATAGCGCTTCTTTATGATGATTTTCTGTTCATTCTTCTTCCTTCATCGTGTTTCTTTTTTTTTCTTTTTTTTTCTTTTTTTTTTTTTTTTATTAGATCAACCCCCGTTCGATTGCGTGCCGGCCTGCTTATATCGGCGGGTGAAATTGAAAGCGACGGTGAGCTGCTGTTTTATTTGGCCGCGCGACCTCGCGACGGGAACGATTTTTTCCCCATAACGCGCCGCAGGGAAAGTTTTGTTCAACCGCTTAATTGGCCCTGCGCTCGCCGGGAGACTTTCGCTCGCGATATTTAGCCGAGCAACACTTGTGTACTTTCTCACGCAGTAATGCCGCAATACGTCAACTGATCGTCTTTCTTCCCGGAATTATGCGCGAGTATGCTTGATCGCCATTTTTACACTGCGCTATTACGTGGAATTTCATTTTAATGCAGATTTAATCATAGATATATTTAATGTGACATTATTTATTTATGAACGCTCACGCATTGTACAGCGTGCTTTACCTTGCTCACTCAAATCCGAATACTAAGTGCCCTTTGTCACAATTTTGGTATACATACTCTACTCTACGTTTTCCACATGTTATCGTGCGGAATATAATTTGACGCATTATTTGTCGCTGGTGATTCTCGGGCGATAGACGTGAGAATCTCTAACATTTACTCCCTACACATCGAACTTTACCCATTTAACGTCAGACACCGTCGCTGTAATTCGTCTCCAAGGACAGTCATTACTCGGGACAGTGTGCGGGAACTTTTCAAAAAGCATGTTTCCGGGAACGGTCGAATAGTTTTGGACAGTTCGTTGGGATTGTTTGAGAAAAAGGACGAAAGCGAGGGAAGGGGCGCGAGAACGGGATAGACAGAGAGAGCGAAATGAAAGGAGAGATGTCGAAGTAGAGATAGTGAAGGAGATAGCTAATAAAAGAAAGCGATAGAGAAAGAGAGAAGCACGGCGATGTATGGGAACGAAAACAGATGAGAGGAAATGGGTAGAAGAGTGCGAAAAAGAGGAGATTACCCAGAAAAAGAAGCCGCGAACGAAGACACCATAAAATGGAGGAAGAACTGCGGGAAGTATCGGGAGGCAGAGAAAAATAGACCGAACGAAACCAGCTGAAAGAGAGAGAAAGAAATGTAGAACAATACAAAGGCAGTAATAAAAGAGAAAGGCATTAGAGGGCGGCGTGTAGAGACCGCACGTGTGAAAGACACGGAGCGACGGGGGGAGGGGTGGAAGCCCGGGAAAAGAAGAAGAAGAAGAAGAAGCAGGGTAATTCACGTATAAAGAAAAACACAGAGCAGAACGAAGACGGCGATAAAGGAGAAAGGCTGTGCACTGCGGAGGGTAGAAAATAGACGCCTGAAAGACGGAGAAAGAGGTGGAAAGAGGTAGAACGGGGGCGGCAGAGGGGGTGGGTTAGACCGAGAAAGAGGGAGAGACGTAACACGAACAAGCGGAGAACTCCATAGAAAGAGAGGGAGCAAGTTGGGGGTGGGTTGAGCCCCGAGCTATCGACTGATGGTATGTAGTAGGATAGGATTAGTCGACCGCAGACTAAATTGGGTTTCTGTACAGTCGCCTGCAAATACTTCCTCGACAGATACCCGACTGCGCCAGGGGTTAGGATGGATAGATAGAGCGAGGCGCGGGGGCGTGAGAGGGACGTGGGACGAGGCGGTGGCGGAAACCGAGAGAGAAATTATCCTTTACCCTTTTTCCAATTAAAGCGCTATCCTTTTGGGCGAGGCTAAAAAGCGGCATGAACGGTTTTATACCGCCGGAAGATGGCTCGTCCACTGGGCAGATTCTCGCTCGGTACCATGTCGAGTGCAAGAAGCGCAGACATTGCTTGGACCCCTGTCATCGATGCGGTAATAATAAGTGAATGGCACGTGTTCGCCAGCGGAGCATTTTAAACTATTTTAGCGCCGTGGCTCTGTTTCACGGGTTGAAATTATTTGTACGTAGCGATGTTCTGATGTTGGGACGACACTTCGGGGGATATTCTACTCCGAGCTATGACGCGTTGTCGCATGATTCATTACGATTCCAGCGCAGCACGCGCGTCTTCGTCATTAGCGATAATCATATATCGATATATTGCCGCCGTCCGGCCCTCCCGCGTAACAAGGGACACGTTAATGGAATGCGCGATGTCTTCACGCCCACGCCAATTCGCCGACGAATATGAATTCGCGCCCTGTTTAATTTTCCTAACGAGCCGCTCGTTACGATCGAATTGATCGTCGGCGGGGGGGTCTTAATGATTGATATGGATATCGCGTTTCATCGGGAACGTTCGACAGGAATATAGCCTAGCGACACGTGGCGTCGAGTCGTTTTATCCGAAATCGGTCGACACTTCGACACTTTCTATCAATGTAGCTTAATATTAAGATCCTGGTTTAAGAGTTTTAATACAAGCTTCGACCAGTCTTTTATATTTCAAAATAATCTTTGCTCTTACTTTTCAGTTCACGATTATTGGAACATCTTAAGTATCCGAAACTTATTATTATCTTTATATTTTATAAAAGCTTTTCTTTCAGTCCCATTATAACTTCTAGATACATCTACATTATTCAGGGGCGAATAATTCAGAGAGTTTTGCTTAAGACGACCGTTACTGTATACTTAACCCCACCATTTTCCTAAAATGATCCCCTAAGACGTCCAATAATAGCGTAAAGAACATCACATTATTATTAACGTCAGGTCCCATCGTACCGCGAGTCCGTTATTAATTCCGCAAATGCACAAGCGCGCCGTCGTCTGGCAGATAGCATCGAAAATAAATCAGGCTAAATAAAAAGTAAAAAACCAAAAAAAAATAAAAAAAAAGAGCAAGGTGGAAAAATGACGAACGCGCCAGGGAGCCAACGCCTTAGCCGCGATTTCCATCGGCGGACAGGTAGAAATAATTAATACGCGTGCTTTTATTCAGATTGGTCGCGGGGGCCAGGCGCGCGATAACGAATCTTTTAATATCCGATTGGTTATATCCAAATGGTTTCGAGATTTTAATCTGCTAAGTGAATCGTAAATCGAGTGCCGGACGGACGTGAGTCAAGAGGGACGGGAGCGGGCGAGCGAAGCTGGAGAGTCGAATGAAAATTGAGATGGCCCCGGGCCGGAGGAAGCAATTTTTGATGGCCGCATTTGAATGCGCCGGCGGCTGGCATCGATTTAATGCCGAGCGTCGATCGTTTGTCGATGTTTACGCGCGATACACGAGTATTTCGGACTTCACCCCCCCCTTCTCGCGAAGTGCCTTGCGCGCCGCGCCGGCTTTCGCAGAATTAAACTACACGGGCGACATGACGAGTCTGATGAGACGGAAAACAAGGGGCTTTGAACGGGAGTCCGGTACCTGTCGGAAACACGTGCCTCGTTATACGCTTTAATATTGGCTCTTGTTCTTTTCTCTCAGAGATTGGAAGTTGAGGTAGTACACGCCAAATATCGTTTTCCGTTCTTCACGTCGCACGGTGTACGTATTTGGCTTGACATAAGTTAGTTATTAATGTGCATTCTTAATAATCGCCTTCTTTCTTTAGCGCGGTCCGACGGACGTTTTCAATGTGCTAAATTTTTTACTCGGTTTACTGAACGCTTTCCGTCCCGAAAGGCCATTTTCTCGAAACACGCGATTCGATCTAAACCATGAAACACTCCGGCACCGCGCCAATTACGAAATCGCCTCACGTCGCACTATGGGAACAGCTAGAATCGTAGAAAGGGCGCGTTTACACGTTACGCCCGCCGTCATCGTTTTCCCAAAACGTCAGGGGAGCGAATGAAAGGAAAGAGACGCGGGAAGAATGAGATAAAGACGAAGGTGAAAAAGGAAGAGGGAGAGAGAGAGAGAAAGAGCGGCACAAAATTCCCGGCAAAACGCTGCGCAAAATTGTTGGCGAAACTATTCGCGAGCGTTTCGCGAACTATGTCGCATCAGGGTCCGCAGGCAGGTCGAAGGGGTGCAAAAGAGAGGGCAGCGAGGGCATGAGAAGGGGTTAGAAGTGGGAAAAGTGGCACGGCGATATCATAGCGTGCCATTCCGTCTTACGACGTCTCACGTTCCGCTGGTTTGTTCTTATGCCGGGCGCGAAATGTTCAAAGTGTCCATATGCAGCGACTGCGAAATTATTTCGAGGCTGCGCCAGTTCGACACTTCGCCGTTTGTACAGTTTGTTATGGTCGCCAGTGACGGGTAACGGACGCGGATGATTTTCGACCGGCCGTTCTAGCTTGCCTTGTCAACTATTTCAGTTCTGAAGTTAAAGTTATTTGAATGGTTCATGAAAGAGGTCTTAGATCGAACGATCCGTCCGAGGCGGACGTAAAGTTACATTCCGTGCATACTTTGAGTACGACGTGGAAGGGCATTACACGCTTTTCGCATGCATACGTAAGAACCGACAGAGATAAAACGAATCGTAATATTTCGACGGTCGGTCGGCATAAACATTCAACGACGTTCGAGAAGGCAGCGAGATTCCCATTCTCTCTCTCTCTCTCTCTCTCTCTCCGCCCCGTTCCGACACGCCACAACCCATCATCTCCCGCGACTGTTCTGGGGCAAAGGCCATCGGCGCAGATTCTCACTTCGCCAGATCCATTTTTCAAAAGGACAGACCGTGGAGCTCGAAAAGTTCGCCGAACAAGTCGACCGTCCGTCTTTCCATACCGACTTCCTCTTACCACCCTCCCACTCCCACTACCCGCCCCAGCCCATCCCAACCAGTCTCAGCAACTCCTTATTTTTTGCCCTCGCCCGTCTCGTTTCGAAGTTTCGACACAATGTCCTTTGAATTCTCACCGGCTCCGGCAAAGAAGGCACACGCCGAGTGTAATCTAAAGTTCGAACTCCCGATTAACGGCGGGGGACGCGCGCGGTTCTCGGGAAAGCGCGACACGGGGGGAGGAGTGGGGGGGAAGCGAGGGACGGGGACCGACGAGATCTCTGCTGGACGGAGAAAAAAGGAAGAAAGAAAGAAAAGGAATAATATTTCCGTCTCTTCCCCCGCGGGTGAAGAATTTCGGACGTGAAATTATTCGAGTTAGTTCTGCCGACCAGGGAGTCCATCCACGTTCTCATAATTCCACGCGACTAGGACGGTGTACATGAACTGATTGCGGCCGAATTAATGGATTGTTCTTGTTTGTTCGACGATTTATCCCGACTGAACCGTGCGCACATTTCTCAATGCACAATTTCCTCGCATGTGCATCCGCGACACGCGTCCTTGCGATATCTACGACTGTCGCGGGATAATGGAGGAAAGACGGGAGAACACATTGAAAGTTGTGTGCATCGTTGAGGACGCACGGTAACGATGGAAACTATACTCGGTGCACCCGCTGTCAATGATTCCGCGTCACCTTCGATCGCTGTGAAGCGTATTAATCGGCGTGCCGCAGGAATTTCCGAACGACCCGTAGAAATTTTTCCACCCAAATCCATTGTAAAGCGAGATATGCCGCGTAGCGTGTGACGCGCGCACCGCGTTATTAGCGGCGCGTCTGATTGCAGAAAAATTGAGGCCATAAAAGCGGGGAAATAGTGAGCGGCGACGGCGAAAATGCCGGGGGCCGACGCGAAAACGCAATTTTTCCGACGACTTACAGGCGGCATTAACCGTAGTCTCGGCCGGACCGCCTAGTTTCCGTTCGCGCACGCCCCGCAAACGCCGTCGTGCTCGCGGAAATACCTGTGAGCCATGCAAATACCTCCTCGAAATCAACCTCCCCCGACCACCATTATACACCCTTTTTTTTCAATCTATTTTTCGTTCGCTCGCCTCGCGCACGGCGTATCCTCCGTGCCGACAAGAATTCCGGCACGAATTCTTCAGGAGCGGGCGGGCGAAAAAAGTTGCCGCGCCTGTTTAACGAGAGCCAACGTGTATAATGCCGACTCGCGATACGATTCGCCAGTGAGTGGGAAATGCGCCCGGGCGAAGAGGCCATACAGAGCTACCCAGCATTCTATCGACCGGAATCTAATTTTGGGAGAGGAAATATTGATGGGTTGATAGGTAGAATACAGAATAGAGAATGCTGTTTCAAACGATTTGGGCGTATCGAACGGTAAGAATGGACCGGATCCTATTTTCGGCGACTAATGAGGAAGCGTTCACGTAGCGCAGAAAGTTTCGGAGACGATCTGGATATTCTTAGTTCGACATGGCGATAAGGAATAAAGGATGTGAAGGCGTACAATTTAAATAACGACGCGTGACGAGATAGATAATGGACACGAGATGATCGAATTGTGCTCGGCGTACGAGATAGCCCCCGGCGATGCATCTTAACAACGCATAATATCTCCATGCCTGAGATCCAATGAGATCAGAAACGATATCGTGACTCCTCTATTATCGGACGAGACCCCGCCGATGCCGGGAAATTATATCCAGAGAATAAGAGAATAATAAATACCCAGATGGGATGAGAGGAGAAAAAACTCGAAATAGAATGGGTCCTGCATGTAACGCAATCTCTTTCCACCCCCAACCTCTGTTCCCCGTGGTCGGCCCGGACCAGAACCCCTCTCCCTTTCAGTTCTTCCACAGAAATACCGGCAAGCCATGCAAATACCTTTGCGAAATAAGGTACGACCGACTCCTGCCCGACTGGCTCGCTGGCTGGCTAGCTGGTTCGTTATTATTTGTACAACATTCGCGGCATGCCAACGCGCCGAGTTACATCTCTCGTTGTTCGCGGCAGAGGAGGGTGTAATTTCCCTCCTCGTTAAAACGTTCTACGACGATTGTTTCCAATGGCGACGCCAGACGGTCTTTACGCGCCTGCTTGCTCCCCCGACGAGTACACAATCGTTACTCTTCAAACTTGCTTACTCGCCACGCAATCTTCGATATCGATCGAAGCGCTTGGACGTATGGGGGCTACAGCCAGGAAACGACATCGATTTCTCGTTAAGTTTTAACATTTTAGACCGCTGTGACTTCGGAGAAATATATGTTGCGTTGCTGTTTGATTTAACACATTGACTGGCAACTAAACTTCGGGCTAGTGCTTCGCCAGAGGGTAGAGTGAAGTAACGCTTTTCAAGGATCGTTTAGGTAAGGTTGCTTTAAAGTAACACGTTATAAGAGGTTTAAGAAGGCTAAAATTGTACGCGTATTAGCTATACTATTGAACCGTAGCGTACATCGAAGTTGGCTTGTTTCACAGAACAAAATTTGCAGGCAAAGATTATATCTATGTCTATGACAGCGGTGTTTATTGCTCCGCAGCTGCTACAGCAATGTCTATAGTCAGCTACGAAAAGATCCAGCGATATTTGTCCACGCATCTGTCCGGAATAGCGTGACGAATGAGAGGAGAGCTAAAAAATTGAATTCCGACCGAATAATAGAACGGAACCCCGCGAGGTTCTCGCGGGAGAATTCCTCGAACCACGTGTCGGAAGCAGGGCTCAATAAGAAGCGCCCCATCACTTCGAACCAGCAAAATCACGTAAAAAATGACGCGCAACAGACGATTCATTAAGCCGCGCGAACAGACGTATTTACAAACGAAAAAGCAAAGCGTATTCCCCGTCGCAAAAGCTGTCACGTCGTTTATTGATAAATTAATGTACCCAACGGGAGGGGAGTGTGGCGCCGCAATTGCGCCAATACAAACCGTATTTCCGGTTGACGAAGGCGAGAGAATGGGGAGGAATAGAGAGTGGATTCCGAATAAAATGGCCCATCGCCGGTAACGGCCGGCGGCAAATATTTCACCGGCGCACAGAATGCGCGTGTACGCCGCGGCGGTGTACACGTCGAAAAACCATTAATGTAAAAGTTATCAGAAGCGATAGTTTCCCGTGACTCAACCTTTAAACGCGCGTACAGAACGGACGGGACATGCGCGTATGCGGGCGCGGCGGGCATGCATAACGCGGCTAACGTATTTGCAGTGCGTTTATATCAGATGCCGCGAGCACACGGTTGTATAATTCCAAGTCAATTACGTGGTCGGCCGTAATACGCCGATGATATTTTACGATACTTGTCCCCCCTGGCCACCCTCCCCAAAACCGGGAGCTCGATGTAACTCGATATTATCGCGGCAGGGCCGGGCGCAGATTAAATGCGTTTTCGTTGATTCGCGAACGTCACGGGGCCACGATAATTATTCGTACCCACGGGCATCGGCCCCGCGAAATAACTTTCGGTTATTAGAATAGTTTTAGTTCGGGCCACTCTCCGTGTGTGCGCACCCCCGCCGAGCCCCTCGCGCGACCGATAAGACATTCCACGGCATGCTCGATCTATATCAGTGCCGAGATACGACGGGAGATAATCTTTCCGTTAACTCGCCGACAGTTGAACTATGATAAATCGCCTCGCGTCAAAACGGCACACGAAATTACGTCTGTTGCGCCGATTTTATCTCCGTCGGAACGCCGAGAGCACGATTCTCCGCGGAATGAAACGGATAATCTGCTCAGGAAAATTTCGGGAAGTACAATGATACGCGCTCGAACGCGGCCGGACAGGATCGGTCGAAAATGTCAGGATTGAAAAAAAATAAATGTCGTCCAACGTTAGGTTCTCGGTCTGACAATGAGTCCGACGTTTTCTTGGCGCATACGTGAAACGGAATTAGCTGCATTCCCTCGCGCGACCTGCAGGCAAGCAACCCGCTCGAAATAGCCTCGCAGGAGGTGGCGCAGGGGCGAGCGCAAACAGAGGGTCGAGGGGGGTGGAAGTGGTCGGAAGGGGGTTGCACGCGTGGCAGACAAGGTCCCCGTAGAAATTATCCGGCATTTCGAAACCCTTGGATTACCCTTATCGCGCGACCCAAATTCAAACCCCCTGCTGCCACCCCCCACCTTGCAATCCGCCGCAGTTCGCCTACCCCCCCCCCCCTCCCCGTCCTCCTACTATTCCCGTGCGGATTACCTGTCCTTCCGCACGGTAACATTCCGCAGAAATCCCAACTCGAAACATCCTGCGGGGGTTATGGATACGCAAACAATCCGAGCGAACGCCAACAAGCCCGTTTGTATGCTGGTATGCATAAGGGGTGGCGAGGAAAAATTAGGATGACTGTTTACGTATCGTGGAGACTACGACAATTTCTGTTACCTTCGAGAGCGGGTCACGGGGTGTATGTAATTAATGCTGGAACGATCGATGGTGGAATTGGGTTCTTTGATATTATGTTATAGGAAATTTTAATGCTTAACAATTCTTAAAAATTACAAACTTTTTGAATATAAGATGATTTGGATATGAACAATCATAATAGCGAAGTAAGAAGTGCAGTTAGCGCCGAACAACGTAATCAATAGTCAAGTGAAGTGTCAAGGCTGTGACTATGAATATATATATGAATATCCGACTTTGACGCTTTTTACTGCCAAGCCACATCGTTAAAGTGTGACTAATTGTGAGTGTAATTTTATCGTCTAATTTTCCGTTCCCGGCCTGAGCAAACAAGAAACGTGGGCCGGTTGGGTCGCGGTAACGAGAGTCGCTAATTAATCACGAGTGGACTACCCAGTATACAATTCAGGGAACGCGGCGGCAGCGAAACAGAAGCAGGAAACATATGCGCGCGTAACGCTTTACGCGCACGCGTATTCGCTCACTCGTATGAACTCGTTACGCACGGGGGCTGTCCTGGCAGATGGTCCTAGATATGCGCACATTTCATGGGGTGGATTGCGGGAGACATGTTGGGCAGGCAGGGGAATGAACTGATTTCGAGAGTATCACAAAGAATGGAAATAAAAATAGATCGAAGTTAATGAACTGGTGGACTCCGTAGTCGGCCGGCTGAAAGAAGTTTATATGCGAAGTACGTCTGATGGAAGGAAATTATAATGAAAGTTACGTGAAGAAATGCAGGCATGAACACGGTTGTCGGTTAAACAAAGAACCTATATTCTAATGTATTCTCGAAATCAAATAAATTTTATCAAAGTTACCCTACGTTTCGATACCGACAGATTATTTGTTAAGACAAAATTTTACGACACTTGTTACTACTACCTTCACAAACAGTAATATAGAGCTATTTCGGACAAGCCGACGGTACAACCTGTCGAACATCGTCCCTTCAATTCTAATCAAACGCGAGTTCTCGTCGATCGAACTCCGCGGCGCGTTATGCACAACCGCAAGGCGACGCTTGGCGACGAATCGTGAATATTTAACCGCCCCACTGCTAAATATTCTCTGCCCCTCCCTCTCCATTCTTTCCACCCCGATCCGCGTATTGCGTCGTTTCCTACCGTCCGCACGAGCTATTTTTTCAACTCAATTTCCGTTTTCCGGTGAACGATTCCACAGAAACGAACGAGCCCGGTATCGTTCGCCGATCGCTCCTCCGAGCGAAGTTTATTGTTTTATCATACAGAGCCGTTCGCCGGGTTAAGAAATACAGTCCGATCGAAGTTAACGAGATGATTATTGCCTTTTAGCGAGCGAACGTGACCAGCGTTCGAGTTCCTGGACGGGGGCCAGGAGGGAGAATTTCGCCGCGAAAGGTAAATTTCATTCGCGGCTTTATGGCCAAATGAAATCACTCGGCGATAAAAGGGTGCGAGGAGGCGGGGTGCAAAATAGAAAATGAGGTAGCGCGACGCGGAAGGGGGGGACTGTACTGTCTGTACTGTTTCAATGTGGGAAGGTAGAGTTACTACACTTTACCGCTGACGTATTTTACGCACAATTAATTGCACTGTTACATGTACGTTCGTGCACGCCACTTGTATGCATTAGCGTGGAATGCGTCATGTTCACTTTTCAAACGGCCTGTTAGCGTGATAACGTATTGAGTGGTTTTGTTTTTGATGCCGGTTAGAGTATGACTGTTCGAAGCTATAGTATAGAATACGTCGGAGGCGCGGGGTAAGAGATTCTGCTTTCTTTTCGCGCACGCAACGGATACGTTACGCCCTGAATATGTAGAAATATAACGTGCACGATCCATCTTTTTCCAATCTCGTTACTTTCGTAATTCACGGCGCAGCGTTATTCCTGTCTCGTTCAATCCACGTTTATAGAACGCAAATTAAGGCCACGATATCATTCGACGGTGGGGTGAGATTACACTGGCATTTGGCACTTATCACGAAACGTCTGGCTATATACATGTGCCTGCGTATCACTAATGGGTATTGCTTCTCTGTGGCGTATTGTGATATCTGGGTTAAAACGTTAACTTGTTATCGGAATGCAGAGGATAAATTTGTTGCCGTTTGCCGACTAACGATGCGAATATCCGAAGAAACTTGTAATTACGATTTTCTTTCTCATTGCGATTCCGTATGTCACATTTTCATTGAACCTGAATATGCAGCGTCTCTTGACGAAAAACTCAATTTTCATCGCACCGTATGAATGCGGTTTTTCACAGAAATTTGATTAGACTAAAACGTATTCCTTGTCATTTTTGCGCGTATCGTCGACTGTGCGCTTCGTACGTAATTTGATTGCGAATTATAAGTTCGTTATTTGGACGGCCACCGCGCGTGGTAAATCGGCGGTTTCGACGTGTGACCGTCATTCTTGCTGCCATATCGCGCACCTGTTGTCCCGTCCACGACAAACTGCGGTGGGCTGCATATAGGAACGAGATACGGGCAGAGATGGGTATGATCTGATCGCAAACTTATAACTTGCAAATCGATGCCATTGTCCCGTCCCTTAATTGCGTCACAAATTACGATCCACGCTGCATTGCCGCGCAATGAGATAGATACCGAATTTTTAAATCGAAACTGATGGAGTGGGTCCCAAGCAAGCACTGACGCTCGTCGGTATAATTTTAGATTCGTACTACTCACTGGTAGAAATATTCGATATGTCGACTAATACAAATACCTGTATATTCTTGCATGTTTCTACAAATGCGCTAGTAGATAGAATCTTGTATGTTTCTATAAATCTTCACGCCTCAGACCCAGAGTCCGTTTTCACTAACACAATTCACCGGCAAAACGAGAGACAGAGCCGAATTTCGAATTGTGAACGGAAATGAATCGTTAAATTTCGTCCCGACGATTTTCATATTTTCACCGCGGCCATCTTTAACCCATTCGAGATACGCGGCCAATTAATTATTGCCACCGCGTATCGGCCGGCCGCAAATTACCCATGGCGAATTTCCATTCGGAACGACCTTCGTTTGTTTATGAACATGCGGAAGGCATGGAGAGGTAGAAATGGGAGAAAAATAGACGGGAAACGCGGGCGAGAGACGGAGACGGACGAAAGGGAAGGAATCGAGCGACCTTCCGAACGGCTTAAAAAACGCGCTCGATTAATTATTATTCGCACGGCGTGCGCAAAAATTGTCGAGGTCAATTCGTAAGGTAATTCCGAACGGGGCGCGGGATCGATAATGCAAATCGCAACGTTGAGGAGGGAAATATGCGGTGGCCCAGACCGGCCACGGAGTGAGGAAATGCGCGAAGTACATTTACATTACCGTCCGGTATATCGTGTCACAGAGGGAACGGCTTCCATTTTTTCCCCCCTCTCTCTCTCTCTCACATTCGACTCCAGATAAACGCAGCCCTCGCAGCAGATACGGGGATGCGATAAAAATTCGCGTGATATTGTCATTACGTCGGAGTACTCGCTTTTTAAAACGTCCACCTGCGCGTTCACCCTCGCTCACCGCGGTACACGAATACGGCAATCGGAATAACAGTCGAGGCGCGCGAAGAGTCGACGATAAAGCATCGTTCTCGTAAGCATCTTCCAAACATTCGCGAATACCGTAAAAATCGTGCAAGTCAAAGTTCAGCCGAAAAGAAAGATATCATTCTCCTCTGATATTGTCATGCAGAACGACGCAACACGAAGCAAGTGGAAAAAGTGTAATCTTCGCAGATTGTCCGGTGAAACCACTTTCATGATCGCGGGCAGACAGAACAAGAGGGTTAACTCCGAAAACGATCGGAAACGGAACGAAGCACCGCTCGGCCGCGTATCACTGGAAAATCGAGGTCGAACCCGTTCGCAGCATCAATCGCGTTAATTCCCCGACGCATCGAGCGACGACGAGGAACGGAGGTTTCCGGGGATGATATTAACGTCGACACCGTTAAATACTCGCAATATAATAGAGACGATCGAGAAGCCGTCATTCGCCGTTGAGCCCTGAGGAGGGTGGTGAGGGGGGGTGAGGAAACGCGAGCGCGGGCTTTAATTACCGGGCGTGCCTTGTTCTCCTGTTATTATTACCAGGCGGACTATTAGGAACGGCCATTACGATCAAACTCCTCCGAGCTTTGTCCGGCTCGGGACTCGCTTACGTCGCTTTCCCAAACCGATCTCTCTCTCTCACTCACACACACATACACTCTCTCTCTCTCTCTCTTTCGACATTCGGCCAGACCCAGCCGCGAGAACCACGATATTCAGACCCCACTCGGCACGGTGACAGTGTAAATATTGCTCTTCGCGAAATGAGGTGGACATTGCATAATGATCGCGCTCGACCGGGGTATCTGCCGGTGTTGCTTTTTCGAATCTGTCGACTGTTCCGATTCAGTTGATACGTTTGCCGACCTCCCGCATTTTACATTTCCACCGGCGAAAGCGCAGCGCGATTTTTCCGCCCGCCGACGGCCGCACGACGCTGGAATTATTAATGCCGGGCGAAATAATAATTTGCTTATACAGTCGCGGCGCATGGAAAATGTAGGGGGAAGTTCGGAGCGACGGGGAAAATGTTCGCGTCGAAGTTCGCGGGAGTGTTTTTAAGCCGACGGATCGCTTGATAAATGATAGCGGCGAGCGTGAACAACGGTGCGCGAAAAGTGCTTGTGCATCGATCGATGAAAGAGAGAGAGAGAGAGAGAGAGAGAGAGAGAGAGAGAGAGATGTGATCGGAGCCTTTAATTTCTTCTCGATCGTCGAAAATGAAAGGGCAAGCCCGTATCGGTTATGGGCGATTCGATTTACTTCGATTTACTCCGTTCCTCGGGCAAGTGGAGGGTGTTTGTGCCCGGTTTGCGAGTCGGGACAGCAATATGTAATCCACTTTGGCCAGACGCTTCTCCTTCCCCGGCGTTGGATTAAGGGAAAGGCTCCTTGCCCCGTGCTCTCGAGGTAAACCTCAATTTATACCCGCCATGCCGTGCCAATATCAAAGAAATCGAATTATTCAAAAGTCCTCTTCAAATTCTTTCCGTTCGGTAATGCGATTGGGGGAGGGGGAAGGAGCAACGTGGAGGGACGCGTTTTATAACGTACGTTTCCCGTACTACTCGCTTCGGACGACCGTCAAAATTTCCGCAATGCACGTCGGTTGTCATGCGAAAGACGTTCGGGGTACAGACAGGCAGCTCCGCCGACCCTTTTCACTTTATGCGTAATGCAGATTAACAATTACTTCTGACAGAGGGTACGGTCGAATGAAAGCTTACCGTTATCAACTCGTCATTCAACTTTCGACAACTCCTGCTCGCCAACGGTGGCGCGATGTTCACAATGAAATTTGTTATTCCGTTACCGGGCGACCAGTGGAATTTGAACGCCAGAGACCCTACTGTCGATAAAACAAAACAAAGAAAAAGTAGGAAAAAGTGAAACAGGGTTTCGGACAAGTTCGTCGGACCGGCTGAAAAATGAAACTTCAGAATTCGACGCGTCCGAACAGTCTCTCCTCGGCAGTTGCGCGAAAATACAAGAAACGAACGGCACAGGCGCTCGTTGAACAGATCTCATTGCACTGCACGCAACTGATG
This sequence comes from Priocnemis perturbator, assembly GCA_963942575.1. Lineage (NCBI taxonomy): Eukaryota > Metazoa > Arthropoda > Insecta > Hymenoptera > Pompilidae > Priocnemis > Priocnemis perturbator. Next base: position 8,277,541 of record OZ012652.1, read on the forward strand.
GAAACTGTTTACCCACCGGCTGAGATCAAAGTGAACCGACTATCAAAGTCGCAGTCGAACCCAAAATTCCGACCTGGCGCACAGTTTGCGCACGTCCCGCAATAATCCGAATTTGGTTCGACTGCGAAATATTAACCTCTTCCGTGGCCCGGGAGCGCGAGTCTTTCGTGGAAACGGTTTGCGAAACTTCCGGCCACCATCAGACGCTAAACTTGACCCACGCTAATGCCCGACGTGCGCCGTCCGAACGCAGTACGAGAACGAATTTTGCCTGCATATCGGAATAATTCAGCGGGCGGCACGACGGCGGGGGCGAAGATGAAAATGGGAGGAGTAGGAACGGCACATAAAGGTAAGACAATCGATAAACGGGAGAGCGCGGCCTTTGACAGAGGAAGGCGAGCGTATTTCTTTCGGGCTCTATCAGCCTCGAAGCGAAATTACACCTCGGTCGGTCCCGTTCGATGAATAATTTAATTCGGGGGGCGACCTACGGCGCCATTTTACGGGTTCAAGTTTACATAACTTCCTCAAAGTGGGATTGGCATTCCTAATTCACGAGGAAATATTCAAATAATGCACGCCGCGGCCCGAGTTACTTACATTTCCTCGAGCTTCTTACATTCGTCTTAGGGCGGAGAGCCTTCCGACGGCGACGTCGGGAATCGTGGGGCCTCGCTCGCGCGCCGGCGAGCGTGACTTTTATAAGAGTAGCTGATTTTCCCCGTCGTCAGCGAGTATGTAAAACGATGGCATTTTTGCGCTCGGACGGGAGAGTCGACGCTGCGAGACATTTGCAAAGCGCCCTGGAAGCGAAGTGCTGTTTTATTTATGACGCGACGCGATACACCGAATTGACACAATTCTTTTAACGAAGATCAGAGGACACGCGGCCCTGCACGTTTTTCCCTCCTTCCTCGGCGCGCTGCTTTTCTTTGCAACGTTTTTCTGTTCTTTCTTTGTTTTTTAAATACGCTTCCTTCCTTTCCGAAGTACTTCTCAGGCGGAAAGTTAAGAGTTCGTTCCATTCGACCGGCCCAACTAACCGGCGTTACTAACGACAATTCCACGCAGGGCATTTCTCTGGGAATTTGAAAGTAAATCGAGCTCGGCTTCGAACTTCGAACTTCCCGGAGAGGCCGCGACTCTTTGTCGCGTTGTAACAGGATATTTTCCGAGAGAGGAAAGTCGTGCCTTCTTTTACTTCCACTCCGCCCGCCTCGTCTACGCGGACTCTCGACCGTGGGTCGCTTCGCTATGACGAAGCGGCTTTGTTCATGCGCGCGTTCCTGCGATTTAAGGCGTCGCGACGCGAAACTTCTGCCTCACGTTCTCTGCTCCCGGTTCTACCTTATTAGCGCGTTCTTAAAAATTCGCTCCTTGCACAGTATCGTCATAATACCACATCATCATTCACCATTCCCCATTCACCGCATTCACCTTGTTCATCCATTATCACATTCCTTACATTTATTTCCGGCCACGCCGTCTCCATAACCCCTCAACCGGCCGTCCATAGCGTGCAATTGCAGCAGCCGAGCGAGCCATGCACGGCATTACGTGGCGTCCTCTCGAAAATAATCTGCCGCGAAGCGCCATCAGCAAAATTCACCCTGCAGCCCGTCGCCGATCGCATTTCCGTTCGTATTGGCTTCGAAGCCGACGCCGACGCCGACGTTCGCACCGCTTTAGCTTAATGCAGAGCGTCGGTACGCTTTTTCCTTTCCTGGCCAGCAACCGGTGTGCGAAGCACAGTGTGCCCCTACTCTACGGCCTAGCTACCCTACCCAACCCTATCAGAAGGGCGACTCTGGCCTGGACGCGTGTCAGTGGTGCGTGTGCATTCGGGAGCGGAGATTGGCGGAGACGAGAGGGTAACTTCGTTCAGGTTAGGGGTGATTCGATTTACCTGGAGGCCGGCAGGGCCAAGTGTACAGCGCGGCACAAGCTGGGACAGCAATATGTAATCCACTTTAGCCATATACGGCCGCCGCGGCGCGGGACGCCAGTGTGCGAGGGTCTCTATCTGGCTCTGTGCATGGTCGACATATGTGTGGTGGATGCACGTAGGTATATGGACGTCCTTCCCGTTCTCTTAACGGAACGCTTCGTACGAACCGGACGTCGCGTCGGCCCGCTCGACATTATTATTGCAAACTTGTCGATCGAGGACCGTGTCTTCGGGATCGTGTGGCTTAATTTTTTTGATGGTGGGTTTTGAAATTGAAATTTGAGAAATCGTCGGAATGGAAGCAGGAGAACGGTTTTCATTTTCAATGTGACGCAATTTTTATGACCGGTATTATATGTTTTGTATATAGGTGAGAGGAGAGTCGTGATTGGGGAGAGTTTTTACTCCACCGTTTGGCGTGCGATGTCTGATCGAAGGAGACGTGGAAATTAATTCTGGGTTATAGATTCGTTGTCTGCGAGTTGGTGAGAGGCCGAAATTGGAATGCTTTGATTCTTGGCACGGGCCATTTAATATTCGCGGTGAATCGTATTCTTGGCACAGACTTGATTTATACGAAGTCGCCGTTTTAACCCTTTCGCCTGTCAAGGCTCTCGGCGTTGGCGAGGATTTTATGTAAGCGCGCGCGTAAATGTACGCTTCGAGGCAGTAGTAGGACGTTTAATTATATACTGGGAGTTATATTTAATTTATTAAGACACATGAGAGCTCAAAGCGAAAGACGTGTCAAAGGTAAACCGTAACTTTGGAAAAATTATAAAGCACCGCACATAAACTGCGACACTAACCGTATGTCATAATTTTCCATAAATAAATTGCTACGCTCCATATAGAAGCAATGACCACAAATTTCTGCACAATTCCTAATGGAATCACACGTAGAAAGTAATTAAATGTAACTCATTCGGACGGATATAGCAACGGTGCAGAAAACCAACATTGTTAACGAAACGTAGTCACGCAAAAACAAATTGCGCTCATACATCATTACATAATTAATAGTCACATTTCGTTCGACCAAACAAGCGCAACCGCCGGGGCTTGAAGCGCGAACGGCAGCCAACGTAAGGCACAAAATTTGTAAAATGGAAAAATGCGTCGTACTTAAAATATCGCGCGTCAGTACAATCAATTACTTATGATATATTTTCGCCGTAACGACATCGGACGGAATGCGGTGTAATACGCGATGCTACATCACATTCTAGACGCACGCGCACACGTCCGTGATATAATTTACTACGGCACGCAAATGCATGCCTGATGCAGTTAAATCATTCAGACGTGCCCGCGTAAAGTGTAAAACTACGCGTCAAGTGTAATCGGCACGATGTCGCTTCTGAATTCAATGTGAATTTACATTTCGAAAGGGCGACGCAGCGTTTAACGTAATTAAATAAATTTCGAAGCCTTCGGGGTTAGCTCTGGCGTAGCATGAACAGCTCAACGGACTCGATTATTAATGCAGCACAAAACATCGCACCAACACTGTTTCAACAAATCCTTCACGAGCAACATTGAACGAACCTTCCCTCCGAAGCTGTACACCGCGCAAGAGAAAGCCAAAGAAAGGAATCTGCAACGGTCTATAAAGCGAAGAGTGCGCACGTGAAACGAAAAATTTGCAGAAAATCAAAGTATCCGAGGCTCGCTGCGGAGCCTGTAGGAACAATCTGCTAAAATAAGAGAGGCCGAGTAACTTTTGCCCGACTACTGTCTACACTACCGGTCACCCCCTTTTCCCCCGTCAGAGCAAACGATCCACCCTTCGGTCTTCCGCATCCTTAACCCTCACACTTTTCCATCCGCGTTTCGATTATATCGCAGAAAACGAGTGACGATTCCCATTAAAACTTTTCCATTAAACACTCCCGCCCGTCGCCACCCCGTCGGAACCGCCTCTCAGGCCCCATCCAACCCCCTTATCCTCGCGCTCGCCCTCTAAATGAACAATCGGCCAGCGTTGAGCGCGTGCGCGGGCCTTTAAAGTGGATTACACGTTGCTGTCGCTGCTGGCTGCGGATACACTTGGCCGTTCCTGGCTTTCCAGGTAAATCGAATCACCGGTAACCTGAATGAAGTTATCCCCCTCATCTCCAACCGCCCCTAACCACCCGCGCGGCACCCCTCCCCTTGTCAACCATTCTCTTCCGGTATCTCATACGCGTGGACGATGCAATATTGTCGAACAATGTGTACGCTTCCGATCGAGGGGCACGAGTTCTTCGAAACGACGTAGCAGAAGCGACGATTTCAGCCGATTCCGCGTACGACAGAGAAGTAGCTTGGATTTTGGATGCCGATTGACCGATGATTATTCTTCGATTAATTCTAAAAGCAGTACGGAAGTAGGTTGCAGTGATAAATTCAAGAATTCATCTGCTAACTGTTTCTTTACCGCGACTCTGTGTACAGCGTCGGTGAATCGGCGGGAAGTTAGCAGAGTCGTCGAAGGCAACAACATCGAGCCCAGCACCGTCCACGCTTTTTCATCCCATTCTAAGTGTCGCTTTTGCGTTCGTGGTAGAAAAATCGCATGAGCCTCTTTGGCCGCACTTTGTCACTCGTATGCCGAGGCTGGTCAATAGATCGTTGCTTGCCGTTTAAAGGGTTTAAGTGGCAAAAAGTTCTCCTGCGTCCGCTGCTTCGTGCGCCACCATGGAAAAGGTTGGGGGGAGCATCGGAAAAACATGAAACGAGCGGGAACAACGAAGTGAAGGATGTCTCGTGCGACGGAAGAAGTTTACGTACCGTGCGCGGGCTTTGACCTTCGAATATCTTAATCGGATGGACACATTTTGCCATGACGGCGGCTCGTCAGATCTAAGCAACTTAAAAGCGATTCGATCCCTTGCTATGTATGCACCACATTCTAAAGTGCTCTCTTTAGCCCCACCCTCTCTCTCTCTCTCTCTCTGTTATGCAGCCCGGGCGAATGTTGGTTTGCCTTCAGTCTCGAGAAGGTCAAAGCGAGCGCGCAACGATCGAGATTGTCGAGCGGAGAGCAGTCAGAATTTTGTTCATTCCGCGCGGGACGGCGGGCTCTTTTGCGAAACTTTGCATGCAAATTGCGCGCTAAAGTGCACGGAATTCATATCATACGTCGTTGCACGGTCTACGGAACGAGAGCGACATTCGCGATTTACGCGGAGTCATATAATATTTGTGGAATTCCTGCCGACAGTGAAATGAGTACGAAATAATCGCGACACTGTGCGATTTGATGAAAACGAGTTGATAATTCTCGACCTCCTTTGGATATCGCGAGGACTAGAAAAGGAATATGACATTCGCTGTGGGCGTAGAACGATATATTTTTCGAATTCCTGGATGCGCTAGAACGCGTTGTACAACCACGACACTGACAACGCGGCTTAATTTTAACGAGTACAAGAGTTCGATCGTAATAAATGCTCCGAACGGCGAACTTCCGGGCAGCCCGCGTTTTAAAACCATTAAATCGCTCGGTACAAAATCGGCGAATTTTTTTACATCACGTTCATTTTCCATTTAGGTTACAATATTCATCACGTCCGGGCTGACGTCGGAAAAAGCCTGTCGCGTTCGTCACGGTAATCGAGCGATTTCAAAAGACGAGCGCAATTTGAGCGCGATATGACCGAATTTTACGAATTCCGGGACGTTTTATTTTTCCGTATGCGGGGATAAAAAATTCATCCGACATGTTTCGCCCGCCGCGGCGCGCACACGCTTTTACGCGGGCTACCGGTCAGCGCGTGGGACGGGAAGACGTATCTTCGACGAAAGCGGGTGTTAATTTAACACGGCGCCGCGGAAAAGCCCCGAGCATTAGGCGGAATAATTTACGCCCCTCTTGTAAACGAAATTGCGCGCCGGCCCTGCCAGAAGACGACAAATTCCGAAAGCGCACCACTCCTTTCTCTTATCGCTTCCCCAGCCATGCCCATTCCTCAATTCGATCGCATATCGGATTATCGTATCAGGCTCACAATTTTCCAGCCATATTTGAAATATGCGCATCGTTGGTTTTTATTAGTTTTTTGGGCCGTTTTATTCGACCGTAGAAACGAAGTTTGCCGAATACGGTGTACGTAGGACGTAAAGCCGCTCATTAGCGAATCTTCTCGATAATTATTTCGTATTTATATCGGCGGCGGTGAGCTTTACATGTAATTTTATTAGGTTTAATTAATTCGTAACAGAAGGCAGTGATTTATCGGGAGGACGAAACTTTTATTCGCTCTTGATTTATGGGAAATTTATTAATGCAATAAAATGTGATCCAATTGGCTGTCCCTTTTAAAGAGGAATACGATATCATATTAAAACGTGAAATGAATAACTTGTTCGGGCGCAATACATTATTCGGATTCTCTTCATGCAGTACCGATCCTGCTCCTTTCCTCAATTTTTTTTTATTTTTGCGATCTTGTTTTCTCGCAGTATATTGTTACCAAAGCGAGGGGGGAGGGGGGCAAAAATAATGAAATGCGAATCATTTCCTCTCTTTCGAGAATGTAAAATACATTTCGTTCCGCATAATTTATAAAGTGACATATTATTTTAATGCGCAAATATCCGTTTGAGTAAAAAAAAAATTAAAAATTCCGAAATCCATCTGCGCATACCATAAAACGACGTCCATTAAAATGCTAGGTTTTCCGTGTGCGTCCGTTATTACTGCGCAATACATCTTACGACGACGTGTGCGTTCAGATGCTAAACCATTCCCGAAGACTGGCGCGCACATATCTATAGAAGCGCCTATATCCAGGAGTGCGCAATTCGGCAGTACGCGCGGTCGAATGTGTTATGTTCACGCGCCATTGAGGGTACAAATCCATTTGACCCTATGCCATGACACGCGACACCGCCGCCACGTCATCGACGCCCACGCTCCATCGGATCCGTTTAACCCCGCGCGCGCGCTTATGTTAGGTTGTCCACGAGTTTCTGCACACTCGATGGCCCAAAACCAGATGCGAAATAATAGATCAATAAGTCGATCCGATGTCGACTGTACTCTCCCGGACACTGCGTACACAACGCCAATATGCGTGTGTATTTCATTGAATGTGTGCGGTCATAGATTCGCATTCATGCTCGCTTTTCGATATGGTAATAATCGTTGAGATATAAAGGTTTATAATGAAATATTTTCAACAGTGAGACCGTTTCTTGATGGTAAATGAGGTTGTCTATTTGAACACGCCTCAAAGGGCAGACTGATAAAGTCTGCCTTGTCTAATTAAATTTCTCTTTGTTATTCTCAGAGCATGTGGTCAGTGATTTATTTTTCAAAGGTAATTATTTTTCCTAATTTATATTTTATGGGGCTGCTCAGTTTAGAATCGTGGAGGTAATTGTGGTTGCGAGAACGTTAAAAAGAACGAGTAACCGAGTACAGAATAAACAAACCAGTCACGGTACGACGTATGTGAACACATAATAATATAATTGAACGCGCAGACGAACACAGAGCCGAACACGTAAGTAAACGACATTAATGAACACTCGCGCGAATACTATAAGCAAACATATGATGTACGTTAGATAAACTTTCCCGGTTGCGCGCTCCTGAATAATGCCAGGAATTGGGTCGATGTTAGGATGATGAAATGTTTCGTTTTGAAACTTCAAGTTGCTTCGGACTCGTTTGCCGTGCGTTTATAGTTTATACAGTGGAACGAAAGTTGCGCGTACCGAACAAGGCTTGCCCGTGGTAGGGTGAATGACGAACAAAATTGAAGATATTAGGCACCTAACATTCACATATGTATATGTACATATATATGCGTCAAGCCGCGAACTTTTTGAGGTAATTTGCGGAAATTCGTCAGACAAGCCAAGGCCTGGTAACCGTCGATTGTTTATTTGCCATCGTCCACAAATGCAATCGCGCCCGATTAAATGCAACCGGACGCAAACGTATACACACGAATACGCGCGTCAATGTACAGTTATGTGCATGCGTGCATGCGTGTGTGTGTGCAGGGTTTACGTAGTACGGTGCGGGCGTTGTACAAACTCGCTTCTCATAATTTTGCAGATACTATCTGGCCGCATTAATTAACTCTCTTTGACTCGTTTCGGTCGGGGCGTGTAAATTTTAATTACGACGATTATTTGATAGCAATACGACAAAATAAAAGTTTATCCGCATAAAGGGAAACGGCTGCCCCTGCCGCCTGGGATTCGAATAATCCAAGCAATTTGTACAACCGAGGAAAAATTTCATTATCGCTTATGCTAAAGCCGATACCGTATGAGCCGGTGTATATGGAAATAATTGTAGGTACCGTGTTAAGTTGTCAGAAGGATCATGTCAGATTTCCAGTTACAGCTGCGATTGAAACATACCAATAACATATTATACAGCGAATCCTCTCTTAACAGGTATCACAACTAATTCCTGTGATCAACCCACTCAAAATGTGCCTTCAAAGATAACTCGAATTATATTTCACTCTGCCGATAAAAATGGAAAATTCAGTGTCATAATAAGCGCAACGTGGCGGACGAGGAATTATATGTCGGCTAATGACTATTTCGATTAGACGGCGAGAATTAGTGATTTAACTCAATTCGAGTCAATAAGCCGTAATTCGGGATCGATGTTGCCGCGTCCGCTCGGTCGGGTCAGGGTTGAATTAAGACGAAGGGAAGGGTGCACTAATTTTAGGCGCCTCACTTCCTTAATCGATACGACCTTAATTGGCCGCCGTGTTTTGTGTTCCATTCACGCTCCATTGACGGTAAACGAAATTGTCAGTTTGCCGTACTACGAAGACCATCTTAAAACTTCGCGAGCTACCCGTCCATTGACAGGCATTCGCTTCGAGACGACCTAAAAAACGAAAACAAGAAAGGCTCTCTCTCGTCTTCCCGTAATTAGCGGAACTTTTTTGATATGCATAAATTCCCGACCGGAGAGGTGCCGGACGAAAAATAACGGCAGCGTGAAATATATCGAGACTTGTGCAAGTCGCATCATGCATCTTTCTCGACATCGTTAACTAATTCCGGCGGGCATTATAAATTCTGATGGAAAACAAAAAACAGCATGCAAACCGTCGGTACTGCACGTAACAATAGCTCGCAGTTTATCAGGGAAACATCTGCTTCGGCTATTCAGTGGCACCTGTTCAAGTTCATAAAGTTCGGCCATTGAGAAAGTGCCGTTAATTAGGCAAAGCCTCATGAACTAATCAGTCGACGTTGAAGCTTAAACGGCAGGGACGCTAACTCCGAATGGGAACACTTTCGCTTTGATCAGGGTATTGAGTCATTCTCGGAATGCACGATAATTAACATTGTATCAATGGCGTCGCCGCGTATTGAATAATCGTGATCGAGCTCGCAGGTGGATTCCCCCAATTATGCACGCGTGCGCGCAAATTGCCCCGTTTCGTATCGGTTTCCGGGCGCTCGCGCTGTGTCGCGCGCGTGAAACAGTTGTAAAACCGTCGTGGCCGTTTACAAACTTTCGCCAGACGCAAACACGCGATCCGCGCTCGATCCGCAATCGGCGCTCGAATATATTGTGCGCCACGTTATACCATGCATTACGGCGGACGCAGCTTTGATTACAGGCGATCGCAGCGTACGCCGCCCCCCCGAATCCGCTGAACGCCGACACAGAGTGGAGAGCACGTCAAGCTGACGCGCTAACGACATTAATTAATGTTTCTTAATTAAAAGCGAACGACCGCATAATAAAAAGCGGTCATCGCGAAACTTTCCCTCAGACGCACCGCGCTTGCCATTTTTCATCCGACCCCGAAAATCCGCGGTTTTAACGCTTCGCAAATTTAACACGCATTTAACATAATCCGCCGAGCTAACTTCCGGCGAAATGCTGTTACTTTACTTTGATATTAAGCGACTTAACCAGCTTCAGATCCCGCCCACCGCCCCCGTATCGGAATCGTCAAACTTCCCTCGACCATCTAATCGCGATTAAGCGCGATACAGGTGAGAACTTGCGGGAAATACGGTGCGCTACGCGAATCCGCCCGGCAACTTCTTTGTGCCGAGTGTTGGCTCGCGCAGAATTAAAAATAATCAACGTGCCGCGCGAGTCTCGCCGCCGCCCACGACGACTCGGGAAAGTCTCGGAAACGTTCCCCTCGGAAGCCGTCGATGCAACAACTTCTCGCGTGTACGTCATTTCCTAGTTCGCGCGGCAAAACGGGAGCGGAATACGGAACGTCGAGTGGCGTTACGAAAGGGAAGGTCGAGTGCGAGAGTATACAGACGGGGTGGGTGCGGGTGGGGGTAGGTTCTGGCGGTTCTCGACGTTTCGTGCTTTTCACGGGGGCACTCCCGTGAGATACGAAGTTCGCGAAGCATCCATTCCCCGCGGGCCGGCCCGATGTGCAAAATGTTTTTGAGAGTCGGATAAGGTCGGATAAGGTCGGCGGCTGCCGTGAGAAATAAAAGCTGGCAAGTATGCGCGGACTCATCTGTAATATTTCCGAGGAGTCTACCCATTCTCTCTCTCTCTCTCTCTCTCTCCTTCTCTATCTTCCTGCCCGACTACAACTCGGCTCGCTCCTTTTCCAACACGCTCTCATTCGCTCCCAGTTATTTATGCATTTATCCTTTTCAATCTCATCTCTAATATTTCCTAAATCTCCATTCACTTATTCTATTCCTGTAGCCATCCAAAGGCCTGATTCGATCTCTGCCTCCGTCTCTCTTCCTCTCTTGAACAGAAACACGACAAGCGTAAATTTAGTCTGTCGCCTGTCGCGGAAATTGGGAGCGCAATAAGATGACGTTAAATAATACGGTGAACCAGTCCGACAATTTTAGTCGCCGATCCCGCGTGCATGCAGGTTCATTTAAAAATGTGCACCTTCCTGTGTCAATGGAGCGGAAAAGTTGATCGCGCCCGGGCACCGTCGTCGTCGTCGTTAAACAGTAACCGAGCGGACCGTGTGTCAGAGCGCATTTGCGGCGCAACAACAACTTGGAGGACGCAGCCAAGCACACCGACGCGTATCGTCGACGTCGTTTCGTATCCCGGAGTCCCACGAACTCGGCAATCGCACATTCTCACAGCAGAGCGCTCCGTCCGTCTCGGCCGGACGACGAAGGCTGATTATCAGTTAAGAGGAAGATTATGGGTGTGAGCATCGTTCGGGGGTCATTAGGCTTGGCCCCTAATTAGCCTGGTAAGCCCCCGGATATTAGGTTTGCACGTCGTCAGGGAATGGCGAGAAGGTTCTGTGTGAACAGGACGATGAGCGGGCATGTCGGAACGAGAACTCAAGCCGGGGTCGGGGTCGAGGGAGCGGAGCCGAAGGGAGAGAACGGGCTGGCACAAGGGGTGGCATAGAGGGCTGCAGAACGGAGTGGGGCGGGCGGTAGCCTAATTCGCACGCGCCACAGTCTGCAGGTGCGAACGTTCGAATTGTTTTCCGATACAGAGACTCTCCGCTCGGGGCTGGTGGCGGTGTGTGGCGCCGTCGAGGATGGGACTGTGTGAGGGCGTGTTTACGCGCATAGGGTGGCGCGCTGAAAGCGGAGGAATGGTTTGGTGCGGGCGCCGAGAACAAGAGAGACGATAGGGACGATGACGGCGATCGGAGTACGTAGTAGGATTCCGTGGGTGGTGGATGAAATGGAAAAGAGTCGATGTTGAAGCAGACGTCTTTGAGAATTGATACGGAGGGCCTCGTGGGAGTCGTATGAATGTCACGGTTCATAATCGCTGGCTGCTAATGATCGCGGCTTTCTACGTTCAATCTCGCGTCCCGATAGTGCCGGTTACACAAATTCTGCCGAAGCAACTAAATCCATGCGAGATCAGCAAACAACCCCCAATCCAACCGAACAATTCCCTGCACTCATACCCCTCACTAGCGTTGTCCTCGCCAACCAAGCCATTTCAGCCCTTACCCTCGCATACACTAATACGCGTACACGCTGGCGCGCGCAGACGGTTGCACACAAACACGGGTAGAGTGGAGGCAAGGGGGTAGCTATTTAGGGGCTTAGCACCTCAGTGACGACGCTTGTGAAGGTGGAAGCTCGAAGGTGGTGGCCTCGAGGCTCGTGGTAGTGGTGCAAAAGGGGTGTCAGAGGGTGGCGGCATGGGGTTCTCGCTGAGGGTTAGGTAGGGGTCGGTAGGTATTGGAAGGGGCTATGGCTGGTACCAGGCTCGCAACCACTGTGTCACCTTTATCACCTTTATCACCTGCTGCAAATTGCCGCCATTTGGATGCTAAACCCCGGGGTCTCACCTCACTGACGACTATTTGTAGGGGCGCGGAGGGCAGATCACCCGGGGGTGGGAGGAAGGCAATTGAGAGGGGTTGAAACGGGAGGAGGTGAGAGAGAGAGAGAGAGAGAGAGAAGGTCTGACACCGTGTGAATGTGTACGTTTTCAACGTCGGAGGAAGCGGGATGTCCTATAAATGGATTAGTTGAGGTGTCGCCGGAGTATATTGTCCGCCCTTTCGAATGGGGCCGGAAAGAAGTGGGTAATTCTTTCAATTGGTTTTGTTATGACAGCGTTGGCGAGGGCGGCAAGCTGAATGTATTATTTTAACGTCGTCCGGGAGGGGAGCGCGAGGTACGCGAGTTTCATGCGTGTGTGTACACTTAGAATTAGCCGGCGTTGTCTTTATACGCGAGTCTGCGTCGTGTCTGTGGCCCGATAGCGCCATGTTTGTTGTTTGAGGAAGGGTTGAAGATAGATGTGTTCTGAATGGATAAACAAGTGTCTGGGTTAGGCGGATGGGAGTGTATTGTAACGCGTTACGAGGGAGTTCTTGATAGAAGGGTCGGCTCTGATGAAGAGAGGGTTGTTTAACGACGCAAAATGATAAACTCGCAGCTGGTTTAATGTGATCGTTACGTGGTCGCACTCTGATTGCCCCGTGACAATATCATTCATATGCGAGTGCGGGGCGAAAATAGATGATAAATGTGCCGCGACAAGGGTCGCTTAATTTTCTATCACTGTTTTCGAAATAATTTTCAGCGCGCCGCCGATTAAATATAAATCCTATTGATTCGCCAACTATCACTGATCCGCGTGGTTTACATTTATGTAGATCAGCGAAATCGAATTCTATTGGATAAACAGAATCTTCATTCAGTGCGCGCGCGCGCGATCGAATATTCAGCGTGCAATCGATGAATATTTTATATTTAGTGCATTGTTATATGCCGGTTATTTGCACGCGTTTATTTATCTATCAACGATTCCCGAACGGCATTGGATGTAAATATGCTCCTTTTAACTTAACTATCGCGAAAAACAATTTGGCGTCACGATCGAAGCAAAAATGGATGCATACATTCGCGAAGAATGGAAAGATGCTTGTTGGCTCATGAAATTGATGGCGTTTGCAAATAATTCCAAAAAACCGAAAGTCACTCTAGTGCCGGCCTGCACATTGAGTAATTTGCGAGCCTGCCGATTTTCAGCACACAACTTAGAGGGCGACAAACAAAAAGTAGTCCGACGAAAGGAATAAAACTGCGCGCGAGGCAGCACTAGGAAAAATTTAACATTCGCACGGAGTTCTGAGGAACGCATTGTGACGGCAGCGGACAGTGTAGTGACAAAAAAATATGACCACACATACGAGCACACGGGGTGGGTCAATAGGAAGTGTCCATCTCCATAAACCAATTCCCGAAAAAAAAGAAGGAAAAAACACGAATAACTTAAAACGAGAACACACCACATATAACTCTTCAATATCCACAAAAACGAGGCACCTACCAATTCTCCACGGCCCCAAAGAAAAATTTCCAGTCCCGAGTTACGTCATTACGCCGCCGCCAGAATCAGAGCGAAGTCCTCGACGCCGAGCGCAAGACAACCGCCCTCGCCTGTTGCCCACTTTTAATTACGCACAACACACCAGAGGCGTTTTCGGTTAAGGAACGGCGCGCTTAACAAGTTAACCGAGAGACGCAAAGAGCGACGATACCATAAAGGGCTGGCGTGTCTCATTTGGCGGCCGTCAAAGGGGCAGAACGAGCGGGGGCCGCGGCGGTGACATTCAAGTGTAGCATTTCGAAACGACCCACCCCGTATACGTGGGAAGAAGCGCCGCGAATAAAGAAGCGGGGACGCGGTGAGAGCCGCGGAAGGAATTCAAAGCGCACGACATAATGGTAACCTTTTCGGTGGCAGGAGGAGACAGAGGAGTGGAGAAAGAGAGAAAGCCGCTGGAAACTTCGGCGGGTTTTATTCCCGCGACATTGGCGAGCGGGAGAAGAATTCCGCGAAAAGACCCGCCGCTCACAATAACGACTTCGGTTTATTACCTTCTCCACCCTCCGCCCCCTCGCGTTGCATAGACACACTCCTTCGTGCGCGTCGTGTACAGGTGTATGTGTGTGTGTGTTGGTGCGCATATACGCGCGCACGTGCGCCTACATAAGGGATGAAGCACTTAACTTGGCGCACCCGAATGTATCTTCCTACTTGCGGACGTAAAAAAATTACAATCAGAGTTGCTGCTTGCCTGAAGTGGCGAAGGGAGGGGTGGATTTCTTGGGGAATATCAGGACTTTTTGTGCGCCACGTAATACTGATAAGACATGAGATTCGAGGCGAGCAGCGAGTCGTGTGCGCTTCGTGCGTATGGTCAATAGAGGACACTTGGCTAATTCCGGGAGGCTGAGAAATGAATTTGATTGAAATAACGAATTAGGAGACGTATGAGTATCCTGCATCTGATACAGCCGATTATTGTGAAATTAAATCAATCCGTTTTCGCGTGTCAGCCCTAGAAACATAGTAACTGCTTGGACCTGGTTAAAACTTTTGTAATTCCGCAAATCAGGTGTTTATTCAAATCTATCATGCAATTAGACGTATCACGAAATTAGCCGAGTTTTCTCTACTCGTATGATGACATTTCGCGGTAATGAACTTAAGAATCTCTGCCACGTAGAACGTGATAATGAGGGAGAAAAGAAGATTGGTTTGCAGTCGGAGGGTTCTACCGGCTTTTTACGTCTTATCCATGCGTCGAGGCGGATAAAACGACGGAAAGGCGGAATCAAGAATAGAGAGGGGGGAGGGGGAGGCTGGCTGAGAGATAGAGGAGAAAGCGGGATTTGCGATGAGAAGGATAAATGTCGAACGAGGGCTCGATCGGCACGAGGAAAATGGATGAGCCATTTTCGCGAGCCAATAATTAAACCGCTTCATATTACGATATTTATCGTAATGGCCTGAAACTTGACACGCGAAATAATAGTAGGTATCACAACAGGCCTTTCGTGAGCTACGCAACAACATTGATTCCACGTATATGTACGAAGAAATGACATAAAAAAATACTTATTCAAATCCCTCGAAATCGTCACCTCGCCAGCGAATGAAATTATCGAATCCAAACGCCGCCGCCGTAGCGACGTTTCAATCACAATTTTCCCTATCGCCCGAGAAGGTGCCGGGCGAATTTCCAAATCAGTTCTCGACGAAACGCGGGCAGAGCTCGCGGAGAAAGCTCGGCACGCTCCTCTAGAGGGCTTTTAAAAGCTTCTGAGGCGGTCTTTTAACCGGCGCCAGGCCGGATAAGCGAGAAATACCACGCGCAAGGTGTGCGGGAGAATGTGTTCGTTGCCGAAGCGACAACACGGCAGCGACGAGAGCGAGTGGGGAAAAAAAAGACGCGCTGCTCGTGTGCTGTAAAAATGATTAATCCGCTCGACGCGACATAAGTAAAGGGTTGAGTATTTAAGTATTCCCCGAAAATTCAATAGACGAGAGGCACCCGACGACTCCGCACCCTCAAACAGCACAAACGATTTCCAATACGCAGAGGTGCGAGAGCCCGATAAACCATCGCGAGCGAGGTAAACCGCGCAAGACTAAAGAAAGAAAGGCCGGGCGAGCGTGTCGCGAGAGGGCAAAACGGAGAAAGATGGCGCAGGCGGCAAGCGTGACACGGAAGCAGGCACGGCGGCGTGAAGTCTCTTAGTCTGACTGAGAGAGAACGACGTCAACAACGTAGACACCGACGCACTCCGCGGGCGCGTATGGCGAAGGGCCAGAGGCAAGAACGCGAGCAACGAAGGCGCGAAGGTGAAAGAAGATGAAGGAAGAAGAAGAAGAAGGGTCGCGGAAAGGGGTTACGACGGGAGGGGTCGGGCGGCTTCCTAGGACGATAAGTTAGGAAGACGCCGCGCGGATGTTCGCGCCATTTGCGCGAAAGCTGTCCGAGATAATATGGCGCCGATAGACGATACCCGCGATACCCGCGCTTGCCGGTTGGCTGCCGCTGATGGACATACTCCCGGGCTTATCTCGCCACGGGATACAAGTAGTCTTTTGCAACCATCCCCCCACCCCTTCCTCACCCCTTCCTCTCCCCCGGCAAGCCAGTCGACGTGTACACGTATACGTGCACGGAGACGTGTGCGCGCGTCTAGTCCGTGTGATCTAGGGTTTCCTCTTTCGATAGGCGCCCATACGCGCTCCCCCCGTCGTCGTCTGGTGTTAATAGAGAATTCGTAGCTTGCTCGATATCCACCCCCCCCCCCCCCCCCCTCCCCCGATTTATGAGGCTCGAATCGAGCGGCCCCGGAGAGCTGATGAAACGAAATTTCGTCAGATGCCGAACGAGCGTATACGCGGGAATACGTAAACAGGCGGGCGCTTCTTTCAAGCGAGTGATAAAGCTATCGAGATTTATGGACGCGCGGCTCAACGGGGCGCAGTCTGCCGAAGTTCCGCGCTCGCGAGGATGGAGTGAAGTGCGGGACGTTTGGAAGAATGGCTGAATTACGGTTGACGGTGATGGCAGGTGACGACTTTCGGATCGCGGTATTCAGGAGGATTGGATGGGTCGGTGTAACTCGTGCGATTCGCTCGGCGAGGAGGCGTGTATGAATGTGGGGGGGAGGGGGGTGGAAAAATCGACGTGGATATTCACGTAATGCCCGGCAAACGGTGGCTGATAATTAATCGGCCACATCAAAATGTATTTCGCTTAGACAGCAACAAGCGTGCATAATTATTCAGTAATTAATGGTTAATAATAAAATAGTACGATAACAGGAGTGGGACGTATTATAAATGACGACTAAATAATTAAACGGGGCATAGACAGTTATTAGAATAATAATTCCGTTTCGTTTCGTTAGCCGGGCGTCGCGTGCGCGTCTAATATTCGCCCGCGGAATCAAATCAACGGATGAATAATAATGACGGTATGCAGCGGGTCGCGCGATGCCGCTGAATTATTACGCATTGGAAAACGCGGATACGTAAAATTCTCAATGCCCAGTTCCCATTTCCGAAAGCCAACCCCGGCCTCCCGACCCCCTCCCCCTACGCCGCCGCGTTCATTTGTCACTCGCCATTGATTCAATCAATGCCTCTGTCAACCTCGTTATCGAATGACAGTTCTCAAAATTACAATTCCGTCCGTTCGACCTACATACATCGATTCCGCGGAAATATTTTCGCGCAAAAGCGCCCGATTGCCGCGCGCCGCTGAACGACCCACTTCAGGAAATCCATTTCGATACTGCCTCGAGTCGCTCGATATTCCCGCCCGCAAATCGATCTGCCGCGAGAAGGGGTACAAAAAGACTTTGTGCCGACGACTAACGACAGCCGGCAAAAAGGACCGCGACGACGGCGACGTACGTACGTTAACCCCTCCTCCCTCTCGAACACGACTGTGTAAACCGAATGGGAAGAAGGGAGGAGAGAGAGAGAGAAAGAGAAAAAGAGCGAGTGATGCTCGTAGCCACGAAAATACTTCGAAAAATCCGAGGCACTCGATTGTCGACGAAGAAAACGCTCGAAAAACGACCCCGATCGACTTTCCCTCTCGTTCGTCCACGCAATATTAGCTTTGCCGACAAACGACGCGCGCTCTCACACTGACTCCTTCAAGTATATCGAAACCCGAACCGCTGTGCATCGCGACTCGACGAAACGTTACCGGAAACTAAGACCCTCGTTGCGGACCTAAAAAAAGGTTGACTAATTGCCAATCGAAAAACGCCAGAAGGTGTCTTCGTCAGTGTCCGAGCAAAAACTAATACTACGTCGGGCCGCTCCTATTATTTTTCCACCTGCCCTCCTAACGAAGCGAGCCGCTCCATGGCCAATCGCCGCGGGCGACGGATCCAGCAACAAAGACAACTCTAAAAACGAGCGCGGGGTAAAACAAAAGAATCCAAAACTATCTTGCTCGTCAACTATCAACAGTCAGTTCATCACGCGGCAGTGCCTCGATCTGCGATTTTCGAGTGCAGGGTAAGGGTCGGGAGGAGGCAGGCGAATAGGGAGAACGGGAGAAAGGAGAGTGGCATGGAACAAGGGAAGAGGGCTGGGGGAGGGGGTGGAAAAGTTTGGTATCGGTACTGCGAGCAATACGGTCACTTGCTTTTTTTCATCCTTCTCCCTTTGATTCCGCGTTGCGCTCTGTACTCGCCGTCTCGTTTCCTCTCCCGCACACACAGGCCCCCTTGCCTGCTTTTTTTCAGCCGAATTCAAACATTAATATGTTCGATGAGAGCTTCCGGGCGTAGCGACAGACACGCGGCACGGTTTCAATTTGCGGTCCGACTCAAACAGGTTCCCCCGGGCATGGGGCAGCGCGTGCGTCCATGTACACACAGGCCAGTGCGCGCGCGTGTTTATACGCGGTCATGGATACGCTCGTTTGTATATGTATAATACGCGCATACGCATGTATCACTATACGTACGCGGGTTTGTACGAACACGGGTAGACTCTGTGTCCGCGAACGGATTTTGGGCAGCGGCGCTACGAGATGAAATGATATTCAGGTTAAAAATAAAGACTTCGGCTCGCCGCGCTGATACCAGTAAATCGTTTGCTTAATTGGATTTGACGATTATTGCGGTGACGCGGATGAAAATGGTGGGGCGTCTTTGTGTCGCGAAAACGTCGTGCCGCAGAGTTTGTATTAATCCATTATTTCGCGTGCGCGCAGACATCGTAGCCGCGTGCACACGAGCGAAGGGATTTCAAAATCCAACGCAGAAATGAAACAAATTTTCCGTCCGGGAAAAAATAAAGATTCGAATGATGAAAAATTGCTGGATTTTTTCGGCCCCGTATTCCCAATGCAAATATAGATCTGATTCGATGCGGTTCGATGCTGGTATTCGTGGAACTAATCAAATATTTTACATATTTTTTATCAGGCATAACATTGACAACGATTCATATCGTGAATGAATACCAACCGTCGTCGCTCGAATAACGCAAGCGACGCAATTACCCAAACAAAGCCGTGCAGAAAAACGTATCGAATTATTACGGCAAGCTGAGTGCATATCCACTCTTCCCATCCCACCGACGACGATTCCCTTCGAGCAAAACAGGAGACGCAAGAACGGCATAACGCGCTATCGACGTCAAACAAGTTTTTCCGGGCGGCGTCACACGCGAGATGCATTTATTTACGCGCATGCATGCGCGCGGACGCGCGTGCACACAGTGTCGCGCTGTGGAGAACGATAAGCAAACATAAGTCGCGCGGTGATTGATGATTGTATTCTTTTCTCGCCGCATTCGTAGGAAGCAGCCTTATAACCTTAACACCCGGTACATCCTCGCCACGTGTAAATATAGATGCACCCGACCACCCCTCACCGTTCACGTACACGTATCTAACTATACGTGTACGCAGCATACGTGTGCGGTGGCCCACCACCCCCACCGGCGCGCGCTTCTTTTTTCGTTCATTCATTCGTTTATTTTAATTTTCGCATTTCTACCCGTCCCGGCCGGGGCTTTAACAGTCCGTCCTCGCCAGGGCGAACTTGCCAACGTTGCCGTTTTTTTTCAACCCTCCGCACGGTGGGTCGTATATTAGTAGCGATACATCCTATGCTTCTCTCCCTCTCTCTCCCGTTGTCTTTTTCTGTCTTTCTTTCGATTTCACTCCCTCCCTCCCCGCCACCCCGTCTCCACACACTCACACTCTCGCCCCCTTTCCTCGTCCGACCGTCCATTTCTCTCTATATTTTCTCTCTGTCCTACTCCTTCCCTCTCCCTCCAACCCGCGCAATCGAACGCTCTAACGCACTACATCTATCCAATCTCTTTTTCAGTTCGGATTCATCGCCGCGGACACCCTGCTCGTCGATTTTTTCGAACCGACCGCATGGAGTGCGCCCCGCGAACCCGGCGTGTGTATTATTCGCCGATGCCAGGCACCCCCGCAACCCCGCGCACCAATCGTAAATTTTCATTGAACCCGATGAAGCGACTGTGCAACTGTAACTGCGGCACGAGTAAATTTCCGAAGGAGAGGTCGAACCCCGAAGGAGAACTCTTTTTTTTGCCTCTCTCTCTCTCTCTCTTTCTCTGTCGACACACGCCATTGCTGCAGTCAGGATAATATTAAGTAAGGTGCGTGTAGACGTCACATAGTTCCACAGAAAACCACTCTTCAAGAATTTTTTTTATTTCGATGCTTAAGAACATACACGTATCTGTAGCTCAAGATGAATCAAGTCGAGCCCCGAGGGATTTTCCTGTCTTCCATTATTAGATCACTTTTTTATTCGCTGCGACGTGTGAAATGCTTCATTGCACACCGTCAACATTCTTACAACCTGTCACTAGTGTGACTCGGGTACGTTAATAAAGGATCTAAGCTGGTTGTACATTTTCTGACGGTCTTCCATTTCGAGACCCATTCTCAGTTCGGATATTTTTACTTTTAAACTTCTCGAACTACCTGTACACCGTGCGACAATTTGCACTGCCTCGTCCGAAAATAGTACACCAATTTTCGGCTGCCAGTGATGCGCCGTTCTCTTGTTGGAACACTCGTAAAGTATGCAGTGTCGCAAATGCACTTTATCCGCCGACATGTTTACTCTTCAATTTTCAGCGGTAAACTAACAGCAGACTCCGGGGGTTTTTACACGGGCCTCTATTACTATGGATCTGGGTAATAAAAATAGAACTGGTAAACTTCGTGTCTGGTCGATTTTAGTCGCGACGGAACGAAAGCTGGTCAAAAAATGCCAGAACTTCCTGACAGACTTAGAAACTTCCCTTAATCAATTGCATTCGTATTCTCGACAGTGTTCAGACAGTCCCGCGTACTTTAGTTTAAAAGGGCGATAGCGCAAATTCACTTGCCTGTATCATATATGTAGTGTTTTGGGTACAAGCTTGCATATAATGAGCGCGAGCACGCGCGCTTAGGCGCGCCAGCGTGTACATATGTATATGAATGTATATCTTTTGACAACACACCGGCGAGCGCGTCTCTCTACTCGTCGAACACGCGAAACGTGTGTTCAGATGAAGCCCAATAAACGTTCACGTCACGCGTGTGTACCCATGCAAACATATGTATGGTCTATGTATTCATGAGCATACATTGAACCGTTATAGAGTACGGAGAGTGTGCGACGTTGACTCGGTCTATATACGTGTACGTGTGTGCGTATTATACATGCTACATTGCGTTACAGTGTATTATGCATGCAATTCGTATCGTACACATATGATACAATGAGCCCGCCCAATTGCTGGCCTGCCGTTCGTTTTTGGACTGCGCCGCTTTTCAAGAATTATTTTCACGTATCGCCGGGGTTATTAAATAAAATTGAAAAACAACGCCGCTTTAATGAAATTACTGGACTTTGCGTGCGGATACGGGCATTTAGGTCATTTTACAATGTTCAACATTTACCTCTGATGCAAGCGAAATAATGTATGGCCAGTGACAGGAACTCAGAGTCCGATGATGAGTCTAAATAAGTCTATTAATTTTACAGATGACGAGGTAAGTGCAAGTTTCAATAAATTTTAATTTATTATGCATGGTTCTAATTATTTCTAAATATTAACTAACTCCTAGTGTCATAAAAGAAACGAGTATCAGCCTAAAATAATCGCTGCGCACCTAATTCCGAAAGCTAAGAAAGCATTACTGTATTACGTACATTCTACACCATCAGCAAGTAGTACAAGTCAGTGATATATCAGACGTATGTTCAAACGGCAGCAAATACAAAGAAAAATTGCTTAATTCATACCATTTGCTGAAAGTACATCCTGCTTGATTAATCTACAACCTCACAACCAAATTACTGCAGCCGGCTTCGGTTTCCAGCTTCGGCTGCGTACGAATTTGCCGAGAGCGCATTTACAACGAAGCGCGCATACATACATTGACGCGAAAAAATCGTACCTTGACCGGCGCGGTACTGGCCGCGCGACGCAATAAAACGGGCAAGTTTTTATTCATACTTCCGCGTGGCCTGACCAAAGTGCTGACTCGCGCCCGTTTCGCGCTAAGCTTAGAAAATCTTGAAAGCTATTCCTCTCGGCGAGTTCGCGTGGGCACGCCGGCCGTGGCCATAAGGAAAACATGGTGCTAACATCGTAAATAACCTTTCTATTTGGCCGACCCTTCTCCCTCTGCCGGGCTTCAGATGTTCACAATGTACCGGGTAGGGGAAGTGAAGGGTAAGGGCACATATTATTACATCGCCGACACTCGTAAATCGTGTTTATCTCCCTGCTTTTCGGCACCCTTCTGATTGCACGACCGAATCTTTTCGGATTTTCGCCCGTCGAGAAGCGAATTATTCCGATTCGACCGATGTGGTCTGCGAACGAGCAATTCGTGCCGGTTATTTGTATCGTTCTGAAGGGCCATTTTTATCTCTACCTTTCCTTCGATCCGAGCAACCTCCCTTTCGCGGTTTTATTCGAAAAATTAGATTCTCCACCGCTTAATACAATGCTCTTCGTACATTCCATGTCACATTCGCTCGCGTTACGAGATATTTCAAAACGTCCCGCTGACACCATTCTAAATGTCATACAACGTTGTATCCGATAGCGCAACATTTACGGCCGCGTCCGAAAATCTGATACCTCGTGTTTCTAACCTATTTCTACATTTCCCCTTGCATTCACCTGGCGCCGAGCGGAGGCTCTGATCGTGCTGTCAGAACGTTGGCGCCGTCATTCAAGCATACACGACGCGAGCGGATATAAGACGCCGACAAAGGACATACAAATAATACATTAGCGGA
Source organism: Priocnemis perturbator (assembly GCA_963942575.1). Taxonomy (NCBI): domain Eukaryota; kingdom Metazoa; phylum Arthropoda; class Insecta; order Hymenoptera; family Pompilidae; genus Priocnemis; species Priocnemis perturbator. The sequence goes on from OZ012652.1 coordinate 8,300,531, forward strand.
GGCCAAATTCCTTTCCGATATCCGGTGGAAGGCGCGAGATATTTTAATGCTCGCCGACGATCGATGAGAATGATAATGTCAAGGTTTAACAGCCGCGCCGTGCGCCGCCTCCTTCCAGATTAGACCAGGAGGGATGGGCGGAGGGGGAGAGGGAGGGGTAAAAAAGTATCGAGTATCGAGTATCTCGTCTAGATTCGCCCGGTGCCCCGCGGACGATCGACCATACTAGCGCAAAACCCTCGTTCGATATTTTCGGGGGATTTTATTCTGCCCCATTACCTCCATATCCGCGAACGAGCTGCTGCTGACGTCGTCGAGGTCCATCGAGTCGCCCATTTTGCACTTTTCTCCGACCCCCCCTCCACTCGTCAATCCTCGCCCGACGGAAGAATTTCTTCCCAGCGCACGACCTTACCACGGTTACCAACCACCCACCCACCACCCAGACCTCCCTGCCCCTCTCGCAACCAACCTGGCACGGTATATTAACTTACATTGGTTAATCTCGAAGCCGGCTGACCGATTTTGCGAACCCACGGACGTTTATTGGCCGAGCGAGGACGAAATCGGATTTCGCCGGGGCGAATTTCGACGATCGGCGAACGTGACAATTTCCACGCGCTCGACGATAATGCGCGTGTGTGTCTGCGCGGTAATGTCGGAAAATGTTAAACGCACAGCGGTCACGGTGAACGAGAGTTTAATATTCGAATAATTTATTACCACTCGGGTGGTAGAAATAATCGGTCAGCGAGCGAAAATATGTATTCGAGTTCCGATGTATCCGAGTTGTGTTCGATTAATATTCGAGTACGTACGCTGTGATAATGTTCGGACGCCGACGAGTCCGACAAATGGTCTCAACCCTGATGCAGTTACAACAATCTTATATGAGTGAGTTCACACAGTGAGTCGTCGAAAAATCAAGTGCGACCGTTTTCGTAACGAACGCCGCCGTATAAAGCAGACGTGTCGCCCGTGTGAACGGAGGCGCGTTCACGAAAATTGGCCACTTCGCGTTTGACATTCCGTCGCCCCGAAGTGCCGAACAATCCGCCTCGTCGTAAAACTGTCCAAACACGCCCTAAGAAGCGACGTAACAAGTTTAGTCGTTCTTAAAGCGCCGCCTTAAAGTAAACCTTAACACGCGTCGCCGGCTACGGGTAGTCTCTCTGCCCCTATCACTACAAACGGTACACTCTCACCCTCGACATTTTCTTCTTCCCTCGTTCGCGTCACTTTCTGGGGAAGAAGGACGAAGGTTGCGTGCGTTTCGAGGTCGCGATAAACGTCCGGGCCGATATTCGACGACGAGCGAAAAAGGTGCGAACGGATGTCTGGCACTGGTGGCTAACGGGGGAGGAGGGTTGAAAAGAAGGAGCGAAGGAAAAAGGACGCTCCCAACGAGCGCCGTCTGCTTTTCGGAGCTTGAGGCACGCGAGAAATACCGAAAAATGTGCGAGAGGGACGGAGAACTCGGAGATAGTCAGGGAGCCGGTTTCAAAGGGGTGGGACAAAGTAAAATAACGGTAAACGCGGCCGGAGAGTCCGGATAACGCCGAAGTGTACGGGGAAATAAAAATAAACAACTCCATAACGTCAAAACACAATGCCGGAGAGACAGAGGGAGAGAGAGGAGCGGAAATGGACAGATTCAAGCGTGGAAAATTCCGGGACACACGATGCGGCGACGTATACAGAACGGAAGGGCACGTACGTGCTCGCGTGCACACAACGAAGGCAAGCAATAGAGCGAAGGGGTTGCAACGGGAAAGCTCGACGGCAAAGACGGGCGAAAAAGGAAAGCGGCAGATCAAAAAACAGATAAATGACGCCGCAAAAGAGGGCAAAATGCGGAAAATGGTGGAAACACCGCCAAGTGGCATGCGGGGTGGTCGTGGGTAGTGGGGGGGAGGGAATGGTGAAGAACGGAAAAGAACGAGAGAGCGTGGCATTCGCGGACGGAGAGAGAAAGCAAGAGAGAAAGAAAGAGAGAACAACGAGGGAGAAGAAGAGGGTAACGAACGCAGACGGATACAGGGGAAAGAAAGGGGATAGGGGGTGGAGGAAGGTGGAAGGGCGCGGGTCATTTCAATTCAGATAGTGACGTCAGCAGAGGAGGAACGCGCCGCAGTGGCAGGCAGAAACGCGCGCAAACCGTGCAGCAAAAAGCAAACGGACGACGAGGACAGAAGGCAAACCCCGGCGAGGAGATAACGCGGGTGAAATGTGCGCGGGCATTATTTTTCCGGGTAAATGTGGCGTAATAGAAAAAAAAATGCAAGGGCGGCAGAGGGGGACGGAGCGGCCTGGACGCCGCTCCCGGAGTTATCCGGAGTCCTTTTTTGAGCAGGGGAAATAGTCGGCGGGGGTGGAGGGTGGAAAAGGGGAAGGGGGTGGACTAGACAGGGGTGGAGAGAGAAAGACAAACGGTGAAGAAGGGAGGTGCGAGGGTAGGAGCATTGAGATGGGAAGGAGGAGCCGGGCACCGAAGGTGCATTATGAGGGTAGAAATGGAAAACTGGTACGGCGCACTGATCGGCGAATTAACTGTATCGATTCGAGGACTTTATCTTTCGATTCCGGATTGGCCGACGGCGACTTTTGTCCAGGCTCGATTCCCGTGCTCCGCATTGCTTCATATGCGCTTTAATTTGCGATATATCGGCGAAACGCGCGCTTCGCGCAGACGGAGAATAAAATCGGTCGACGTGTACGCGTTAGTTTTGGTTAATAAAAGTGGACGGACCGAGCGGGGCTACGGGCATCGAAGAAGTGCGCCGGTTTAAATCGCGATAACGTGAGAGCCGGCGCGGAGGAAAATTGGAAACTGGCGCACGCGTTTCCCGTTCCGTTGTTTACCTTTTGACTCCGGAATGGGACCGTCGATTAACGGCCGCGCACGACGGAACTCAGAGACGTTCCGAAAGTTTCGACCAATAAACGGACGGACGATCATGAGAACCGGAAATTGAGGGGCCGACAACAAAAAATTGCGATTCTCCGTCCAACGACGGAAACCCGTCGTTTCCATGCCGACAATTCGATTCGCGGCGATTAAAACGTCAGACTGCCGTGGCGCCGCAAGATAAACAGCGAGCCGTACCCTCGCCGGGCGTACTAGCGAAAACAAAGACGCCGAACGACCGAAGACAGAATAAACAAGTGACGCAACGGCGCAAAATCGTGGGCGTTGCGTCAACAAAAATATGATATTTAGCTTGTATCGCCCGCGGGCGAAATCTATTATCGACTGAGCGCGTATACGTGCCGCATTGTTTCGGTGTCCCCGGGGGGCCAACTCCCGCAAAAGAGAAGACGGCGACGGGAGGGAGGGGCGGGTCAACGACGCTCGCCCCCGACGCCATTCCGAGCATTTAATTTTTTTCCCGTTAATTCCGTCCGCACGCACCGACGAAATAAATGTCCTATAAAGCGGGAGGCGGAAAGGGTGCGCGAAAAAAAGGAGCGAGGCGAGGATCGGGCAGAAAGAAAGGAGTATCGTAACGCCGCGCGCGAAGCGCAAAAAAAAGAGGCGACGTCGAGGGGCAGGGGGTCGAGAGGCAGAAGGGGACTGCCGACGGACGGCGGGAGGTCGGGAGAGGGGGGGATGGGCAAGGGCGCGCGGTTGTACGTGGGATGAATTTCTAAAATATTTTCGGCGAGAAAATTTCGGGAATTCGTAACTGCAGGATGCCGCGAATTCTTCTACGAAATTTATGGATCCTCGACGAAGTCTCGAAGCGAGCGCTAGCGAGAGAGCGATATACCGGCGGCGGCGTACGTACGGAAGTGTGCCTATGTGTGTGCATGATATAGTTACAATGAAGGTGAAGGAGCAGGTCGATGGAGGCCCGGTCCACCGATATCGGCCTTATTTAAAATGCACTCGTCGGTCGGGGCGGGTAGGAGGATGGAGAAGGACGCAGGAAGGAGATGCACGTGAAGAGAGACCGGGACAGAGTTGCACGTATTGGAACGCGGTGGATGGCAACAAAGATAGAAACAAACATAGAAGGGGAAACATTGGCTAAAATGAAGCAAAGAGGGGGAGGGGGAGAGAGGGGAGAGTAGTGGGAGGGAGAGAGAGAGAGAGAGAGAGAGAGAGAGAGAGGGAGACACTATGAGTTGGCAAGTAAGCGAGCGACGCAAATTGAAACAAATGGGAACTTATATGCATTCTGACGCGTTTCCCGGTTTTACTGCCGGCTCATTTCATCCTCCCCCGCCTATGGGGCGCTTTTATCGCTGTTACGGACTTATGGCTCCGAGCCGTTATTGTCATTCGACCCCCGCGGCCTTCCACCCTCGACGAAAAGAGAGCACGGAGTCGTGCCTTCTTCGGATTATCAATTGTTACGGGACGCGTGGTCAGGGATTATAGACTTTCCTGCGCTTCGTCTCTTATCTCTCTCCGTAGGGAAAGAGAGAGAGAGAGAGGGAGTCGTTTGTTATCGGGGATTAAGATTAACGCGTGTTGCGCGGTATATCCTTTAATAGAATGTCGCGTTACGGCAATTTGTCATTTTTATTTGGATTAGTATCGGGGCCGAGTGGGCGAAAGTTCGGGCGGTTTTAATCAACAAAACGCAATAGGCGTACTCGATCGTAGATCTGAGGAAAGAGACACTTAACCTGCTCCGCGCGAAACCCGTTAAATCCCGACCAAACATCCCGCCATTGCATAATAATAATTGGCCAATGTTTCAACGCGTCTGTGTCTTGAGCGAGACGTGACACGCGATAAATCCGCTTTCAACCGCGATCGTTCGTCAACCCGCTTGTTCATTTTTCCGCAATAATATGCACATTTATATTCGCTTATTTCCGCGCCCGCTATAGACATCAGCGCTCAAGTTTTTAACGCATAATAATGCATCGGCAGTCCATGCTCCCGTTCGACGCGGAATGTCAGTGCGGAGCGCACATTTCTTCTGCAGCATCAAATTAATAAATACACGTTCTGCCCCGTTGAAATCATGTAATCAGCGATTTTTGAGCAGCGCTCCTGACAGACGCAGAGTTGAATGCACTGGCATATTTATCCTAAATTTGGTTCAATGCGAGATGGAAAGAATTTCATATTTATCCGGTCACGAAGTCAGCCGTAATCAACGGGCTGAGCAAAATGAAACCCATTCTTGGCCCGCGATTCTGTTCAATAACCGGGGGCCGGCTGGCCATGGTGAAGGAATTTCTCCTCTTCATTCCCGCAACGAACGACAAGTTTTCCACTCTGCCGATGATGGATCGCAGCTCGGCGGATATCGGCGAGCGACTCGTCTCAACACAGAATTATTTCACCTTCGACTAATAACCCGCCGACGATTAAAGGCGCCGCAAGTTTTAATGATCCACGGACAATGAATGGCGCCGCGACGAACTTTCCGTCGTCCGCCGACTTACTTTGGCATTGAACGCTATCGGGGAAGACGACGAATGGCGATGCCTGCTGTAGGCGTTTCGCGAGAATTTCGCGAATTATCGTAGCGGGCGTGACGACGGGGAACGAAATATTGCACAATTTTTTTTCTCGAACGCTCATAATTTACACGTACAACCAACCTTAGCACGAAGACAAAAATCGTAGGTTAGAAAATCGAGTTAAGTATACACGATATATTTGAAGTATATACCGTATAATTGAAATCGTTGCTTCAGTCAGAGTTCGTCTTAACAAAGCAGATCCCGTCACATCTAAGACCGTTTGACCGAGTGTCTTGCGCGACACCCGTTAGACCTGAATTTTAAAAGACAATAGTCCCTGCCAGTCGGTCGACGTCGCCGTCTCGCAGAACTTCTCCCGCCGAAAAGTTCGCAAAACAATAGTCGGGGTGCAGCGTTTCCTGCCTACCGCCGCGTTTCTACTCACCCCCTAACCACCCTCCCACGCTTCTCTTCCCGTTGCCGTTCCCGTCCCCGTTCCGTTGCCCATCACCTCTCTCCGCTCCCTAGAGCAACCCTATTTCCTTCTTCGCAGAGACTTCGATGTCTGTCTGCCTGTCTGCCTGCCGCCGATAGCGAGTTTACATCGACGATAGTTCGAAATGTTCTTTCTATCTATTCTTACTTTTATTCCTTGACGCCTCTACGACGACTCCCCGACTGCACTTCGGCGTCCTCTCGCCACCCCTCACCCCCCAAGCCCATTCCACCCCTAGCACGACTTCTATCTCGCCCGGGCGAGCCGCAGTTCCGCGAATTTTTAAATTACTTCGAACTTTCGCCGTGATTAAAAAGCGTCGCGATAATTTCGAACGAACCAAATTAACGCGAGCGGGCGGAATGAATTATAAGTTTGCCGCGGCCGGTATTGGAAGTCGTCGGAATAATTCTTGCCTTCTCAAGGCTCTCCTCGAAAGATCTACCTCGCCCGCTTTCCGATGACGCGTAATTGAAGATCGTTATAGTTGGCGGCGAGTTTTTTGCCCGATTTAATTCGATCTGATTCTTGAGGAATCATAATATTTGATTATACGACTCTTCTGTCCTTAAAAGTTACCCCGGTTCGCGTCGAGACTTTCAAATTTGCATTGATGATTAGGTTTCAAATACTCATTTTGAGGATGACTCCTTCGTTTCGCACGTTTCTATGTGTCCTTTAACGGATGGACAGCAATTTTCGCGCTCCATTTTCGCCGACTTAAATTCATCCGATATCTACGAAATTGTCATATCTGATTACACGAGTCGTTTTTCTTAAAGGTCACCATAGATCGCGCCAAGATATTCAAGAAGTTTGCGTCAACAATGTTTAAACTAACCATTTGTAGAACGACACAGTTTCTTCGCACACATCGTTACGTGCGCTCAACGGCGTTGACGGTAATTTTCATAAGCGTGCAAAAAGAAACAAAAATGGAATTAGGATGGAATTTCACGTTCAAGCGAATTTCGTATTCCCGCTCGTCCGCGTTTTCCTTTCGTTTCTCAGCGTCGGTCGGCCTGCCCGCCCCTTTTGACGCGTTCTCTCCTCGTCTCGACGCGTCTTCTTCTGATTCCGAAGGGTTAGCTTTGGCGCGCGCAGACTTCCGCACATTTTGTCTCGCGACTTACGGCTTACCGGGGATATCCGAGTTCTGCCTTTGGGAAGGAAACGGATGACTGTCGGGTCTCGGCGGGGGCTTATAGCCTCGATGTTCCTTTCTATGAGAATGTTCCCGGCACGGTTGCTGACGGGGTGACGGCGTCTTTTTAACGCGCCGAGACTCCTGGATCATGCTGCCGACCGGGAATTAGTTTGAATCTTTCAAATTCCTTCGGATCATCATACTACCCCTACCGTCTACCTACCCCGGACTTCCCAACTAATTTCCATACATAATTTTCAATTAGCGCACGCAGAATCTCGACGGATCTTCTCCAATTCGAGATCGATCTCTCGGGTAGAATCCGCTCCGATAGTTATACACGCAATCGATTCAAATGCGCGAGCGTAATATTTCAACGCAATCAGAAACGTGACCTAATTTTTGAAAATCGAAGCTCGCTTATTCGCATTATTCCTCGTTACCTCGACCATTGCCGCGTTCTATTATTACGGTCGATAAAATGTTAAATTCAACAAATTTCCCATTAGCGTCCGTACCTTTTCCGTTCGACGAACAGAAATTTTCGTCCGAACCTCATTGACGTCCGGCAAATTTCGTCGCAACCCCTCGAGATTTGAAGATCTACCCCCACCCCCGTCCACCAGAGAACTCATTGTTCAAGATAGCGCGTCTAAGTTCATAGTCAAGATCGGGGGCATAATTCGACATTAGCCCGTGTGTTAGATCAATGCTCACAGTTTGCCGCCTGTCCCGCCATTATGGCCGAGCGTTCGATTATTATTGCTCCTACGAACGGGAAAGTTTCGCCTCTCATTACACCGCGGATCGGGAACTTGTTCGAGCCGTCGAGTCCCGCCGGTCTTACAACGATTTCACGGCTCGGCCGTGAGGTCATTCGGGAAGGACGTGGATTACGGCCGCGGATATAGGATAATAAGGATCCGAGGAGGTAAAGACGAGAGACGACGGTACGTGACTAGAATCGCGCCGGCCGCCGCCGCGGAGGAAGATCGAATTACTTTGACGAACTCCTTCCCGCTGCTTTCCGCGTGGATACGTGCGTCAAATATCGCGGACGGACTCTTCGCGCCGTTGCCTAAATAGAATTCACCGCTCGCCGAAGGACCGACGAAGGTGCTTTTTTTTTTGAGGGGTTGTAGAACGAATTTTTATGTACCGTGGCAATTATTGTCTCTTAACGGAGCTGATAACGTTTTGTTCCATGATCGTGTCTGCTTTCCTTTCAGAAGAAATCCGAAGGGTCGTCCGCTCGGATGGGCACCCTTCGATGAGGAACATTCGATTTGTATCTGCCGATTGACCGTAACGTAGACGATTCGTCCCAACTAACGGCACGTATGCACACTCGCGGCCCGCGATACTCGATACGCATACGTCACGAAGTCGTTCGCCGCGTGGCAGATTAGGGGCAGTCGAGTGAAAACGATTTCGTGCGGAGGGGCAGGCACGTACGAACGTCGTACAAGTACCGTACGAAACGTACCGTGAAAAAGGGGAACGATAATCGGGGAACAGAGATAAAGGATCGGTTGGTTGGGATCAGCTGTTGAAATCAACGAAATTTTGTATTAAATCGAAAATTCCTCACAAACTCCGATTGCCAACGAGCTCATTAGTAGACTTGCCTCCGAAGAACATCGGGGAGCATCAAAAAAGGGCCGAGAGTTGGCCGTATTCCCTGCATGATTCTGACGTCGCGGAGATGTCTCATTCCGCTTGACGAAGTACGAACGTGTGTGCGCAGAGAAACGTACGCTTACCGAGAGACGTTCTCCGCAGGAATCGCGCGCGAGTTTTGCTCGAAACGTGGCGTAAGACGGCTACACCCAGGCGAATGACAAACGAAAGCGCCCATACAGGTTCGCCGGGAAACGTGCGTTATCACGAGAGGCTGTGTGCGTTGAGACGGGCGCCGAGCATTATTGATGCTATCTTATGCGAGCTAGACGTAGCGAATGTCTGCCGAAAAGGGAATACGGTGTATCAATGGCAAATCGATAGTTTATCGCGCGACATCAATGCCGGTACATATACTGAATATCGTATAATTCGTATATTATCGTAACTGCTTCGAAATTTATAATTATCCTGTCGCTCGTCCATTTATTTTCTACCTAATGGAAATTATCGTAGAAGGTGTTCAATGTCCTATAATTGATAAATTACCAATAATTTATCAGGATTTAGAAGTGTTACATGTATTACCCGTTTACTTTATATGCGACTGAGTTCGATCTATACTTACATTATCTTAATACTACTTTTCTACATCTATTTCTTGTCTAAATATTAGTGAAATAATTAATAAAATAATTATTCCCAGTAATCCATCATCGCCTTGATCATCGCTCTCACCCGAACAATAACGCATTTTAATTAACACCTCTAACCAATCATTCGCATAAAGTGAGTGTCGACGAGTCGCGGGGGAAGATGATCGTCGGGTAAGAGGGACGATTTGGCGCGATAACTTACGGCGCCCGGCGCCATATTTTACGTCCTCGACAACATCGACTCCTCTCCGCCGCCGGTAAAGAACGCGCTCTCGCTCGCCAAGTGTCAAAAGCAACCTCAATTACACATCGCTCGTCGCGCGCGAATCTACTAATCATCGGCTGGCGTCGTAATGGCCGCACAAATCATAAATCGAAGCGGTAACGAGAGTTTCCCAGTGGCGCACCGGAAATGGCGAGTCTCCGATGAGCGGATCGCCGGTGTGAGTGGGAAAAGGAACGACGAGAGCGAGGGACGCGCTTATTGGAGGGCCTTCGAGAGGGGGATGGAATTAAAAATTACTCTCGCACGGTGTAACTTTATGACCTCGAACTTCCTCGAAAAATGCTCCGCGGCAAGTTCCCGCCCGGGATTTATGTACTAATTAGATAATACGAGAATGAAGCTAAAAAGGATCTCGTTGGCACGGTCAAAAGCGTTCGTCGAATCGACTGTGCCTGAATCGGGTCGTCTTGAATAGAAGCTCTTTGAACGTCGCTCGCTGGCTCTCGACGAGTCGATTCTCACCGTTACCACCTAAACGCTGTTCTAGCCGATCGCATACTCAATCCGCGTGCTTGCGTTCTGAAAACGTGCAAAATCCGCCCAGCCGACCGAACCGTAACCTAATGTACCCGCGAATTAAGCAACAGCATGATCAACCTCTCTCAACGCAGCCGCCGAAAAAAAAGCAGACACCCCGACGCATGAATGAGCGCCGATGAATGTGCGCGGAGACAATGAGACAATGAACAAAGGGAGCAGGAGGCAATCGTTCCTACGCGCGTATCGAAAGAGGGCCTCCAGTTGGAAAGAGGTATTTGTCCCGATTCATTATCGTCCGCGCGAGAGTATGGCTGTCAGTCATTTCGAGCGAATTGTTATTTGGCGGCGGCCCGAACCTTCAATCACGCTGATTGACGGCGCGTCGCGCGCGCGGGGGCGTTGGCGAAAGTGGTGGCACGGTGAGTGGGATGGAGCGAGAATGGGAGGAAGCGAGAGGGCTATCGAAGAGAGAAAGAGCGCGTCATTAATGGTCAGCGCGTATACACACCCCGCAACGTCAAAATCCGAGCTGGATATCGCGCGAACGCCCGCCACCGCGTTATGCTCGGCGCGCAGGGTGCGTAAAGTGCGTCGGTGTGACTCGGTGTAAGTGGACGATAGAGAGAAGCGCTTCGCTCGGTGGCAACGATGGTATGTTGCGTAAGACGATTACTCGGCGGTGTTACGCAGTTCGTGGTTGCGCTCTAAAACTGCGGCCCGTCGGCACGTATATGTGTGTGGATGCGTGTCGCGAGGCAAGGTGAAACGTGTAATAGTCGCTAATGGGCGGTGCAGGTGAAGTGTTTTCGTAAGGACAATTTCGAGAATTTTGCGTGTAATGATTATTCGATAACGTTACGGACTCCGTGAGCATTCTGAAGGAATGAGTGATTAGAAGCACTCCGTAGTTATTCTACAATTAAGCGCGATGAAATTGTAGGTATTGTTATTGTACGAGGTAGAATGTAACTAACGTGAAGCGATGACATAAATGGAGGCCGATGACAAGTATTGGGAAAAAGCGTTTTATACAGCATGTTATAAATTCATGTCGATGCACAAAGAGCGATTTAACCGTAGATCTCGATTGCAATTCGTTTAACGCACTCGCGACGCGCTGCGTACTGTAATCGCAAAATATGCCCGCATGCGAATCGACGGGCAGCAGTGGAACCTGTAATTAACCCGACGAAAAGGATGATGGAAACGGTACGGATTCACGTGGAAACGAAAAACAACGTCTGGCCCGGTATGTTCATCCTGTTAGCGTCAAAGAGTTCTCTTCATTCAAGAAACCTGCCCCGTGGGAACGGCGGTGCCGCGGAAATGTAATTAGCGCGACAAAAATTATCGGAACGCCGATGTGCGTATCGAGCGCCATAAAGCTTCGCCGTCAATCCCGCTCTTTGCCAGTTTGATGCATTTTCCTCTCCAAATCCCATGCGAGCGCGGGCAGAAGCGTCAGTGAAAACAATCGGCCCCGCTCACGCCTGTTGAAAAAACGTCGGTGCCGTGGGTGGAGTGGGGGTTGGAAAACGGCAGGCAAAAAAAGGGTCGCGACGCATGTCATTCGCGTATGGGGCGCTGCGGCAGAGGAAAAAAAAATCAGTAACGCGCCGCTTTTTTAATTTACTTTCGACTCGAAACGATCCGTAACTGCACTCTGTCCGGCGGTACATTTTTTTTGTCGCTACAACGTCCTCTCTTCATTCCGCCCTCCACGCCCTTCTCTCTCGCCGCCCGTCCGTCTCATTCGCGCTCCATGGCTTTATTTAAGACTACCGACGCAGGAAACAGAAACCCCAGACTCGTATCATACGTGTGTGTTGTTTTTTTTCTCTCCCTCCCATCGCTTTCCACGCGTTCACTTTCAACACGTATTCTACCCGCACTCGTTTTCTCTCTCCCAGACCTCCGATGCATGTCCTCTTCTTTATATAACCTAGCCGTACCTTGTCTTCCCACCCGCACCCGATCTCTTTGCCCATTTTTCGGTCTCCTTTCACGCTCATTCCCGCGTTATCCCTCTCTCTCTCTCTCTCTCTCTTTCTCTCTTCTCCACGTTTTACCTTCACCTTCCTCTCATCCTCATTTTCTCTCATTGTCAGTCCTACGCGCGTATATTCCCTCTCTCTCTCGCGTGCATTTTCCGTTTCTGTCACCTGAACACGTGGCTTTTTGTCTTTTATACGGATTTCCACCTCTCTCTCTCTCTCTCGCTTTTTCTCAGCTGCAAATATTCCTGTCCTACTTATCCGCGCGCGACTTCAGCCTCTGTTTCTATCGCGCTCGCCGTCGTGTCTTTTTTTTTGTTCACTCCTGCAGGATCATGGAAGCTCAGTTAACGCGCCCGTTAACACCACCCAGCGGCCGGGACCGTTTTACAATACAGGGTGGTCCACTTCAAAGCAGCCATCTGGCTGTGCGTTACGTTTCGCCACCTTCCCGTGGCTTCGCTTTTTGCCGCGAATTATCACGCCCTTCTTAAATGCCCGCGCGAAAGTGTCGGCTTTTGTGAATTCGTCTAAAAGGGACCGCAACAGGGCGTCATGTTACACTTCCCTGAATTACGCGCCTCTCGTCCTCTGTACGTATTCTAAAGTGGTATTCTACCCTCGAAGGAAATATTTAGCCACGTCCCTTTCGCATCGGCGATCAAATGTGTCCGCGTAATTACGGTGAATCATTATACAGCCCATTATTATATGCTTCAAATATACAATCAAGAATTGTTTCGTGTAGAACGCAGTCTACCGGCGTGTTGAGGTACTCCTCTTTTCTTTGAAAGCTCCACGTACCGTTATTCAATCGATCTCGAAATCGGTATAGTGACATTCAATTCGCGAAAGTGCACGAAATAGGCGAGAGTGCAGAAAGTGCAGGGGGTTAGCCCGCATTTGGCATCGTCAGCGCGAATTATTTAAAACGAGCGAAAGCAAAAAGTATCGTCACTCCGGACAAGTGAAATCTTCCCCCGAAAGTTATTCCCTTATATAATCTTCTTCTTCGACTTAAATGGAATTCGCCGACGTCTCCCGCGCAAGTTTCCGCGCTGTAACGCAATGTAAAGGAGTTTCTTTAAACAGAAACTTCTAAATAATTTCGCGCTGCTCCCATCGAGGGAAACGACGCGAGAAGGGACAACACAGTGCGTGGGACTACGTCGGCGGAAGCATACGTCGGAAGAGGTATACACGGAAAATAGCTCTCATTTTTCTATCTCTTGCGTAAAAGCGAGAAATACGTCCGCACGCGTTCGCTTCATTTTATCAACCCCCATGCGTGATAATATACTGTACTCGGCACAAAGAAGAGAGGGGCAGGGAAAAAAAAAGAACGCAACAGCACAGGCACACGCACGCGGCGGAAAGAACACAGAACACGAATTGCAACTGTTAACGCAGGTCAGTTACCACCCTTTCAAGCTCAGCGCCCTATACAAACCCTCCTGCGACCCATCTTTCTCCCCTTTCCACCGTTCATCTTCCTCTCTCTTTCTCTCTCTCTCTCTCTCTCTCTGCTCTATGCACTTTTTCTCTCCCCCCTCCCCCTCTCATTTTTCGTCCCTATCTTTCTCTCTGAACGATCTCTCACCCCCTCCTTTCATCCCTCGCACACTCCCCCCATTCGTCCCTCTTCGTCATCCTCGATTTCAACACGTAGATTACGAGCGTTGGCACGCGCCCGTAAAAACTGCCGACGTATAAAACCGACGTGTTCCCATGCATGCACGCGCGTCGCACGACTTTTTCCAGGGTCCATCCTTCCCCGCATCGCGCGACCCTCCGTTTTCACCGACCCATTCCGCGATTCCGTTCGAGCCCCAGTTCCTACCCACGCCGGCGTTTATACGTGCGTGCTCGACGATACGGTCGCATGTAAAAGGAATGACGCCGTAACGCGATTCGCCTCCGATAATTTTGACGCTTACAGTTGCCGCTCGCTGACGACCGACGAAGTTGTAACTGAAAAGCTGATATGTATTTTTTTCCTACACTCTCTTTTTCTTCTGTAACGGTCGATTCGTCGGGTGTAAGTCGTGCGCTTTCGCGCGGTCGATGTTAATACGAATGGCCTCGCATTCAATCGGCGCGACGCACGCTTAAATCGTTCTAAGGGCGAGCAGAAAGAATTGTGTGACGTATGGCGACGCCTGCAAATGCGCGAGTGGGATTTCGGGAAATGAAGAGGGAATAAACAAGCGGGGAGTATTAAAAAATAGAGGAATATGCGGTGCGGGTTAAAAGAGACTGTGAATCGTTTGATATTCTGCGGATATCGTTAATGCAATCCGATATTCGTTTCAATTTGTATCTCTGACCGCAAAATTTTCATAGGAAATCATTCTGTCAAAACAGTGCGACCCGACAGAATTTCTGGCGGTGAATAAGTTATTTGCGATAAATATTTCACCGGTCACGTATGTCGGTGCACGTATAGAAATATATATTTACACCACTATCCCTTGCAATATTAAGAAATATCATCCATAGAAAAAGATGGTAGAAAGCATATGTAAAAAAAAATTACAATAATCGTTGCACCTCATCAATAGTTCCTAAACCTGTCTGTCTATACGTAAGGTAAGTATTCTGCAATGTTACACCATTTTCGCATCAAACTACAAACCTCCATCTTTTGTCTCGTCTATGAACACTCGGTACAAAAACGCCAGTTACAATATGTACGTAGGAACAGATTGGAATAATTCCTCGAGCCCATCTGTAATCTACCTGTCCATACGTAACGAAACTATATATACCTATCGAGCAGAAAACTCACCGTTAACAGCCGCAATGATGCCCAGCACGCACAACAGGAACGATCTGGCGCACATATTTCTTCTCTCTCTCTCTCTCTCTCTCCCTCTCTTTCTCTCTCCTCTTCTTTCTCTTCCTCTCCCCCTCCTCACCACAAAATCGAACTTGAAAACTTGAACAACGTCGCGGACGTAAACTTCACGCGCGCATCCCTGGCAGAGGTCCTCGAGAGGATAAATACCGGGAATCAGTCGACGACGGGAACGTTCGTCGAGTCACTGATCACCGTTATTATCATCGCCGTGATTGCAATCGTCATCAATCCAGCGCGTCGATCCTCCTCATCGTCCACGGTCGCACGCCGGATATCTCGGAAATCCTTTTGTTCCGGCCTCTTAAGGCGCTGATGAGCCGCCAATCACGGAGGATCGATGATCCGGTATTAAGGCGAGACTAATTAGACACGATCGCGATAATCGCGTTTCCGCTCGTTCTACAACGAAAAATCCCTCATCGCTCAAATGAGATTTCCTCTCTCCCCTCCTGTTCCGGCGGCTGCGAGCCTCCGTTTTTCGGCCTGTCTTTTTTTCTCCTTCCTTCCACCTCGCTCCGTGGCTGCTTCGGAAGACGGACTCTCTCCGATTCGGCTGATCTTCGAGAGTCCGCTGTGGATGAACGATTTTTGCGAGCCCTTTGATTTCGCCAATTCCGTCCGTCCGCTGCGCAGCCTTTAGTCGGACTCCTCCTTACGCCGTGACCTCGGAAAATCAGACGTCCCGGGGATCAGCCAATTTTGGGCAATTTTTCTTTCGATTTACTCGCTCCGAATCGTCTCACTCCACCCCGGCCGACTTCCTTTCTCCGCTCCCCACTCCCACCTTCCCTCCTTTTCTCTTCCTTTGGCCGCAGGATATAATACGAGTGCCTATCTGCTTGTTTGCCCCCCCTGATGACGTCAGCCGAAAGCCATCCGCGATCCTTTACGAGCGGATGCTGGAATGAGGCTGATCCGAATTGCGGCGTATCCCGGGAGTCGACCGTTTCAATTAGACTTCATACTTGCCACGAAATAATGCGAGCGAGTCTCGACGATGCCCCGTCGACAGGAATCGTCGGTCGTTCGTTGGGAACATCGATGTAAAATCGTCCTTTGTGCGCCGAGTCACTGTTACTCTCGAGCCTCTCATTCACAGTTCGTCAAATGCGCTCGGCGAATTACGATTCCGCGGCGTCTCACGCAAATTGCGGGTAAACGTACGATTCTGGGTAAACATTCGAGGTCGGGCGTTTGATTATTCAGAGGGACCTGAATGTTTTTGCAGCGGCGGCGACGGCGGGCGAAGGGGTAAGAATGAGAACGTTCCAATTATCACCGACTCCTCGAAGACAGATTTCGTTCCCGCCGGTTCCGCAGCAGCAAGTCGAAAGAGTCTCAATAATCCTAGATTCGCCGAGACCCCGTTTAGTTTGAATGATTGATGAAATTTTCCGCTGACTGAGAGCCGTAGCTGCCTCGAACGCGCTTGATCTAAAAAATTTAAGAAATCTTCCGTCCGACCTAAAGAAATCTAAGAGCGCTCAAGGGTCTCACTCCTCTCGAAAAGGCTCTCGTTGCTTCGGGGCCTGAAAAATTGATGTCGCGAGCTGACCAAAAATCTACGACTCGCCGGCGAGAGTGTCGGGAGTTTTCCGAGGATCGCGAGGTTCGCTCGACCGAGGCAGAAGGAAATTCGTGCCGAAAACGTCCGAGATCCGGGAAAGGAGGCGAAAAAAAGCACACCGCAAGCCTTACGCGTCGTTGTCGAAAGTTTCGGCCGGCGTTGCGAATGTCGTTTGTAAGTGCGGCCAAAATTGAGGATCGGAAGCGCGCCGCGAGAGCTCGCGCTCGATGCGAGCGTATCGATTACGAGATTCCGCAGCTCGAACACATCCGTGAGTCCACACTTTGCGCGAAAATCGACAAGTTTGATTGCCGTCGACCAAAAATCCCCGCCTGAGTATTCCGCCTCGAAACAGTTCGACGTCCGAAATTCCACGTCCGACAATCCGACGGTCCAACTTCCCGACAATTAATTTCCTCGAAACACGCTCTCCCTCTCTCTCTCTCTCTCTCCATTTCGCTCCCGCACACGCCCGCACGATCCCGCCCGCGAATCGAGACAGCCCACTTCGCGTACCGGGTTCGACAAGAAAATCCGGCAAGAAAGATCGCGTCAAGAGAGCTCACGTGCCGGCGCGAACTTTCTTCGGGGTGAAAAAGGCAGAAAGCCGGGGGCGAGGGTGGAAAAAAAAGTAGCTACTCTCTCTCGAAAGTTAAAATTTCGAAGAATTTTCAGGTCCGCGTGCGAGCCCTACTCATTAGTCGACGTTAAACATTTCCCCGAGAACCATGAGCAAGAATCCCTGAATCGCGACGAGAAGGCGTAAGTGAAAGAAGTGCAAGATAACGCTCCTCCGAATCTACTTGACGTTCGCATAAAATATAAATGAAAGAAACAGATCTACCCCTCCCATCCGCGGAAACTCTCGACTCTCGGGCCGTCTCAGGCCGGCGAAATCTCGTTATTCCTCGCGCAGCTAAGACCCCACTTGCTCCGAAACGCCACTCGACGGATCGAGGAGCGCGAAGGCCTCGGACTCTGTGTGTATACCGGAAGATCCTGCGAGCGATCCTCTCAACGATTTAGATTCACATTGGGATCCGCGCAGTCCTCTCCTCGAGCTCGGGCGGGGCGAACTGTTTGTACTGTTTATCTCGTGCGCTCGCTGCTCGCACAGTCCGCGAAAATTTTCGGATGGACCGCGACGGCTGCAGGATAAGCGGCTCACGTGCACCGAAGCGCGATCGTGCACAAGCACTTCCGGCCGCGGCGAGCTTGCGGCGCTTACTGAGCTTTCGCCGGACCCGAAGAGCAGCAGAAGCTTCCGCGGGACCACGTTTCTTCCTCCCACCAGCGGCGCAAACATGCGCGCCACTCCTGACGTGTACGGCGCTCTGATTGGCCGAGCATGCGCCGAGAGCGCACACGCTCTCTCACAGTCTGTCCCTCTCCTTTTCCGAGCCCTTCTTCCCCGCTGCATCTGGCTTTCGTGCTTTCGCGCTGTCGTTCCGAGAGAGGAAAAGCTCCGAAAGTCTTCCTCTCTCTCTTTCTCTCTTTCTCTCGCAGACTTCCGCTCTTGCCGCTCTTTCTGCCTGCTTCTCCTTTTCTATCTATCCTCCTGGTTCCTGTGCTTTCGCTGTTCTAACCCCTGCTGCTTCTTATCCTCTTTCGACGTTCTGCTTCTCTGTCGTGCTATCATCTTGGCTAGTTGCATCTACTTCTTCTGTCCGGTGTCTTCTTTCTCAGCTGTTTCTGTCTGTCTCTGCTTCTGGTTCCTCGTCATCTCCCTTCGACGTTCTTTTTCTCTGTCATTCTCGTCTTTTCCAGACTTAAGTTTCCATCTTAGATATCTCTCTCGTGTCTTCTAGGGGTTATATGATTCTCCGTTTCATAATCAGAAGAAATTAAATCCTTCTTGCAGTTCTACTACAAACAATCCCTCTGTCACTCCTGCCATATCCACTTTCTATATCTGAGAACTTCTCCTCTCTGCCCTATGCATTCCTAAACTTTCTACGTCTCTCTCGCTTGTAGAAGAGTACAGGTACATGCGAAGGCGAAAAAAACGGGTAAAACTGTTCTGACGGCGAACACGAGGGTGGCAGTAGGATCGAAATCACCGAGGTGTCGATGGCAATCGATTCTACGTCATCCGACGAAATCAGGAACTATCAAGACCTCGGAACCGCGCGGGAAATCAAAGGCGATCGTTCCTGAATCGAGACGGGAACAGTCTGCGGTCTTAAACTTCTGACCGTCGAGACACGAAACTACCCTGCGCAGATAAACTATCTCATAACAAAGAACAAACAACAACATAAAGATCGGAAACATTACAGCTCCCCACGCCACCCGAAGCCACACATTTTCTATGCAACACTCAATCAAAAAACTCTCATCCGCTTGGTCTCGGATCGCGAAAAACGTAATTTTAAAAAACAGGCGTCACGCGAGTGTAGGCTCTCCAATTCTTCGCCGATAAAACAGCGATAAGTTCCCGTCTAAGTAACTTATTCCGCACTTTTCATTGGCCCTCTCATCCCGACTATCGCGTTAACAGACTCCCTTTTTATTTACCTTAAGCTGGAAAGAGTTCGGTTCAGAGGGCTGACGCGAGGAAGGAACGGTCCTTACCCTCCCCCTCGCAATTTCTCCGCTCTCTTCGCCCTCCTAACTCTCGCAAGCCTCTCTGCGGAGCTTTCAAGTAGCGAGAGAGTAGCCGAGGTAGTCGCGAGACACTCGTGATAGGGCAAGGAAGGGACAGGAAACGAAAGGAGGGTCGAGAGAGGAATAGAGAGAGAAAGCGAATGAGAGAGAGAGAGTGAAGAGACGTAGAGAGACAAGGAGAGAAAGGATGGGAGACACTCGGTACATCGCGCGAAGCGTAATACGCGCACACACCGAGCTTGCGGCAAAAGTTATGACCTCAAAGGGGTCGTTAACGAGCGCCCGCCAAATTAGTATAACGGGACTCTCCTTCTCTCTCTCTCTCTCTCTCTCGCTCTCTTCCTCGCTCTCCCTGTCTGTTCCCCTTCATCTATCATCCCCAACCTATCCCCATCTCTATCGTTCGTTTCTGTATGTCTACTATATACGTTTGTCTCTATCGGCCTGGTTCCCTATTCGTACCCGCTTCCCGTCTCCGTCTTTCACAGTCTGTTGTTCCGTATGTCGCCGCACCTGACGTTTTGTCCATACGCGCATCCGGGGTGCGGAGAAAATCGCGGGGCGCAGTCGAAAACAGAATGGTGTCTATTTGGGAACATGAGACGGTACGATACTAATGAGATTCGAGATGATTATGGACGAAGGAAAAGTTTTTAGTGTGTTAATTGGTGAGTTAATAGCAAGGTATGAACGGCTTCGATCCGGATTCTCGCGACGGCCTGTTGTGTCCTGAAAGAATCTTTTTCTCTCGAAGGAACAGTTTGCGTTATACGCGTTGCACGCTTGCAATTTAGTTCCTTTTTTAGGAGATTTATTCTATGCGTCGTTGCACCACGATTTTTGCCGCACCCTGTACGGCGATATGTACGCATACGTATAGCGACATACGGGTTCACATATGTGCACACGTGTGCACGACCTTCTATACGACGTTGCGTGCAACACTCTTGCCGTTTCGCTATATGACATTCCGTGTGACATTACATTACATCTGACATTTCGTTAGGCGTTCCGTGTGAGAGAGTCTATCTGCCAGTCTTCGCAGCGTTTTGTCTAACCCCGTATCAAGCATTTTATCTGTGTGGGACATTGTGTCTTTATGACATTCTGCCTAACCGTTTTTCACGGGGAAACGCCGCAGCGGGACAATAATTGCATTTCGTCATTCAGCAATCTATCTTTCTCTTTCTCTCTCTTTCTTTCTCTATCTAATATCTGCGCCCCATAACATCTAATGTTTTATGTTCTTGTTCTGTTTATTGACTTTTCTATGCGATTCCATCGTACCACCTGTCCGCATAGAATAGGAGTTACGTTAATCCAATATCTGCATATATATAAATTTACAGACGTGACGAAAACATCACGGCAATTAAGCTAACTTACCGCAAATTACTAACTGACATCTGACATTAATACATCCATCGAAAGAACATCCATCGTTCACGTCGCCAACCCGAAGCTCCTAACGTCAATATCGTCAACAAACAGAAAATATTTATGCATGCCAGATCGATGCGACGCGTGGTTTGAAATTTACAAAATATGCAGAATGAAACGGTGCGCAATGTCGACAGAAAAATCCATGAAATTTGTCAGAGATACCATATACCGTTCCGATGGAAAACAATGCGCGAATTCGAGTATGATCGAGGTGCGGCGATGGCGCGAAAATCGAGAAATTGCACCCTGTTCATAGGACTCATTTGTCACGAGCTGCTAAGCGATCCCCAGTGAACATATACGCGCCCATCTGTGTGCCCATACGTGTGTCTGTGTTCACAGCGTGGGAGAACTCTTTTCCGGGGCAAAAGTTACGCTTGCGGGGAGAAGATGTACCGACGTAACGGTTCATCGCTCCGACACGTTTCTTGATATATACAGCTTCTTGACATATCCCGCGCACCGGTAACGGAGCGAAGGATTTGTACCGCCTTCCGGTGTCGGGAGAGGTGGCGCGAAGTAGCGCGTAAAATCGGAAATCATATCCCGATTGACCTGCCGCGGATACGAGGTCGAAAAGGTTTGACCGGCTAAAAACGACTGCTTCCATGAACGCGGATAGCTGGATATGGCCAGGCAAGAACGGAAGTTTCTATCGTACGCGCTCGTGTGATGGTGAATTTGAAGAAGGATGTATCATGGTAATGGTTAAGTATGCTGCGTTATATGGGAAGTAATTAATAATACCGTGCATTGTGATGGATGTAATAAAATATTTGATTACATAGCTAAATATTGGCTATCTTTAGGCAAATTGGTATGCGCACAATTTGGAAAATTCATCGGCTTAAATCGCGTCGATGGTATGTATTTTTATTCCCGGTTTCGTCGTCATTACTTTTGTAGAAACTGTACTGTTTAATGCAGGTGAAGTAACGATAAATTGTGAAGGATTCATTATTTTAAGTATTCAGAGGTAACGAACGTATAATAAAAATATGAGGGAAATCAATTTTAACAATGCGCGGCGAATAACTACGATAACATACCGTTCACACGTATTTGATATGTAACGAAAGTTCAACAGCCCTTTAACTGAACTCGCAGATCCATCTATCGGTACATTTAAGAGCAGTTTCAGTTTTTGAAAGAGGAAAACTGCCATCTAGCGCCGTCATCCCATTATTCAACGTGATTGCCCAGGACTTATCGATAGCAGTTACCAGAAACTACGCTTACACGACGATTCTTTTTCAACGTTACGATAGTTTGTCTTAACAAATGAGTAAAAGATATTACATGCCAGAAAGTTGTCAAAAAGCATGTTCAACGTCGGTGCCTACTTGAACCCCCCGAAAAACAGCTGATTTGAAAGCAGCGAGGATGATCCACCAGAATTCAGTAGTATGAGTCAATATGTGATCAGACCGCCGCGTACACTCTACTTAAAATCCCTGTAACTATAATGATCCGTTTCCACTCACAAAGTTAAATATCGCAACTAAATCGTTAAATTAACCAGAAAATCCGTCGTCTGTTAAACATTCGCAAACAAGCATAACGCTGTTACGCAATTTTCACGATACAACAGCACCTATATACGCATACATAACATTTTTCTACCACGCCCTACATGTTACACGAAGCCCACAACGCAGCGTTACGCGCTCGTCATTTACGGAATGCGAACTCCTCTCTCCCTCTCTCTCTCTCTCTCTGCGCGTTAACTGAAAAATAATGTTCGCCCGCGAATACAGCGCCTTATATTAAATTTCTCTATTTCCCGAACGAGCGCGCACGGTCAGCGTAATCACCAATTGTACCCCGCCAGACAGGAGAGGCACCCCTCCCTGATAGGCGGCAATTTAGCGTACCCGCCGAAAACCACCCTCCCGTCCGCGGACGAATTCCGTTCCGCAAAAAGTTTTTCATGCCTTCCGATTCCGGGCCGCTTTGATCGGCGAACCATCAAAGCCGCCGCTTCTGTCTCATTTCGATTCTGTTTTACTTCGCCCGCATATCGATATTCTCCACCCTCCCCCCATCCGCCCCTCTTTTTACTCTCCGTCTCCCTTCATCCGGGTTCAATTTTCCGGCTCGACGGAAATATACGCGAAGATAAAAAGGAGTCTCGTCATTAACCGCTGGTGGTACCGCGATGAAAAGGAAATTCGCGTGTGCGCGCGCGCGTGTCCGTGTGCGGGTGGAAAAAGGAAGAGGCCGGGCGTGGGGAAAGCGAAGAGACGAGTCGAAGAGGGATGTGGATGAGCAAGGAGGGAGAGAGAGAGAGCGTAAGTGGTCCTGTCAACGCTTTACGAGACTCGGCGCGTATTGCGGACTTTTTACAATCAGCCTTTTTACAATCGCGTTAATCGGCACAAAGCAGAGTGTGAAATTGCGCCGGCGCTCGTTGTTCTTCCCTTTTCTTTTTCCGCCCCCCTCGACCCGCTCAAGTTGCAGCGGGCTCGCGGTCGAGTGAATAATTGGCAGCGTTAAGTGGATATGGGGTAACATTGATGAGGCGAACGGTGCGCCTCGCGAATGACGGCTGAGCGAAGGAAGAATTAATCGATCGAACGGTACGGTACGGCTTGGCGAATATCTAATAGTCGTTGAGCGACGTCGAGAACGTGCCGTTCACTATTCGAGATCGTAACAAGCGGCGGTAATAAGGTATAAATTTAAGAACCGCTATGTTTGCGACTCGCCAATTCGAAGCTGTCGGGCGACCCCTCCCGCCGATCCCGTTTCGAAATCCGAAATACGCGTTCTAAACGTTAATGGAACCGGACAGCCTCGCGCACCTGGAAGTCGGTGCATGGAAGCACGCAATGGCGCGTAACCAGGCGTCCACGCGCGCCAATACGTGTCCGAGTTAATCTGAACGCGGGGCACGCCTACTTTCGCGGACGATTATCCCGGATAAATTGTCAGAATTTCCGCTTCCCTTTATGTCGGCCGACCAATGACTGTCCGCGGAAGTGCAGTCGCGATATCCGCTAAATTTCCCTACGAAAGCGTGTCCCGCCGTTGTGTACGTCGAAGTACGCCGTTTAATCGGAATTTCGAACGAACCCTGTCCCGCGTCCTTTTCGATATCGTGTTTTCCGCAAAGGCACACCTGTGCTTCGAATTGATACTCCCGCTGAGACATTGGACGAGCATTCCACGTTGTCGATGGGCTGAATTAAAATTCTAATTCCCCGCCACTTCGTTTTATCGCGGTGTCGGTGTAACATCGAATTAGTTAATTGTTGATTATGAACAACGATGTATGATAACGATTGCTCATGTTAATGTTCAAATTCTTATGTATATCATAGTACTTAAATGATCATTATTACCAAAAGCACATAAAGATGTACTATTATCTGATACATATACACGTAATTGCATGAATGTATATAATAAAGAAGTTAGATTTTAAGCACTCACCAATGGTGATACAGTTTCTCTGTCTGCGACATCAGCTTTCTTGATGAAACACTGACTCGACTATAAGTTATAATAAAAATACCGCGAAGGAAAATAATACTGACGAACAAGCACTGACTCTAAATCGCGACGCGATAACATGAACATAATGAATACATGCTGTAATACTATGTCAAACCTTTAATCGTACACCTTACTGGCGAATAAACACTGCTTCCACGATCGCATTGCGCGCGATCACAAAATTAATAAAAAAAACCTAATGGATTACACTGACTCTATTACCGGGAACGGTTGTTTTATACTTTAAATTATACCTGTAATTAAAAATGCATAGTGTAATGAAACAGCATTAATGACAAATAGTAAGACAAATTGAAACAATTAAAAAGCTCAAAATATCAAAATTAACAATTATTAATCCAAAATAATTAAAATAAAATTTTACACGCAATCATACAAGTCGTTACTAAATTCAAACTGCAAAAGCGTGATTTATGATATTTTCCAACAGGTACGTCATTATGACGTCACCACGAAATCCGGAACCGACGCCATTACGTGACCCGTCATGCGATGCTCATTTTACACATTTCCTATAACGCACTAGGTTACCGACTTTAAACTCGATTCGACAAGTACTCATTAGCTCAACGCATGCTATGCAACCCAGATGATTACTGGGACCCGGCTAATGACTCGACAAATTGATCAGACATCAACTCACCAACGAAGCAAAGCTGGCAATCAGTGAAATTCAACTTCAAACGTCAGGAATCCGGAAACGCACCATGGACGGAATCGACTGCGACACGGGATCATAACCATCTGAAAATTAATTCGAATATTAAGAGTGATAATTACCGATTGCGAGTGGAAACATTGTGAGATTCGGAAAACTGACCTGAAAGACTTGGAGATTCTGATAGTTTTAACACTCACAATGCAAGTTAATTCACACAAAATTGTAATTAAATGTGGAACACAGAGGTTGCGAGCTTCACCCTGCCGATGTTGCAATTCAACTGGGGACCTCGCGCGCCACCATCCGTTAGGGACTTTCACTAAAGGCGCGATTTTCGAACGTCAATCGGAGGTACGATTGAATACTTGTTCAAATTAACATAAATTTATAAGCACATTTTGGGCAAGAAATTGTAAACACGACTAAGACATATTTTGTAAAGACAGAAAGACTGTAAATTGGGCAGTAGCACAATATTGAAATATTGAAATATCGAAATATTTTTCTATCAATATTCCTACTAACTCCAATTGTACATCGCTAAACCGGCACAGTTAACATGCTTACGAACTCCGAGACAGAGAAATCTGCTGTAAAAAAACAAAAACGGCACTCGCTTAACTTTTAAGCGACAAAATTCTTAAGAAACGTTTCATTAAGAAATAATTGATTATGAGGATTGCCCGGGCGACAAACTAACTGTACACGACGCTGTCGATCTTGATTCCGGGTTCCGCCGTCGGCGCGGTGATCGGACAGATTCGCAGCATACCTCAGATCATAAACGGTTGGCGGCCAATGTGAATGATACGTCGACGCGATACGTGGGACCGAAATCGTTGGCCGTCGAAATCCTCGCCGTCGACAGGATGACCCAGAACAACATCCTGCAGGGCTACAACTGTGAGTAGATCTTCCCTTCGCACCGTTCGCCTGACGAAGAGTCCGCGAGAAACATCCTGCCGCGCCGAGCGTCCACTTGCCGTCGGTGAAAAATGAGCTCTGATAATGGCGGCTTTCGTTTATTTAATTCGGGGCGTGAGGAAAAAAGAAATGCGACCGACTGGATGATCCAGCGGACTCTCGGTGCCCGATCTCGCTGCTGTTCAATTCTGAATGTCTCACTTCGCCGAGATATGTGATAGTATTGGAGAGAGAGGGCGATTCTCTTTTGAGTTTTGCCACCGGTTTTTAAGTGATTTCGAGCTGCTCGCAACGGTGAGATCGCGTTTTCAGAGCCACGCGATAATTCCGGTGGCTTGGCTCGCTTATGATACTTTCGTTCTTTTTTTAACGAATCGGCATTACGTTACTATTATTTCCTACGATCCGTATGAAGTTGATGAGACGAACGTCGCGTCTCGTTAAGTTATATGTTATCGGAGGTTTTTGTTGAAATTGAGGTTTGTTATAGAAATTTACAGAATATTGACAGAAAACATATGTTCGTTCGGGCAGTAATCGAGAGTCTTTTCTTTATCTGCACTTGCTCTTCGTCGCGAACGGATCGTCGCCTGATTCTGTATACAATGTTGCACAGCACAGACTAGCGTTCGTCCGCAGGCTCAACTTCATACATTGTAATCGGTCGGACGCGCTTCACGCAACGTATAAATTCAAGCCTTTCGGTAGAATTTTCAAGCGACAGCAGAAAATATGCTCTTAAAATCCTTCTCTTCCGTACTTTTCATCACCTAGAAAATACATACTGCATATGCGCCATTCGCTATAAAAGTGGTGTCTGTAACAAAACATTTTCTTGCGACCAGATTTACAATTAAAAAAGATAATCAAGTTAAAGCGTAACCAAATTATATTAAAGCTCATTTTTTTCAGAAAACAAAGTTACACCAATTTAATAATTAACGACTCATATAGCAGGCAATGTATCAAAGTAAGCTTCGAGCATCGACAAATGATTCTGTATATTCCGTATGATAGCATCGATAATGAATTTTCCTTCTCACAACCGTACATGTCTCAACATTCACTTCAAATTTCGATCCTACGCAGGGGAGACACAATACGATGACCCTCAAGTTCAGTTCCCTCGTCCCATTTCTGACGAAGTAATAAGGTGCGCCAAAGCAAAATAATTGTGAATAATTTCTCAACAACTTGCATGAATTTTTGCTGTATTAGAGTTCGGCATTACGATGATAGTTATCGCTCAATTCAACGGTCTTTTGTTATCCCAGC
This sequence comes from Priocnemis perturbator, assembly GCA_963942575.1. Lineage (NCBI taxonomy): Eukaryota > Metazoa > Arthropoda > Insecta > Hymenoptera > Pompilidae > Priocnemis > Priocnemis perturbator. The sequence continues at coordinate 8,327,493 of OZ012652.1, forward strand.
GTGTACGAAGTTTATGTAAAGGAAGAAACGAGCGCCAACGATGCCCGAAACGAGATCACCGCGACTTTGCCATTGGCCAGCGATCATCAGCTAATTCAAGTAATTTGCAAAAGCAATAGTAACGATTTGCAACATTCGCAAGCGTCTGACTCCATTTTTAAGGGCGATTGCATGGACTTGGACGCGGCCATTGATTCCGATGTTATTAACGCTGATGGAACGGTCACAAAGCTTTTTGGCAAGGATACTTATAAGTACAAAGTGAGTTACATGGTGTTCCGACGATTACGTGAAATATAAATGATGTATAAATAATGACGCAGTGCTTCGGTACATTATATATAAGTAATTTAAAATATGACTGAAACAATGAAAAAATCAAACCCAACATTTGGACACATAATGTAAAAAACAACTGTGAATAATCGGGATAATGTTTAAATTTAAAAGAGGACATCATAATTTATATATCACTTATATGGCTATTAATTTAGTCGAAATACACTGTAAGAATTGGTCGGTTTAGGTGGTAGAACAAAATGTTAGCAATTCGGAAGACAACGTCGTTGTTTATTCGCATCCAATTGCCGAAGGATCTTCAGCGTCCACCTCCTCGGTCCGTCTTATCGATAAGGACGATCCTAGATCTCGTTTACATTTGGTGAAGTACTTGAAGAGAGACGGTAAAACACTCAAAATCTGGGAATGCGGTATTTGTGAGTATATTGCCTATCATTGCTTGCCATTGTATTTATTTTTAGCATGGAAAAGTTGACGTTTGTTGCAAGAAGAATATTACCAATTAGGTACTTTTCTACGTTGGCAATGTTTGTCTTTAAGAAAATTGATATTCAGTGTTTTTTGCATTTTATTACGAAAACGTAAACGTGATTTTTGGCATTGCGTGAAATAGGCGCAAAGGAATTCCGGCATCAATACACATTGATGAGACACCTGCCCACTCATACGGACGAGAGGAACTTCAAGTGTGAGGTGTGTGGCAAAGCCTTTCGTCAATTGTCAACTCTCAGCCAGCACAAGGCCATACACAGCGACGCCAGGCCATACGTGTGCGAGTTTTGCAAAAAGACTTTCAATCGGTGAGAATCTTACGCACGATGTGCATGAACCAAATAGAAAAAGTTGAAAAACATGTATTCCGTATGCCGAAAATATTTCTGCCGGTGATTACAAAATTGTTGGAGTAAATAATGTAAAGAATATTACTTTTCCACGTATTTGAAATTGTATAAATTCTCATTATAGAACAAATGAAGAATTTTCTTTTAGATCTGTCACTCAGACTATTTTTATAATCACCGGCACATTTCAAAGAATAGACGTAAAAAAACCCCCAAATGAATGAGAAATACTTTTCTACAGAGTCTCCACTCTTATCTCTCATCGAAAGACTCACTCTGTTCATAAGCCACATAAATGTCAGATTTGCGGGAAAGGATTTCATCAAAAAGGTAATGTTATCCCTCTCATCCGTATTATAAACTTAGTAATACTTACATATATATATATATAAATATATATCTTACAACAGTATATTTACTTTAATCGTACTCTGCTCTCCTATCATTTTTTGAGCGTTCATTAGCGTACAAATATGCGGACATTTAGGTAATTTACGGAACCACGTCTTCACACACACGAACGAACGGCCATACAAATGCGAACTCTGCGGGAAGGGCTTCAATCAAATGTCGAATCTGGTATGTCACAAGGTGAAAGCTCACGCACACGCGGAGAAGATGCAGTACGTGTGTGAAATTTGCGGCAAGGAATTTCCGCGAAGATTTTCGTTGAAGTCGCACGAGGAGTACAAGCACGGAATTAAATGTCGTCAACCGGTGGGATTCCAGTTGGATAGCAATGAGTCGACCGGTGTGAGGGAGTAAGTGTAACGCTCGTCTGCTTTAATACGGAAAATAATCGGAAGAGTCGTACAGATTCAGATGATTGGCGATTTCTTTTCAGCAAAGACGTGAAGATCGTTCAATTAATGAACGGCGATCGAAATTCGCTGTCGGAAGTGAGTGAAAAGGATCTTCTTAGCATGGTAAATGAAAAATACTCTATTTTTTGTATCGCCCCGTAACAACATGCAATGTCCATGAAAATACCGTGAAATGTTATACTTTATTTTTTCTGAAGGGTGACTACATGGACAGTGTGGTGATCGACAGCATCGATACGAAAGCTCTAGAAATGGCATATCTCCAGGGGCAGATGCCGTTTGCCTTATTCAAGCCGACGAACAGTATACCTGTCCTTGTAAAAGTTTCTTCTGTAGCCGGTGGCACTAAACACGTAAGAAATCTATTCATCACGCGATATTGAAAGAAATATATGTTATTGCAATCGACTAAAACTCATCATTATTTAGTATAACAGTTCAGCAGTAATAATGAGCAACTTTTTTTTTTTTTCTTTTTACAGCTATTGACTCCGGCAACCGCTGAAGATCTGCGAATGGCAGGCAAGATGACGTTAAGTCCAACAATGACCGCGGATTCAGATGGATCGAAAGCCGTTCAAGTCAAAGTCCCCGTTGTGGCGACAATTATTCAAAAAGTGGAGCCTGACGGAAAATTCAGCTTCGTGATTCAGTCGCCTAGACCAGACAACGAACAAGGTATATTCGGATTTTGATGCTTTGATACATCAACACACTGATGTTTCGATACTGTACTAGATTAATATATATACTTTTTGATATTTTAACATACAGATCCTTTATTATAACCATTTCTTGACTCGTTAATACAGTGGTGCATTAACGCAATATCCGCATACTTATTCACCGACCCTTCTTTCCCTTAATGATCCCCAAAGCACAATTATTTAATAATCAGTTAACACTCGAATAGAGTTCTGAGCAAAAACAAAATTTCAAAATTCGTTCGCTGTATTGCCGCAAAATCTCACGCTTGTTTTACGTTGATTTCTTCGTTATGTCATTATCAGAGAGTCTGATAGCGCCTTTGGATTCACATTTCACCTATTCGGAGCACGTCCGAAGTGAAACAGAACGAACTGGCGACATCGTGACATCATCAGGGACGGACGAATGCAGCGAATTACTGGAACTCGCTGCCCAGGGTGGAATTCAATTCGTGAGGGCCACTGAGGATGGTCGTTATGAGGTAATTCGTCACTGCTAAACGTACGCATAGAAATAACTTCGACATACTTCATGTTCAACTGACCGAGACCGAACGATGAAAAATCTTGAAACAAGTCCAACTCCAACGTGTTAACTCTTTTACAACACCGCGTTTCCGTTGTACATACGTGTGAACTATTCGCTATCAAATACGTAAAGTTTTGAGATTACCGCGTCTCACTAATGTACCGAACCGGATCGTTCGAACAAGCGGAACTGGGATAAACATTCCTCTCATTATAACTCCCCCACACACTCGCGCGCGCGGAATTTCACTAACTGAAATCGCAGGTAATGACGAGCAACGAAGCGCGAGACTTAATGGCGCAGAACTCGCATGACGTTACAATTTTGGACGGCGAGGAGGCCGACGCCATTAACGTGATGAACATCCACGGCAATGGCGAGGTGATAATCGGCGACTCCGACAACCATATCATGGTGCTGAATTCGGACTGCACGCCTAAATCGATTTCAATGGACGAGATCGAGATACTCGAGGATAAGGACATTAAGATATTGGACACGAAGAGTCTTGACGATCGATTCGGAGACGGCATGAACTTTTTCTCGCAGTCGAAAATGGACGAACTGATGCTGGGACCTAAGGCATTGGGTATGGACGGCGTTGGGATCTCTGAACACGACGGCGAAGGTATTTTCTCGCCATGGCTACTCGAGAGTTATTACTACTTAAACGCATTCGGACCTGATGACAATATTACTTAATTTCGTTTGCTATATTCAAGTACGTCCGATATTGTACCCTTTAATAGTAGAATAAATACACATTTAAGATAGAAGCTATTATGATACCAGTGCACGTTATTGCCTTCGACGTTTTAAAGAGAATCTTTCGCAAACAGGAATGCATCAACAGGACTTTACCAGTATCCTAGATCACCGCGGTGATGTTTCGTTGTCGGGCCCTCCACAAACGTCCCTCTCTTCGTTATTAACAAAGAGCCACGCTTCCATGTCGATCCTGAATGAGCCGCTACCCTACATGAAAAGCTCCCAGAGTTTGGTGGAAGACCTGAGAATCCTTAATGGCTCGCCGTTGGACGATCATCATGCGGACTACGACACGAAAATGAAGCTGCCGTCCGTGTTCGATGACGCGGAGTCCGACGCTAGTTTAATTCCTGTTAGCCAGTCGGACGTTAAGCTCCTACCGAGTCAGAATTCTAAGGTGAGGGCTCTAATTATTCTCGTTAGCCGGAACACGGGACGCGAGGAAACTTGCTGGGCGAGATGGTTAAACGTCCGTCAGCCTCTGTATCACCTAATTTTCTCAATGCGGCGAACGAATGAACCTCTTCGCGCAGTTAAGTGTGCCTGATACAGGAGAGTGTTTTCGATTGGGAGTAAGTTGGCGGGGGAAAGATTTGTAGTTGGAGAAGCGTGGATAGGTTGACTAGGGCGACAGGTGGTTGTAACGTGTCAGTTTCTAACACGATTACACAGTATCGTTCGTTAAGTGTCGTTTTTGTTTCAAAGATGCTCGGACACGAAAACTGCACACCGCCATCGAAAGTCTTCCCGAGTATGAACGAAGTGAAGATTCTCGGGCCAAAGAATCACCATCAGGATTTCATATCGTCGCAGTACCAGGAAATGAAGATGCTCAACGAGTACGAGCAATTCCTGAAGAATTCCGTCGCCAGGCTGAATGGATGCAGTCCTAGCAATATGGACACGATGGTCGGCAATAGGACAAGGGTCAGGATCCTTGGGAAAAAATTGGAAACCGGAATCATCACCAACACAGAGAGCGGCAGCGTCGTGAAGGTCCTAGATAAGAAACGGAAAATGGTTAGCGACAAGTGTTAAATTCTCATGATATTTTTTAAGTTCCCTTACTCCTGTATTCTTCTTACGATCATCGTCATCCATTACACGTCATGGTCGTTTAGCGTTGAAAGTTCTACTGTTAACGCTGAAACTACAACTTACATTAAAGTCGATCGAGATTGCATGAATTGACACAGATGTAAAGGAACGGTTATATGGTGTGATTTAACGCTTGACCTTCTCCTAAAGGACATCGGCAGAGGATCCTTTGGGAGTAACGAGACGGCCAGAATCACGCCGCCGCGATTGGAGAAGCAAACGACAGATGACAGCCGCGCGGACAGTTTTTTACCGCAGGTACAATGCCATCAATTTTCATATTCCGCTCGTGAATATTGCACGGAACTTATACATGCAACGATTCCATAACTGACATTTTTATGCGTCGCCATACCGCGGGTGCTGTTTTTAAATATTCCTGCAATTCGAATCGGTTGCAACTCTGGTCGCCATATCGAAACCATTAATGATTCCATTAAGCCAAAAAATTGTAAATAAACGACATAGGTAACATTGATACGATTGATGTTAAATAACGAACTCAATTGTAATGAGAATCTTAAGATTCTTACACTACAGAGTGTAATTCAACAAATTCTTATTCAATAGGTGTGCAGTCCATGCGATTCGGACTTCCTGACGTTCGATAATCGGTTTGAGAATAAGGAGAACCACTTTCCAAGGAACAAGGATTGTAGGATCGGAAGTGACAACTAACGAAACTCGCTTGACTTCGGGTTCTGAACCGACACTTTTCAAACGATTTTACATACGTCAAGGATAGACAAATTAGGTCAAATGCCAGAGTAGGCTAGTCTCTAATTGTTGTAAAAATATTAATTTCCATCGTGATCGTCTGTAACGTAAAAATGACGGATAGACGAATCGACATATTTTTTTTTATACAGAATTTGTACGCCATTCGAGATTTGCTACGTTGAACGACTTTTTCGATGGTTTACCGCTGTTGGAGAACTAAAGTTGTTTAGTGTACGTTCATGTCTTTCGATTTCTTTTGTAAATTTATTTACGTTGTCGCTGTTGTTTTTGACATTGTCAGTTCACCCAGTGTTCGAAATGTTATATAGCGATAACGTTCTTCGAACTATTGTCTATGGTGCTGTGACAATAAAATGGGTACTATAGAAGTTTTAAACAGTTTTGTTTGTACCTTTTTTCATAATTATGCTAAATCATCCTACAGAAAACTACAGATGGTAACCGATTTACGTTTGAATTGCGCGCACAGTTACACTAGCGCCACCAGTGGTACCCTGATTAGTCAGAATCAGAGTAACGCAAGGAGGAGCATCGTTGCTGGTGAATTCCGCATTTTAACGTAATTATTCATTAATTGAACAAATTGCAAGTATTTAGACGTTGAGATTCGCTTACTTTATCACGGCAGCTTTGCAAATTTCATAAAATTTCTACTGCAACGTTAATTATTACTTCTAAAACCTGAGTTTAATTTCAGATGGTTGTGATTTGGTTCCGCATCTGACAAACAATTCCTGTCGTGCAAGGCCGAATTTGAATTTGGCCGATTGGAGGGCAGTTCATCAGTATTAATCGTAAGTCAATATCTACTTAATTCTTTATCAAAATGAGATTGTTGCATTTGTATGTCTGAGTTTCCGATTTGAAAGTTTGCAATTTGAAAGTTTTGCTCTGCTACTCTTTCTGCGTAGGAAAGTTATCGCTGGTTTTATGGTCTCGTGATAACGCAGTGTCCTACTTGACCGAATGAGTTTCGATAGGTAGTTACCTACTATAAACATACCCGCGTTCGTTTTTATCGACAATCGCCCTTTACGACAGGGTACAAACGCAAATACACATAGTTTCTATCAAATACTTTATTAATTATTCGATGGGGAATTTTATCACTATTTACATTGATGACCCATTCTTAAAAATAGATTTAAGGAATGCTAGTTAGCATCAGACCGAAAATTTAATTGTAAAAAATTGTAAAATTGTACAACAGTAGAAAACGGCCGTTTCTTTCGTAATATCTTGCGCGATCAACAACAGTGTGCTTTGCATGTTTACGGACGACAAACGTGAGTAGGACTAACTGTTCTTCTCGTTAACTTTAACGATGACGCTCTTCACTTCCGTATACGCCGACAGTCCATATTCTCCCAATTCTCTGCCATGTCCTGACATTTTAAATCCTCCGAACGGTGCTTGAGGCGCCAGCGCGTTATAAGTGTTCACCCTAAAAAAAACAATCATTATCAGTATAATAACGGCCCATATTTATTCTGTAGCATCTTGGACAGAGAATCCACATGATGCGACTCGACCTCTATATTTTCAGCAAGTAGACATTTCTGAAATCTCTATGATATCTTTAACACTCCTAATCTCATTTCATCCATACTGTGTCTTCGACTTTGACTGATGACACAATATCATCTAATCGCTAAGAAGCTAACACTTGACATAAACGACAAAATATTATATGTAGATATAGCAATGCATATTCGCAGCAGATTATGCATGTAATAAGCCCTGTCAGGTGTAGGTATATCGTGACGTAATTATATTTAAATATCTTACCAAACTGTGCCAGCGCGGAGACCCTGAATCATGTAATTTGCCTTATCAATATCCTTAGTAAAAATGGCTGCTGCCAAGCCATAGTCAGATTTATTAGCCCGCTCGATGATTTCGTCTAATTTGTTGAATTTCAAAATTTGCTGAACCGGTCCAAAGATCTGCACAACAACATCGTAGCAGGTTGCATATAAACATCGAATTATAAGAAGGTAATGAATATTGTCCTAAGAAAGAGTTTTAGGAAAATGAGATGTGCTTACCTCTTCCTGTGCAATTCTCATGTGATCGTTGACTTTGGCAAACACTGTCGGAGCAATAAAGTATCCTTTATCACCGACCCGTGTGCCACCAGACACAACTTCCGCACCTTCCTCTTTACCGGATTGTATCAAAGATAGGATTTTCTCCATTTGTTCTTCATCGATCTGTCGTGTTAGTTGGCAAATTAATACGATCGACGTAGCTTAATAAATTTAAAATGACAATACGCGCGAATATCAGTACGTCATTTTTTTGTCACTTACCTGTGGACCGTGTTCAGTCGAAAGGTTGAACGGATCGCCGACCGTTCTGTTCTTTGCACGAAGTGCACTCTTTTCCACAAACTCATCATAAATGCTAGCTTCGACATAGGTTCTGGAGCCAGCACAACAGCATTGTCCCTGTTGGTGAACAAAAAATAACGAAGTTCATAATACCGATAAATCGCTCGCCAGGGAGTTAATCTACTGGCCAAAATCGTATGAATTAGTTGCATGTGTCATTCGCACGTTTTATTAAACCACTATCTACCGTCCCACTAAATATTTCCACTCACGTATCACATCAACGATATCATATCAGCTACTGATAATTGACGCAACATAACTGGAGATAGTATTATATCACGCCAACACATGAATAATCCTGCGGAATTCCTACCATATTGAAGAACAGTCCAAAATGTGCAGTTTCCACCGCATGATCGATATCGGTATCCTTGAAGATGATGTTGGGCGACTTTCCGCCCAATTCCAGGCTGACTCTCTTCAGGTTGCCAGCGGCGCCCTGCTGTACCAATTTTCCCACCTCGGTGGATCCGGTGAATGCGATCTTGTCGACCATTTTATGACTCACAAGAGCAGCACCCGCGTCTCCAAAACCTGGAGTTACGTTGACGACGCCATTCGGGAAACCAGCTTTCTTAATCAGCTCAGCCATGTAGAGAGCCGTTAATGGCGTTTGTTCGGCTGGCTTGAGAACAACCGTGTTGCCTGTGAAGAATTGTAGGTGCACAATTAAAATTTGCCAAGCCCACCCCATGGTTTAATCTCGTCCACGCATATTTTTACCGGTAGCCAACGCTGGCGCTATCTTCCACGCCATCATTAACATCGGGAAATTCCACGGAATTATTTGACCGCAGACACCGACCGGCTCGTGTCTCGTGTAAGCCAAGAAATCCCCGTCCATCGGTATGACCTTTCCATGATTCTTGTCAGCCCATCCCGCGTAGTACCTCAGAGTCCTGGCACTCGCCGGCACATCGAATCCATAAGCGACCGCGTACGGCTTCCCATTGTCCAACGTCTCCAACGACTAAAATTGATCATTTGGTTACCAATATTCTGTAAATAAGTATATAATAATCGCTTATCATGGACGTTAAATGACGCACAGCTGTGCATAAGTGTACAAATTTAGTTCTAAATCATCGTCAAGTGTTTAACGTTCTTCTGTTATTTTCTTGTTTTTGCATTTGCAACTGTTTTGAAGTAGGCACGGAGGGTTGAACGCGTTGTCAATCTGAATTCCTATTTACCGCGAGGTAAGCGGCATCTTGCTCTATTAAATCAGCCAATCGATTTAAAAGAACCCCTCTTTGGGAGGCGTCCATTCTCCTCCAGGGAGATCCTAACCTAAATGCATCATTGGCCGCCATAACCGCAGCATCCACATCAGCTACGCTACTCTGCTGTACTTCTGCGATTATCTCGCCGGTGGTGGGATTTACGGTTGGAAAAGTCTTCCCCGAATGCGATTTGTGCCACTCATTGTTGATAAAGATCTGGAAGAGAGACAAGTCGACGCATAAACAAATCGAAGCAAGCCGGGTGACTCTGCAAACAGGCGTAACCATGGAAAAACAGACACCGTATAAACAAACTTATAATGTATTATTCAGAGCAAAGAAAGCAACAACATTTATGCGTCCGCGGTAGCGCATAAAACGAAATATGTTCTCATTAATAAGAAAATACGAATGATTTTGGAATAAGCCGGTAATTGTAGCATAGGTAGGTAAAAGTATAAGTGGTTTTGGGGGCCAATTAAATTTGAAAAACAGATAGGACGTGCAGTTTAATGTTATAAATTTCATTCTTTAAAATTAGTTTCATATAGATGTATTATTACTAAAGATTCCGGAAGAAAAGTACTTCATTTATGCCTACGCAGACAGTACGCTGTGCTTAAAAAAACGATCAAAAAGACCACTATATGATATCATCACTTGCGCATAAGTGCAAGGTTATTCATTCCGTATCGCACGATAAAAGAACATAACACCGTATACTACTAATGTATGATAAAACGGTCCTATAGAAATCGATCAGTAGATGGTTCAATCTGTTATTTTCTAACAAAAACTGGTATTTACCGGTACGCTAAAGCACTATTCATTAGCGAGTGATGTCCACCAGGAAACAAAGCTCTTCGAGACGCAAATGCGCTCCACTTACCCCTGTATACATAACTGACGGATTTGTTATCGGCGACGGGACTGCCGCCGTGGAAAAACACCGCCTGAGCGAGAATTTGCTTAGCGCCCGCAGCATGTTGAGACGAGTCAGATGTTACCAGGCGATACTGATGAGAGAACAGAAGAAACTGCGGTCAACCGTTCAATTCGGCGGTCGGCGAACGTCTGAACGTGGAGAGGGAAGACGGAGGAGTAGTTTTAGATCGCTTTAGATGCGCAACAGCCGCAACCCGAGTTGCATGAAAATGAGATAGCGCGCCGGGGAGTCGGGTTATGCTCGAAGAATGTGTTGCGAACATTTCAGGGTCAACGGTTGATTGCTCTACATAGGAGAGCCGAAAGCATATGGCACAGCTTCACTAGCCAGCGCCACGTCGCGCGTGGCGGGAGAATCGACGCTTTTCTAATTTTTTTATTGATAAACACTCTTAATCGCTCTGTGTTGATGATGTATTTGTTGCGATTGATGGCTTCAAAATCGTGCATTGATTACAGTTGTGATGCACAGTATAGTATAATTGATTCAAATTGTATGGCAACCGCTTAACGTAAAATGGTTCATAGGTATTACCTATTGCGAATAAGGTATTGTAATTTCCTCCTAATGATAAGTACACATTTATTAATGTGGCGATTGAGTGTTGAATTGCTTTATGAATTAACTAAACTAATGTTATAGCGTTTTGGCCTAGAAAGTTTATTTTAATCATTTATTGCTCAAATATTTTATTGATCTTCGAATAGAGTGAGTATACACATTGAACATGAAAGCATTCAAACCTTTGCACTATTAACACTGCCAATCTATTCAAGTATGACATTTTATCTGCGAACTAGAGTTTAAAAATGATAATGAACCTATGATGAATATATGATACGTAATACATGCATTCGCTGGACATTCGAACGCGTAAACTGTTCAAACATTTCATTTGATTACATTCAAGTTAATGTTCGTCATCTGAAAGACCTGAATGAGCGCAAAAATGAGACCCACAGAGCCGACCTTTTGCACTCCATCTATTTTGGTTCTCGGTACATAAATGAACTCTTCCTCATACGAGGCATCTCTTATACACCTTACACGACGATCTCTTTATCGCCACTTAACGTACTGTATTCACCGATTTGAAAGACATTTTGAACGAAAACTTAGTATTGACTTCTGCAGAATTCAGGGGTGATATTGAGGTTGAATGGGATAGGGTAGATCAAAGTGCGTAGGTGATTCTTCATCGCTCCTGTCGTGCCAACCTTCAGGGGAATGATAGAGTCCGTAACTGACACCATTCGTAGCTATTTTTTTGAGTCCCTGTATACTCGACAGTATCAGTGCCATTTTCGCCAGAATGAGAGCTTTTCCACCGAGTACAGCAAGAAATTGAAAACCCATCGGAATGAAAATGGAACCCATCAACAGTAAGCCCATCATCATCAGTGGCATCATGTTGTGACGTCGACGTTGGCGCCGTCTACGACCTAGAAATCAATCAAAATACAAACTTAGACATAAGTACTAAACAGCATTGAGAAGCTTATTCTTCCAATACAAGTAACATTCTGTACAGGATAAGATTGTACGGTACTAGAATAGCACGATATTTAAACCATGTATATACCTTACTTCTGCACGCTCAAAGAAATGGGCTATCACTCTAATGTGCACAAAGGATCGGCTTCAGAAGTAGAGAATAACTAGAACATTTCACGGTAATTACTTAATATCATCGATTCACCTTCTATGTTTCTCCCGCCTTGAATTTCGGACTCGCTGGTCACGTTTGGATTATTCGTTAAACAATCAATGTCGATTTTGAGTACGTGAGTGCGTAACACACGAGCCAAACGTTTCCAAGCGATCTCAGTGAGAGATCCGTTTTCCGTTGCTTCATTTACTTGCTCCCTATTGAAACATTCTTCCGTTAGCGTGCACACGTCCAATTTCCAACGTTTCAAACCATGATCGTATAACTTGGTATTAGTGAACATTTAAGTTCATAACTGTAAATATGAAAATGTAGTGCATTACCTGTCTCGCATATCTTTCGTCAGGTTATCCATGTCCTTCTCATATCTAATTAAGTTCATGCCACTGACAACCGGTATTACGTCTTCCATGAGAAGGTAGTCTAATGAGGTCAGGACTCTTTTCTGCACGCAATTTCGGAACGTTTCGAGGATATCCTCGTGGTCGGTTTTGTTCCAGGTAGCGCAACGTCGAATCATCATTCGCAGCCCGAAATACCATTTTGAATCTTCCTCTGCACGCCCGCTACCGAGACTTACGGCGAGCAGAACCGGAAGTACGGTATAAAACGCACGAAAATTCGAACGCATCTTCGAAACAACGCTGTGCAAGTTATACTTTAATATCCTGATGCGACACTCTTCGTTTGCTCATTTATCTTACCTCCAAAATAACCGCACTTGCAAACGTGTATGCTCCCCGACACTCACTCCAAACCGAGATTGTAAAGTAGGATAAAAGAATACTAATTCCTCAGATCGTTCGAATTGCGAATGATACAACTTCAATTCAATAATGACCGTCGATATACTGTGAATATAAATTATACCGCAAGATTACAAAACAATAATTTTAGCACTTCACCCTATGTAATAGCAAAGATAGACCTTAACGTATCATGCTTACAATTTTACCCAAAATAGTAATAAAATACGAGCACTGCTTGCCCTCGAAATTGTCGCATGATGTATTCGACGCACTGTTCTGAATTTAAGATGTGTGTAAAGAAAAAGGTGTTGCACTTCCTCGATTCCTGTACAGAATTGAACTTGAAGGAAACGCACTCGCGAATGAGACTGGCGATTGTCCTCGAATATCGCGAAACGAGCCGGTAGCGCATGTGGAACTGCGTGAATACGCCTGTGGCCCATGAAAATTTATACATGCGGAAAATAGGCTAAGATGTCGTGGCCAGGGCTATCATTACGATCCCTGGGGTAGTGCGTCGGGATAGCGGTCAAAAGGCAGGTACTTCACGCTCGACCAACCCTGGCATGCACAATCATGCAATCATAAACGTCATACGTCCGATACGATATGTGCCTATTATATACGATACAATGCGTATACGTATGCACGTTTTGTATACTACGTGCGAACGGGAGCGAAACTGTAATTTGCAATGAGTCGCGATTGATCCCGTGAGTACGAGGAGAATTTTTGTAGATTCTCCCTCTTCGGCACGTTGATTGGCAAATGTTTCGGTTATAATACTTAAATGCAAAGTGTTAACACCACAACAACCCAGAGGGGAAGAAGACAAACATTTTGCTATGATTATTTATTTTTAAATTATGTAATTTTATGAAACTTCGACTGACTTTAACGTATCAATGATTCAATAGAAGACGTGTAAAATTTCTGAAAATAATTTGACTGATCGATTTAGTGTTAACATTTTCTTAGAATATCGACATTCTTCCGGCCGATAAAGTTGTTCAGCAATTTGTTTAGTAATTCATCCTCTTCTTGTTTCGGGATCATTTGACCTTCTGAAACGGAATCATTAAGATTGTGGAAACCATTAAAAATCAGAGAATAGATCCCTTCACGTGCGTCTTTATAACAGACTGTAATTGTACGAAATTGATCAACGAGCGTAACACATTGTGCGAAGTTCCGGTACAGGACTACTTTGAAGAATTTCAAAAGCTAGTTGACTGCAGCATGTGACCGCAACATTACAGTCATCATTTACCTTGAGGGCTCGCTCCAAGTATGACCGCAAAGTAACATTTGTCGAGTGACAGTTAGGCCCAACGACTATCGGTCGTAATGACGACGAATGTCGATCACAATACACACATAATAGCAGTAGCGGTCATTGTAACATCAGTCATCGCGACAGACTGACGAGGATCCGACAAATTATTACTGTCATCGGGGATTGACTATTCTTTACTTTTGTTCGACGCAGACAAGACGAATGGCTCAACAAAAGATATGCTTCAGATAAATATAAGTGTGTATTACCACAATGGCTGCAGCTCACAATCTTTCTCTCGAAGTCAGCTTCGGAAATGTGTTCTTTAAGTGTTTATTACATATAAAACACAAGTACACATGCTCGTACAAATATAACTGAATGAACAAACCCGTTTACGATAAACAGAATGCTTTAACCATAGGTACAGTCCCGAAAACCACATGAACGATGTACGACCTGTTCATTTTAATCCGGCCCTAGTTACCCACTTACACTTTCTAATTAATGAAGTACTAGTATACAGAAGACATTTGGTTTAATCGCTAACTGGTAACTACAAATTACAACGAGATGCATTTCAAATGACTCAACAATACATAATATAATCTACAGATAACGTTAAAATTGAAACAGACTAGAGTCGAATGATGGAAATCTAGCATACCTGAAGTCACCAGTTAACAATTAAATGGCATAATGTAAAGATTATAAAAAACCATTAAATGGAGTCGATCTTTATTTACATGACTGAGGAACAAATAATCATTTCTTCCCAGAAAAAATTTTCACGTGATATTTTACACCAGTCGAAAGTTACAATGATCTCGTATATGTATATATGTACTTAACGTAAGTCCGTCGTATTGGCTTTACGTTGTGGTAAATGCGCGGATTGCGAAGAAAGAGGTGCAGGTAGTGAATCGAGGCCGATAAAAGCCACACGCGCAATATTGTCGCAATTAACTAATGAGGTTCTTTTTTTTGTCTGTCTGCATTTTTTGGGAGAACGACGGTGAAAATACTTGTACGTATATAGTCCTTGCTTGTCTCTCCCTTTCTCTCTCATGCCATTGGGTCTTTCTTTTATCCGTACGTTACTCCAGTGACGTTTAGAAACGGTCGCTTACTATCAGTCGTGGCCGTTTTTTTCGTCTAACCGAACTGATTCTCTCTTTTTTTTTTCGCAAACATGTCTTTCGAAGTCTATGCGTTCCGGGGGTATAGTCTCGTTTGACACTCTGAAATAACAGCCGATGATCGTGACGCAACGACATTTGGACTCTTCGAATCTTCTAGCTCACATTAGTTTGACTAGTCTTTTTCATCTAGTCTGTAAAATTAATTGAAATCATTGCCGCTACTCAGACTAAATAAGTGTGCATATATGTGTATGTTTGTATATATATATACATATATATGTATGTATGTATGTGTAAACTTTCTCCCGATAACATCCTGTGATAAAGCCTGTTATTTTTACGTTAACCACGTTAATGTATCCTTTCCAGATGGTTTAATATTCGGATTAATCGTCAGGCGACGTGGTACGGAGAAACAAGTTACACAAACAAAATATCAGCAGTATGTGCAGTCAATTAAAGAAGCATTAAGAGTTCCCACTGACACATTTCGCATGCGACAATTATTAATCTCACCAAATTCACTCTTTCATATGGAATCGTTCAAAACATTACAACCTCCGGCGAAGAAGGTACCCGTCGTTAATAGCCAACGCACTTGTCCTTGCGACATACATCGTTCCGACGAAGAATTGCGAGAGAATTGTTAACGATATTAGTGAGTTTACACGATCGACCGCAAAAAGTCACTGATCCATCAAAGGCTGTTAATTTGTACGTTGTGTCAAACGTCTCATTAATAATCTTCACTCTGACTGTACATTATTATTCTGTGCTAGAAACTTTTGTAACCTGCGTTTCCTCAACATCTCCTGCTCGCTCGTAAACTTCGGTTCAGTTTTCGAGTCAGTTTCCGACGGCGTCATCGCATCAGCATTGGAACTACCCGACGGTTTACTCTCTGATGACGTTCCGGCATCGTTCGTCGTCGACCTCGCCTGCGAACTGCCGGCTTGCGAACTACTGGCTTGCGATGTGCTCGCCTCAGTTGAAACCACCGGATCTTTCGAACTGGACTCTGTCTGCTTCGCCGTGTCCGTCATACTATCCACGTTACTCGTCGTCGGCGTAAATATATTGATACTGCAAAATACTTGTGTTTAGTATAACTTTTACTGCAACCAAATGTGACGATCCCTTAAAACTTGTTATATCAAATTTTGATTGTAGTAATAATGTATTGCTACATTATATACGTAATAGTACGTGCAGATCATCCAACATTTTTTATTAGTCATTGCAGGCGTATACCGTGGATTAAAAAGTGTTTACTAACTTTGCAGTAGCAGCCGCCGTTTGGTACTGACTCATCATGGCATTAGCGGCATCCAGCAATAGCAAAGCCCGCTGTAGTACCTGTATCCTTGCTTGAACGGCTTGCCTAAGGTTGCCCTCCATCGCTCTAAGCTCTTCCTCACTTAATTCCGCCAAATTGGGCGGAGGCGTCGGGATAGGTGGCAATGGGACGATTGGCGGAAAAGGTGGTGCGAAAATGGGAACGGTACCAGCAGGTAAGTTCTGGAATTGATTGACAGGAACGTTACCAGTGGTACTCTGTCCCGGTTGTTGCTGCTGTTGTTGCTGCTGTTGCTGAGGAGGTGCGATGCCTGGAGCTGGAACGCCAGCCCAAAACGCGGGCAATTGGAACCCTTGGCCTGTGCAAGTAAAATTAACTTACTTTATGGACGTAATATTCTATTATGTTATCTTATAAAGGGTCTAAAAAAATTAAATTTTTAGCTTAGGCCACTTTCATAATTACAGACACATGTAATAGTTATTCGTTGGCATAGTAACGATATGTTTAAAACAGATCTTTACCCAGTGGATTGCCAGGAGCTTGTGCCGGTTGAGGCATTTGTGGTCCTCTTTGTTGCTGATTCTGTTGTCTCGTGCCATTATTATTGGTACTCGGTCTCAAGATATTTAGCCGGCATGTCGGACATGTCTGCTGACGTTGGAACCAGGAACGGAGACAAGCGGTATGGAAAATATGATTGCACGGTAATTTTTTGCTCGCGGCCACCATCTCTTCCCTATAATACGAAACGTTGATTTTATAATATGTTGTTGTATGCTTGGGTATATATTAGAGACGAATCTGTGACTGCTCTATTGTTTGAACTTGCCTGCAAATTATGCACACATTATCTGCCGCAGCCAATTCCTCGGGTGTCGCATCTGGATAAAGAGTGTTCATATTCCGAATGGCCCTTCTGGACATAACTATGTCGTGGAACGCTTTTTTGAAGTCTCTCATAGTATAGTACATCGGACGAAGGGCAAATAAGGGTAACGTAAATAGTTTCACCATAAGAGTTACAAAAGCAACATACAAGATGACCTGAAACAATGAAGTCCACCAAGCATTGATAAGCCACTAACATTAATGCTGCACATTAATTTGCAATCTAAAGCCATATATATGTAGTCACTCTTTTACTGCTACATTACAATATTTATGTCTCCCACATATGTTTTTTAATGTGGCATGCAGTGAATTCTAGAACGTTCTAAAGTTACCTTTAACAGTCCAATAATTAGTTCAGTGTACAACAGAAACACTGGTTTGTTGTCCCATGGGTTTTCACTCTGCAAGTCTACAGTATGAAGTATATACTTCACCATAATGTTGAAAACAACAGTCAAGAGGATTGCATATTCAAATCCAAACACAAGCTGCACTGATGGTCCTTTTACTGCTGTAGTATTGTATGCATAATGAATCATTGTCAAATTTGTAACAAACAAGATACCTAACAATGTGGCTACTCTCAGATGAAACAGCCATGTTATTACTGGACTTCTTTCCATCTACAAACATATATTATATATATATATCATGTGTACAGAACAAAACAGGTGCACACAAACAAATGTATATTCAAACTCACATAATCAACGCGATCTTCTACCAGCCAGTGGAATGATTTAAGGAACAATAACAAAGTAAACAGTGCAATGAACTTTGGACTGAAATCATCTCTGAACACGGTAAAAGCTAAACAAGTCTCTGTTACAGCGTACCATACTTTCTCCACCAAATGCTGCAAGAACATAATTAACACTTATCGTAGTAAACACGATGCTCCTTTACTCACATTAGAGAAAACCTTTCCACCTACCTCCAGTTCTGCTGCTCTCAAAGTACCAAAAAATATCTTCCTCAGAAAGGCGTTTATCATGAACACAAGGATAAGTCCTTGTGCGTAGATTACCTGATACATAGAAAACATGTGAAATAAACTATCAATAGGTACATTTAGAGAACGTATGAGAAAGCAATACTGTTGAAACTTACCGTCATGCTTGGGTTAGACTTGGTTATGTGAACCACAGTCGGATAAAATTGTTTTCTTTGGTAGTACGCATTGCCAATAACGGCGCACGTTAGCGCGGCGCTAATCAACATTATCCCGGCCTCCCTCATCTCTGACTGTTTCCCTTGCACCGTCGACAAAATCTCGCGGGAAGGTCCAATAAATAAAATACACGTATACGTCGCTCTTTACACCGAGAATTTTACGCTTGCGAACACAACAGTCAGAGCACAGGGGGACAGAAACGTAAGCGCTGTAATCACAGGCGGCGTTGCTTCAAAATAATAATCGCACTTGGCAGCGAGTGCTTAGAACGACTATTTATCACTGTCCCTTTGAAAATCGTCTGACAGATTATCTCGGCTCCGTATCACCATAGCCATTATCCACCTCGCACAGTTTCAATTTCGCACCAGTTGCTACGCCAGGTCGTCTCATTCGATTTACATAGTTGCACGCGTTCACCTTTAAATGCACGCACAAAATAAAGGATGTACACTTATTGTTAGTGCATAGCGTCGGTGTGCATATTTCGTAAGCAGCCAGGTGTGCGTAGGAAGTATTTCTATTAGCGTACCTTTCCTGTAATTTCGGAGATAAGACTCGCTACAATATCGGCTTGAGTACGATTCCTTCCCTTCGTCCTCTCTTATCGCATATTTGACACAAGTTAGCATCTGCGAACGCACGAGAAATAGACAGACGGTGCATCGTGATTGGCCCGTCGCGTTTTCGTGTGCGTACACGACGGCCTTTATTGGTATGTATACGCGCGCGGCCCACGATTGCGTGTCACTATCACGTGTGCAGGAGGTAAAAAAAAAACAATTTTGAATTATTCTACCTCATCAGCTGTGCAAATAAAGAGTTGAGGCGTGTGAGAAGCTTTTGCTGGGATTTTGGTTTCGTGGCGGATAAAAGGGAGTTGTGCAAAAAGAAAACTCGACTTAGCGTGTAGTATATTTATTTTGAACACAGATACAAAGCATATGCAATGACAATGCTTATTTGTACATTCACAAGAACTCTCTCTAGTAGTGTAATACTATAAAAGCTTCGTTGAAATTCTTAACATTAATGTCGTGGAGTTAAAATGTATAAGTCCTTTAAGGCACATTGAATACTTCCGTACCATCTCAGCGCGCTATTCACTTTTTCGAAATTGATAAAATATATAGCAAATATTTGTCTATTTCTCTGTTTAGGAGCTAACGATAAGAACTGTTTGTATAATGTCGGTCACTATGAACAGACGAATTTGGCAACTACAACCCTTCTAAGCATGTATATGTAATTACTGAAACCTTGGTGGAATCAGATTGATTCAAATACAGTTCCCATATTGTTCAGAATTCTTATCTATATAAACCGTCTATGTCGGCCATTAGTATGCGCAACGATTAATATTACGCGCTTTTAAAATACTCTTGGAATTAGGATATTTTGGTGTTCCCGGTTGTATAACAGCCTTCAACGGTGTTCTACGTGCTTCAACCAAAGGTCTACGCACTATTGATCTAGAACCTTTTGGCGTCTTCGCCGTCAAAGGTCTTTTGATGTACGGAGTTTTGCTGAGAACATTAACGTCATGCCGGATAATACTTGTACTTAAGCCCTCTTCGTCGATCCTCGACGGCGAAGACTTCACTGTCCCGTCTTTCTTCCTGTTAGGCGTTAATGCACATAAATTCTCTAACTCATCCTTCATCTCAGTCTCACAGAGACTGAGCCTACTACTTTCAATCCCATGATTCGGCTTATTCGATTTGTGCGAACTTTTAGAAACGTCCTGGCATTGACTTCTGTCCTTTCGATACTTTTTCTCGTCCACCTCAGTACAGTGGATATTCTCTTCGCTGCGAGTAGATGCACTCGACATATGTATCGACAACTTATTGTTACGGTATCCATCATATGTGTCTTGTTTGTTGTCGTCCAAACTTAATTTTCTCTGTTCCGGAACGACTTTCTTCTGGCACACTTTCGGCGATCGATGCATGTTGAGGTTAACGCGAAGAAATTTTCCATTGGACTCCGTGTCTTCAGTGTGCGGTGTCTTTTTCGTCGTCTCGTCGAATAATCGAGCCTTTGCCAGAACCATGCCTGCGTTCTGGGTTCGAAGTTTTGCGATCGACGCTCGACCGGTTTCCGGTATCATAGCCGCGGCCTGCATAGTTAATTTTGAGTATTTATTCCCATCCGTCCACGTAGCCTCTGCTTCCTTCCGATTATCAGGCGTGAAATTCTGTTTTTTTGTGTTCAAGACAACGTTCAACTCGCTGTCTGCCTTCTCCATTCTCTCGCGATTCATCTGATTCGAGTAGGAATTGTTGACTGACTCATTGCCATGAAACGATGAGGCTCGGCGTACGGTTGATCTTAAATTATTCTTCGCCGATAGGAATACCTGATTTTTAACCAAGTTCAAGTCTTCCATCGAGGAATTCTTTATGCGTTTGTCGGCAGGTGCTTTGAAGTTGTTGAACGGTTTGTGTAAGAATTGAGTTGAGGTTGACACTTCCTTATGGCACGGAACGTTCCCAGCAGTATTGTTCAGCCCTTGAAATTCTGATCCTTGATACGAATGTAAGTTGTTCGGTTGTTGGCTGATTGGTTCGATGTCATATACATCCGGCCTTTGCGATACGTGCCATGAATTCGTTCGACTGACACGTTTACTGTAAATAAAAAAAGCAATACTTTCTAATACACTCTAATCAAGATTACAGATATAGTTAGACAGATATAGATGTGAAGAAGGTCGGATTCGTTTTTCATATTAATTAAATTATTACCCAGTAACTTTCTCCTGCGAGCGTCGTCTCAAGTTTCCGATCTTCCTAGCACTGGGTGATCTGATTATCTTATGCTCAGCAGACCTCCTGATTTTCAGCTCCTTCCCCAATCGTCTCGCTAAATGATCCGTCGTTATAGTATTCTCAATACTGGCCTCCTCTAACGTTTTCTCGTACTCCGTTTGTACTTTATTTATCGAGTCTATCGTCAAACTTTGACTCCTTTGCGCATCGATGGAACCGAGTTCCTGGGTAATGCGATTTTCAATGGCGGAAACTCTGTTCTTTATATCCTCATACTCGCTTCTAGGTATCGTAACGTACTCCTCATCCTGCTCGTCCTTTGTCTTCGTTGACGCCGCGTCGTTCCTCACATCTTGCGTGGATGAACCGCACGGTGGATCATGCTTAGTTAATATCTGCAGCTCTTTTAAACTTCTGCTTAAACGAACATGCCACTTCTTGATATCGTTGTTGTCCTCTTTCGTCAGTAAGACCTGCTCACCACTGTCATCCGATAAACTGACGTCGGCGTCGACGAAGACGTTGTTGCAGTCTCGCTGAAAGTCTGTCTTCGATATGTCGGTTTGCTGGAACATGGACTGCGAATACGACGATCCTATACTGTATCGACGCATCTTCTGTATCTTCTGTGGACTCGGAACACTTCTCGTACAGCTCCAACGTTGTTCTAAGCGCGGACTAAACGTATTCGCCGAAGGGTCAAGGTCTGCTTTCAGGCTCTTCTGAAAGCAATACGAACGTGTAAGTTCTGCATAAAAGTAAACGTTGGTTAGCAGAGAATGTTTTAGTACAGCTACGTGGACACCTGAGCATTCTGCAAAATTGTTGCATGTAACTCCACACGTTCGCATACTTACCCTACGTTTCTTTGTATCCTCTAATTCATCACTGGCGCTTCTGTAACATTCATTTGTGTTGTGTTTCCATTTTACCATTATATAAGAATTTACGGATGTCACACTCACTTTTTTCGTGTACTGACTAGATCGAGACGTTCGGTAATCTTTCGCTTCTTTGAACTTTTGCAAGCGGATGAACCTAACGAATTTCTATTCTGCTGGCTATCACTGGAGTTTGCTTCATCCGATAATCCAGGCTTGCCAACTATTTTTCTAAGCCCATTAAGAACTCCTGCAGGGTAAGCATATATTAATATAAAACAATATTGCTGTCATCACTGATTGAGCTCAATGGTTCATATGCCTGATAAATGAAGAAAATGATAAATAAAATTTGCAGACATACTTAGATTCAGGTTGGGAGCACTTAGATGTGGCTTACGTGTCAGGCTTCCACTGCGTTGCTTCTTTTTTTTAACTTTTCCTTGTCCATCTAATGCATCTAATTCACTACTGGAACCACCAATAATTTCGACAGAAAGTGCTTGTACCACATGTTCAGGGAGAACACCAATACTTTGTGCATTTTCAATTAAGATCTACAATGTGTGATATAATAAAGCAAAAATACACATTTTATAATTCAATACACAAGACTGAATTCTAAGTGTTGATTTACCTTAACAATGACCAAATGCATCTCTAATCTGGCGTGAATAGCAGACATTGTAGCCTCTTGTAAGGGCATGATATTTGGGCCAATGACCTTTGCCAAATTATCTATGCTCATCTTGTTCTGCTTCTCATACGTAGAAATCTTCTGTAAAAATTCCATAAAAAAGGCCAAAGTGTCCAGGTGACACGGCGGTAGTAATATACAAGCTAGCAAGACAGCTTGCACGTGACATGACTTCAACATAGCACAGTGGACAAACAGGTCGTGATACACATATGGAATCAAAGGTTCCGGCAAATCCCTAAAAAATGTCTTCAGACAGTTTGCCACATCTATCGCGTGATGATTCCTCTCTCCCAAACTGACACCATTGTCCAAACGCGACATCAGCTCCTTCTGCCGAACTTGCGAGCCAGCCTTCCTGAACAGACCCTCATGATTGATGAACTTGCTCAAAAACATTGAAGCTTGACTGACGAACCGTGGTACCTGAACAATTCCGCCGGACGTTAAACTTACAACGTCCAACGGTTGACAATTCAATGGTGTCTTAAATAACTTCTGTTGCGTATTCTTCCCTCTGTGATATTTATCGTTCTTCAGAGTGCTTTTCTTCAAACGATACTTAACGCCGAGGTTACGAAGATCGCCCGCTATCACGTCGTAGACCTTTTCCTTGTGCAGAACATCGTAAATCAACATCTTCGAGTTTTATGCTCGAACGAAGCCAGGAGCTTTAAGTCGACGTTTACGAGAAACTTCGCTGTACGAGTGTACGTCGGTGCTGGTGGTTATCAAACATTTCCGTGCAAATTTTCGTACAGCACTCTATTTTCCGAAGTGATTTTTGCAACGGTCAGACGACGTGGACGACGTATATATATAGTTGAACATTTCGAACGTCACGTCGGTTCAACGGCAAGAGAGTTTCGTTGTTGCAAGATTTTTATATAAAATTGTCACGTTGCCGCGCAAAGTAGTTAAATTCCATTCGTTTTGTGACAACAATAGTTGGACAGACAATTGTTACACCGAAAAACAGAGATATCACTGTTGATGCGATTTAACTGCAATTTGAGCACAGCGTCCTCTATCCGATAGTTTCGATGCGATTCATGTCGAAGCCATTTTACCGTTAGGTTTCAGTTCCACGCGTTTTATGTAAAGATGCAATCTAAAATCTAATACTACAGGGTCCCATTCTCATGCTATATATTTTCGTAAAGTTGAGTCTTTTGAGCGTTATTGATAGAAAAATATCGTACGAGAATGGGATGTTTAACGCTGTTTGCACATAAGGTCTGCCATGGTTCAAACTTTCAAAACTCGCGCCACATTGTAAATCTTTGATACGGTGTCTCCACCCTTTGCGGATAAACGCTCAAACTAATCATTGGACACCCGTCGGTATTGTTGGTAACTACATTCACCGACGAGATATTCTTAAAGACTGCTAGCGCAATGTAAAAAAACGGCTTAAAAAGGGGGTCTGTGGGGTTCGCCGCCAAAAAGGGGGGTGGGGGTGGTTGTCGCTGCGACTGCTTCGAGGCGTCAGTAATTGGGGTCAGTATCGTAGGATGGGACCGTCTTTTGGTGTAGGGTGGGTCACCATTCGTAGCTACCTCCACGTGGTGTGATCTGGACACTGCTATCCTTGAATCATGTATTCTTACTTGAATCAAGAATAACAGTGACTAAGGGCTACGAGCTACGACTCGCGTTTTTTGATAGCGTATTTCAAATGATGTGGCGGCACACATAAATTCAGCCAACATTTGATCGTGTGTATTATTATAGATCAGGATAATTTAACATTGCTCTGTTTCAGCCTAGTTCCCCCGCTTATGAATAATGAATAAGCGAAATAAAAATGATATAAGGCTTGCGTAACTGATCTACATATATGCGCGCACACGCATGATGGAGTTGGAGACCAAATATGCTGTCACTGCGCGGAGCCTAAGCGCAGTACGTGAATACGGGCCTAAGAACATCTCGTCGGTGTCATTGAGAATACCGATCGCTTTCAATGAATAGTTTGAGCGTTTCTCCGTTTTTTAGCGGCGTCACCGTATCGAAGATGTTAAATTGTGGCGGGAAATTGGAAAACTTCTGGAATTAATAATGTAAACGTCAGCTGACTGTAGATTCAATTATAAGTTCTCTGCTCCAAAATAAACCCGCCACCACATTATCTATTATAAATATCAGTCACCTAATTAAATTGAAGAAAAAAAAATGTAACATTTTATTAACTTCACCGTTGAAGGCAGACGATGACTCTCTACAGTCTTCCTATAATGATTTTAGGAAAACACAGTAGACGTATAATAGGGAACAATGCATTTGTATCTGCACCCCACCGCCCGTTTAGCAAATTGCATACAGGTCGTGAATATTTTTTAGGGAAGGTTTGGTCAATTAATATACTTACGGTGCGTGTGTATTTCAGACGAAAAATTCATCAGGGTTGGCGGATTGCAGGAAATATCGATCACAAGCACTTGTTAATTCATTAAACCGTAAATAAATACTTTCGTACACGCGTACGTTTACTTATCTTGCGCACGTTATAAATCCTGTTCGTTCATAGCGCCGCATTATATGTATCGAGAAATAGCAGCTTGTTTTATTTTATATTTACGTAGCGAATGATGCTCTAAGGTAGAAAATTAAATGCATATATATATATATAATACCTACCATAAAACGATTAGTTCAAGATAAACCCAGTCCACCTTATATTATCCTTAATTTAGAAACATTGAGTTTTGCACAATTTTATTATTGTATCAACGTTATATCGTTCATGTTGGCGATGTTATCATTCAAATATATCTCGAGATATATACTAGTTGGTCTGGTTGTGATAGTAGTGTATTATACATTTCACTAACGTTCCTGCTTTAATTACCTTCCTCAAAGACAGATTCACATGTACAAGCAGTAATAAGGACATATGCATATGAACGATATAAAAACTCCTAATCAAAGAGGTTTAACAGATTGGGGCCTTAATTAAATTGCACCCGCACTCGGTTACAGGATTTATAACGTTTTTAGGTACAATCATGACTTAGAACGAATACGATGCCTTCTGCCGGCATACGAACATAAGACACGTAACAAGTATAAAAGTATAAACGATTTTGTAAAATTCTAGCAAGTATCATCCTTCAAATACGTACTATGAGCAGCCACATAACAACCACTTGCTGGCATTTTATTATATATACATATGAATCTTAGGAAAAATGCGGAATAATGGAAATTGTAACTGTTCGGTAAGATTTACCAGGAACTGTACCGTGCAACAAGTCGACTAGTCCTAAATGAAGATAATTGTGCACAGTAATCGTAGCAGTGCCGGCTGACATACAGACGAATTAATTCGTTCCTTTGAGCGCTACGACGAATATGTCTTTTAGCTAAAAAGAAAATGATTATGAACACTAGACGTACACGAGTATCTAATGTATCTAAGTTCGTAGTATACTCCTCCCACGCACGTATGTACACCCGTTTTCTTTCCCCTCTCAACATCGGTAGAACAATATTTCTCACAATATTGCTCGGCTAGTAGTAGCAAAAGAAACTTAGCTGCCTTACATATACTTTATTCCCTAAGCGTTCTTGCTTGTGCTTTAGCATGCGTTGAATAGTGACTGGTCTTTCGAGTCTGTAATATCGGATAGCTTTTTAAATGTTCCAAGACATCTTAATTGAAAGAGGAGAATAATGACAGATAACTCTTTCCTGTTAAAATTTCTTTATCTACTTGTGTAGGTATTATATTTTGAATATAGCTTTTGCACAGCCTTTCATATAATTTCTATTTAGTTATATTCTTACATGAGATTCCATGTCGATATTAACAATAAGCATCACAATGTTGTCTTAAAAGTATTTCTGTAATAGTGGTGTATCTCTCCGACAACTGAAGCATCAAAGTTATGGTTAAGTCATATTCATAATCCGGTACGAAATTCTTAAAGATAAAAAGAATATGTATGCAAAGTCTTAACTGTCGTTGCGACTTGTACCCAGAATCATTCGGCTGGACGACTTTATTCTAAATGTATTGCTTCTATCAACGATCACTTTTATCGAGAGCAAGTTCGTTATAAGAATTCGTACTTTAGTGAGAAACGTGATTTGATCAATTTCATAGATTCGAATGACTTTTAAGACCCCAATCTAAGTGAAATGTACATATTCACAGTGGAAACTAAGAATGGGAAGGAAACATAGTATATCTCAATTTTGTGGTATCCACGAATCCAATGTCCATAGATACATGCAAGACAACAGGGTAATCGCTCGGGAAGAGTATGTTAGTACCTGTTTTTATAATCACCGTTGCGCATTTCACTTTGCTCCTGAGCGCTCCTGCGAATTTCTGTTTTAGACACTACAAAAGTATAATTTGCACCATTGCCCGGTAATATATGTACACTGCACCCTTAATGTTATAGAAAAAGTTTGCATACCATTTTAACGTCTTTAGATCACAAGTATTTTTTTGTACCTAATTTGGCTACGCGTACGTTCTTTAAGATCTGTCGGTATTCCGATTTTTATTTATAACAGTCACGGAAAAGTATTCAGTTAAAAAACAAGCTCCTGCGATGTTCACGCAGAGATTATTAAATGCAGACGACGTTAAATATCCCAAGCGCGTTAGTAAATATCATCCCTTTAATTTTTCCTTAACCGTATAACAGATATATATCGTATGCCATATTAAAATCGGTATCAGGAATAACATACTCGTTACTATTGTCTTACAATATAGTATAGTGAAAATCTTGTAGAAGGGCCAGAATATTTGAATTGCTGTAGTTATTTATCGAAATCTATATTAACTATGTTTTATGACAATCCGGAAAATTGATGATACCCATTCATCACGTCTTAATAAGATCATATAGCAATATGTATAAGTAATTATATTATTTCGTATTTCTACTGACCATTATAACGAAGATGAATGTTCCAGATATTACGAGTAAGAACATGGAAAAAAAAGCAACATGGATGAATTTTGCGATTAAGGCGAGTAGCGCTATTTATAAATTATCCGTAATTCATGATGAGAATATGAAGAATGTAACTTAACGAATGACATGAATGATCTATCAGAGATCAATAGAGAGGATATAGTAATCTTTACATCAGTTTATGATCACTTTAGAGTTACTACGTTATCTTTGTGTAAATCAGTAATATTTACATCTCGGTGTGTTTTAAATATTCTTTTAAATGCAAATGGCGTTGCGCCACATGGCTGTGCATAGGTTGTTCGCTCGTTATCGAAATTTTCAAAGAAAAGAACCTGTCAAAGGAAAATTAGCGTCTATAAAATCGTTACACATCGGGTAAACAGCGGTAATACCTAATGCTGCTGCTGAATATGGGCCACGGCAATACACATTAGCTTGTCTCCGAAGATAATGAAGCATATTAACTGTCATAATCTTCTGACGATTTGTGTTCCTTGATTCACATTGATACAGAATAAGTACTCCGATCAGACGATATTTTTAGAATTTTCTTACCATAAATTAATTACATAAAAAATCATTAATTTACTATAATACATCTAATATCCTTATTAAGTGTATCCAGCCTCCCTAGATCGTTTCTCATATTGTTGCGTATTTGTAAGTCTTCTTTTTTTCATAGTAGGAAAATGGTCAACTTCTATCATGTCATAGAGCGTAGAAGAACTCCAGATATGGCCAAAGCAGACGACAAGTATTTACATCCATGGGATGTATTTATGTGATTTCAACGTACTGTTCATTACTAAACGCAGTGCGTCAACCGCAAATAAATTAATTCATAGTTTTACGAGTCAGTCCATATCCTATTTTAGAGAATTTCTTTTGCTTCTTTTCGCGGAAAATAATAAACGAAAGTCATTGACTGAGTCTTTTTGAAATTTCCTTGTCTGTTTAGGCGCTGATCACACTGGACACTGATTCTTCATTCTCTGCACACACTATTGTGAACACATTCAATTCACTCACTAACCACTTGTCTGAAACAGAACAAACCTATTTACTGAATGACACACTTTCTCCAAAGCTGTTAGCACAATTCTATATATTCATAAGCCACACGCATTCGTTATGTTAAGGTATTACTAGCGCTGAATCACTTTACTTTTTTTTAAACCAGACTTAAATTGAAGATTTTTAAAACATAACAATTTTTTTCTTATAAATGAACTTGATCCACCGTCTAGAACTCGAGTTATTAACAATTAAAGTTTAGCGTTTTCTCCATCTATTGCAATGGTAATGATCACAACAAAACGGTTTTTTGATAATAACTCGAAAACGGCACTTAACCTTTTTTTGAAAAAATTCCAGGTTGTAGATTAACATTCGAGGAATATTTTAAAAGAAAAAAAAAGACTTTTCACCGTCTAGTTCAGGAGAAAAAGAATGGTGAATATAAAATTGTAAATTGAGTGCTTATGTTCAGCCTGAACTGCGGTACAAACACTAGTATGCATTAAGGCCAAGTATACTAGTGTGCACATATGTATACGAAATGCGTGCATGGATTGAATCAGGGCCGTAAGAAATTTCTGACGCAATTGAAAACAAATAATGAAGCCCCTTTTTGATACGGCACCCAGCGCTAGTAATACCTTAATGAAGTGATATGTTGCGCTGAGAATGAAAAAGCTTATTATAAAGTGAGTACTCTACTGTATTTTCCAATGGGTACTGCGTGGTAAGGTATTTTATATTACAATTACGCCGTTAATAAATATACGTATGTTACTTTACAATTTTTAGTAGAAGCGCATTTTAAAGTTAGACGCACTATGCATTATGATACAGTACTGGCTTTATTAGTAATAAACTGTTTTAGAAATGAGCGCCACGCATTGTATTGAAACAGATAAAAAGATCATTAAATAGTGGAGTATCCATACAGATACACGTAGATATATCTACAATTCTACATCGTTTCTTATTTACATTTTGGCTCGTCCGTATTTCCTTACACGTTACAATAAATTAAGGTAAACAATACAAAAAAATATACTTACAGTTATATCACAATAAAGGAATCATCGTACTGATGCGTCACTCGAATGCTTTAAAAAAATACATAAATTTACATAAGTGATCCGTGCATTTTCTGGACGTGTTCGGGTCTATCCAAATAACACATGAAAAACTTACGAGAGGGAGACCTGGTGTCAGACTGACTCGCGGCCCCAGCATTTATTGGCGTAGGACCACCAGATACAGTTCCATTCGATGGATTGAAGTTGAGAAAATCCCATATGAGTATTGTGTCGTCATGTGATGATGATACTATTTGGAATTCGTCGAACTGAAGTCGAAACACGCGTCCGGTATGCTCCTGATTCAAAGAAAAACATGTTACGCACAGTTGACGATGTAAGTAAGCATACTATTGCATGATAAGTAAACATTGGAGAGAACGCGAGTTGGGCTCAACTTCGTTTTAGAACGTATAATTTTTTGGGCGTTTTATTTTTTTTTTACGGATAAAGCATCGAAAGGTCTATAAGTTTTCCATATAACTTTTTTTTAGGAAATGACTCCTTTAAAAGTTATGAATTTATTTGTGAAACATACGAAATTAACACTGGGTACTGTATTCTCCGGCACACGTAATGTTGGAGATTGTGATGTTAGTGACGCTAGCGCATTTGAAAGCAAATAAAGTGACGCCTGTACTTTCAACGGGAGTCGTTTTACGGGGAAACGAAACGAAATTGTAACACAGAGGGCTCAGAGGTTGCCAGAATCAAAACAAACAATCAATCGACTAACACCTCAATCTCCAACATTACGTGTGCTGGAAAATACAGTACCCAGGGTTAATTTCGTGCGTTTCACAAATAAATTCGTAACCTTTTAAGGAGTCATTTCCTAAAAAAAAGTTATATAGAAAACTTGTAGAACTTTCGATGCTCTATTAAAAACAAAAAAAAACCGCCCTAAATAAAATTACACTTTCTAAAACGAAGCCATTACCGCTAATTAAACTGCGCTTCGTTCACGTCGTATAACTGACAAACAATGCCTTACCACTAATGTGCGCAGGCATAATGTGCTTGCGACGGCGCGCGGATCCAGAGCTGCTACCAAATCCCACACTTTAATTTTACTGAAACACACGGGGAAGTATTGAGAACGGGTACAACTTACATCGATCGTTAATTCAGTGTGTCGTGTGCCACATAACGATAACTTCTTGCAAAATGTACCTTTCAAATATACATACCCATCGTATGCTCCACTAACAATGTGCTTGCTGTCAAATCTGATGCACCTGACTAATTCTTCGTGCCCTTCCAGTACACGTAAACACGCACCACATTCAATATCCCATAGTCTGATAGTATTATCACTGCTACCACTAACTACTAAACGATCCCTATATTGCAAACACGCTATACCCCGTTTATGTCCATTCAACGTTCGCACAAATTCGCAGGTAGACGTATTCCATACTTTGATAGTCCTATCACCACTTGCGGAAACAATGTATTTTTCATCGAAATCAACGACGTTCACTGCTGCCCTATGACCGACCAAGACTCTTCTGAGTGCAATCTCCGTTTGCGACGTCATATCCCAAACAGCGATTGAACGATCCTGTAAGTACGATTGTAAACGGTTACGTCCAGAATTGAGTACGACATTTATATACCTACGTGAGAAAGATAACGACAATGTAACTTCCAGTAAAGTCCAAAAATATTTACCTTCGAACAAGTGACCATCATTCCGTTGTTAAATCGGAGATGTAGCACAGCTTCACAGTGATGGATCAATGTGTTGACCATTTCACCGGTGTTTGCATCCCAAACCCTAACTGTACTGTCCGAAGAACCTGATATAATAGCCTTGTCGTCATACTGCAAGCACAAAACTGAACCCGTGTGTCCAGTCAACACCTTGATACACTGCAATGTGTTTCTGTCCCATATTTTAATTGTATTGTCCCGCAGGCCTGATACTATCTTCTGGTCGTCGTACTGCAGACAGTATACACCTTTCGAATTTTCACTTCTACAATTTATTCTTTGCAAATTGAATCTGCCCATTCTCCAGTTATTATCTATACTATCGATATCATTGACAATCTTCGGATATAGAGATCTGTAGAAATTGTGGTTTGGATGACTTTCGCCCGGTCGGGGTTTAAATAAATACTGTATCCTGCAAGGAACACATAAATGGTATGAAATGTGTTAAACGCATTAAGGTACTCCATGAAATAGTGGGGTTAGGAAGATAAAGTAGGAACTGACCATCCTCTTCTTTCGGCTAAGCCTCGCCAAACAGAGTCAGTTCGAACCTTCCTTTCAATTAACTTTTTCCATAGCATCCCTTCACTAATTACTCTGTGCCATTCTTTGCATACTAGTTCTGCAGCAGTCAGTGAGTCAGCATCCAGGTATGAAAGAATACTTTCTGCCACATGATCCAGCCCTTTTTCTGCAAAATATTAAATGGCTTTTAATATCAAATACTCAGAATCCAACTGCTGGCCAGACAACCAAATTTTAGGCAACTCACTTGGCAAAAGAGAAATAAAGTCCCTCTGTAGCATAGGTTTGAGATAAGCGTTGATGTGACCATGTTGATAATGGCACATTCGTGCTAATAATTGTTCAACAAAGTGCACTTGTTCCGGTTCGCTCCACCTTTCGAATAATTTCATGCACATTTCTCTTTCCTGTCCATACTGCGGCGATACACCTGTAGGTGGTTCTTTCTTGCGAGTGGGATCATAAAGTATCGTCACTGGATACTGCAAAATAAAAGCAGAAAGGATCACGTTAACTTATCTCGCATGAATTTTACGGCTACCGTGATAGGGAAACTCATTAGCACATGGTAAGATGAATGTGCGACGTTCTGACGAAATAGTAAAATGTTGAGATCGTGGTAAACATGTACGTAAGCGTGATACAGAGAACAACGGCCTATAATGGTGACGATAGAGTTTGCATGCATAATGAAACGTCGTTTAAGAACACATATGATCGTGGTAAATCCGATGCAGGGAGTGCCTCGGCACATCCTACGCAACCGATGCCTTATTTACTTTACTATACTCTTCTCTTCACGCTCTTTCACTTTCGGCGGAATCGTGGACTCTTCTAAATTATTATCATACGCTCACATATATTCGTCGCATCTATCTCCATGCCCATATAACAGACAATGTGTTCGCCACGAGGGTGAAAGATATCTAGCGAGCCGTAATATAGTCTCGAAACTGCTGAAAACGATTTTATCACCTAAAGTCCTAAAAGATTCACATACTTCCTAGAGGCGACGCGACGCGCAGCGCATCCGGTAAATTATTGGCCGACATCCTGTACAGACGCTGCATTCGAAGAAACAAGTGTACTGACGACCCGGAATGGTTCCACACATTAAATGCTGCCCAATTACTTCTCCGAAGGACCAAGCACACCAAAATGTTGCAGACATCCCCGCCCGTATTCGGATTCGCGATCGACGTCACGAGGCGGAACGAGCGCAGTTCGCAGCTTTGATTAAGGGGTTATCCTACTGTGACCAACCTCAAAACAGGCTAAATTTCGCGAATTAATTCCGAAAAAACTATTAATGCGATATTATTAATTTTTTAATATGTATTTGTACACACCTTAGGGAGCTTGAATACAAAATTTTACAACAAAATGTTTATATTTGAACAAGATATGTGACTTCTTGTTCAATGGTGCTCTTCGTGCACGGTTCGACGGTGGGCACGATTTTGGTGATTTGGTGGGTCCGAAACGGAAAAACAAAAAAGTTTCATGAATTATATTGCAATAGCTATCGTGTATCGAGGGCTTTTTTTTTCCTCCATATATATAAAGAAATACAACATTTTTATTTTTTTTTCGCTATTTTGTGCACAAAGTGGGTAGTTTAAAGTGGTTTATTTCTTAAACAAAATATGTTATCGAAAAAACCGCCCGATACACGATAGCTACTATTTGTCCGAACATGTGTACAAAATTGCAACTCAATTAATCAATTACAGTCTGAGATACCGTGTCCACCATCGAACCGTGCACGAAGAGCACCATATTGAACACGAAGTCACGTATCTTGTTCAAACATAAACATTTTGTTGTATTTTTTTTTATTCATGCTCCCTAAGGTGCGTACAAATACATATTCAAAAATTAATAATATCGCATGAATAGTTTTTTCGGAATTAATTCGCGAAATTTAGCCTGTTTTTGAGGTTGGTCACAGTAGGATAACCCCTTAACGTCCCGTTTGCCGCGACGTTTAATTTTATAAGCAAACGCACCGATCCCTTTCAATTTCGCCGACTTCGTCCGTCCGGTTGGCCGGAACGGAGAGACGAAGCGACGCAAGGACAGCACGAGGGATTGAGAGGACCCCGCCACATTTGTAATTAAGAAAGCAACCAACTCTCGCGGCGAATTACGGTTTTTAGTAGTAGTCGCCGTGGTTACCGGGTACAATGTGGCATTTACAAACCTACCATTGCGGAGACGTCTTGGGTTAGCGCTAGGTACCGGGTTCTTGACCTCGGTCACACCATTCTCTCGCTCGTGCCGAACGTACGAGGCACACTCGCTCTCAAGTCAACGGTGCCCCCGCCGTACGCGATCTAGTTGTTAGTTAATCCGCGGGGGACTTTTTTTCAGTCGCCTTATGTAAGTGAATTAATTAGAAAAAAAAACGGACGAAAGCGTGCACGTGGTATTGTATACCGAGGAAGTACGCCCTACGACGATGGTCTACTTCCGCTTGTGAAACGGAGAAAATATCAACGGGAATAGCGCACAGCCGAGGCCGACGCCTGGAGCCTGAGCAATTGTCGAACCGAGAATCGGAAAGTTTGAAATTCGCAACGTCGCTCAGGTCGCCGAACGCAAATGCAGGATCCTTATTCATCGGACCACAGCACGCCTAATGACTTTGGACATTTCGCAGAACTCCGAATGCGGCGCGTTGCCGGTAGCGCGATGCACATTACGCTACGACAATAAGCAAACATCGCTCGCAAAATATTAATTGTCGGCAGGCGGAAGATTAAAAGGGAGGCGCGAGCCCGCGCGCAGCTTTGAATCTTCCCAGCAGGGCCGCGGACAGTGATGTACGAGCAGCGACTGTGAGGCGAAGGAAAAGAGCCGCGGTCTCGAATAAAGAGAAGCTAACGTGAGCCGCCGATGTTGCCTCTGTACTCGACGCATCCGGCGCCGGCGATCTAACTTGCAACATGACGTAGAGGCGCTGGACTCCGAGGATAAGTCGCAACACGTTGAAGAACGGGTCTAGGGAACGAACGAACGAACGAACCAACGAACGAACCAACGAACGAACGATGAGGAGAAGGCGCAATCGGCTGAAACAGCTTCAAGTGCTCCCGGCATAACGGTATCGCGAACTCGTGTCGAATCTACGGCGAGCCGCTGCTCTTTTGTCTCCCTTCGTCTCTCTTTCTGGCTAGCCTTCTTTCTGCCGCCTTCGCTCGCCGAACGATTCAAACGTCCGCACCGAGAGAGGGCAAGAGGGACGAAGAGGCGGGTGATAGAACATGGAACGTGATTTAGATTTACCGGCCGCAATTGACCGCGCTTATTGTAACATGTAACTAATCGCGACGAATGTTCGCCGTGCTTTGACTAGTTTTCAGAATATCCGTCGACCCGATTTCCACTCACGCGGTCCACACTCTCGGCCTGGAGAGAACATTGTGTCGGTAGGGATGGACGCGAATTCTTAGTCCTATGTTAGAATGGAGAAGAAATACGAGGATCAGATAGGTATTAGATCGAACTTGTGCAGAATTTTGCTGCGCGACGAATGAAGCTTGCGGATGGATTCCTGCATAAATCTCTCATGGACGCCGCGCGCTGCATTTGGTAAGCGTGATGAATGTGCGTTTACATCGGTGCGCTACTGGCGTGAAAAAAATAGGCCGACATGAAACTCTACGATCGACGATTCCTTTTTTACAAAGAGTGAATTTCGTTTGTAGGGAGAGTCTGGTTTAGGTCAGTTAGCGAATCACGTAACAATGTCTCTTGTCTCTGCCTAAGCAAGTACACGCGAACTGGAAAATAACAGAAAGCGTGGGACCTGGGACAGTGACATATGTAAACAGCAAAGAAGTAAAGAATAAAAGAGGACGTGAAAACGTTAATAATACCCTTTGATAACAATTTAAAACGAGGTGCCTCTCCGTGTGCTTGACACGCTCAAACGAATAATACAAATTTTTGTTTCACACGGCACCGACTTTGGAGAGCGATCAAATTTCGGTCAGTTTATTTCGCCGCGGAATTTCATTACGATTTTATATTGACAAGCAAAGAAGATACGGAATGATAATGTGTCCCAGAGAACCAACCTACCGCGTAAATCGAGGGCTAGGCGTATATCGACCGCACACGTTTCTCAAATCACATATTTCTATCTTCATAAAAGATTGCCGTCACAGCGTAAAACGAATGCTTTCCTCCTTCATGACCGACGAACGCAAAGAACCGTATGAGAACAACGGCTTTCACGTAGTCAAGGCTGACAACAAAAAAAGAGGAACGCAAAAGGAGCAGCTACCCAAGCTCTATTTGTCCGTACAGGCGACAGTCTAAATGTCGGCATTAAAACGCGCCTGCGGAAGATCCTTGAGAATCGAGCACGAATTTCTGCCCGTGAACCCCGCCGCTGACACTTCCTTCTCATTTATCCCTGACGATAATTCTTTATAATCCCATCAAGGAGCTTATGCTCCGACGAATAACAAGTTACACGCGGGCAATTGGCTGGTAGGATACACGTGGCGACGTGCAGTAACTATAGTAGAGCAAGGATGAGTCACCGTTGTTACTATGGGCACGCTTTTTTTCGATAAGTCATATCTTCGCCAGGACAATGTAGGGTTCGTTAACATCAATAGATTGCGGTGTAGATGGTAGATACGGTCCTAGGTTATATCTCGTAAGACAGAGGGTTTACGAGCTTGCAGAAGTTTCTCTTCTTTTGCACGCGCCGCCGTGCCGAGACAATATGCAATTTCATTGATAGCGGATATTGAATCCTCAGCCGATGCATTCGCGAGTATATGCATGCAATACAGCAACGGCGTGTTTCAATATTGCGTTGCGCAAAACGGTCCGTCAAATTTGTTATTTGTTCGGATAATATAACAGTCATAACAGAACGTTTGACTGAAAACTTGACGAAAATGGAAAAATCGAAAATGTACGCTCGAAAGTTTGGATGTTGCGGAATCATAAGTTGGGAATTACGGAATACGAGAGAGAGAGGAAGTAGAAATTCGAAATTGTAATTATAGAAAATGATAAAACCGAGCGCTGGACTCTTTGGTATAATACAACGAATAGAACGTGTACGTGTTTACACTTTTTATACAATTGACTGAACAAGTAGTATCGTGTAACACTTTTTATGTCACGGCCCACGGAGTAGTCAGATTATTCCACGAAACATTATTTCCCAATGGCAAGACGGGAGTGTTTTGTAAGCGAAACAATTTCGACGAAGGCTTTGTTAATCTAATCGAAGAACTTTCTTTCCCAGATTGTGAAAATCTTCACGGCGTGACAATTATAATTGACAATGACAAAAACGTAGAACGAACACATTTATACGTTTGTATAGAAACTGAACGTTCACACATCATCAACAATTTCATTTCAGTATGTACATGCATATCTACGCACTCTATACAGAGAGCCCAGTACAACATTGTCTGCGCCTTTTATGTACTGTATAAATAAATTCGCAAGACCTTCTAACTCAAGGATCACCACGTATTCCCCTCTCTTTCTGTATCTCTTCAGCATTCTCCGCATTCAATACATTTTTGCCACCGCGACAAATCGGCATTGTATTTATATAATTTGTTCTACGCCGTCGATACAGCGGTGCACGCCAGAAACACTGTTTTCGTTCGATTAAATCTTACCAGAGCGTACGGTACGAACCCATTGCATCTCGTTAACGAGAAAATATATGATATGCTAAATTCCTAGAAATGATCATTCCTGCGTTTCCATGCCAGATCAATCGTCCCACATAGCGCAGCGTAATTGTACAGGCGTGTTACTGCCGAGCATTTGCGGGACACACTAAAAATTTGCACTATTCGCCCGACCGTGCAAGAAATTACAATCGTATTATTCGAGTACCATGTAATTCGGCGGGTTACGTGCACATTAATCGGACAATTCTGGCTTCAGTCCAATCTCGGATAAGTGCGAATCAATACTGGAGTAAAAGTCTCGACAGAGGAAAACAGAAAGATAATGGAAGACAGAAGGAGGATGTTCGTCCCGGTCTGAAATGCAGTTGTCCCTGCGTGAGGGCAAGCTGTTTTTATTTTTAAGTCAAATTGAATCACATCTAACTTCAGACGCGTGCGGCCCGAGAATAAAGGAGTCCTCATCCTGACGAGAAGGTAACGACGACCATGGGACTTCCCTCTTTCAGAATTCCGGGGACAAGGCGAAACATAAGTAGCGTTGGCCGCAATCTTATTCGAATAATGGATAGAACATAGGAATAACGAATCCAATTAAATTCGAATAAAGATTCATTCGTTATTCGAAGCGACGGAAAAGAAAGGTATCGGACACTTTCCCCACTCAACGTTACCCCAGAGTTCGCATTGTTATTCGAATAGACAGAATAATTTGTTGCAAGTGGCAAATAATTATTGTCCAAATGACATACTCGAATGGCAAGAATTTGTCAGATAATTTCCTGCGATAAGTATTTATTTAAGGATTTTAAGGCAATTCGTATAGCGCTCAACTCGAAATACAAAACGATGAGTACAAAACGGCATGTACGTCTGTATGTACTATCAAAATCCAAGGTACACAACACGTTGCCTCGCGGTAGAGCACGTGTGTACGTGTTATACCGGGTGTGTATGTCCCCCCCCCCCCATGGTCACGAGTCCGCACCTAGTAACACCATGCCAGCTTTAAATAGAAACCTTTGCCCGTTCGATCGGCGTTAACGAGGAGAGCGCGTATAAACTAAGACGATTTGAAGTGCGCGGGCAGAAGAAGATGAGCAAGAAAGGAATCACACAGACCGTGCGTCCTGTGATAACAGGAGGGACTTGCCGAAGAGTCAAAACGACGACTTCTTCCATATTCACTATAATGATGGCTCATTTTGAAATCAGCACATTCTCAGAAATATCGCCTCACTCTTAAATATGCCGGCAATTATGACAGCGGCTTGGTCAGAAACTGAAAAAGGACCCACTTCTCAATTATTCCCCGTAACATTGATTTGCATTACGAAGCCGACGGAAACTATATATTTTTCATTTTTAACATGGACCACTTTCGAAAACACTGGCACATACACGTCGATGATCCGTGTACTTCGGAAAGGTGAAGAATGTGGAAATGAGTAATGATTGTAGGAAAATGTGAAACAAGTCGTTCAGACCCCTCGGTAGTTCCAACGATAATATCGGTCGATTCCTCTCGCGCAAGGAAGAGACTCGCAACTCGGTTGGACGGGGCGAGATGGGGAGAAAGAAGTGGACGTGGACGACGACGTGGACGACGACTGGAAACGGGCACGGGATCATAGAAGAGGAACGACCACGTTGGGAGGGAGCGCGGTGAGCACAGAGGGAGCTAAACATTGATTATGTAGTACACGCTGCTGCTCACGGACTACGGGAACTCGGATGATTCGACTCCTGTATGTGTACAAACATGTGCCCCTTTATACGTGTCCCCCGGAAAGTCAGCCGTTTTTTGTATTATCCCCCTGATCCTGGGGTTGATATCGAATTCCAATCAGGAGGGACAGTCGGTATACGTATGTATAAAGGTCCCTGCAGTTGTCATGGAGATTGATCAATTTTAGAATGTTGCTGAGGTGTCGGATTCACGATAACTACTGCAGTTTCTGGCTAAAACGCTTCGAAAATTTGATGATGAAATGTGTTGAAACGGACAGAGCAGGGGACTTTTTATCCACTCTCCCGATTCGACACTCACGCTGGCGTAAGAAGCCTACGTACATACGTGCATACCGTTGATGATGATTCAGTGTTTACGCGGACAGGTGTTGCGGCATTGAGCTTTCGATCGAAGCGGGTTGAGACTTGCAGTGGCGCGCGGTTTCGTTTATTCGGTGGTTATTGGCTTAATGCGTTGTAAGGGAAATAACGACAGTGGGAAATCTGTCATGCGGCAAACGTTGACACTAACGAAATCAACGTATATGCGCGCGTATGTGTCTCTCTGTGTGTGTGTGTGTATATATATATATATGATACTGCAGGATGAGGAGATATTTCATGAAAACCACCGATACCTTTTCAACAACCTCGAAACAATGGAGACGACAATTTAATATTCTTTCAAACTATAAACGTAAAATAATGTGCAGACTCGCCCGCAAGATTACGGTTACGGAAATGTAAAGTATCTGTTTGAAATTATTCGGTATGCCGGATCGAAAGACCTGCGTGCACGTATATGCGGTCCGATTTAAAGTACATAAACAATTGACCGCACGTAACGACACGTGCACTAAGCACACACCGCACTGCGAAAAAGTGGCAGTAGATTCGATCAAAGTGACGTTGGGCATTAGCACAATGTAATTAGATATGACGCAAGATAGCTCTTCACCAGGCCGATATAATAACTGTCACGACTTGGCTGCGGGTAAACACATATTCGATAAGTAGCAAGGTTCGCAGGAATGACCGCCGTGTCACCGTCATGTGTCACGACGGTGCGGGTGCGCCACACACGAGATTCTTCCATATAACCTCTTAAATGGAATATTTCCCCATGATCGGGCCATGCCCAGGGCATGGCAGCGGGGCTAGGCGCAGTAAGCGCGATAAGTAATCGGGCAGAAGCGATCGCGAACAGAGAAACTTCGGGAGACGCGCGCAAATATTAGCGATTTCTCCGTCATAATGAAACATAAGATGGCGGTGAAGGTTTCGGTCGAAAAATACTGATACGTTGCGCACCTGAAGATTCGTGTTTGTGTCGTCGATGATCTTATCCGTTTCCATATTGATCATTTCTACGTACGTCGTCACGGGACAATCGCGTCCACCCAGCTCACACACCGAATTAGTTTCCTACCGACGCGCGGTAATTGTCCTCCGGGCCCAACGATAAAACACCGTGGGCACCGCCGCTTGACTGCTCGCTCTCTCTCTCTCTTTCTCTCTCTCTCTCCCCCTGTGCGTTTCTTTCTCTCTCTTTCTCTCTGTCTCTCTCAGCACGACCGACGACGACGCTCACGGGCCCTTGCCATGTACAGGAAGTTGAGACAACATTTCACCAACACAACAGATCGTAAATAACTATGTCACTCTCGGGTGGCGAGGAGGCGCACAGGCCGCGTTGTGTCTTGGTCGTGGTCGTCGTCGAGAGTTTCCTGCACGAATCCTCGGCCTCGGCCTCGGCCGTGGAGGAGAAGAGACTTCCCGGGCGCGCCGTTCGCGTGGTCAAGACGATTCTTCCTCCGGGCGTGACATGAAAATTCTCCGACCGCCGCCTATCGCCTATACACCAGTATACACGCGTCGAAACACCTCTCCAACGACGCTCGAATCTCTGTCTCTTTCCGTATCACCGCACGCGGTTCCCGTCAAGCGTTTCGCACGCACAATCGACCGACAGGTTAATAAAGCTGATCGTCGAAGGGACAACTATGCGAACACCGTACGACTCTATACCGCTGACTCTGTCTGACTCTGTCTGACTGGCACGATCTTGGCGGCGCACGGCGCACCGTGCAACGAAACTTTCAAAATGGTGGCACGATTTCGCGGAGAGCCAATTTACGCACGTCGGTTTGCGCAAGTTTGAATCGGACGATGCGCGTGTAAAAATAGTGCGGCGACGCGCCTCTCGCGGCATAAGGATTTTACTTGCAAAATTCACGCCCGAATTGACGGGGATAATGATGATTATTATTTGTACACGCGCCGACGTTAGGTCTACTTCTCACTATGTTCGGGTTTCTCGAATGCTACCCCCGCAATACGTAATACGGTGCAGATTCGGCGTCTTGCACACATACAAATTCAAATACGAACGCGGGAAAAAGTTTTACAATTAACTTTATGGTTTTCGCAGATTTTCTTTGCACCGCTACACGATATAACGTATTCCAGTTTTATTACCTACTAGCGTGCAATGCATCTTTTCTTTTGTTTGATCGAGTTTAAATTCGTTAATTTGTACAGGGTCTTGGTAGTATAAATAATGTAGCGTGAACAAGGTTTGTACTGTACAATGAAGGTGTAAGAGAAGTAGAAATTCTTAAAACAAAGTGTGGTTTAATAAAGTATCGTCATTCATGGAAGAGTCACAATGTCCGTCTTCTTGCACTCTTATGCAACAACACAAACTTTTCAACACATATAAAACATGAAGTATTTCAAATGCATTGTACTTCAAATACTGCCTCAATACTGATTTAATCTTAGAACACCTTCTCTCATCTCAACTAAATCCATTTCATTTGCTCATTCCTGCTTGTCTTAAGATTTTCCATGTGTGCCTGTGTAGCGAGCACGGAATATGGTTTATGGCAAACTTGTGAATCTAATGCTGGATAATAATGTCTATAACACATGTATGTTAGACTGAATCCTATCAGTGACCCAATCACTACATCTGGAATGATAAACAGTGAGCAATGAGAGTTAAAGTTAAAATAACACTTATGTTTACCTTGCCAATGATGATGATAGTCACAGGTCCTACTTAATGCAATAACTAGAGCAACACAGATTGGAATAAAAAATGTGCATAGTTTCCATGATTGTCCTTTCCCTGCCAAATTAAAAGTTTGGAGTTTTCCAGCCATATACAACGCAATGAAGCCAAAACTTGCGAACGCAACTGAAAATTTAAAAAAAATTGTCATAAATTTCCTTTTCTTATTGTCTAATTTAATTATCTATCTAATATCAATATGTACATGAGGAATGTCCGCTTGGAAAAGATTTTCTGCCATCTCTGACGACAACTGGATTTCCGGTGCACTTGAAATCTGTATTTATCTGTCCATCTGGAAAACACCGCCAGAAGAAATCTGGTCTTGGCCGGCCTGGAAAAACATATACATGTAACATTCATGTATCTTAAACATCAAAGAAAATGGTTTCCTTAGTTGCACGTACCTACTATCAACTTTACGATATTTGTAATGACACCATTAAAACCTAATGCTAGTGTCACTGATAATATAGCTTGACAGAAGTCAACCTTGTCCTTATTTATGAGAAAAAAAACACAAATGACAACAGTTGGAGTTACAAATACCAAGGGCTGAAAAAAGTAAGTTACATTATTCAACTAATTACATGTAGCAGAATGAAACATGTGCACATTAAAGCTTCTAACTCTCATTAACTCTCATCTATATTTACCCATAATACAGTTGTTGGAACGTATGAGTCTGTCCTTGGATTCCTGTACAGCCATAATTCATCCTCATGAATTTTCCGTGTAAACGGCTCTGCCTTCTCCAACTCTCTAAACGTAAGAATAATTCATTAATACATTTACAAGTCAAAAATCTCTTCACGATATCGACATATCGAATGGCACTATACTGCCACTTATAATTGATGTCCTTGTTACAAACATTCATAATAACACAATGTCCACTGTCAAGTGGTCGCATGAAAAGGTATCGATTAACGCGTAACGTTCGATGTCATTATGATAAAGTAAGGATAAAGTAAATTTATTTGATAATCCAACTCACATAAATAATACTGTTAGAACAGCTCGCAACAAAATATCGAACCAAAAGCCTGCCGAAAGTTCGATCCCACGCATGATACTCATTTCAGTGCATTACGAATCTCATTACCGATGTCGCTCATTTCAGAGTTCTTGTGCTTGGGCAGATACATACAAATAAGCGTAAAATAAAGTAAATGCTTGAACGATCCATCCTGCGAGGCAGGTACTGGATGTACACACAGCTGTGTACACAGCGGTGACATACAATACACCCACGAAGCACAACTAATCACAACTAATCGACACCGCGAACAGTGCTTCTGCTGCTTCCGTCACACTGCGGCACACTTACAATCAGTCAGTCACACTCACAATCAGTCACACTGTAGTACAGCTGCGTACAGCCAAGTGCAGCCAAGTGCAGCTGAAAATGAGTGCGTGTAGTCTGGTGTAGGCTGGGTGTGTTACACACCATCACACACGCACAGAGTATCGACAGGCTGACATGCAACGACGCGTCGTTCTCAAGCCAGTGCCAGCATATGTGGCATCAAAACCCCACCAGCTCCGATGGAGTTTTGACTTTTGATGCCACATATGCTGGCACTGTCTCAAGCTATTAAGGTACTCACCCCAGTAAACACCAGACGACTTTAAGAGGACTTCAAAGTCATCGTGTTTGAGATGTGTTTTAAGTCGTCTTAATGTTGACTAATTGACACCTTTTTGACGACTTGCATGTAAAACATGACTTTAATTTTTAAAAGATGACTTTTTGGTTATCTTAAAAAGTGTTCTTTGAGATCTTTTGTAAGTTGACTTTAAAGACAACGGCCGTGTTCAGACATTGGCTGACAGTACTGTCAGTACTGACGCTGGTTTTACTGAAAAATGGTCGTTCTGTTTTACTGACAGTGCTGCCGAAACTGTTAAATGTGAACGCGTTTTCCAGTAGTGTCACTGTACCTACACATATATATATTTGTGCGTGCGGTTTTAGG
Organism: Priocnemis perturbator; assembly: GCA_963942575.1. Classification (NCBI taxonomy): domain Eukaryota; kingdom Metazoa; phylum Arthropoda; class Insecta; order Hymenoptera; family Pompilidae; genus Priocnemis; species Priocnemis perturbator. The sequence continues at coordinate 8,372,155 of OZ012652.1, forward strand.
CCAGAACTGCTGTCAAACGTCATCTGCTTTAAATCGGACAATCGGAGGAATATGAATGGGTTAAATGAAGGGGTAATACTTATGATTGGTAATGAAATTATCAGTAGTGATGATAATGATACATCGGAAGATGAATTGCTATTACATCATATTAATATGGTAGCAATACGGCGACAAGAAAGACAGCCGCGTATTGAAGGATATTGCGAAAGATTAGTCCCGCTGCTGACAGATGCGGACTTTAAATCACATTTTCGGTAAGAAAAAAATACTATATTATTGCATTTAATTAAATTACATTCTAATATATATGATTGTGTTTGATTATTAATCCTTCATGGGTGCCGTGTTACTTTTTCGAACTATTTTGGCATCGTGGACCTTTTATGGCTGTAGATTCATTTTTCGTTCTTAAAACGATTTACAGAATATCTAAAAATGATTACTTAACCTTCATATGTTCTAGAATACAATCTTGAAATTATATATTCGACACATATCGGGTTGTTTAGATTTTGATATATCATCTGGGACATGAATTACACTGTCCAACACGTATTTTATTTTGTAATGTCGGTTAGGTTATTCTTATAGATTTCGGTGTTCTAAACCCGAATCTGAAACCCGTTCCTTTCCATCACCCTCAGTTTTTGAGAAAACGAATTTTGAAAAAAAAAAACCTTTTTTCAACTTTGAACAACAATTCTGTTAAAACGATAAAACATAGACAGATTCTATTAGTCGCAAAAAATTCAGCAGACATTTCTGCATAAATTGGTGTGAATCGTTTTTGCAATATCATTTTATAAAGATGTTTAAATAATAGTTGAATTGGGCAAGACACGTTTTGCACGCCTATTATAGGATACTTTTTTCAAATTTTTTAAAAAATGGTGGGTCTAGCGTGAATTCCATTTACACTGAGCGATAGGGTAGACATTCGTGCGTGTCACGCTACGAGCGCAGGGGTCTCGGCGTGCGTGTGAGCGCTCGGCTGCTCGGGACTACTCCGCAGGAGAGCGCGGTCAATACGATAATGTCGGAGAACCCCTGCGCTCGTAGCGTGACACGCACGATTATTTCATTTTCCTGTGCGAAGCCAAAACGTATTTCGCAAAATCTGATGATGGATCTCCATAGAAAAATGTCTACCCTATCGCTCAGTGTAAATGGAATTCACGCTAGACCCACCATTTTTACAAAAATTTGAAAAAAGTATCCCAAAATAGGCGTGCAAAACGTGTCTTGCCCAATTCAACTATTATTTAAGCATCTTTATAAAATGATATTGCAAAAACGATTCACACCAATTTATGCAGAAATGTCTGCTGAATTTTTTGCGACAAATAGAATCTGTCTATGTTTTATCGTTTTAACAGAATTGTTGTTCAAAGTTGAAAAAAGGTTTTTTTTTTTCAAAATTCGTTTTCTCAAAAACTGAGGGTGATGGAAAGGAACGGGTTTCAGATTCGGGTTTAGAACACCGAAATCTATAAGAATAACCTAACAGACATTACGAAATATAAAAAAAAGTTAAAATTTGTTGGACAGTAGTATCTGCTACAATACTCATAAAAGGTTAATAACAATTAAACTGTATTCTAACTCTAACTAATAGATTTTTCAACAGAATGACGAAAACTACATTTGAAACCTTATTAAATATCTTGTGGCCAAAACTGGCTCCAATAAGAATTGTTCGACACCGTTTAAGTGTTGGTCGTCAAGGAATCGAACCAAATAAGCAGTTATTGATTGCAATCTGGACATTAGCAACTACTGATTCGTACAGGTAATATATTACTAAAGGATTACTATTACTACAGGTACTAAAGAAATTACTGTTACTATAGATACGAGAGAAAGTATTGACATATGTTTGTAGGTCAACATGTGAACGGTTCAACATTGGAAAAAGTACTGGACTGTACATCGTGAGACGAGTAGTCAGAGCGTTAATGAGCATCCGGTCAATCATTATAAAGTGGCCAAGAGACGAAGAGGCTCGACAGACTGCAACATATTTTCAACGAAAATATAGTTTTCCTGGAGTGATTGGCATGATCGATGGCACTCATATAAAGATTGATGCACCGCACGATGACCCAGAAGCATATATAAATAGAAAGGGTTACTACTCAATACACTTACAGGTATGTTTAGTTTATTATCGAGTTTAAGTGCATAAAGTATGTTCTATATGTAAAATCTCTACTTCACAGGTGATATGTCAACAAAATTTAAAGTTTATTGATTGCTTCGCGGGATACCCCGGCTCAGTTCACGACAACAGAGTGTTTCAACTATCAGGCACGCAAGCGATATGTAATACAGAACGATATTTCCCCAACAACACCCATCTTCTTGGCGACGCTGCATACGCAAACCAAAAACATTTGCTTGTGCCGTTCAAAAATAATGGCCGGTTGACGGAACGAGAGGAAAATTATAATACTCGTCTATCATCGGCGCGGATGACCGTGGAACGAAGTATTGGCCTATTGAAAGGCCGATTTCGTATTTTACTCGACAGACTTCCAGTTAAGCGAGTAGATCTTGTACCAAGCTACATTATGGCATGTTGTGTATTACATAATTTTTGTTTGTTAAACGGGGATCACATTGAAATTCCCTTACTTGTAAGGAATGATATTGAAAATATCAATGAAAATATAGAAAGAAATGTAAATTTACGCAATGAAGGAAGAATCAAGCGTAATTTAATAAAAGACAATTTACCATAATTTTTCATTGTTCTTGTTTTAATGTATAAATCATGACGTCGATGTATATGAACGAAAAAAATAACTAATTAATGTAAATATAACAAATTTATGAATAAATAATGAATTGAAAATCATGAATAACAATTAACCGCTATTTTGTTATTATTTATCATTGTATGCATCATTGTACACATCGCTATAAACTGTAAATAAATATTTGTAAACATAGTTTGGCAGTATACATCGCAGGTAATTTATTGATTTATTTACACTGTATCCTTTGCACATAGGAAAATAATATATAATTAAATGTACCCAAAACTTTAATCTTCGAACATGAATAAAACGTAATGAAATAAACTCAAATTTGTTATTCTAAAAATAAATAAAAACGTAATTAATTAACATTGAATTAATTGATATAAGGACATATATATATATATATATCACAGATGATCGTCAGGTCGTCATTTATTTTAATCTTTTCTCCGTTCGAGGATTTCTAATAATTTATCCAGCCTCTCCATTTTTTCTGCGTACTGCTTAGCACGCTCTTCTCGCCGTCTTTTACTATCTTCCAGCAGCTCATTCAATTTCTTTACGATTGGAGTGTTTTGGCGTCTCCGTTTTGATGCTGCAACACAAAAACGGATCACAAAATGAAAAAGCATTTTCAAGCTTTTATAAAATTGGCCAGGAATTTTTTAGCTCAAATAATATTTTATATAATTAAATTTGGGACTAAACAAATTATGAGGCTGTCACGTCCCGATTGGCGGTTTCGCGAAAAGGGGAGTTTTCACGACGTTACAGCCGGGAAGCGACTTGTAATTCCTCCTTTAGTTGAGAGGCCCCGGAGTGCGACCTCAGCGACTTAGGGATCCTGGCGGTGTTTTGTTGGTCGAGCGCGATGAGTTTCGGATAGAGACGTTCGCGCCTCTGTTGAATGTATACCGCGAACCGCGGATCGGATCTCGGCACGGTCGCGGTATATATTGGTGCTTTTAATTTCAGTGGGATAAGTTCCCACTTCGCGGATTTACCGGTCTTTACCGAACTCGTGGATGACTGCCTGGATATGTGTCGTGAGAAAATACTTAGACGTAGAGCGTTATGGAAGGCTTCATTTACTTTAAGAAACGCGAAGGTTTTAATGAACGAAAGTGTTTTGTGTAACAAAGGTATATATATATATTGACTTTGATTATATGATCCTTACAATATTGAGTTATATGATTGAACAATTAAGGAACTAGGTTCTACATTAATAATTACAGTATTAGTGGTGCGAGTGTCGAATCGGCAAGCCGTCACAGAGGCATAGTTTGCTATAGTCCCTAATAGTTTGGGTTCATTTTCAGACAAATTAATCATACTTACGGGATGCAGGCACTTCCTCGGTAGTTTCTTGTTCAGGAATATCTTCTTCTGACCTTGAGCTGCATAAAGCCACTGGTTGGATCCATGGCTTTTTGGAAAAAATGTTTTCCATCCTCTGTAAATAAAGTTAAAAGTAGTAGTAAAACAAAAAATATTCTTCGTTATTGGAGACTCATGTAAAAATTAATTATAAACATACCTCAAAATATTGCCAGGTTTGACGGTCATTACCCGATTTCTGGTTGTGATCTTTAATTTTTTTATACGTCCTTTTTAACGATGCGAGTTTCGTGGAGCACTGCTTTGCATTCATAAAAATATTTTTTTTCCGCAGATTGCTTGAGATTTTCTCAAATGCATCTTTTTGTTTCAATTTCCCTTTGTCAATGACCTCTTGTAACACTTCATATTCAGTTATGAAACTGAGGGTCCCTTCGGTAGTCCACGAATCTGTAATGTGAATATGGTATCTCAGGCCTGGGCAACTCGTGGCCCGAGTGCCACATTCCCCTTCTTCTTCCACTTCTTACCGACCCCCACCTTATTCCGTTTGCGCCATAACGGAACGAGGGGACCTAGCGTACCATATATTCGACACTAGTTCCCCTCGCTCCGTCATCGCGCAAACGGAATAAGGTGGGGGTGGAAGAAGAAGGGGCATGTGGCACTGGCGCCACGAGTTGCCCAGGTCTGGTCTAGATTCCTCATATTGTTTTAAACAAATTCTTAGGACTACCACTAGTAAAATACAATTTAAAAAATAAAAGTACTTTACCTGTCGGTTCTTCCACGCTGGTTATGCTGACTACGCCGGCTGTATTGTTTATCGCGTTTTCTTTTCCCTCTGTCAAGCCCTGCTGACAAATTTGCTCCGGTGAAATCAAGGGAATCTGCCCATCTTTAATCCCGATTAGGATGCCATGTAAAAATGCTTTATCTGTAATTTTCAATTGACTACAATAAATCTGTTGTGCTTATTTGTATGTAGTAGACAAAAAAGAGGTCAACCCACCGGTCGCCGCTTTTTCATACTCTTCGTGTGTTAAATTTATTGTATATGTAGTAGCAGTCTCGTCGTCAATTATCTGTACTGAATACTTCTCCATTTTGTATGGTTTATAATTATTTTTTTATCAATGTCTATTATGACAGGCAGTGTGGCCAGAAGTGACTCCGGGCACCATCGGTTCCCGCGGGAGTGGGGATACGCGCAAGTGTGCATGCCTGTCTGTGAGAGCTGTGCATTCACACATTGGGCTATCAGCTCACAGACAGGGCACGCACACTTGCGCATATCAGAAACAAAAACACAACACTGGGCGCCGCCATATGTAATACTGACTCTGCACTGCTCTGCACTACTTCTCTGGTGACAGTCTCGACAGCCGGAAGTCCGCAATTCTCTAGGACCGATGTCTGACAAAATGGTAGTACGTTACAGTCTCGTCAGCCATACTGAAAAGCATTTTTGAACGGAAATCTAGTACTGACAGTACTGTCAGCCAATTTCTGAACACGCCCAACACATAACGATGAGAATCAGAGAACAATTCTAGGGAATTGGTTTAGGGTCTGCCACACCCACTAGACTTGGGCCGTGTTCAGAAATTGGCTGACAGTACTGTCAGTACTAGATTTCCATTCAAAAATGCTTTTCAGTATGGCTGACGAGACTGTAAAGCCCATGCTACATTGAAGTAAGCGTAGGTTTTAAGGAATTAAAACCGTCGTAGGCAGCCGTTTGTAACTAGCACTTCCGGTTTAAGAGGACTCTGATTGGTTGGCTGTCACTTTTACGACTAAAACCTACAACCTACAACCTACGCTTACTTCAATGTAGCATGGGCTTAACGTACTACCATTTTGTCAGACATCTACTGGAAAACGCGTTCGGCAGCACTGTCAGTAAAACGGAACGACTATTTTTCAGTAAAACCAGCGTCAGTACTGTCAATACTGTCAGCCAATTTCTGAACACGGCCATGGCATGGGTTATGACATTCGTTGCTAGGTTATGTTTTTCGAAAGGGTAGCACACGATAGACAAGGTAAGAGAGACCCGAAAATAACCCTCTCTGTCTAGCCGGCCGTGGCCACGCCGTTCACATTCCAGTTAGAGTATAGTTCAATGCGTCAGCCATACTGAAAAGCATTTTTGAACGGAAATCTAGTACTGACAGTACTGTCAGCCAATTTCCGAACACGGCCCATGTCTGCTACTTGCTACTACTGCATAGGGGGAGTTCCAGCTACTTCTGGCGCTGCTGGCTACTGCCCAATGCAATGAATGCAAGTACTTGAAGTACATAATACATAATCCAACATAATCATACATAATGCAAATATTAGGGACATACATAACCTCTTCGAGTTTGTCGATCGAGGAATTCAGTTCACGAGATTAATTTGTTTCAATTGCAAATACAAGCTTCGTCCTTATTCTATACATCTTTTTTTTCGGATCAATTAGCTGGCCTGGCAAATTAAGCGCATCCGTTTTGTATATGCTCGCGATGGTCTAATAGTCTAACAGTTTAACGTAACGCTTGACGTGGTTCATTGCGTTGATGCGTTTCCTTTGATGTGAACGTTTAACGTCTTTCGCATATAGTTCTCTTTTTATTTGCACGATACTCTAAGTTAGTCTAATAATATCGTTCCTTATCTTTAAACGATTTTTTACTTTGTTTTAATGTACTATCGAGCTAGTCTTACGTGACTCAATCATGGGTTATCGCCAAGATTTACTGAGTGAATGCGTCAGCGAGGTTAGTTTGTGTATGCTTTGTTTTGATGCAACACCTTCGTGCAAAAAAGAATTCATGAAATTTTCTACATTGCCGAGTGCAACTTGAAATGCAACATTATTGGAGAACGCGTTATTGATTATAATGAAAAGATGTCATGTTTGAAATAAAGATAACGAATAAAGTACAAAAACTGTACCTGTTTAATCAATACATTCCAGGCTGAATTCCTACATACTGACCGATTTTATCCTTACAGACGGACGCATTCTGATAACAATACCTCAGCTATGTTTGTACAAAGAGTCTGAAGATATTACACAAATGTGAATGAACATATTCACTGCAGTTTATCATAGTCATACTTAGTTGTGACTGTTTGGGAAATGATGCTATCATCAGGACCTGTGGTTCCTTCCACATCAGTAGGGAGTTCTGGATTGCCTAGCCCCACTAGTGACACATTTGATGACAATCCTAATAGATTAACCACATATCTGCATCAACTTGCTGGATGTTATGAGGTAGAGGTCGATGTCATCATAAAAGATCACTGTTACGCTCGGCCATGGAACTGGAAGCCAGAGAATATTTATGTTAAACCTATTAAGAAGTTATTTTTTTCAAAGACCAGTTCGTTTGTGTAAGTGTATATTTAATAATTCATAATGGTCATTAGTACTGGAAAATCATAGTAAAACATTGGATGATCTACATGTTACTTGTTCTAACAGAGATAAGCATAGACAAGATGAAGAAATTGATGTGGAAGGCAATGGCAATGGATCCATGCCATTGCCGTTTGATTTGACAAGAGCAGGGCACTTAATGGATGAGCTCCAGCGTCTAGCAAATTTTGCCAGACCAGATGAAAATGAAGACTGGGAAGAGAAGATAGACAAAATGCTTTGGACACCTCTTCAGAATCGGATATTTGTCAAAGCAGTCAAGGTACTGAGTTCTGAACGGCTTGCAAGGTTGACGAGTGCAAACAGCCCGATGGAACCAATCTTTAGGAGAACGTCTGTAGATACAGCGGCAAGGAGGTTTAGGGAAACATTAGCTTCAGCTGGTTGGGAACACAGGATAATTCAGTGGCTGCACAGCTTGCTATTTGATAATCTCCCTCAAGAATATTTGGCTATTTATCTTGATATTCTACAAACTTTGAGACAAAAAATACCGCAACTGGTGGACAAAATGATTGCTGTACAACCAAATATTAATGCCAAAGGTGGCTCGATAACTTGGGAAACACTTGGCTCCCTTCTCAAGAGATCATGGGACCCAGTTGCATCAAGCTTGAATTCCAATAGACTTGTAATCATTACTTGATCTTACCAACCATTCCAGCAGTAGTTGCACTTTCTTGGAGGGATAACTTATTCAATTAATTGCAGAAGAAGTTACCTGGCAACCCAATTTTAATAATTGCTCCTTCCGGAGTTGGGCCAAATATGTCGTCTCGACAGCATAAGTGGATTTCGCATTTAGGAGCTTTGGGTATGGTGGTAACTGTTCACACGCATTTGGGCATAGCGGCGAACCGAATGACGATGATGGTCTGCATTGATCAGTTGGTTCAAGCGACAAGAACCAAGATACAGGATGTCAGAACTGACTGCCCTGGTCGACCCATCATCCTTGTTGGTTACAATACAGGGGCTGCCCTTGCATGTCAAGTATGTAGAGTTTTGACGGCAACAAAGATTTTACTCGTGTCCTTGATCCCAAAGCTGTATACATAAACTTCTTCTTCTAGGTGGCACAGTTGGAGCATGTGACTGCAGTTATATGTCTTGGCTTCCCTTTCTCAACGGTCGAGGGTAAAAGGGGTACTCCCGACGATACCTTGCTGGATATTCGTTGTCCTGTTATGTTTATCATAGGGCAGAATGCATCCCTCGTTCGACCGGACGATCTTGAAGACATGCGGGAAAAGATGTTAGTTGAAACGTGCTTAGTCGTAGTCGGTACGGCCGATGATCATCTAAGGATATCGACCGCCAAAAAAATTTCCGAGGGCATAACGCAAGGCATGGTGGACAGGTGCATTTTGGACGAAATCGGGGATTTTGTGGGTAGCATCTTGCTCCAGCCACATCCGTTGCCGTTAAGGCCGACGTCGTTGAGCAATTATGAAAGCAAAACTAGCAAGAAGGAGATTCGGAAGAGAAAAAACTCGACTAGCAGTTCCGTCGAGAGCGAGCCTAACTCGCCTACGATGAAAAAGTCTAGACCGACTACACCGATTTCGTCTGCCGCGTCGGTTCCGTCAAACATATCAGCAACTGCGCTTGCAAAGAGCGCAACGTTGACTACGCAGCCGACTTTAGTCACAGTAACAGGATCACATGTTACGCAGTCGTCTACGTTGAAAAGAAAACCGCGTGTTGTTACGAATCAGAAGGCGCATTTTGTAGAGCACTTAATATCATCCAGGCACCCTAGTCAGGTAAGTTCATATACTTGCATCATTCATGGAGCATCGGCTCCCAGGGTAATCGTCTGCCAGTTTGTTACCCTAATATTACCATACGCGAAACATGATTTTTTTTTAGCAAAGTATAAGTTCCACGAACGGTGGAATAACGTTAAACATTGGCTCCTTAGCCAGTCTGGCTCCGATTGGGCCGATACGTTTAGCACCCTCATCGGTCGACCAGACCACGAGTTCTGCAACCAAAGCAACCACCAGTTCAAAATCTACTATGGTACCTGCAAAAATACCCAAAATTATACCCGGAAGCGTTCCGTTCCAGAACGTTTCCAAAATGAAAGCAATTGTCTCGACGAATAAAAGTTTTTCCAAAGTAATGTCTAGTAATTATAAACAAATTAACGTTACTGACAAGGGCGGGGACGCGAAGCTTATTAACGTGCTCACCACGGCGGGGAATCAAATAAAAGTCAGCACGTCTACTAGTGCAGGTATATAATGCAGTTACAGTCTTTGCGATATTTTACTATGTTCCACTGTTATACATGGTCCTCTTGAGGCATGCTTAATTATTTCTGTATGCACACAGCGATACACGGGAAACAAACAATTGGCACATCAAGCAGTGCGCTATCTACATTGCTGCAAAATGGAAAAAGTTCACTTACGCTTACGACCAGCTCATCATTGGCACGTGCATCGTCGACTTCCAGCATATTGTTAACGCCTAACAAGTCCGCAGTGAATAATTTAGTGGCAACTACGACGGCAACTTCAAAAGGTAGAATATTATTCTCTAATCAAATACTGAATAAGTTGCCTGCACCATGAGATTGGCTGATTTCTTTTAATTGCAATCTCAGTATATATTACAACGTATGTTACATATTTTGTAATGTCGGCTATATCATACAAAATAGCTTTACAGTAGCATATTTGACCTTACTGTTAAAAATCTAAAGTCTGTGTGTTTTAAATTGGACACCATTTCTAAAAGACATACGTAAGGCTTATGTACATGACATTTCTGATGTTATAAGTAAGAGTTAGTAGGTTTAGTACTGTGTTACTATAGGGATTCGGTATGTGCTGAATATTGAATGCGGCCAAATAGTATGGTTTGGACAATGTAAATTGATAATATGTCTGACGACAAAGTGCCTTTCATTTGTCAGTTATTATTTATGTAAATAATTTCCACTAGATAACGAGAAAACTTACTCTCTTCTGAAGTAAAAGATTTCAGCATCTCGAGCTTTTACAATGTACTGTATTATATTCCGATACGTAGAGATAATTTCGTAAAAATTTATCTAACGAATAGTACTCTAAATTTAGAATATCAAGTAGCTCTAATAACGTGTAATTAAATGTCAGTGTTGCTACATGAATTCATGTCAATAAGTGGAGACTATAACGAGCGGTATAATTGATACTCATTGTCATTCTCGATAAAGTTGTAAAAATAGACTTCGGTTCTACTCGTTACGAGTTATTTTTAAAGTGCAAAAATGGTAATGATAAAAGCATTGTCTAACTTACTGAATTTTATCTGTATTATATACGTGGGCAGATCTATAAACTTTTTACAGTTTATATGCATTAATTGTATCGTCAGTACGCAAATATGTTATTATACAGTGTATAGTACTAATGTGAGAAAATCTGTACTTATAAAGTAATCAATATTATTTGGAATTTGTATAATGTACATTGAATTATATCCATAAAGGGATTGTATCATTGACAGACATCCATTTGGCTTGGTACTTACAGAAGAAAATATTTTTCACTTTTCGTAATTCATATAATGCATACATATTTGTATCAGTTTCATAGTTAAGTTATGAGTATGTGAATGGAACATCGTATTCTTTTAAATAAAATAATAATTCAATTTTCACACAAGGCCTTGTGCATACCTGAATTTACATGCAAATTAGTTTTCGCTTTCCATAGCATCTCCTACTCTCAGTATCGTATTAATAGTATTATATCTGTCATTTTTAGAAGGGTAATTCAGTTGCTTAATGTATATAGAATCGTTGTTGATTTTAGTAATTGTACGCTTTAATTTTGTAAAAATTAAGGGGATTTTTTTTTATCTTGTAGTCTGTCATATGTGGTACACAAATTATTCATACAGGCATGTATTTGTATAATTTTATATTTATTGTAATTTCGCTATTTCATCTTCAACAAAATTGATGGCTAGATATATTGTGTAAATACATCAGGCTCGCCTTTTATTTTATGTTAAATAAATATTTTTTCATGTAACTTGCATTTATTTGAATCCTGTCCCCAATACCTGACAACGATAATGGTAGAAACTTTTTTTCATTGCCTAACATCGAAGGTGTCGTGTACGAATAAATTGCGGTCTATGTATGTGGAAAAAAATGTGTAAACCTTTGGTACGTTTGTTACTCTTCATTCGAATGCTAAAGTTGAAGTTACATACAAAAGTAAAGCTCTCTTTATCTTTGTCTCATTCAGAAAAAAATCCTCTTGATTGGTTCCTTCGATATCGTTAAAACTTAAGGGCGCCCCCGTTAATCATTGCATGCTATCATTTCAGAGTCGTATTTGTATGACTAAAATGAGAACCCCATAGTTTGATTTAGAGTGAGATGAAAGTAAATGACTGTACCTGGTGAAGTATGTTGTACTAATGAATTCTTTATAAACTGTCTGGTGCGCTGCAAATGTGAGAATTGAAGATGTTAACAGTGTTACTTGCATTTTTTTGTGAACAACGTAGGAGAATGTTTTTTGGCGGAACGATCTCGCAACGCCTTGCTTAAATGTCTCAAACGCATCTGTATTTTATAGAAATGGACGACACAGAGAGCAGCCATAGTTCTTCCCAGCATGTGCCATACAATTCCACTCACTCATTGGGCATATCCAAGATATCACAGTTACCTCCGCAAACGGCTACCGCAACTAGTAGCAAAGATAATTCTCTTAACGTGTCCTGCGGGAACGTAGTAATGTTAACTGAGAGTTCGCACGGCACGAGAGCTGCCTCGTCGTCGGTGATAGTCCCATTTAGCAATCACAACTCGGCAACGTTATTACCTCTATCGAACAAGCTGAAGACATCGCACAAGCCCATGAGGACGATGCCAAAAATCACAGTCAACCCATCCAGCTTGCAGAGATTCCAGAGAGCAAAGCCTCAGGCGGTGCTGAAGAAGAACGGCAACGACATAGACGACGATTTGGGAAACATACTAGATATTCCGATAATATTCGCCAAGGACGATGATAATTTAAGCGCCATCGACAAGGTGCCGTCGTTCTCGCAAGTGTCGTCAGCGGTAGACTCGTACGAAAGGAACGCCTCCAAGCTGAACAATACAACCAAGGTTGTTCTCATAAGTAACAAGCAGGATAAGCTGCCGCAAACGGCTAACAAACTAGTAACCACCTCGGCGCATACCATCATATGCCCCAATGTACCTGCACAGAATATGAATCATGTGATACTGCAGACGAGACCACAGAATCCTACAGTCTCTGCTAAAGCAAGATCAGCAATTCCGTTATCTGGCCGTGCGAATCATCCCACGATAAAGTATACAAAGATCATACTGGCGAAGAGAAACACGCTGCAGTCGTCGCATCAGAGCGATAAGGGCGAGCAAATTATGTCGACGAAGAGTCACCAGAAGATTGGCATGCCGAAGTTGTTGGACTTAGGGAAGAGCGAGCATCATTATGCACAGGCACCGTCGAAAATGCTGACGCAGTATCAGGACGGTTTCGCTGACGATATGCTTGAAATTGAAGATGCCATCAAGACTAACATTATCGAGCGGAAATCTCTGAGCATACCTGAGATAGATCTGACGTCGCCAACGAAATTCAACGATGCGAATGAGACGTTGGGCGAACGAATTTTAACTGAAGAACAGCAAAGAAGTGCGGGCCGTAATATATTATTTAATTCGATTGAGCAGTAAACTTAATCTGGTTATTTCCCCTGCTTCGACTTGTTAGAGTAATACACTGTAAATTCTAAGGTTGGTCATCCAAATATTGTACATGCCCATAATGTATAGGATAAGCAAATAGAAAGAACAGAATACGGTACGGTTGTAGTAAAAGTGAACATTTGGCAATCGGCTTTGATAACAGTGATATTTTTCAAACCATCATTATTGAGGATTTTTACCAAAGCAACATTAAATAATAGAAGACTTTATTTTTAGATACTATTGTAATATGAGAAAAAGCGTGTTTGCTTGAACAGAATAGTTGGTGTTGCTTTCAGAAATTCCCGTAACGTGGAAAGGTAATCCGATGTGTTTGTTGTTATTTGAATTGAAATACTAAAAAGTTATATGTACAGTTACATAGAGTTTGCATAAATTGTATAAACTATTCCAAAGATAGAAGGTATATTTCGAAAAGGGTAAAAGTTTCAACGTAATTGTTACTTTTTTCGACTAATTCTTAACATGTTCTTTTGGAACACGATGTGACTATTCTATGATAGACTGCTAAATATATTGAATGAATTACCGCACCGAAAGTATAACTTGCTGTTTCAGATTAATTTTACTACAGTGTATCTATTGATACGGAACTATCAACGACAAGTGAAAACTATTTGCATACAACTTGGGTTTGAAATATGCTCTTAGTAATATTGCATTTATTTTTCGGTTACATGGAACGATTGCTGATGAAACATTTGACAAATACCGGAACATAATAACACTTGCATACTCACTTTCTCGTTTACGGTTTCGTGTTATTTATTACACTGTAATATTTTCAGCTAGGCATAAGTATGGAATTTTGCAAAGTTTCTGTAGAAAATATATAAATGCTTTAGCAATGTATAAAAAAAAAAATTCAACTTTTTACCTGTAATTGCATATAAACATTGAAGTGAACTCGTAAATAAACTAGTTCAGATTAAAAGAACAAGATGTACAAATATGTATAATTTCTTATTTATCATTTATACAACACCACAGTATGGAAATGTGTATGTATACTTCTTATTGATTCTGCACATTCGCAATACTTCTAAGATTGGGAATGTTTATAAATTGTTATAAAACAGCCTCACCATCTGTTGCCGTGAACACAATATATATCTTTCTACTTAACTCAGGTCCAACTTTTCGCGCTGTTGTGAGTGGTCCTGCTGCTCTTCTAATCTGCAATTAGCAATATAGGAGAGAGAGAGAGAGAGAGAGAGAGAGAGAGAGAGATTATAATTTTGTGCACATTTCAATAAACTTTTGTACGAACTATGCTTATTGTTATATATTGGTACACAAAAGTGCCATAGATGTATATAAAGACTAAAATGAATTCGTTTTTACACTTACAGGAATGTCTTTCAATAGAGTAACACCCTCTGAGTGTGTACAATTCTTATAAGCCTGGAAAGAAAAAAGAACAGTTAAAATTTGTATAGCTTGAATCGGTAATTTCAAAAATAAATACATGAACGATTATTAAGAGTTTTTGAATACTTCACTTCTATCAGCAGAGCAGGACTTGGATATACAGAGCAGATCGCTTCTGCTATTTCAAGACTTGAATTATTGAAGTCACAGAGTTGACGCTGCCACAGTTTCTTTAAACCATTACCATTCTGGTCTACTTTCACAGTATCTGTTTCATCTATCATCGCGTACCATTCTAACTTATCTTCTAGCTTCTTTTGTTTCTCTAGTCTATGTGGTCTCTGTGCGATGCCCTTTGTATAGGTATAAATCATTAATGCCAGATCTGCTGGAGTATCTATGATTCTATTATTACATTTCTTCATTATTTGAAGACGTATCAAGCTAATATCCAATTGGTCTCTAGATATCTTTGGAGCAGTTGCGAATGACTGCTGACTTGGCTGGTCTTTACTTCCTTTTGCATTCTTATGTTTTTTCCAATATTCAAAATAATTGTCCATACCAAACACAACTAAAGAAACATCACAGTTTGATGTTAGAGTTTTAATGCTTGAAACAAAGGTGTCTAATGTATCTTCTGCTACTTTCTCTACTGTATCATACCAATTCAAGATAACTACAATGTGATCCTCTACTTGTGTATCACTTATTGTTTCTATTTCGTTGTCTTCATTGACAATATAATTCTCACATGTTCGTTTCCAGATAACACTATTTGGAATTAATTGTGAGCACATACTGTAATGTATATTATCACTTTCCAACATGGTAACAATTTCACTGAAATACGCAGAATCCTTCATACCTTCATCTAGAACAACTTCTACAAATTTGATACAATCATCACCCTTGGCATTCCTTAATTTTCTTGAGGCTACTTCCTTCAACATTTTTTCTCTCTGACTATTTCCTTGAGCTTTTTGTTTTATATTTTTACGCTTCATTTGCTCTTGATTGCCGACAGCTTTCCGTGCTGTTTTCTTATTGTTTGTCCTTGCTTCAGTAAGACTAGGCTCTTTTACAATCTTTTCAATACAAACACGTGGAGGTTCGTCCTCTGAATTAGATGAATCAGACATGCAATGTCCCGAATATTTGTAACGTGCATTGTTTGTTTGGATACTGATAACAGATGTACTAGGAATAGCCCAAAACTTATCAAGTTCATCATTAAGTTCATTTTCAGACACTTCCTTGTACTGATCACAATCTTTGAATGCATCTGTTGGGTCTGTATCAGCAGTGTAACGGAATTGAACTTCTGGGAAATTAAAATCGTCAGATGAGGAACCATCTGATAGCTGCCGTGCCTTTGCTCTACCTTCCTCTGGACAGAGACTATTTTTATTAACAGTTTGTGTTAAACAAATTGAATCGTCTGAATCACTTGTAATCACAATCGTAGACATTTTGTTTGATGATCCAGTACAGATTCATTTAACGGAGATATTATCAAATGTAATAAGGTACCTTATGAAGTCGTAAGTACAACTTTTACATCAATCTGCAATTGATAATAATGGTTCTTATCATAATTTAATTTTAGTATTACAGCGCATTTGTATATATTTTAATTCTTTAAAAGAATAACGTACCCACGCAAGTCAATAACATAAGATGTTCGGTGAACAAGACGAAGAAAACAATTAATACTTTACCAATCGCCAGATTCTTCGTCTTGAAAACAAATGAAAAACCATCGTCGTTATAAAATTTACGTCGTCGCACGAAATAAAGCATCACGAAGAAAACTTAAATCTTACGTGACATACCGCATGCGCGCGAAAATGTATAGTTGTAAGAACTACTGGTAACAACTGCTGATTATCGTATACAATACAGGACGCCTGGAATAAATCCAGTAGTAACCGCACGATATTACCGCCATATCTGTTCAATATACCGATAAATTTAATTCTTCAGAATTCTTTCATATAATTGGTCCCCGGCAATAGGTCGAAATCACGTTTACACCATTTGAATAATATTATTTTACTCTATGGAACATCTTTTGCATCACGCTATTTTTAAACATACGAAGTTTTCCCACTTCTTAGAACGAAGCGTAATTCGCTGCATTTCGTATTTTGCCGCCACGTTGTTGGCAGCGCCGAATGCACCGAAGCATCCAATGAGAATTCGATATCCTACTAGTAAGAACTGTTCCAAATATATAGTTTGCCGTACGGTGGCTTCGGTTTCGGGCGTAGACCGGCATCGTTCAGCTATCCTGCTTTTAACTCGGGCGGAAATCATGACGTCATGAGTAAAGAGTGGATGACAAATGGGTGATGCATCGAAATGATATCGGATTCCACGCACCAGTGCCAGATTTCATGTGATATATACGTAGCAGGAAATTAGCCCGGGTGAACGTAAGTTTACCAGCGATCCTATTAATTACAAACATTTTTCCCTTTCATGAAGGTAAGGATAGAGTATCCACTCGGCATTACCACCCTGGGTACGAGCGACTGTCAACTCTCTGAAAGGCACTCGTAATGTTCACATTTCCTTTATGACGATTGTTACTCGCGCTCTGGGCGCATCGGCGCTCTTTATTTCGAACGAGAACGTTCGCTTGTTCCGTTGCGTTCCCGATCTATAGGCAATCTCGTCATTTTCAAAAGCCACTTACTCGAGAACATGCACGAAATAGTAGGGGTTCAGTTAATGCTCTGTGAACTAGTAATTTTCGTACATTAGCGCTGTACGTTTAATTTCGGGAGCAGAAAAAAAAATGTATTTATGCATCTTATTTAGGGGGCATTGCAATTTACATATCAAGCTAGCTTCATGTGTAATGTAAATTGTCTATAGGTATTGAGTAAAACAATTTATATAAATCATCAAACATTTCCTCTCCCTAAAAGAAAAATGATCTAGGAAGTAATATGAATATGCTATATTATGCGTTTCCAGAAGATTGTTGATTAACCCAGCAAAAATGTCAGATCATTTTGGTCCGATTACCCTAAAATGGGATCCCAAGAATCTGGAGATTCGCACTATGTCAGTGGAAAAGACATTGGAGCCTTTAGTATTACAAGTAACGACTCTTGTGAATACAAAGGGTCCTAGTAAAAAGAAAAAAGGAAAGTCAAAGCGAGCGAGTGCTCTGGTTGGTACAGTTGAGAAGGCCACTGCTAATTTCATAGAGAAAGGAGAACAGATTGCATATGAAAATCCTGACATAACTGTTGAAATGTTGAGTGCAGTCGAAGAAGTTAGAAAAACTGGGGCTGCCATGAGCATTGCTGCTAGGTATTTTATATCATTAAAATTTGTATACTCTTGCGTGTACCATTTTTTCAACTGATCTTTATTAATGTAATGTCTTCTTTACCGTGAAAGACCACAAATTAATACCATTTCATATGTACATCTATCGTACAGAGAGTTTTCAGAAGATCCTTGCTCATCTCTGAAAAGAGGTAACATGGTTCGTGCAGCAAGGAACTTACTGTCAGCAGTAACTCGTTTGCTTATCCTTGCTGACATGGTAGACGTTCATTTACTGTTGAAGTCTCTACATGTCGTTGAGGATGACCTGAAAAAGTTAAAGAACGCTTCGTCCCAAGGCGAGCTGCTAGAGAATATCAAGCAGTTTGGCAGAAATGCGTCAGAGCTGATGAATCAGGCGGCTAAGCGTCAGCAGGAACTGAAGGATCCACAGCTACGTGATGATTTGGCTGCGGCCAGAGCTGTTTTGAAGAAGCACTCTACAATGCTTCTCACTGCCTCGAAAGTCTATGTTCGACATCCGGAATTGGCTGCTGCCAAAGCAAACAGAGATTACGTTCTGAAGCAAGTTTGCGAAGCTGTGAATACTATCAATGACGTTGCTCAAGGCAAGACAACTGACAGCCAGCATCCTTATGATGGGCCAGGGGAGCTAGCCGCCGCACTGGATGATTTCGACGAACGAATGGTCATGTCACCGTTGGCGTACAACGAAGTGCGCACGAGACCCAGCCTCGAAGAGAGATTGGAAAGCATAATTAGCGGCGCGGCATTGATGGCGGATTCCTCGTGCACTCGCGACGAGCGTCGAGAGCGAATTGTCGCCGAGTGTAATGCTGTTAGGCAAGCGCTTCAGGACTTACTCAGCGAATACATGAATAACGTAAGTATATACGCAATTCCTTATTTCTCCTATTCAATACTTATCCAGACACATGAAGAATTTCATGAACAGTAAATGAAAGAAAAATACGTACATCGTATATTTTCGATATTGATGTAAAGCATATGTATATCAACGATTTTAGAACATCTATTTCTTTACTGTGTCACTTATGGTTTAGTTTCATATTTTTCTAGTCCAACGCATTGCGCATTATTTAATGCGGATGTTAATGTTTTCCCAATTAAAGTTATTTGTAAGACCTAGCTAAATTTGTTTTGGATCATACAGTATGATTATTTTCGTATACGTGTATTTGCGGCAAGGTATGAGTTGCCTACATTGCCGCGTAAAGGAAGCTGCCTTGATTCATTTCTGTATATCTTGTTACACGTATTCTATTGATTTATTTTTGTTCGTGGTCGCAGTTACAGCTCGCTCGGGGTGGGAAACGGGTAAATATCTTAAATATCCCTACTTGTTCCTTTGCACTTTGTTGCATATTATTTACAGTTTGTGTTTTACGATTGAGCTATTATAATGAGCCTATTTTTTTTTGTACTGTTGCATTATCTCACACATACTACTGTTGCGTTTGCGGCGTTCGACTGGCACTAAAACAAAGTACCTTTAATCACTCTGCGTTCAGGGACTATTACGTATTGCCTAATTCAATGCACAATTACAATGGTGCAGTAGTAAATATTACATTGTAGAAAACGTATTAATCAATTAAACTTACGAGTATGATCTAATGCTATATTGCAAATATTTCGCTACGAATAGTATATAGTTGCAGACAGCATTTATTCCACAGAATTTTACACAAAAATTTGAGGTATTCACGCATATTGTAAACGTCCTATCGCTCCTGCTCATTACAGGATATCTAGTCTTTCGTGTAGTACTTTTTTTGTATTGCAACAAAAGGCTTCATATGTCGTAAAATTGCATAGTACAACATCAGCGTTTGGTATAACGATAATAAACTTGCTTATTTTTCTGATAAATTCAGTTAATTCTTTAATAACGAACTATTTCGTCAAACTGTCGTGACTGATCAACAAATAGCTGTTATTAATTGCCAAATTACTACGTATCTGAGAATATTGAAACGTTTGCGAATAACCATGAATTGCTAAGTCTATGAATAAAAGAACGCGATTGTTGATGAACAGAATGCGTTAGATTAATATGGTATCGTCGACTAATTCGTATAAACAAACCTTGACAGATGGGTGTTAAAGAACAATCAGAGGGCTTAGAGAGAGCAATAGATCACATGTGTAGAAAGACGCGTGATCTGCGTAGGCAGTTGCGAAAAGCTGTTGTAGATCACGTTTCCGATAGTTTTCTGGAGACAAGTGTACCGTTACTGGTTCTCATTGAAGCTGCAAGGAACGGCCGCGATAAAGAGGTCGAAGAGTATGCTTTAGTCTTTACAGAACATGCCAATAAGCTGGTAGAGGTAAGATTGCCTTGATTTCGTGTATCAGCATACAAAATTGCCCTAATAATCAATCGTATGGATTTAGGTTGCCAATTTAGTATGCAGCATGTCAGGCAACGAAGACGGTGTGAAGATGGTCCGGTATGCTGCGGCACAGATTGAGAACTTATGTCCGCAAGTGATAAACGCCGCCCGAGTTTTGGCAGCGCGAAATCGTTCTAAGGTAGCCCTGGCCAATATGGAGGTATTCCGTCAGGCATGGGAGAATCAAGTGCGAGTACTGACGGAGGCCGTGGACGATATAACGACCATCGACGATTTCTTGGCGGTGTCTGAGAATCATATCTTGGAAGACGTGAATAAATGCGTGTTGGCGCTACAGGAGGGCGACGCCGACACTTTAGACAGAACGGCGGGGGCGATACGCGGTCGTTCCGCCAGAGTTTGCAACGTTGTTCAAGCGGAAATGGACAACTACGAGCCATGTATCTACACCAAACGAGTGCTCGAAGCGGTGAAAGTTCTGCGAGAGCAAGTGATGCCAAAATTTGCACAAAGAGTAGAAGTCGCTGTAGATGCTTTAGGTAGTAATCCGGCGAAGGACGTGGACGAGAATGATTTCATAGACGCGTCCCGACTGGTCTACGACGGCGTCCGTGAGATTCGACGGGCTGTACTTATGAATAGAGTAAGAATTGCGTGTATCATAGAACGGCTAATAGATTTTGCAACGTATGTATATAAGCTGGCCACTCACAATATTCATGCACTTTAGGCGGACGAAGATTTAGATCCGGAGGATGTGGAATTGGATGAGCACTACACACTAGAGACACGTAGTAAGTCCAGCGCTCAAACAGGCGAACACGGGGTTGACGAGTATCCGGAGATCAGCGGCATTACAACGGCTCGAGAAGCTATGCGAAAGATGCCGGAGGAGGATAAGCAAAAGATTCTGCAGCAGGTGGAGTACTTTAGGAGTGAGAAGCTGAAGTTCGACAAAGAGGTCGCCAAGTGGGATGACGCCGGCAACGATATCATAGTCCTCGCCAAGCATATGTGTATGATCATGATGGAGATGACGGATTTCACACGCGGTCGTGGTCCTCTCAAAACGACCATGGACGTGATTAATGCCGCGAAAAAGATTTCTGAAGCCGGAACAAAGCTTGATAAGCTCACTCGGCAGATTGCGGATCAGTGTCCGGAGAGTTCAACAAAGAAAGATTTGTTAGCTTACTTACAGCGCATAGCGCTTTATTGCCATCAGATGAACATCACTAGTAAAGTCAAGGCGGATGTTCAGAACATTAGTGGCGAACTGATTGTGTCCGGATTGGACAGTGCAACGTCTCTTATACAGGCTGCCAAGAACTTAATGAACGCCGTCGTTCTGACGGTTAAAGCTTCATACGTAGCGTCAACAAAGTATCCACGACAATCTACTGTCACGGTAAGTGTTAAATAATAGGAATCAAGTAATCCCGCTTGTGTCTAAAGTATTTTAAGGATAAAGCAAAGCTAGGCGCTTGTAATTCGTTTCCCCGTCTCCCATTTTATGTCACACGATGTTTATGAGGAAACGAATAGGTATAATTTATATTACGATATATGCCATTGCTAACGTGTACAAAACCTCTGCTTTTTGCTTACTATTGCTTCTGGATCGCACAGTATGTAAGTATCTTAAACTCGAAAACTGTCCATACGCTATAACATAATAATGTATTTAAAGCAGGCCTGGCCAAGTTGTGGCCCGCGAGCCACACACAGACAGCACACAGTCGCACATGTTCCCTTGGCCCCGCTCGCCAGCGCGGTCTCGCCGAAGGAGAAGTGAAGTGTAATATTTACAACAACAGTCGAACATCGAAGAGGTAGCCAGATTTCTGAGCAGTAGGCATAGAGGGGGCAGTTCTTCGCCGGCGTTACCACGCTGGCGAGCGGGGCCAAGGGAACATGTGCGACTGTGTGCTGCCTGTGTGTGGCTCGCGGGCCACAAGTTGGCCAAGCCCGATTTAAAGTATCGGAACAATATGGTAGTAACTATTTACTGAATTCGAATTATCCACTATTGTATAAATGTTGCGACGCGATCAGTAGGTCACTACCTTGCATTGCATTTACGCACACACCACATCAGAAGGCAAAACGCTGATTCCATGCGCCTCTCGGGGTCAATGCCATTACTCACATATTACGTCAAGAAATCATATGTTCGTTGGAAAAAAACAAGCACCTGCTCCAGACGCACTTCCTAGGAATGCGTCTGTTTTTCGCCAGCACGACTGTCCCCACCTCACGCTTCAACCCATCCACACTTACACACCCAACACATTTACACGAGCTCATTTTGACCAATACCAATATTCGTTTCTGCGCACCGCAATCAATGCTTCGACAATCGATACCATATCGAACATTCCAGAAGCGTCTCTCGTAGCGAACGGACGAAAGAGAGATCGTGTACACATAGCAAAGAAAGCTATCTATACATAATCGATTACGAAATAAGAGCCATATCTTTAAGTAGACGTGGTTCATCCACACTCATTGTGAGTGTTAACAATAAACGTATATGCACAAGCTACGATTCTCGTTGATGATGTCGGTAAGTTATTATGTTCATAATATTTTTCAGTCTCCCATCGTTGTATGGAAGATGAAAGCACCAGAGAAGAAACCACTAGTTCGTCCTGAGAGACCGGAAGAAGTAAGGGCAAAAGTTCGCAAAGGCTCACAAAAGAAAGTGCAGAATCCCATACATGCACTTTCAGAATTCCAGAGTCCTACCGAGAGCGTATAAGAAGGTTTTACGTATTATTAAATAAGATAAGAAAGAAAAAACTTAATATATAGCATCACCTTTCAGGAGTTTAAAGGCAAGACGTTTTGCTTTCCTTTGAATGCAAAATTGTACATTCTAATATTGTTCCGAATCTGTTCACGGGTATGTTGCACAACATACGCAATGACTATTTTATTTTTTAAATCTCAATCTCAGACAGATCGAACAATATTCGGTACATCTACATCCGAGGAGGCATTTGGAGATAAAACTTTTTGTATACTTTTAAAATTTCATAGGGCACAATTTCCAAGTATCATTATACATTGTAGTAGTTCATATTACCTATACAAATATGAGACATCTTGGTGGTATTCTAGGTACAATAAACTTTTATGAAACTTTATTGAAGTATTTGAAAATAGAACATCTTGTATCGTGTGAAATCGTTACGAATATTATATTCACCTGGGACAGGAAGAAATTTAATAGGAAAGAACATGCGATGTGTGTCAATTTCACGGAGATTTAAACAGTCTAAAAATTGGCCTCCTAACGTAAAGTAGTACAAGATAGAAATTTTAATTGCAGCAGCCAATAAATAGAAAGTATTGCTGCATTTGATCCTCTTAATAAAAACAGTTTGTACGTTTATAATATCTAAATCGGACAGAGTTGGTAGTGCATGTCGCGCAAAATGTTGCAAGATATAGAAGTTTACGAAACAATTTAATTTAACGGTAGGAAGTGGATGAATAGTAATGTAATAAATTTTACGATTAATGAATGTCAAGTACTGCTGAGCACTAATGTATCGAAGAATCGTAAGAGATGAAAAGGTGGCCTAGTTATTTTTGTTTAGAAGAACGTCAAAATACATTGAAGGAATTACACATACAAGTCTGTGCATTATAAAATCGATCGCAGCATTGCAGCTATAATACAAATATTTTTTTCGCTGGTTATGTATATATGGAACGTTCTATATGAGTCTAGTTTTGTTAGAATTCTATAATCGGATTTGTGATTGAAGTCACTTTAGTAAATAGTGTAAATATATAATAAGTTATACGTAACATTCTTTTCCTTCCGTATCTTGCAATATTATACAGCATTATTGCTCAAACTGGAATTGTTTATAATAAATGAGTGTAACTTTTTAAATGCTAGATTGGCATAAATATGAATTTATATCTTTCGCATACTTTAGTATACAGACTGCGTAAATATGTTTATTAAAACAGAAACAACTTCTACGAAGCATGTGTTTCAGTACGAGGGATATCTTCCGTCATTTTCTTACGTCATATATAAATATATATAAATGTACATATATATTTATATATGTTTTTATGGTATATATATAACAGGTACATTATGATTCAGTTTAATGTATTGCAACGTACATATGCAAATGGAATTTTTGACATCCCTTCCATCTCTTGACAATAACGAGGGAAGACGTTTTTAAGAAACTTTTTAAGAAATTTTTTAATATACCGCATAATTATTTATAAACATAAAGGAATCATGTATCCTGAAAAGTTCTGCCGAGTTCATCACAATATCACGCGTTTTAAGCAAGCATTTCAGTTTAAGTACGTTCTAACTTTGCTTAAATCATATTCTACATTTATTTTGAATGACGTTCAATAGACTTAGAATACGCGTAGCAGGACTTCTACTATTCCATAGACACATATCAAGTATTTATGTAGTCCCATACTTCATACCGTTTGTTTATTGATTATATTATTTAATTCATATAAAGGGGCAGCCAGCACTATGTTTGTCAAACTTATTTAATGTAAACATTGTCTTCGACAGTGATGTGAAGGTTGCATTTGCATGAAAAAATAACTATACAGCACGATGATGCAGTTGTTAGAAAGCAACCGAGGAAATTTTTGCGAATAAACACAGTATTGCATTGGAACAATGAGACTGCAGATCGAAGTATTTAACAGAAGTGTACATAAATCATCTTAATTATATACTAACGAGTAAATATTATTACCAATGTTTTTATATTAAAAAGGAATATCAGTCCCTGTTCAATTTGTATGAACATCTGTGTTTTATCTATGACGAAAGGATGTATAATAATTTTATGTAAGACACTTTCTTGCATATTACTTAATTTAGGCTAGACAAGATCAAATGGCTTTTAATTAACATCGCTTAAATTTATATTTACAAAACTATTTAAGACGTTCTATATTGGATTATATAAAAGCATATCCGTAGTGAACCGTTCATATGAAGGAGAAACTCTTAAGCGTGCACTCTAAACGATCGATATTTCCACATATGCGAATGGATTATAAGTACATACAAATTTGTAATGGAAGCCCACTTACTTTAATGAGAAAACCATCGTGCATTTCTCAATGTGTTCAAATTGCGCAGCTACGTATAAGTGTAATAAAAAAAAAAAAGAATCGATCTACGTATCCAGTTTCTAAGTTACAAATATTATCATTGAAAAACGTAGTGTTCACTAAATGAGAAATTATTCGTTAGCCATTGGTAACTCCCATAGGATATGTTACGAATGAGACTTTCCTTTGCAATAAAATTCTAAAATAAAATAACACTCGACACGAAACATGCTCTTAATGTGTTCTTGATTGTCTTTTTGCAGAAAATTGATTTGAGAGTATAAGCACAGATAGAGATTGGCAACATTAGCGGACATCCGACATGTTCCCTATCTAATACTGATTTCAGTAAATTTATTG
The DNA here is from genome assembly GCA_963942575.1 of Priocnemis perturbator. Classification (NCBI taxonomy): domain Eukaryota; kingdom Metazoa; phylum Arthropoda; class Insecta; order Hymenoptera; family Pompilidae; genus Priocnemis; species Priocnemis perturbator. Next base: position 8,397,991 of record OZ012652.1, read on the forward strand.
ATTGTGCATGTTTATACAGAGTATATGTAAGTTAAATATGTGATACGTACGTAATAACGATGTAATATTACAGAATCATTCAGCTTAACTTTGATTCCTGTAGCCATTAAATATGCTTCATTTATTTTCATCGTCGACTAATTTAAAGTATAACTGTACGTTCTAGCTGTACAATATGTCGAGACATGTGAAGAGTAGGGAATGAATTTGAAACAATGTAATTTCTGCATGAAGTATCTGATATGACTTTGACAAATATGGATAACGACTCGTGTCATTACAGCAAAATGTGAATTGACTTTTGAGTACACTGAAATTAGTTTTAAGGCATAGTTATGAATAGAATGTGTAGCGAATAATATGTTGCCAAATACAAGGTGATGCTTTTCAGATAATCATGTTATTGTTCATTACACTTCCAACACGATGGACGCGCAATGAGAAGTTTATCTCCTCCGGGGAAGTGTAGAGAGTGATGTTTTTAAAGGTGTGTCGTGAAGAATACGCATGTGAATTCGGTGACACCATTTCAGAATCACCGTGCAACGAAATGTGATCCTTATGTAAGGCGGTAAATGATCCACAACTTTCACTTCATACATACATCTGTATTTCACGTTATGCTACAGGTTAAATGCTACAAAAAAAAAAGAAATAAGGGAATTAAGTGAAAAAAAATCACAAATGCGAAAATTTACCGATGACGACAAGATACATTGCAATAACGGTGTTGCGCACATGATACCTATTCCGTGTTGGTATAATCATTTTTCCCATCTTAATTCACCATACATATCGTTATTCAAAATAAAGGAAATAATGATCATGATCAACAGTATTTACCATATTTGATTAAACGTTACATAGCAATAAAACTACACTCTTTTTCTTTTATTTTTCTTTGTACTTTTTTTTGCATTTAAAGAAATATTAGAATGATAAACGTTCGCAAATCCACAAACGACTATTACATTAATGAAGTATGTGCGAGATATCATGTTAATCAATGCAAGTTACATGGTCAATGTTCATTTGTGAATTTGCGTGACTATTTTGTTATAGTACCGCTCCATATGGTATTACAGACGATTAGGGTAGGGTCGCTTAATTTTTAACGCAGGTATGCAATGATAACACACTCTGAATGTACACAGAGTGAAGGCAGGAACAGTTGAAGACAAAAATTAACGTCACTTCGAATGAACGCGTTGAAACTTGACTCAATTTGAGACAGCTTGAACAAAGGAAAGTTCGGTGTCTATGCAAGCGACTATTATGCAATATTGTACAATGTGAATGTAAGAGTTTCGACTCCTTGGATCTCATCCAAAAGTAGTGGCTACCAACGCGGTGTAATATAGGCGTGCTATAAAAATTCTCGGTTTAAAAACTTCCAAGTCAGATTGAAATTGACATTGATTAAAACATTACACGTATACGAATGTAACTATGACGTATGTTGTCGTTTTTTTGTTTTCGTTCACACCTAATAATTGTTTATAATTGATACATGATCCGTCGCAGAGTCATATCGGTATAGTTTTGCACTATCGTAAACCGCTCGGATTTCCTTACGACAAATTAAACGTTAATCGACTGAGCTAGTCCAGTTTTTCTTTCTGTTCAGCGCTATGTTATAGTAGAGGGAGAGAATATTTTTGCTTGTCCACTGGTTGCCGTACGGAGAATTACGTTTAGCAATGTAATGGTAGTATTGAAAATCCGTATGAGACTTAGCTGAAGACTTGAACCTAAAATATTACAGATAACAAATCAGTCTCAAATCAGTTTTGTATGTTGTTGAAATGTTTGCAGTTCTTATTGCACTAAGTATGCTTCCCGCTCGAATGGAAATATTTCGAGAGTTCCCACAATGTTTCTCCTCAAATTATCATCGTATTTTATGAATCATGGATTACAACAAATTGCAAGACAAAATTGTAAGGAACGAGTAAAGGGAATTCGAATAAGCGTAATAAAGTTGTGATGCTTTAAATGTGAATAACCGTAGTAGTTCAGTAAACGTGTTGGGTTCATTGTAGCTACAGCGGTTGTCAAATTTTTGCTAAACTACGTTACAAACGATGTAACGCGCATTGATCACATACGATCATCAATAAATTATTAGTATATATAACAAAATTGTTATCCGAATGAAAATATCGTTGATAGAATTTGTTAATGTTTATGCTCAATAACTCATCGGGTAACGACAGATAATGTAATTGGTAAAATTCAGTTTCGACGTTTGTCACATACACCCGAATTCTACCAATTTTTACGTCATACGTGAATCCTATATAATACAATTAGGAAAAAACCGAATTGTTTTCTTTAAACTGTCGAACAAAATCAGAAAAAAAGTTTTTGTTAAGACGTCTCTGAAGCATAGAGAAAATAGTCTTCTTTTCGGAATGTTCATAATGAAACGCTCCTAAATATTCACGACGAGTAAATAGAACTGAAGCTTTTAAGGCATATTTAAACAGCCGATTCCTTGGAATTCAAGTCGATAGATATATGGCATTCATCACTTACAATATCTGCGTTCCGATAAGGGTATAATCTATAATTTATTCAATTTTGAAATGTCATCTTATAGAAATTGTTCTAAAAGGTAAGTACGCAATGTGCTGACCCTCAGTATCGCTAAGAAGAGCCGTAAAGAGAGTCCCTCACAGCCTGAGTAAGACTTTCATTTGAGATCTTTTAAGTCTATTGAGTGAACGCTGACAGAAGACTCAGTGTCTGTTTCAAATGTATGTTCACAGTATGAAGAATCTCATAAAGTTGTATGTAGAGATGTAAAAAAATGGTTGCCGATCACCTGACAGATTTCAAGGTGCATTGATAACATTTGTACATAGAGCATATATAAGAAATGTCTTGACATGAAAATAGGTGTCGTCACTTCGTATGTTTTCATGATATAACCGAAAGTTTCTGTCGACGATTATGCAAAGGATAAATCGAGATATACAGTATGTCTTATAAAAGGAACACTTAAAGAAATGTCTTACTGGCAAAGGAGATATGAGGCTAAAGGCACAATGATAGCACTAAAAGCCAGATTTAAAGACCGATTTTAAAAAAGTTCTAAGATATTTGCATCTCTCTTAGGGTGCACTGATCTGAGCGTTAATCGTTTACGATTATGCTTTTGTAATATATAGCTTTAATTAGCAGAAGAGCTAGGTTAACGCATTACTTTAACTCAAGGATAATTATCAAACCATACCAGCGCATACACAAAATGCTTGATAAATAATTCATATAATTTATGTAAGGAATATGATGATAAAATTTCACCCTTGAAATTTCATCATTTGATTGGGTAGTACCGGACAAAAACTATAGATTGGAAACCCCGTTATTGTTTTTGCTTTGTTTTTTTTTGTGTACCCCATTAACCATTGTATTGAGTGGGGGGTGTACACAAAGTGTTAAGTATCCACAATATCATATAATATTCTCTCGTCTATAAAAACATGAGTAACACACTTTTACTTTTGCCGTGATTATACAAATGATCTCAGTTACTCTGGACGTCATGTAATAGTATTACATGCCGTCCAGACAACATGTTTCCTCACATCATTGTACGTATAGTCACAGTCATTCGTTGCTAACAAGATTCAGTTAATACAACTGTATGACTGAGGGTTGTAGATTCTAGCCATTAAAGTAGCCCATATTTATGCAGTTTAAATGAAGGACAGTAGGGCCTCTACGATGATTCCGCCGTGACTTCTGGCGGTGTACTTACAGGCGTCACTGCTGACTTGAATGCTGGAATAAACTCAGCAGCGTCTGGATTTAATGTACTCTGTAAAACAAGTTTTGACCTATCAAATCTGTTCTTTGAGAATAGAGAACATCAGTGTCGATAGATTCCTGACAATTACCTCCTTGGCAAGGTCATCCTGCACTCTCAGGCAATTAAGCTGTTGACAGAGTTCGACTCCATTATTGTCTGGCATACTTGTCGCCGTGGACCAAGCCATAGAATTTATATTCCTTTCGTGTTGATTTTCATCCTCCAACATCGCCTCCAAGCATTCTTCCATTAATTCTTCTTCCTCTAATTGCTGGAGCACCTGTAGAAATGCATGGAACGTTGTTTGACGGTAACACACAACAATATAATATCAAGTTTCACACGTAAAGTCACTCTTGCAAGACCTGTTTATCAAACTCTTCTTCGTTCTCCATCCACAAGTACTCTGAAAAGTCTGTATCTGCTACAGCTTGGACATCAGTCTCTGTGTCCAAGTTATTGTCTGAGTAGGATATGATACCACTTTCGTGGCCATAGTATCCGTTCCCGGAGCCACCACTATTTGGAATCTTCATTTTCATACCAAATTGATGTTCAGAAATCGAGCAAATAATTCCCTGCGAAACCATATTGGAAAATATTTTACTCTTTACACAAGATATAAATAACTAGGAGGAGATACTTTCAAATCGGATTCAAATCACTATTGACCAGGTCTTTGTACGTTTTCTCTAACAAAAGAAACTTGCTAACAGTAGTCGAACAAAAGGAATGCAGAATTGCGCTGTTACCAAGCTATAACATTCTTTACATAGATTTCCCATATGTGAATTTATACGTGAATCAGTTGGCTTTGTGCAAAAATAAATGATACAAATAGACTATCTAAATACCTGATACGATATGCTTGCAGAAATCTATCAGAGGCAAGTTGCTCTTTACGCATATGAAAGGACAGTGTTAACAGGCATTCTATTCGAAACTCGTAAGACAAACTGTGTCACGCGTGCACGGATCGAAAGTTTTGAAAAGTCCCTGATGAAATTTAACCTTGAACCCTTGAAGCCACCTTGAGACAACAAACGAGGTGTTTAAAGCGCGGCTGCTCCGTTTACACATATGGAATCGCGACGTGGAACGTCACGCGTTCACGGCACCGACAGAAATTCGCATTTACCTTGAATTTTGCGGCGAAATGCGTTAAATACTAAGAATTTAGATACGTTCCTTTTACCGGTTCATAGTAGCTGGATATGGTAGAAAATCATTTGACAGATCACTTATGGAGCAACCATTTTTAACTGTCTCTACATATCGCGGCGACTGCGAGGGGAAATTTGTTAGTGTCGCGTATAATGCTCGCTGTATTCGTCTATTGTTATTCCAACAAATATTCGCGATTCGCTCGCGTGGATATGTAAACATACCTTTTGATAACAAGTTTCCGGATGACCTGACGTACAAAACACGATTTACGCAGTTCATGAGTAAAATACGTGTCGTGCAAGGCAAATTAGCGCTTGAAGTGTCGCTGGACGGTGCTGCCATCGTGCAAACCGGAGCTGACAAGGTAATGCTGTGCTGTAAGGTTACCATATTGAACTATAGACTTGTACCTGGAACGAGCACTGCCATGTGTAAAGGTGCAGTCAAGCCGGGCCCGGGTGGGGCCCAAGCCGAGCCGAGGGCCGAGAGAGATAGCTGGAGCGTAAGGACTGGTAAGGATCTTTGTCCTTCGTACACTCTTTCATACTTTCAGCAATTTTCCGTACGGTCAATCCTTTAAACCGCCACACGTGGTGATACGTGAATAAGGGCGAAAGACTTAATATTTACAACTAAATTTCAAACAACTAAAGCTGGTATGACAAAAGAAGTTCAGTAAGGTGTTCCGTACAGCTAGGTAATACAGACTGTGTTTCACAATTTGCAATTTTTCTGCAGACAGATAATAGACCGACACGAGTGTCAGCATATTTAGTGCAGAACGGGCAGAATCCGCAGAAGTCCATCGAAGGCCTGAATATGCTGATACGGACCGACACCAAGGGTGCTGCAGGGTACATCGTCTGCCAACATCAGCCAACACTGGTTGCTGCAGCCTGCAGTGTCAGCATATTTGGATCGAACCAGGTCGAACCAGGTCGAACTTGGTCGAACTCCATCGGAAGTGCCAGTGGTGGGGGAAGCCTCAGCAGGTGTTTAACATGCTGAGGCTTCCCCCACCACCGGCACATCCGATGGAGTTCGCGCCAAATATGCTGACACTGGTTGTCTGGTTGCAAAGCGCATTGACTATATATATATATATATATTTGTCCATACGACACTGTGGCACTGTGGTAAGACTGAAACACAACCCTACGCCCTACACTGCAACGTTCTCTCTCTAACCCGATCGTTTCGAGTTTGACAGTGCTTATTCCAGGTGGTGTTCAATGGTTTGCTTACGTTGTGGCACTAGTGCCCCAAAACGGTGAGACGTAAAAATATTTCCACTGATGACGTCTATCCTATACCTCCTCTGTGGTAGGCGTAATTACGCTTGCTGACAGTGAACAAATCAAAACAATTGACAGTTTTATTGACAGTGTTCTGTCCCCGTTCATCTCGTACGTGCACTTACTTTCATCAGTTGCGGGTTGCGGGAAATAAATTGCATTGTAGGAAAAGTCAGTTTCGAATTAATGTCACAGATGCCATACATTCTTGTACGCGGGAACCTTGCATCCTACGGTCATAGATATCCTTGGAGAGTGCTCGTGTCGGGTCTCAAAGGTAAGTTCTTTTATTATTGACCGACTTGTCAAATTGTTGTGTCTATTTAACTTGCGTACATGTAATATGTGGTTCCGCGGCGGACTATTTAATTCATTATAGGGTGTTGGAATAAAGATTATGCTGTATAACAATGTAATGTTTATGTTTACATGTAAGATGGTGTCACTCGTAAAACTGTATAGCTTTTGTATTTATGTGTACTGATCCGTGACTCAACATGGTCATGTATTGCCTCATGTTATCATTTACAGCAGCAGACAAAAGTTTAATTGTAAGACTGATTTGTGGAAAATTTAATTCCTGGAGCATTTTCAAAGGGTATTTTACATTTGCTGATATTTATTTATTGTGTCTGAAACTATTATTACACTACTGCAGAACCAACACTGTGTATCATTATGAAGTAGAACTAATGCAATATGTGAAATAAATAATACACTCTTTTCAGGTGGAGAATAATGTAAGGTGTTTTTTTTTTTAAATAATCTGAAAGAAAAAGAAAGTGAAAAATATGAGAAACCTTCTTTTTGTAAACATTTAGCAGTCAATATTTTGTCCCGAAACCCTTATTTTTTATGACGTTGGTGTCTTCAACATAAAATTGATTAACTTGACACATTGAACAATGATGATATAATATTATATTTTGTTGCAATTAGGGTATATGTATAACACCGGTCAGAACTGAACAGAAATGTCTTTCAAATTCATTTGTATCGCAACATTAGTATTTGTCCTAATTTATTCCTGTAAGGTCTCTTATGCATAATGCCTTCAATTCATTGCATCTTACCTCACAGTCACATAAAAATAATCTTCAAACCATCATGCTACCGTCATTGTGTTTCAAAGTACCCACAGTGATATATTGAATACCATATGAGAATATTATAAAATAGTTGTGCATTTTTATTCAATTATGATAGATATAGGCTCAAGTGTACACTGTCACACAAAGGCATAAACTTTTGGCTGCATCTGTATATAACTATGTTGATATATATCTTGTTGATATCACATGTTATTTCTCAAATAGTACTGTAACCAGTTTGTCCAATGCATAGAAAATGAATTTTTTTTTATTTTTTTTCAAAATTCGAATCATTCCCCTAGAAATGGTTTAGTCACTTATTGGAATTTTTAGAATGATATTCCTGCACCTATATAAAACAATTCAAATATGAGCAACGTTAATGGAATCATATGTTAAAATTGTAATAGTGACTCATTATGTTGTAGCGTCAGATATAGAGCAATTGAGAAGGTTTGCTTCGGGAGGATATTCTGATGATATGACAATTGTATATTTACAACATCCCTGTGTGATATTAACTGCTCTAGAAGTCCTTGGTTATAAAGTAGTGGCATCCTCAAGCACTAGTGTCAAACAAGATTATAATGAGTACATGTGGACAATGAGGAAAGATTTTGCAGAACCTGAACCTGAACCTGAACCTGTTATTAAAACGGGTATGTCCTAATTCCCACCGATATACTCAATTTCAGTGTAAAATTTATGCAATGAAATTGTTAAAATATTTGTTGCTTACATGTGTAGCTTAAAGATTAGAAACATAAAAGTAGTGTGTACACTATGGTTCAGCAGCATTATCAAATGCTTTGATCCAGCAACACATAGAATATTACTGAAAGTGGGCCGCATAGTATCCACTGCACCATATAACGAGTACCTAAAAATGCAAGCAAAACTAAAGTAGAATTTTTATATAGCTTAGACATAAAAAGTAAAGCCGATATATATCTATAGTTAGACTACCAGTTACTAAAACAGTTTCTTTTTACTCCAATAAATAATAATGAAGTTGTAAGAAACGTTTGCATATCACCATATTAGAAACTTAATAATGCATTTCTTCAATACCCCTTACGACTTGTTCAATTCTCTATTTTCTTATTCTAGAGGTGAAAGACAACGAGGTTTAACAATAATTTCAGAGACGAAATAATGACTCAAACCACAGCCGCCTTAAATGAAAAGTGGGCGAATGTCATGGCTAGCGAGAGTTTTTATTACGTCGGCGTAAAAGGTTCACCATTTGCGACCGACTGTGCCGTGTTTGGTTTAGCCACAGACGAAAGTGTGGCCCTATCAAAACGTTTTCCGAATTCCGATTCGGAACCCCGACTCGTGGTCAATGGCATCATGATTAAAGGTTGATTTATAACTGTGTTAATACTTGTTAAAGCGTGAAACTTTATGTCGTACATATTATATATATTTAGTAGTGGCAACCTTGGCTACATCAACGTGTTACGTCTCAAATGTAGAAGGCACTAGTCATGTTACTTTCAAACACACTTTAAAACGTTTGCTGTGTCGCTGCGTCCTCACTATGTAAATGAAACTTGCTCTGAAGTACTATGGTATTGGATGTTTACAGTTTCACAATTGAATTCAAATTTATTGATTCAATTGTTTCAATCAGTAGCAATGGATGACTTAATATTTCACGGATAAACGTTTTACCAAGTTGATACTTTGGCTACAGTTCCATAGCGCAAATCACGTACACAATTCCTCCTCTATATTGTCCACCATGATTTTTCAAGCACTTGTAAACAAAGTATCTAATAAGATTTTGAATGGCTCATATTAATACCCAAGTAACAACTTTGCATAGTGAGCACAATTGACTTTGTATGAACATTTTAGTTATTATGTTTCCTGTCATTACTGTCCGTGCAATATGTTTATGGAAAGAGGGTTCTGCAAAAATGCAAGTTTATTTGGTCAAATTGAATCCTTAATTACCACATTGCTAACAATTCTAATCAATCTGTAAGCGTTTATTGGTTTGTTTTATTAAAAAGATTGTCAACTGCAGACTGCTTTCATTACTATTAACTTACAATACAAAATTGATTGCAGGACCACCATTTTCCATCATAAATGCTCTAGCTGAGTTGGGGTATCGTGTTATTTGTAGTGCTGGTGAGGCTGAAATTCTCTGGACCTTGCAAAGGGAGCTTTAACGCGATTAATTCTTCTGCAGGTTCACGAGCAAATGACATGCTCTGGTAATAATATGCATCTGTCGTCATTTATGTTGACTAAGTCTGTTGTATTTATCATACATACATTATAAATGAATTAATAAAACTTTTATTCAACGCCGACCGTTATATGGTTAGAAACAACTGTAGCATACAAAATAATAGCAATCAGTTTGAAACATATTTGGGTACAATTGATACACTTTACCCATTATCTTTGCCTCACATTTACATGTGCTTCAGTATTGACACTAGTGCTGTTACATATAATGTACGTAAGATTATGGTATCAAATATGAGGCCTTCTCAAATTGGACCAATTTACGCATTTTTTTTAATCTGACATTACATTTTTAATTACTGTATTAGCAAATACACACACAGTACAGAGAGAACCAGCAAATATGCTGGTGATTATGAAAGTGGTCTAAGTAAAAAATCTAAAACAACTTAACTCTTGGCTTATTTTCTGTTATACCAATTTACTTATTTAGATTATTTTCATATTTACCAGTACAACAGTACTTATATGTTTACTCAGTTCTAGTAACAGATTTTCTCATAACATTACCTCTACCATAACAAACACAATACATAATTATCAATTCAGTTTTAATGTTTTCTGATATGTTATTTGATTGTGTTTTTAAAGCTACCTACAAACATTTGTGCCACGTGCTTTATTTGTAAAGAGCAAATACAAATTTATAAGTGAGCTGTAAAATCAAGTAAAAACTGCTGATTACAAGGAGTTCATACTGTACAATATGATACAAAATTACTTTGATATAACAATAGATCGAAAAGATTGCTACTGCATAGTAGAACAATATAATAAGAAATATGACCTGACCTTCTTTCATAAATTGTCTTTCATGAATATCATGTTGTCCCAAGTGTAATAATGCAAACCGACAATTAAAGTTTTTGTTTTACATTATTAAAATATTCATAGTAAGTGTGTCTAAAGGCTTATGTAACATTTCGTATGCTCAATACAATTACTTCTTGTAATTGGCAAATGTGTATAAACAGTTTTGTCTAAAACATTTATTGTATAAAAAAATGTTATAAAATCATCTGTTACAATATACAATATGAAAGAGAGGGTTTTCTTTATCAAATCATATTATATATTTTATACAAAGGTTGCAACTTAATGCAATGGTTTCCTCACATTAATTATATACATAAAGATCTTTCTCTTCTTCTTAGCCACCGAGATACAAAGTTAGTAATGTAAATCAAAAATTGAAAGCAAACTGTTAAATGAATGTGCTTTCTTAAAATAATAATTAGATTTGTTGTGTAAAATAAATTAAGTAATGCATAATATAATACATATTGTATTACATTGTATTATTTGGCGTAATACAAATAAATAAGTAATTAACAAAGAATATTATAGCGTGTGATTCCATGATGTTATTATCAGAAATCTTAATACTTTATAACAACATTCCTGATATTGGTATCATATTGACAAATCAAGCTTTGTATAATATAATACTCCCAGGTGCGTAATGTAAAGTTATACACATATATCTGGAATGCAATTTTAATTTTCTTCTTCAATGGAAACTATTTATGTGTGTACATTAAAATCCTGCATCCTGTATTATTCATTTATTTGTTCTTTATCGGGTATTATCTTGTGCTTTAAATTATTCTAAAGCAGTGTATAAGTTAATTAATTTCAAGTAATTATTATCAAATTTATTAAAATACTTTTCTGTAAAACACATTGTATCGTTAACACCACTGGATGCTTACATAGGTTAGTTACAATGAATGATATAGTGTTGGTAATGTAGAACAAAAGCGATAATATATTTTGGTACAAGAGTTTTGTTTAAAACAATATAAAATAATATATAAAATTATTTTAACAGTTACTTACAGGTGTTCTAAATGATGGACAAGTCTGATGAACCGAATATCAATCATTCATGCTGTGTATCAAACATAAACTTTGGTGTCCACCAATCTTTGTGTGAGATAGAATTTGAACGAGGTATTTGGTGCGCAGGTAAACATATTTATATCAAATTATCATATTTTAATAATTCTGTAAAAGAAGAGACAGACTCTCTGTTATTGCGTGTGTTGTTTCCATGTACTTACAGCACAATACGGTGACTTATATCGTGTGCAAAAGTTATTAAAGAAAGGTGTGCCTGTAAATATTGAAGACTCAGCCGGTTATCAAGCAATACATTATGCTGCACGAAATGGACATTACAAAGTTTGTGAAACGCTATTAGATAATGGTGCAGATGTTAATGCACATACTAGATGTGGCCAAGCAACGGCTCTCCACAGAGCAGCTGCGCAAGGACATATTGATATTGTTAAATTGTTGTTAAAGTTTGGTGCTGATGCAAATTTGAAAGATGCAGATGGGTGTAACGCCCTACATAGAGCTTTAATGCGAAGCTCTGTCCTGATTTCGAAGCTATTAATTCCACACACTAATATATCCTCTATGGAGACCACTCGACATAATATAGAAGAGTTAGCTAGAACTAATTGCAATGATATACTTCCGCTTATTATAGCACATCAAAATAATGATGAGAAAGCACATCATTGTTGAGACAAATTAATATATTATTTAGAGAAATATATTGAAAAATGAAATTAAGTAATAAAAATAATATTACTGTCGCTCTTTGTTCTATGAAAGAGATCTTTGAGGCTTTCATATCTTGTTAGAATAGTATGAGCAAAAATTGCATTCAATAAAATATGTGACGTATACAAGTTGGTTAATTTTGATAATAAAATTCGAACTATCAGTATCCCACTCACCATATCTACTTATATGTTAAGTATTCCTAGACATCAACATGTACAATCCAATGCTGCTTATACTGGTATTATATTTGATCTACTGATGGGCTATGTCAGGCTGAATGTTTGAAGAAAGGCAAAATATTCATGTTGCTTAACAGTTTTATGAAGAATGACTTAAGTAAAGGACCAGTTTTATTTGAATCCTTGTCTTAAAATTGTTTGTGAATGGAGCCGACTAAGAATAAGGAACAAATTAAAAAGCAATGAACTCATATATAAAGAACAGTTCAGAATGTGATGAGAACAAAAGATGGTAAGAAAATATGTTTGGAGGAAAAAATGAAATGTAAGGCTTTTACCAAAAACAATGTCAAGCTAAGCAGGACAGAAAATCTGGCAGCATGTACAATAACTCACAACGCAAGAGGAGAAAAAGTGTATGCAGTAATAATAAGAATAAGACACCATACGGTAATAATGTTGCATTAGGTTTGTATGAATTATGTACATGTACATTGGGTGACAAAGTTATTGGCATAGACAGAGACCAAACAAGAATATCAACAACTAACATTTACTATACACTAGATACTAATTTCTCTATGAAAATTGAGAGAAATATATATATGTACATATGTAAACACGTATATACATGTTTAGTGTTCTTAGATGCGGGCGGGTCCGTCAGAGCATTTGGGTAAAAAAAAAAGTGTGCTCGACCTGTCATATGTAGACGTCATTCCACATAACCTGCCCGAAGCGAAGGGTCATGCACTTGATATTGAATCGTTCGGAAACGGTCGTCAGTGCTCGGGCGAAGTCGTTCAAGTTCGATGAGTTGCGGTGCGCAGCGCATAAACGGGCCGAAACGGCCGCTGGAGCCCCTCACAACGAGAAAGAGTGTGCTGCCACCTACAGGCATACTTGTCTTCCGTGCGGCTGCAGTCGTTGCTTGTAGCCAGTTGTTTCACGAGTACGACGGGTTGTGTGAGGGTTTCGTCGGTGATTCGGAGTTGCTTCGCGACGAATCGTTAACCGTTTCGCGGTTCCTGTTCAATTGCCTACCTCTTCCCGCGACGAAAGGTGTCGAAGCTCCTGGGTACGCTTACATGTTGATGCGAGTTGACAATTGCAAGCAATGTAACCGTACTGTGACGTCATACGGCTAATCAAGTTGCACATACAAACGCAACGCGGACGCGCACGCTTGTGCACACGTAGAGACCAAGACGAAGACGACGACACGAAGACCGACGACGACGACGAAGCGTGGAGGAGGACGACGACCACGACGAAGACAACTACTATTACTACTCTATACTACTACCATTACTAGTACTATCGGCACTATAGTGTTACGGTTAAAGCACGACAGCCCGGCTAAGAAGAGAATTACGGTAGTGACGACGAACGCTGATAGAGGAACCACATATACACACTACGCATAATTCTGTATACAGCCCTCGGGAGAACGTGCTGTGTCGGAAGGAGTGAGAAGAGAAAGAAATGATATCGTAAAGTGGGGAAGCGCAAGTAAAAAGAAGAGATAGGTGAGATAAGAGAGGCGAAGATATACGTATGTGAGGCAAGAGAGGAGAAGAACCGAGAAAAAAGACGTAAGAGAACGTAAAGACGTATGCGCGTGGGAGGACATTGCGCGCGTGTACACAGATACGCGTTTTTAACCGCACAATCGTACTTGTGCGCTCTGCGCTTCAAAACTGTCAGCTCGGCAGGATGAAGAAAAGGCCACCGACGGTGCGGCAGAAAGTGATGTCCCATTGCACGACCTAGATACACGATCGATCATTGTTTACAGAGGAACAACGATACCTTCGTACACTCTCTATACGTGGCTCGTCTACTCTCATTGACAGGGCTTTCAACACACGTGTGACGAAGTGCAAATTCGAGCGACCGAAAAGCAGCAGCTTGCGTACGCAGTTTTCGTCCCCATGAAGTTCAGCCACGATGCGGAGACGTTAACGAAAAGGTAGAGAAAGAGGAACGAAGACGGGGTTGGGGGGGGGGGGTGAGAGAGATAGAGAGAGAGATCGAGAAGCAGTGACAGTCGCAGTCGCACAAGAGTGATGATGTTCGGTGCTCCTCTGAAGTATCTCGCCGTTCGAAGCAATTTATTGACCAATCGGTGCGACGAGTTGACAGAGTTTCGGTCCAAGAATTTGTGCAACGTTTCTGACAGTGTGTTGTGACGTTCGTCCTCGTGTTTACGTCTCTCATCGATGAGTGAGTTTCTTAAGAACGTAAGAGACGAGTGTGTGTGCGAGTGCGGGCGGGAGTGCGCGCGCGCGCACGCATGCGATTGTGAGTGGGTGGATCTGAGTGCGTATGTGATATTCGTATGCGCGCACGCACATGCCTCTTTTTTCTATGCCTGTGCCCCCGTGTAATTCTTACGGCCACGTTCTTCGATCGGCGGCTAATTTCTTCACGGTTACATCGTTATGGCGTTGCTTTGCAACATGAGAATCGACGTTTCCTCCTCTGCTTCTCCCCACGTCTCTTTATCCAAGTCAAAGAATCCATTGTTTTGACCCTCGCAATATCATCATAGACATGGTGCCGGGGCCCGCTCGGACTCGTAGCATCCTCCACCTGTACAAGTATTCCAAACAAGTATTTTCCAACATTTAGTGCTGGGATGAGTCGCTTTTTTGTTCCTTATGGCTACGATTAGTTCTGTCAGCGTAATTGTCGTTGTCAGCCTCTTTACGACGTGCACGAGAATTGTTTTGAGTACGTCGAGTGCACGAGGCATATTGGGCATGTGAAGAAAAAAATGCGTCACGGTTACCTCCTAAACGTTTTCTGCTATTTTCGAGCGCGCTAGCTTGTCGTTTATCAGGGAAGCGAAATGGAGAATACAAATGATATCTTCGACAAAGTCAAATACGCTTTGTGTTCTTTCCGAAATCAGAGTGAGTACTGTTGCAACATTCATCGTCGTCAGATCTTCCATAAATCGTCGGAATATCGTCCTAACGCGAACACGTGCGCTCGCACGCCAAGGTAACGAACATACTCCGTTTCCGGACGTTTTCGTTTTCGAAGATTGCAAAATTTTCCTAAACCTATAAGCTTGCAGATGCACAGTCAGCCTGAATTCAGTGGTTCTTATATAGGTCGTTCGGTCAGATTCTTTGACTGCAACGAAACAGGAGCATTAATTTTTAATGTTTCTTTAGATGTTACAGACTCACACTCCACTGACATGCGTTTATTAATTGCAAATATATGTCCTACAAGACCAAGGTAATCGGTCGATTATTTTTTCAGTCGTCTCTTCCTTCGGTTTCGAAAATTTCTAATAGTTTCATGAATAACACCTTTAGACCTCCTGTCACGTACCTTCTGACCTGTGCACCTGTGTATACACCTGTGTAACTTATCCGAATTTTCTGGTACAACACATTTCCAAGACTATGTACTATCTAGAAGAGAAAAAGATTAGAAACCTCGTCCGGTTACATCAAATTGACCCGTGAATCCTCTACGACTGGGTCCCAGCGGGCCCAGGGATCGTATGGCGGGGTTCAAAGTCGTGCGCGCTTCGTTGTATCTTACGCGTCATATCTGGTGCGCGTACGTTCTTTACGCTTATTCGCGTTTGGTCTCGCACCCTCGCATCTTCCGGCTGCAGCTCGTGGCCAAAGAATTGGATTTCTTCCCTGTGACTTCGTGAACGCAAACGTTTGGGCTCTACGATGTGCCGGCAGAACTTTTCGAAAGACTGTATTCTTCGATCTGCATTACAATAGCGTGCGGACGATATTGTTTTTTGTTTCCCATATTGGAAACCGACCCTATATAGCAATTGTTTGTTATTGCGGTATTTTATCGACATCTAAATACGTAGTACAGAAGAAAAGCATGACAAGGGGTTAAGGATAATATCGCAAAGAGTACTTTTACGATATTGACTATTGCATCGATATTTGTCGATGGTTTGTAATTTGGCATCCAAATAATACTTCCTTTTGATGCCAGAATATGTTAGGTAGGATGTCCCAGCTGATGAGCTATAAAATGTTTGGATGCATTTGTTGAAGGGTCTCTTGCTAATAAACGTAGCTAAGGTGAGCTATGTATAAAAGCGCAAGAGAAAAAAGAACAAAAGAATGTTATAGTTCACTGGAATAGGCAATGCAGACGTCAACAGTGTGGTTCCCTGTAAAATTATGCTGCTTTAAAATTTTTTCTTAATGAAAATAACAAAGGAAACATGTTAACTGCATCATGACAGTATACAGGTTGCTTTGCCTAAAGTGTGTCACCTAATTATCATATTGTTGCTTGTATCAAGACGGTAAAGATTTGTATGCATTGAGATAGCTTTCACCAAGTCCCACAACATTTATTTGAAACATTTTTTCTCCGTTACACGTAGTTCCAGAGTTATAACAAGTAAATTATTCTCATACAGATGCCATAAACTCACTATGGGAACCTTTCTACTCGCAGACTGGTATAAATGCATTGAACGTCACTGTGTCTTTAAGAGAATAATGTTTTGTTATTATTCTTGAACTGTACTAAGGTAATAAGAAGGAACGCTTCAAATAATTCTTGTGAGTCTCTGTCAGAGCTGTCCGAATGTGAACAAAGTTCTACACCGTTCCATTTAGAAAAGCGCCTTGGCAAAAGTGTTGAAGCAATTAAAATAATTGTATCCTTGACACAAGCAACTCGCCAAGAGACTTGGTGGTATCATCAGGAGCGGCAATAATATTTAAGGCAACACTAGTCATTGGACCACCCTGTGCACTGACTTATTACTCTATATAGTAACAGTGTCTCTTCCTCGCGCCAATGGAGGCACATTGCTAAAGGAGGGAATCGTTATCCTTCGGTGTTTTCTCTGCGCTGTTGAAGTCTGTCGGGCGTGCGTGCGCGCGTGTATGTGTTGTGTGTGTGTGTGGGTGCGTGTGCGTGTGCGTCTCAAGCATGGCGAGATTCAATGGCGAATGATAGTGCTTTGTAACAGTGTAACGTCATCGCAGAGCGTATAAACGCCAAAAATACAGTCATATATCTTCTACATTCATTTTACCACGGATCTCCCTCAGAAGTTCGACACTGCGGCCACCCTCGATGAGAGGAGGCACATGTCTATTGCTGCCACTGAAAATGCAGGGTAAGTCAGAATTTCCATTATTAAGTTCGTTCTTCGATAAATTCGTCAACGTCATTGCTTTCTCCCGCGGGGTTCGAAGATATTGATGTTCTTTCTGCTCTCTATTCGCGGTAAATCGTGCAGGCATGACAAAACTGGATCGCACATGCTCCGATTTGATTCGGATTATGTTTAATAACATTCTTCTTTGTTTGGCGAACATTTACAGTTATTTAACGAACTCGCAGCAGCAGAGTGGTTCGGTTCCTTTGAAAACAGCTCTTGAGATATCATATTTTCCAATTTAGTACGTTTTATTGTAGTTCGGTAAGACATGCGGTTTAGAAGCAGCAAATGAAAACAATACTCGGATTAATGCTGACATCAGAAACAAATGTGCAGGGACACTCGCGGAGTTACAAAAAGAGAAGCACATTAGTTTCTTAATACACGATGCACACAATCGAGTGTATCATTTTATCGCCTACGAAAACGTATAATAATCAAATAAGTAATCGTCCTGTTATATTTCGCGATACATTAAATCAAAGCGACCCATTCTGTATAATTACATATCGTATTGTTTACTCTATAATCTTTCATCGTGGGCGATGAAGGAGTTACTTTTTTTAATGAAAAATACATAGGAGCTATAAGAAGTTGTTTTAAGTTTAACACAATTGACATTGTTACGCGTGGCTTATTCACCAACGTTCCCCATTGGAAATTATGTGTTTTACATGAACAGCGCACAACAGAGGTACATTTTTTTGGGAATATCAGTTTAGTTGAAAGTAAAGTACCAAAGATCACAGAATGAAGGTTGTAACATATAACGATATCTATAACGAACAACAACATGATACGATAAGGAACGTGCGCAGTAATTTATCCGGTTCGCATACCTATGCGACAACCATCACACACACGCGATTAATAGAACGTTGAGTGTGCAACAGAATTAAGTTGTCCAATTTCGCTCAATTTTGGGTAACGAAAGTACGTATCGGCAGTGGTTCTGTGTCCATTTCTTTTACATAATGTGGCGCACCGGAATTATTGCAGATACAACATTTATATCTGCGACCGACCCTATCGCGTTTTGAAAATCAGTCTTGCGATTCATAAATTCAAGACCCGTACCTTAATTTTCTACGATCACTTATACGCGCCGGCGATTATGAATGAGGTCCAAGTAAAAAATCAGGAACAAATGAACTTTTTTCTTACAAGCAGATCACTTTTATAATCATTGGCACATATATTAACGTATTCCTTAAGCAGGCTCTAACGTAACATAATGTTTCACACTAAAAGAATGTGTGCGAACGAAAGATGAACTGCATTAAGGCACCCAGATACAGTTTACAGTTTACACCCAAATTATTAACAGAAGGTATTATTTTTTTGTTGTGTAAAGAAGATCCCTCTTGCTTTTATTATATTTAAACTTTTTCCACCTTGAATCTCATACCATGAACTTCGCAAAACGTGATAGATGCACGCAGACAACGCAATAAATGAGGAAGTGTATAAAAAACACCTTGGTCTGAGTCATCTCTGCACCTTATCATATTTTTCTTGCTTAAAAAAAGTGTACATAGCCACAGAAATAGAGTAATTTGTATTTCGAAACGGCGGACGATAATAAGCGATGATATTGAAGATACACCGATAACGTGCTCAGTTGCTACCGTTCGCTACGCTTCTTTCGGCGTCCAATAAGTACTTGAGAAACTTCGTAGACATTATTCAACTTGCGTGGATTGTACAAGGATGACCGAATCGGGGTCTGTTCGAGGAACGGGAAATTCGCCGTGGTCAGAATATTTATCACCTTCATATGTCCGTCGTTGCAGGAGACAACGAGACACACACGTACAGCGTAGCAACAGTGGCCGGTGTACAGCGTCGTACATTTACATACATCCTACTCGATTGCAAATTGTTCTGTGTAACTGCCTTAACGTTAGAGCAACCAGCGCTCAATCTATACCAAATTTGATCACATCCGCAAATTTGATGATTACTTAGGGCCGGTTCCGCCAACCTCGGTTAAATCGGCGGTTGGCTAATCATGATTAATTTTTAACCGAGGCTTTAATCATGATTAAGTGCTGTTCCGTTCCACCAAAAATATTTCAGTTCTGGTTAGTTAATCGCATACCCTCTTCGCGATAACTCTCAGCGAGTCTGATTTCCGTTGTAACTGCGACTCTGATTGGTTCAATTCTCAGTGTCATTTAAACCGCAGGCGGCAAAGCATGGTAACACGCGGCTGATCGTCATTAGCGTATTGTATTTTGTGAAGTTTGTAAAGAGAAGAAAAGTGTAGGGCAGTAGGAAGAATGGCGGAAAAATCATTAGAGGTTAATAAATACTACAAATTTTATAAAAATATTATATGCGTTAAGGGTTTCATGTCTCGGATGAATTGGGCTTGCAGCATATTGAGAGGTCCGATGCAAATGGGTTAACAACCGAAATTACTATTATAAGGTTTAATTGAAAATAAACATTAATTTTATGTAAAAATATATATTTATACTCGTCTTTAATGTACATATATATTCATATAATATTATGGCATAATGCCATAGTAAAATAGTTATGATTGGATTTTGGTAATTATGCGCGGACATAGGAATATTGCAGCAACATTCCTGCAATACTCCGGCAATGTCAGCTGCAAGGTTTAAGTAATCTTCCTACAATATTCCTGCAATATTCCCTGCTATCCGGACATAATTACCAAAATTAAGTTATACATACTTTGCTGTCGCATGTTCTAAACTTGGCTCAATGTCGTGTAGCAACGCCTCAACAGTATTTTTTGTAAGACGAAATCTTGTAAAAAAGTCGATATCGTCTAACGTTTCAAAATAATTATAATTCGGTCTTTGATAATTCTTCTTCTTCTAGCCCTAATAGGTTCATAACCTTCTTCTTCTTCTGACGATAATACATCGTCGTATAGCGCGTCCATGACTATAGTAATGACTTCAGTTTTATTTTGACGATGTTACCAGATGATACCAAACGCTAACCACTGATTAAATACGGTAACCGGCCAAAATTGGCCGGTTAAGTTTAACCGGCGTTTTCTTAACTTAATCGGGGTTCAAAGTTTGGTGGAACGCAAAGTATCGATTAACAAACGTTAACCGCCGATTAAGGATTTAACCGAGGTTGGTGGAACCGGCCCTTAATGAAACGTTTTATTCAGCTTACTTCAGCTTACTGCGAAAATCGGTAGAGTGCGGTGCTTGATGTGAATAAGATAAAGCCTGAATAATAAGAATTGGAAGTAAAATAATAAGTATTTCTATGTACAATGCAGGGCACATTTCTGTCACTGAATAACACCATCTCCCTCTTCTTTGTTGGTTCATTCTTATAGGAAGCATATTTGTATGAACTTTATCTTGCTGTCGGCAACGCGATACCTTCGATTTTGTCCAATCTCCCATTTATTGAATAGTCTTTCGAACAGGAAGCGTGTACATAGTCTAAAGAATCTAGCAGCATGCCTAAGCTACGAATCATCTGCTGTATACCTTTCGTCGCCGAATCTGGCGGCGGTGGTAGGTAGGGGGTAATAGACACAGTCTCGACCAGGCTTGGAAACATTCAAATGCTTTGACAGTAGCAAAATAGCGAACATAACAAAAGACAATGATGTGAAGGCGGACCCAGGTCGACCGAATTCTCGATTACTGAAAAATTCGGCAAATAGTCGCAACCCTAGCTTCGAGCAACTTCGCACGATTTGTAGACGCCATCGTCAACACTGAAACGGCAAGAGAACAGTTGAAAGGCGAATGCGAAACAAAAAAAAAACAAAACAAAAAAAAACAGAAAAGAAAGAAAGGGAAAAAAGCGCGCTTTTGGTCGGGAGGGAAAAACGAGGCGAAATCGGTCTCGATGTCCGCCTATCGAATAGTGATTGGCGCGGTAGGTAAGTCACGTGGTCATGAAGTCGACCACGGTCGACAGCCGAGAATCGAGTCGGACCACGCCGGGTCAGGATATAGATTCTCTTCTACACGTTGCGACGTTGCCGGGTCCTCTGTCTGCAGTCTGCGCCTCTATGTCGCGGAGAAAGAGGTAGTCGAGCGGCAGTCAGCGATCCTTTGCTCTCGTGTTAGAAAAAGTAGTTAACTAATTAGCTACCCTTGCCCTTTTCACTGCTCCACCCAGCAAATCTTGCCGGGCCACGTTGCCTTTCCCTTCGGCCACATGATATTCGGCACTGCTCCCTCTTTCTCTCTTTCTTTCTCTTTTTTTTTCGGTGCTGCACTTGGTATTTCTCCGTTGCCGCATCTCGTCGGTTATCACCGGGAAGATAAACGAGAACAGTGCGCGGTGGGGTAGGGCAGTGGGAATGGTTGGCCGATTGGCTAGCTTGGTTCAACGTAGTGAACGACCGTCAAACGGTGGTGATGTAAATGACTTTGTTTCTCAACCCATGTTCGACTTTTCAAAACTGTATCTAGAAAGAGTTTTCAATGAAGCCGCAGCCGCTGCTTAGCGGCTCCATCGGAGCATTTCCTTTCGGAACGTATTGCCCGAAGGTGACGGCAGCGATGAATCGTGTAACCCCCCCCCCCTAATTAGCGGCACTTTTGCATGTTTTCAGTACTTTTTTAAAATTCAGTATCCCCTCATACGTCTCCCAGTCACACGCTACTTCCTCAAAATTTGTCGGCATTTTTTAAATCAATTTCAAGCAAGTACTTTCGCGAAGATGATGGCCAAACATTACTAGATCTCGCTTCCACGTTGTGTTCGACGATCCAGAAACCCTTGTGTAGCAGAGTTGGGTATTATTCTAATTTTTTTTCCAACTAATATTTATTTAAGTCAATCATGCGTTGTTATTCGAATCTTTCATCAGAACAATAATAACGCGTTATTCCAAAGGAATTATTCTATCTTATATGTACTTGTATACTTTGTTAGTGATTATTTCCGTTACCACTTACAACTAGTTTTGTAAGAGTCTCTTTACATGGTCAAGCGTGGCGCGCACATTTAGTCATTTCATCTTATGATCTAGAATTGGTAAGCCATCGGTTACTTACGAGCTGTCGTCGTGGAGAAGTATCAGTACAAATTAAGATTGAGTGAAAGTAAAATATTCGAAAAATAACTAATTGCAATACCTAATATAAAGAGAATTACACAATGAATAGTAAAAAGAATGATACTAACGTAACACTTCCCGGGGCTATCAAGAGATATGTTAATACAAATACTTCAAACAACGAGTAAAATTGTTCTCGTCACTCTTATCTTTCATCCGTTATCCGAAGAATATTTTGCTCAATACTGTTATGTATACGCACAATTGACGACAATATTGATGGATATTAACACTTGTTGTGTCCATAGAATCGTCACGCAGAAATATTTGATTAACATCTAATTTTGTTATAATCTCTGTTTGACAGAAGTGATGAAATAATATTTTTCGTACCAAAAATGTATTAGCTTGAAAAACTAATGTTACCTGAACCTTTGTATCATGATGATTTTTATATGGTTTTTCTGTCTGCTTTGTAGAAAGTTCGGCAAAGAAACCCTCCGATCTTTCGGGGAGTAAAACTTACGTAACACGAAAAGACTAACGCAGATTACATATAGATTACAAGCAATTTGTACAAATACTGTAACACGGTAACGTAACGTGTATGTAATATTTTGTTGCGAATATCGCAATTCTAAATTTAACTTTCATAAACAATTATCATTTCTACTTCCAGTCGATGTAGACTTCTGAACTCACATTTACATTACGTTACCATTCGTGCCATGATTCGTACTACGTCTCGTAATTATGTACCGTAATATATTAATAAGCAAGGTGTGCAGAGTTGTATAAAAAATATCCTCACAATCGTGCAGACTCGGTAGTGAAGATAGATATAAGGTTCAGTGCATTAATCAAACGACTTCTTGAATTTTGCCAAAATTACATTGCGCGACATTATTCCGTATTCAGTCACGAATTGTATGTACGTGACGGCGCGGCGGTTAAAAGGGAAAATTGTTACGTTACGCTATTGGAAAGAGACATTCCCGCGTTGACCTTTCATTTCTGAGCACGTGATATACACATTGGAGAGACAGTGGAACGGCGGAAGGTGGATATGGCCGCTAAGAGGAGAAGAGAGGGACATAATGATATGAACGCTCTTGTAAATATGTTATTTTTAGTAGCCGTTGCGTTTAACCACGGTTACCATATAATGTAAAGATAATTCTTAATCGCTTCCGATACGTTTCGTACGTAAGGTTATTTGATCGCGCTCTTTCTTATGGAAGATTTCGGCGCAGAAGGGTGCCGAACAACGGTGTGCCAGAAAATCCGAAACGTGATTAGTTGATAGGGAGAGGATTGAATATTGAATAAAACCAACACGTATCAATGCTCGAAGTAAGGTAATCTGATGCCACAGCGTGGCACGTTATTTCGACGACGAAACAATATTTTTTCGAATGTCCTTCTAATTGGTAAATTTGATCAAACGGAGGTATACGTCGAGTGCTTCTTCTTCCACCGTTAAATCTGTTCTTTACGTAAGCGTCGCATCCGCACACGTCCACGGAACTATGTGCATTAATCGCAACAGATGAAGTTCGTAACTTATTGACATAATTGGAGCTGGACATTGTAGGGGTTACATGACGGGGGAAGAAGGACGATCTAAGGCGAATGACATACCGCGAAGGCCACTGAACTGTCACTGCCACACGGGGCGGCTCCTTTGGCTTCGTTCACCATTTCCAGCGAGCCGCAAAAGGTGTTTCTGCACGCCACTAATTCCACACTTTTACGTTGACTCGCTTTTCGACGCATAGCATCAGTCTTCTGGCTCCGAAATTCCGTACTCTGTCGAACGTTCGAAGCTTCAGGATGAGCAATACAAATTTCGTAAGGAGAGCAAGGTAGCAAAAGAACAATCCATTCTTTGGATTAATAGATGATTAAACGGTTATTTAAGCCGGCAATGTCGGGCGCGTCAACGTGTATATATTAAATACGACAGAACTGTTACTTATTTACTTTGTTACTACTAGCGTTAATGTGACGGTACGCTGTTCTGTTTTCCGTACTACCGGATTGTTGAATATCGATACGTTAATCGACGTGTGCCCTGCCGTCCGACAATGGAACGGTGTAGACTTGAACATTTGAGGCGTTATGCGTGACGAGACGTGGCGAACTAAAATCGTATGTGCGATAAAACTATGTAGTTACGTTTAGAAAGTTACCGGAGGTACTCTTAACTACACAACGATGGCACCGATGTTCCTTATTGACCATGAAAATAGCGTGTTACACAAGTGAAGAGGCACGGTACTGTTACGAGATAACCATGCACACCACTGTTGCTTACTATTTACTTTCACAAATTCACAATGAATATAACACATGCATACCTCATCTTTTTCAATCGAATTAGTATTGAACCTGTCCCTTCTTTACGCTCCGCTTTATTTCACGGTTGTCGCATACAAAAAAAACGAGTTCAAAGCACCATCCGGAGGATCGATGAATTTTATCTTGCCGTAAGGAAATGTAAGATTTGAGTTCGATATGGCGAGGACGGCGCAATTCCGGCTTACGTGTGCTGTAACGGTTCAAAGTTTCATGGGTCCCATTTCTTTGTCACTGACGCCCGTGAAAGGTGAAAGTGAAATTTTCCGCCCATGATTCGTCGCCGACGCATTATAAAGTGGCCCGCTACTAGAGTAACACTGACGCGCCAACGTTGTGGGTCAAGGTTCGTGGCAATAGTTGCTTGGCCAGAGCACATCGACGTATTAGTCGTACGCTTATGTACTAAATTTCCACCATCGTCCACTCCCTGTGTATACCGACACATAGAACATTATGGTAAAAAAAAAAGGATAATTCGAAACACGCTTTGCTTAATCAGTGGATCGGGCCTGTCATTGATCATTGCCTGCGTATGTCATTATGAAAGTGATCTAATTGTAAGTGAAAGAATCGACCGAAATCTTTAGATAAATTTGTCCGTTGTTGTGTACTTCCCTTCTCGGCGAGGGCTGAAGAATATTCGTTGATCGGATGAAAATATAATTGAAGGAACTGCGGGTCGAATCCATAATCTAATATGCCTAACGTTTTACATAAGTGAATAAATTTGTGAATGGCATAGATATGATTCACCGCTAATGTATTCTGTTAGTAGTGTTTATGTTACAATGGCGTATCCTCAGTCGATCGGGTTAAATGTAAAAAGTAATCTACTTTTAGCAGTACTTTCAAACTCACGATTTTAATTTCGTGTCAGATATTACGCCACCTTCTAGTTTCACACTCTTACTCAAAATGGGCTAGAAGCGACGGCTTAGCAGTCAATGGCATGATGTCTCTCTTGCTTCATTTCGTAAGCCTGGGTTATTGCTTTTGGAATTGGATGCACAGCCGACTACACTGTCCAACACGATTGTCATTTAAAATTGAATAAAGACAATTTTGTTTAAACTTCGTATTATCTAAAACTGAGGGTGATGGGGGGGGGGGGGGGGCGTGTTTTAGTTTCATTTTTAGGACACCAAGTTCTATTAGAATCGTCAAGCAAGCAGGTATTGAAGCGCATAGAATATGTTCAAATTTGTTGAACAGTGCTGTCAGCAGATTTGTATAAAGTCCCCTTACGCTGGCCGGGCCTACTTCCGTTCGATATATTCCGTATGCATACGTACAGAGTCAACGTTTCAAGATGTCAGTAGAAAAAAATGTAGGAGGCAAAGGACGGGAATGTGTGTTAGCGTTCCACGATATTAGCAGATATTGCCGTCAATATTCGTAACATACATTTATTTACGTTATAGTCACGTACGCGTTACGATTCGAAATCATGTCCGCACAGCGTGACAAAGGATTCGAACTCTAATTACTTTTGTTCTTCCTTATCACTTTTTGTTTTTATACGTATCAGCCGTAGTTCACAAAACAATGAGAAACATTGTTAACTCAGCGTGGGAGGAAGGAAAAAAGAATATTTGCAAATGGGTTGAGTCACACGCGCATTGTGGTCAGACGCTGTTAACGTCGTCGCCGGGTGACAGAGGCAGGCGTGGTACATTTGACGACCTTGACCTCTGCCCTCAACTGGTGCTCATTCTTCGTAGACCGGTCGATATGTGCCGCTTCTAGCACCCTCCCGTTCCCACTTTTCCTTCCAACTTCCAAGTTCCTTCTCGCCGTTCCTTCGAGACATACGGGATGCGGACAAAATCGCCGTGTACGCCCGAGAACGGCTCGATTCCTTGAACAAAAAATATGTCTAAAAGGGAGGATCTGTTTTTTTCTTTGTCGTGCGCGACGGATCGTTTCTGAGAAAGTGGATTTTGAAATTTCGCCAAGAATATTAATTCATTACATCGTAATGAGCACGAATAGTCTCCAAACAATCGAAATTATCAAAAACGGATGATAGTATGAAAAATGTAGGATTCCTCATGTTCATGTTTATATACTTCTCCCGTAGCTTTCAGGAGTAATGTGGAATGTTCGAGTTGCTGAAAGTATTGAAAAATATTCGGCTTGATTCTGATAATAATTGAGTCAAAGCTTAAATCGATCCGTTAGTTGCGCTACCCGACAAATTTCGTTGACACCGCACGCATCGTTTTGGGATCACTATTGTCACCGCCATCGGTATCGCCAGTTCTTACCAGTCCCCTGGTGTACTCTTCGTCGATGCGATGTGGCGTCGTTCGTTGGCAGCGTGCTGTATTGTTGTGCGCCGCCTAGTGTAAGTAGCTATCGCAGCGATGTTCTCTTCGACGTATTCGTGGACGCGTTGTATCGATCGTTTCGAAGCTATCGCAGTCGCGCGGAGGAAGTCGTCAGTGGAGGCTGACTCCGAGGCCGCCACGCTTCTGGCTATACCTACTTTCGCGGGAAAATTGGATGTTTCGAACAATGAACGCATCGCGGACCTGTTCGGTAGCACCGTGGCGCAGTCGTTGCCTGCCTTTCGCTACGTATTACAGGGTATTTATGGGACGGCGGACACGTTTTGAATGTTACACACCGTTGTGCAGGGTCGTCTTATAATCTTCGCAGGCCCTAAGATTTTTTTTTTCTTGAAACTTCTGTTCCAATTGTTCGCTCATTTTGATCGTACTTATTCCGATAATAATGATAGCATTGCTTGTAATAATTTGTTCCTCCGGAGATCTGTTAATACTCGCAAAGAGACCGGCTTGGTGCGGAAAAGGCGAGCGCCGATTGCGCGTAAAAGCAAGAGGTACTGTTTTATATATGTAGCTGCAGAAGCAGCGGCACCGGTAGTAGTATTAGCTGCGACTGACGCGACAGTAGTAACAGCAGCGCCGCCCATCCGCGGAACGAGTAACCACTTATCTTCTACTTCGACGCATGTGATGTATATACATACGTACATCGATTCTGTTTTATCACCGTCGTGTGTTGTGTTCCGCTGAATGTTCGGCGTTGGCGTGGGAGTGCCAACAGAATCGAAGTTACCGATTCAAGTTTATGCCTCGACAGTGAAACAGGCGAGCTCGTAAAAATTGCGGATTTCAAATTTCTTGGTTTACGTCACATCAATGATTAATCTTTCGCGGACCAAGTCTCCTTCCCAGGCACGTCGCTGAGCGAATTGCCAGTAATATGACTGGTTATATTATCAAAATCTAGATCATAGGTATAGGTTGTTACCGCAGCGCCCCAGGACGGTAAATATAAATAATTATTTGAATGATTAATTAAATATTCTGGCAGTATAAAGCGGATTTGGAAAATGTGTATACAAATACAAGGTGCTGAATAAATGCATCGTCAAATTTGTGCAGCGACTTGACGAAGTTAGGTAGCTTTTTACCCAATCGATATAAATCCATGCCCGAACATGTTTCACCGGTGTAACAAACTCGTAGCAGGTATCTTTGTTGTCATTAGAATTATTGTCATTCTTTTTGTTCTCGGTTTCCTCTATCTCTATGTTATCCCCACAACTTTCACTGATTGTAGATACTACGCCCGATCTTGATTTACGTCCTTACTTTTGAGTTTCATCGCAAGTCGTTTCTGTTGGTATCTTTGGCCTTTTTCTTCCGTGCTCTCACTGTCCGTTTCGTAGATGCGCGTATAGGCGATTCGATTTTAGGGCAGGTCAGTTGGTCGCCTCACGGCCAACGTTTCGATGGTGGGTTGGCACATGCAGTCAGCAGTTCGCAAGAGTACTTGCACGTCTAACTACACCGGCCTCTCACCTGGCGCGGGTCTGACAATAAGTTTTACGGCTTCACGCGGTACCATTTATACACGGTTAGCAAATTTATCTCTCTATGGTATTCATTGCCAGGCAAGTAGGCCTAACATCATAGAGGATGATTTGATAATTATCAACGTGTGTAACCAAGTGTTGAACAAATCCATTCGAGCCCTCGGCAGTTCCAATGTTAACAATTTATTGGTTGTTTACTGCGGATTAATATGTCTTCATTTTTACCACTTCTCCTGTCTACACCAGTGACCAGCAGTGGCCGATTGGCTCTCATGGCGTTACTCAAAAGTACAATGCCAGTCACCGAATGACCTCCTTTCTACCGGCTGTCAATATATTCATTATTTGGAGAAAAACTTTCGTGCCAAAGTTATTTCGATGTATAACCCACTCAACGCATATATAAGAAGTTATCGTTTGTGTGCAAAACTTTTAAGTCCATCCCCCGCCATGTCTTTCGCCACTTTAGGAAGAGTTATGTGTAATTTAATTAATATTTCAAGTGTCGTTTCCAGAAATGATAAGCTTGTCATTAATTTGATTTTGACACCAATCATTCAAAGTTCTATTACGAAAGACGGTGTAAGTTATGGCTCTGTATGATCAAATTTCAAGTAAAATCATACCGACATCCTCGGTGCAACAAAGCTTTATCCTACGTTTCAAATTTCTCTCTCCATCGAGAATCATACTATACTTTTATACAGATACTTGGCGCGTTTTTCGAAGTCCGCAAACGCCACGCAAATTCGAGCAATTCTCAAAGCCGATTTTCTCAAAAGCAGACTCTGATGCAATCAAAAGATGTTGTTCTCATTGTTTTCGATATATTCTCTCAAAAGAAACATCATATCCCTGCTGGTTGTACCGTTGATTACCGGGAATAAACCCGGCACAGTGTGCACTGTGCAGTAAAGAAATCTGGAGTTTTCCAGCGAGAGTAGCCAGCCCTTTTTTTTTACGAACGGCTGAAAAATAATAATCGATCCGCCATCGGGATTACATAATGTGTACACGCGTTTATACCGCCCCGCGTAAATGTGGCGCTGACACACATTGTGCCAGCAGTACGCTTAAACCGTTTCCCTCCAGGCCTCCTGTGTCTCTTCCTCCTTCTAGCTTCTCCTCACCTCTCCTCGTCCTGCGTTCTCCTTCTCCGACTCTATTCCGTTCAAATCCTCTTTCTTCACCGTTCCACGCGCCCACCTCAGTGCTGTGACGCAAAGACGCGAGTTACGTCATTATGGCAACAGAGGCATCGTGCATGGCGTCGTCCGTCGACATGGCAACGCCGTCCCCCCCCCCCCCCCCCCCCAGCTGCCCCTCTCCACCTCCCTCAAACTCTTCTCCCCCTCCGCCCTGACGTTATGATCGTATCATGTTTACCATTAGCATCTCATCTACCTGATCCGCTGCGCTCTAGCTTTCAGGCTTCCAGCTCCAGGTATTAAATGTCATTCAGCTTGTGTCTTTAGCCATATCCTTTTTTCATACGATCCTCCTACTATTCCTTCCTTCCCGTCCTTATTCTACTTCTCGAGATTGGTTTGTAGTATTATATTTTGTGGAATACCGGCGGCGCGCTGCAGAAGGGAGAAGAAAAACCTGAGGCTTGATGACGATGTGATACGGTTCTTTGATTTTTATTCCTATCAACGAGACTCAATCGCGTACGTAATGCTTAAGGTTTAAGTGAACGTAATGGGATTACGGTTTGTGTGCCACGTCATTCGGATAGGAGAGACAGCACTATTTAGTTGAGTAATTCAAGTTAAACCGATTTGGTTAGGAACTTTTTTGAGATGTGCTTAGCACTCGCCGATCTCGTTGTACACATACTAAGTTTTCGGTTTTGCTAGGTAATTGAGAGTGACGGATCATTCTGTTGTTGTCGCGTCTAGATATGCGTTTTGGCGCCTTTCACTTCACGCGTAAATTCACTTTCAGGACTATCATCGGTAACGGATAGGTCGAGAAACAAAAAGTATGTATACGTTAGTCCTACAGTCGTAATGAAGAATTACGTATGCATATATATTGTAGATATCTAAAGACGTGCTAAAGCAAAATGAATCCGATAGATGTGTTATTTGAATAACCAGTTTGCTTAAGATGACGTGCGAATGCACCGAAGTTATTCGTTATGGTAAATTGTTGAAAATAAGCTGACATTGATTTTGTTTTCAGCTTCCGTAGCATGCGATTGGTAATTAAGACGTTACTTCGTTTTCATAGAAATATCGCCCATCTATCTTGCCTCGTCTTCGACTCTTGTTCTGAAAAACATATCCTATTGGTGAAATCAACCAATTATTCTGGCAAAGGGAAAACAGAGATACAGAATGGCGAATTAGAACCAAAAATAAAAAAACCCACCTAAGAGAGGTGAGCAGGACATCGCGGCTCACGCAAAGGGGATGTATTCTTGGAACTTCTTCTTTCCGAAAGCTGGTAGTCTGAAGAATGTGTGCTTTAAACGTTTTTGATAAACTTCAAGAGAATAAGTACTGAACGGCCGGCACTATCCGTCCGCTTGTCACATAGCCCGAGACCCGTGATTGACACGCGAAGTGGCTCGCACATTTCGAAGAGATATCTCTATAAACCCGTTAGCCATCCACATTGACGGCACCCTGCGGAAGCATATATGTACGTCAGTGTGCGCGGCCCATCTGAAAATAATGATGGCTCGGGATGGGGTGGTGAAATAAAATGTGTAGGCGTGTAGAGACACGTGCATAGGACGATTAGCACGGTCTCTCCACTCTCTGCTCGCAGCACAGCTTGCGCGGAGAACAGCTCGCAGAGAAGCAGGCGGGCCAAGGTACGTGCTCGCTGGCGCGCGGTGGCGCGCATGTCCGTGTTGCCATGATCGCCCTGGCCCACTGACCTATATTACACGTGGGTACAGGTCCCGCATATAACGAGTCGACCCACACCAATACTCCGTCGAGCCGTCGAAGCGGGCCACGTTGGCTACCTCGCGCGCCTTCTTCGCCACGATTTTACACACTCTTTTCGATTCTTCGCCTGCTCCTTCTCCTCCCTCCTAACCTTTCCTTCCTTCTCGCTTTTTTTTCCCAACGAATCCGTATCGAAATCTGTGCGCCGCGCCGCTGGGCTCGTTTGCCTATGACGTTCGCCTCCCCGTCACAAAATCGAGTCTCCCGCTTCGGCATACTGCGAGAATTATTGTGCGTGCTCCAAAGCGAGTTGTATAGTAGGAATAGTAGGTAGTAGTTGATCCGTCGGTAGATCGACGACGCGGGCACGTCACGGCAAGTCGTCCAAGTTCCGCCGCATTACCGCTTAGCTATCGGAGTATAGTCAGTCAAGCTGACCGCAGTCAGGCAATCGAGTTGCCAGCAAATCAGAAACAGTGAGAGTTGTCCGAAGGAGTGCGCACCGGCCGAGCGAGAGTCGTCGAGGCATTCACTTGCGTGGTGCGTTGTCTGTCGTTCGTCGGCCGTCGTCGAACATCGCGGAAAGGTGCCGTGCCGCGCGCCCTGTCGCGCCGTGTCGCGCCGTGTCGCGCCGTGACGTGACGTGCCGCGACAGTGCGCGCATTACGCCTGTGCGTAACTTCACTGCACGGCCGCACGCGTCATGTGTAGTATGCACATTTCTCAAATATGCGTTTATAAGGTGCTGCGTGTATGGGGGGATGTGGTGCGAGTGCTCACAGTGTCGTCAGGACGTATGAGTTACTTGGCCGCCGATAGATGAGAGTGAACGGCAATTGGTTTTTTGGTGAGAAGGGGACCGATAGTAAGGTGAATGCGTGCGCGCGTGTGTGTGTGTGTGTGTGACTGGAGCGCGAAAGTGAGCAGCAGCACAGCGGCGGCGGCAGCAGCGAAAGAGAAAGAGTGAGACGAAGGGATACGACGCACACGACTGAGCTGATTGAGAATGAGGCGTGGAAGAGAGAGCGAAGTGATCGACAGGGATGATGGGAGCAGAGAAGCAGCGGTATCGTCATGACTGGTTGACGGTGGCGTGGACAGACATTCTTCCTCATCCTCTTCTTCTTATTCTTCTTCTTCTTCTGCTGCTTCTTCATGATGCAAGGTGCTGCCTCGTGACACCCTGACGATGACGGTGACGACACGATAACGATAACGATAACGATACGATTACAATGACGATAACTGTCACTCTCTGACATAGTGATGTGTGGTCATGGTGACAGTCAGGGCCGAGTTAAGGACAACTCGTTCCATCAACGCAATCGAACAATGCAGCCGTTCACTGTTCGACCGACGAGTCGTTAATATTCAATGTGGTCTAAATAAAAAGTCGACGAAACATTTTTACCCGCAACTTTCACCGTCATCGGCACGAATAAGAGATTCAAGATATAGATTTCCTTCGAGCCAGGATTAAATGTTTCATTGACACCACTGCCCTTTTCGCGTAACTATGTGCTGCCCCGAACGCGTGCTCATTTCGCTTAATGTTAAGCCAGCCAGCAAGGTGACAGTGTCAATCCATTGCGGCAGCCATGATTCGGGGACAAAATCAATCATTTATATCTACTGTATTTTTCAACATCGTTCTACATGCACTCTAATAGGCACTTTTTAGGTAAAGTGGACAGAAGGCTTGTCTGATCGCTTGTATCGCGGCAGTAAATGAACAGTCAAAAAGATACCGTCAGAGAGAATATAAAACAGAACAGAATCGGCATTTTAATACTCGACACTGTGCACGCTTATTCGCTTACAGTGCATCGACCGGCGAAGTTAGTGTCCCTCGTGTGTCATTGTTGCGCGGAATGCACTACAAGGATCATTTTTTGAAAAACGTACAGGCAGCGAGACGGGAATACTTGCCGGACGTGAAACGGCCGAATGCGCGGTAAGTTTCGTCGATGGACTTAGTAGCGAAGCACGTTCTCGCGCGCAAATATTATTGATCAGAGAGAGAGAAGGAAGCGTGTACGCGGCTTGTCCGGCGTCGTCGACATTGACGTAATTTCGAATTATTGAATGCAGTGTTTCCCAAACGATGGCTCGCCGGCCGGTTTTAGCTGGGTTACGAAAAATTGTTAATGTGTCATTAGGTTCTTTCGTTGCATAGGCGGTTGTCCCATATATAGATTACATGCGGTTTTCACCGTCACCCATAGAGATATCAATTTACATTATAAGATAAAAAAAAATATTAAGGGATCCCATAGAAAAATGAAGATACATTTCGAAACCTTTTGCGACGCACATTTCGGGAAATATTAAACAACGACGCCAAGAGAGAGGTTATGTGTGATTCAACGCTCGGGATTCTTTGCACACACTTTGACAAGTTCTGCAGGACCAATTTGGTCGCGGATCGCTGTGAAGTCGAACACTTTAATGGTTAGTGCTCACTATCAGGACCGCTGGATCGCCTTCTTGACTGATTGTACTTTGAGATCTCTGTCACGTTTCCTGCCACCGTAAAAGAGAAGTGATTCTCCAGGTGCTACGGTTGGAACGTTGACTTTGAAGTGGTCTGTAGTACGAACAGGTTAACAAATGATAATAAATAAAAATGTGCGCAATAGAAGGAACTGTTTCAAATAATGTGTCCACACCTAAATTCCACTAGATCTCCGAATTCCTCCGGTATTTTATTTGGACAGAATATAGTACATTTTATGCTTTATAACCTCTATTTTTACAAAGCACAGCCCAGTTGCAGTATCCAGATATTTGACGGAAATTAGTTCCCCGGTCATTCTAAACATGTCCCCCTGTAAGAAGAACGAGAACTACACAACGTGCATGAATGTGACTCACGTCGCACGATACCGAGTGCAACGTTGCATGTATACAAACGGTCATCATCACATTCGACATTCTTCGTAATAATGAGATTGTTGTTCTGCGACTTTCTTTGCCCTTGACTGATTTGGACTCCAGCTCATTGAATGAATTCAAGTAGTCAATATACATAACTCACGGAGGACGAAAAACTTGACTTTCCTAACTTTCCTTTGAAAAAACGAATAATGTTTCAATTGTTTTTATACCTTCAGTCATAACAAATAATCGTAAATTGAACCGTAGGGAATAGTCACTATGCCGTAACATCATCATCAATGGAATATAAGCATCAGTGTACTATTTTTGTGCGAATTAAGTGACTAATATAAACCTATGTAATTGTATAGGTTAAATGGATGTATTGATTCTCATTAGAACTTTTGTGCAACGAAAACAGAAACACATGTAATAGCAAGCTCTGAGTTTATTCTGAATTACCGAGAAAGGTTTGATCGAGTCTATGGGAGGGACATCTGTAAAATATTATTCATTATACGATACTTCGTTTAATTTATTACGTTTAGTCGATTACTTAATTACTGAACACGTTCAGTACCTGCCACAGATCTATACAGGCAGATCCGTATCCCTAGGATACCATGTACGCGGCCCGCGGCCCTGTAACGTGTTAAATTGACAAATTACAGGCAATCAGTGTCTGAATAACTCTTCAAAATTATTCACTCTTTCATGTCTGCCGTTTTTTCTTGTATATATGTTTTCTTAATTTAACGTCACAGTTTTATACTAATAGTCAATGTCGAAGTCAATTTAAAACTGCAAGTCGTTGCTTGCACGAACTTAACCTCAAAAGCGATGATTTGACACAACGATGCCATGAATGTAATAATATAAATGGGATACGTAACCGTATGGTGTCCCTCAAATAATTTTGCTATTAAACGTTGATATTTTCACTATTATTCTTCTTGTGAGTAGCATTACTGTTCAATTATCGTCGCAGGATATTCATTTAAT
Organism: Priocnemis perturbator; assembly: GCA_963942575.1. NCBI lineage: Eukaryota > Metazoa > Arthropoda > Insecta > Hymenoptera > Pompilidae > Priocnemis > Priocnemis perturbator. Next base: position 8,433,571 of record OZ012652.1, read on the forward strand.
GCTTCCTATTAACTGGGTTGTTGATCAACTAATTATGCTGATCGCACTCAGAAATGTGGTATACACTGCGAGCAAACGTTTTACTGTAATGCGGTAATGCACAAACTGTCGATTGCGGCCAGTGGGTACATTATACAAGTATCGGGCAAAGTAATAATACGATTGTGATAGCTTATCAGGTGTCTATTTCAAATCAGAAAAAGAATCTGCTGCACGTAAATAGCATAAAGAGCATACAGAGCAATAAATAAAAACGATGCACAATTACGCTGTTCGTATACAGAATGTACACGCGTTTGATCTTATTCTTCTCATTCAGGTGCTATCAGTAATTAAATCGAGCCTAATTTACTGTCTTTTTGTTCATTACAGGCCTAGCCCGTGTGAACTACAAGACCCGCTGTGGGTTAAAATGAGTGCGATTACTGGTAGTATCACCAAGAAAAGAAAGAAATCAGATGCCAAACCGCAATCGCAGATGTAAGTACGGGCCGTTACACATTGAAGATTCGAAACAAGATTTTTTCTCACTTGATTAGTTATATCAGTGCAATCGCGTACAATCGGTGTTTATTCTTAAAGGTGCTAGTTTGTGGTTGACAACAACAGTACCTCGAAGACATATCAGCTTCAGAATATTTCATGTTGTTTTTATTAATTAATTCTCTATAAAATGGAGTGATTCTATATGAAAGTCTATCTTCAAATCAAAATACGTTTGTTTGTACGAACTGATTACGGGTACCGATTTTTTTCCACTCAGTCTCAGTATACTTGCCATGCCTTATGACTTATGATTTTTACTTTAATCGTTTACAGTAACAAGTGCCTTAACGAAAAACGACGACGGACCCAGGAGAACTTGTATATCGATGAACTTGCCGAGCTGATTTCCGCCACGGACATGAGCTCTGGCAAGACTGACAAATGCCAGATTCTTCAGAGAACCGTCGATCAGGTAAGATTATTAAAAGAGCGAGGCAGAGGAAGAGTAATGTGAGCAGTACAAAAGTGTATCACATCGAAAAAGTATAATTACTCCGTTTGATGGAAAGAGTTGTATCTTAAACTAATACTTTTCTGTGTAATTTACTGTGAGGAATCGATTCGTATAAGAAGAAAGATGCAATTCCTTTTGAAAATTATCCGCAACTGCACACTTACTTTTTGTTTGAATTACAATTCAAGCAAGTTCCAACAAATTTGGATTGTTTCATGTATCTGAAATATGTGCGAAACGTTCAAGCGAATTTATAATGCTCGAGAGGTACGAATATAGGCATAAAGATCTTAGTAATGAGAAATTTGAACCGTCGGACTGCGGAAGGTTCGCAGGGAGGCGCAATGATGGAGATCCCGCCCATTTTCGTAGTCCATAAAATCGTATGGGTCACATTGACCCGTTGACTCAAAAGTCTTGAGAGTCTCATGTCAGAAGGCATGACCTTCCCCACTTCCTGACCAGATCCCTCGACATCTTTTGCTACATTGATACATACGGTGCTTCATAGACCAGCTCGAATTGTTTCGGTAAAGTTGAATTTTCGACGTACTGATAAAAAAAATGGAGTACTCGGCTCGGTTTCGTTTTTTTTTTCTGTGTACTCTACGAACTCACGGCGACACGATGCGATACTGTGCCACACACACACACACACACCACACACCACACACCACACACCATACCACATACCACATACCACATACCATACCATACCATACCATACCATACGATACCATACCATGCCATGCCATGCCATGCCATACCATACCATACCATACGATACCACGCCACGCCACGCCACGCCACGCCACGCCACGCCACGCCACGCCACGCCACGCCACGCCACGCCACGCCACGCCACGCCACGCCATGCCATGCCATACGATACCATACCATACCATGCCATGCCACGCCATGCTATGCCATGCCATGCCATGCCACGCCACGCCACGCAATGTGATGCGATGTGACGCGACGGATGTATACGCATCGAACTGCGAGTTGCAGCTAGTGGTTAGTGGCAACGTCGCACGCCATTTGTCGAGCTCTCTGCGTGCGGAGAGTCGGAGTCACCGACTTTTCGAGGCCACCACGTTTAGTGCTGCTTGTTCCCACTGCCGCCTTTAGATCCATCGTGATTATGAGCGCGATCTATCGGTGTTGGGAAATACGAGCTCAAGGACAAACTTTTTTTGGCCGACTCTGAATTCCTGCCAGTAACGCAGGGATTTTTGTTTTAGTCAGTTCACTTTATATCGGCCCTCAGGTATTTTGACCTACACTGACTTCCTTCTTTGAAATCACGTCATGGAGAAAGGAAACTTTGCACGAGTTTATTCACGTCCTTCTTCTGTTTTTACAGCAAACACGATCGATTAGATGTCTGCGTTCTAATAGGCAATCGCAACATTTTGACTGACACGGTGCTTAGTTTTTTCTTTTACAATTAAACTAATGTCATTTTCACTTGAGTACCTGCTTTCTTTACTAGTAAAAATCGATACAGGTCCCGCATTACCGATAGACTATTACGGGTTAAAAATAATTCAAAATGATTATAACAAGTTATTATGTTATATATATATGCACGTACAGCATATAATCGCTTAAAGTGTTTCCAAGTATATCAAATATAGAATGTGTTATCCTTATGGTATCCGCATAATATGAATTCTGCTGGTCAGATGATCATTCAATCGGATATTTGTTTAGATTTCATGTAACTTCCGTTTTTGTTATTGAAACTATCTAATAGGTAATCTATATTATTTATCACGTTCCGACATTGCAATTAAATGAGCACTCTTGAGCATTATGTTTTTTGCGGGACAATATGATCATTTTAAAGTGAACAGTCGCATTACGAAACAAGAAATAGTGCATACATTGAATATGAATTACATCTAACATGCCTGGGTTGATCTATTTACGAAATGATCTTGTAATTTGTGCTGTAATAAAATTACGTTACTACAACTTTTAAATATTTTATTTTATAATTTATTTATGATATTATAATTAATCGTTATACACGAACTTTATCGTGTTAGTACATAATTGTATCTTATTATAGTGGACTACATTAAAGTCTTATAAAGAGCAAAGTTAATATTTGCCACATTAACGCGCCCTACCAGGTGTAAATCTTATCAGGTGTAGAAAATTGGTTGATCAACGATTTTTCTATCATTATTGCTTGTGAAATGTAGCCGAAAGTAAATGAATATCTAATTTTTTCAACAGATTCGGCACATCAGGCAACAAGAAGGTTCGAATAGTCATGCCGTGCAACAAGGAGAAGTGTCTTCGTCCAATCCGAACATATTGTCTAACGATCAAGTTGGTCCAATTTTACTCGAGGTACGCAAAATGTCAGACATAGAAACGGGTTAATAGTCGGCCCCCTGTCTTACTGAATGTAAAAAAAGTCCAAGTTGATATCTCCACTGGTGGTGAAAAAAATTGCATATAACTCTTTATGTCACACACCTTGTGTGTGTGTGTGTGTTTAAAACAATGTGAGCTTGAGTTTTTATTGATATTTAAGTATCCTGTGTGTAATACACTATTCGTGTAAACATATTTTATGAGGAATATAAATGGGTAAACGATAAGTCGTGGATGCAGGTCATATTATTAACGGTCTCGTTAATGTTATAATAGTATTAATAATGCGGCGGTTCTACTTGTAGGCGTTAGATGGCTTTCTGTTTGTTGTAAATACGGAGGGCCGCGTGGAGTACGTAACGGACAACATAGTTCAATATATAAATTACACAAAGGATGATGTCCTCGGAAAGGATATTTATAATATCATTCATCATGGAGACCATCTCACCTTCATGCCTAACTTATTGCCAATGTCATTAGGTGAGTATGCAGCGGCGATTGTCGTCTCTTCTTTATATTTAAAGGCTTCGTGATAAGCGGTTTGTTATTAGTTGAAAGTCGATGCCGTGCTATCGTCGTTCTTCTCACATTTCATCGTTAAGACTCGGTTTGTAGGCAGGCAGACTAAACAAGAACTAAAGTGACTCAAAAAATATATAGTATATCATCTTTCATTGTCTTCTTGATTGAATTCAGAAGTAATAAAAAAGTAAAATTGTAGGGTCAGTAAATAACAGAATTTTCGGAATTTTTTTTTATTTACTTTGACGTAGTGATTGAATTACTCCCATTTGTAGTAATAACTCTACTCAATGACTGCAGGTTGGACGAGCGAGCCACAGCCCCAAACGAGGAATCGCACTTTTAATTGCCGCTTCCTGGTAAAGCCTCCCGATGATAAGGAAGAGACTATGGAAGAAAAGCAGCAACGAGTATCGAAATATGAGTCGATGCAAATTTGTTCAGCTCTTCTACCAAGTAATAGCGATCGTTTGGAAAGTGGCGATGTTACCTCTGAATCATCGGATATTGGTCCTTGCGTAATGTGCGTGGCTCGTAGAATACCCCCGAACGAAAAGCCAATTGGTACGCCAATCGAACAGTTTACTGTTAAACTGGACACAACGGGCAACATTATAGCAGTCGATGTTAGTTGGTTGTCGGCGGCTTATTCCAAATATTTAAGCAAGGTAAGAATATATATGCACCATTTTATATCATTATACTCCTCTACAGCTACTCTTTTTATACTAATTAGTATTAGATACAACCTAGTTCCTCTGTTTTCATGATACAATGTCTCTTGATAAGGATGGACAATTATTGTTTGATTGTAGGACCTGATTGGCACTACTATAAAGGATTTGTGCCACCCTCATGATCTCAGTAAGTTAACTGCACATTTGAACGATACGCTTCAAGTTGGAGAAAGTACGAGCGCCGTCTATCGATTGCGCGTTAGTCCTGATAAGTTCCTTAACATTCAAACAAAGTCAAAGCTTTTCAAAGCTAATGTGATGAATGGCCACGAGACCGACTTCATGATGGCTACTAATTCCATCATTGGGTAAGGCGGCATTCCTTATTACATATTTTTTATTCTTATATAATATATAATAAGTATTCGGATTTTATTTTGATCTTACGATATTTCGTTTATTTCATATTTGTACTAAACGAGGGATGATAGAAAATGTCTGGGTAAAACTTTGAAACGTTGCGTCTATATTTGGATATTTTTCATCAATTCTCGTATATAATTTAAACGAGTGACGGGATCCTTAAAGATATCTGTGATTACCTACGATCGTTCGATTCGCTTGGAAGCTCGATTACATCGTTTGCCATCAAACTGCATGGCTGTCAAAACAACGTATTAGAAATACGTTTCGAACTCGTAAATTTATTTCTTCGTCTTTTATCGAATAATAATTGGATAGGACTTTTCAAATGTTTTCGCAATCATTGCGAAAACGTATATCTGAATCTGTGATGTTAGATTAAGCTCGCAAACAGATGTACTAATCAAGTTATCTCGGTGGCATTGATGCGTAAATTTATAACGCGTTGATTACTTCGATCTCTACTTGATACTGCATTTTTTCGTCGTTCTATTATATCGGATCACCGATTTAAAAGGCATCTAATATATTTGGGTGGCATACATACCCCGCCGTGAACGTGACTTCTGAGGCATGATTTCTGCATGAATCTTAATCTGCAAGATTTGTTCTCGGTGTTGGAGATCTGGCCACTATTGTTACAAAGCACAAACCTATTGTCTCTGATCTTGTCGTAATTAGGATATGCATGTAATGCAACATGAACGAAAAACAGGGCAGGTGTTTCTTTGAAATTTACACTAAACGCGGTCTCTGGTCGGAGTAATTGTTACGCATATTAATTGTGATTCTCTCTAACGGTCTTACATTTATCTGCATCACACTGTTTGTTATTAATGAATCTGTGAGATATTGTTGTAACAGGGGTTAGGGATGCGGTTTTGCCTAGTTATTAATTTGGCAAAATATACAATCGGACAAACTTTACTGTTTGCGAGCAAAGTGTTTACGGTTTTCTTATAACGGAAGAATATCTTTTGGTCAAGTAATCGGGTGATGAAACGTTCGCGCGATCGCAGTGAATATCGTGTGAAACACGAGAAGCATTAGTTATCGTTGAATACATTGAAAATTGAGAAACGGGTGCTTAAACGACGCCGATAAGATGAAGCGCAATCTTGGTGGACAAAGCGGAATTTGATGACAATTACGTGTTATAATTAAATCGCATGCTTATCGTTTTAGCTCTAAATATCAAAGAGAATTGATGAGGAGTTAATTGAGAAGCTGCTTCTAGTCGGCGTCGATGTAGCGCGCGACCGAAACCAAATAGTTTGGTAATATATCGCGGGTATTATTTATTTGTTAGAATATATTTCTTCCGTAGCGCTGGCTGACAAATACATGTATTTTGTTTCTTGTCCATGATAGGGACAATGACTTGACGCCTATCGAAGGTGGTCAGCTTTCCAACAACAAAGTGTGCTCAGGACACTCTAGTAACCGTTGTGCGAATAATAGTAATAATAATAATGGTAATAATAACAATAACGTGGGTGGCCCGCTAATGTCCATGGGACACATGAACGGTCAAGTGAGTGGTATCAGTGGTCGAGGGTTGTCGTCGTCGGCGTCATCGAACTCGATCGCCTTTAGCACTGGCGACTCATGCAATCCCCTCTCTTCGCTGGCTACGAGCAATCCGTTCAACCATTTTTCGGGGAACATGGACTTGGAGTTCGAGCTCTTCCCCAGTTCCACATGGGACTTGGATAGTAGCAGCGGTTGGGCAGATAGACCCGAGTCGAGAACGAGCGGGCCACCAAACTCACGACCGCCCTCTCAGCCGGCCCCGACATCTCCGAGTCCCCAGGGAACGTTCTCTTCGAATTCGGCGATATCGGTCGCCGCGGCGCCCCACTGCAGCCCGACGGCGAACTTGCGCGCGTTCAGCCCGTCTTCGGTCAACGCTGCTCACTCCTTCAGTAATTCCTTCCCCTTCAGTCCGATGCAGGAGTCGCAGGCATCAACGTTGACCGGTGGTGGTGGTGGTGGTGGTGGTGGTGGTGGTGCTGGTGGTGGCGGCGGCGGCGGCGGCGGTAACAGTGGCGGCGGCGGCGGAGCCAGCGGCGGTAATAGTGGTGGTGTTGGTGGTGCCGGACAAGGTGCCGGTCAAGGTTCCGGTCCTGGTAACAGTGGAAGTAACACTGCGTCCAATAACAACGTCAACTCTAACGGAGCGGCAGCCGCGGCGGCTGCTGCCGTTGTGGCTGCCGCTGCTGTTGCTGGTGTGACGGGCGCTGGTAGTGGTGGCGGTCCAGGCAGCGGAGCCGGACCACCTGGAGTTGGCGGAGCTACCGGTGGGGGCGGCAGCGCCAGTATTTCCATGACCAGTAAAAGAAGAGAGGAAGGGAAGAATGGGTGTCCGACGGGAAATAGCGCATCAACGATGGATGGCAATGTTACATCGAGAAATAGTACGGGAAGCGGCGAGACTCCTCCAAACAATCTCATATCGGCTGAGTCGGGCAGATTAAGGAATTTGTTAACTAAGGGAGCCACCCCTACGGAGGACAGTCAAGATAATACGAACAATGACTCAGATAATCAGAATAAACACAGGATACTCAAGATATTGTTGAATCAGCAAGACGAGGACGACTATCATTCGGAGCATAGCGGCAAAGTGCGCACGAGTCCTAACAACATGCCTAAACCAAGCATGGATAATTCGAAGCCTTCGCTCGGACACAATATGCTGCTCCAGGTAACACAAACAAAGATCCTTTTTATTCCCCTTTTCGTATCGTATTTTATTCGACTGTAAACGGTTTTTTGAAACTGCATGTACTGTCTTTTCTTCGATCAACTGTCTGGACTAGGCTTATGTTTAATGAATGCCTACCTTCGTATCTCATGCCTTTTCAAATGTTTTCGTTCGAAGCTGCTAAACGAGAAAAATGACGACGAGGACGAGGAAGCTCGTGCCGGGTTGAAGAAGAGGAATGAACTTCTACAGCAATTGTTAAAAGATCAAGATGAGGAGCGAAAAATGCAGGAGCAGCAAGTAACTTACATTTCTTCCAAATAACTTATCTCCAATAACTTTTTCCACGATCGTTGGATAATGACAACGCCTGATAGCGTGCTAATGATTCTATCGTTATATTGACAGAATCGGGATGATGACCCCCTATTGCGGAGCCTCGGTTTTCGAAATACCACACCGTCTCCATCGCAGTCAGGCGATCACGTTGGATTAGGAGGCACGACGCAGATTGGCCAGAAAAGACCAGGTGATGATGGCGATCTCAATGTAGCAGTAAAACGGACAATGGACGGCTCGCATCAAGTTTCTTCAACGGGGACTAATTCTTCAACAAATGCCACAAGCAAACTGTGGGAGAGGAATAAGATGCTGGCCTCTCTACTAGCTAAGCAACCTTCTCAACCCACGACTATACCGCCAATACCTGCATCTGTGATATCGGCAACACCACAGGTATCGTAAACGTATCCAATTGGTCGTGGTCCCTTCATTTAGTTCCCATATCTCTTGCAAAATGATTGTCTGCTACATCCATGATGAATTATCAACTTTTTTTATGCATTTCATAGGTATATTTTCCAGCGGCATGTATTATTTTCGCGTTAATTAGAAAAATGAGGTTTCAAGGAAAATGTCTTCAGTATACTTTTCACTACTGTGAAGTTATTTTTTTGTGGCAATGTATTTTTCAGGATAAACTGCCGCGCTTGAAGCAGCAGCAGCAGCAACCATGGACAGGAGGGGGAAGTATGCAACCGGTTGGCGGTAGTAATTCGATTACAACGACCGCAGCATCAGCGCGTACTCCTCTTCAAAGTCAATCTCGACAGCTACCTCGTCAAACAACCAACACCTACCTCAGCCATATGCTAAGTCAGGTGACTATCATAAAAGTAAAAAAGGTTTTGCTATTCTTCATCCTGAGAATACAATTTTCATAAATGTGATTTCTTCTATTGTCTATGCAGCAACAAAGGCCCCAGATCGGACAAATGGATTCAGAATATGCAGGCAGTGGGGAATATCGTCAAACAGGTACAGATCCAGCAAATTGGGATATTCAGTCATCGGACCCGGATCTTTCCGATATTCTGGATCAAGTAATTGAGTTTGTCCCCGACGAAGCTATTACAGGTAATTACATTTGAAAAAAGGTCACCGGTAACCTAATGTAAATGTTTATCCGTTTATGTACTTATTGCGTAACTATGCAGGTTTCAGTCCTGTAATATACATAGAGTTGAACAAGGAATGCTCCTGCGCAAAATATATGTACATTTTTATTCACTAGATTCGTCTGCGATAGCAAATCTGCTGGATGTAATAGAAACGTCACAGAATAACGCTATGAATGAAAAAATGGCAATTAATGCTATTCAGAAGTCGTTGATGCTATGTGAAACTGCCGTCAATCCAACGTCTTCCACGATTACTGTACCTGGTACGCCACCAGCTTATTCCACTGCTGTAAGTTTTCATATCTTATAAAAATAAAAATCCGCTTAACGCTGGAAGTGTTTCCTCCCCCTGTCTTCAGATGTAGTTCGGCTGGCTCACTTGAGATGGGAGAACACGCAGAAATTGATCCTTTCTCGTGTTCTAGTTGGGAGCTACCCCTGTAACTACGAGTCATAGTTACCAACCACCACCAATCTATCAACAGCAGCCAAGGATGAGGTTTACAACACAGCCAGGGGTCAGGCAAGCTTCTGCGCAGTTTACACAACAGCAACAACAACAGCTGCAATTGCATCAACAACGGAGTAAACTGATACAGCAACAACAACAGCAACAGCTAAAGCAAAGGCTATTGCAGCAACAGCAACAGCAACAGTTACTTATTCCTTCAAATGCCACAGCCACGGACCAAATAGCTACGGGGATTCATAATATTGATAACCTCCTCAACAATACTGTTGCGCCAAATGTATCGTTACAAGTGCGTAAGAATGATCTAGTTAACAGTTTTAGTAACAAGTTAAATCTACAACGTTCTGACAATCATCCAAATTGTACTTTTACAGCGTTCGAGTGTCCCAGATTCACAAGTTTCCTCAGGTTACGGAGGATCCGTCCAAATGCCTTCCGCTCATCGACTCGCTCATTCGTATTCTCACCCGTCAGCTTTACCTCAGCAGTAAGGATTCGTTTCAGGCAACGCAGTCTAACGTATTCGCGATAAGTCTATCCATTAATCTAATGAAACAATCTTTTTACAGTCCTATTGTGAATAATAACTTTAATAGTGGTCAACAAGTGTCGGCCGCAGCAAGGCTTTCGCCACATTCTCCTGCTAGTATACTGTCATTTTCTCATCCGCAACCGTTATCGCCTCGTGTGACGCAGGTAAGTCATAATAATTGTTACGTTTACGTTCACACGATGTTATTCCAATCTGTAATATTTCATTAACCGGACTTTTATCGTGCAGGGTAATTACGGCAATACCCCGAGACTATTTAACGTTAACCAGGTGAGATCGCAACAGCCTTCGGCGCAACAACAGCAGAGATCGATGTCCTCGCCAGGAGCACCAGCCTCCGCGCGGCAGTCTCCTTTCCCTGCTGAAACATTTCCTCCACCCACGTCCCCCACAGCTAGCCAATTTCCACCTGGCCCTAATGCTGGTGCACCGAATCCTTCAGCTCAGTACCGGTTGCAAAGGACCACATCGACGCCTTCAGCTACAACTCAGTTACCAGGTAAGCTTATAATTGCCAATGTGGCATTCTTAAATCGTATTCCATACCATTGATGTCTTGTGAACGATGTGTATACCACGCACTATGGTGTTCATAATAAGTAGCCATTTCATGCTACAAAAGCTCATTTGAAGTAACATTTATTACTAATCCAGAATTTCAGTTTTGCGTAAGGAAGGAATATGAGTTAGGAACGATTTCGCAAGTGAGTCTGTGAAACCTGCACTAAATTGCAAATGAATTTTCGGTCTAATTTGGATCAACGCATTATATACTCTATGCAAAATACGTATTTACATATTATACGTCGTGTACGTTTGTAGATATTGGATCGTGAATACTGGTTGCTTACAGTGGCTTCTATCATTTCAAAGAGACAGAAGCGTACATATATTCATCTCAGGTTACTTCAGTACAATAGTATAAAGTTATTTTAACTACGAAGCAGTGTGATTCTATGTATAGCTTAGGATTCTCTGCGTTGACTGCGTTACATTAAAAATAAAAAAACAAAAAAACTAAAACGATTTGACACAATACATGAAATCGAAGATGTGATTGCGGAACTGAAAAAATGTATAAAGTGCTTATGGGTAAGTATTTGTTTCATGTTTAGAATAGAGGAATGGACGCATATAAGGAGTTTTATAAGTGATTGTATTACTAGTTATATTTTTATAAAACAAATTTTTAGAGAAATTGGCAAACGGTATATAGTTTTCGCACAATTGATTATAGGTTCTTGTTACATTGTAATTAATACTATTGACGATACATGGCCAACGGATCATATTGTTCGGTGTAGACATTTTTAACAACGTTCCAGTGATTTGCAGAAGCTTTAATAATGAATTGATAATATAATCAAATATTCGGCGTATTGATACATACTCAAAGGGTTTTATTAGCAATGCATAATGTTTGTAATGAGAAATTAGGCAGACTTGTCTTTCAGTGTTTGTCAACGAAGGTAATAAAGTATCATTACGATTACTATTTTGTCTAACGATTCCTGGATTGAACAGATTATGAGAATGATAAATATGGTGAGCAGACGGGTGATGTTTGAAGAAAATATGGAGATAGAGAGACTTAATGTTGCAGGTGGGGTTGGTTCGCCCCGGCATTACGGTGGAGTGAATAAGGAACAACCTCTTCTTTCACCTAGTCATCCACATTCGGGTTGCTCGGCAACGCCGACTCACAATCAACACAACGCAACCAATACCCAACACTTCTCCAACCAACAACATTCTTCTATGATATACCACTCGAGTGTGAATGCTATCAGCACTGCAGATATGCAGAACAATCAGTTCTGTTACGATCGAGCATCTGTTCCACTCTATTCGTCAGGGCCTGGAGACACGCAGGATGCCAGGTCTCTACCTCCCTGTAATCCTGTCAGTCACCAAATAGGTGGTAAGTCATATGACCTCTTAATGTCATGTGACCATCACGTCGTCATCATCACACTTCCTTTTTATCTAAGACCACTGTATCGTACCACTATCGCTGGGAGACGCAAGGCATGTGTTTGGTATACGGTCGCATATCATTTTTTCACCACCCTCATCGAGACATAGTGTACATATAGCAGCCGTTCAAGAAACTATTGTCATCCATCTGTGCACAAAACGATGCTTGTAATACCAATCTCTAAATTCATCGGTAACACGTTGTTTGTCGTTGGTCAGCTTTAATACACGTTTAATATACATTTATGTAATCCTTTCTATCACCAATCCGTCATAAGCTTTTTGTTCATTAAAATAGTTGTACGTATTTTCCTTGTCAAAGTTCAAGGGATGCGACAATTCTGCATTCTCCGCTCTTTACTCAGCACCTTTGTTGCCCCGTTTTGCAACCTCGTGCGAAGATTCGTTGCCTTATTATTTCCAAAGATTTTTGGTTCAAGCCGGATTACATTGCACACGTATAATCAATTCTTCTGGGAGCTTTTAGTTCCAGGGACATTGTTCCGGGATGGGAATATGCTTTATATGAGCAATCAAATAAGTACGGAGAATTGGTCGTGCCTTTGTGACGTCCTTTTGTAATTACGATCAGAGCACATTTCATTGATATGGTGCTATATGTTGCATGTAGCTTAGTTTGTCATTTCCAACCTCTTAACATTATAATTGTTCGCTTGCCGGGCATATCCTTATCGGATGTATTATTCGCTTTTTCTATTTTATTTCACCTCTCCAACGGATGCCTTTCTGTTTAAATTGTGAATATAACAATGCATTATTATTTTTAATAATAACTTTGACGGAAAACATGAGGGTTTGAGCAAACGACCGTTCTTTTGTTAATATAATTTTCTTCTACTTTTCGTTATAAAGATTTTGTTTGTTTTTGTAAATTTCTCGGCCCTATATTCTTAGCGCAAACGTACCTGCTGGCATTCATATACGTATAATCGTAATGTACGCCAATAAGCGGTGTGACGTTGCTCTATTGGTTTGATTTGTTCTTTCCCAGAGTTCTATTTTATTGGTACACAGTTTCCCTTGAAAATTTCGGTCATCGGCCGCAAGTCCGACACTGTATATCTTCGCATTATTACACTTTCAACACTTGGCTAATGCGGACAGAGTATATCCAACAGACACACACTGTCTGCGTTGTGATTGTACCCATGTTTCATACTGTAGCATTCCAGTACATTTTCAAATACGCTCATTCCCCAAATGAACAGAATGTACATCGACATTGTAAATATAATTCCAATGAATCTCTTAGCATCATTTCCTCCTTTCCGCTTCGCCTCTACATTCGTAAAATCAATTGCAACCCTGGTGGTAGATTTTTCTTCTTCTTCATCTTCTTTTTTTATACGGTATCGACGCCCTATAAAATCCTCCACTACATCAAAGTGAAAAAATGTTAAGCAGTACATTGAACAAATGTCACCAGATTCTCTTTCATTATTTACCCTGAGCAATGCCTACATCTGTCAGATGTGTTCTTCTTTCTTGTGCAATTCACTGAAATTCCATTGCAAAACCTAACACATTCTGTCGAGTTCGTGAATGCGATAGTGAGTCCAATAGTAGCTCTGCGCCTTTGTCCTCAGGATTATATAGGAGATGCATAAGAATTAGAGAAATGTAGCAGCACTATACATAGATCACATTCCACCGTTGTGTAGTGTAGGAGATTGATTTGATTGTAACCGAATATTATGCGTGATTTTTTTTTTTTAAATGTACGAAGAACTTAGTACATATAGGTCCACTGTTAGTCTCCATAATTTATCACATAATTGTGTATCTTGTACATCGATGTTATAGAGCTTTACGGAACGTTCTTCTGTTAAAAAAAGGAATTGTATTAATCGTTATTTATCAAGAAATCAGATTCTTTCGCTACTACGCCCGTATTTAAAAATAAAGGTTTCTCTGTATTTGTTAAATAATCGAAGTTGAACGAGCACCGATTCTATTAAATTACAATAATAGTATTAAATCTTTACAAGTGACTCAGAGTAATGTTTGCAGGATGCATGTCGCAGTGAACGTGTATTATCAAGAACGTCTTCTGGTTTTTGAATGTGCATAATAAATGCAAAAAACTCCAAAGAAGTGTATAATTTTGCCTTTTTGTGTGACATACTAATCTTCTCAAAGCTCTATGACATATAAACTGTAATTATCTTGTGGGAATGACACCCTGTATACTTCACGGTATAGAGATTTTCAGGATAATGTGGTATTGATCATGTTGCATCGCATATCGTCCCATATTCTCCACAATCACAGCTCGTTATGTCTTTGTTCACGCAATGACTTAACCGATTCCTATGATGAACTTAAAATGTTCCGCATGGTGTAAGTAGAGCTCGGCTTGTGGCAATGTAAGACACATGTCTCATGTATAACAGTACATGATACTTGCAAGTGCAGCACTAAATTATATAGACACGTGTGCATTTGCACTATATACCTTTACGAGTTGAAATTTCAATTCTTGTCTTGAAATGTTGATCTTCCGGAACAATTGTAAAAATATAAAGAGATTGCGTTACAAGGCCCTAATTCTACTTACAGCATACTACTGGTGTAAAACGAAAATAATACAGAGAACAATGTATGTAACGAAGCAATCGATACCATCTTAATCATCCTGCTGTCATCATTTTGTGTTCATTCATGTAATATAACACCTCATTGTAAACTGATAAATGTGTAAGCACCGCTTATCTGTAAGTATCATGAATCAACGAGAGTGCTAACAACAAGAAACTCTCCTTTCTACGTTGTACCGAGCTTTCAGGATTAATAAGATCTTCCATTTTTGTACAGTATACCTTGTTCAGCAAACGGCACCATTTCTAACGTGTGGTGTTGTCGTTAGGAGCGATCGGTGATCTGTTTATATAAATGGGACAGCATTTAATGTCAGTTCTGCGAGGCCGAGAATAGAATAGTTTTGTAGACAATAACTGTACGTGTGTGTATCTTCATTTCGTGTCCCGCGGTCCTATGTTCAGTTAATGAAATGATTGTGATATACCGATATTCCGTTGTAAATATGACGTGTGTAATAAAGTAATATCCCAAATCCTAGCATTGACCATACGCCCCAAGGAGCAGCTACGTGCGAGGAGAACTTTTCTCTAACATATGTAGTGTCTAATGAACCCGTACAAACGACATTTATCGCCGACTCACTGACTCTTGTACAATACGTCTTAACGACTGTTCGACTTTGGATGAAAAACTGATTTCTTCGACTTGAACGTTATTAAAGAATATCCCATTTGTGCTGTCACAGGTAATACTACCAGTGCTGGCGGCATGACGTCGGAATTTGTTCGACAAGAACTGAGAGCGATTGTGGGGGCGCGGACACAGCAACAGCAGCAGCAGCAGCAGCAGCAACAACAGCAGCAGCAACAACAGCAGCAACAACAGCAGCAACAACAACAGCAGCAGCAACAACAACAACAACAGCAACAACAACAACAGCAGCAAAGGGTATCTAATAATATTCAGAACAATCTGTCTGGTCAAGTTTCTCAGGACGATCTTGAAGCACTTGGTCTGACGTTTGAAATGTCTTCTGCAGGTACGTTGTTTGACGATTGGAAAATGATTTTTTTTTTCTTTTTAATAATTCTTTATCATTTAAGAGTTCCTTCAAACAATGCAAATACTTATACGAACACTTACATACGCATACCCGTTAGTATTATGTTTCTTCAAAGATGAATTTCGTTTTCTTGTATCCTTTGTCCTTCTCGAAAGCAAACATCTTTCGTACACGTAATTTTTTATTATTATACATCTAACCTCTTTTAGTTCAAGTAATGAAAATACGAATTGGTCGCTCTATAAGAGTCACTCCGTATGTGTACATCGACGATATGCATACGTCCGGTATAATTTAAACGAAAAAATTGACGTTACTCTTTGATCGTATATTTATCGCCAATATTTGATTTTGTGTAGAATAGTAGAAGGTAAGAATTTGTCGATACCTAAGATTTATGTGGTTTGCAATTCAGTTATTCTCAGAGCAGAATGATTAATATGTTTGCATAAATAATAGTAAATAATGAGATATGATGTCGATACGAATTATTAGAAGACAGTACCCAAGAATGAACCCATGACGTGGGTGTAGTATAATACAAAGTATGGCTAGAAAGTTGAGAGACTGAGCTTGTATCTTGAACATTCACTATCATTGTATCGGTTGTATCTATTTGCATCACTTATTTAGACATTGCAGACGGCATGCTTCTTTGCAGGTCATTTAAATTAAAAAGCGTGTTAAGCAAGAACATGATTTGCATTAAATTTCTTTGTATTTCTTATTAGGCACAATGCAATATGTAGATTTACGTTAGTATCTTTTGCTCCTAACGACAAAACATGCGTACACGGTTAGGAACACGGGAACCAAACTTTTACGAAAAAAAAGTGCGTAAAGTAGGTGCAAGAATCGCTACGTATATCAGTTAGGGCAGATTGCAGAAGTGTTTAAACATTTGATAGGACTACCGTTCCTTTATCGTCCCTACCTTAGATTATCCAGATTGAATAATATTCGTTTTGTCTTTTAACGATAACACCACCCTCTTTCGTTTCGGCATTATTGCTATAATCGAGATTCTATTGTACTTGCGGTTTTGCCGTATTACGATTTGGTGAGAAGTACAAATCATTTTTACAGGCATATGCTTGTTGGCAGGCAGTGAAAATGAGGGTAGTAGTGTGCAGTGCAGAATAATTTAAATTTGTATGATGTTACGGTAATAGGGTACTTAAATAGGTATCTGTCAACTTATTGAGGTTATCTTTCGCTCGAAATTAAACAAAAAGTTAAACTCTTCTCCAAATGGCGAGGGGGAGTACAACTTCGCAATATGTGGGAGCGGTTGGTAGACATTACGATAGATCTTCTTAAAATATGCGCTCATTAAAAGATGTGCCATGTCGATATTATTAAATTTTGATTGTGATTATCGGGCTTTGTCAAAGAAAAAGTGCGTCCACGACATGTACAATTCGCGAAGATAGAAATGAAAGAATAATTTGTCAAACAGGTGCTACTATCTCTATGCCAGACATATTTGCAGCAGTGAAACGTTTTCCTCGCAGTAGGTTTACTGCGAGTGCACAGATAAACGGAAATTGTGCCAAAAACAAGTTAAATGTTGCATAAACTAGGTGGGGGGGGATTCATAAAAACTATCAGAAAAGTGTTAATAAACGTTGGACCCGCGAGTCACCCGTACCGGATTTATAAGACGTTTACTTCAGTGATTTTTATCAGTATCATAGGTTCCATGTGTGCATACCCGTACACGAGCAAGGAATCGTGTCAACCGACATTATATATATATATTTTTTTTTATCGATCAATCTTCGGCGGCACGTGCTTATGTCGCTACGATTATAAGTATGAAATTATAAAAATTACTGGATAATCTTCAAATATCAATCCGAATATTCCGAAAAATGTCGAATCGATTAATCGGAGTTTTTTTCTATCATAAATTCTGAAATAGGAGCCCTATTTTTTCGGGCTGCCCATACGCCCCCCTCATTAACTCTCCTCATGTTCTTTGTGCGCTATGTGTTTAAATGATTTCATTACAATATCAAAAGTAACGTTCAGGCGAAACAACATGAATGCGGTAGAGGCAACATCTATTGCCAATCCATTGTAAAAAATGTGGTCTAACCTACTGTCATTTAGACTTTGCGCGTCAGAACGTACGGCGTTTCATCTCTCACGTCCAATATCAAAAAACTAATCTCCCCCGTTGTGACGAGTGTGACGCGTTCAAGTTACCGTTAAGCATTTCAGAATACGTGCCAGCAATATTCGGCACAACGTGAAAAAAAAAAGACATAACTTGAGCAGTGACTTCGGAGATGACTTTAGCAATGTCATAAACATAGCGTAGGGTACTTCGGTTCCTTGAAAGAATCAGAGCTACACGATAATGTAACACGTAGTTTTAATGGCAAAAATTGAAATGGTTTTAATTAAAAAAAGAAAGGAATCATGGTACACGAAACAAGATACAAGCGTGGCAAGAATCGATGGTGAAAAATTAGAAGCAAGCCGGGTTCGGCGGTGCAAGCGCGCACGCGTGCCTTTTAGATAAGTTCGTTGCGAGTACACATCTTGTTTATTAGAAAAGGCATCATTTATTTGTGAAGACTGTGGTAACGCGTAATGTTACGATGTCCCAACTAGGTGAGGCTGTGGTTAGTGATGGCCCTGCCAAGAGTTGGGCCATTGGGAGTGCCGGAAGTGCCCCCTCGTCTTCAAGGGTAAGATCCCTCCGTCAATTACTTTAATCGTATTTTTGATTTTGTACGCTACTCTGTTTTCCCCTTTTTTCGCTTGGCTTTAGAAATATTTTTTTTTTTTATTATTATTTTTGCACGATATGTTAATGGTTTTTTCTCTACTCTCTCTCTCTCTCTTTCTCTCTTTCTCTCTCTCTCTCTCTCTCTCTCTCTCGGCGTCAAATTCGTAGGGGGTATTCTAGCGCTCTCTTCTGCATGTGTCACTTTGACGTTTACTTTCATTGCTCTCAACATCGCCCACGCCATGGTGCCCTTTGTTTGCACCGTGACGGACCATCAGCGGCGCCACTGGACACAGTCACTTTCGATGAATGTCATTAAAGACGCGGGTCTATATTGGTCTATATCCGGTTCGACCGGGGTTGATGCTACACGGCGCACTGTCCGTGTTCCGCGTCGTTTCAGTGCGACTCGCGCATATTATCCCTCGCCCAATTTCGTATTCTGATGTGCGTGTCGTTGAACTTTTTCAATGCTCGCCCCTGAAGTACACGCGGAGTCTGCGTACATCGCTTATTCCTGTACTTATACTGACTTCAGCTTTCTTTGTCCTCGTTCACGATTAATTACGGGATTGGCATTGCATAGTGATGTAGTAGTTGTACTGCTTCGGCTCTTTCAATGCAAGTACGTACTCGTAAACAGCATAGCGTGTTGTCAGCCTTTTAGTTGCTGTGAGCGTTGATGATGCGTGTTCAACACATTCGTCTGCTGTATTCTGTCGGCACCTATGCGCACCCGATTGTTTCTCAACTAGTGTACGTGGGCAAATGTAGGGGGCTAATGTCGTAGGGCATAAATGTAGGGCTGTCGCAAGTAGTAAAGTGACATAAGAATCGGCAATTGTAAACGTGACGGCAATTTGGGGCTTGATCATCGATCTTTTCATGTGTTTCGTACCAGTCGCGGACTAAAGGAATGAGAAAAAAAGACATGATTGTTGGTTAACTCTGACATGGTCGACAACGCCACATGTACTGAGAGTGCACAGAAAAATGTACGAGAAGCATAGTCTGAAGAAAAGCGTGTTTAAAGTTTTCCGTACTGTTTCAACTATCATTCATCGGACCCTTCCAATCGCTATGTCTTCGTTCATTCAAAGCAATTCGTAGATAGTGTTCAGTAGATACGTCTTCTTTAAGGAAATACAAAAGAAATTAATTTTCTCCGAAGTCTCGTGGTATAATCGATCCCCGCGTATATTTTCGTTACCATCGTTGCAGATAGGATGCTAATGCGACGGCTGGAAGGTCATTTTTGCTCTTCATCGTTGGTCGTCCATCTCGACCCTTTCACGAGTTTTCTCTTGCCGTTTTCATATGTGAGCCTTGCATCTCAGTTGTCAACGTATTTCTACACTTTTGGGGCAGAAAATGAATGAAGTGACTTTTCATTAAGTGTTTTAGTTAAATTTGTCGCTTGGCTAGTTAGAGTCCAAGGGACACCTAGATATTATTCGTGGTCCAGGATTTTCATGGAACGGGTTAAAGAATACCTTGTTCACTCACGTATTTACATTTTATATGCCACTGGTTATAAGCGCACGCTTCAAAAAGAAGATTTCAGTATGTTTACTATATATCCCGTATTTGTAAAATATTTTGTCTTACCGTACCATCATATAAATGTTTCTTTAAGGCGCTTTGTCATGTTCGATTTTGAATGACGAAAGTAAGAAGGTGTTGGAGTTAGATAGTGCAAGGACAGCTTTCGAATTCTGTACTTTGTCCATTAACTTTTGCTTATCTATTTTTATTACGACGTTAGCGTTCCGTCTTTTCGTGTCATGTCGATTAGGCAGCTAAAAACTTTTTACCTGAAAGCCTGTGACCCTACAAAGTAGACATTTCCGAAATCGAATACAGCTTCGTTTTATGCGCATACACTCGTATAGGAATATATAACGATTACGATAATGAGACAGATCTTATGGTGCAGCGTTGTAGTGCAACACACAATTGCGTTTTAATCACTCTAGACGTTTACTACCACTTCTATAATGTTGCAACTACGTTTGAGATGGTTGAATTCATGCAGAAGCAAGTGCAAAGAACTTTATAGAGTAATGAGTTGCAAATGTCCTATTGGCTGATAATAATGAAATTTCCCCTCAGCTCGCTTCCCTATTAGCCGCAATTTCGGCGATGAATTTTTGTGAAATGACGATGACAGACGTGTTATAGAACGGTTGCATGGCCATTGATAATTTGCGAAAACATCAATTATGTTAACAATGTAACGCTGCAAGTGATAGATATAAAATACTTACAGTTGGGCTTTTCAAAGTATGTTCATCACGCTTATTAGTGTTGATTTCTTACAAGTATCTTAATGAATGATGGGGCATCGGGGGATAATACAATTTTTAAACATTGTTTTTTCTTCTTCTTCAAATAATCGAATTTTCTCGTACGTGCTTACTTACGTTATTTTTTTCGTTTACCGTATACTAAAGCGTTTTATAGTTGTCTCTCTTCGCGACAACAGCGTATGCTAATGAGTGAATACACGAGATACCGATATTGATCAAGGTATTTCCAAAGTTTTTCCAATTTCATCCGTCGCTTATCACACGTCGCTCTCTTTTCTCAAAGTATTCAAATTCGCAACGCGAGCAATGCGTGAAGACGTTATTTTGTATGGATTCGGGTTAACCGCCATGATAATTTGCCATAGCGAAATAGTAGTAGTTTTCTTGTACATTTCGCCAACTCGTTGTGCGTGTGCCTTGACTATCCGTCTATATAATGAGCACCGAAAGCATTTATTGTCCTAACGGCCTCTTATCATATCCATTGAAATATTAGAGTAAAAGATTATTAAAGTATGCCAAACAAGAGCGTGCTGCCTCTTGGTCTGCTAGACGCGGAAGAGACCGGATGTAGGAGGGCCTCATCATCGGTATACAGGATGTTAAAGGAGGACCATTCAAAATTTATACGGTACATAGAAAAATGTTGATACGTAGCACAGAAACGCTCGAACTATATACCGTCTAAATATTGAATGATTTTTTTCAACACTCTGCATACAGTTGAGCAGCGTGGCGTGTCTATTAGTATTTGTTCCATCTTGGGAATACGCAGGTGACGGGAATAAAATTCGCTGAGCGTAGGACCCTCCTGCATATACAGCTTTCCTTCCGCGTGTCGCCGCTTACGACGGCCATTCTCGCTTGGCATACCCAGGGTAGTTCATGTCGCTTCGATATATGTTAAGATGGAACGTTAATCTTTTACCTCGAAGCGATGAAATGCGTGTACGCACTCGCCACGTATGTCCTCTCGATCAATGCGTAGAATAAAACATACGTTCGTTTGGAATTTACAGACTACTATGGAGGAAGTGGCCCGAGGTGATCCGAAGTCATCGTTGCTGCAGAAGCTATTGTCCGAGTGACTGAAGGCCATCCCGTCGCGCAGTAGAAGAGTAGCATATGTAATATATATATGAGAGCAAGCGAAACGAAGACGGCCGATGCGTGTGAAGTGAAAAAGGCGAGGAGGCAATGTGAATGAGGAGAGATAAGAAAGAGAGAGAAGAACAGATAAACTGACGGTCAATATGTCGGCGGTCGTTACAGTTATATTATATACGGAGCATCTGGACGAAGAAACACATGCATTCATGTACACACATTATACGTAATGGATACTATTGTATTATATGTAATGGTATAAACGAAGTCAGTATTCAGATACGTATCACCAAATACAATATGCGAGATAGTGCGCGCGTGGCGCTCTCTATATGGAGGACAAAAAAGAAAATGAAAAGAACCTTTTCGTCAAAATGCGAACGTGGATGAAAGGGCATTTGCAATAGCGTCTGCATCGTTTTTTTCGAACTCGAAGGACCAAAAGCTTCTGTTTCCATTTGGCTGTGTCGAGATCTTCGGTTACACCGATGCGCACGTGCCGCGAGTGCACGCACACGGGGTCGGGTACACACAGGTCTCTTTATTCGTAACGCCTTAAGTGTGTGATCATGAATTCTGACGGGGCGCGCGTGTGTCACCCTCGACGGAGAATGAAACTAAAAAGCGGGACGGGGTTGATGGTGAAATGTGATGGGCTAAATTCGTCAGAAAGATGATGGGTTTGCGCGGCAAAAAGGAAAGGGAAACGCATGGGGCAGATTAGCGGGGGGGGAAAAAAAAAATATATGGGCTTTGTGTAGTGTGTACATACCCGTGGTCCACCTTCGCACGAGAACAGGGGATATATAGTTGCAAAGCATAAAGCAGAGCGCGATGGTGCAACGCCCATTGTTATTTTATATAAAGAGCCTTTCTCGGGGCATCCCAAATTCGGACGATACTCAAATATAAGATATACCGACGAAACGACAGACGGCGCCGACAGTACAGGATAACTAAACGTCGCGGCATCGCGCATAGTCGAAGTATTCTGCTAGATGCGGATACGTTGTTGTTGTACGCTCTCCGTCAGTGTATTACATCTAATATTTGATATCGCTGAAGATAACTACGTAGGTACCTCAAAGGTATACTTTACTATACCACTGGCTGTTGAACATAGAACTATTTATAGGTTTAATTATTGTACACAGAACAAATAGAGCACTATCACGTATTCTTTTAATTTAACATCCCTTTGACTATTACATTATGAATAATATATTTGTGATTGTAAGAATCTGCAACCAAAATGTGACAAAGAATACTTGTTGTTGTTAATATGATTATGATGATGATGATGATTATTATTACTATTTTTATTTTTATTATTATTATTATTATTATTATTATTATTTTTATTATTATTATATTATGAAGTATTTAAGAACTATTATTATTTTATTAATGTCGACGTCATCATTATTACTATTACTGATATCCTTGTTGCAATTATTATATTATTATAATATTAAGGATCATTGTAATTATTATTATTATTATTATTATTATTTTACTATTATTACATCGATATTGATATTATTGAACACTTGGCATATGCATATTTCTATTCAATAGTAAGAGTACCTTTATATAAATATAAATATATTGTATTGATGTATATGTATATATCTATATGTACATGCATAATAATTTATATATAGGTTATATATAAATAACCTGGAAATATTATTTATATGTAATCGGCATATAAATTTGCGTATATTTATATATGTATACATGTGATAAAAATGAAATCAATCTTCTATTTTGCATAGCTCGGTAATTCTCTTTTGGGTCTTAGATGCACACGAAATTACTTCTAAATAATATGTTGTTATATAAATGAAAAAAAAACTTCTAATTACATTTATATGTATATACACATTTATGTGTGTGTATATATGTATACATATATATGAAAGAAATCTCACGCAAGTGTCTTATTTTTCCAGGAAGTCCACCACTTATGAAAGTTGGAAGAAATTGCTACTGCGTAAATGTGAACACAGCGTATTAACGATGCTGTATGTTATTATTGAGCAAAATCTCATTTGGTGTGATAACGTAGGCAGAAAAGTGTCAATTTTATCTCTTTATTCGAGTGCGTAATTTAGCGATCGGGTATTTTGTGGTGCTTACACACTCTTCATCGCCAATTCACGCTTTACGTACTAATTCTATTGTCATGTTTGTTTATTGTTAAAGACAGTGAGTTAAATAATTAATGTTCATAATGGCATACTGGTCGGGTAAATATTATTTTTATGTCTTAAAGTTTTACCGTACGTCGACGGTAATACCCCGTACAAGACCGTTGCATATTAAAGGAGTTTGGAAGCGTTGAGGTGTCTTTCGTGTCGTGTACATTGTGAACTTACGATGGTAGCAAAACGATAAATCCTTTTTCCCATGTTGTACTTGAACATGAACAAATCGTTTCGTCACGTATGCAACGATAGAAGGAGCGTCTCGTAGGCTTAAGCTTGATGGCTTGAACAAACCAGGTCACTTAACGCGATCGATTACACAACTTTCTGCCTATGCAATTATAACAAAGAACATTTTGTTCGTGCGGATGATTCGATTACAGCTGTGATGATGCTACAAAATACACTCAATATCTGTTGTACTTTCTTCCAATTTAATGCAGTTACAAAGTTATTATCTCTGTAAAACACATTCGTGAGGTACTCTGAATATGATGTGTACACGTACGTACATAGACATGTACTCATTTATACATGCATACGTATCCTACGTAAGTACGTACGTACATGTGTATGTATGTCCACGCGCGTGGCTGTCTCTCTTCGTGTGCCTGATTGCGTGTGTGGTCGTTGACGAATGGCTCTGTATGTATGTATGTATCTACGTATGCTCGTATGTATGTATGCATGTGTGTATGTGTATCGCGTGTGCGTGTGTGCTTGAGCGGTGTGTAGAATCCTGCGACTGTCGCGAAGGTGTGATTGAAGCATGGTCGGGTGCCTGTGTGTGTACGTGCGTGCGTTCGTAGGCGCGCTCGTACGCATGTGTTTGTAGTGAATTACGTCATAGATAGATCATATGTGCTTTCTAATGATGAATAATTTTATAAATACAGATATAATACCGATCTCACGTGTATGTTTATTTCGGCCGCGTTTGGGTAGTGTAAAGAATCTACGATAAGCGAATTGCTGCAACATTGCAATGCTCTGAGTATTCCGGTTTCTTTCTCGTTAGCTGTAAGCGTTCTCCTGTTCGCATATCGAATGTATTTCTTCGTTTATGATCGAGTGTCGTGGTTGATAAGACTATCATGCAAGTGGTATAATGGAGACGCTGCTGATGTTAAATTCAGATAAAGCAAAATGAGCAGTTGTACACTTTGTATGTAAAAGATCTTTATTGCGGTAGGCAGGTCGTGTATATATATACTACTATAATAGCAACGTAAGGTATATTAATGTGAATTAAATTATTTATATTATTACATTCGTTACTCGTTGACGTAACATTGATCGAACGCCGTTATCGCTAGTTTAAAACGAAGAACCTCTATTCTTTTTGGCATAAAGCGTAAGACCATTCATTGACTGTCCACTGAATGCTGACGTCATGCATACACAGTATTTTTTTTATCGATGAACAAAGATCCGCGGGTTGAAATCAAGAGGCGGCGAGGTGGGGGGAGGGGGGCGTATAAGTGTGAAGGGAGATCATGGAGTGGAATTGAAAGAAGAGAGAAAGCGGGAGAGAACGAAAGAGAGAAAGTGAGAAGAATAGAGGAACGATTAAAAGGAGAATAAATGGTATCTTGGCTAGTCGAGTGAATTTGCAGTTCTGTTTATACTCGTAGGCAGTGTCCACAGATTGGCTAATAACGCTACTTGATTAGTGAGTCAACACGCGACAAACTATTGTCTATGCATCTCCTGTAGATGCTTCAGTCGTACGCTCCTGCTTGCGAGGCCGGCCCCTTCTTCGGAAGTGATAAGGTACGCGCCTGTTCGATGTCCTTCCTCGATTCGAATTATGCCTTTGATGTTGATTCTCTGACTGCGTGTGGGTCGGATACTGAACATTACCGACTACCCGGTGACCGTTCGACGTGAACGGTCTTAATCGTCCACTGTAGCCATCGTCATTGACCCGTCGTCGAAGACAAACGGCGCATCTGCTGACTCTTGACGTATGATCAGCTTTCAGTGTCTGTTGGGACGGCTTGCGGAACATCTCTTCGTCTCGGATGGTCGCAAGCCAGTACGAGGTGGCGGTCGAGAAGAAATTGCACGTGCCGAGGCCGCGACATTCGATGAAAGGTCTTGTTCGGAACTCTTCTAAGCATGAACCTGGGGAGATTAATGATTGCCCACCTCCTGCCGCGCCGGCGTCCCTGTGCTGAATAACAAACGTAACGTGTAACTTATTACGGCTTAGTTGAATTGTATTCGTCGTCATTTTTCGTTTCCTTGATTGTTCCGACGTCTTTTTTAATTGCAACATTCGATCTAGTCGGGAGGTCGCGATTAGTCAGACAGATTGTTGTACGAAATGACGAAACACAGTACATCGGATGCCACTATGTGTTCGAGGTGTAGGAGTTCAATGCGGTTACTGCACATACCATGAGGAAACTGTATCCGATCCAAACTTCCTCCCAGCCACCGGGACACTGAGGTATGGCCATTGATTGACTATGAACTGCAATGAGTCTTGTAGGCGCTTCGCAGACCGAGCACCTGGAGATATACCTGCCCACTTCCGGCGCAGGCATTGGTGTCATCATCATTGACATCGGCTCCATCGTACTTAACCAGTAGCTGTAGTCATTGCGATTTGCATAGTCGCACACGTTGTTCAGATTACAGAACATGAACGGCATTGTAGAGAACTTTCTTGTGCAGCTGCCTGCGGCGCCTGGAATTGTTACGGGACATGGCATAAGCTTGACTTCTACTTTTGCTAGACGAATAATTCCAAATGCACGAAACGTCAATTCGTATCATATTGAACAATAAACGGTAATAAGTTTTTAGATTGATTATTACGAAGAGATAGATTTTATACCAAGATCTTGCGCGTACGGTCGTCCATTGCCCATTATGTGCAGCAAAGAGAAACCTTCCCATAGTTTGACAGTATTCTTCGGGCAAAGCGGTACCAACTCGGACTGTGAGTGTCTGGCAAAGTGGAACCCTCTGCTCGTCGGAGCTGGTCCTAGAGGAGCTGGTTCACCGGGTGCACCGGGGAATCCTGGAGAATATTGTTTAGTTACATACTTATCTCTAGTAGTTCGACCCGAGGTAACACCATTCAGACAATGAAATATCTTAAAAGTATGCTGTCTTTCGGCGCATCATATTAGGCTGACCCCTTAAAGAAAACGTCACTGTAAATATTAAGTGCTTACCCGGAGCACCCTGACGCCCAACAACGCCACGAGGGCCTGGATAACCAGCAAGTCCGTCTTTCCCTTCAGGACCTTGTGGTCCAGTGAATCCCATCATTCCGCGTACTCCTTCTCGTCCCGGCAATCCATCTGGACCAGGTTCGCCCATCATTCCTTGCAATCCAGGAAAGCCTGCGTACCCAGGTAAGAAGAATCAATATAACTATCTGTACAGTCTTGTGGCACTGTATCAGCAAGCAATACTGTACGATATCTATGTACCTGGCAATCCAGGAGCACCGGCGTCTCCAGGATGTCCACGTCTCGGGAACGGCGAGAATGGGTTCGTGCCACGATTTCCTTTCGGTCCCTGCGAAATGTGTTTAAGGCAATCTTTTTTTGTAGGTGACTTTAAAGAACGGTTCTTCTCGCGATCATATACACGGTGAACAGGTTACAGGACATATATATTCTAACGCATACGGTAAAGAATACAAATTTTCTCGAGACTAAATCAGTTGATGTCGGAGAACATACTTGTGGACCTGGAGGACCGTCTAAGCCTGGCATGCCAGGTTCTCCCTCATCGCCTCTCTCTCCTTTTACTCCAACAGCACCTCTGTACCCAGGCCTTCCAGACTCGCCCCTCATCCCTTTCAATCCTGGCTTGCCGTCTGGACCGTGCCAGCCACGTTCTCCCGGTAGTCCCTGCGTGCCCTCAGCTGATAGTCCTGGTTCTCCGCGATAACCCTTTTGTCCAGGCTCTCCTGGGAATCCTTGTAGCCCTTGTATCCCGGGCGCACCGGGATATCCCACAAATCCGCGTGGTCCTAGAATCGTGACGATTGAGACACATACTCCAGTGCACGAGAGAGGCCACATTCTCATATAGAAATTATGGAAGCTCTAACAACGACGCAGTGCTTGAGGGAACCTCGTTAGAGTGCACCCGCATGACTCACACAGTCAGTATCTTTTGGATATTTCAATGAAACAGTTTATAACCTGCGTCTCCCACGACTCCCTTTGGTCCGTGAATAATGCGACCCACATCTCCTATGATTCCTTTGGGTCCATTTGGTCCGTACTCTCCTGGCGCACCTTTCTGACCGAATCGCCCGGGAGCTCCGGGCAAACCATCTAATCCATCTCGTCCCGGTTCGCCGAATTCGGCAAATTGTCCCGGAATACCTAGGGTATGCCGTTCGAATGAGCGATTTGTGAGAAGGATAGGTTTTAATATTTGATTTTACGAAAGGTCTACGCTGTAAATGCTATTGAGATGTATGTCGAAACTATGTGCACGCAATTCTTACCCGGTGCACCTACAGGTCCTTCATCACCAGGTAGGCCAGGGAATCCTGGCAAGCCTGGGAAGCCGTTTGGTCCAGCAAAACCTATATCTCCTCGCTCGCCCTGAAATATTAACAGAATCGTTTGGCACGGGTCGAAGCGGGAAATGTATAATATAAAATGGTATTAACGTGCTGTAGATACTTCAATACATGTCACATACTTCGATACATGTTTCAGCTATTTTGTATTACAGTAGGTTTATTACAATGCTTTTTCACTTCTTGATTGCGACCAATTGTAGTTACCTTTCGTCCAACGAACCCGGAATGCCCCCGTTCACCTTCTTCGCCCTTCCTGCCGGGCAATCCGTCCAGACCGGTGTTACCATAATCACCTTTGTCAGCATATCCGTACGATGGCAATCCTGGTTCTCCGATGGATCCTTTCGCACCTGGAGCACCCATGAAGCCTGGCGCTCCTCTTATACCTTGCTCACCCGGCATTCCTGGTAAAAAAGAAGTGTACTCGGGTCTACATTTTCGTAAATTTTGTTGTCAGACAAAATAAAATTATCGGACCGTGCGATGCACAAGTGAAGACATAGTAAAGCCCAACCTGGTCTGCCCATTTGTCCTGGATCGCCATTAACCCCTTGATGTCCCTTCGGTCCATCGAAGCCAGGTCGGCCCATTGGACCACGTTCCCCCTTTTCTCCATACCTGCCATGCGTTCCTGATGCACCAGGTCGTCCCTTAGGACCAGTATCTCCTCTTTCCCCTGCCAGACCGTCAGGGCCCATGTCACCAATTTCACCCTACACGCAAATAAGTAATCTTGTGATTGCGCAGGTACTTGTTATGGATAATGATAGATTTTTGGTACATTTTCATACCAACCAGTTATACTCTCGAATACTGTTGAATACTACGTCTACTAGTACCTTTAGTCCTGGTCGTCCATCAAATCCATCGTAGCCAGGCTCGCCTTTCTGGCCTTGTAATCCGTCAAAGCCGTCAGTGGCCAGACCAGGTTCTCCAGGCAGTCCGGGGCGTCCATCAAAGCCAGGCAATCCAGGTAGTCCCACCTCTCCCATGAAGCCTGGCTGACCGATGTCGCCTTGTTCACCACTAAAAGAACTCTCTCCCGGTAGTCCATCCACCCCAGGCAGCCCTATGTCACCGCGACTTCCCTTATATCCTGGTTGACCTCGTACGCCTGAGCTGCCCTGAGGTCCTGTGTTGCCTAATTCGCCTTTCATCCCCATGGCGCCAGGAATTCCGTCGAAACCAGGCCAACCTCTTGGTCCTGGCTCACCGATTTCGCCCACGTCTCCTTCTTCCCCCGGACTACCCGGCGAACCTGGCCTGCCGTCGACACCTGGGTATCCAAGAGGCCCGGGGTCACCGTCATCTCCACGTCGTCCAATGAATCCTACTTCGCCCTTCAGCCCTTTCATTCCGTCAAATCCGGATGGACCGTCCGGACCTAGAGTATCGAAGCAATTATAGTGACAATGTGCATGTACAATGAGTTTAGTTTAATAACCGCCCACTCACCGTGCATTCCTACTTCACCAAGTCGACCAGGCATTCCGGGCTGACCTGGAATTCCAGGGAAGCCGCGATTACCTTGGACGCTGTCGCCGCGTTGTCCTTTGGCACCCTTTAAACGATCATTTAATTAGAATCGTAGCGTCTCAAAAAAGTGCCCAATTGCGATATGGTGGTTCAATTGACTTGCCTGAAGACCGGGTAAACCCTCGTAACCGGGAGCGCCTTTGCCCCCGTCGGCACCCTTCAGACCATGCTCCCCAGGACGGCCACGATATCCTTGCGGGCCGGCGTCTCCGATATCACCTTTAGCACCCTCCCATCCGCGTTCTCCGATTTCTCCATACGTCTGATTTGTTCCGGGATCGCCACGGTCGCCCTTGTTCCCGCCGCGGCCCTAATAAGGAATGTTTTCATTTATAATGCATTCATGATTCAAGATTCCATGACAAGTCTTAGCAGGGGGAAGTGTCGTGGTGTCTCGTGCAGATGTTCTTGAGATTCCGGCAATGACGGAAGGTCACTCACGGGTAAACCAGTTAGGCCCGGTGGTCCATCTTCCCCAGCTATTCCGCGGAGTCCCTGATCACCTGGCATGCCTGGGTAGCCTTTCAATCCAATCGGACCTTGTAGCGATATTCCTTGAGATCCTACAGGCCCTGGATATCCTGGCAAACCTTCGTCGCCAGGGCGACCTTGGAATCCTTTGAAGCCATATTCACCTGTAACGCGGATCACGCGATGGTTCAATGTGACGTTTGTGAAGGGAAAGCATAAGATCATACTGAGAGTGAATTAAAAACATGAAATGAATGAAATGCTGAAACGTCGGTCTATTTAAACTTATATCATTACCAGGAGCCCCGTATTCTCCTTTGATGCCCTTTTCGCCTGTTATCTCGATATCATGCTGTGAAGAGTCCCCGGGTACCCCCCTCGCTCCGGTCTCACCGCGAATACCCTTTGTTCCTGGTATGCCGGAAAAGCCAGCGTCTCCGCGCAGATATTCGATCGGTATCGTTGCTGGTTCTCCCTTCAGCCCGGGCACGCCATCCCAACCCGGCAAGCCATCACGTCCAGCTAATCCGGGCAGTCCGTGGTCACCCTAGTCCGTAACATTCGGGCAAGGATTTTACATTCTCCCATTACGGTTGTTCGCTGTCATATTTGCGAAACAGTTTCATGAAACGAGGTACAGAAGGTCTTCTTCTTGCGATCCGCATAGGGAAGAAAGTGACGGGAAAGACGCGGGGGCAATGACTGCGGATAGACGATTCGGAAGCCTACGGAGCCAGTATTGGCGCGACAAAAATGACAAGTACGCACCTTTTCTCCTTTCGGCCCTGGGACCCCAGTGTCACCGATCAGTCCCGTTCGTCCCGGCGGTCCCCGAATACCTTCGGGTCCTGGGAAGCCTTTCTCACCGACATCGCCTGGCGGGCTAACAATTGAGTCTTTTGCGGGCCACTTCACTATACCGGCCACACCCTTCGGTCCCTGCGGCCCTGCGATACCAGGCCTTCCGTTATCTCCTTCGAGTCCCCCAGGACCCATGGGACCTGTGTTGCCCTGTGCTCCCTTATATCCGCGGGCTCCTGGCAGTCCAGGATATCCTGGCGCGCCTGGATATCCGTTCAAGCCCGGATCACCAGCCTCACCCTTCTCGCCCGGCAGTCCTGACATAAATACCGATTCTTCAATTCACTGCACTTTCCGAAATTATCATCTGCAAACTTCATTCGGCGCAATCTCAAACTCTGACAGAATATATTCGAAATTCTATACGAGTAAGTACGCGCTGAGTCCGAAGTCTGACGTCTGATCGTGAAATCTATCGCATTTGCATTGCTCTTACCGGATGTACATACACCGCAGTCATCGCCACGGAATCCTTTTCGGCCCCTGGAGCCCATTAAACCAGGCCATCCATCAGGGCCCGGCAGACCGGGTGTGCCCGGTAAGCCATGTTCTCCGGCTGGACCGCGAATTCTCACGCCTTTTCCCGGGAAACCTTTCTCGCCTGTTCGGGGGAAGAAAATGTATCGTCAGCAAATAAAATTCGCTATTTCATGTTCAACGAGCTCACGTATACACAATACACGAAGATACGGAAGGGCTCTACTTTACCGGGTGGTCCAGGGTCGCCACGATCACCAGGTGGACCAGAGAGTCCATTGAGACCAGGTTTGCCGTCGATACCGGGTGGTCCAATAATCGTTACGCCGGGGAAACCTTTAGCGCCTATGAAACCTGGCGGACCGGGTAGTCCTGATGCTCCTTGCGGACCGACAGTTCCAGTCAGACCTGCCGATTACAACGTGGCGGACAATAATATCACCGGAACATTTTCGGTTGACCAGACTGTGCATCCGAGGATGGCAAAATACACACCGTCGTCTCCTTGTTCTCCTTTTATGGATGATCCCTTTAATCCAGACAGTCCAGCAGGACCGGACGGTCCTGGCGGCCCTGGAGGTCCGATAAATCCTACTTTTCCGGGTAGGCCTGGTGTGCCTGATTGACCAGGTTCTCCGGGCGGGCCTGTTGTGCGGTAGTTGGACGAATCAACACAACTGATCGCATTGTCACTCACATTTTCATCCCCTTCCCACTTCCAATCGCACTCATTTCTTTTATGCGTAAGTTGATGTGTCACAAATGTATATACTGACCTAAGTCTCCTTGTATTCCGACGTTTCCCATGATAATTTCGTCTAGTTCTGGTCTGTATTCTCCGGGTTCTCCTTCGGCACCTTGCCGTCCAGGGGGGCCTTGATTGCCAGCTTCGCCTAGTTCGCCCTGCATCGGAATCAATTTAATTTGGATATGCGATAATATGTATTAAAAAGTTGACTGCCACGTCACCCATATTCGGGTGACGAAAAAACTTGCCCCATAGGACTCTGAAAAATAGATTCTTAACGCTTTACTTGACACAATTAACATTAATTTCAAAACGCATTTTTTCGGAACATTTTCGGCAGACAACGTGTTAATGGATACGCGATACGCACGTCAATTCCATCTGAGCCTGGATTTCCAGCGTATCCTGGCGCTCCTTTCTCCCCCTTCTCCCCGGCTGGCCCCACTGGTCCCTCGAAACCTTGTTTACCTCGTGGCCCGTCGTCGCCTTGTTCGCCCTTGCCGCCCTTTATACCCGAAAAGCCTGGCCGACCCTTCAGAAAATCCATACATCAGTATGACGCCCAGAACAAATCTGTTACTCTGATCTATGCGGTTCAAAACTAAGCCTTTTAATCTTCCGACAACGTAATGCGGGACAAAGGAACAGGACGCAGGCGAAAGGATTAGGTCGATACGCGAACAGAAATGTATATCTTAAAAGCAAATAGAGAAAGTATGGCGGAGGGAGTGTGCATTTATGAGTAAACTTGTCTCGAAATGCTTTCGTACTGCTCGAACGATTTACAAAGGAATCTCTTGCCAAATGTACAGAGTGTTGGGTAAGAGTATGGATATTCGGTAGCATTGATCTGAATTCGAGTCGGTCGACGGAGGATCACGTGAAACGCCCTTCTTACCTGGGGACCTCTGCCACCAACGTCTCCTTTTCGGCCGCGATCTCCGTAACCTCCGCGCATGCCCTTCAGTCCTTGAACGCCTTTCACGGGACCTCTGCCTTTCGCTTCATTCTTCTTGTATTCTCTGTCGGCCGGCCCAGGCTCTCCTCTGTCACCCTGTTCACCAGGCGGTCCTTTCACACCGTAAACAGTGTCGCCACGCGGGCCTTGCATACCAGGTAGTCCAGCTGCGCCAGGATAACCCTGTTGAACAAAACGAAATTTACCATTCTTGCCGATGCCAGACCTTCGTGCAAGGTCATTAGGCCAACTTCGGTCAAATGCACGGAATCTTGCCGATGTCAGACTTTATTATGTAGTAGTCGTTGCTAATTTGTCAAAGCGGTAACAGAGAGACCGGAAGATACGGTGTCTGTATTTCCTGGGATTCGATGCCCTCACTTAGGAGGCATTTCTCAGGAAGAAAAGGGTGATGCAGCAGGATTGAACGATAGTCAGCAGACAGACGTCTGGTTGAGTAAGCGGGATGCCTCATATTACAAGACGATCCTTATCATCTCTCCTCGTAATCGAGAAACGGAGAAATACTTTTTGTTTACGCATTTGAATGCTGCGCCTATGTATTCATAATATACGAATGTTTTGCAACGTGCATAGCTACTGATTCAGAAGAAAATTCAAAGATATCCGTTTAAAGTCAATAGATTAAGGCTTCGATGACTGAGTGATTATAATAGACGAAATAATGATGGTCGTTTGGTCTCAATCTTGCGATGTGACGCACATAGAAAACGTTTTGCGAAAAGGAGTAAGGCTGACGTGCAGGACGCTGCATTCTTTCGTTTCCTTTTCGTCGAAACAATCGTCTGTCTTGTGTTACTTGTATCGAAGAAGTCCTGAAATAAGGCTATTGTATACTCACCATGTCGCCTGTGTCACCTGGATGTCCCATGTCTCCCGTAATTCCCACCTGCCCCGGGTAACCCTAAAGACAAGACAGTTCTTAACCACTAATCAAACTCACAATCAAACAGGAACGCACGGCGAACAATTCAGGTTATCGCGGACACCTAAAATATTCAACTCACAAATTGTCGCGCGCCGCGTCGCCATGATTCATATGAAATTTATAAATGCGCCCCCCCCCCCCCAATTACTTCAATCGTCAGACTAACCTGCTCCCGCCGTATGTACTACTTAAGGTATTACTAGCGCTGAATCACTTCTCTTAAACTTTTTTTTAAACCAGACTTAAATTGAAGATTTTTAAAAAATAACAATTTTTTTCTTATACATGAACTTGATCCACCCTCTAGAACTCGAGTTATTAACAATTAAAGTTTAGCGTTTTCTCCATCTAAAGCAATGGTAATGATCACAATAAAACGGTTCTTAAACTGTTTTTGAAAAAATTCCAGGTTATAGATTAACATTCGAGGAACATTTTGAAAGAAAAAAAAGACTTTTCACCGTCTGGTTCAGGAGAAACAAAATGGTGAATATAAAATTGTAAATTGAGTGCTTGTGTTCAGCCTGAACTGCGGTACAAACGCTAGTATGCATTATTGCCAAGTACACTAGTGTGCACATATGTATACGGAATGTCCGCATGGATTGAATCAGGGCCGTGTGAAATTTCTGACGCAATTGAAAACAAATAATGAAGCCCCTTCTTGATACGGCAGCCAGCGCTAGTGATACCTTAAATGAAGGAAGACTGAGGGCCGATTTTTCCACCTCTGGATAAACTGTTAGGTAGCTACCTAACGGATAAAATTGTAACTAGCGTTGTTCCACCAATTGTGGTGGACGTAACAAACAAATAAATTTCAACGATAGGTGGGACAACGTTAGTTACAATTTTATCTTTTCGGTATGCTACCTGACAGTTTACCGATAGGTGGAACAACCGGCCCTCAAAGAGCGGTAGGCTTATTTAATCTTGATTCATTAGCTCCTCGTTTGTGCTCACACCGTCCGCACGTTGGCGTCTGATTGTCGGGCCTGTTATGCACAGTTGGCGCGATACAGCATAATATAATCCGGTCGTATCGCGCGCAAATGTTTGCATTCCAATATCGATAGGGAAGCGAAGAGGCGTTGTGCGATTGGGTTACCTCGAGTCCGTCGGTACCCGGATTTCCGCGAAGTCCTTTAACGCCGACCGAATTGATGCCGCCATCACCTGGCTCGCCGGCAGGACCATAGTCGCCTGTTGGGCCGTCGCTACCAATAGGTCCGTGCATGCCAGGCATACCTGGTGCACCTGCTCGACCGTCTGTTCCGTTGCATCCGTCGAGTCCGTCCGGACCCACCACGCCGCTGATGCCGGGATTGCCCTGAAGAAAGGTGGGGGTAAAATAGGTTGATTCTACTAGGACGTCCTTGCCCGAGACTGTCGCTTTCGATCTGCCTATGTCTCCAGCAACTTAACATCTTCCATGTTGCTCGAGATTTCTCTTTGCTCGCTTCTCCGTCAATTTCAATGACGAAGTTTCGAGAAGAAATGCGACTCGCGTTGAAATTCATGTTACTTATGGAGATGTAAGTAAAATTATGGTGGCTGGTAGGGATGTTCGATGCTTCGAAATTAATCGATTTTCGAATCGATTCAGAATCGAATCGTGAGAATCGATCTTGGAAGAATCTGTTTTTTGGAGTACAGAATAGCAAATGCTGCAGATTCTCTTAAAGAGATTCGAATGAAATAATCAATCTTGCAAGATTCGTAACGATCGAACACCCCTGGTGGCGTAGACGTATCGCTGCGTTACTTATTACAGCGTAGTAAGTGTTTTGTACGTACAGAAAGTCCTGGAGCGCCGGTGAATCCACGAATGCCTGAGTCGCCCTGTAGCAAACACAAGTTAGGGTTTTTAACGCAGGTCAGTGTATCGCTCGACCTCTTTTTTTGTATGGTAAGGTGAGGTACATCGACGAGGCACATTCATTTTGACGGATCTTTGGCGAGGCTTCAGATTCATTTGTTTAAAGCTGTTAAAAGCCAGTTATCATCAGGGCCCTTACAGAGTTAAGGTTGAAATATCGATGTATGTCCAACTTACACAAACATATGCACCATCTATACAAGCACATTTGTCCTGCTGCGTATTATTCCAAACTAATCAAATAATAACGTCAGCAGAATAAAAGCGAAAGACAGTGAGACTGCGCGGAAATTTGATAGGCGTGTAGGCGACATCGCAACCGACATGATACGTAAGTAATGAGTTTTGCTAACAAAGAAAACGACACTTGTCTGCGACGGCATGACGCTAGCAGAAAATCGTTGGAGAGAAATGGGTAGGCAGCGGATATCTGGATGTCAAATCACACGACATCCGGTCGCATCAGTGTCACGCTACTCAGTGCGCAGACCGATTTGTCAATGGGAAGTGAGTTATCAGCGGCTGCGGCGCGCGCGCGTGGTACGTCATCCTCTCTTTCTCGAATTTTTTTTTCTGCCCTCCTTTTCGTCACTTCTTCCTCCGATGCCGCGGACGCATTCGCGAGCCTTTTATTTTTCGTTAAATAATGTCGGCAGGAGGAGTCTGAGAAGGCGTCGGGCGTGGTGTGTAACGAAATTCGTTGTTCCTCTACGGAACGCGCGCATCTATCGGAATTTCAAAAAGTGTTCTCTCTATCAGGGCGCCGAAAAATCAAACTTTCAACAAAGCAGCGGATTTGCCAAGGAGTTGTTGGGAATAAAGAGATTCGTGCGGGCTGCCTCACGGCTTGTGGCAGATGCAGTGCTTTCCCTGTGCTTGTACGAACGTTGGACCGGAAGCGCGTGCAACCATTCACCCCCACACGATGAGATAGGAGGAGCAGAAGCAGGCGTAGGACTGCGTCGCGCGTATCCGTTCGGCGTCCTCTTATCGGATTCCCTATGGTCCTGTTTCGTTTCGTCGAGCGCACTGACGAGGACTTAAATGCGCAAAACGTGTGGCGCGAAACGATGATGCGAAACGTGCTATACGAACGGTCGCTTAATAGATTATCTGATGCATCACTTAATTCTCTGATCAGAACGAACGAGAATGAAAAACGCCTAGGGCCGTGTTTTAATGCATCGCCACCGACGTATATAGCATATTCGTCAGCTTGCACGACTTTGTGCGGAGAGAGCTTTTCTCTTCACGCCGCGCCGGTAACCGTAACGTGAGCCTAATGCTTACGCTTTAATTAAAGCTTGTTCTTTATCATCTTGCTCTGACGGTACCGTTGTAAGGGGATATTCATTGCTGTAGAGCATTGTATAGTGTATAGGGTTTTAACAACACGAGACATACTGCCTTGTCGCTTGTAGAAAGACAATCTACCTTCATTGTAACGTAGATTTTGTTATCAGCAGTTAGATAGCCTACTTCGATCGAGCGAAACGGCACAAGAATCCTGCGCGTTCTCAATTCGACATCAGCCGTCATTGTCGTTTGTGTCAGCACGTGGGTGTATCTTTGCCGACAACCCAAGCCTGTTCACCAGAGTCGACTGACCAAGCTCACGTATCAACCAACTTATTTCTGGCGAGTCCGGCTTCTCTGTTCATAAGTCATATTCGCCGCGGCGCGGGCAGCAGTGCGTGCCGCGGTATTAAGATATTACTAGCGCTGAATCACTTTTCTTAAACTTTTTTTTAAACTAGACTTAAATTGAAGATTTTTAAAAAATAACCATTTTTTTCTTATAAATGAACTTGATCCACCGTCTAGAACTCGAGTTATTAACAATTAAAGTTTAGCGTTTTCTTCATCTAAAGCAATGGTAATGATCACAATAAAACGGTTTTTTGATAACTCAGAAACGGCTCTTAAACTTTTCTTGAAAAAATTCCAGGTTATAGATTAGCATTCGAGGAACATTTTAAAAGAAAAAAAAAGACTTTTCACCGTCTAGTTCAGGAGAAAAAATATGGTGAATATAAAATTGTAAATTGAGTGCTTGTGTTCAACCTGAACTGCGGTACAAACGGTAGTATGCATTATTGCCAAGTATACTAGTGTGCACATATGTATACGGAATGTTTGCATGGATTGAATCAGGGCCGTAAGACATTTCTGACGCAATTGAAAACAAATAATGAAGCCCCTTCTTGATACGGTACCCAGCGCTAGTAATACCTTAATATCTATGCTAATGCAATCGAACAGGCAAACACATTCCAGTCAATTAGACATTATCTATCCACGCTTACCAAACTGCGGACGATAATTCAAGCGAAACGAAATATGTCAATTTAGAGCACACTCTGTGAAAGATCGAGTTCTTCATAAGTCACATCTACCTGTAATCATTACAATCGCAATTCAAAGCCACGCAAGCGTTCGAAAGCACGGATGTCAGTCCGTGCGCTTTGGAACTGCACCGTCGTGAATTTCAGTGAAACGACAAAAGCACACCTGAGTTGACGTGACGCGCGATTTGTCGTGCCGTCGTCGTGCCGTCCGGAAAATTTCGTGTCAAGTGAGATGAGTCGGGTACGTGCGCGAGCGGGTCGTTACGAAAGAATGATTTCGCAGGCTGCGCATGCATCGTGTCAGCGCGGGCGGCTCGCGTGGGCGCGTCAAGGCGTAATTCGTTCGCGCGAGGCGCCCCGATTAACCCGTATTTGGAAGCGTTTCGCTTCTCGCCGCGATGACGGCACCGCGCTTTTTTCTTCCTTTTTTCTCCCCTACGGTCAGACGCACGTTCGGCCACGCAATCGTGCGCAAAGTGCGTCCGAACGGTTCGTAAGAAGTCCGTCTGCCGTCGTCGTCCTCAATGCACTCCGGCAGCTTTCGTTTAACCCCTTGGGTACATTTGACGTCTGAGAGACGTCATTCACAACAAAAAACCAATTACTAATAATTATGCATCTTGATGTCGCAAATGAAGAAGCCGAAAATGCATATGTATTGGTCAAAAAGATATGCAATAAGTACTCCAATTTTTGACAGCACTATGGCATAAAATTTTATAAACTTTGCGAATCTACATCAGGTTATTGTATTCGTTTCAAAATTTATGTTGGCAAGGATAAAATCAAGGAGTGTAGTCATGGAAGTGGCACAGCCTATTTTAAAAAAAGGTTCCACATGCAGATATTTTCTCAAATAAATCCGTACCCAAGGGATTAAACGATCACGAGTCTTTCGAACGACGGATCGTCTTACTTGTGCCTTACCCACGCTTTAGCTTGCGTCGGAAGAAAATGGTGCAATTATTTCGAACGAAGAAATGTCACTGGGCGCGCACGGTCCAATGCAAAGCATCTGTGCCGGTCAGAGATCGAATCCGTCATGCTTAGGGACCCTGAATATGTACTCAGGTTGTAGCGGATGATTCAAACGTAATAATGAGTGATAATTGGCGTTCAACAGATTGCCCTATCTTTTAGATCTTGGACTAACAATAAGGAAAGCGAGAGGTTATGCTTCAATGCAGAAAGCACGAGACAATGCAAATTTTGCCAGAATAACTCTATTTAGCAGAGCCGGATGTAGGGCCTTAAACCCTTGAGGCAAAAGGCCAAATATGCGCCCCCATTTGCTAAATGTTTCCCTATAACTAAGCGAATAGAACAATTTAAAAAAGAATAATATTAAAATTGATTAAATTTCAAGACACAACGCTGAGTTCATAATTTTTTATTCTAACGGGTCCAATATTTCAAATTGCACTTTTCTCGCTTCGACCGAAGCAAATTCATCGATTACTGACTCATAATTGATAGTTTTACATAGATTGATAATGTTGCTACATTCGTTTCGTTTTGTTAAGGGCTCACGCAACTGTTATACTTGACAGAACGACATTTTTGCGCCCCTCGAATTTTAAACTCGAGGCAAGAGCCTCATTCGCCTCGCCCTTGATCCGGCTCTGCTATTTAGTATCATCCTCATTGCCGACGGTATAATTGAGAATGGGGTGTCTCGTCGGTGGTTGGCTTTGAGAGCCGAACGTTTGCGTTAGAGAGTTCAGCAGGTGTCCCTCGCTTACCCGATAACCTTTTTCGCCGGTTCCGCCATGTTCACCGCCAGCTCCCTTTTCTCCTTTAGATCCTGGCGGTCCATCTGGTCCGATGTCACCCGGTAGTCCTTCCGGTCCTTGAGGTCCAGGTATGCCAGGATGACCCGTTATTCCTTTTACTCCAGTACAGTCGCATTTACTCGGATCCTTGCATATCTGCAATCAGACGTTACGGACAATGAATTTCGCTGCCGATTTTGGCCCCTGTGAGCGTAGTGCGGGTAACGAATTGCACTACGGTAGTAAATTTAGTAGTGAGATGCAGTGAAAATGGGTAATGAGTTTCTCTCTATATCGTTAAACGTTTATTAGTCGATCACTTTGAAGAAAATCAACCCGTTGATCTCTCCACCCCAGAAACCTGACTTCCTCTATATAAGAACGGTATTTAATCATTGTCCCCGTCCCATTCTCTTTTAACTTCCATTCTCGACAATTTCTGACTATCCTTCTCACTCGGCCGAGTGCACGCAATACCGTATTTTCGTGTATCAACCGGCACACACAGCTACTCTCGGCAAGTATGTAAAGTGCACGCGCGTGTATTGGAACCCGCGGACCCATCCTTGTTTTCTCGATTCGACATGACGTAATGCGCCGAGTAACGGTGCGTGACATAATTCCGTGATTACGTACGTAAGAGAGCAATCTGTCGGAAATTACGTCTCGTTTATGCCGTCGCGACGCGCTCGCAAGACGGAATCAAGATCTTCGGAGGAGAGGTCATCATCACTCTTCGGCCGCCGAGCAATTTGCATTAGGTTTGTGCATCGGCCGCCACGCGTTATCAATTCAACGGTGCCGCCTGAAAGAGATCAACTGGTCAATGAGATCTTTCGTTAACGTTTCGTTTAAGCTTATCACTTCCGTATCGTCGCTGTGCCTTCAAGTTTTCTCCTCACGCACGGTCTCCTCATGTACTTTCGTGCTTTCGTCCTCGTTCTTCCGAAAAGATCTGTCCTTTCACCCCTTTCGCATTGTTTTGTACAGAGGAATTTCTGCTTGATTGATTTTATGAGTGAAAAATGAATCAATATTTTTATCCCACACACGTGTTTGTGTCCAATATTAAAGAATGGTAATTCCGTAAGTACGCGGCGAAACGTGCCAGACTGTCTTTTTCGGCACATGACAAATGTTTTCGTCGGTTCGCAGTGTTCGCACGTGTGCACGATGAACGGAGACGTCAATGGTTATGGTACAATTGGTACAGCGATTTTCGGACAGTAAACGCGAAGGATCCCTTCCCCGTAGTCGAAACGAGCCTATGTTACATGAAACCGACGACATCGGTCGGAAACGGTAAGAAAATACGACGAAGAACGAATGGAAACGTTCTTTTCCGAGAATATTTTCCTGCGTTATTATTGCACACTTTTGTGAGTAAAAACAACATACGTACTTGTCCCCATGATTTGCTTCTAGTAAACGAACCAGTACAGTAACCCATGGAGATATGGTGATATAAAAGACCACATAATGCTAAAGAACACTGTACACGATAAGCATATTTCCGATAAGAGTTGCACGCCAGAATGGCTTCCTACTTACGCATACATGCATTTTAATTGTAATACTCTAGCGTATTGCGTCGATCATTTCTCAATTGCATTCAATTTTCACGTCTAGCCAACTTTTCCCAACAGTGGGGGCAAATAAACATTTCGGATGATTAATTGCAGGAACAGTCTTAATGCATACACGCAGCCGTGTAACTTAAATCCGTGTAAGTTGGCGACTTCCTGTAATAAGACAGCAAGTGGGAATGAGAAGATAGAAGGCTGTGGAAGATCATCAGTATCTGTAGGACGTGCACAAGTGTAAAGTCGGATGACGCTGACTATGCGAAATTACGGATACACCGTAGATAGGTAGACACGTGCATTGTAACGTTTTGATAAAACGAACGCCACATTCTCCGTCATTCTGCCTTTCTCTCCCTTTTCTACCATATCTCTTCGTTTCCGACAATGTCCAGCGTCTTTATTTCATATCTTTACATTATGTATTAGGGGACGCATTGGCACGCAGCACATCCGATCAATTCTGTCTGCTGCTTAAATGGCGATAATAATAAATTCTTCTATGTTACTAATTCTGTCAGCTACTGTACATATTTCTTGGAACAGGCGACGAACGACTTTAAACGTGCTTATCGGTGACCTCCTTCGACACTTGTTTCTAACACCATCTATTTTGCTTTGGACAGGGAGCAAAGTAGGCACTGCGGTTGCGAAATCCAATGTCAAAAAGCGATGCGCTCCGATCGAAAGGAAAAGTGTGCGTAGGCACTCGTTGCGCTTGGCATTGCAACAGGGAGGCTTTGTTCCGTAACGGCCGTCTCGCTCGCTAGATTTAACATTGAACTCGCATGTAACCCGCGTCGTTTTCATCTAATTTTAATCGGCAATACGCGCGTCGCTGGCTGAGGTCGAGTGTCAAGTACAGCGTATTCCGTTTGTCACGAAACATAAATGCACGGCTTCGTACGATACAGGCATACTTCTCGATTCCATTGCGTATCTCAATACCACTTCATATCACTACTTGCCACCCTGTCGTCAAGTTTCATCGGATATATTACAAATCGTTGAAACATGCTCGATCAGAAAAAGTATATATGTTAAAACGTAAAAAAATTGAAAGTATAATTGCACACATTGAAGGTACTTATTGCTGGACTTTCGTTTCGTCGTTGGACTCGACTGCTTTTAACATAACTTTGGATGCACCGAAATGCTATCGTACCCGGCAGTCAAGTTTTCTCTTGGTTTAATTTATCGTCGACATATGGCGAAGAAAAAAATAAAACCACTCCCGGTTCCTTCTCCTGTGAATCCTCTCTACTTACCGACTGGCACCGAAATAGAAAGAGAATGTGAAGTTAGAATGTGTCCTATTCTTGGACACCGATATAGCTT
Organism: Priocnemis perturbator; assembly: GCA_963942575.1. Lineage (NCBI taxonomy): Eukaryota > Metazoa > Arthropoda > Insecta > Hymenoptera > Pompilidae > Priocnemis > Priocnemis perturbator. The sequence goes on from OZ012652.1 coordinate 8,477,231, forward strand.
TCTCAGTAGTTAACCGAAGTTTCCGATGAACTGGGCGGATTTCAGAATTTTCTTGTGGCAACTCTCGCATACATATTGAGCGTGTAGAATAATGCAACGCTCTTTGCGCGGCCTGACGTAATCTGCGCACTGATGAACATTCCCTATTTACATGATCGTACGATCGCCGTCACCATACACAATGACTCATGAAATTGATCGACTCTATTCTTAGATTATCTTCATTTAATTTAAGTGTAATAAGTAACTTAAAACCTCTTTGGAACGTGCTTGAAGCGTAACGATCTTCGACCGGGCCGATTTTCTCTCGGCACATGTAACAAATTTTTGGCGTGTTGTCGTTGAACATTGTACCTTACCATGATTAACAAATAAATCAACTATGTACCATACGATCTGAGTGTTGGTTTTCTTTTCTTCGAGCTTTTAATGTTTAACGTTCGTACAAATTGCTCATGTCTAATTCTGTGCGCTGTAGGGGTAGTTAGAATAATTGATGCCGTTTATATAATTTATAAATGTTTATATTGAAGAATTAATGAGATCTTACATGGTCTTATGCATGCTTGCGTGTGCACGTGGATGGGCGTGCGAGAGGGAGAGAGATAGAAGAAGAAAAGAGAGAACTCGAGAGACGAGGGAGAAAGAAAGTTACACATCGCGGCTAACCCCTATGAACTCCGAAGCTTCTTTGATAAATTATATCGACGATATTTGTTTCGTAAGAGATATCGGGCCCACCATTAAACGTCCTACTTCGATTAAATACTTCGGTTATAGCGCACACTAATACTTTAAGATTGTAAGCGCAGACAAGTAGTGATTTAAATGGGACATGTATCATTGATTGCGTATCTCGAAATATATAGCCACGTAAAATATACGAGATCGCGCGTAAATAAGTACGAAGTCGCCCGTTATATCTATTGTTAGTTTCGTTATTAAGTCGGACAGAATTCTTGAAAATAAACTCTGCACACGACGTACAGTAAAAATATTAAAATTTGATGCTGATAATCGTATTAGACAAGTTCAGTGTGTCATAACGATTATTTACGGATATCGTGTCCGATTACTCTGCTGAGAGACAAGCTCTGTCGGTATCTGAACGGAAGCACTATTAATCGAACGAATTGAATTGTGCATGTTCTGCGGCCGTGCACGATTTATGCTTTCAGATTTTTCGAAAACATGGAATCGAGTGAGAAATCTGGAAGCATTTTCTCCACAAAATGTGTCTGCTTCCCCCTTATATATAGAAACGGAGGGCTGATGTTTCTGTATGGATACGCACTGTGATACCATTTTCGGTACGATTACAATTACACCATCAGACTCTTCTCACAAACCGTTTTTTCCGCCTCGTGTTATTCGTTCCTTCCACGAAATGATACGGCTTAGGTTATCACTGATAATAGAAATTAGCGCGCAAGCAGAGATCGAGAGCGCAATAGTGTCGTCAATTGGGGTTTAAGTGGAAAGATTCACGTTTAGGAGCCAAATCGATTCTTACTTTGAATTAAAGATTGCGATGCCGATATTGCGATTAGTTCCTTGAAACATGGATTAATTAATTACTGCATTTTGAAAACTGTGATATGTTGCCTTGAGTTAAGCGTCAAAAATATTTTATCGAATAACGAACTGACTTGGGATAGGAAGGAAAATTATAACGATAAGTTCATATTTCACTTTAAACGCAAAACAAAAATATTCTTCTCAATACACAGATTAATGTAGAAACAAATGCGGGAGATGTGAGACGCAACGACGCAGTTTGATCCGAATTAATCGTGAAAGTGGACGTCAGTACAATATATGGGGGACGTAAGGCAATAGTACGGCGTATACGCATGCATATCAAGTGTAATAAAACGTACGCATTAAATGACTCGTTTAAGTCAGCGAAAGTATCTAAGCACGAATACATAGTAATGCTTTCTCCTAGATATGTTCCGGAAAAGGGAGTGCTTTTTTCTAAAAAAGTTGCCTCTTTCAGTGAAAAATACGATAATCCATGGGAGACAATTAGCTGACTCAGAAAGAAGAGAGGTCCGATTGTTTTTCTGAAAATTTTCGAAAGTAAATGTCTGCTCTCTTTTTCTTTCTCTCTCTCTCTCTCTCTCTCTCTCTCTCTCTCTTTCTTTTTCTCTGATATTTCCGGTAAGATACTGAAATGAATGAGAGCCTCTTCGAAGGCGCACGAGTCTGCTAGAGATACGCGCGGCGCACACACAAAGAATGAACGGATAGAGACGGATAAGCATATATCGTTTAACGGGTTATCGTGCATCCATGAACGGACAGCCCATCTTCCTCCGTAGCTTCTCGCTCAACGACGCGACGGCAGTGTGTCTTATCTGTCACGTTAAATTGTCACCGCAGACCGCTCTCATTCATATTTCGAATAAATTAGTTTACCACGTAATGCTGTAAGTGGGCTGCGGAAGTTTATGCAAGTTTATATACATGTGTGCACCATATTGTAGAATCGTCAATTGCGTCAATAGCCGAGTTCTTTGCGCGTGCCACAAAGATTGGCTAAACTCTTATTTCAGGTAGATATTTGTGAAGCATAAGTAGATGAAATCAATAAAGAATGAATATGTTGTTTTCGTCGTCGAATGGGTAGATTTACTAAGTTTCGACATTCTTACTCATTAAGCACCATTTTGTTCGTTGTCAATGATATGAGCCAAATTAAAAGTCATTCATTCATTCAGAAAATTGATTTCCTCTTCCTGGCTGGCGAAAATGCAAATCGAACGCTGAAGATTTATTGAATATGTGTAGAAGAAAGAATAGCAAACATCAGTGAACAGCGATGCAAATGTTCTCTAGAACGATATCAGTTGCTTAACAAAGACCTGAGTGATGCTCGAAGACTCTGAAATTTCTCCAAGTTCCAAGTGGTGAGAAGCATGGTGAATGAAATATTACAAAACGATGCGCGATCTCAGTCTTGACTACCCCTGCCACTTCTTCCCCGTTCATCTGTTTTTACTTTTTTTCCCTGATTCTTCGTCCCTCCATTTCTGTCTCACTTCTTGCTAGCCTCGCATCCAGTCCTCTCTCTTTCTCTCTCTCTCTCTCCCCCTCTCCCTTACCTTTCTTTCTCTGTCTGTCTCGCCCCTCTCTTGCTCGCTGCTGATCTATGTTTCACGTGTAAGCAGATCTCTCTTCGCCTTTCGGTGAAGGACGTGCCCTCTGCTCAAGCGTCGAAATCGCTATACATGGCCAACTATTGGGTGACTTCAATGAGTGATGCAAGAACGGAAATATGTAGTACCGGAAAGCGGTTCACGATTTCTCAGGGCATGATAATAAATAAATTTATATTAACGGATGCCTTCAATGTATGCAAAAAGAGCAGTATTTGAAACGTTCGAAATTGACATTTTCGAGGGTTTCGCGGCGGCCTCGTAAGAATACAGTGCTTTTTGAAAGATTCAATCTACCTATTCGCGGAACGAGTTCCGCAAGAAAAAACGGTTTATATAACAGAAGATCGGCTGGAATGAGTGAGAGACAAACGTAATGCATCATAACATTTTGAGGATTTGTAAGTTAAGAGTTTAAGCGACGACGCCTTTTGAAGTATGCGCGATTAAACATAAAACTAGTGCAACAATTGTATAAATAAGATGATGAAGACTGTAAGGCGCGAAAGCTCTACGACGTGCCTTTCGACAGAAAGACAGAAAGTGATTACTGAAGCGTGTCGCAGAACGAAATGGCATGCAGTCGAAGCGCACTGGCGTACTTCATGCACGCCGCACATGACCCAGATCGCAATTTTCTGACAGACTATCAGCGCTAAATGCTGGTAGAACGACATTCCCACGCATTGCCGAGCGAGCACGAAGCTGGAATTAATCCTCGTATTGTCTACCCCGAAGACACTAAGCGAACGAAGCCATCCTAGTTATGCCCCATTGTATGACACGGTGGCACGATGAATCGGTGTCACCCACGTTCATCAAATATACCCACATCCAGACGCATCGGAAACGAAGGGGTTACCAGAAGCCCAATTACGATCGCTTGCGAAGAACACGTGAAATATGCCGAACGAAATATCTCGCTCGCGATCCTAGACGTTCGGTACTGCGATTATCGAGGGCACGCGAACCGGATGACGTTGGCACCCCCTGCCGGTCAACCCCAATAACCGCGGCGATCGGAAAGAACTGACTGATCAGTCTCTGCGCATGCGCGAGTTAATTGAAGGATTCACTCACCACGGCATCGGCAGGTTGCGTCGACGCGATCAGCAGAAGAACGAGGGCACAGGTGAGGCAAAGGAAAATCGGGATCTGTCGATGCCTGCCGGTCGCTGGTGTAAGGGCAGACGAATCCGCTGCGGCGGTGCCGGCCACTACCGACCGCGAGGCCGCGGCCCTCGGCCGCATTGCGACGTGCGGCTGTTTTCCCACGTGTCCGTCTCACCCCTGCTCGTTTTCCGGTACCTGCTGCGCTACCGTTCTCCCGCCTGTCCTCGGCCGGAGCTGTCTATCGAACCTGGCACCGTTCGCTTAATCCGGGCAGCGTTGCGTACGCCCGTGGCTGCGGGCAGATCCTTTGCCGCTAACTCGTCAGTTAGCCCGTCGACGCACCGCGTGCCGAAGGGTCAGACACAGATGGCCCGTTTCGCCGTCCTCCTTCCGACACTCGCCTCGCTTCGGCGTTACGCAGAGGCGGCGGCTGGACTTTAGGCGGTGGAGACGACGAAGTACCCTCCTCTCTCCTCTCTTCCTCTCTCTCTCCTCTACATCCCGCCCGACCGCTTCGCACTGCCTCTCTTTTCCGCTGTATCCTTGCGCGCGAGAGACGAGCGACGGGGCCCTGTCTTTTCCGGCGGCGGTCGCTGTTGTCGGTGTCGCTGTCGCTGTCGCGGTCGCTGCTGCCGAACGTCGCGTCGCCGAGTCGAATCGGCGGCGGCGGCGGCGGCGGCGCGCACGACCGCAGAACAGTCGGCGTGCGACGCGCGACCAAGTCGAGGCGAGGCGAAGCGAGGCCGGGCCAGGCCTCGGTCGTCCAAGAAGCGTGGTGGTGCTCCTCCGCGCTCGTGCGCTCCACGGCCTCCTCCTTCCTTCCTCCTGCACTTCTTCTTCCTTCTCCTCCCTTCTCCCTTTCTCTTCTCTTCTCTCTCTCTCTCTCTCTCTCTCTCTTTCGTTCGTCACTCTCGCATCCTTCGCCAACCTCCGCTCCACTCTCTCATTCTTTTTCCCTCTATCATCATCTCTCCCTGTCCCTCGAGACTCTTCTTTTTCCTCGAGATACTCTTTCTTGGTTGCCGTGCCGCGCGCTTCGACGAAGAAAGGCACGAGAGCACGAGAATGATTCTCACTCGCGGCGGGAGAGAGAGGACGAGTCTCTGGGGGGCAGGTAGGGGAGGAAAGAGCGAGCGAGGCAGCGAGCGCGACGTCGCGGAACTGAGAGAAGCCTGCTCTCTCCTCGATCCTTTCGGCGGAGGAATTCTAGCTGGCGTGGCTCGGCAGCCGCCTCCACCTTCCTTCCCTCCACCCGAGTTCATTCAGAGCCCTCCCTGGATGGGACGGTCCACACACCACGTCTACTCGGTGCCGGGTCCCGCGCGATATTTTGTGATTGCCTGTCCGTGCTGTGCTCGTGTTATAGCCTGTGCTTCTCGGCTCCCTAAATCCGTCCTGGAATAGGGAAGTCGACATGTCCCGGCTGGGATTGCGGTGAGTCTTCCTTACGCTGCACCTGCACATTCATTGCAACGTTTCTTTTCTCTTTTTTTCCTATCCTGCCCTTTCACCGTTCACCCTGTCGGTAGTTCCGTTTCCTGCGCTCCCGTCCGACTCGTACTTGCGCTTTCTTTTCTTCTTTTCTTGCCTTTCTCCTTTCCACTTTCTTGCAAATTCGTAATTTCGTCTTGTGGGTTCGTCGAGTGTTCGGATACACTTCCAACCCCCGATGCATGCTTCGGCAGCACAGGGGGAGAATTATAAGTAGGGCGGAGTGTAGGGTACGTATGTAGGTGAATGTGATGCAGAGAAAATCTGCGGGAAAAGAACATGGAAATGATAGAGAGAGAGAGTGAGTGAGAGAGAGAGAGAGAAACCGAGAGACAGGGAGAGAGAGAGAGAGAGAAATAATGTGAGAGAGGGAGGGAGGCAGAGAGGGGGACAGAGAGAGAGAGGGACAGGATTGAAGAAAGGGATGAATCTGAACTTGAATTAGCTGCGACATTTCACAGAGTTCATGTTTTCTTGCATGAATTTTCCCCCCGCTATTATTAATCACGATTTTCAGGATCACAGTGCTACCCGCCTCTGTTAAACAAGATATTTGAAACATTGCCCACTATCTTGGAGAACACCTTGATTATGCACTTCATCCCTATGCTCCTTCCACGCACATTTTGTCTCTTCTGCTTTTTCAATCGAATTCTTCCCACGCTTCCCTTTCTTGTTACACGTACTCACTTTTAATGACATCACCGTTGTTCTTTAATTCCAGATTCGTCGCATCCCTAGTCTGCCTGACCGGGATCGTCGGTGGGGTATGTACTCTTCGCTTATACACATTTCTTCCCTCGACATCGTGCCTAACTGAACGCTCGCGACGCTAGTCGGTCCGGGGTGCGTTTGATTTCTGGTACCCTTGATTCGAAATACGCAGTGCCCTATTGAGTTGTACATTGTATTGAAATGTGCAGACAGTCGTGAGCGAGCGGACGGTCGACTTAAATAGCGTTACTTACGCGTACGCGGAGACGAGTTCCGCAAGGGTACGCTCGTATCGTGATGTTCCGTGTGCCATTGATACGCAACTCTAATCCCGCGTTTCATCCTACTCTGCTTTTCCATTCATTGGCTCGCGCGCACTCCTTTCTTCCGTCTTCTCCGCACATATTCTTGCGTAGGCAGGCTCGCGTGCACACGTCTGTAGGTACGGGCACAAAAGGAATGCAACCGACGTGTGTAATCTCGTTTAATTTGTTTTGTGGCACGCGCCAGCGCAGGAGCGTTCCCGTGCCGGCATCAGCCCCCTTTTTACTGTTACCAGGGAATCGAATTCATTCCTGACACTTTGATTTCAATCGAAATTCGTCGTTCGCTCTCTTGGCTTATCGGCGAGCGAAGAGCAGCGCGAACTAACATGTTGCTTGCATCAATAATGTTCAGTGTGTCTTCGTGACACAGCTGCATCTGCCTATGTAGCATGTGTCGCGCGCAACCTTCGTGAAGTGCAGAAAATGAAACAAGTATTATGCGTTTGTTCGGCGGGCGAGGACCGCGCAAAGTCTTTCGATTACGTAACGACTTTCACAAATGACAGGGAGAAAAGGTGTTAACGCCGAAATAGGCCAATCGTACGTAAATGATCAGTCTGCCCACGTCGTCGTAAGTGCACTTTCTGTCATTGCATCGCGTCTCGCGCGCGTGCTGGTTGCACGCGACTCGGCTTAGTCATTCCTGAAAATAGTTTGCAATTGATTCGTACTTGACACCTCTCGTGCCATCCAGCGTGAAACGTGGGTTGAAGGTCCTCATGTAGTTCGACGCTATATGCCGTGCACTGGACATCATCCGTGCGTAGCCTCCTTCACCTGCCAGCCTGTTACGACGCTTCATTACATCTTTTTTAAAGAGGCGTTCGACTGCTGATCGCTTTATAGTTTATGAGATTACTCGCGCAACGATCCCGTTCGCAAGCCTGAGATCGTTCATCTCGTTCAATTGATCGCACACGAATTGATGAAATGTGACTGAGATCTTCAACTGTGCGATAAAGATAGAGCGTAACGTTTATTGGCGATTACTGCACACTTTAACGATACTCAGCTCTTCCCTGCACCGCCCGTTTGCATTCGTCATCACGCTGAAAGATATGATGAAAATCTGCTGGTAATGCGACCTCTACTTATATGGGTCATTACTGTAGTGCTTGTAAAGCCGATTTCAGTGGACACTCGAAAGTGCAGTGCGTCTGCCGAGACGCACTTGTGGTACTTGCGTCGAAGATTTAGTGACCCGATGGTAGAACATACGAATAGAATCCATCGATCAGGTACACAGCTCATGCTGTTCAATATGGAAAACTGTGGCTTTGCACAAAAGGAACCTGTACAGAGTCGACACCGCGTACGTCTTTCACAACAATCATATAGTGTCTTACGGTGGCATTCGTGAAAAAGCACGCGATTACGTAATGGTTCCTTAGGAATCTGAAGTGGCGGTAAATAAAGTAGTGTGCATTCTCTTTCGCGCAAGCTCAACGCCGGTCGGTTAAAGCTCGGACGTGGCAAGTGGAAGTGTGTGTGTGTGGGGGGAAGAGAAAAAGAAAAACGGGAGACAAAAAGGAGAAGAAGAAGAAGAGGTCGTGGGTGGGTGAGGGAAGGCCAAGAGAACTAAGATCACGATACGTACCCACACGCATGTACAATGTACGCAGTTACTGGTCTCATATTGCGTAATTGTGGTTTCACGAAGGCGGCAGAGATAGATGATAAAAGGGATAATTCTTGAACCGTCACGAAAAGATATCCCCTATCTGAAATAAGAAAATTAGGTTAACTTTGTTAAAACGAAATTGCCTGTTTGCGCATAGATTGTGAATGCGCAATTTGCGTCGCTTTGGCAAGCTCTTCAGTTTCGTTCGACATTCTTTATTTCAGGATCATGGAAAATGGCAGCCGATTAATGATAATGTTGATTGTTCTTCAAGTCTGCAGCAGTAACGTTTTGGCAAATGGTAGCAGCTGCTATACAGGGTGTTTCAATAATTGCAGACCTAGATTTGACTATAGATTGTATGTATCGGTAGATGAATAAGACTAACCAATCGACAAATGTCCGTAAACCTTTACTTTTTCAGCTATAACGAAATACATGTTGGTCGAAATGTATAACTGGTGCGCCTGTGCTACGGCTTCGCTCTATACTTGTCAGGCTTCTTGAGTCTTAATACAGGCGCATTGATTGCACGTCCCAATCATCATTCATTCAGTTATAACTGGAAACTATTATTCTTGTATTGACATGTACCCCTCACATCCAAAACTACGACTAACCTTATTGAAACACCCTATACAATGACACTTTTTAAAATCATGCAAAACAAAAATCGGAGAAACAGCACATCTATCTCTGTTCAAGAAACAACGAATTAAAATTAAGATACATTATAATATAGGTAATCATTTTAAAGGAACACGTTGGCAAATAATCAATCGTAAATTGATATAATATTAACGAAACATAAAAGACGCGGACGCGCATTAATCATATTTCAACGAATAACACGCACAGCCTGCACGATAGGTATAATCATTGCAGTGGAACGCATGCAAATTCTCAGAATTATTATCAACGCGTGTACTTACAAAGACGGACGAGTGTATAATATACAATTAAGGGAGGGTAGGGGAGGGAGGGGGGGATACGTTACAATAATGGCCCAGAAACAAGCGTTTCATTTCAACGCACTCATATGCATTTCATTCTATCGTTGGGCACATTGTTGACCACACTTTTATTTCCTATGTTTAGGAATCTGATTACACACGACCTCGACCTGTTCCGTTAGACACACAATACAGGGGCGACATACCTGGTACAAATGGGACCGAAGACGATCATATTGTATCTCGCTGGAAGACTGTTATGAAGAAATATGACGCGAACGAAGAATTAACCGGTAATCGAGAGTTTCCTTCCTCAACAGTGCTTGCACGAACAGTAGTAGTCCAGAGTGATTTCACGCAACGAATGACTCCGAGAGCGTCAAGAGAAGAATAAACATCTATTTTATGTCCTTCTGTCGGTTCATCTCGAACAGACTCCGAAGAGGAGTACTTACGAAGCTCGAATTACACCAGTGGCGACTACTCCCCAGACAGCGGAGACCGAAATCCGTATGATCGCGACTCGGGACGTGGATATGAGCATCGCGACGCATCGAGATCGGGAAACAACGATGACCGCTATGGAAATTATCCCGGCAGCTCACAAAACGGCTACGGCGGTACGCAGGACAACTCTTACAATTACGGGCACGAGTACGACCGTTCATCAGGTAATTATGAGGGCGCGTGGAAAAATTCTTATCAGCAGAATGGAACGGAAGCGTGGGAGTCGCAGATAGCCCTTACTTTTGATTCGATTCATTGAATAAATGTGGGACTTGTGTTTGCGTATACATATCGAGTACTGTCCGAAGTGATATATGCGATGTAAAGTGATTCGAATAAGACCTCAATATTTGTCAAAGGTGAACATGGACAGGGCTCGTATGACCCCTATGTGAATAGCTACGGCACCAACGATGGTTACGCTGGCGGCCGAGGTGCCGGCGATCCTTACAATCAGCGCGGCTCACAGGACACCTATGGCCAACGACAAGGCTCCCACGATCCGTATAACAATCGTAGATATGACGAATCGTATGGGAACCGTGGCTACAACCCGTATAATCAGGGTCAAGGTTACGGAGCTGCTGGAAGCGGGGAGAACTATCCGGGTAGTTACTCAGCCATACCTGGCACTGCACGGCGAAATTGTACGGATTCGGGAGGCTGCGTGCCAAAGTGCTACGCGGAGAAAGGATCACGGGTGAGATGTGGCTCGATTTAATGACGGATTCGAGTGTGACGGTCAAAGTTGATGGAGGAAGGTATTAATAAACTTCGATATGTTTAGGGGTCCCCTGGTGTGATCGGACCGCAAGGTCCTAAAGGCCAGCGAGGTTTCCCTGGAACGGAAGGACTTCTTGGTCCTAAAGGCGAGAAAGGTGATCCTGGGCCACAAGGTCCACGTGGCACGAAAGGTGACAGGGTAAGTGTGTCGCTTTCGATTCATGACTTAATTAAACCAACCGCAGAATAGCAGATTCTCAATTATCGTTGGTGTTCTTTTTATCAGGGCAAAATGGGTATGCCCGGATTCCCAGGTATTGACGGAGTTCCTGGTGTGCAAGGTGCGCCAGGACTGTCCGGCTTGCCTGGTCGAGACGGATGCAACGGGACTGACGTAAGTATGCGATAAAATTGAATCTTGAAACAGAAAGAGTCTTTCTTGCTGTCGGTTGCGTGATGTAGAAGTTTGATTGCGTAGGGTGCTCCCGGATTACACGGTGTCCTCGGTGAGCCGGGTCCTCGTGGTTTTCGAGGTACGTCAGGTCCGAAGGGAGAAAAAGGCCAACCAGCGTTCGCCGGCAATTTTCCAGTTGGTCAAAAGGGAGAACCTGGTATCGACGGTGTGAGAGGACCACCGGGCCTACCCGGTACGCAAGGTGTACGAGGATCGTTAGGGCTAAAGGGAGAACGTGGTCCTTACGTTAGTAGATCCTTTCTGTCGCCGTTCACTTCCGGCACAATTTTAAGTCATGTGTGAAAGTACTTTAGATTTTACGTACGCATTATGCATTTCATTTAACAGTTGGTACAATTCACGGAAATTGTGTTACTTAAAATATGATGTATGACATGATGTTTCAATGAAACTTTTGCCAATGTCTCACGGAATTATCACGTACGCAATTAGGGTGTACCGGGAGTTCCTGGACCGAAGGGAGAAAAAGGTAACATGGGCCTCGGATTCGAAGGTCTGAAAGGAGACAAGGGACAAAAGGGAGATCTCGGACCCCCAGGAACGGGTGGACCCTTTGAGGGATTCGGTTCAGTGTCTGAAATGGCAGGTCCACCCGGCGACGAAGGCGACCGAGGAGACAAAGTAAGGGATCGCGCGAACGCGCGTTTTCTTCTTCATTCATGCAACGGAAGGCATTTCAGGTTTTCACGATTTTCAGGGCGACATGGGATTGGACGGACAAAAAGGAGAACAAGGTCCGATGGGCGACCCCGGCATATCTGGTGGGCTCGGTATGAAAGGAGAAAAGGGTCTTCCCGGAGCGCCAGGTATTCGTGTAAGTTTATTGTCGCCATGGATGTCGCCGTAGTTTCGTTGACGTCTCGTGCGCCAGGTACTGACGCAAGGTATTTTATTCGCGAATAGGGCAGAGACGGCTTTTCCGGACCGCCCGGACCGCCGGGTCAGAAAGGTGATCGTGGCTACGACGGATTGGACGGACTTCCTGGCCGGCCCGGTCAAAAAGGAGACCCTGGCCGCGATGGCCCCTCAGGTGTCACAGGATTGCGCGGTCGTCCTGGAACACCGGGCGTAAGTGGCTGATTGCAATCATTTCCTACCATTTTCTCTAGCACTTGCTAATAATTGTGCTCTTTAATCTCCTGCTACAGGGTGGTAAGGGAAGTCCCGGACCACCAGGCCCCAAGGGACCCCGTGGCTTCCCTGGACCGGTTGGATCTCGCGGAAGTGACGGATACCCGGGCGATCCTGGTCCACGAGGACCATTAGGTTTGGTGGGTGGACTAGGCTCACCAGGAATCCCAGGACCCGAAGGCTTGCCAGGAGAGAAAGGGGGTAAGGGAGAACCAGGGTTGACTGGTTTCCCTGGAGGAGCTGGACCGCGTGGCTTCGACGGACCACCTGGGCCAATTGGACCAAGAGGCACACCTGGGGAGAAGGGACTGTCAATTGTGGTGAGTGGCTCATTTTCGTTGAAACATCAGGCTAACGACGGCAGCGGCGTACATACTGCTGAGTATATGCAGCTTGTGCACGTGGGACGAGGCATTGACTCGAGAACTTTTCATTGACGCAGGGTCCAAAAGGTATGGACGGAACACCTGGATTAGACGGAGACAAGGGACAGAAAGGAGAGCGAGGATATGCCGGCGTGCGCGGGCATGCTGGTGACTCATTGGATGGAATCCCTGGATCTCCGGGGGCTCCCGGGTTGCCTGGTGAAGCAGGAATTGCGGGACGAGACGGAGTGCCAGGACTTCCCGGATCGCAGGGAGAAAAGGGCGACATCGGAGGCCGTTGCCAGGATTGTTTGCCAGGTCTGCATGGCGCAAAAGGTGATCGCGGATTGGACGGTATAGCAGGGCTAATCGGCCCGCGTGGACCATCTGGAGAACGTGGATTCCCCGGAGAGCATGGATCGGACGGTCTACCTGGCCCGATCGGACCACCTGGACCGCCGGTATGTAACCCGTGCATTTTTTTTTTTTCGCAACGCATATGATGAAGCTGTCTGAACTCTTTCGCACGCATCTGAAATCCAGGGAAGAGATGGCATTCCCGGTTCTTCCGGACCTCAAGGTGAACCCGGAACACCAGCGGAAGTACCGCGAAGTAAATTCTTTGTGGACAAAGGTGACAAAGGCGACCGCGGCGAGCCTGGCCGACAAGGTCCACCGGGCCCTGAAGGTCCGCTAGGTGAAAAAGGTCGATCAGGGTTTGAGGGATTCCCTGGACTAAAAGGAACGCCTGTGAGGGCAACACATTATTTTTCAACATTTCTTCTTCTCACACTGTATAAATAATATGAGTTTTCGAATTTAGGGTGACAGAGGATTCCCAGGGCAGGATGGCGTGGCAGGCAGACCAGGGACTCCCGGACGAAAGGGTGAAAAGGGATCGAGCGTGAAGGGCGAAATTGGTGAGGCTGGCCGACCGGGTTCGCCGGGTCACAAGGGAGATCCTGGCCTGGTTGGCAGTAAAGGCGTTCCTGGTGAGTACATTCTCACCGGCGATAAGATATATGCGATTGATGTAGGTACGCTTCCGTGCACAATACAACTACAACTTTGTGAAACAGGTATCTGTCCACCATTGAGCTGGACGAAGGGATTCAAAGGTGCTACAGGCCCACCAGGTCAAAAGGGGGAACCTGGACCACCAGGGCAAGATGGAATTGCCGGTGACAAAGGCTTGCAAGGTTTCTCGGTACGCTGACCATACTTTTGCACCATTTGCAGACTTCTTGTACTGCAATCTTCGGCCGCTAGGCATGTATACTCCCCTGGTTTTATATCGTTGACGTAATTTGTAAAAACGGAATTCAGGGACCCCCAGGAGTATCTGGCCCAATCGGGGCACCGGGACCCGTGGGTCCACGAGGACTCCCAGGGCCTCGAGGAGACAAAGGTAACATGGGACCAATGGGCTTCCCTGGAGAACCGGGACGCGCCGGAGCCAGAGGATTACCTGGTGCCCCGGCGCCGAAAGGTGCCAAGGGAGAAGCCGGCATTTCCGTCAAGGGTAGCCCAGGCTTAGCCGGTCCGCCAGGCGAGAAAGGAGAACGAGGTCTCCCGGGGCCACCTGGAAAAGAAGGGGCTGTAGGTTTCCCGGGATTGCCCGGTTTCGTTGGAGACAAAGGAGACATCGGTGCTCCAGGAATCAACGGGTTACCGGGTGCTCCGGGAGAAAAGGGTGACACTGGACCGATCGGACCGCCAGGACCGCCGGGTGTCGCTGGAACTCCAGGCACCGACGGAAACAAAGGTTTCATCAACTTTCTTTTAGCTCAATTCTTTTTAACACTTTAACGACCGCCCGTCTACGCAGTCAAACGTCGCCAGGGGCCGGCAGTATTTTTGAAGAATTAATTTTAAAGAACTCACGAAAAAGTTAGGTAGCACACATGATGTGTGAGCGGTCGTTAACGGTTGTTCCGGCTATCACACACATGTTGCGTGAGCGGTCGTTAAAGTGTTAACGTATTTCTCGTATGACTCATGTGTCCATTCGATAAAACAATATTTTTAATACCACGCATGTCATCTAGGTGAGCCGGGACTGCTAGGAGAGCCCGGTAGAGCGGGACTTCCTGGATTCCCTGGTATGAAAGGTGATCGCGGCGAACTCGGCATCGATGGATCCAAAGGATATCCAGGACATCGGGGACTGCCTGGCACACCGGGCAATCCCGGTTTAGGAGGTGCGCCTGGTATGAAAGGAGAACGCGGCGGAAAGGGCAATGCAGGGTTCCCTGGATTGCCAGGAATGGAAGGAAAACCGGGACGTCCAGGACCAGCTGGATTGAAGGGAGACTTGGGACCTGTCGGTGCACCGGGTTTACCTGGATTATTAGGTTACGGTGGACTTAAGGGTGACCAAGGACCTGAAGGATTACCGGTAAGTGTTGCTTTAGACCCTACGTTGTTTTCGAAAAATGCCAGTAATTATTGTTAGGCTTTTACTTACCTGGTAGTTCGAATATATCTTGTATAGATGTCCGTATTAATTTCCTAGGGTCTAAAAGGAGATGCAGGGCAAGTGTCGGAAAAAGGACAGAAAGGTGAGCCCGGAATGCCAGGAATCCGTGGTCCCCAAGGTCCGCCGGGAAGGGACGGCATTGACGGGGTCAAGGGTGAGTCTGGCAGACCTGGACTTGGACGTGACGGTAAGCCTGGTCAGAAAGGAGACGTCGGTGTACCAGGCCGTGATGGACTTCCGGGACTTCAAGGACAAAAGGGTGACACCGGGGTTCGTGGATTTGTTGGCTTGAAAGGTGACATGGTAAGTGTGTCTTCGTTGCTGTCGAGAGTGCGGATACGTAAAAATACGAATGAGAACAAACCTATAGAGCTGACAAATATACTACGCAAAAGCAAATTATCGCCGTTTAATAAATGCAATTTCCTTGCCTATGTTCAGGGTCATAGATTTTATATGCATCGCATTGCTATTTCTTATGCATTATGGAGGTTATTATTTATATGATGAAAATTGGTTCTCTAACATATGTAACCTTGATGTCGGTTGCAGGGACTGTTTGGTCAACCTGGTGAGCCAGGCACACCTGGAATCGACGGTTTACCTGGCGAACCTGGTGATGCTGGACCTCATGGTTCTCCTGGTTTCCCTGGTCCTAATGGTGACATGGGACTATCCGGCCGACCTGGCTTAAATGGCGCTAAGGGAGACCGCGGCGTTCCAGGTAATTTTAACTGAGACTTTTATGCTATTATGTAAAACATAACGAACACAGTTCCATTTTTGGCGTTACTTGCATATTAAATCGCAATGAATGTTTGCAGGTCTTATGGGTCTACCTGGAATACCTGGATCATCCGGAGAGAAAGGAGATCGCGGACCATCTGGACCAACAATTACCGTGAAAGGAGAAAAAGGCGAGCCTGGAATTCCAGGATTGTCTGGTGTCGACGGAGAAAAGGGTGATCGAGGCTTGGAGGGTCTTGCTGGGTACGACGGCGAAAAGGGTGACAGGGGTGTGCCGGGTCCCGTTGGAAATCCGGGACCACCTGGTACATCTGGTCCTAAAGGTAAGTCATTTTTTTCTAGGGAAACGCAAAATAAGGAAAGACTGTATAACTCATGTGTGGAATCAAAATACCATTATTATATGCGGAGCGATAAAAATTGCGTCACGACAACTTGTTACTTTGCTCTATAGGTGATCTAGGGCTAGCGGGTACACCGGGTCACCCTGGTCTAACCGTGAAGGGTGAGAAAGGATTGCCTGGCTTGATGGGTAAACACGGAAGAGACGGAATTCCGGGTGTGCTTGGCGAGAAGGGTGAGCCTGGGTTCCCTGGATTGCCTGGACATAAAGGAGACATGGGCCCATATGGACCAGTTGGACCGCAGGGCGTGAAAGGTGATCAAGGGCCAATGGGACCAAGTGGGCCCCCAGGTCGCGACGGATCACCGGGTCTTGAAGGCATGCCGGGCTTGGCGGGAGAAAGAGGACTGAAGGGTGATCACGGACCACCTGGCATCTTTGGTTCTCAAGGTCCCAAAGGAGAATCGGGACACCCGGGTAAGATACAATCAATCAACTGGTTGTGAATGATTTACTTGGCGAACGATTCTCTCGCGAAGCTCTTAGAGTGTCTCGAAACAGCAGCTTGTAAGTTTATATTTAATCTGGTTTAAACATAGAACGTTGGTTGATTGAACGTTTCTAGGACCTGCTGGATTGGATGGCATTCCCGGAGACAAGGGTGACAGGGGTTGGGACGGCGCAAACGGTGCGCCGGGACTTTCTGGCGAAAAAGGAGACAGAGGTTACCCTGGTGCAGTCGGATTGATGGGTGCTGTGGGTTATATTGGCTTGAAGGGTGAACAGGGTGACGATTGCATTGAACCACCGATGGGACCTAAAGGAGACCGCGGTTACCCCGGTACGATTTCTTGAATTCCTCATTTGCTCACCTCAAGCTTTCCTTATACAGCTTTAACGACTTCAAGTGCTGATCGTGTTGAGAGAAGATTAGAGTCATTTTAATAGGATTTGATAGAAAGTTAAAATATGCGACCGCTCAGAAGGACTTCAATACTAAAATACAACATGCGATTTTCGCATATGTTCTGTTTCAGGACCGGTCGGTGCTCCGGGACCGGTGGGAGAGAAAGGACTTCCAGGATCACCAGGCTTCCCTGGTGTAGATGGACTGAAAGGTGCTCAAGGATTCATTGGCCCGGTTGGGCAACCTGGGGCACCAGGCTTGCCTGGACAAATGGGAGCTCCTGGCTTACCAGGTCTTCAAGGTCCGGTTGGTGTAACGGGTCCTAGAGGAGAACCAGGCATACCCTGCGAAGCTGCGCCTGATTATCTCACTGGCATTTTACTAGTCAGACATAGTCAAAGCCAATCCATACCAGTCTGTGAACCAGGCCACATCCAGTTGTGGGAGGGATACAGTTTATTGTACACCGACGGCGACGAAAGAGCACACTCTCAAGATTTAGGCAAGTATACGTGCATCCTTCTAAATGTTATAAAAATTATGATAATACTCATACTCAATATACTTATATTTTTGTTCAACAGGTTCCGCAGGCTCTTGTGTAAGAAAGTTCTCAACTATGCCATTCCTATTCTGCGATGTTAACAACGTCTGTCACTATGCCAGTCGTAACGATAGATCTTACTGGCTATCCACTAATAGTCCAATTCCGATGATGCCCGTTGAGGAGAGGGCAATAGAAGAATATATCTCTAGGTAAGTTCATTCGTTTACTTGATATACGTTATGCCGATAGAAATGAAGCAAATTTGATGCGCATTGCAAGATTGTATACCCTCACAATGTTTCTTCTAACAATCATTTAGGGTAGAACAACTTTACTCTAGTCCAATTAATACATATTGTAGCGTAACATAAATTGACGTCTACAAATACTTTGCAGGTGCGTCGTATGCGAAGTTCCAGCGAATGTGCTGGCCGTGCACAGCCAATCCTTAACTATTCCAGATTGTCCAGGAGGATGGACTGGTCTTTGGATAGGATATAGCTTTGTCATGGTATGTAGTGCGCGAATTCCTTCTCTGCGTACATTAATGCGTAAATTCTATCAATAAATAGTACAGCGGTAAATTCCGTTCCACTTCTATGAGATGAAGAAGATCTGTATTTCATAGCGACTCTAATAATACGAAGGATCCGTAGAAGACTCGAAAACTAACCGAACCGTTTGTTACAGCATACCGGCGCAGGTTCGCAGGGCGGTGGACAGTCTCTGTCCAGTTCTGGATCTTGCGTGGAGGACTTCCGGGCGACACCGTTCATCGAGTGCAACGGGGCCAAAGGACACTGCCACTACTACTCGAACGAGTTCAGTTTCTGGATGGCCACAATAGAGGACAGCCAGCAATTCCAGAAGCCGGAGAAGCAGACACTGAAGGCAGGCAATCTGCGGTCCCGAATAAGCCGCTGTCAAGTTTGTATAAAGAACACGTAAAACAAATGTACACACCGGTAATCATTGGTCACTTCTCCTGTTTTCGTTTTCCACTCTCCTTACTCGCCCGCTCGATACGAGAGAAGCTTTCACCAGTCCGAAATATAAACAAATAAGTAGTCCGGTCAGAAATTGGCGAAAGGAGCGTTCTCCATTTTCTGCGAGGAACATGATTGACGCGGGGGCAATGCATTGTCGGAACAGAGAAAGATGGAACACCTTCTTCGTGCATCTACGTTTTCCGTTGATGAATCTTTCATCAGAAGTTTCGTCATTCCTTCGTTTCTTTCGATGCTTCGTGAAATTCTGTACACCTCTGCTCCTTCATTCCATTCCTCTCTCATCACTGTTCTTGTACGCTTTCTCTATCTCTCTCTCTCTCTCCCTCTCTCTTTCTCTCTCTTTCTCTCCTTCATCTTCTTCGCGTTTACTCGACGAGCTATCTCAATACCCTCCCGTGAGCGCTTCCTGTATTGCCATACGTTTTCTTCTCTTCATATAACTATACAAAAAAGTGCCTAGCATATTATTTAGCATGTAAAATAATATATATTTATATCACTCATAAAATGGTATGATGCGTAAATTTATCGTACTACGACGGACACTGCCCATATTCAATATGGCACATTTACATATTGTATATTAATATAAACGATCTTAGTATGGTAATCGTGTGACGCCAAATATTTAAGCGAATAGATGTTTTGCTACGTAGCTAATAAAATTCTATTTTCAAATTTCACATTATACGCGAGTGTTCAATGTATTTCCAAGTCTTCCCTCTGTCACCGTGCGTCTCTAAACAGTGTCGTAGGTAAGTAAAATATGATATATTTATTAGTTCTATCTGTTACAATTCCGTCTAGAACTATTGTTCCATTACACTTAACAAAAAAAACGAAACATTGACATGTATCGATTGTATCAATCGTATCGATCAGACGTGTTTTTCGCGCTCCCGTCGATCGCGAGTTCCGTAAACAGTACGACGTTATTAAGGACCGATACATGATTACTAAAGTGTGTGTGTGTGTGTGTGTCAATGCATGCAACCCAACGGAGCACATGCAAAAAGCTGATATCATTGAAAATTCGTTTGGTACGTATCTTAGAAGTACCTATTCATGGTCAACATCCTCAAGTTGGGAAAAAAACACATTGGCCAATAAAACATATTCGATCTTCCTAAAAGCACGTCCGCTAGTATTCCAACAGCATTCCCTATTTATGAATGAAGTCGGTTAAAAGAAAAGTATCGAGGTTGATAATGCTGTTTACCCTTGCGTCTGAGGTCCGATCTTGAAAATGGAATGTGACCATTTGAATGAAAAGCGCACACTTAGGAATGTATCAATAAAAAGGTGGCTTATCAAGTGCGCCGTGCAAAGTACTCGCGTCAATTTGTACCAGTTACTGAACTTTTCCATCAGTGATGCCATGTCGAAAATATGACGGTAAATAAGAAATCTCTCCAAAAAACAGCAAAAGTTGTATTGTTAATTTCAGTTTCCACAAAGGATTCGTATTTATCCCTAGCTCATTACACATCTTGATCGAGTGTGTGTAAATAAGATAACTAGACAGATTAATACGTTCTGACGCGATCTAACGCGTCCTAAGCATTCTTCCGACTCATTACAAGCATATGCTCCTGATTTAGAACAAACATGCGTTTTGGTAAAGTTGATTCGTTACGCCATTATCGATTAGCTGAGTGGAAAGATTCATCCTGGTAACAACATCACGAGTCCTCCCGACGATTTTTTTGTCCGTCTCGAAACAAACGTCATAAACTACACGGTTAGGTAACGCGATGGGCGTGCGACTGTCTCCGGTGAGTAATCTTCTTACTCTGTCTCGCAAAAAGAAAGTCAACGAACATTCATGAACACCTTCGCCTACCGCACGAGCAACATCCAACATCCCGCTCGCGAAAATGGTACCGCAAATGCAATGGACCGACGAAGATAGAGAGTACGGCGGACAGTCGAGAATTTCGAACACAGTTATTTCGAAATGGCACCCGAGACCAGCCGTATTCGGTCGAATCATCGTGACATTTTCCCGAAAATGCCAGGAGGCGATCCAGCAGTCAAACGACGGAGTGTGTTCGGCGGGACGTGTGGCCGTATTATTATCACCTCGTACGGTTTATCGCGTCACAAGGTGGAACGTCGTCACGAGCCGGAGGAGTGGCCGTTTAGCGAACGCTGATTCGAAAATGCTAAAAAAGAAGGGGGCACGTGTAGACGCATGGCGCACGTGTGCGTGCCAACACATCGGCGGGGCCTGTCGTACGGGCGATCGGATCGTACAGCGTGAATGGATTAATGTGGCAAAAGTCGATGGCTGGTCGATGGATGTTAGTGGATGGACCTCATTGGGGTCATCGTGTCCCGCGGTCGCCGAGATGATCAGCAGCCTCGGGAACGGAGTCTTTCACGACAGCACGTGTCGCCTCGAATAAAATCGAAATACTTGCGAAATTCTAGCGGGGCTCGATCTTTAGGCCAGCGTCATAGTTCGACGGCAGCATCGTGGAACCGGAATCGTGACATTCCACTCGAACTACGTTTGAGCGAGAGCAGTCTGATAATAAAAGTATTCTCCACGCGGATCATATTAATTGGCACCGATTGTCACGACTTTCACGACGTGTTCGATGAATTGTCGAAAATAGACGCGTTGGCGGTTGTTACAGTTCTTTAAACGAAGAGTGCTCACGAAAATTTCCTCTCAGGTGGTTCATCAATTGTGTAAGGAGTTAAAGAATTCGCAGACCTATTTTTGGATGATGTTAGGAAGGCTTTCTGCCAATGATTTTGGGAACGCCCTGAGTGTCCTTCGAAATGTATGCGTTGCTGCGAGGACGTGAAACTGAGGAATTGTACTGCGATGACAAATGGACTTCGCGGAGTCGAAAGATGATGGCGTAGCACGTCGAGGCGAAATCCAAGTCTCGTTGTCGGATGCGTAAACATCGTTCGGCGTAAAAAGCGCGATCGCAATAATCCGGAAAAGAGGAATAACAGCGGATAAACGATCGAGTTCTAGAGTCGTGCGCGCTCGGTCGATTTGCATAGAACAAGTGTCCTATATCGATATATTGTGAACGATCGCGATCAATATTAAAGTGGCTGTCAAGCGGCCCCAGGTGGCGTCGATCTACGTAAGCAGAGAATTCATTTAATTAATTATGAAAGAAGGTGTGGAACCGAACCGACCAATCCGACCGGTTCGTTCGTCCTCCAGCCTCTGTCGAGTATTTCGATTATTAGCAACCTGTTCTGATCTTAGCTCAGTAATCGAGCAACAACCAAAGAGTGATTGAGCTGCACGCTGATTTCCTTACCCAACTCCGTAATTCTACTTCACTGCTGCGGCCAAATAAGCGTTTCCCAGGTTCGCGTTGCGTTCAGTCTCCTTGCTTCGTAAGAGTCTTTCTTCGCTCGCAACGTCGATCGTGTCCGCTTGCGCACGGTGCCCACGAACGTGAAATTATCTCCGGAAAGTAGAGTTTCGCTGAAGCCGACATGTCCGTCTTGAGTTCGCGCGAGAGATGGAACGTTCGGGCATCAGACATTGCCAGGAGAACTCACAACCCCATTAGGTCTATCGTCGATAACATCGTGGCTGAACCCAATCCGAGCAAGTCTATGATTGCCCTGTCAATCGGTAAGTTGCACATAGTGGTGGACGGGATCTCCCACTTTTCTTCGATCAAAGCGTTGTCATGAAAAGCGTCGAGATTTGCGATTTCTGTAATTATGCTTGATTAATCGAATAACGTCTGGCTTCATTCGACTCACTATCCGGCTACATTTGTCCGTCGCTCACGTCTCGTCAGCATGTAACGTTATTTAAACGGTTTCCTGACATCGCTGTATAACCTCTTCGTAAGCGTGTACTCCGACGAGTGCGTATTTTTTAAGACAAAATCCTGTAAGGGGATTTGCTTATCATTAAGCTTGCGTGAACGGATACTATGCGTGATTCGAAGCCATTTTCTGTCCGAATCAGAATCAACGTTTATTGTTTATAGCAGTGTTTTCCTTTGTACTAGAATCGTTTAATTTGTTGTTCTTGCCGAATCTGCATACTGAGTTGCGTTGTACGGGAATGGAGTGCATTTACGTGAAAAGTCGCAATAATGACACACATACGGTATCAGTGTGATGAAGGGACAAAAAATTATTACTATAAAGATTTGATAGACAGCTGTAGCCGATAAATACGTCGAGTAATAAGAATCATGTGAAACGTATCTGAAAAGTTTCCGTTACTTAATCTCAGAACTTGGAGTAAAAAAATTGCGCGAAAATAAGCCCATAAGTGTTAAATAAAATAAAACATTGACATCCCAGAAGTAATCAAGTACATCTTGTAAATCAACCGATTTCCGGTTGTACTATTAAAAATGGAACATCTTGCATGAGCAATGTTTCCAATCACCATATTGCTGTTCCAGCTCATTTAACAGCTGTACAAAAAGAAATTCTGTAACTGCATTCCAACTTGGCCAATTTCGTGAATCACCCAAATTTTCTGTCGAATACGGCACTAATCCAGTCGCCGTGGAGACCTAGCTTTCCATCGACCATTGTATCCTAAAGATTTATGTCATTCAAAAACTGGGCAGAAACACCTGATTTTGCGCGGCAATATCAGACTTTACAGACCGTACGATTTCATACCTTAACGCTAAAAAAAGTACATATAATTTGTACAGATCACCAGGCTTTTACTTTCCATTGGGTCAACTTATGTGTAATATTAACGAGAGTTGATGGTAAACCGTAACTCCAGTATGTAATTTAGAAAAACAACTCTCGTTTTGCAAACATATTATTGTAGAACACTGATAATGACAAACAGATTTGCAGCATAAATACGCACACACGTACGGCCTTGGATGATAAATTAAAATCCTGTTTGATTCGTAGCATAACGAGTTTATATTCCTCATTTGCAACGCACTGATATGTTATGTTGTTGCAAATTTCTGTGGCACTGCCATAGTTTAATGATCCAGTATTACATTTACAAGCGTTTCCTGCCGCCAAACCGATTATCGTTCGGACAATTGGGAGGACCGCGTCAATTAATATTAATCGTTAACAGTCCTTTTAATCAGTCAATTATTTGTTATACTTGAACCAAATTAATAGATATATAATTATATACGGTAGAAACGCAATTATCCGCATGTAAAACGTCCAAGCTCTAATTAACGTACACTCAGATGCATTGTAATTAGCAATAGAAATTTGCATGATGAATTTCAAGTACAAGGACAGGCTTTGAAAGTTGTTCGTTAATTTTTAGGTGACCCTACGACATTTGGCAACTTGAGGCCGCCACGAGAAGCGATAGAAGCCGTTCAAGACAGCGTCCAATCGGAAATGTATAATGGCTACGCACCGAGCGTTGGTACGCGACATTCAAATCTACGCAATCGAAAAAGAAATCAAATGTAAATTCGAACCTGCTTCTTACCGGTTTTCACTGCTTAACGTCGTATTTAGTTGGCGGGCTTATATGCCTGCTGTTGCGCAGTAATTCTTTACGGACCTATGTTTCTAATGTTGATCGGCTACCCGTGGCTATACCATTTTGTTGATCATTACTGTATGGAGGAAAAATGGTGAAAATAACATTGAGCACGTATTAGCCTGGCGTGTTAAGGGGTATACGCTTTATCTTGCATGAACTCTGTCAAAATGTTAGAAAAAGACGCTTTCGTTCGCATGTGCCGCGACATACGAGTATTGTTGACCGACCGAGCATATTTTTCCCATTGTAGGATATCAACGAGCCCGAGAAGCCGTGGCCGAGTACAGTTCGAACGAGTTCGTCAAAGTGGACTCTAAGGTATGGCAATTTTAATTGGAAATCGATCGCCGGATAAAACTTCAAACTGTATTTCGTCAATAGCAGCGCGTAATGTCTAATACGATTTTCCGGTCAGACGATGAGGAAACAATTAATAGAGCATTCGTTTGCTATGCCTTCTGCTTGCCATCTTTTTCGTATGTTTCGAGTACAATATTGCGAACAACGAACGGCGTCCGCAGGTCGTTGAACTGAATAATGCCACATACGCATCTAGCGCAACCGGTGACCGGCTTGTTTGTATAATATTTGGTATGTAATGCACGTAGCGTACAGTGTGCACGCGCTCGCCGGGCTACCCAATTACGTTAAAGTGTGTACGTATCAAACGTTAATGAACTTTGCCAGGAAAATTGCGTACTTCAGCTTATTTTCATCCGCTGTCCTCTGTATTCGAGGCATACGTATATTTTTTAAAGTTAAACAAACGAAAGCCCTATCTCTATAACAAAACCGTAACATGATTTGCACACTAATATATAGGACATATCATCAGACTCTTATTCCATGTACATTTTGCAGGACGTCATTCTGTGCAGTGGCTGTTCATGCGCCCTCGATCTATGTATCACAGCTCTGGCCAGGGAAGGTCAGAATATTTTAATTCCGCGACCTGGTTTCTCAATCTATCGAACTTTAGCAGAAGGTCTTGGGATCACAGTGAAGTCCTACGAGTTACGTGTAAGTACTTGCATGGATAACGCTTTGATAAAACAATTTGCTGCTTTCGTTGTACCTGGAGAAATGCATGCAGAAAGAAGAACGAGGCTGACGACGGTATCATTTTCAAAGTTCTGCTCATCTGCTTGTAGCAGAGGTTGAAAACTCGTTCCCTAAACCGAAGTAGACAGTAGTGCCTTACCCGACATCAGTTGACGGGATAGGTCACGCTATGACCCTTAAACATGTCGGAAGAGTACTTATCCCGGCGAACTCCATTAATATTAGTTGCCTGCTTCTAGCCGGAACTCGGCTGGGAGATTGACTTGGACGACCTGGAGGCCCAAATCGACGAATCGACGGCGGCTATCATTATAAATAATCCATCGAATCCGTGCGGCTCGGTATTTAGTCGTGACCATATACTTGACATTCTCGACATCGCTGCCCGCTACTACGTACCTATTATAGCCGACGAAATCTATGAGCATATGGTAAGTAGTCACGACGAAACGTCGAAGGGCCGAGTGGCCAATAAACTTAAGCACTTGCTTCTTCGCCGAAACGAGAGAGATCGTATAAGGAATCGTCAATCGTAGCGATTAATATATATGTATGTTTGTCCGCCATTATGTCTAGGTGTTTCCAGGACGAACTTTTCATTCACTGGCCTCTCTATCTCGCGAAGTGCCTATTCTATCTTGCAGCGGCTTGACCAAAAGGTGCAAAAAAATTGCATTTCATTGACATGGCAATGGTTTTTGTCCTTAGAAACATTACGGCATTGTCATCTTTGGTTACAGATTTCTGGTACCTGGCTGGCGCATGGGGTGGATCATTGTTCACGATCGTCAGAACGTTCTCGAGGGCGAGGTAAGTTAATACCGTGTTATGATGGAAAGGGCGTAGACGTGCGTACGAGTACAGTGCAACGATATTTGTGTATTGTCGTTAACAGATCCGTAAGAGCTTGCAATGCCTCAGTCAGCGAATAATTGGCAGTAACACACTTATACAAGGCGCACTACCGGCGATACTGCAAAACACTCCGCAAAAGTTTTACGACGACGTTATAGACATCTTACACGTGAGTATTTTGAATAACTGGTACTGCTTCATTATCATATGAACGTAAAACGAGGCACAGATCAGTGTGGTGATATAAAAAAGTCAATTAATCCAAGCTTATTGTGAACAAAACATGTAACATGCTAATTACATTAATTGTCATCGTATTGTACAGGAACACTCAAAACTAGCATACAGTTGTATTCTAAAGATACCTGGTCTGAAGCCTATAATGCCCGACGGAGCAATGTACATGATGGTAAGACATAACTATCACGAAGTAACTACGTTTCGTAGAATTAAAAAATAACTTATTATTTTCCGTGATGCTAGTCGGGTTATATCTGATGCCACGGTATGATGTCCGGTACTTGAGTACTCGACTACTTTCGGTTCAAATCAATAGCACTGGCGTAACTGACACAGTACAGATAGGTTATTTATGATCGATAAAATTAATAATGAAACGTTACAGGTCTACATCGATCTAGCCTGCTTCCCTCAATTCAATTCGGATCTCGACTTTGTTCAACGTTTGCTAATGGACGAGTCAGTGTTTTGTTTGCCAGGAAAGGTCAGTAGAATCGAAGATGAAATTTGAAACCCATCCTACATTACATCATTATCATGCGTTAACGTCTCGATTTTCATGTTCTGCAGTGCTTTGATTACCCCTCGTATATGAGACTAGTTATTACCGTGCCCAAAGACATGCTTGAAGAGGCCTGTCAAAGGATCGAGGAATTCTGCGAGAGACATCATTACAAGACCGCTGAGAACGTGACGAAAAATAGTTTGGCAGACGTGGAAATTCCTTATTAGATGCAGAGAGATGATATGCTGAATACTTGTCGCTAACTAAAATACTCGTGTGAATGAATGATTCTTTTAAGCGGATTCTGCAAAGAGACCGATCCTCATAAGAATACAACGTTCTTAAACCCAATATCTTCTGTGTATATGTTTATCTTACGAATATGCTTAATGTAAGCTCTTGTTGTTGAGTGTGTAATATACATACAATTTTTAATACATACGTTTTAAAGAAAATGTAGACTCTCATTTGCTCGCAACTGTAAAGATGCGGTTCACATACAATACACTTGTACTTGTGTGGAGCTCGCGCCGACTACCTACATGTGGCCGTGCACGTACGACATGTACCCCTTACATTGCCTTACAGCATTGTGGGGCCACATAATGTACGGTCACAATTTTTTTTATGTTCCATGCCTACCACCGGAGTGGGTCCGACATATTAAGATACAGCATGTACAATACTAATTGTACGTTAATATCTGTTACTCAAACAAATCCGAACGAGCAAGATCCTTCCAGGGACGAGTTCCTGTTATACAAACTGAAATGTCAACTCGCATTCTCCGGGAACGGTGGATGTCGGAACTACAATTAAAATCAATTTTCTTTGAAAGAAAGCCGTACATGGGGTACCGTGCATTACAACAAATATGTTCCCATTTTGCGTACGAAAAATCGGAATTGTTATAACGATTAGTTAGTTAAATAATTATTTGATCATAAAAGATGTTTTTTTCGTGAAAGCTTAGTCTTGTCCTCTTGTTGAAGAAACTTTTGAATTACAAATTTGTAAAACGTGTACTTTTCGAGATATTAGCCAATTTGGATACCAGTAGCACCATCTCTCGTACATCGCTAGAACCAAGATTCCTTGGCGCATGTTATTCAAAATTTAAAATCAATATACGAAGCCTGTTCTTGTACCGTAGGTTTTATAAGCTGGTTTATAAGTACAATCCTCACTAGTTTCGGCAGTAAATCTAGTGAGATGGTGTTTTTATATTCGACTTTGAATTTTTCTGCGTTAAAGACAAGTTAATCAAAAGAAGCATTGGGGTCTGATGGTTTCTCTTAACACGTTGTCTGCCGAAAATGTTCCGAAAAAATGCGTTTTGAAATTAATGTTAATTATGTCAAGTAAAGCGTTAAGAATCTATTTTTCAGAGTCCCATGGGACAAGTTTTTTCGTCACCCGAATATGGGTGACGTGGCAGTCAACGTGTTAATTTGTTATCGTTCTATAGACGTACCACTTTAATTGAGTCATAGAAAACCTTTCACAAGCATGCATACATAAATATTGGTTATACCAGCTACCCTGCGTCGATAGTTGCTATTTATAACAGCTATAATATTATGATTAAAACGACGTATAAAAGATGTGATATGACGTACTATGTTTAAACTATATCTTCTACGACATCTTTATACAGGAAGACACGTTGCTAAATGGGCATTAAAACATATTTAAAGATTTTTCGATTCGCGTTTCACGTTCTTACAATTTGGTCACCCGTGTAGTTACCCTCTATGCACGAGCCAGTCTACGTGGGACGATGACTGGGGAGGATTTGAAAGAGACCCGACAAGTAGGTAGCTTGGAGTGCATAAGTTTGCAATATTCAGGCAACGTTATCCTGTGTGGGCCGGATGTATAGATGATACGCCCGGAGGATGAGTGAGAATTATTTAGGGCTGCTCCAAGAAACTTGCTTCAATAACGAGTTCACGTACAATGGCGCTCGCGAAACCAGTAAAGTTCGGACACAGCCACAGATTTCGTCGAACACCTTTTGGCGATACACTATTTCTTCAGTAATTACTGAAAATACAGCGAGTATTCATCATTTGCATATTCATTTAGGTTAAACACTACACATTCCGACCATTCGGTTAACCATATCGCAGCGGGACGAAATGTATGAATTAAACCAACCGTTATACCTTTTTTTCGACTATGACGAAATCTTTGCGGACACCCCGAGCGCCAGCCCTCTGACGCGTTGCCCTGAAACCTGTGTTATGAAGGAGGTTCCACAAAGACTACGAACGTACGAATGCGAGCACCAGCCCTCCGACGCGTTGCCTTTGTCAGTAATACTCACTCGTATGAGCGTCTTTAGTTTTTGGCAGCGAGTGTCACAGCAAGAGGGTCGCCGTTGGTCGGCGTGCAATGGTAGTGGAGTCTGGTAAAGTCTGGTGTGGTCGGATCCCGCAGCTCTGCCGCCAGCGGCCCATCCCTACCAATCCCCACCAACTACTCATGTGGTCAGAGCTGAGATTCCGCGGGATCGCTCAACCGCGTGCTATAAGACTTGGCGCACGCAGCAGGCCCAGACACTATCGGCGCGTGTCCGCGACTGAGGTGGACGGTACTTTCTTTCCCGAGCAGGGCGGCGAGCACGCTCTACTGTCAGTGATGGCGAGCTTGACACGCGTGTCAGAAGTGAAGTTTTACGGACGTTCTTTGTCTTTGTAATCTATTATATTTAAGAAACAATACGAAATTTATATTTACTTACTTTAAATTTTTGATGATTTTTCGTATGGATGGCTGATAACTGAGCTTCGACTTGTTCTATAGAAGTGGCATTACTTCGCTTACGTGAGTTTGTTTATACCGATCTTTGTTAGCTTACGCGACCAATCATAACGCTCCGTGGATGATGCGTACAGCTGCGGTTGGAGCCCACTCGCGAACTCGCCCCGCACCTGACACATTTGATTGGTTGACTACGCTTTGTCTCGTCGCAACTCTTGTTTACCAGTAGGGCTAGGGCTGCAAGTGTCGCAAAAATTAAGGATATTTCACGCTGCACGTACGAACTTGCGGAGGAATGCGTTACTGGCTTGGGCAGCGGGGCGTGTGGGGATTAGTCTTAAGAGAGTGAGCGGAGGGGTGCAGTCCTAACCTTTTACCCGCCGGTATTGTTACGTGCATATGGAGTACAGGCGAAATACATTGTGATGTACACTTTCCTCGGGTATTTTCCTACATTAAGCTAGATTTTTCCGAATTTCGACACAGCGAGCTTAAACGGTGATTTGCGTTGATGTATTTAAGGGGTTATCCTACTGCGACTAACCTCAAAACAGGCTAAATTTCGCGAATTAATTCCGAAAAAACTATTAATGCGATATTATTAATTTTTTAATATGTATTTGTACACACCTTAAGGAGCTTGAATAAAAAGATTTACAACAAAATGTTTATATTTGAACAAGATATGTGACTTCTTGTTCAATGGTGCTCTTCGTGCACGGTTCGACGGTGGGCACGATATCTCAAACTGTAATTGATTAATTGACTTGCAATTTTGTACACATGTTCGGACAAATAGTAGCTATCGTGTATCGGGCGGTTTTTTCGATAACATATTTTGTTTAAGAAATAAACCACTTTAAACTACCCACTTTGTGCGCAAAATAGCGAAAAAAAAATCAAAACGTTGTATTTCTTTATATATATGGAGGAAAAAAAAGCCCTCGATACACGATAGCTATTGCAATATAATTCATGAAACTTTTTTGATTTTCCGTTTCAGACCCACCAAATCACCAAAAGCGTGCCCACCGTCGAACCGTGCACGAAGAGCACCATTGAACAAGAAGTCACATATCTTGTTCAAATATAAACATTTTGCTGTAAAATTTTTATTCAAGCTCCCTAAGTTGTGTACAAATACATATTAAAAAATTAATAATATCGCATTAATAGTGTTTTCGGAATTAATTCGCGAAATTTAGCCTGTTTTGAGGTTGGTCACAGTAGGATAACCCCTTAAGAGATGTAGTATTATGCAAGATACTTGTAAAACACGAAATCGATGGGTAAAACGCGAATGGCCGGCGATAGGTGTGTTAACATTTTTTGGTAACGTATCGTGTGCCTTACGTCAACCACTTTGCAAACCACCCCAGGTACAGGAAAAGGAAACCGGTGTCAGTCTCGCACGAGCGAACATGCCACTTGTGGCAGTTTTACATCCTACCTTGGGTTACCGGTGTGCTGGACCGACTGGACGACACGCACATGTATGTGCATAACAATGGAGCCTCATATGCCACGCGCAGTATTGGTCTGAATGACAGGTACGAATTATGAAGAGTGTCTACATGTAATGTGCATGTATTATCGAGTCCATCTGTTGCGAATACGTAATATTTCCCGTGAGGCTCTGAAAAGAAATACTTGCAATTATTCGCCTTTACCCGCTCTGGCACGTGCGTGAACCGCAGACATCGATATTATATTATATTTTAAGTAATCGAAAAAAGAAAAAATGGAAATGTTGGACATGTATCGTAAATATTAGTCACGTTAATAAAATGCATAGGTGTGTAATTACATGATGGCAATGAAATTAGTATTTTAACGAACGTTAAAATGCCAATATGAACAATGTTATTGCCTTTTCCAAATTTTATTAACCAATTTTCACACATCAATCGTATTAGCAATGCAACACACTTACCAAATTTTGACCGCCAGTGAATGATTGCTTCAACCGGCTTGGGTGTAAATATAATTTTGTTGAACTACGATAATATCTGCATGTACGAAGCCGATTATAATACGGCATTTTCGTAGTCATCGGCTTGATTCAATAACACAGATACATATAAAAATTGATCTGTGCAAAAGGATTTCGTCAGTAACGCACCTTTCATTAGGGTCATCGATTTATTCGTTTAGCCCGACTCAATGAACAGCTACCCGCTCTATTTATTGGCATGCCCGGCCGGATGTGCCATCTCATCCTGACGTCTTATCTCCGCTGCCTGCAACAATTGTAAAATATGGATCTGACTATGCGAAAATGATGTCTGGGGTGAATAATGCCAAAGAGAACGTAACAAGTGGCGAATGTAGTAAACAATAACGGTTATTGAATTTAAAGGCGAACGAACATAATCCTCGAAAATGTATCGTAAAAAGTGACACATTACCTGGCATAATGATAGACCGATTCACTCTTTGCGATCTTGAAGTTGCCTATTTCTCGAACTTCATACATAATAATACACAGATCCACATACATACATACATACATACATATATAAATTAGAGGGTATACGGGATGAGTAGTGCGAGTGAACTTAACGTAATGTACACTGTTAATACATATCCTCCTGAATACTTGTTGCGATACGACGATCGCGATATGATATTCGCCGCGGTTGCAAGGCGTGGAATGCAGAAGTTCGGGAGGAAGCGTTGGCGGCACACAATGCACAGTCGTGGAGCACACGGGTCACGCACCCTCGCGTCACTTAGCGCAGGACGAAGGGTAGCAGGGACGAGGGCGAGGACGAGGACGAGAACGAGAACGGCAGAGGCAACGGCGTCGCAATGCTCGCGATGTCTGGCTGGAAGGGTGGAGCGAGTAAGAGTCCAAAGGCACAGAAAGGTGAAGGGTGGCAGCGATGCTAGGAGAGCGACAGGGTCGTTGCGCAGCGGGTGTCGGGCGTTCGGGAGCGGGAAGAGGGAAGAGGGCAGAGGGCATGGTGGGGATAAGGAAAGTGGCGGGGAATGGGCACGGCGGGCGGAACGGCCCCCACCGAGTTATATCCAACGATCCGGGAGGTTCGTGGAAGTAGTGGTCCGCGCCCCACAGCCGCGACAACTCGAATTTCTCGAGCGTGTGTGCGTCGCTCTCTGCGCTCGTTCGCCGCGTTCCGTCGCGACGCTGCCGTTTGTCTCTCGGTCACGTCGCCCCGTTGGCCATCGTCCATCGTTCCGTGCAGAGGCGAGAGCCAGGCAGCTTTCGGTCGAGTGCTGCGTACACTGGCCACTCGCGACCACCGAATCGAATCGGCGACACGCGACCGAGCAAGCCCTCTCGTCCGCGGCATGACGTCCGAATGGCAATCGAACCCAAACTGACGGAGGAATGAGCGGCGACGGGCGGCTCGGCCGATACGCAGTGGCAGAGAATTGGAAGGAGCGTGAAAACTCGCGGAAGCAGTCGAAGCGGAAGCGCGCCGTTTCCTAGTATCATCAATAATACACGCAGCGTCGAGATTCGCTCGCGCGCCTTTGGATATCAGAGCGGAGTGCGATCGGCGCGACAGGGGGGGGTGTGTGCTCATCCTGAGATCCGGGGAATTGAGTAGTTTCTCGCGGAAAATCGTGCGCGCGCGACTCTGGGGAAAGAGATCGAACGTCGGCGAGTGTGCATGTGCGATACGCCTTGGGGCGCGATCCTGTGCGCGACGCACAGCCAGCCGCCGTAGTACCGAGGAACTTGGATTGACTTTCGCGCTTCCGTCCGGTCGTCGACGTCGGGGTTGGCCCGACTGGGAAGCGCGTGTCAGCGGCGGCGCCCGCAGGGGTGGAGGCTCATCGACTGCCCACCGCCGAGCGGCACAACAAGCGTAGAGTCGTTCGCCGCGTATAGCAGGTGCCACCATAGGTCTACTGGCCGCCCGCCTAGGACTCACCTAAGCGCCACTCCGGTGCTGCCACTCGTTCCCTGCCTCTGCCTCGCGCGTCTTCCCCGTTGCGCGCTCTTCGGGCAGTCCTGCGATCATCCTGGGGAGGAGCCGGCTTCTGGAGGATTATTACCTACCCACGGGTACGTATTCTTTGCCCATATCGCACCCGCCACGCCGCCTGCCCGCGAGCGGCACGCTCTTATAACGATTCTCCTTAACCCTGTCGCTCTTTCTCTTTCGCCCTCTCGTCTACACCCCCCAAACAGGTTATTGATTTTGTCGAAGTAAGGAGATACGGATGTAGCCCGTACGCCCTGCGACCTGCAACCTTTTCTCCCTCCCATCAATCCCCCCCCCCCCCCTACCTCTCTCACTCTCTCTCTCTCTCTCTCTCTCTTTTTCCTTCTTTTTCGCACTTTATGTCTCCATACTTCTCTTTCTACGTTTCACTATTCGTTTAATTCGTCCAGTTGCCCTTGATTCTTTCTACTCCCTGACGTCGGGCGAACTTAAGCCGCCTATTCATTACCCTGTGAAATTCGACTATTCGTTACTCGGCTTAACCGTGCTCCGAAACTGTTGGTAGTTTAGACGTAAGCCGATAGAGAAAAGTTAAAAGTGAGAGTACGTGAACGGTGCGCTACCTTCGATACTTCGCGATCGAAAGATTGCGGCGCCGATAAAGTTTGAACGCCGTTGACTGTCAATGACGGGAAGACGTTCCGTGTCGCTTTACGCGCCGACAACGATCGCTTCTGGCCGACGTCTCTGACTTTGTCGTTAACTTGTGATTACGGACTATTACTGTCACTAATCACGGACGAAATCCGACCGGACGATAGGTTTCGCTAAGAGAGTCGACGAGTCATTGAACTACGTGCAAACTGTTGCAAAACTGACTATGCAGCGAGGCAGTAGTTTCCGAAGAAATACTAACTCGCTACGGATCGATCAGCGGTTGGATTTGTCGTGGATCGTGTTCAGGCTGA
Organism: Priocnemis perturbator; assembly: GCA_963942575.1. Classification (NCBI taxonomy): domain Eukaryota; kingdom Metazoa; phylum Arthropoda; class Insecta; order Hymenoptera; family Pompilidae; genus Priocnemis; species Priocnemis perturbator. The sequence continues at coordinate 8,511,651 of OZ012652.1, forward strand.
CTCTCCTGTCTGCTGGGGGGGAGGGAGAGGGTTGAAGAAAGTGAACGAACGAAGGAAGCGATGAACGCTGAGAGCGGCCAAGGTGTCTCAATCTATACCACTGTCGTAGAGATCACAGCCTCGTTGAGAATCGATATGTGTCACGAGGAGTCAAGCCTTAAGATCACATTTTTACAGCGTATTCGAGATAGAATGCGTTCCATCACATTTGTCCACCCAAAACGAGGTCGATCGGGTACATTGGAGTAGTTCCATGGGAATCTGTCATGAGTTGACAGTAGTCGACTATTCGTCTACGACTATAAAAGGGCGATATTATGCTAACGTACTGTGTCAGCGACGTTACTGAAATTTTGATTTGAAATAGGAATGTGCGCGATCGATTGGCAGAGACGTAAGGAATGTCAGCCATTTTTGTAAGGCTTGTTTGCCGCGTGGTCGCGTTTTCCGATGCTCCGGCAGAAGACGTGAGAACATTTTTACACACATATCGTCCGTAAAAACTGTATTTCGAGATGTTAACGAAGCGACAGTGAGTAGAGTTTCCCGCAGAATGCGATTGTGTATGAAAAGATATATCCGCAACATTAATGTTCCATCGACTTCGTGCTGGAAAATGCTTTAGTTCATCGTAGCTTCGAGTACATTAAAAACGTGTAATCCATGGGTGCATATTTGGGTATCACGGTTACTTTATGCATTGCAATTGAGAGTAGGATTGTCAGTTGGTGAATTTATGCTAAACTATTGATGAAATAAAGTATACGCGATAGTTTAAGGCGATTTTTCGATTAATGTGAACTATTTGTTCTAACAAATATTATCGTGTGCAGAAGGAATGATATTTATGTATGGACATTACTACACAAGAGGCAAAAGCAGCAAGGCTGTCTTTAGCCTGACGAAGAAGCCATTTGGGGTTAATACATTTTAACGAAAATTGAGATGCAACGGAAATTCCGCAATCAAAATAAGAATACTGCATAGGCGTGTCTGGAATTGTAACGATTGCCAAGTATAGTAATCGTTCCTTTTATCTCCTTCTTCCGCGTTCCTTTACTGTTTCATGACTTTCACGAATTTGACTGCAACATAATGACAGAAAACGTTATTATTACATGTATGCAATGCGGATTGAGAAATGTATTTGTCAAGGACATTTTTTCAATATTCTTCGCATCCGACAGAAAATGTTTAATTGCCTCTCATATTATCGCTACGCAAATGCAATTTTGATTAAACTTTGTTGATTTTAGTCGTGCCAGAGTTTCCCAAATGGTGCTATTGACCGAGCTGCATGGAATACGGAATAACAAATAATGGTATTGAAGCTGTCACGCTTGTACGGACCACTAAAGTGAGCCTTTGAAATTTTAACAAGAGGAGTGTATTAATATTTTCGCGTACACATACGCTCAAAAAATATTAAATTTTCTTTTCAACCATCGACGTCAAATTACAAGGGTGTTAGAGTTCGCCACGCGCAATCATAGGCCGATGCACATGGAATAAAAGATGATGAAGAATAATTCTAACGACCGCACCGATTGGACTCTCAAAAGTGTCCTTAAATACTTAATAACATATATAAAAAATAATTGATTCTCTCCGCACTACCGTTGTCTTACTAGAGCTTTAATTAACCATTGTTTATGTTGGCGCTGGTATAATTCGCCAAACGAGACCATTGACCAAGTGCACATTCTGTAATGCATATACATATATATATATATATATAGATGCAAATATATAATGCGTATATATAGGCGTGCATACACACACACAGACGACAGTGGGTAGTCCGCCAGTCCCGAAATACGCCAGAAATAATGTTAGCAATCTAACGTTTTCTGAATGGCTCGTATGCATGTCACAAAGCTGTTCCTGATCGTCTGTACCGCGTGCAGATGTGTATAAGTCCTTTGCTTCTTCGGCACCCCGGCACTTTTATAATTTCCGCCCGTCCCTTGGACTTCGAAGTGTCTCTCTGCCGGTGTGTGACCTGTACAGTTCGATATCCGTATGTCGTGACACTACATGTGCGGATGTGCGTGCGTGCGACATAGCCCGACACCGCCTGTTCCGTCATTTCAACAGAAACACACGTGAAACTCATTTCGGATCGACCTCGCCCGCTTAATACCGTACTGTTTACCCTCTACACTTTTTTTCCCCCCTTTTGAGAACACTGCTCGCTTTAGGGCTTCGCTGCTCGCTATTTCCTACTTTTTGTTCCAAGGAATTGGTTAGATTCACCTACTTTCTTTTTGATTCATCTCTGCTTTGCTCTACTTCGGTCCGAATTTGGATACTGACCTGTACGAACATGTATGCTTCTGTGAACGTCAATTAGACGTGAGTGACCTAATGTGCGAAATCTCGACTGACGACTTATAAAAACGTCAATGTTTCCTGCAAGAAGTAGGTGAAAAATGTTTTATTACGTTCCATCGGACTCAGTTATTCAACAGTTTCGGAAATGTTCATCTTAAAGGATCGATCGACGTTTCGAGGCGAATCGCAGAAACAATGTTCTCAACAATATATTGCAACAACGAAGACGACGTTCGGTCGAAGCGAACGGTGTGAAACGGTAAATAGAATGAGTATAAAATAAAATCAAAAAACACACAATCCAATGAAGAAGAAGCGCACAGGCTTCGCGGAGGGGACTCGGTGTTGCGGAAAGAGTGCGACCGAGCGACGAGACGATTCATGTAAAAGATGCGGATCTATAAATGCCGAGAAGAAATACGCCGCCCCCTCCACTACATTGCCCCCTCGTCTTCGCCCCTCTCTTAACGTTGCCCGTCGTCCTGGCCTATGGGATGTCTGAGTCCTCTGTCACGGCTGAGTCAGGGCGCAGGGTGTCTGCGCAACCGGGGGGACACGAGAAATCGTAGAAACGTCGACTCTAGCATAATTTCGTGAAATATTTAACGCGCGTCTGGCGTTAGTCATTGTCGTGACGGAGTTATCATGGCCGGCGTGCGGCGTACACTGTTTTACCCCGTAATACGTTCGCGAATTGAGAACGAAATTTACATAGTTTTGCAGGAGTACAGTTTGCACTCTCCGTCTCGCTCTTGCCCCCGCGCCTCTCTTTCGTCCTGCCGTTAATGAGCCGCGGAGAAGCTTTTCAAAGACTCGGAAACGTGTCGGCGCAGACGTTTCTCTATACTTTTCAATTTTCTGCATTTCTTGCATGGAGAGCGTCGCCGCAGAGGCGTGTTGAATACTTATGACGCGAACCATGAACGATGTTTATTAAGGTCCTCGCTTTTGAGCGCTGTGTGTTAATCGAATATTTAATCGATGGCGTCATGTTAGTTTTCTGTACTGCGAGTTGCTCGCTGATAGCCCGGTGTCGTACTTAAGGTATTACTAGCGCTGAATCACTTTACTTAAACTTTTTTTAAACCAGACTTAAATTGAAGATTTTTAAAGAATAACCATTTTTTTCTTATAAATGAACTTGATCCACCGTCTAGAACTCGCGTTATTAACAATTAAAGTTTAGCGTTTTCTCCATCTAAAGCAATGGTAATGATCACAATAAAACGGTTTTTTGATAATAACTCAAAAACGGCTCTTAAACTTTTTTGAAAAATTTCCAGGTTATAGATTAACATTCGAGGAACATTTTAAAAGAAAAAAAAAGACTTTTCACCGACTAGTTCAGGAGAAAAAAAATTGTGAATATAAAATTGTAAATTGAGTGCTTGTGTTCAGCCTGAACTGCGGTACAAACGCTAGTATGCATTATTGCCAAGTATACTAGTGTGCACATATGTATACGGAATGTGTGCATGGATTGAATCAGGGCCGTGAGAAATTTCTGACGCAATTGAAAACAAATAATGAAGCCCCTTTTTGATACGGCACCCAGCGCTAGTAATATCTTAAATGTGTCGCTAATACATATGCGCCTTACAATTAGTCGAGCCGTGCAAGTGTACAAAAGGGTTTTGCGGCGGAGTAGTACTATTTCAATATGTTCTAGGGTTTTGTTCCCGTTCAGTCTCAATCGTCCGCTGTATTATCTCAAGAAATGAAGTGTATTTGTATGGGATAGGTCACTATACCTGACCGAAGTACTCGATTGACACGTTCATATTTCAACCGAAATAATCGCTGTTTTTTTTGTATAATCGAAAGAGCCTATTTATATTACCTACGCTGCTGAAGTCAGTCGTTTCAGTCCGCTAAATTGTGTTGTCGATCGCAAATGTTAGTGTATTAAAAATACGCTGAGATTATTAGCACCATTGATCTTTCGTTAGTAAAGAGACCTATGGTTGGCTCCTCACGATCGATACTACGGCATCGACTTTCTATTAATGCGCACCTTTCTTCTGACTTGCATTATGTATCCCTTTGCAGATTTTCCTCGAACTGCATGTAAATCTCATCTTTAGGGGGCCGAGTCGACCATTCTCAGATAGTTTCTCAATGCCGCGATAGTAATTTTGAATAGACTTCGAGCAAGGTTTTTACCGCGGACAACATCCTAGTTCATCATAGCTCGACATCGCACCATGTATGCCACCCACTGTACACCTAGATTACATGCATAATTAGCAGCTCGTTTAGTAATTGTCCGGAGTACATACGTATCAAATTCCATATGTGTTTCATGACACAGGACAATGCACGGTTACCTTATGAAGTCCTTAATCAATGTTATTCCCAAGCTTACAATGAGATTACGGACACGTTTGCATATTCCCACATTTTTTAGGTGAATATTATAAATAATATTAGGATATGCACCGTAAATACCTTTAGACGAAAAAATATGCAGGTGACAGTCGTGCGAAACGTTGCTCCTGATATCTCTTATTTCGCACAAATAATACGCTGAGATTATATAACTCGATGTGGACTGTACAACTCATGCGTGTTACGTCTGTTATTCCTGGAAACAACGCCGCCTGATCGTGTTGCTCGTACACGGGTTCGCGGAACGTTTGAAATTCAAAAAGTTTAAATACGATTGCGGCTGCATACAGTTTTGCGCTTTCGGCGGACATATGCGGCGTATCCGAAAAGTTGCTGATTAGTTTGCTGCGACAGAAACAGCAGTCAGTGAAATAGTGATCATCCGAAGAGAAGGAAACCATTGATATGAGTTTTTATCCATTAATATGAGTAATAAAGGGATTTACAAACACGGGAAGACACCTGAAAATCGTGACCAGTTTCTTATTTAATTATTCATCCGTTACTAGCCTGTGTCGCCATATTATATTCTTCGTTTCTATTGTCTTCTAGCGTCACAGCAACTTCCTTTCGGAGTTCATCAACGATACTCGCGAACTTCGAAGTATCGCCGAGGTGTCTCGCATCTCGCATCAGACCTCTCTTGTCAACTAATAGCACGTCGTTGCAGACCAACAATCTCGTCCCCGATATTTTCGAAGCGCCAAGTACATACGTCCCAGCTCCCAGCGCCCGCGTCCTGCGCGCGGGTAGGGTGCTAAAAACAGTACATCTACACGTGCACGTCGCGCCCAAAGATACGGCACTAGTTGAGCACAGAATAGCATGTCCCAAAGAAGTTCGCGCGATAATATAAAGTTTGATTTCCTCAAGGTTACTATTACCAAGTTACGAAGGTCGCGACTGCTGTATGCACTTGAATGTCGGCCCGTGCATTCTTACGCCCCCGTCGGAAATTTATCCCGATTGTCATTATCGTGGTGCGACGCAATCGTGCGCATGTAGTCTAATTTATTTAACGTACAAAAACGGCACGAGCCGAAAACGGAACGCTTCGATGACGCGCAACCCCGCGCGCTTAGCACTGCTGCCACCGCCATATCCTGTTTGCCCGTCGGTGTGTCTAGCGTGCGGCTATGTATAGTGCAGGAGCATGGAGAAATTTTATTTCGATACAGAACAATTCGCTCCTTCTCTTTCTTCTTCTTTGTTCGTTCAGAGCAACAGTTCGACAGTCGCGAAACTTGCACTAGTTGCTTTAAAAGAATTACGCAGTTCGTTAGTATGCTCAGTCATCTTAATTGCCTTAATAGGTGGTCTCCCCCTCCTTATTCTTTCTCCATCTTCCTATAGTTTACCCGCCGTTCGTCATCACTTTTCGCTCATTAAACACTTCGCTGCTGAGACGTACATTGAGTCTCGTGAAAGTGATCAAATGTGCTACTTATTTGAACGATTAAAAAATCTTCAATTGAAACGTACTGCTAACGATTGTCGCCGATGATACTTCGCTGCGAGAAGTCTGCTACATGCGCCTGTGTAGAAATTTCCGATATGTTTTCGCTGTCCAGAAAACCGTGCTTGCATTCGATGAATTTTGTGGGTCCGTGTACATAACGATTTACGCATGAAAGTTAAAGCCTTCTCGTCCTTAGGAGGTTCAGTTTTCGTCGGTAAGTCTATACGCGTCAGATTAAGGGATTAAACGGCCAATCCAATCTCTCTAGAAGATCATACGGGCGCACCCGCATATACGATCATCATTACCCCTTCACTTCTTTCGAGACTCGACAGAACCCGCTCTCAAAAAGTCAACTATTTCTTAAGAACTCACCCTCTCGAGTTTCCTTCGAATGCTTCTCCGTGCCACTTATGTTGCGCAATCAAATTTTACATTTTATTATTTTATACAGGGTGACTCGTGATTCCAGTAAATATAGATGGCCCTTGTTCATTAACAACCTGATCGAATTAGTTGATATTCAGTAGGCGCTTATCGGAAAAACGGTTTAGTCGTGAAATTATATATTACCCGCAACACACGTATTGTTAATACAAGCCGCACTTACTTGTCGGCGAGCACAATTTTCTACTCGATTGCGTTTCATTTTCCCCCGCAGCTGGATATGATAATACGCTCGTTGATGGACCTGTAATGTGAGTGAAACAAGCCGTCTCTTTATAAACGTATATTTCCGCATTAGTTAAACAGATACTTTCCACGTTGGAGTAATCGACGCTGAAATTAAAATGGACCGTTTGTGCTTCGGCTGGGAAATTGTACGTAAAGCAGTATTAACGGTTAAGGAGACATTATAGTCTCGAAATAAAACGTTAATCAACATGATCATAGTCTCATTAGTCATGCACTATGCGGCGTCAATTAAGAGTAAACCTAACCACACATTCCACTTCAGTTCGCGCGGTTCAACATCTAATATACCTTTCTTAATTATCAAAGTACGCCATTAACCGTTTATCACCGAATTAAACCGTTCGCACAAACAAGAACTGATTGCGCATCGCCGGAAGTCCCATGGATAAGTCCGTACAGTTTCGTGTAAATGTTAATAACGTGTTTTGTGCTTGCTCGCGTTCGCCGCGAGTAGTGAGGTTAAGCGCTACTACACTTTCCGAAATTCGCTTGCTTCTACGAGCCGCAGTTGCAAAAGCACTTTTTATTCCTTGATCTGTTTGTCAACAAAATTCTCTTCACCTTTTTCCGAACCTCCGTATCTCTGCACGACAAAGAAATCTATATTACTCCGTCCGTTTGCACTGGAAATCAGCGTCTTCGACACGCGACTCGCACAGAAGCACGTCTTTTCGACGGGGAACGCAGATTTTTTGCACGAACGTAGGACGGCGTTCGCGGACAGCGTCGCGGAATGAGGCTGGTTCTTTCTTGTTAAACGAAATGCTCTGCCCGATGTATCGTTTTTCATACTGGCCACTGGGGTGCTACTTCGCAGCCGGCCAGACCAGAGGACAGTTGCGCAACACGTCTTAAGGAGAGATTCGGTGTCGCGTTTCACCGGACTTGACTGTATAATGCCCAAGTCCTGGCTGCACCGTCGACGGTGACCGACAACATCTGCTCCTATCAGCTTCGTGAGAGAGCCTACTCTTTCACTCTTCGTTTCAAGCGTGTCGCGCTGCCCGCGACTTTACACAGTATAGTATGTATATAGATTGCCCGCCAGACGAGGGCGCGAGGGCGATCATCTTTTTCAAGCGAAAAGGGTAATAATCCAAGTCGATCATTGCATCGGGAGTATTTAGTTGTCAATCGAATATAAACGTATGTATTACTAAACCTTTTCCTCTGGCGCGTAATCAAATCTGTTTCAAAGGAGCAAGAATACCATGTAGTAGATATTGACGTATGGTTATTTCTGATGGATGTATTGGAATATTTCAAGAATGTCAAATAGTTTGCCAATGCGCCTTTAACTATCACGTCAATAGTATCACTGTAAGGTCTGCGAGCAAGTGCAGTGTGTTGCGATTATTAAAGGCTATCTTAGGCCATTAAAAAAACAAGATACTGCGGGATTACCCAATATTCCGCGGAGGAATACGATTATAAGACAAATTACTGACTCCAAATCTAGGGCACTTCTTTCAGTAGGGAATATTCTTCGTTAAATAGGAGATAAACCAAATTCGTTTAGAAAATAGCGTTTATTAGAGAGGGAAATAAGAGTAGGGAAAAAGACTCAAATTGAAGATTATCTCTGATCACAGACACGGAAATCGTTGATACAATTTGAAAGAAAAACTGTAAAACCTCTGCGTTATCGGGCGTGTGCTTCCATGAAGCTACCTCGTTCGTTTTACCTAATTTTCTCGTTCTTCGAGAAGCGGGCGTATAGCGTTATGTACATTGAACTCATACCGTCGTTACAAAGAGTTTATGTTTGCACACTTTTTTGTCCTCTCGGTCAGAGAGGTAGGAGGTTCAGACTTAAACGAGCCGCGGCTGACCTCACATCCGGTTTCTGCTCGGCATGAATAGAATCAAATGGAACGGAGGGTTACTGGATGACAATAGTCAATTCGTACGCGCCGGTTCTTATTTCCGGTGCAACCTTACTGACATTGTCCGTTGCGTCCTGCGCTAATATGGCCAGTTATGCCATTGCCGCACTCTTTCTTTCACGTTGCTCGCAAATGGATTTGTTTCGTTACGTGGCGTAGTCATTTCGCTCGCACACGCGAGAACCACACGACCGTTGAGCGTTATCGCGCGTTCAGGATGAACTTTCGCTCGAATCGTTTGGAAGATTTACAAATTGCTGGGCACGTGTCAACCGACTCATCCCATCATTTTCCCATCATCTCCCCATCATTATAAATCTATTACACCTTTTTCAGCCATTAAAACTTTATATGAATGGAGAGTTGGCCCGTCAAAATAATTAATCCTCGTTTGTATGGTCCTCTTTCAGCGGGACTCGTGAACTTCAACATTCTTCCCCGACCCACGTATTCTTAGACATATCCCTCTTATCCGGACTGCTTTCTGGAGGACAAATTCGGTCAGTGTGGCTCGCCGCTTTCGGCCGTAACGTTAATATCAATCTTTATTGTTAACATTTACTTAGTTATTGGATTAATTTATTCGATGGAGTTTCGACTACGTTTCGATTGCAAATTACCGAATGATTTCTGAATCTAAAAACTGCCTTCTTCTTGGTTGAACAAGTCTCAGGCAGTAAGTAACATAAAACGAATGATCCGGATCTTCGACTACCCGGACTACCACTGGTCCTTATTAATCCGAATAATTCCGATTCTCCTGCATGATATAACGTAATTGTTAACAGGCCTACTCCTCGTTCGACCAACAAAGCACCGCAGTTTCTGGACTGAGAAATTAGACCGAGGTTGAACGAACGAATGTTACAGGTGACGTCAGCACTGATGCTTTAGTAAAGGCATCCCCCCCGCCCCTGTTGAAAGCGCGGAGCGCAATCGAGGCACGATGATGTGGCCAGCATTGCTGATCGTGAGCATCTTCGGCACGGCATACGTCGGGGCGAAGATGGCGGTGTTGCCGCACGACGTCTACCCCGGCTACGAGGTGACACAGGTGCGTGGTGAGGCCAAGCACTCGTCGAACTTCCGGCTGCTGGAGACCGGCTTCTCCAAGTACTTCACCGTGCTGGACAACGGACTGGTGATGACGACGACCGACCTGACGCCGCTGGTCGACCGACCGGTCAACCTGGTCGTCCTGGAGGAGCTGTCGAACGGCACGCAAGCGCACGACCTGCGGCTGTACGTGATCAATCGTCGGAACATGCTGACGTTCTCGCACGAGCGTCTGGGCGAGGGCGAGGTGCCGGAGAACTCGCCGTCTGGCGTCTTGATCGAGGGCTTCCCGGTGCTGAGGGCGCGTGGCAGCTTCCCGGTGCATTACAAGATCGTGCCTGACGAGATCGGCGAGCGTCCGTTCGCACTGCGCGCCATCGGCACCAACCGGACCGGCTACGAGCTGACGCTTCAGAGCCAGAAGCAGGCGGTGAGAATAGTGACCGCGAGGCCGCTGGACAGGGAGGCGAAGAAGATCTACAGCGTGGTGGTGCACGCGTCCGACGGCCACTTCATCAGCACGTCGAAGATCAGCGGCCTGGTGCGCGTGCTGGACGAGAACGATAATGCGCCTGTGTTCGAGAAGGAGATCTATACGTTCGAGGTGCGGCCGAGCAATGTGGAGGCTCTGAGGAGCGCGGCCACGGCAGTGCCGGTGCTGCCGGAGTGGAAGAGGTTCTCGACCGTCGGCAAGGTCCTGGCGAAGGACGCCGACGGCGACAAGGTCGTCTACAGAATCGCCACGCCGAGCAGCCTGCTGAAGTTGCTGATAATCGTGCCGCAGACTGGAGAGCTCCTGCTCACCGATCAGCCGGAAACGGTGGACGAGGATTTCGAGGGCGAGCTGACTGTCGAGGCGCACGATCTTCGCACGCCGAGTCGCACGGCCGAGAGACCGGCTAAGGTTGTCGTTAGGTTTCTCACGTCCGACCAACCTCTGCCCGAGGTTCATCGGATCCAGAAGCGTCGCGTCACGAGGGCTGTTAGACCCACTAAGAAGGCGGACTTCACTGAGGCCGACGGCGACGTGGAAGGGAAGATCGCGTTCTCGCTCGAGAAGGAGAATGAGAAGGAGACGTATAAGATCAGGGATGAGAACAAGTGGGTCACCGTCGGCTCCAATGGCTCGATCATGGTCAAGCAGAAGTGGGACTACGAAGAACTCGGCCCGGAAAAGACCATCGATTTTTGGGTCACTATCACGAATACAGGTAACACGACGATTTTAGGTGTACTATCATTTTTTAATCGCAATCGAACGAACGATATTCTCTCAATTTTACCCTATTTTTATCGGGAATTCGACGAACGCCACTGAGCCAATGTTATATGCATACGATGTTGAAAATGTTGCATTTTTTTTTATAGAAGTAATATATTGTGAACCGCACTATACGTAAAGGTTATGTGACCATAACAGATCATTATGCACTTTTCAGCGGACAAACTTAAAATTTTAGGTGCAACAGTACGCACACCGAAATTGTGCCTCTGAACTTCGGAAACATGTAGTGATTGCAATGATAGAAATGCTTCGTGCAAATTGAGGTCTCGAAATTTTTCCCTTCAAAGTCAGAGCCTTCCAAAGTTGCACGTTTAAAAGAGATATTTGAATGAAGTGTCAAGCACGGATGGCCTATTATATCAATGGTCAGCAAAACATTCATTTCCGGAAAAAGGTTTGCCTGTTTTGCTGGAAGATGTACCTTTAGAAACTTGCCAGATTTCGTACCTGCATAGCAGAGTTCCAGCTCATTTGAGCTGCACTGCTCGAGACTATCTTAATAACCAGTATTCTGCTTCGTGAAATTGGTAGAAGACTAATTACACGACCTACACGCTCACATGACGTCAATCCTCCGAATTTCTTCGTTTGAGAATATCTCAAACAGCTTGTTTAGCCAAGCCCGGTTGCTGTTAATCTACTGGTTCGCCGCGATTACATTCTAAATAGATGGCCACATAAATCGACATACCTACCCGAGCAATTTTCGAAATCCCTCATTCATTGACATTCTTTGTCATTGCATTTAGTACAACAGTTCACGAAGTTATTAACGGAATTATTCTTTTGCCCAGTACTTAGATCTTGCAGTTATTATCGTACAGGTGAACGCAAATGTTTAGTTACACCGGCATGCAAGAGTCTGCGGCCACTAAATTGTTATCCATTAAGGTATCACTTCTATACAGCTTCGTTGTGCTTATATATCTGACATTGATTCCGATTTCTCCCGGCTTGTTTTTTTTTTTCCTTTTTCCTTCATATAAACTGGAAACATTTTTTGATCAGGAACTTTTGCATCCCCCTATGTACGATTATTTTTATTTTGGGAATTTAATTTTTATTTTACCGGTTCTCTTCATCTGTGAAGCCCGATGCTCGCGATATCCTACTGGCGTTCCATGCCCGTTCAATGACGACGGTATACTTTTATTTAACGAATATTGCTTGAATTCATCACACATTTTTCCACCATACCGTTCATGCTCTGCAACATTATTCTGCTAGTGGCATGCACATTTCATCGTTATTGGGGAAATCGCGATAACAATTTACTAAAATGCTGAGACAACATGGAAATGTTGCAATTTTTCCCATAGATGAGTGTATAAGATTACTTCATAAACATATTGCGCATCATATATATGTGTGGTAATGTGAGACATGAATAATTCTTTGAGAGCTTACACTTTGCGAAACAACAACCACTCTACTTATCTGTAGCACTTACTAACGTATGACTGTTTCTATTCTCTGCTTCATTCTCGTCCGAAGGATTTCAGTGTGAGTATCGTAATCCGTCAATCTTCGTAATTTGTAACCAATGCTTCAGGAAACTGCACGCGCTTCTCTAATTCTGCTAAGTTGTACTACAAAATATTCGATTATCAGTATAGTGTCACCAGTATGCAAACACAACTGATTGTAATTGACCACGTTAACAGCGTTCGTTAACAGATTCACATATAAATTACAATATATTTACAAATTGTTCGCCACTGCATAAACGACCCTTTCTGCAATGACCATCACTGCCAAAATGACAATCTTTCTTTTCATCATTTCATAACACGCACCCAACGCAAATTAACATTTTATATAATGCTTGCCTTTTCACATTCGACGCTATCGTTCACATTAGAGTAATATTTGCGTTCACGCACTTACGTCGATTTCGTGATTACAGACACCGATAATCAGCGTGTTATCATCAATATGAAGGATGTCAACGACGAGCCACCCTACTTCATAAACAGACCATTACCAATGCAGACTGTTGTTCAACTGAATGCACCACCGAACACCCACGTCTTTACGCTTCAGGCCAGAGATCCTGACACGGACCACAACATTCATTATTTCATTGTACGAGATCGAAGTATGTTGATGTCAAAATATAAATTGCACCGATTATGTATAGATTACTGTCGGGCTAATGCTGATGCTAATTTAGTTATTACTTCGACATTTTGAGAATAGAGTACAAGTCTTCGCAGCACTCTGTGAAGTCAGTCAATTATGTTTGAAGTATAAATTGAACGGACACTTAAAGTGCCATTTAAGTTGCATAACGATTTGGCCTTCCTTGCTTGCAGCTGGTGGACGTTTTGAGGTCGATGAAAGGTCAGGTGTGGTGCGAACAAGGGGCACGGATCTTTTCCAGCTGGACATGGAGTATGTGCTATATGTGAAAGCCGAAGATCAGAACGGACGTATCGATGAAAGGCGCTTCCAGTCGACGCAGGAGGAAAGATTATCGATTGTTGGCGGAAAACGCGCTCCACAATTCTACATGACGGCGTACGAGGCTGAGATTCCCGAAAATCAGAAGAAAGATTCCGAGTGCGTAATCAGTATTGACGACCATTTAACTGGCTTTTATACGCACGTATTAAATATTCTGTTACCAATAAACCTTTTCATTGCAGAATGTACATTTTACAATAAAAAAGCATATATACACATAAGAAATATTTGTTACACTGGCATGATGAAAAATTATGACGTGTTATAGTATTATATCGGTGAAGGCGAAATCGTTTGCGGACCGTGAGATTCGTTATACGTTGAAGGCTCAGGGTCAGGGTGCCGCAGGCACATTCAATATCGGTCCGACATCTGGCATTGTCAAACTCGCAAAAGAATTGGACTTCGAAGATTTGCGACAGCCTCACATTTATTCTCTCATCGTGACCGCCACAGAAGATTCTGGCGGCTTCTCTACGTCAGTTGAAGTAAGGGCGCATCTTACACACTCTTAATACAATAATACATTACATTATTGAAGCCGAGTGCTATAAATGCTTGCATAAATAATATTAGCAAAATGAGTGGTATATAAATAAATTTCCTCATAAATGAAATTGTCCGCAGCTCACCATTCGCGTTTCCGATGTCAACGACAACGCGCCGAAATTCGAACTGCCGGATTACCAAGCACACAATGTCGACGAGGATATTCCTCTCGGCACAGCCATCCTTAAAGTCAAAGCGACCGACGCGGATTCCGGAGCGAATGCAGAGATAGAGTATTTGGTCTCCGACGATCACTTCAGCGTGGATTCCAGCGGGAGCATCGTCAACAACAAGCAACTCGACGCGGACAACAACAATGCCTACTACGAATTCGTTGTCACCGCCAAAGACAAAGGTAAGATGAAACTTGCAGATCCTCTCCAGTTGATTATTCGATTTCTCTACTTTCCCACTGCAAAAGAGAAAATATTTGTGAAGAAAGCAATTGAAGAGACACATGATCGCAGAAAGTTCCACTGAATCCCTTTGGCTTGATCGATGCACGTTGCGCTTGCAGGCGAACCACCGAAAACGGGTACGGCCACAGTGCGGATTTACACGAAGAATAAAAACGACGAGGAGCCAAAATTCTCGCAGCAGGTGTACACTCCGAACGTGGACGAGAATGCTGGGCCGAACACGTTGGTGACGACGGTCGTCGCGTCGGACAAGGACGGGGACAACGTGCGTTTCAGGTTCGTCGGCGGGAACACGACCTCCGGTCAGTTCGTCATCGAGGAGATCACCGGCGTGATAAGGCTGCACGGCAAGGAAATATCACTCGACCGCGACAAATATGAACTGAATGTGACGGCGCTGGACGACGGTGCGTGCTGTCTGCACGGCGATCAAACCATTCATACCAGTACGGCGGTCGTGGTGGTTTTCATTACGGACGTCAACGACAACAAGCCTGTCTTCAAGGATTGCGGCTCGTATAATCCTAAGGTAGAGGAAGGCGCACCGAACGGTAGTCCTGTCATCAAGGTTCAAGCGACCGACGAGGACAAGGGTGTTAATGGCCAGGTTAAGTACTCGATCGTGCAGCAGCCTAATCAGAAGGGCACGAAGTTTACCGTCGACGAAGAGACTGGACAGGTTTCGACGAACAAGGTACGTCGTGGCGAGGTCGCTCGTATATTCTACTTCAACGAATAGCCAGTGTCTGTCTGTGTTTCGACACGTGTCTTTACCTTTGACAGCGTGCCCGGTGTTTGTCTGGTACAATCGGTACTTTGTGGTATTCTATATGATAGCATTGTTCGATGAATAGTATAGAAGGAATGATGTGTGGGAAAGTATTGTTGGATTTGAACAACCTTGTGACATTTTGGTACTTGCTCGGAAAAGGATTGTTTCATGTCATACTCGGAAAATATAAGTATCCGTGCCTCTAGCTTCTCTTGTGACATCAAATTATGTTTAATAGATGCGATTTCGGAATAATAATAGCTTAACAATGACAAAATGAAGAGAACGAAACTTGATTAATGACGTCGTATGAAAAAGAATGATAAAACTAACAGGTGTTCGATCGAGAAGGCGACGATGGGAAGTTCGTCTCGGTGACGGTGAAGGCAACAGATCAGGGTGAGCCGTCCTTGGAGGGTGTCTGTTCGTTCACCGTCGAAATAACTGACGTCAACGATAACCCACCGTTGTTCGATCGTCAGGTAAGATGATGCAAATCGCCGCCGTTTAATTTTTCAAGCAGCGCGCTAGTATGCGAATGGAGCGTTTGCTCGCCCGCACGACGAGCGGCGAAAGAAAAATTGCTATCTTTATTGTCCGACAGAGATACGTAGAGAACGTAAAGCAAGACGCCAGCATCGGTACAAATATATTGAGAGTGTCGGCATCCGACGAGGATGCTGACAACAACGGCGCGATAACGTACACGTTGAGCGCGCCGAATAATGACCAGGGGCTGGAATACTTTGAGATTCAACCAGAGTCTGGTTGGATCGTGTTAAAGAAACCATTAGACGTGAGTACCAAAATCGAAGTTAATTCACATAATGTCTCTCTTTAGCGATACTGACAAGAAAAACGGTACCGCGGGAACGTGGCAGTGCATTCCGAAGATGTAGCTTCACTCTTATCAGCGCTTTGTTTCACAGAACGCGACTTCGAGTACGTGATCGGGATAATTGTATAAGACCGGTAAGCTTGTTTGGCGTTTGCCACGAATGCACCAAGCGTTTTCCGGGATCGTACCCGACTACGTAGCATATTATATCCGCTATATGTATATATTCACACGATTCTGTGTGTGTATATATGTATGCATTATATAAATATGAACTTGAGTGTACACCTTCTGCCGATATATTGTACGTTTGCGTTGACTTACGTTCCTTAACACAAATTCGTTTTGTTGCTGATCGGGAAACTTGTATACTAATATGCGTTTGGTCAACAATTATTTCTCTCATCACTAATATGCAAAGAAATGAGTTTCCTTTTTACGGCACATGTATAGAACTTTTTAATTCCCATTGATATGCACAATGTGTTCACTATGGTAAATACTTAGCTATGCCTGATTTCCTCAAACGCTTCATGTACCTGAATCGATCGACCGTTCGGGCTATTTTTGCTACAAAACACTCTTTCTCTGTCTCTTTCATTCTCTCTATCGAGAACATGCTCGCGGCGCGAGTACCTTTTATCGTCTTTTATTTTTCCAAACGAGCTTAAACACCTCTTGTCCAGTGACTTATTTTTTTAGTCATTTATGACTGAATTTGATCGGTTGCCGATGAACGTCAATTCTCTGGATAATTTTATTTCCATTCTTGTTACATTTCGTTTCACGGGCGTCCGTACCTTACGTTTCTATCACGTTAATTTGTCGGTGAAAAAATATGAAAACTGACACTTTTTTCGGGCGTCACTGATCGCTCGCTGATCGGACAAGTCGATTGCCAGATTGAGAGCGTGTGCACTTTTCATTTTCCACGAGGATACGATCGAGAGAAGAAACAATTTTTTGTACGTCACGCGTTTGGAGATAAAAGAGATATAACAGAGGAAAAGATAATGATTACGAAAGAAACAACTAATAAACTTTAATGTTCTCCTAACATATTAATGTGAATGTTTTTCAAAAGGGAAGTGATGTTTTTTGAACTTCCAGGAGCAGGTGGGAACGACATTTTTTGAGCCCCACGTACGGTGTACTTCAACCTCTGCGCATTTTGTGGTGCATCAGACATAAACAATTTTTGACAATGCCTGCATATTTTATATGAATGTGTTTTTGATTCCTTTACAGGAACGGATCTCGCTCTCAATCCTACATCCATCCTCCATCATCTGTGCTTCTCTCTCTCTCTCTCTCTCTTTCTCTCTCTCTCTCTCTCTTATTCTCTCTTATTCTCTCTTATTCTCTCTCATTCTCTCTTACTACATTTCCTTTCTCCTTTTCCTTCCATTTCTCACACGATTGATATTTTGGTTGTTCTCCCTTATTCTTTGTTTACATTGTTGCATTCCTTCTTTTATGTATCAGAAAATAAGATATGAGCACTTCTAATGTTTTTAACAACAATAACTTTCCATTGACCGACTTCAATATTTTTCTTGTGTTCTGCATGGTATTTTGGCGAATAATTTCTCTACTATATCAGTTTTTGATTGATTCTGTGCAAAAAAAATATTTACATTCGTTTCTACCCGCACGTTTACGTTAATTCAGCTGTGTTGAAGTACATATGTTCTTTCGGTTCCTGTTTGTTACTTTTATTTTTTGTTCCACACACCTATTCTCATTGTCAATTACCTACTTACCGCTGTCTCAATCTATCTGTCTCTCTCATTCTCTACTTCCCGATTTTCACCCATATTCCCATTAACACAACGACGTGACTGACTGCGAAAAATGATACAAAACATTTTTGATCGAGAGCGCATATGCCAATAACTCGTTGGAAGTCTGTCCGTGGTGTGACATTTTTTCTTCTGTGATTGGGGTGGCATATCACAGTCGTGACGAATCAAAATGAAACGGATGAGATATATATATCTATACGTGAAGATAGTATAATACGACGGTATAAGATTGTCCATATAACGTCCATCGGTTTTTGAGTGTCGTTAAATGAAAAAATTAAGCGAGGGGTCGTTATAACTTTTTTTTGTTAACCTAACCTAGCCTGTACCTTACCGTCTCCTACATATCTCATTGTCCACCTGTCACACGTCCAGACGCCTCTTTAACGCATTCTTGCTTGCATGAGAAGCCTGCATTGATTGATTTCGTAAAGGAACTAATTTGAACTTCTTATTGTTTATGTTTGTGTTCATTGCACCATTTACTTTCTTCGGATTTGATGATGACAAAAAAAAAGGGCTGTTTTCCAGTAAGTAGGAACTATATTCTTGTGTTTCACACTTTGCATCGAAACATATGATGATGTGATAGTATTATTGTACGTACGCAAAAGGTATAATATTCGTTGCAAATAATACAAAGTCTTTCCGTTCGATTGTTCGATATTATAATTTTTATTCATTTTATGCTTTTGTTCTAATTATTGTCACTCGGAGACGTGTCTCTCTCTCTCTCTTTCTCTCTTCTAACTGATTCTGTCTCTCTCGCGGTCTCTCTCAGTCTTCCTCTCTTGCTGTCTCTTTTGCTCTCAGTTTATCAGTTGTCTCTTTATGTACGATAATTTGATCTTATTTTAGTTTAGTTTTGTCTATTGATCACGCGTGATATGTATATACACACGCGTAACTGCGTCGTACATTTGTTCTCTCACCCTAGTCTCATGTGTATCCATAGGTGAGGGGCTCCTTCCTAGGTGGTCGATTTGCAGTGCCGACGACGATTTTGTCTACAATTAAGTATGGCCGCATATCGAGCGTTCAATAGAAGTTTTAACACTCGCAATTAAAACTTCTCGCGATGCCAATGATTTCACAGCCGTAGGCTGAATTTCTTTAAATCAATGCAGTAAAAGAACCTACGTGTTAATTGTGTAACAATGACGGACGACAAGGTCGACCATGGTGAACACATGTACACGCCCTAATTATTAATACGGCGTACGTAGAAACAGAAACGTCGTCGGCTTGTTTGAAAATTTCTTCCAGTTGCTCAAGACTAGAATTGACTTTTGCCAGTGATTAATAATGCACCTTAAATACATTATTGTACGCATCAGTTTATCAGTTAATCAAACCTTTCTAAAGTCACAAAAAACAAATAACTGTACATTCCAAATTGGAGTCAATATTGCACATTATCTTACAACATGGTATTTGTAGTACATGGTCTCGAAAAGGTGTTATTAATTACGTGAGTCATAAATTTTAATGAATAAATTGATAGGCAAATTTGCTCAAGGTGATAATGAAGTAGCAAAATGTGAAAGAAAAAACGAATTGGGAAAAGGATATAAGAAAAGTGTTGTTTATAAGTGTTAATGTTTCAGCGTTTCCTTAAACTTAAACTTTATTGTCGTTAATAGCATTTAACATTACAGGATTTTCGGGCATTCGAAATCAATTACTTACGTCTTTGAACTTTTCATCACAGCGCCATTTTCTCAAATCTAGGCGTGTATCTGTGAAGTATCAATTGATAATACGACACGATAATACGACGTTTATGTACTCCGGACATACCGGTTGATGTCCATGTGCTGGTTCGGTTCTTGGATCACAAGCAAATTCAGGATTTACGTTTGATTACGTAGATTGTTCAATATTTATATATTGAGTTGTGCAACTTTTTAAGAAACTTTTTTATTTCCTACAAAACACTGAAGGAACGGTGGAAATGTTTGTCAGTATACACGATAAACATAAATGATCACGTTTTGTCCGTTAACGTTGTGTCGCTCTAAAAGCGGGTCTTTAGCTTTGTCATAATAAGTTCGCACTTAACCGAATCTTTGATGCAGGGTTAATCATTAATGTGTCTAATTCAACGACCTTTACACCAGGAATGGAGTTGCCCGGATCCTTACATGGATACATGCGAGACGTGGTCCTTTGTCTGTCAGTCTCTTTATTTTATTTCTTTCATGGCTTTCATTTCGTTCGCGCTCAATGAAATTTAGTCGGGTGGTCTTTGACATCCACCTGGACGTGTTCGCCGCCGAGTGACCTTAAAACTCTCGTAAATCATCAACGAAAAAGAAACAGTCCGAGACCAAAAAAGAAACAAAAAACAAACAAAAAAACAGAATGCGTCGCAAAGCGAAAGTGAAAGAAACGAACGGAAAAAATATCGAACAAACAAAAACCGCTAAAAAAAAAACAAACAATTTCGAACGAAGTGTCCTGTGAGTTGACGGCCCAATGTTTTGCCACTAGCGTGACAGCTATCGCCTGCGAGTACGGGCCTCCGACAGAGGGATGCCAGTGTTGTACGCAGACGTGGACGTTGAGTTAGACGTCGTAGACAGAAACAATAAACCACCTGTGTGGGATGAGAATGTATACGGCCCCCCCATTCACATCAAAGAAAATGTCACAGTGGGTACTGTAGTGACGTCGGTGAAAGCCAGGTTTGTATGCCACGACATGACCGAGACAAGACACGTGACATGCCGTGCCGTGCCACGCAGTGCTATTTCCTCTATCAGTCCCAACGCTGTCGATCCCTCCAACTCTGTCCATCGTTCCATCCACCATCCACCATCCACCTGTCTAGATTTGTCCCTTTGCTGCCACTCACTCGCTCCCCGTCTCTCTGCGCTCCGTTTCTGCCGACCTTCATCCTTTGCTGCTGTTCGCCTCAACTAGCATCGTCACGTATGTCGAATTCTTGCTCCCTTATCCCGTCGATGATTGACACGCATAGACGTAGTACTCACTTCCTATTATCTCTCCGGATGCCGAGCACGGTGGTTAAGCGCGGCGCGGTAGATCGCTGATTGGCGGACACTCCAACTACTATTACTGCTCCACTACCACTACTTATGCCGCTACTGCTGCTACTGCCGCAGTACTAGTACAGCGAGCACGGTTACTACCATGACGACGGTTGTTACTAATTACCACTACCGAAACCATTATCATTACTACTATGGTTGCTACTGTTACTGTCGTTTACTACCGTCACCATCACCACCATCACCACCACCACCGTCACCACTATTGCTACTATAACTATTACTACTACTACTACTACTGCTACTACTACTACTACTACTACTACTACTACTGCTACTACTCTACTACTACTACTACTACTACTACCATCACCACCACCACCACTACCACCACCACCACCATCACCACTACCACTACTATTACTATTACTACTATAACTGTACTACCATTTTCATTACCGTTTACCCTTGATCATTAGAACCTGTGATAGCCGCTCTGCACACGCCCGGAGGACAATACGCGCTGCGATTGGCGGACGTCAAGTTTCAATGGCGAAACCATTTTTGTGAGAATGCCGCGAACGTCGGTAAACGTTGCACTAAATGAGGCGATGATATTGGTAATCGAAGTGAGTACATGAGTACGGTAATGATTGAAGTTGACGCGAATGCATGCGTGCAGAGAAGTTCGCTACTTGTGCCGTCCGTGTCCAGACGTATGACTGATCGAGCGGCTGTCACAATTCTAGGCGATGTACGTATCTGATCCAAAAGTGAGCGAGTGCGAATAGGCGGAATCTGCCACGTCAGGACGGCTAGGCCAGCGGTTTGATAAGATAGACGAGGACGCTTACGGCAAGATGCGACCTGCACCGCTCACGAGCGTCGAGGGTGCGGGTAATATAATTCTCACATCAGCAGGTGCGGAATGAAGTAGAAGCGCATCTCTGCGATCGTCGAACGGGACGTGTCGTCCGGCACAGCTCGTTTAGCCCCCAGCTGCTGCGTACGATTTTTTCGCGTTCTCTTTTGCTCTATGTCTCTCTCTGTCTCTCTCTCTCTCCTCTCTTTCTTATCTCTCTCTCTCTCTCTCCTCTCTCTCTCTCTGTCTCTCTTTCTCGCTCCCCCTCTCTTTTCTCTTTCTCCTTTTACTTACTTCATTTTTACCGAGAGCGTTTGAGTGATCGGCCAAGGTGTCATTTCCCGGATGTGCCGAGCAAGCGAGCGAGCGAGCTTCTAACGATCATGTGAATGACAACAGAGGGCCTGCGCCTGTACCACAAGAGTACAGCGAGAGGTTGCGGCGAACGCAGATACCGAAAATGCGAAACAGCAGAGGGCAAAGCACTTGCCCTCCCGAAAACTACTACTGCCACGAGCCTTGACGTATGACACTAACACCGTTGTTTTTTGTTCCCGTTTGTTATACACGCGGTCTGATGTAGCGCGAGACGTACAAGCTGGAGGCAATGGCCCAAGACAAGGGCTACCCGTCCTTGTCGCGAACGGTGGAGGTTCAGATTGACGTTGTGGACCGTGCGAATAATCCGCCCGTATGGGACCACGTAGTGTATGGCCCGATCTACTGTAAAGAGAACATGGCCGTCGGGGCTAAAGTTGTGTCTGTTAAAGCCAGGTCTGTCACACTGTTAATGCTCCGTGCGGCTCTGCACGAACCCGCCCTGCACGCAATCTCGTGGCAGTATTGTTCTTGTGCACGTTAATTGATATTGTGTACAGAATCACACACACCTACACGTTTACTCAATTCAAAATCTTCTCTCTCTCTCTCTCTCTCTCTCTCTCTGTCTCTCATTCTCTCTCTCATTCTCTCTCATTCTCTCTCTAACACACACTCACTCGCCAACAACTTCACAGTCACATTTGTTAACACACACGCATAAGGCCACGCATAAGGCCACGAAACGCTTACAAAACGTATATACAGAACGTGAACGTGCACCGCGCAGCGATGATTTATCCGGAGCCCGCAACGGCTTTCTCTTCCCATTCGAATCTTGTGGCTGACAATGAGCCCGTGGTCCAACTTGAGACTCGTGATTCGCGCGAGCGTGCATCGTACGCGTGTACGCTCACGCACACGTGCGTTGAAGAAGCGGTTCCTTTTAATTGGCGCGCCACGATGTCCGGCCAACCACATGGGCACACTTCTAACACATGCACACATGATGCACGTCTTTCTCAGTGTGTGGCTGCACAAAAAGACCCGCCTCGTTTTTTCTCTCCTCTCTTTTTACCCTTTATTTTCGTTGCGGGAAAGAATTCATTTTGCCGAGCTGACTGTGTGAGCCCGTTCTTCATTTCTCGTTCCGCTCTTTCTTCCCTTACTCCTCACGCCATATCGATATGCGATTCTGTATTCGGGATTCGTGATTGAGAAGGAGCGCAGAGCGCACGCGGCTGTGCGTATGCACGCGAGCGTCTTCAAGTGCCCTTTTTTCATTGGCACTGTCGAACGTTTTGGTACGTCTCTCCAAGACATCTCCCCGTACGTTCAATTTTTTTATATTTCCTTGCCGACCGTCTCGTTTCTTCATAGTTGTGTTTGAAATTTCTGTTCTTCCCGTTTCTGTTTGACATTTTTGCGCTTTGATATCGGAAGTCCTGACATTTTCAGTTTCTACGCAGACAGTGCCTTCTTCTTGGTTAGCGTTTTCACAAATGTATTTAGTATATATTTATACAAGAGTTAACGAGCCAAACGAATCGTTACATCGGTTATTCTCAATTTGTAATATTTTGCACCGTCGGTGTTTTCCAGTATATTTTCGTGCAGTTTTCTTTCATTCCCCGACACGAGGCAGAATCAATGAAAAAATGGTACTGTTTAAAAAGAATGTAGCGTCATCTATCGATGTTCAGTGGCCAATATCGTTGGCCAGATGCGAAAGTCACACGCAAAACTAGGGTGTGGATGGTAACTCAATGTACACTTTAGTGTTGTAAATCGATGAGAATAGCTTCATTACGAAGCAACAATACCTGTTGCTGCGATGTCGCTTAAACGACATGACAGCTTCGAAACAGAACTCATCATTAGTGTGTGTGTGCGTGCGTGCGTGCCTATGTGTGTCTGTGTGTGCCATAAATATTTTTTGGGCATGTTTTACGAATAGATGCTTTCCTCAAACTTTCGGCCTCTCTGTATATCTCACGATTTTTCGTTTTATCCTCAGTTTGCACCGAATTGGCTTTTTTCAAAATTTGGTTTCATCTCGTCTTTGCCGTATGTTGGGATCCTCTTTGTGGGTGGTGTGTATTATCACTAGTGTTATATTATTGCGTGTCGAATGCCAATACCTATAACTAAGAGAGCAGACCGTTTATCATTTTCATAAACGATTCCCCGAGTCATATTCGTATGTGCATTTTTCGTTGTCATTCAGCAGTATATATTGATTCGTTTCTTTCTGTCATCGCTAAATTTTGCATTGGGCCAATAGATTATTGATATACATTAGGAATGCCATATTCATTTTTGGGCATGTGTCGTCAGTTGCTTGTCTGCGTTAGGTTACTGTATAATTCTTTCTTTCCGTTTTCCTCTGTCTTTCTCTCTACCTATCTATTTCTCTCTCTCTCATCCCCCCCCCCCACTCTCTCTCTCTCTCTCTCACTCTCTCTCTCTCTCTCTCTCTGTCTCTCTTTCTTTGTTTCTCTACCGAGAGCGTAGTGTGTTCTGGTAGTACGTTTTCTTTTTGTCGGTAAAATTTTTGAGTACCAGTTGCGTCAGTGAGCAAGCGCAGTAAATACTAGACCGAAGTGTATTGTTGAAACGCATACTACATCACCGCTGAACGATCATCGTGTCCTATCGTTCTCGTCGGCGTAGTTGCGCTGCATTTTGCGACTTATTAGATGCGCTGCTGTTATTAAATTGTCGATTAGAAAATCATGGTGATGGGTAGTACTTTGCCGATATTCGTATTGTCGATTCGAATCTCGACGTATGCTTTAGCGAGGGAAACGGATGAAAGTGACCAGTGCGAGGCAGGACGAACAGTCAAACGCAACACGGAATAGTCAATGAATTATGCGTCGCCGAGTCACTTTACATACTTGTTACCCTCTTGTTAGCCTGTAAGATGATGTTTACGTTTAAGGACAACAGTCTTCTTTCTTACTTTCCTTGATGACTCTTTATACACACCTACATGACGCACACAGGAATACGTGTTACACGATATCTATATAACACCACGCGTGCATTATAATTCGATTGGCGAACAAAAATAATGATTGAGCACCACTCGTTCCGTCCTTATATTCACGTCGTCGGCGACACGATTAACATTTTAACAAACACTCGTGCGCATTTTTATGCACACTCGCTTCCCGCTACGTGTCTAATGTAGCTATAATATTTAACATGGATAAACGTTTTTGCACACGTTATGCACACACGCGTCAACGCGTTCACATGTGCGCAAGTGTGCAGTTAAGGATTAATGCTTTTCCGGTTAATGACAGACACATTCACGTGTACATTGTGCATTCGTTGGATAGACGTGGTTGGTACGGATTCACTTGACTTTGCAAAGGACTGATGAAAGTTACCGGACTAGAGTAATCCTGTTTGTGCTTGCAACTTCGTTGATTGGGGTATAATCATCTTGATAACATATTTGGTTCACCATATGGGGTAGATGTTTTGACGGACGTTGGTCAAGTTGAATGCTATTCTACGATGGTAGTGAACATATACATTCCCGTAATTTACATTTCGTAATTTACATGCAAATCGCAAAAATTACTCGTTAACTTTTCGGCAAGTTATGCTGACGCAAATTATGCGGCGAAATTTGAAATTCCATTCAGCAAGGAATCTCGTGTCTCGACATTCTTTGTCATATAATTTACGATATGATCAATTTACATAATCCTCAAAATTGCAAAGAATACACTGAAAATCGTTAGTGCTCAGGTTTGCAATTATTCAATTATACATATATATTTCGATTATAAGAAACATTGTCCTGATACGATCTTTGAACTATTCGTTTTCATACACAAGCTGACGGAATTTATGTTCGCAATAGAAATTAGACCCATTCAGCGATCAAATCATCATCTCTGATGTACACCTTCTTTTGCGTTGTTTCACGAACCACATTTCCAACGGATGACAAGATACCGCGCATTAAACACTTATCTACACACATGTATATGCAAGTGCGCACACTTCGTTGACAACGTGCGTATTCGCACCGAACCCATACCAGGGACACGTGCCCGTTCAGACTTACGTACATGCATAAATCTACATGTGGCACACGCACGCAAGCATTATTTTGGTGCACAGGTGCGTGTGGATTATGTCTTAAAATAACGTTGTTTCCCACAAGAAATCAAACAATCGGTCAGTTACACATTCTTCTCCATTATTCACCACGGCCGCCCAACGTTTCGGCAGTTTACCATTCTTTGTGTTTTGTTTTTTAAATTCCAATGTCCGTGCAGTGCGTCGAGTATGATTCATATAAAAATATCGGTTTTTGAAACGTGCATTTGTGGGCTCTTCGTCCATCAGTCAAACATCTGTCGACCACGGCAGCATTGGTTGCACTAGCATCGAACGCTTGACTAAACTCATAAACAAGAAGATGCCGTCAATTATATATATTTTCAGCCAATACTTATACAGCCAAACTATCTTCCGATTAGTCAAACATCTGTCGACCACGGCAGCATTGGTTGCACTAGCATCGAACGCTCGACTAAACTCATAAACAAGAAGATGCCGTCAATTATATATATTTTCAACCAATACTTATACAGCCAAACAATCTTCCGATTAGAAACATTTTTGGAGAAGAAAAGCGCACGCACTTACGCACCAATCTAATACATCACTAGCCCGGATTTTGTGTTACACTTGAGTAATCAGGGGTTGGGAAACACAGGAGGCATAGGCACACCGAACGAGAGTGATCCTCTCGGACTGCGGCACGCGGATGAGAAACGATATGGGAGGGTTCCATCTTCCATCGTCAGTGCATAAAATTCATCAATGTAACGTGTGCAACGTTGCCGTCGCTCGGCGAGGGTCACTCTCGCTTGGTGCACCTATAGACACAACAAGCGTTACCGCACAATGCAACACCTAACGCCTAACGTAACAGTCGGTACAGTAATAAGGGACGTAAAGTAAAGTGCCGTGGGTCATGGATCGGGGAAGTTTGCGCTGGGTGAGCGTAGATTAGATGATGGGCAATTCAGTTATCACTCTTTTCCCCCGGTGCGAGACGTGCCGTAACCTTGATCACGGTCACGGGTGTTCGGAATCTCGGGTCTCGTGTGACTCGTGTTGTTTGCGGTACGAACATGCCAACACGTATATACCGTAGCTATATGCGCATGCCTGTGTAGGCCGCCAAGTCGAGACGGAAAAAGATACGCAAAGGCGCGAAAGTTTGACAGCCGCGTTAAGATGATGAATTTCGATGCAAGCCGAACTACGAATCCGTCACGCGCCTTCTATGAACGGTCACTTTTCATTTACGTTCATATTGCTGTCTCTCGCGGGACAATAAGGCGGTTTGCGCCAAAGAGTCGAGTTAGCTTTCTTTGTATTTTTTAATACGTATATGTACGTTACATCTATATACATGTCAAACATATTTTGCTCTGACGATTGAAAGTAATTAGATTACGTTCCGTGTATATACCCATGTAGGCGTGCATATATACATATATATATATATATATATATATATGTGTGTGTGTGTGTGTGTGTGTGTGTTTGTGTGTGTGTGTGTGTGTGTGTATGCACACACGTCCTAGAGATTTCCGTTCTTGTTTCCGTCTTCCGTTTCCATCCGTTAGTATAAGTGAATCTCTCTCCGTCCCGCGGTGTCGATAAATACGTTCACTATAATGCGGTCTTTTGTGTGTGTTCAACAGCTCCGGAATTGACAATAATCCGACTGTCTTTTACCACTTAATGCCTGGCTCCACGGCGCAGACGAACAAATTGCACACGTTCTACCTTCAGCAACGTGCCGAACAATCCGTCACTTGGGCAGACATTAAGGTGAATCATCCGCTGGATTATGAGAGTATCAAGGAGTACAATCTCACAATCAGAGTCGAGGTGAGTCAGACAATATACTACGCCAGTACATACTCTAACACTCGATTCGCTTAAATACAGCCCAAGTTGTGTTAAATAGAGAAATGTGGCATTTGACGTGACAGTGGCGGAGTCAGTTAATCTATGATTAATTACTTTCTGCAGAGGAGACATTTTTTCTTAGCACCCGATCTTCCATGAGAATTGCACAAGTCAGATATGTCACAGCAGATGCATTATACATTGAAGCAACATACGCACCGAATGCATCCGAATGCACCTATGTTCCGCCATGTACGTACCTATCATCGAAGCGCTCCAATACGATATCGTTTTCGTTCCAGAATAATGGGGCCCAGCAACTTGCCTCCGAGGCCACCGTCTACATTATGCTGGAGGATGTCAACGACGAAATTCCGCTGTTCACCGAGCGAGAACAAGAAACCGTGCTTGAGGGTGAGCCGATTGGTAGCAAGGTCACTCAAGTCAATGCCATCGATAAAGACGGAACCTTCCCAAACAATCAAGTAAGCCGAACAGCATCACCGTTTTCAATTATCGCCTATCTACTCGACACTCTATTGCTATACATGTATGTACATGATTCTCATGCGAAACATTAAGCCGCGCGAACTTTTTCTCATCCTTATCTGCGTGGCCTGGCAGCGAAACTGTGAAAATGAAATAAAAAACAAAATATGTACACGTGAAATAGAGAACCTCTTCCTTTTTTAACCGACCTCGAAAAAGGAGGAAGTTCTCTATTGTATCTAAACATATACATGTTTTTAAGAAGAAAAAAAATGTTTAGCACCCGATCGATCACGTACTAATCTCAATCGATTACTTCGGTCTCCAGGTCACCTATTATGTGGTGGACAGCGACCGGAACGAGGGAAAGGACTATTTCGAGATCAATCGCGAGACCGGCGAAGTGTTCACGAAGGTTGTGTTCGATCGTGAAAAGCAAGGCGCCTACGCCCTGGAAGTGGAGGCAAGGGACGGCGCACCATCGGCACGACCCAACAGCAACGGCCAGCCCAATTCGGGTATGTCCTTCGTCAATACACTAGCTAACTAACATTTGTTCGCTCAATCCTAAATATGCAGTAGAGCGACTGTCGCGCGCTGCGATGTAGTCGGCAAACTCGTCGAATGTAATCTGACCTCTGCAACTGTTTCGTAGTCTGTTTTTTATGAACTTTTAAAATAACTCATTGTTCAGTTGACGAAGAAATACATGTACAGCATTCGCGGTAAGTAATCGTATATAGCGTATTAGATGCCGGAAAATGAAAGAATACATGAAAATGTTCGCGTTAAACCGAGACTATTCTCGCACGCGAACACGTGCATGATGTATTTTCCTTTGCACATACGGCAGTATGTCTTATGCAGGCGGATAGTAATATGAATAATATTTTTTACATTCTTTCGGTAGGGATGTCCAGATTACATCCGTTTCGTCGTAATGACATTCCGCGAAACTTTTTCACTGATTTTTACATTCATCTCGTATTTCCGCCGTTCCGCGATTTTAATGGAAGTGTGACAGTCGTATCAAATTCAGGCTATTATGCAGATGGTTAGCGCGCGTACATATATTCACGGGGTTAAACGAACGGACTGGGCTGGTAAGTGTTAAATTGTAATTATGCTAAATTGTGCCGCCGACGCTGGATTGCGCTGGTGGCACTACTATAGACACGCTCTCGTTGTTACGGTACAAAGAGAACAAGCATATTACATTGTCACCGACGAGTACGCTCGAGTGTCGGAGACAATGAAACGCCGAAGCGTGTAAAACTTGCAGGTCACTGTTTCCGACAACTATTTGTACAACTCGTTCAGGGCAGGTACGAGTACGATTAATTGCATTTATCGTGGCGACGATATGCGACCGACATAATGAGATTGCTTAGGTACAACGAAGGCTAGTTCATTCATTTTTCTCGTATTTTCAGTATTCGACATGCATTCGAGAGTACCTCGTTTGTGTCCTGATCTGATTTTTACACAACACTCGGATCGTATGTACTGAAATTCGATAATCTTCCGAATGAAATGATATAACTCGCTTTCGCGGTGTGAGCTCGCAAATATGTTTAAACATTGATTTATGTTATTCATATTTCATGCCATTCGTTGTCGTCGAGAATCGAGGCAGAAAAGTCAATACAAATGCGTGTTCGCTTAGTTGGATGTGCATACATAAGCAATGAATTCAGGCGTGTGCTCTTTCGCTACACTGTCGTCGGGCCGCGCCAAGAACAGGACTTTTGCCAATCATTACTGATAAACTGACAACGGCTGTCCGTTGAATATATGCATGAAACATCTCGTCACGTTTTTCCTGTCGCCTACACACGTCAATGACTTCTCGAGCTGCAAACGTTAACGAGTTAACGGTTCGTTAGTGTCGGCCGCATAGCGTGCGGCGTACACGTACATGGATGTTGATGGGATAACTAAGCTTTCAGACACTGTTTAACACTCCCGTTCTACATATTATCTATCAGCTGCCGAGCTACCTGTACAACGTAGCGCCCCAGCTAGCACCACGACTCTCCATGTGCTCGCATGCAGAGCCGGATCAAGGGCGAGGCGAATGAGGCTCTTGCCTCGAGTTTAAAATACGAGGGGCGTAAAAATGTCGTTCTGTCAAGTATAAGAGTTGCGTGAGCCCTTAACGAAACGAAACAAATGTAGCAACATTATCAATCTATGTAAAACTATCAATTATGAGTCAGTAATCGATGAATTTGCTTCGGTGAAAGCAAGGAAAGTGCAATTTTAAATATTGGAACCGTTAGAATAAAAGATTATGAAGTTAACGTGTTTGGAAATTTAATCAATTTTAATATTATTCTTTTTTAAATTGTTCTATTCGCTTAGTTATAGGGAAACATTTAGTAAATGGGGGCGCATATTTGGCCTTTTGCCTCAAGGGTTTAAGGCCCTAGATCCGGCTCTGCTCGCATGTATATACAGACAGCGGCGTCTAACTTTTAACGCTACAACACTACGATTCGCCGACATTTCGGCCGTGCCGAAAGACTCTGCACGAAACTAAATTCGTAATGTGCCATCATGTACAAGCACGTAATATACCCGACCGGTCAAAGAAAGACCCGTCGAGTCTGCGTGAATACAGTCGCGACAATTGCGCGCACTCGGTATAAGCACTGTTCGGATCGAATGAAACTTTCGTCATTACGCGGCGATATTTATGTCCATCTATATCGCCGCGGGGCATACCGGTTGTCTGCCTCAGACGTATAACGTTTTGTAGAAAATGTCATTATAATAGATTCAGCGACCCGGCGGAAATTTAGGGCTTCCCTTGTTCGGCGGACGAGCGCATCGCCACGTACATATATGCATACATTCGAATGCATCAGAAGGCGACGCTCAATCGTTACATGTATAATGCTTTCCCGTACCATCTCGTCGCACGCCGCCCTATTTAAGTATTTATTTCTTCTACTTCTTGGCACGCCCATAGAATCCTTCGGTCACCTTGCAACAACACGGAGCAAAGACGACAAAATGTAGAAGATAGTTATCGTAGTTAAGAAAAAGTGAGAGAGTTGGTGGCGGGCCAATATCTAGACGTACAACTGAAGACATTCAAAAGAGCCAGGCATGGCATAGGGTGAGAGGTGGTGAGCGGTGACAGTCAGCCTTCCTGCGCACTGACTTTTTTAAAGGCCACAGCGCGCAGCGTTAAGAAATACCGAGTAGAGTGCGGCCGACGCTTTTGTTGCGGCCGTACTGCTCTTCGTAACGATTAGGTCGCTAAAGGTTTTATCTAAAGTGGGAATTTACGCGGGCCCGGCAGGAATAATTACAGGCACTTCTCGACGTCTCGTCAGCCCTCCCACGAAAATGGCAGGATATCGATCCTGTCCGGCACAATTTCCGGGCCCTACACACGTACGCGCGCGGGTCCGCGCGGGCGCACGAGAGCGAGAGAACGTGGCCGGACATTGTGCGGCCATGGCGGATAGTTCGCCGACCCCCCGGGGCGCAAACTTGCTCGAGAACTTTCGGCCCGACGCAAACAGTTTCGCGTTCACGCGCGTATACGCCCGTTATCGACAGAGGACAAAAGTTCATAACCAGACTCCGGGCGCATGGACGAACGTTCTCGTTTCGACCCGCGTTTCGACTGCGAGATTAAATGCCGGGTGCTGTTCCGCTTTCTTACGAACTTCCGCGACTTCCTGCGCGCGGGAGGTCGTCCGCGTGAGGCTCTCAGGCAGGGCAGCCTCGTTATTCATTTTCAGCCCCGGCAAACGCGGATTATGCTCGGTGACGTCTCAGTAACGGAATCGATCGGAGAATATTTCAAATGACGCTGGAGAGGCAACTTTGTTAGTGCTTCCTTTTTTTTTTTTTTTTGTTTTGTCTGTTTGGGTTGAAAGGGGTCATTTTTGTTAGATTTTTTGGATAGCTCGAACCGAGCCCCGTAACATTGTTCGATATTATACCTGGGTTCAAGAGTTAATCGTTTCGGGGCATATCGACTGGTTTGATTAAAATGGGGCGCTATGAATGGTGATAGCGTTGTTACGGTACGATTAGTGTATTATTGGCACTGCATTGTCGTTGTGACAACAAAAGTAGTGTCGCATGTCTCGATGCGATTGCTGCAGAAGTACGTCTTTGTAATTAAATCTTCGAATTTGCAAAACTTTTGCACTGCCCGCTTTGCGTCATTTAACAGAGAAAGTTTGCGTTTGAAACTCACGACCGTATAAGGATTCCATTAAAAAAGACAACACCGAGAACCTTGCGCTTTCGTGGAAAAAGAATGATCTCGCAAGGGAACTTTTCTATTACCCTATTTACCCCTTGTAACTTTTCTGTACACGTCGAAGAGCTAGCTTGACTCACGTCGTCGACCTCGTCCGTTCACCTAGGTAAGGACAGACGCACTAACCAGTAGGGATGTTCGACTCTCTTGAATAAATCGATTTTCGAATTGATTCGCAATCGAATCATGAGAATCGATTCTCTGAAAAAGTCGAAACCAAAGAATCTATTTTCTGAATCGGGTAAAGAATCGAGGTTAAGATTGATAAATGTGCAGATTCTCTTTAAAGAGTTCAAATAAAGAAATCTGTCCTGCAAGAATCGACTCTTCAAAAAATCGGGTAGCAAAGAATCGATCTTTTTTTTTTTTTTTTTTTTTTAAATCCAATCGGAATGAACACCCCTACTCACTTGGGCCTCCTTCGGGAGCGGGTAAACGAGACGGCGCGGGCGTAGTCTTATTATCTGCGTTCCAAGAGGCCAATTGCGGAACGGAAGCTGGAGGTATCGAGCGCCATATCGATAGAGATTTATCGCATCGCGTAATTCCTTTACGCATCGGCGCATCGCAGGTCGAGCGGTGAATTAACGGGGACCAGTAAATTTATGTGTCCCCTTTTCTTTTTAACGAACGCTCGCCGCGACAATGGTTTGATTTAATGGCGCCAGAATTGCGTCCATACGTTATTAATGATTGCGATGCGCTTACAGCGCCGCGTCGTACTCGCAACTTCGAAATAGCTCTCGACACGACTGTGATCATTCTCCACTGACGCCTGCTTGTTACAGCGCCTGTAGCTTACAACCCGTCCTTCTCTCGTCTCACGCGTCGTTATTTTTCAAAAAACATGTAATCCCTCTTCTTGGTCGAGAAGTTCTTTCTTTCTTTCTTCTCTACATGTTTCGGGAATACCGCAATAAAATAATATAAAGTAGTTCCATCATGCGCGCTAGTCACCGACAGAGCCCTGGAACAGTAGAAGCGTCGTGAAACAGAATTTTGAATGAAATGAAAACATGATCTTACGTGAAACGTTATTCTTCTGTTACGAGGTCTCCTGAAGGGAACTCTGGCGCTGCAATTCGAAGCGAATTCCCTCTAATGGCATCGCGAAGGGCCGGTCTTGATTCATAAACGTGGCAATTATTCTCCGTAGAATCGTGCAATTTATATACCATCGTTTAACGTTTCGTATTTAGACGAATCTTCGTTCGGCGGGAAAATCCGATATTTTTTGCTCCTCAGTCCTCCCTTTTGCTGCGAAAGAATACCCGGCCGATACGTAATTGGGGATATTTTCCTTGCAGTCTTACGCGCCACTGTATAGAAGCCGTCCATTCAGTCCATTCAGTACACGTTCTTTAGTTATCGATCAGTGTGATTAAAGTGGATCGAATGTAATCTCGACAAATGTTATCCATTTCATCAGTCGTCGACTCGCGTTATTTCTTCTCCGCTCGCGTCCTCTTGAATAATGAAGTGTTCGCGTGATCTGCAAACGAGACTCTCCTTCCGTACTATTAAACAATATCCGAGCAGACCTTCTCACGTTTTTCCACGCGTACGTATCAGCAGGCAAAATTTGCGCGCAAAGTTCTGGGGAAGTGAATCGTGCGGCGGCCTCACGAATTTATAACCGCTCCCCGCGTCTAGTCTCGCGGCGAATTGTTATTAATATCGCTGTAACGGACTAGCAAACGTAGTAATTACGCTGTCAGTTCGGAGCGCAGCGTCACGCGTTTTGTTTCGTTTCGGACTAATCTGAAATTGGGTTACCGTTACCGATGAATATTTATATAACACCATTTCGCTACATTGATTTCATGTATTTTATCTAGTTAATGAATTTCCCGAGCACGACTCCTGCATACGTTCGTTTGTATGCACGCTAATGTTATTACATTTCAGCCACGAAGGATGACCACGGTAATTCTTGAGGAGTTGCGCGAGCGAATAATGTTCTTATTATTATGCGATACGATTCTCACTATGCTGTACAACGTTCGCTCGACAAATTCTTCTCTTCTTTCGTAGCTTTACGGATATTTGAGGTGGCAAATGTCAAGGGAGCATGTCGCGTGCCCTAAGCGGTCGTATACTGTGCCTTAAGCTTTCCGGCTTTAGTGCTGCTCCAAGACCGAAGTGTTAGAAAATCGGCGTAACTTTAAAAGAACCGCAAAGAACGGTTAATACTCGGCGTATGATTGAAAGCGTTGAGAAAAAATATTGACAAAAATTGGCAGAGCCTGCAATCCTAAGAAAGATCAGCGAGTCGGCCCATATTGTCGAAGCCTGTCGAACGATCTCGGTTTCAATATCAAATGCGTCCATTAAACAAGCTATCAGACGATCTTCCTCCGGCAAAATTATTGTACTATGCTGGGCAAGGAGTATCGAAAAGCCGTTGAAGCCGGAGTCACGTGATTCCCTAAGTACGGGCACTTTTTTTCCTCAAATTTATACTTCAAGGAGTGTTTTGCTTACGCGAGCAAAAACGCAGCCGGACGTGTTAACGCAGCGACGCCAATGAAAACGATATTGATCGGTCCGATCCGAGTACATACCGTTTTATAATAGCGCCGCTTTGCATCATAAATAAAGATGCATTTAACACTTTGCGGTCGACTGTAGAAGACGGTGCGCGCGGTAATAGGACTGTGCATAGTATGCGAAAATGGTAAGAGGCTGCTAAGTCTTGTGCTCTGCAAACTGTCATTATTAGGCGGATAGACAGCCGTAAGGCCGTGACTACATATCATATTTCTGACAAATACAAGATTTTCGCGGATACAGAGAAGACGAAGCTCAAAGCAATATACGAGTATCTCTTGCGGGTTGTTCTATGCGAGTTGCTCTTAGCGTAATGTAGGTATAGGGGTAACCAGTACAGTGATTGGCCGTTTAAGCAGGAACGCCGTATAGTGCATTATATATCTGGAGTTAATAAATTTGGAAATAAAGTCAATATAAGGTATAAAGTGCTTATAGAAACTCTACTAATCTGAATATAAATGAAATTTATCAAACAAATGTGAGAATTCATAAGAAATATACAAAAAATAGATTTTCTCTAAGAAAATATAGTTATTGGCCAGCTAAAGGCGGTGATTGTCCAGCCGTTCGACAATGATTGGCCCTTATTTCGTATGTAGGATAATGTGAATAATAGGGTATAAAAGTAAGGACAAACTCATTTGACATTCCGTTTTTGACTGGATCTATTGCTTTTTGAATCCTCTCTTCCGAATATGTTTTTGTATATTGACTACCTTTTCTTACTTTTGGCATGTTAAATCTTATAAATTTAGCACGAACGTAACCTAACAATTGGAATATAGTGAAATTCATCAATCATATAGGATAGTTTAAATGTAACTGATACGTCACTCCATTTCCATGTATTATAATTTAACTTCTTTCTAACAATAGATCAATCAATATGTTCTAAAATTGAAAATTATTAGCGTATCAACAAACCTAATGAATATAAGGTCAATGGTTACGATAACCTACAAACAGTAATTGGCCCCCTCGGCCAATCATTGTCATGCGACGTAATTGACATGACAGTTGTTGGCCCTCTTTGATTTTCGTGATATTTGTGTAATTCTAGCGAAACAATATTTTTTTAATAATATTTGAACCTTTATTATTTACATATAACGAGTATGGGAATTATACACATTATAAAGACAGTGAAATATACACACATTGACAGGTCTCGTCTTATGCTTTTTCGAATAAATTAATGGTATTTTTGAAGCATCACATCTGAGTCGTACTATTCATTTAATTACATAATTAAAAAATATAGTGAGTGGGGGATATTATTACATCCGGGAAATAAAAAAACACGCAATCTGAATATGTTCTTAAACAAAAAGGAAAAGATAGGTGTTTCTTAATATTTTTAGATGTTTATTGATGGGGCCAATCTCTGTCAGGGGGCCAGCCACTGTACTGTTTACCCCTATCTGTTTTTCTAACGTGCCTCCGGAGTGCCTGACACGCTGTTCCGCGCGCCCGACGCCCTCGCAGCTAAGGAAGGTTCAGTTCTTTCGTCATGTTTTCGTAATGGGAAACCAATTTGCTGAATAATAAATATTCAAAAGTTTTGGTAGCCTGCCAACTTTAGCAGTGTTGCATAGGTGTGTCCCTGGGGTGCTATTACGCGCGTTGCCGGCGTTTGCCATTACGATGTATTGACTTGGAGACCGATAAATTTCGACAACCGCCGATCGTAACTGACAGACATAAACGGAAGTGTGTCGTTTCGGTGGTCGCGATCAGTTGACGAATCATTCGTACATGCAGATTAAAGTGCTTGAAACAGTTAATTCTTTCGAGGACTCATGGACGAAGTGTACAGATTTTTAAGGACCGTATTGAACGCCGTTGTGTATAATGTGTATATATATTATCAAAGAAAGTGTTTCTAAACATTTTTATTGTACAGAAACAAATTTTATTATAATCAACGCCCAGTCCAAACCGCTTGATCTAATAATATGAAGTTTTGGGAATATATTCCCATTTGTCGAGATTTAATCACTAAAGGGGTGAAAAGAGGAAAAGTGTCTTTTTACGGATACCATACTATGCCGTAGCGAAGCACGGGTATCAAGCTGGTCGGATGTGCTCGTAAGCCATAGTCTTGTACATTCCCGCGGATAGTAGATTTTTTTCTCTCTCACTCGTTCCTCGCGCGGATAACTGCCAATAATGCTCTAAATCTTCCGGCACTCTACGATCATGTTTAACTCGAAGATCGCTGATGACGATTAAAACTAATGTTTCTCCAATATGCATTGCGGAGCCAACTTTGCTGGAACTTCAAACTTAACGACTTCAGACGCTGCGGGTCACGTTTATCGCGTCTCATAAAAGGGGTGTTTGTCGAGAAGAGGGCCCAACGCAATTTCATATTTCATTTCGAACCTTTTTTTTTCGAGAATTTGGAAAACAATACCGCCAGAGCTCTCTCGTTTAATTTGCCGCGTCCGAGGTTATCGTTCATGCTACGCGCAACGGCCGGTGATACGGGACAATAAATTTCTGCACGACAATATCGACGCTGACCCAAACAACGCGCCGAACAAAGACCAAATTGTTTCTCGGTGATGTGTGTTCTATCGTGTGCGCGATCAAAATTGCTGACGCTCGCTCGCCGATTCTTGCCGTCCCCATGGTCTGCCTGACGCTAAGTTTCATCATATTCCCGCGTGCTGTACTGAGAAAGCGTTTTGTGCTTCATATGAAAATGATAACTACAGCTAGTCAATCAAACTGGACTATGACATGATGTTACTTCAAAGAATACCGTGAAATAGGAAGTAATGACTCTCTGCTTCACGTTTATTTTCGTACGACAAATAGGACAACGCGTCCTCCTGTCAAGCATTTAATTAGATACGTTGCAAGAGAGTATTCAACACTTCGTAAGAGACAAATTAAGCATTAACGAAGGGGAGAAATTTGCCAAGAGCATACATGTAGGTCAATGGCTTTACGTCCCGGAAAAAACCGCGACTACTCGACTGCGTAATATCGTTTTAATAACGACGTAACTTTGAATAAAAATAAAGGCAAACACGAAGAGGAATATTCTCCGTATCGTGTCGTGCGGACATTATTCTGTGAACTGTTTTCAATAATCACGAATAAATATCCTCTTGTGGTTGAATTAGATATATGTGTGAATTGATAATATTTGAGTTTTCATAAGTTGGTAAATATTACGTAATGCTGGCCCTTTTTAGATTTTAATCCAGTAAACACACTGTTGCGAATAAATGATTAAATGCCGTTTGCAGCGAAATAAATGATATATTCATTCGGAGTGTGTACGAGTGCAGCTTTTCTGCGTTTAAATTGCCTTACAACAAAATCAGATGTATATAGATTGCTTACGTCGGAGCAGCCGCGATAGTTAAAAAAACGCAGAGAAGATTAGATGACTGATTAGATCACTAAATGCTAATTTTCTGTAAACGTAATCCTTTGAACGAACGTCTATTTGACAGTGAATTGGCCAACTGAGTTTCGGTTTCCATTGCATGTTTGCCATATCGACTAGTGATGTGTGTGGCTACCGACACGTCAATACGGCCGTTGTCTCTCAGCATTTGTCAATTTCATCGAATCCCTATGATCCCAAATGGATGTGCCTTGACGCTATTGCTCTTACTGCGTGTACTTCCAGTTATAGACTATTGATCGGGCAGGCCATAAATTTCGATGACAATGGCAAGCATAAGACCGTGCATCGCTCATAACTTATGCTTCCGAATGATGTTCAGCGGCACAACAATAGTGCAATCGGCAAAAGCTTCGGAATCGTCGCTATTCATACTGTTGTTACTGTAACTATATCTCGGCTTTCAACCTTCGTGTTGGGTGCCATTGCAGTTGTGTCGTAATAAAACATTTTTCTTTTCTTTTATTTTTTAATCATTCATATTTCAAAAATGCATTCCGAGGATGGTTTCATGCATGCAACGGAGAGTAAGAGTGTGTGATTTTTTGTTGGCTTTCAACAGATCACCGGTGTTTGTATTAATCGTAGCGCCGAAAGAATCGTATCAAGAGCGCACGGGAAATAATGAATTTACGATTTCGGTTACCTACTGCTCCGGTGAAAATGAAAGAGGCGCGGGGCGGATGCGAAAATCAATAGCATAGTAGCGCGGGCAAAATAGGAATAAGAACAGAAGTGAACTGTCGCGAGTCGCTGCGTAGGGCAATTTTATCAGCGGTGCTTGCACTCTCCTCGTACACCGCAACGCAATTTTTACTTCTCGTAATATCGCCAGTTATGCCGGTAGCTATTGTTCTATACTGCGTTCGGGTCAAGAGGTACAACTGAGTTTTACGATGCAGCTCATCTGTACGAGTGCTCCGCAGTTTTGTCGCAATGCCCTCGTCGTGCCTAGTAAAGTTGAAGAAATTTCTTGAAAGAAAAGTATATATATAATATTAATAATAATAATGCAGAATGAACGTTTCTTACGTATATTGTTTCCATCTGGACACCGGGCGCAAAAAGGAAAAATGATTTTATCTCGTAGTCGGTGGTCTATTCTTTAAAGGTTTCTTTAATTGTCACGGAGATTTTTAAATGACGAACTCCGATCGTCGCATGTCTGACGCCGAGAGAATTGTCGAGCTTGTTAAGACGAGTAAACCGTCACAAATGTACGTTCCGTGAGATTTGAAACTTCCATTCGGTTGATCAGTCCGGTTTGCGACGATTTGACTCTCAATTTTGCCGTTGCTTTTCTTCTTCTTCTTTTTTTTAGCGGATTCTGATGGAAATGAGACTGCAAAGCGTATGCAATCTTTTCAGGAGTAGTCGCTGGAAGAAAGCGTTCGTAAAGCGCATAGCTCGCTGTACCTTAACAATCGCGGCTCGCCGTAATGCGGCTGTTCTCTACGTGTACCGCTTATAAAATTGCGGCGAAAGAGCAGCTATCGTCGAATGTCAAGAAATTAGTCGCGACATTCTCGTAACCTCGGCCACCGCGAGCGGCAGAAAATATTTTCTTTGAAATGTAGACGATCGTACCCGAGTGCCAGTCGAAATACGTCTTACTTCATGTATCTTCTACGGTTATCATTCGTAATTCGACGGGTCGCGTGCGTTTAGTGGGAAAATAATTCTGCGTGTTATAAATACGTTGGAAATTTCAGAAAATGTATGCACCACTCAATGGTTCTGGGTCTCAAGAGTGCTGTGTCCCTTGACACAGTCCTCTTTCCAGAGAGTTCAAAGCCTCTCCCCACTCCGTGGCCAGATCCTTTATTCGAGTGCTTATCACTTTGCACGTGCAACGAAGCATCGATGACGTCGGGTCATCGGTCCCATGCACGTGCCTTCTCAAAGAATTAGGCGTCTCATCGGCGGCCAGCAACAAGGCGTCGGGCCCTTTGCTGCTGCCTCAGATTCCATACGTGCGCGATACTGTATACAGTACCGCGATCCTAAGAACCTGCGACGATTGACACCCGACTATCTAAATATCATCGATCGATATTATTGCCTCGGCTATCGCCCAGCTCACGCCTTTGTAAACCAGCCGACACCGCCGGGAGTGACCACCCAAAACGTGCCCCCTCCCCCTTTCTACCGCGGTGACGCTAACATGCGCATATGCGAGGTAGCGTAAAACATAGAGTAGAAGAAATAATAACGAGCTTCGTCTAGAAGCGAGAGAGTTGCACAGAGCGGTCCAGCTGATACAACATACGTCATACGTCCACAGAGCCGGATTAAGGGCGAGGCGAATGAGGCTCTCGCCTCAAGTTTAAAATGCGAGGGGCGCAAAAATGTCGTTCTGTTAAGTATAAGAGTTGCGTGAGCCCTTAACAAAACAAAACAAATATAGCAACATCATCAATCTATGTAAAACTATCAATTATCAGTCAGTAATTGATGAATTTGCTTCAGTTAAAGCAAGGAAAGTGCAATATTAAATATTGGACCCGTTAGAATAAAAAATTATGAAGTTAATGTTGTGTTTTGAAATTTAATCAATTTTAATATTATTCTTTTTTAAATTGTGCTATTTGCTTAGTTATAGGGAAACATTTAGCAAATGGGGGCGCATATTTGGCCTTTTGCCTCAAGGGTTTAAGGCCCTAGATCCGGCTCTGTACGTCCATGTCCATACGTGCGCCGATTAGCTGTAAGGCTGGAGAAAAAAATTGGCCAGCAGAGAGAGGTAGCCGGGGGTAGATCGGGGGCAGCCGCGACCCGGCGTCAGCGAATTTCCGATCAGTCGCCAGCACGCGCCTCGTTGAGTCGGTGCAAACATGAGGCGCGTGAATGTTACATTAACCGTCCGACGTCCGACGTCCGACTGCTCACCGCGGCGTCCCGTAGAGAGGCGCAGCGCGAACGCGGGTCATCGTCGGCGACGTCGACCAATAATGAAATCGGTGAAACTCGAAACTACTAGCCGTGATGCAGTGGCTGATGAAACCACGCTCGCAATCGGACGTGCATAGACAAGCTTCGTTGGCACACCATCGGTCACTGTGCTGCGAATCCGTGAATCCTACTACTGATGATAACAGCGCAGACGAGCGAACATTGTCGTATTATAATTTGTAACACCACTTTTTCGCAAGAACGTTTCCGTTTCGAAGAAGGCGAGTCTGTCGCACGGTTCTCGGTGTCCTCTGATTGGATCGCGTCGATAGTCGCGGAAAGTTCGTTTGTGCTCGGCAGATGATGCAGGATGCAGGTCGCTCCTTGGATCTTCGGATTAGAAGTCTGCTTTAATTAATTAGCCGAAGCAACTCGGAATTCCAAAAAGCGCCCGCTCGCGTTTATTCTCGCGGTCGTCCCGTAATCAATCGATACCATAGTGCTGGTAGTTGCTATTACAGTCGCAAGTTAAGATGAGAACTTCTTTTGTCCTTGCTACGGGTTGCGGGCTTTGTAAGATTGAACGAAATAGATGATTTATGGCATGTAGATTGTTGCTGAATTAAAATTGTTATTTGGATTCTGCATAAAAGAATGATGAGAAACTTTGAAGAAA
The DNA here is from genome assembly GCA_963942575.1 of Priocnemis perturbator. NCBI lineage: Eukaryota > Metazoa > Arthropoda > Insecta > Hymenoptera > Pompilidae > Priocnemis > Priocnemis perturbator. Next base: position 8,554,075 of record OZ012652.1, read on the forward strand.
GCTTTCTGTTTCGACGCTTCAATTACTCAATTGTACCTCGAACGTTCAATGTATTTCGTTGCATACGTAACGAGAGCTTCTATAATTAATAACGAATGAATTGGTTATGCATTTTTGCATGAACTAATAAAAATATAATCTATTACCTGCATTTACAGACAGATTTCGTAATCTAAGCAAACTGCGCGAGCAAGGGGAAATTGATTGAATATTCGAAATGTTAGAGTTTACATTTATTCATTAAATATTGGGTTTCGATGGCCATTCGCGAAAGATCGATAAGTACGCCGCGCCATAGTAATACTGACGTACTGCTAGAATATGTATCTTTTAATACCGCATCGATACTGTACGCTGTTATGGTATTTAATTATTATGCAACACTGCGGCGGGTAGTCGCCAAACAAAACATTGTTGAATCCGCATATTTGCGACAAACGAAACACGGACAGAGACGTTACAGTTCTTAATTTCCAAGTGCTGGAAACGAAATAGAGAAAGAGATTACCTAGATAAGAACAACAAGGACACTGTTGTTGATCGAAACGCTAAGACAAACTACTGCTTCCGCGAGAGAGAAAGAGGCCACCGTAACCGACCAAACGTTGTATCGACGTTAACGAAAGCCGGGCGTACAAAGCTGGTGCAGCTGCAGGAAGCAGCAATAGCAAGTTGTATCAAGCTTGTCGCAATCGAAGTTTCTATCAGAGCACATCTGGGAAGCCGTCAGGGTGGTTGTCAGATAGCGAGAGGCGGAATAGGATGAGAAAGGGTGGGATGACCTCGATAAGATAATGTCTCCGCGGGTGACCGACTGTTCACAATTGCAACTCAGTCAAGACATTGTTGGCTACCGCTTCCGGTCTGACGGCGAGCAATGCGTTAGAGTAATCGTGCCTCGTAGGAGGCTGACAGTAAATCAAGTCGTACGCGCTCTTCGTTCGTCCTCTTTGAAAGATTTTTTTCCACAGCCCAAGCCAAGTGTCGTAGAAAGACAAAAGGCTTCCGCGGAAGGATCTGCCAGGCTGACCTGAATTTGTGCGGGAGACGGAGGATTTCGAGATATGTAAGTTGGCCGGTCCGTCGAGACAGACGTGCGATCGGATGCTGAGACTTGATTAAATCGTGCGAAGATTCCGTGTTAAAACGTCGGACACGGAATCTGCGAAATGTAAATGTACACCACGGTAGACGACCGTAACGATGCGTACTCGATTAATAGTATGTGTTCTTTTTTTTATCAACTTCGTATATATGTCATTTATTTTTCAAATACTGTCCTATCTGATAAAACATGTGAAATAACAGTTGGCCTAGCAATAATCATTTCAAGCATGTTAATTTAGATTATGCGCGTTATACGAGAAACATTATGAGTTGAGACTAAGAATACGTATGGCGCGTAACGTGTTAACCGGGCCATACGGAAGTCTACTGTACTTGTAATTTTATACATTTATTTTTCACGTCCCGTCAATCGTCCGTTTATCGAGTTCCCTCGGTAAGACTAGCCCTGTTCCTCCGTCGTGGCATCATACATTGACGTTAGCAGCGTTTCCGCAGCACTCCCCATATTCTTCGCTGTGTTCTCCCTCAGTCATCGTGTCCCGTGTGCATTGAAATCGCAACGGTCGTAGATGAGGGCTATAGACTGCGTTCGAATGATTCGACGCCTGTACCCGGTGACACAGTATATTGACTGAGGGTGGATTGTCGCCCCCGTCTGATTTTGCGCGGCTGCGCAAATCTGAGCACCGGCTGCGGCCTCCATACATCCACTACCCTTCCCCGCGAGTATCGTACGTACTGTACTTATCCTGCGTAGAATCCTGCCGCCGTCGACGCTGCCGTCGACGCCGACGCAGTCGTCGGTGCTACCTTCCCCCACTCTCATCTTCCGTCTTCGTATGCGCACTCTCATCTTTTCTCGTTTCATCTTTTTCCAGTCATCTCTTTTCTCTCTCTCTCTCTCTCTCTCCGTTATCGCTCTTTCTTTTTACTTACATCACCTGCCTACCCTCACACACGCAGCAAACGGCAGCTTCACCTATCCGACCTATCGGATCAAATGTACCGCGATGAAGACTCGTCAACGACAAGCGCCGCGCGGAATTGATATCTTAAAGCGTTCATCTAGGCCGCGATAACAATACATCGCGTTAATTCTTCACTCTTCACTCGAGAGAAGTAAGGACACAACGATAACGCCAGAAGGAAGGAAGCGTGTGAAAAGTAAACGAGTCTTTAAAAACGAGGATGAGAAGGTGTGTTAGCAGCGTGGGTGGGTAGAGGAAAGAAGAAAATGTGGGAGTTGGGGGAAAGGGGAGAAAAGGGCGAAAGGTGGTAGGTTCGGAAAGGGCATCCGTCCCATCCCAGGCTTCGCGAGGCAGTGAAAGAACGGAAGGTGCGCGGCGGCTCTCCCTGCGGCTTTTCCGGTGGCAAGATCGCTCGCGAAACGTACTTGTACTCAGGGCCGCCTCGAGACTACATGGCGCCCCTAGGTCAATATTTCAAACTGCGCCCTTCCGGCATATGTGGAACGTCAATATATGCAGAGATAACAAATTTTGCTCTTGGCTTTCCTTCACATTTATACTGCAATTTCGACAAATTTGGTTCTGCACTGGCAACAGAAACGTGGTGAAAGTATTCTGACGGCTACCAATAAATTTGGTAAGGAAGCACATAATTCTTGATCATACTTGTACTTGGCAAACGAAAAGGGTGATCATTGATCCCAAAATGTCCTCAGTTTTATCCATCAACAATAGTGCGCGTTAATGCCTATCATTCTTTAATCGGTTTCAAAAAAGAAGGACAGCTTCTCTATTCGACATGCATTTTTTTGGTCACCTTTTAACATAACAGAACGATCTCGTCGATCCGAGTAAATGAGATTGACTCGAGCATTCCGCGCCCTTAGATCGTGGCTAGCGCGCCATAGTCCAGGGCCGGCCCTGCTTGTACTGTTGGCGAGTGGTGCTGCTGGTGGTGGTGGGTGGTAGCAGTGGTGGTGGAGGGTGGTAGCAGTGGTGGTGGAGGCGTGAGCGGCGGCGGCGGCGGTGGTGCCGAACGACCGTAGTGGTGCTGGTGACTGTGACTGGTGGCGAGTAGAGGCCGCGAAGCCGTTCACGGACGAGTGGTGCTACCGACGTTGTCGTCTGGCTCCTTCTTTTCGTCATTGTGCGCTCCGAACGGAACGACTCCGAGCGGACACCCTGGCGGCAGGCAGAAAGCGACGTGTGTGTACTGTTCCGTCGTTTTCGAGCCATTAGCCACATCGTCGTTTCAATAGATCGGTGCCGAAAGAGAGTGTCGCGTGCTGCATCCACCGCGTCTTGTGCGCGAGGCGCGAGATAGCAACGGACCTGGTCGACTGTGATATTCGTGTAACTCGCCGACTCCTCTCTGTCAACGCTTCTTCGCAGTTTTCATGGAAAGTGGTTGTGTGTCGAGTTCTGCGTGCACTCGAGTGCTATGAATCGTCTCGAGCGGGTCGTGCCACCGAACGGATTCGCGGGACGACATTTTTTTTCGTAACTCGTCGTTTGCATCGTTACGATAATCGTGAGTAAGGGAGGAGAGTGCGCGCATTTTGGGGCGCATCCAGTTTCGTGCCGCGGGAAGCAGAGATTTTTGTTTATCGATATATATATATATATATATATAAATATATATATATACCATACCACGGTTCATGGATAAATTATGCACGCGGCGTTACTTCCACGCATGTTAAACGAGCATCGGAAATTCGCCAATGGTACAAAGCCGATATCGCACGCTATTTGCAACGCTCACCGATATTCACGGAGCGCACATTTGCCCTGGACATATTCGAATATACGTTCATTCAAAGAGTGAAGCTCTACTCGTGCGGCGATATCGAGAGCGTCGATTCTGTTTTCGCATGCACGAGACGCGTTGCCACTGTGAAAGGTTGCAAAGGAAATGGAAAGGAGAGAAGAGAACGCGTGATTTATGGTGCGATGCTCAGGATCGTTACGTGGTACCACAGCGAAGCAGAGCACGCATTTGTTAGAAGAGCTCTTCCACTGCTATCAATGTTATCCCGAAAAATATGTTAAGAAGTCCGCCGATAGTGTTGACACCGTGAAGCATACCAATTACAGTGCGCCGTTGTTCGCGACGCTCTTCTTCACCTGCGATGAAAAACGCTCATTGATGTAAACGTTTCTAGAAGAGTTTTTCAGTGAGTGTCTGAAAAGACCGACGCTCTACCTGATCTCATCCTTATTCTTTTCAGTACTTGAGAATAGAAACAAAAGAAAAAAAAGAATTTGAAAATCCAATCATCCACCGAATGGACATACTCATAAATAATACACTCAAAGAATTTCATTATAAGAAAACGCAACGAAGGAAACGAAACCTTTATCGAGTTCGCTCCTAACCATCGCTAGATGTGCACAAACACAGTGCCGACAGCAGTGTTGAATCGACCAGTCGAACCTCCGACACACGTAACGTACACTTGTCCTCATCGCTTCACGTTCTCCTGTTGATCAAAACTACGGACGCGAAGACAGAGCTGTTAATGAAAGTTCTTTTCGTCGTCATACGTGAGACGCTTAATTATCATCCGGGTCAAAGGAGACGCGCCGTGCCACGTTGAACTTTCGGTGTGCCGTTGTGCGAACTTTAGGCAATAACCAGTGACGAGGACCGTGCAAATATTCGTCGAAGGAGCGAATCCTGGAATCAGTGTGCGACTCCAGCCCCGAACGGCGTCGCGCTGACCTAGTAGGCCGCGTTACATTGGACCGTGCCCCAGTTTATGTGATGAACGTGGTTTAATGGTTGATCCGCTCAAATTATTCTGGGTTATAACCAACAGCACCTACCTGGGTACGTGTCCCTCCATGCCAGTTGATATTGCGTAGTCTGTGTGACTCTGCGGCATATTCATGTACCTCAATGAAATGTTCTGTATGACCGGCTCGTTCGATCATGCTGCACTGGCTCATTAGTAGCTTTATTTAGTATTCAACATTTGCAGTACGATCGCAATGGTGACTGGACAGCTTTTCCGATAAAAGGAGACCGGCCGAGTGCGTTGCTTTTCAGGGACAATGATGAAATTGAAAATTGTTTCGGATCACATCGTTATTTCCGTTGAGATGTGAAGAGAGAGTTAAATAAATAATCGTGCGCGCCAGATATTTCTAGGCATTGCAAAGTTTAAGATTTGAAACAAAAACCTGGTACTAAACATTCATGTCCCGATGCAAAAATAAATTGTTTGGTCGAGGGGAACATAGCGGAAAATCGGTAAGAGGAAGAAGAAAATGTGCATGTCGAGTAGGAACGGTTCAGAGATAGAGGAGCGATCGGGTGAAATGTATAAATTAGGCAGCGAGAAGCTGCGCGGGAGATATAGAAGATAGAATTAATGAAAGTGTGGGAAGGGAGAGGAAATAGTTGACAAAGAGCGAGAGAGAGTGTTCTTTGTGTGGCTGATGTAGCTAGAGAAGATTGATCTACTGAACGACTGGTAGTTTACGGTAAACGATACCTACCGTCGAACATCTATTTGCGATCTCTTCTTTCCCGCAAACCACCTTCCTGATCTATCCGACCCATTGGGCTCGTATGCCAGCAACTTTACTGGCAAAGAAAATCGCTACGTACCGATCCCAGTATATATGTTCTACGTCCTCCCGTGTGTCATCACGGCCAACCGGAATTTCACTCGTACAAAAAGTGTCGCAGGATTTATAACGTAAACAGAGTCGTTAAAGAGGACTCGATAAAGTCTCGTCTCATTTTATATTTTTATTATACACGTTTTTCCCCTTTTCACCCCCTTTGGGGTTGAATCTCAACAAATGCCTTCTTAATGGGCGCTGATGTCATGGATGGAATATACAGCCCAAATTTCGTATTATTAAAGCTTGTTTTGTTTACGATATAGATATTTAGGGGTTGATTAGGGCAAAATCGCGGAGTACTTAGGATTGACCGAACGCTTGCAGTTGTAGTGACAAGCTGGCATGTTGGACGGCCGATCGTCCGCGTACCAATCTCCTGGCCACTTTATTTCACTCTTCTTTTGTTTCTTTCTGCGAGAGATTGTACCAATTTTAATATTCCTCTGGCTGAAAGACGATCAAGAAAGTGCTTGAAGGCTTGAAGTAAAGGCGCGGACATCGACGCCGACGAGCGATCTTACGTGCAGTTAAAGTTTCTCCGCTTTGCTTAAGAAGTTAGGTATAAATTCTCAGTCCTCCCTTCATTCTCCCGCTTTGCATTCCGTTCGTCTCTTTTTGTTCGACGTCCGCCTCTGTCAGCTTTATCTGCGCGAACAAATAATAAAGCAACCCATAGATTTCGTATGGATCGCGCGTCCTTATAAAGAATGGTCGGAAATTTTTAAAATGTCGGAATTTTCAGACCACCCAGCAGTGCACCAGCTGAGGTTGTGTTTCATTCGCAATAGTCCTCGCACTCGTATGTGCCGTATTGTATGATAGCTCGGAGGCCGTTGATATCTAGACGCACGTCCACATATTCTCGTTCCTTTCCTCTAATCGCCACTATCCGACACAAAGCTCGTACCGTCAATTTCATTTCACCCTCCGTAGCGGCAGTCTTGTACGTTACGGCCGTTTTACGGAACACTGGTTATCGTGTGTGATAGTTCCATACGGATCTTAGCCAGTTCCACAGGCCAGGACATTGCTCGTCCAGCGCTGGACAGGCTGCCTGGTGTATATATAGGGTGAGTCGGGCAACGAGTATGTACTGGATGTGTATGGCTGTGTTAAGCGAAAGTGGTGATGTCGTTGTTGTTACCTCTGTGTCATTCGCGGATTCTCAAGAGGGAACGAATGTTGATACAGACGCTACGCTGATGAACTGTCTACACTCATGACAACACAGTTCCCTATAGATTCCTCGTATCTAGAGCTCCCTTCTTCTGTTGACTGTAGAAAGAAATGGCAAAGGGAACGCAGGCAAGGGTAGTGGTAGGTGTCACGGCAACATTTCATTTCCTACGATCTTTCTCTCAGAAAGTGCAACGACGCACTCAAAACGCGCAGTTGCATCTTTTCTTTGATTCCTCGCGCGATATTCTTCGTAGAGAAGTGTCGTCGAGGTACGCGTGAGCGTAAATGAAAGCAAGAATGGCCACGCCAGGAGGACTCGAATTTGGGACCGTACGACTGATGATACACTGCTTAAATTGTTAACTTAATTTTCGACCACACCGTGTCCCTCGAAATTCGAGTCAAGGCCACGGTACAGAATTTTGGAACACTTTCCGAAAGAGTAGTAGGACTCTTTCGTCCACCATTCTTTTTTCGTTGATCGTTAAGAACGGCGTCGGAACGTCGTATGCTTCGCACGGCTCACCCTGTATAGCGATCTGTGTATATCGGTGACGCTCTCGGCGAACGGAAAATCAATTCGGCCCGGTAATTACGATGCGCGCCGCGACCAGGCACATATCGACGATATATATGGCGCGCGATATTACATACGCGCGGTTCTCCGGTAGGCGTGCCCACGTGATTTGCTCTTCGAGTTCTTCAGCTTGACGATGCGTGCCGCTCAATTGCCCGAATGTCCGCCTTCCCAGGTCGCTTCTCACGCGAATGAGTACATAGCTTGCGGAATGCACTCTCTTTCCGTACGAAGTATGCACAAATTTCTGGCATAAAGTATTCTAGATTATAATGGCGAATGCAACGAATTTCATAAGAATTATTGGAAAATTATATATATATATATATATATATAAGAATTATTGGAAAACCGACGACGTAACATTGTGTCTATATATATATATATATATTTAATTATAATATAATTCGTTGCACTCGCCATTATAATCTAGAATACTTTATGCCAGAAATGATATATATAAATATATGAAAGAAAGTGTCCTGAGTGACCGACTGATTGTATAATCAACGCCCAGCCCAAACTGCTTGGGCGAAAAATATGGAGTTTGGGGAGTATATTCCATTCATGACGTCAGCACCCATGGAGAAAGCATTTGTCGAGATTTAACCATTGAAGAGGTGAAAAGGGGAAAAATGTGTTTTTACAGATACCATACTATGCCGTAGCGAAGCACGGATATCAAGCTAGTACGCTTATATTTACCGCACCGAACGCGTCATGTTAGACTAATAAAGATTAACGACCCTCTTGTACTATGGGAGTCATATGTGACGATAGTAGGTGGTGTATCCTATTAAGACGTTACGCTCGACATAGAAGCGGTAAATTGGTTAGCGTTAACGAAGCCTTGTGAGTACAGTTTTAGCCTCAATTGAATTTGATACTCCTTATTTCACATGCCATGTTTAATCATTAGACCGTGCTCGTATGATTAAGGTGACACATCAGCGCACGCTTTCGAAATTATCGTACCTTTTCGGCTGCTTATGCATAACTGGTTTAATGACAGAGGGAAATGCGTTTGGTCAATATAAGAGAAAGGAACTTCCTGACGTTGGGCAACGCGAAATTTCGAATATTTCGGATGTGGACGCGTACACAATTTCCCGGTATTGACTCGATCGACTTTGTTTGGAAAGGACTATTCGATGCGACTGCGCTTCATATCGCGAAAATAGGGGAATGCGAGATCAGAATTGTATGACGTTGAAATATACTATGCACTCGTAATATCGATCAAATTGTTACTCTTTCATGATCCCCGTGTTATGATCGGCAGCTGCAAAAAGTGGAAGGAATCTATTCGACACATTCCTCACACTTATAAACGTTTGTCGAGAAATTGCGTTCGTCTTTTTCTTCATGTTGTTTTTACGCAGTCCGTCCAACTTTTAACGCTAAACTTTCCGCGCAACAGTTTCTAGCAATACCTGTTACGGACACTATAAATAAAAATTCTCTTAATACCGTTTTTAATTATACAAATTATTCCATGATCGCTGATTTAACCGTTACCGCATTTATCTTTTTATTCTGTCCTCGACAAGGCTCTTAATGGTCTGGAACAAAGTAATATGTGATCCTATTAGCCTCAGTACTAAGTGAATGAGTAGGAAATCATCGGATAAAGCGCCGTCGCTACGTGCGAATACAGATCCGTACCTGTGCTGAAAGCCGCATTTTGTTGGCCCTCACTATCGCGAAGGAAACAATGTGGGCTGTATTTCGTCTCGTTATCCAGCTCACGTTCGTCCTTCTGTTGCAGCACATCTCCCGCTACACGCGCGCGACTCTCGCTGCCCTGAAAGCAAAACATTGTTCTCCCGTTGTCAATGGTAAATCCTGTCCGCCCCGTTTCTTGCTTATCCGCACAGTCGAATCGATAAAACGACGCAATTATATTATTCCGGATCAGTGTGTTGCTTCGCGGCGAGCCTGCTTGTTAAATGAACGTTCCGCAATTCGTTCGTGACGAGACCAACACCCTGAGCGGCCAAGAACATGCGCGTTTCGCGAGGTAGAATTGATTAATCCGTCAATGCGATGCGTTCGTTCGTTTTTCTAAACGTGCACTTCGATTCTTTCATTTGTTAAGGCGCGCGAGTCGATCGTGGCAGAACGCAGCCGCGGCTTCCACGATGGCGTCAATGTTTGCCGTTCCGTTATCAAATTCACCGTGAACCATTACTGCCAGTCCATTTTCCTGATGCACCGAAACCCATCAAAAGTTATCATCCGAGCCAACAGCTACTGCACGAAGCCCAAGCGTTAATCATTCTACTGCGAGCTATCGCTTTGCTACAACAGTTCGTTGTTAACGGTGATCAGAGAATTTGTGCCGATAAAATACTTGACGAACGCCCGTCTCATTATCGGCCTATTCGCTCGATATGCAAATAGCACTTGTGGCGTGAGAGTCGAGTGATATACTCTCTCTCTCTCTCTCTCTCTCTCTCTCACTTTGTGGCAGTATTGTGCGAAATGTCACGCGAATAACTGATAAAACGTTAGAATAACATTGGATTCGATGTTAGCGAAAGAATCATTAATCGAATAGACAGAACAATTTGTTGCGGGCAACGGATAATCATTGTCATCCCAACAAAATATTCGACACAATGCAGAACTCTGCTTTGCAGCTTACTCTCCTCTACACATTTTACCCCACGAATGAGGTTACAAATTACAAAATTGTTATTTTCCGAATAAAACTCTCATTGTACAGTTTAAGCGACGCCAGCACAATACCCTTTATTAATATCAACTTAAATATGTTACTGCTCTATGAAGAACCGTAGTAAACGACAATCGACCAGGGTACTCTGACGCGATATCAATTTTCTGAACAATCGAATTTATTCCTGTCTTCCTGTACCGAGTGTGTTTCATTCTTTTCTGCAGCCCTGCTGGATTATCGCATTTATACCGGTAGGAGCCGTGTCTACTTGCCGTGACCCGGTTTACTTATTTCCTCGTACTGCCCCGTTCTTCCTTTACGAACCCTTTTGTAGTCTGCGTCCAACCTTCGCTGTATCCTCCCTCACGTTGCTCTGCTCTGCGAAACTTCCGGCTAATTACTGACCGTGCATTCACTGTTCCGTCTCACGAGTCGACCTCTGCACGACTCGGCCAGATGCAGCTACGTTTTCTATTAGGATCGGTCTGAATTCCTGGGAATTTCAAATTTTCTTCCGAAATTAATTCTAACGCACAGGGTGGCCGGTAACTCGCGATACAACCCGGGATGCTGGTGATTCTGTGTGAAAACATAAGTCGAAAGTTGTAAGATAGTAACGGCTTGAATTGTGTCACATTCTGATCGCATTGGGTCATATGGGAATATACTCGGTATATCAGACAGTTCAATTAAAATATAACGACAGTAAGATAATTAACTTGCATCTTCAACTTACTGTTTTATTTTTTCATGCACAATCGTCATCACCACTTTTCGCGGCGTGCATGACGCTTCATTTGTCCAGGCTAAGAACGCATATCAGCCACGCGTGCAAAAACTGCTCATGACAGTTGCTAAATATGTCGCTTCGGGTGTATGCGAGTGAGTTTCTTTCACAAACAGTGCCGAGTGCCCTCCTACGGTTATTTTATATCGATGAAATGATGACAATTTTTTATTAGCACTCCGCTGAGTTCTGTGTTTTATCGAATTCGTCGGAGAAGGGGAAGCTGGTCAAGACAGTGACATAGTGTGCGTGCGTAGAAACGTGCGATATGGTCTGTGATATAGATATATGGCTATTTTATGAAGATTGCTCGATTGTATCTGACCCACGGGAGAAATTCATATGGAACAGCTTCCGTAAATCTCTTGCTTACTTCGAACTAGATTTTATAAACAAGGATAATTAAAAAGCCATTACTACTATCGTATGCGTTGCGTTCATAAGAATGGGTTATTATTTCGAAGTGAACGAGAGAAAAGTGTTGAAAACGAGAACGAGGCGAGTTTGGTCAATTCTTTATTCATTACGTCGCGCGTGCTTTATGGGTTCGTAAGGCTAATTTTGCAGTTGGTAACGGCATTTGCCGATGACCGGCGAAACGCGAAAGCTGTTTTATTCATTTAAGTATTGACAATCCACTTATTTGCACACCGATCAATTCATATGCATACTCATTAATCTATTGCCGTTAAACATTTATTAGAGATGAATAATTCTGGTCGAAACAGCTGACTAATTTGTTACGATTAAAATGCATCCTAACAAATAATTCAATCCGTCCGGTACGAATGAATTCAGCTCGTTTATACTCGAATTATACAATTAATATTCTTAATAATATTCGCTAATCAAGTCAGTTGCATTAAGTCGCCTTCTAATAAAACTCGTCCGTGCGAACAATTTGGAGGCTGTCAAAGTATTTTCAAGTTTGGAAAATGATTCCATCCATACTTAGAATGTTTGTTCTCAGGATTGCACTAGTTTCGCAGTTCTGACTTGAATGAAGGGTAAGGTAACTTTATTAGTTCAGTCGAAGGCACCGATGCGCGACTTCCGCGTCGATACGACAACTATGACGGAGTAATACGGAAAAATGTTGAACTTTCCCAGAGTTTGGAAAATGTGCTGCCGAGAAAGTCGCGTTTATAATATCTACATACCGCACCTTCTCATCCGCGAACATTGACAATCATTTTTTCCTAATACATTGAATTCTCTCACATTGTCCCTTAGCGCGGACTTAAACTTAAACGTTAGACTTTTTTATTTCTAACATTTTCTGCATGAAAATGTTTATAACACATTGGCGATATTGTGCTGATAAAAATGGGACCGCAGATAATATAATTTCGACTATATTTATTTATAGGATAATGGAATAAAATTTGTTACACAATGGATATTATATGAATAAATGTGGTACAAATTATATCATCCTTGATCTCATTTTAATCGGAAAAATCTCAGCAACACGCTAAACGACTCTTCGGGCAAAAGGAACTAAGAACAAAAATGTTATATAATTGTAAAATAAAATGTTATATCAACAGGACCACCGGAGTGAACTATGTTGGTGTAAGATTTAGGTGGACAATTGTAGAGAATTGACTGTATATTGAAAGTCTTTTAGGAAGACATTTTCAAGCCAATGCCCGTTCGAACGAGAGATCAGAATCAATTTTTCTCCCCCTATTACGCCTGACGTCAGACCTACCTCTCAAGGTATCGCATGCTTTTTCCATTTCATTACAACTGCGCCGTGAGAAATCTCGAATCGTCAGCGAATTTCTCGTAGCTGCTAACTGCACGTTTCTCTGGCTTCAGTTTCGTACAAATGTACAGTGTACACGCCGGAGTTTCTTCGTTCTTTTTTACGAAGGCACCGTCAGTGGCAGCTGAGGTGAGTCTTGCTACACGCCCGAATACGTGAGATTGACGCCTTTCTTGATCGACCTTTGGTGGTCGGCCAGCAGGGAATTGTCGAATGGCAGTTCAGTTGCACGTTGCACGGGAAACTTTCGTTTCGTTTGCGTCGTTTGCTCTTTACTCGAGCCGCCGTGCTGGCTCTAGATGAGTGTCGTCGAATCGGGGCGAGCCTGTATAATCTCGCCCTCTCGCCGCAATTTTATCCAATTCATCAGTCCGCGCATCGGACTAACAGCTGCGCGTGTTTACGCGTAAAAGTGGATTTATAATCGAATTTGGTGGGCGTTTTTGTTTTAATACAATCGCTCGCTCCCGTGATGGCTTGAGTCGACTGTTTGTAACAGAGTGTAAATATATATTTTCATTTATTCCGCTTCGCGTTAATAACTATCGTCCCATTTTTGACGTGACACGTTTCGTCATTCTCTAATGGAATTGAAAGAAAATCCGCATATGCTTTCACGGGCTAACACTGTAACGCCTATTATTAAATTCGCCAGCCACACTCGCCGAATTTACATTTACTCGAGGCTTCCTTTGCGCGCGGCAATGGTTTTGCAAATACGGTTAAGTCTGGTCGGTGCAATTAAAGAACGTAATGTTACGGGATTATGAAAGATATATTTACCGCAATATTTCCTGAACGAATTAAACTTGACTTCGCTGCTACTGCTACGTTTTTATCGGCTCTCATTAAAATACTCGAAAACGTTCGGCCAGCCGAATGATATTATGTGCACGGCGAACCTATTTGTTGGAATTTACAAAAAATTGTTGTAAAAAACTTTGACATCCGCGACTTACGCGGCCTGCGAAGATTTAAGCGAAATAAATTCATGGAAAATCGGCAGGGTATTGCAGCACATCCTCCCTTCACGTCCGCCGTCCGCCTCATCAAGCCGCTCAACCTCATTTTCCTTGCTGTTATCCGCTGGGTGCGCGCGCTCTTTGCAATATGCACCATTAGCGATGCACCGCGCGAGCTCGTTGTGCAGTTGCAATTTAGTATCACGTAGTTCGTTGCTGTAACTGCTATACTCATGCCATAAGTTTCGTGATTACTGAGAAAGGGAAATATGTTTAAAATTAGTTTGCGGTCGCTTCGGCGTGCTCCGGCCTGGGCATCGTGCATTTATTGTGTGAGAAGACGCGGAAGAAATTACGGCTTACTGCTTTTGTTGCTCGCTTCACGGGTAGAAACGGTTGCGTGACTTTTGCTATCATTGCCGGATGCAGTTGCGGTGCTTGGAAAATGCCTTCGTTCGCGTCCGTCGCCTTCTACGCGCTCGAAACTTGATCTGCCTTTTAACATATTTCTGCCGCACTCGTGTAAACATAATTCCTTGCTTTTTCGCACGGAAAACCTCCCCTCTATCTGCTGTACCAATTAACTCTCTGACTCGGATTCATATGTCGTTTAAAGCGATGAAAAATCGAGTCGACGGGAAAAAATGAACGTATTAAAACGTTATTATTGGATAAATGTTGAATGTTTTCTGTACGCCCCTTTTCAGTACGATTCGTAGGTCGTGTCACATTTCACAAATCTACCCGTGGAGAATATTGTTTGGATTCATATTTTTACTCGCAAACCGAAATTCGCGCGTTCGAAAGGCGTGTGTATATATATGAGAATTGCAGCGAAAACAATTCTATTACCGGTGATGCCGCTGGAAGGCAGCCTAACCGCGTTAGTGCAATAATGCCATGAGTCTTGCATATAAAGGAAATTGAGACGCAGCCTCTTCACTTAAGATATTGCGGAAAATACTTCGTGGCGACGGTGGACTTCCCGACAATACTTTCGTACGATACAGTCGTTCGGGTTTGCTTACTCGAGCACTGCTCGAGAGGACGCAAATATGTACAGACGAAATGCATCCGACCATTGGGGTTGCCGCATAAGAACGGAATGCGTTTGCCGAAGCCACTTCGTTCACGACTCACGGTCGGTCACGGTCTATCATTTCACAAGTTCGCAAGAGAACTGTACGCACTACACTGACCAAAATTCTATATACAGGGTATCAGCTTACATCTTGATTTTGTCGCTATTGTTGCTGGTAGGAAAATCTTCCTCAGACCTGTCGAAATATGTTACATTTTTTAACTCATATTCATACAAAGGGGTCAAAATGACTTGTTTCACATTTTGCTACAGTGAAGGTTCACATTTAAGCGATCTTACTTTCTGAAATTTTGCTTTACTTCCACTTTATTAATGATTTGCATATTTCAATAAAGTCCAGGAAAAATTCTCGGAAATAAGATGTCTTGAACATCAGCCTTTATTATAGCAAAACCGTCATACCAGTGATTTTGCCTGCTCGGCAGTTCTAGTGTTGAAAAAGAACCGAGTTGACCTTCAGATCTCCTAAATGCGTACACTTTATTTTATAAGTCTTCGCGCGAAACCAAGCAAGTTCCGTCGGACGAATTTTTTTCTACCGGCAATGATAGCGACAAAATCAAGATATCAAAATCAGCTGAGACACCCTGTATAATCTGACTCTGCTTTGAGCTAGTGACGGGATGAAGCTGCTTGGAAGCAGTTCCGAAACCAATAAGCGCGTGCTTCGAACGATGATAGTACACAGTTCTAATTATTATAAGCGCATTCAACATCCGATTCTGATACGTTCGAATCCTGTATACCTAGATGATTATATTACAGGACACTCCTAGTGTACAGTAAACATGTTATCTAGTATTACTCTACGTGTATATTTGAACCTTTTATGAGTACGTTCACCGGGGTCGCATGCTTATCCCACCGGCCATTGAGTCGAATTCCGAAAAACAAGCATTGAAAACATGATGCATCGGAAGATTTGACCACGGAGTGGCTGCTTCAAGTATTCGTACAGGATTCGAAGACATTTGATCAGGGCTCGGCTGTATTGAACGAACCTTGCGTGAAAGACGTAGAGCGTCTATCTATAATACATACGTGTGTATACATAAATTGATAAATGCCTGTACGATGCTCGTACGCTGATAGCACGAAATTGAATAGAACACTTCTTGGCATTCAGTTCGGTTGCGGCGCGTATCTCGCTGGGAACGTTTCCCACTCACAATCAGTACAAATTGCCGAGATTTGCAAAAAAAAGAAGAAGTAGGCTGCCTTTATCCGCTCCGCATCTAGATGTCGACGTTTCTCATGCGCCCCGACTGATCGCGGACGAGGCAGAAAATGCGGTGAACGACGGGAACGATATAAAGAGAAGGAACGTACGGATTGTATGTTTGCGCGTAAGTATTGTACAAACGAAACGTGCGCCGGCATTTGATTACTCGTTCCTGGTCTGGGCTGGATGCTGGAACGTTGTGGGGGCCGTGCGTTCGGACGTTGGAAAACACTTTCATGGAAATAATGTCATGCGACGCGATGGATTGCGACTTCCGTTAACAGAGCGCCCGCAAATTGATTGCTGTGAAAAACAACTCTACGTTCTCGGAATGAACTCGTTCGGTCTCTCTGTCCGCGGCGGCTGATTTCAAATGTTTCACGGAAATCTTCCGTAAGAAGTCCGTTAAAAATGGAAAAGAATCTAGAATACCTAGAAATCTGGTCTTCCAGGACGAGAAAGTGACGTTTACCGAATTTTCCATGGTCGATCCGATCCTCGTGTGTCAGTATATGTCGCGCTAACTCGGTCTAACCCGGTCGCTTATTGTGTCGGCAAGAAAATGAAATTTGAAAAGTTTCCTTTCAATCGGCGTAATTTCATAATCTGGGTTATTTAATCTGTACACAGCACGTTCTTTCGGACAAAGGTAAAAGAAATTGCGGAGTGTTCCGCTTTTCAGGCGAGCGCTTCTTGCGGCCGAGCTGTCTCAGACGACGATCCTACTTTCCTCCCTGTCTGTTCTGGTAATCGGTTTAAGCAGACTTTAAACATCGCGGCCATTCATACCGGCGACGACGATACACGTTTTCCTACGATACCGCCAGCACGATCGTATGTGTCTCCAGTGCGACTCCAATCAGGCATTAGCTAAACACGTATGAAATGTGACGAGACGAGAGAATTAAGTTAAGTCAAAAAATGAGTTAAAGAATGATATTTTTTGTATGAAAATGTTTGTAACACATTGGTGATACTGTGCTGATAAAAAGGAGACGAAATGTCAAATAATTTGGACTATATTTATTTATACGGTAACAGAGTAAAATGAGTTATAGAGTAGGTATTACATAAAAATAGATGTGGTTCAAATTACATTATGTTTGATCTCACTTTGATCGGAAAAGTCTTAGCAACGCGTTAAACAAATATTCGGCAAAAAAGAAACGGAGAACAAAATACTTGTGTTATTGCAAACTAAAATGTTTCATTAAAAGTACAAAATTACATGTTCGACTGTCCCCGAGGAAGAAAACATAGGCGTAGGAATGACGCACACATCGGCGTAGAACTACCGGAGCGGACTATGTTGAAGTAAGATTTGGTGAACTGGTGGACAATCGTAAACAATTGTCTGCACTGATTGTGAGATATAAGAATAGATTGAGGCTGATATTTCGAGCGAATATTGATCGGCAATTTTACGCTTCTATCGCTGCACGCGCGACCCCGGTGCTATCGAGATTAAGTTTGCATTGTTCGAAGAAACAGGCGGCATTTTAGTTGATCGCTCATCGATTCGCGGCCACATATTTTGTAGCCTTTTAATAGATCTCCCGATACGCTCGATCCGCGGCTAACATTCCGGGCCATCGGCTCGACGCGACTTTATTAACGATTTCATCTTCTTCAGCGTTTCATTTGCCGTTCTCACAGTCAACGACTCGCTCGCGGTCGAACAAACCTTTTCTTCCCTTTAATCTGTCCGCTCTCAAAGAAAGTTTCTTCGCAAAGTGTCTGGCTCCGCGGAGGTTTTACTTTATTATTATTTGAAAGGGTGTTACGAGGCGACGACGACTGGGGTCATTAGCGACACGAGACATCGTAGGTGTCGTCGTTGCGACACAATTGTATAATGTCGCTCTTAATGAAGTTCAGGAATTTCCTGACATTATATACGTTCGTAGAGGGAGACTTCTAAAAGACTCGTCTTTGCTTTGCAATATTGTGAAGTCTGTGTTACGGAGGCTGTTTGCGACATGTGCTACAGAGAAGTGGGTGGAATTTCTTTGTGAGAGAACCTTGCTCCTCTTACAATTAGTCAAGATTCTGTCTGCAGCGTTGTTACGGTTTGTTGTAATTGCGCTCAATTTCCGTAGTTTGCCGCGAATTGATTTCTGACTTCAAAGTTGTTTCATTTGGATCGTGTATTAATAACGATATTGGACGGAATTACATGATTATGCTTATTAGTATATTAATAACATTATTTGGCGGGATTATGGAATAAAACATTGCCAGAGGCAAGAAAATACGTGGTAAATATACGCACGCATTCAGTTTCCATTCGGTATTCTAGATTCAACAAAAGGATTGCATTTGTTACAGCTTATGTACGACAGAGTTTGTACTGGTGAATTCCCGATATCGATTTTAGCCGGATCAATCGGCTTTTACGAATATATAGCAGCATAATGTAATCGTTGTGCGCGATTACATTTTTATGCACTTTCTCTTAGGCCCGTTCATAGAAGCAAGGGGATCTTTTTTGTTTTTTTTTGGTCGTTCATTATTAAGGCGACGTTCTTCGCATGAGTTAGAACGCCGGGGGCAATTGATTTTTAAAAGCGATTGAAGGGTAATCCAATTTCTTTCGGTGCACATAATTTGCGTCAGGTATACGGAGTCCCACGTGCAGTGTTTAGCGTACGCTACCTCACGAAAGGACTACATTTTAACTACACATATCGCAGGATGAAACTACGAGTAAAACAAGCGGGTTGCATTGCAAATTGCGTTTATTGTTCGCGAGGAAGTCGTTCTTAAGGTTTCGCGAGGATGAGTCATCGAGTGGTATCAAATATTTGCTGCGAGTCCGAAGCTCCAGATACAGAGCTTTTAGCAAACATCAATATAGGGAACGGATATATCACAGCTGATTGTCCCAGTTGACGATTAATTCTTCGTACGAAGTTATGCTCCAGCGTACGCAAACAGTCCTGGAAGTGGTTGTAGAGCATACAGTATCGATATACCCAACTTTTCCTATCCGCCACATTGTTGGGAAACTGATTAGTTGAGAAAGAACAGAGCCGACGAATCGAATCATATGTTATAAAAATCAATCTTCGGGCAATATTTTATTAGTCCTGTTGAGGAATCGTGGAATAGGAGAATGTTGGCGTTAAGACTAGAAGTATCGAGGGGTCAAAATGACGGGTTGACATTTTAGTAAAATGAAGGCTCATTCTTAAGTCACCTTACTTTCCGCAATTTTGGTTCACTTTTATGTATCAATGATGTATATATTTCAATAAAAGTTAGGCAAACTTTCCGGAAATAAAATATTTTGAACACGAACCTTCATTATAGCAAAACGTCACACTAGTCATTTTGACTGCTCGGTAGTTCTAGTGTAAAGTGTAAATACCGGCATTTAAGCGACGATAGGATAACACTGAACCGAGATCCTGGTTTTAGATATAGAAGCCGGCACGATACAGACGTACACGCGTTGTAAACATTGTAAAATGGAAACGTGGCGCTGATATTGGTTCGTCCCGAAATGATATCGACGCGTCCTGACATTGACTGATTTATGCTAGGTCAGATTTTGATGGATACACAGTGTATGTAGCGGGCGAGGATTGATGATAGTGGGATCGGTTACCTTTTTCCGAAAGGGCTGCAGTGATAGCGTACACAGTGACTCGCGAAATTGATCAAGATAGAACACAGTTCCAGATTTATTCGAAACAAGACTTAATGGGGACAGGCATTTCTGTTTTCATTCGACGACCTCGCCCGACTGAAAGAAGTATCGTTAAGATGCACAGAGATGGAACGGTGTAAAAAGTGCAGACAGAAACCGATATGGAAATCGGCCAGTTCGTAATTAGCAGTCCTTGCTTTTCCGCAAGCCACGAAGTTTCGATTGTTATCGGCAGCCTTGTTGGAAGGGGTGTTAAGTGACCCCTGGTCTCTCGATATAGAACGATGTCGCAAGTGGCGTGCACCGTAAGACCTTTTAGTCATCCTGTAACGGGGTCAATGATACTGGTACGTCAACAGCCTCTTGCAGTCTGAAAAGTGCTTCATTTGCATGTCGACCGACTCTGTTTCGTTTTCTTTGACAGTGCACGAACGGTGCACAGTATGTTCGAAAAAGTAGCACTCTTACTTTCAAAAGTCTTCCTTCGGTTCAATACATTTTTCGAGCGATAAATTAATCTTTCGAGTCGGGGCTGTGGAGCGGGCAATTATTGCTTGGAAGCGTTCGCAACAACAAAAGTTTCGTATTGTCATCCATCAATTTCACTTCCCGCGACAGTTTTCCTCGGCGTTTTTATTTTTTCGCATCCTTTAATTTGGGTATTAGTGGTGTACAATACTCGCCGGTGAGCGAAGTGTTTCTCTGTGTTCGAACTCGTTCGGCAGAGTACTTTGACAATCGCGAAGATTAACAGATTCTCCGGCTAATTGTAAGCGAGACTGTTGAATCGCAGAAATGGCACACTACCTAGAGGCAAAGCTACCAAATTTGACCTGCAACATAATTGTACCCAGCGGCGGATGTCATATGTGGTATCAGTAAACTCGTATTCCGACTTGTTCAGGCCGGACACCTTTGGACCTTACCAGCTACTTCGCTGAGCACGAACAGTTTGAAGATCATACAATTTCTCCAACTTGCCCTCATTACGGCAGTTCGTCTAATTCACTTAATAACCATCGTTCGTTCGAAGAGCAGCAGACAATCACAGCACTGCCAGTATTAGCAATCGTAGCCGGAGATTTCGATTTGAACGCAAGCATATACTTAATCAAGTATTATGGTCGTCCGACAAGTTGAACCAACAAATTCTTATCGTTACGAGCACAACTACTGCTACGCGAACGCCTGCAAATTTGTAGGAGGAACAATGCCTGCCTGATTCTCGTCGCACCTTGTGTAAAGTTGAAGCTTTTCGGCCGGCGCAATCGTGGGCATTCGATTCGAGCAATTGCACGATTTCGTTTCACTCTCGTCGCGCTACGACGCTATTCGAGATTCTCTGACCTTATTACAGGTACATGGATTCCACTGTGCCAGGCTTTCCAAATTATGCAGCCTTCCACCCCGGATTTGCATGGCTCGGTATTACTTAGTCACTTGCCTCGCAATGCTACAAGCCCTTTTTCCCTGCCAGGCGGGAATGTATTATTATGGAAATGTTCTGAAAACGCTTACGTCCTATAATAATTCATCACATTTGTTGTTCAAACCCTCTCTCCAGGAAAATGTCACCATGTTCAGGCGTGTCGGGGTACTTCAGAGTCCATGTATCTAATCTGAAAGCAGTGGCAGTTTTGCCACCATCTAAAGTGGTTCAAGTTATGAAAGAGATATATCTTCATTTCTTTTTTTACGCCCTTTTGAATGATATTTTACGTTGCAAAACGGCGTTTTTGCGGAACAGATTTCTCGCGCGATACCAGCGACGGGAAGAGCATCCATGTTTGATAGTTCGTGTGATCGAGAAAATTAAGTCAAGCGAGACGCTCCCATGAGCGTAGCACGCATATATTTGAAAATGTTGACATTTCAATTAACACGCCGGCGAACTACAATAGACATGTCCTTTCACCTTTGCACCTTCACCGCGCGCATAACTGTAGCAGCCGTACTGTAATACCTCAGGGTGTGGCAAGGTGTACCATTCCAATAGTCTAGAATTTCCAATAATCCGACATTGCTCGGGTCCCAGCGGGTACCGCATCATCGCTGTTTTATTCTACGTCTCATTTCGTACATCCCATTTTATTCGCTCGCGTCGGATTCCTACCTAGTCCAGCCCTTCTTCCTTCTGCTATCCCGCACATTTTATAATCAGTATTAATATAAAATGTTGAAACGGCGGTCTGCTCGTTTGTTGCTCGTTACATTTTTCAGCAGACGGCAAGGAAGCGTGTTAAGCCGACGATTGGCCCGCAGAATAAACATTCGTCAGATATTTCACATTCACCACGTGCTGCTACCGAGCGATTTTACGTGCCACGAAGAATTGAACTTATTCGTCGCAGTCCGTCGAAAAGCGAAATAGCGCAAGATGTTCTTTCATTGGAAAAAAGACGGAATCGTAATGATATCTCGGACATGCCATTCTTCTGTGCGACACCTCAACTCCATCCTCTTGCCAGGAATCCGTGTTTAGCCTTGTTTTCGGGCGAATGAAAATCTGTTTGCCTGTATGTACCCCGTGCCGGTGGTTTTTATCGCTGCGAACAAAGTTTCGAAAATACAAAACACGCGCGTGCGTACCGGCTCAGTGGACATCGCTCCGCTGTTCTAGCGGGATTAAATTGATGTTGCGTCGGGTGTGCTTTTCACATTTCAGATGTTAGCGAAAACAACCCGATCCGCCGACGCGCCGCGCGAATCTTCCCAGCGCGCAAACTGCAAAACAAAGGACAAATCGATATCACACGAGGCTCTCCTTTTTTATGTCACGTTTGCCGTGCGGCGTTCGATTGAAAAACAGTCGATCGCGTTCTGGATTCTAATGTGACTGAACGTTCGAAAGGACTTGGTTAGGGCGACAATGACAGGTGTAATAATGGCGGGTGGCGGATATGTCGACGGGATGCTATATTGTCACGAGTGATGAGTGTACAGTAATTTTCAGCAACTTTTTCGCGGCACTCTGTGCTCTTCGCTCTAACGCTCTTGCCGTCCAAGTCCAACCTTATTATTTATTTCATAACAAACTTTTGTTTCCCCGCGTTTCAGTTGTGTCAGTATTGACTTTTGTGCAAAAATCCGGTGGAAAACTGACGCTATCGGAAAGCCGACAGCGCGGAAATACACATTTTCGGAAGTGATCGGTGTAGCGTTTTCGACGGTTTCCCAAAATACCGATAAAAGCGTCACTCAACCTTCGAGCCGGTAATATGAATTATACCGCACGACGTTACGTCGCGTAGGTTTCAGTGTTCTATCACGGCTCGCCTCGCAATGGCGAGATCGTGGGTCATTAAGGGACGACTCTTTACTTTCGAAAATATCTTCTAAGGGTGTGCTTCTTCGGAACAATTTTTGCCGGCAGCATTGCGGTATACAGCTATCATTATTTCTTCTGTGTATTTCTTACTGTCCCTGTTCTTCTTCGAGTCATTGATTGATAATAAGAATCTATGTAGTTATGTATTTTTCTATCTTTTTATTTTTTTTTTCGTTCTAACTTAGTGCGATTTGTTCATGTATGTATGCAGTTACCTAATTTATTATTTATTCGTGTTGGTTTCAGCAATCTCTACGCACTGCTTGTCGTCGTGCAAGTTCATTCCATCCTGCTCTTACATCATGCTATTCTATTTTATATCATATCTGCACTCTCTTCCACCTCAACGTCTCATTGCATATTTTTACGTTTTTTTCTCTCTCGATATGTTTTTCTCACGCATGATCAGACTAGGTGTAGTTTGTCATTTTCCGAGCCCACGCGTAATGTCTAAATGCGTGTTATCCCGTGTGCAATAAATAATAATTATTTATATTTTCGTAATATTCGCGATTTTTGTTCAAAGGAAAAACATAAAATGCCACAGTCGACGTCCGATACCATCGACTGCTACGTCTTCATTTATTCTTTCGGAATCTCAACATCGGATCTCGCAGATATATTCTCGGGACGTTTCTTATCTTTAAGAAAAATGCAAGTAGCAAAGGAACGATTGCGCTGCACAGCAGAGAGAGAGAAAGAGAGTGAAAAAAAGAAGCGAGAAGTGAGACTGAAATTGGCTGTAAAAGGCACGCAGAATGGGCGTTGGTAACGCGCGATCGAGTGACGTCCCACTTTTTCGCCGAAACTCTCTTTTCGAAGCACGAAAAATACATGCGCATCCATTATCCGCCGGCAATGGAGGTCGCGCTAATTATGCTTCAATTAGCTCTGCCCAAGCCCTCACGGTAATGTGAATTCACAGGCGTAGACGTAACGCTCTGGCCCCGCACTAATTTGATTTAATTGGCCAACGTTTTTCCTCTACTCCCGACTCCGAGCCACACACACACACACACACACGCGCGCGCGTAACTTTAATTACTTTCAGTCGGTAAATTGTCAATTTAAATACCGTCGCCTATGTTTTCCACCTCCCCAGGCACGGACGGAAATCTCCGCTCGTTTCCACTTTATTTACACTTTGCCTGCTCTTTTGTGTCGTGCTCTTCTTTTTTTCTCTCCCCCCATCCTCCCGTCCCGCCCCTACGGTCACCTGTACTTTCCGCCCAATTTTTCGTGTAGTTCTACGCCTGGCCTAGGGGAGGATCGTTCGCACACTCACCAGAACGAATTGGTCATGAGTTTCTAACTGGTACGCTGATTACCTACGTCCTACTCCGTTGCGTTCGTCGTAAATTAATCCGAAATGCACTCGCACGCGCACGCTTCCTGGTACGTTGCCGTGTACGCACACGCACGTGCGCGGGCTACTTTTAATTTCAGCCACGACGACGTTGCGCAGCCGGTTACGTAAATCAAACGTAAGACTAATATTTCTCGAGCCATCCGCTCTTGGATTTATTCGACATAATTATTCTATTTTAATTCGCCCAAGTTGTGGCACGCTCGACTCTTTTAACTTTTCCTACCTCACACGACTCTCTCGACACGCTCACGGCTCAACCCTTCTGGCATTATGCAGGACTATTTCATTTATTGCGATATCGAGCCTCGTACACTTTTCAGACTTATTTTTTTCCATGAAAAGTCAGATGCTCGCCGGTTGTACTAGCAATTACCCGGTGCCCTCTCTATGTGAAATAGTAATTGGATTTGAACAAAAAGCATTGTGGACAAACGGCATGTCCGAGTTCGTCCGGTTCAGTTTATTCGGGCCGGCATCGTTTATTGAACATTTTAATGCAATTGCCGTGCTCGCACGGGAACTAATTCTGAATGATTTTACCAATATACATGTTACATGCGCACGGTGGCGTGTCCTATGGTACCTACAAGTGAGAACGATGTTGTTGTGAATGCCGTCGATAAATCGAAATGAAAATATCGCGCTGTTACCAGCCGCAAAGCACGTTTTCAGCTGAATTGCAAGAAAGTTTATTGCCGCGTGCAATTCATTAGCCTCGGGTGTTCAATTCGACGCGTCGAGAGAGATTTCAAGACAAACTTTACGCGCGAGTCGTCGCGTGCACAAGCTATCACGGAACAATATCACTAATTTTTCATAACGAACATCACACGTTAAATATCCCCATCCTCAGACCTGTCGATGATTGCCGTCTGAAAAATCAGTAAATATCGAAGTAATGCATCAATCTGTCCCGCTTCGGCGCGGTAACGTGCAGTTGTATGATTTATGCATCGTCGAACGTTAAATGCGTGTAACGCAGGCAGCGTCACGAGAATCCGACGCTGATATTGCCGAACTGATTGCGTTATTTATGGTTTGAAAAACATTAAAACAAATCGGGCCCGCCGCGGCCGCGGCGTGCCGATGAAAAATGTCGAGCGCCACATTAGCATGTTTTTATGCACGTTATGAAGCTCTCGCCCTCGTCCCAATATATGCGCACGCACAGCCCTCATGAATATTGTACACGGCTCGATAACTATGAATACCGATACATCTCGTGTCTCGCGTCAGTCAGTGAACGTGCGTGCCTACACTTCTCTTTACCGGGAGTAATTTTCACGAAAAAGCTGTCGTTGACGAATCGGTCAGCTACAAACTGCTGCCCTTTTGGGAGTGTGCGCATCGATGTTTAACCCTTTACACTGCTAAACACTGTGAGCGCAGTGTGTCAGTCAGCTTGTGATCGATCTGATCCTTCTGACTACTTCGAGGCTTTGCACAATTTTACGACACTGTTTTTCGCACCTCCCATATCCACGATCTTCTCGAAATAAGTCATTCGAACAGTAGAATGATGACAAATGAATCAGCCTCTCGTACGAAAGTCGCCCGCGTCGGTAGAATATTTGCCCCAGTAACCCTTTGCACTCCTTTGTCGAGTGTGACTCGACATCAGTGAAAATTATAAAATGTAAGAAAAGTGTAAATAAAACGGGTTATTAATTGAATTTGGTACTTCCTTTATTTATCTAAATTGTCGTTGAAAAATAATTTGAAGTGCAAAGGGTTAATTCGCCTGCACCTAATTCAGTCCTTTAATTTCTCGCGCACACTTTGGCCCCCGCGAAAGGTTCGTTTGTCGCAAATATGTGCGCATATCCGTGAACTCACAACTGTGTCCCTGTCGCGAGTCGTGCGAACGGAACGACGAAGAAAACGTCGCACTTTTCAGTCTCGGAAATTTCATCGTTATTTTTCGCCCGACGCCCACTATCCGCCGTCTACCCAGCTCGCCGATATTACTTACTAACCATATCGTTTCCTGGGCAGCACAACTTGTTTCCCTCCAACGCGAACGGTTAATTGTATCTCGCCATTGTCGGTGGTGTAGCTTCTTGAAGGAAAATTCGGAGCTAATTAAATTTTACTTCTCAAACTCTCTCTCTAGCGCGCGCGCTGAATAATATATCGCATAGGCGGCGTTAGGCAACGGTTTCTTCGCGTTACGCACTGCAACGCTGCTACAAACGCCGTTGCTATATCACTGATTGTCTGAACGAATTCATTAAATGCTTTTACGGTGTTTTTGTACATTGAATAAGTAGAGGAAAGACAGTGGTGTATAATCAGAATATCTTATTTGCCACAGTTTTCAAAGCAAACTTCTATTGTGAGCGATGTTTAATTAACTCTTGAGTAGATTGGTGGGCTACACCGAGGGTGCAGTTGGGCAAAGCAGATTTTGTCGGTGCACTTAAGGGTTAATATTATATTTTCCGTACTGGCACGCAAAATGTGTTTCGGAGAATCCGTTTTCAGCGTGAAAATTCGCGATAGGGGTGAAAAAGAACATTAACATTGCAGCCAGTGCCAATAATATTTACCTCTCCTCAAAGCGGACTTCCTTCATTGTATCGAATTTTACCAACATCAGTAATACCTCAAATACATATTTCCTTTCGTATTAAAGCTTACTTGCTTAAACAGCAGTGACGGAAAGATATAATACAGTCTACTATTACATACATACTTTCCTGCACTCGTCGTTACTGATAGAATCTTTCAAATATATAAAATGGTATCGACATATACTATACTTTGACTTCTAATTTGACACAGAATGCGTAATGAAGCGCTCAACAACACGTTATATTATTCCGAAACATCGATAAGCGGCATGACAAGAAATTGATGTCGGAAGAACGTTGAAACGTGAAGCATGACACGCCAAAGGCCGAACGACACTGTTCGTCGCGAGAATGTGTCGCAGAGATATTTCGCGTATGCCGAGATTTAACAGTATCCTCGCCCGCAATCCTCGTATTTTATCCGCCCCCCCGTCTCGAGCCTCATTGCATCGTGTTGACCCAAATTTATCGATTCATTGTTCGGCGTCAGCCTGCTCCACTTCTTACAGTGAGCCGAGGCAGCTGACACGCCCCGTCGCTCAACATTACCGCGAACTTCTATTCCAGAACAGAGTTCGCCCACAGTCGCGCGAAACTTATTGGAAATTCTTCGCGCCGAAGTTGAGGCCGCGTATTACAAGCAAGACGGCTCGCCCGCGCCGGAAGGAACATTGAAGATTATATAGACTATAGAGGGTGACGGATGAAAACACGCGAGACGTGACATAACAAATGCGCGATACGCACCTAACATATTGCAGTTTGAAACATTCGATATGTCGACGGCGCGACTCGACATCGATCGATACACTGCTAACCGACTTTGAAACTTTTATTACGGACTTTGTAGTGAACAAAAAGAATGGAGCTTATTATTTCGTTGCCGTCACTCTCGTACACTCTCTAGCCAATGGTTGACGGGGATTGTATGAACAATCGCGGTGCCACGGTTGATCTTTGAATCAAGGACGTGTAAAGTCAAACACGATTCGAAAGTTTTTTTCGCGAAAACGACGAAAATGTTGAAAATTTCATTTTGCTCTGGACCAATGCCGTTTGATAGAGGGTAATTCGCGATGAAAAATTAGACCGCTCGCGAGCCGCTGAACTCTTAATATTACCGGAGATATGACGATTTTTCGATGGCGAAAAAAACTCTTTTTTGGCTACCTTAAGCCCTTTAAAAGTTGGAGCATTTCTTAAGAGACTTGGATTTCCTCGATTTCTTTTATCGAGAGATCGTCGAAGCATTCTACCGATCGCGTTCAAAGAGAGGAACCCCACGCTCACGGGCGAGCATTATGCATATCATTAATGCATAAACTAAAGTGACGCCGTCAAAGTAAAGCGTCGGAGAAATTTGTCACGCGGCTAGAAGTTGGTTGCATGATCGAACACGTGTATTTTTCATAATATACATTATTAGCATTGTGCATGCTTCCTACCTTGTAATCAATTTTTCTTTAACGCTCGCACGGAACGGACTTGGAAGAACAAGCACTCCTGATCTACTTCCATTTCCACGCCCTTGCATAATCTCTTAGTCCTCCATCTTCATTCCCTCGGTACGTCCGCACAGCAGTATTGACGTCTCGCAAGACACACCTTTATTTTTGCATCTCAGACCGACGCTCCATCTTTGCTCATCTCTGTACTCACATTATTTCACGCCGATGTAATGCGTCATGAATTAATGCGAGAACACCGTAGTTTATATCGCTCGAAATTGTCACACTTCTGCAAGAACTCGTACTTCGACCAACGGCATTTTCGTTTTCGAGGAAGCTAAGTATTCTGAAAGCATCACTAACACCGGCGGCGGAG
The DNA here is from genome assembly GCA_963942575.1 of Priocnemis perturbator. Taxonomy (NCBI): domain Eukaryota; kingdom Metazoa; phylum Arthropoda; class Insecta; order Hymenoptera; family Pompilidae; genus Priocnemis; species Priocnemis perturbator. The sequence goes on from OZ012652.1 coordinate 8,582,773, forward strand.
GACATTAAATCCATCGCCAACAGACCTCGGTAGCGTACATTATTCAGTCTGGGCACGCAGTATCGTTGGCAAAATGTATCCACGTAGAAATCGCTGCATCCGACGAATACGTTGCATGTTGCTTTAAACGTTTATTCGACGGCCCGAGCGTAACTCTACTTCTGTTAATCAGCGTTTCAGGCTGACTGAAGATTGCTGTTTATACATCTACTTTCACAATTGATTCATGAGACGTTTACACTAACGTTCAGCTGCAAATGAATGAAATATATACATACGTAATTTGGTATTAATAACGTCCATACTATGAACTATTCTGCATCAACTACGATTCTTCGCCTGCCTCGAGTAATGCAGCATTTTTCATTTCAACACCATTGTCACGTCTTCTAATGAGAAATTTTTCTACTAAAATACTAAAATAAACTGTCAGTGAGATGGTGTCTTACTTTTCTTTGCGCACTGCGACGCGAACGCCCTGAAATTGTCATGCAAAAGGTACTCCTAACAAACGTCCACTGTTCTTTATTATGGCATTCGACGCACTTTCATCTGAACTACGTAGGACGTAGAGCGTAGAGAGTCACTGATGATCAAATTACTTAAATGCGTGCGATGCAGTAAATTCGTTCTCCTCCCGCAACGACTACTCCCAACTTGTTTTTGCTTAAAAATTTTGCAACCTGAAATCACGCAGTAACTTCAAATTGAGTCTCCACCTTCATCAACTTCGTACCGTCGCTTGAAACTATTCCCATCTTCTCGAATATAATCACACGTAAGAAAGCGACGAAAGTAATAATTTCACAAACCGTTACAATACAGCATTATTAAACACAACAAAGAGCATGTAACAACAGTTATCGCGCACTGACTCGATATTACGTAATGACGTCACAATAACATCTACGCGGATTATTACATCTCCACCTTTACTTCCAAGCCAAACCATTCGAAACAGCTGCCTCGCAAAAGTGGTCCATTGGAGGACAGACAGACGGAACGAAAAGTTGAGGCAACCCGAACAAATTGCCAGTCGATTATCGACGGTGGTCGGAGCGATTAAAAGTGAATCGCTAGGAAGGGAGGTTAGGCACTCGGGGCTCACGATAAATACGAGTCACCCGAGTGTTTCGCCAGTCGAAATACACGGGAGGCTGACTACACACCCGACGAGCGTCAGGGAAGAAGCTGTAGGCGAACGTGTGCCATCATTAATTAAATCCGTTTGCGGTTAAGCTCCTCGAAATGTTACGCGACGTCGGATGCGAACGGCAAAAGTGCACGCGGAAAGTATACACACATACGTCGAAAGAGAAACCGCGTTGCCTGCAGCGAGGCGTTATATTCGCGAACGGCTCGAGACTCTTGACTAACGAAAGGCAGCGTAGTGCGACGATTCCACCGGTATCGCATGCCATTTGCCTAATATTCGCTGTACATATAAGGCTTTCCTCGTCAAACTTATTCGGTTCATGCATTGAAGTCTTTCAAGTGCTCGGAGAAGCGAGCCGATTCTAAGCACGACTTTGTCACTCGAGTGCTCATTTCATTTCGAATCGCGAGGCAAGAAATTCGGTTTACTCGAATGTCTTTTCAGTCTTGCGTGTGCCAGTGCGAGAAAGGATGTCGCAGGATTTGGTCACGGAGTCGGGAAGACGAGTACGTAATGGGATCTCACTGATCTACGTATGCACTGCTTGCAGCGTAACACACGAAAACGTGTGCCGAGTTGAACCTGCGGCCGCCATGTTTGGAGACCCCGAATACTTATTTCAAAATGGCGACTATTGTAATGAATGAAGAGGGAGGGGGAGGGTACGCATCCAGGTATATCTGAAGCGAGTATTTTCAGTGACGTATGAACTTCTCGTTGCATTTGAATCACACGCTACAACCTGAGTATTCGGGGTTGCTAAACATGGCGGATTCCATTGGATCGTGCATCCAGTGTATATACAGATCAGTGAGTGGGATGTAAAAGTAGTGACTAGACACAGGAGTAGAGTCCTGTAAGATTTGCAATAACGGTAGCGGTGGAAAGCTTGAATCGTTAGACTGACGCTTTGATTTGAGAATAAGAGAATTCCTCGACATTCCTCGTGTCCCCACGTAACGCGTGCATCGTGCATCGTGCATCCTACGTGACCGGTGCCGTTCCTAGTTCCTACCGATCGAAAGTCCGGTCTGCGTAAGGGGATGGGATATACAATCGTCTCGGCACTGTTCCCGTCACTGTAGGAACCTAGCCCATTTCTCCAGGACGATTTATTACGAAGGATTTATCGCGCTACACGAGGAGAGTTTTCTGCTCGAAAGAAAGATAGGGAGAAAATTAAGTCACGGGCGACCCTTTCTTTCTGTCCTACCCTTCCACGGCCTTTTTTGTCCCTTCGTTTGGCTTAGTTGTCCGTCACGCTAACGAAATTCTACCATCCGAAACGCGACTGACAATCAGCTTGACTGGATCGAAACCTCACCATTTTTGCCCCCTTTGCTTGAGTCTCGTCACTATTAACGCAACCTAAAACAGTGAGAGCCAATAAAATCGTGTCTATTCATTTCCTCGAATCAGTCACTTCGAAACATGTCGTGTTCATCGGCTTTACAGACTAACGTTACGACTGAAAACAGATGGGAAACATCGTTTGCTGAAAGGTTGACTGGTTGAGAGCAGAAATCAGCGACAGTTAGAGTTAATACATGTCATCGAATAGCCACTCTCTCGAAGTTATTAAAGATCTATTCGCGGCAATTTCCTTCGAGATTGAAGGAAGCGTGCGTTGAAAGACGTGCGTTTGGATGATCATCGGAGTATTCGGAGTCGCTCGTTGCAACGAAGGCCTCTAATAGTCTCTACTGTAATTCGCGAGTCATTCGGAATCCGCGGTATCTACGGATTGCCGATAGTTGGTGGGAATTTCCATTAATCGATTAATTGGTCGACCCCGCCGCGCCGGCCCTCGGGGTGGTTCAATGAGGCGGCAGGAAACGAAGCTTGGGAAGAGGTAGAGGGTAGAGTGTAAGTACTCATGGAGCTGCGGCAAAGGAGCCATCGACGTCGACGTCGACGTCGACGAAGGCTCGATGCAGTTAACAGCAGGGCGGCGTTTACCACTCTAGGCAAAACAGAGGTGTTTGCCACATTGCTACGGGAAACAAATGAATCCACTGCTTTCGACTTCCAGATTTATTAAAACATATATACCAATCGCGCTGCGCCGACGTGATATTGTCGACACTTTGGCGCCAGGGGATCGACGTACAGGGTTTCCCAGTTTTTTCCCGCCAAACTTTGCCGACATATTCTACAAGCAAAAACAAGAGAAAAGTGTCGTATAAACGTAGGCTCTTGAATGCTTTATTCGAACGTTGCGAACAAAAATATGAAATGATAATCGACTGGTGTCATTGATGGTTGAAATTACTTGTAGGTAATATTCCATTTTAAAGTGTTTTCCGTTATTATGAATGCAGAGCTGACATTTATGAAAAATATAGTTCATTGCATTATTAATTTCGTATTCATTTTCGTATTCTGTTTATATGACAAAAATATGAAATGATAATCGACTGGTGTCGCTGGTGGTTGAAATTACTTGTAGGTAATATTCCATTTTAAAGTGTTTTCCGTTATTATGAATGCAGAGCTGACATTTATGAAAAATATAGTTCATTGCATTATTAATTTCGTATTCATTTTCGTATTCTGTTTATATGACATTTTTGTCTTAATTTTCCTTGTACAATATGTCGGCAAAGTTCGGCGGGAAAAAACTGGGACATCGTGTATAAAAAAATGTTAAGATTATTTTTAACATTGTCAATAGCCAATGTCGATGGAGAGCCCTCATTTTCCGTGTTAAAACTGGTAAAGAATTACTCACGCACAACCCTGTCGGAAGAAAAGCTTAACGCACTGGCGACACTCTGCGTAGAAAAGATATACTAAAAAATCACTGTCACGAAGATATTATTAATAAAGTTAAAGTTCGTCGATGTAAAAAGAAGAAAGAAAACATAATTAACTTCGTAAAACAATGCAATATTCATAATTTACTTTCATTTTAAATGTTTCGCGTGGCATCAAACTAAAAACATAAATTAACTTCGACCGTTGAGATTTTTTTGAACCAAGTATCACCCTCATTCTTGTTGATACAGAGAAGGGCCCGACTTTCAGTAGTGCCTAGGGCCCGAGAATCTGCAGAGTAAGCTCCTGGTTAACGGTTCTTCTCCACTTTAACCCCCCTTTGCACTCCTTTCTCGAGTGTGACTCGACATGAGTAAAAATTACAAAATGTAAGGAAAACGTAAATCGAACGGGTTTTTAATTGAATTTGTTTCTTCCTTCATTTATCTAAATGCTCTTATTGTTTAGTTAAAAACAAATATAAATAACAACAAAATTCGAGAGCTATATTTAACATAATTAGTAAAGAAAATTGTTTGAAATGAATAGCAGTCAAGGAACTGTCGTTTGAAATAAAATTCAAATAAAACATTTAATATTGTAGGGAGTCGTTGGGAAGAAAATTGAAAAATAATTCGGAGTGCAAAGGGTTAAGAACGAGCGAGCCGAAAGCTCTCTCCTCTCTCTCGCCTTGGGGAAGCTTCGAAAGAGTCACCAATATACATACTTGCGTCGTATTGTTAAAGAAAATTATTTGAAATTAATAGCAGTCAAGGAACTGTCGTTTGAAATAAAATTCAAATAAAACATTTAATATTGTAGGGAGTCGTTGGCAAGAAAATTGAAAAATAATTCGGAGTGCAAAGGGTTAAGAACGAGCGAGCCGAAAGCTCTCTCCTCTCTCTCGCCCTGGGGAAGCTTCGAAAGAGTCACCGATATACATACTTGCGTCGTATTGTTAAATAAAATTATTTGAAATTAATAGCAGTCAAGGAACTGTCGTTTGAAATAAAATTGAAATAAAACATTTAATATTGTAGGGAGTCGTTGGGAAGAAAATTGAAAAATAATTCGGAGTGCAAAGGGTTAAGAACGAGCGAGCCGAAAGCTCTCTCCTCTCTCTCGCCCTGGGGAAGCTTCGAAAGAGTCACCGATATACATACTTGCGTCGTATTGTTAAAGAAAATTGTTTGAAATTAATAGCAGTCAAGGAACTGTCGTTTGAAATAAAATTCAAATAAAACATTTAATATTGTAGGGAGTCGTTGGGAAGAAAATTGAAAAATAATTCGGAGTGCAAAGGGTTAAGAACGAGCGAGCCGAAAGCTCTCTCCTCTCTCTCGCCCTGGGGAAGCTTCGAAAGAGTCAACGATATGCATACTTGCGTCGTATTGTCGATCCCGCGATCGAGGTGACGGTCGTCGTGGGTCGTGGTGGACGCGGCTAAGAAGGAAAACGGCACTCTCCGCTCGCGCCAGCTCAAATGCCGCGCTGGAGCCGGAGGGGAACTCTGGAAAGGGAGTTGAAAAGGGGTGGGAGCTTCATCGATTTCTTACTCCGTGCCCCAGTAACGCGTTTCGTACATCTACTATACTGTCATTGGGTGTAGCCGTTCCTGGGCACCGTTACAGCGAGGAAGCTGCAACTCGAATTAGGTCGCGCTTCTCTTCTGCACGCCCTTTTCCGCCGGAACTCGGTTTTTTCCCCGATGCTCCGATCCGCACCATCGGGTACTAGGTGTGTCTTCGTTGCTCAGAAGTATTTCGCACCAAGGAAACGTCCGCGTGCTATTGTTTCAGCTTTCGGGAGCACGTCATTCGTGTATGCTCGCTGGATCGTCGCCGTTCCTTCATCGTTCCGTAGTTTTATCGCAGGGAGTACGCGACTTGGGTGGCAAGCGATTAACGACAGATTTTCATCGGGGACGTTCGTTTGTACGTGGCAATACTTGTGAGCGGAGGGCAGCATTGAGAAAAACCGGGGTATCGGGAATGATGAATAAAGGGAACTGGGCCGTCAAGCAGCAATGCAGAGGCTCCTCCGGGTCTTCAAGAGACAGAGCACAATGATATAACTGCTGACGGCGCTCGATGAGCGTGGAAAAAAAAGAAAAGGGACAAGAGAAGGAAAGTAATTACCGCGAAATAGCTTGGGTGCATAATTAATTCGTCGGCTGAGTCAAGTTCAGTGCTGGGGATGTTGCGTTGCGGTTTACACATCGCCGTGATGGCCAGAGGAAGTCGGTCGGGCGCGGAGCTTCACTTAGCCGAACGTTTAGCAAGATTAACTTCATCAGCCACGCGCGCTCGTCGAGAAAAAAGAAAGTGAGAGAAGAGAGAGGGTTCAGAGTTCGCTTGAACTCTGGCCGGCTCGGGCGTAGCTTGCGATCGAGAATACTTTGCACTTTGCACCCGCTTAGCCCGGCATTACCCGAATCGACCGTGATTCGCCGAGGGTCGATGAAATGCCATCGAGTCGAACTACGATTTAATGTTCCTCCGCCGGCCGTTTAGAACGGAATGCGCTAATTTGCCCCTGATTCGGCCGCATCAAAATACGCCCCTTCGTTTATCGCGCGCAAAACACGCAGCAAGTATATGACGTGTAATGTAATGTCTGTGCCTGCGTTAGTGCGTGTGGCGTGTAAATGCGCTTTTAAGCAAAATCGATCTTCTATTTACGCGCGGCTTCTACGTACCAAGCGGGCTGAGCTGTAAACCAAACCTTGTTAAATCTCACAGCTGCGTGAGCTGTGATAAATGATGCTTTCAGATTGGATCTGTTCATGAAACTCGCCAATTATACAGATCATTTCGGAGGTTTTAGTGTAAGTAGGTGGATGATTTATGTTTGTCGGGGAATTTTCATGAAAGAATACGATTATAAGACGTTTGAAATGTATGTTATAGATTTACGTATACCAAGTACATTTGTACGACTTATTCGTTTGTTCCATATCTAATACGATCCGGCTGGATTAAATGCGTTGTCATCACAGTAGTATCGACAGGCATTCGCTGACATTTGACGTCGCCTGTCAATTGTATCCGTTAAGGACAGTACCAGCCTATCTATTGTCGTCCGACGACTTTAACGTCCTACACCGACGAGTATCTAATTATCGCATGCGTATTAAATTATCTTTTACAACCGTTTTCACAATTTAAATGAAAATCATCATAATATTCACGTTTCGTGTCGTTTTCAAAGATCGACCCTTAAAATATATTCCACACAATCGAATCATTCTTGCCAAGTAACAACACGTAACACAATTGTTCACAGAATAATGGATGTCGGGCGAAATATTATATTTACAACACACTTGGAAGCCATTCACGCAGTGCGAGTATATTAATCGTCGATTTGTTTTGATGTTGCAGTAACGAAATTCATTCGAATTGGAATAGCCGACAAGAACGACAACCCACCTTACTTTGACAAGGGCCTCTACGAGGCTGAGGTAGACGAAAATGAAGACATACAACACACTGTACTCACTGTCACCGCCAAAGATCACGACGAGTGTAAGTATCGTATAATTGAGGCGGCGCGGCGCGAGCGGTGCATGCATAATTATGATTGGTTGTCATATGTTATAGCCTCGCGTATTCGATACGAGATTACGAGCGGTAACATAGGCGGTGCGTTCGCCGTGAAGAATATGACTGGGGCCATTTATGTCGCGGGTGCATTGGATTATGAAACAAGGAAGAGGGTGAGTACTATTTAGCGCGGATTATACAAACAGTGGGGAAAACGGAAAGATGCGTCGTTAGCAAAGAAATATACCTCGGTTGCTTGAGATGCAAGCGAGTTACTCGAGGCGGTTGAACATTTGATATGTTGCAGTACGAGCTTCGTCTGACAGCGTCGGACAATCTGAAGGAGAATTATACGACGGTCGTGATACACGTGAAGGACGTAAACGATAATCCGCCTGTCTTCGAACGTCCCAATTACCGGACCCAGATTACTGAGGAGGATGATAGGAATCTGCCGAAACGCGTCTTATCGGTCATTGTCTTCACACGTATTAGCGTATATTTTCCATTCTCCGCGCTGATGGATTCTCTCACGCCGAATCTCTCATCTTCAGGTGACGGCGACGGATGGGGACAAGGATAGGCCTCAGAACATTGTGTACTTTTTGACGGGACAGGGAATCGATCCTGACAATCCCGCGAACAGCAAGTTCGACATTAACCGCACATCGGGCGAGATATACGTGCTCAAGGTATTTTTGTGCGCGGCACTGTAGTGTAATATGTCACCAGTCGACTATTGACTATCTCAGTATGTTCTCTTTTTGAGAATTGTTAGTAAGAATGTGTTCGAATTGTAGCCGTTGGACAGGGATCAACCAAACGGCAGGCCCCAGTGGCGTTTCACAGTCTTCGCTCAGGACGAAGGTGGAGAAGGTCTTGTGGGATACGCCGATGTGCAGGTCAATTTGAAGGACATCAACGATAATGCGCCGATATTCCCTCAAGGAGTATATTTTGGCAATGTCACTGAAAACGGCACGGCAGGTTAATATTTCGACGTTTTTTCGATATCTAATTCTATGAAATTTTGCGAGATTCCCAATGAAACGATACATTCAACGTTTCTTGTCTAGGTATGGTTGTGATGACCATGACTGCTGTGGATTATGACGATCCCAATGAGGGCACTAACGCTAAACTCATTTACTCGATTGAGAAGAATGTGATCGAGGAGGAAACGGGTTCGCCAATATTCGAGATCGAATCTGAAACTGGTGTGATCAAAACTGCCGTTTGTTGTTTGGATAGAGAACGAACTCCGGATTATTCTATACAAGTCGTCGCGATGGATGGCGGGGGGTTGAAGGGTAAGAATACGTCTGTGCGTGAGCTAGATAAAAATTAATACAACGAAGAAAATGTCGATGCCCGTTGAGAATGCGTTGGAATAAACTAAATGTCCTCCCACGCTTTCCTAGCCAACATGTATCCATCAAGAGAACACATAGTTGAGCTCCCAATGTAATTCATCAATATGAATTTATATTAATGACATCTCAATTAATCCGATCAGGGACAGGGACGGCTTCTATACGGGTGAAAGATATAAACGATATGCCTCCGCAATTTACGAAGGAAGAGTGGTTTACGGAAGTAGATGAAACCGAAGGACCAGACCTCCCGGAGATGCCTATTCTTACAGTCACTGTCCACGACGAAGATGAGACAAATAAATTCCAATACAAGGTATCATTCATTGCCGGAGACGCCAGTGTCTCTTGCCTCGCCAATGATCCACCGTCGTTTACTATCAATTCGATTCAATAATAGGTTATCGAGAGCAGTGGTTACGGAGCTGACAAATTCACCATGGTTCGGAACAACGATGGTACTGGATCCCTGAAGATCGTTCAATCCTTGGATTATGAGGACCAATTGCAGAGCAATGGCTTTAGATTTAGAATACAGGTCAATGACAAGGTACGAAGAGACAATACTCGGGACTGGAAATTAGAGATGTATATATTTTATCAGAATTTCAAATTTTTACGAACGTCATGCATTGCAATTTTGTTCAGGGCGAGGACAATGACAACGACAAATACCACGTCGCGTATTCTTGGGTAGTGGTGAAGCTTCGGGACATCAACGATAATCAGCCGCAATTCGACAGAGCCAATATTGAAGCGACAGTACCTGAAAACGCGAGGATCGGCAACAGTTTGGACACCTTCAAAGCAACGGATCCCGACCAAGGGGGCAAAAGTAAAGTGTCCTATTCGATCGACAGAAGCTCCGACCGGAAAAGACAGTTCTTCATCAACGAAAACGGCACGGTGTCTATTCAACGAAGCCTCGATCGCGAGGAAACTCCTCGACATCAAGTAAGCTTAATCCACAATAACAGTAAAGTATTCTTGCAAGTACCTTCATTGCATCCTTTCATTCAACTTCGCTCCAGCACATAGTTTAGTCTAGTAAGATTAATAAAACAGTGTTATCACTTATCAATATTATACAACGTTCACAAGTTACATAGAAGAGAAAGGCGCCATTGACAATGATTGTTTCAGGTGAAAATTCTGGCTATCGACGACGGAATACCCCCAAAGACTGCAACGGCCACATTGACCGTCATTGTTCAGGATATCAATGACAATCCGCCGAGATTCTTGAAGGATTATCGTCCTGTTCTACCTGAGTATGCGCCACCGCGCAAGGTCGTCGAAATCCTGGCAACGGATGACGACGATCGGTCCAAGGTCAACGGGCCGCCGTTCACGTTTAGGATGGATGCTAACGCGGACGACGTCATCCGAGCGAGCTTCAAAGTCGAAAGTGATAACAGTAAGTACATTCATATGTTATGTCCCATCAAAACTGCCTCAGCTGTCCTGACAAACCAATTCATCCGCAGAGGGAGCTAATGGCGACGGCATGGCCATCGTATCCTCTTTACGGTCGTTCGATAGAGAACAACAGAAGGAGTACCTGATTCCAATCGTGATCAAAGATTCTGGGAATCCTTCTATGTCCGGTACCAGCACGTTGACAGTCATCATAGGGGACGTTAATGATAATAAAATGCAGCCTGGATCGAAGGAAATTTTTGTATATAACTACGCAGTAAGTGGACGCGACATATTTTACTGTCCTCGCAGAGGATCACTGTATGACAATGTTCGACCTCATTCTTCGCTGCTTCTTAGGGACAATCGCCGGACACCGAAATAGGTAGGGTCTACGTGTACGACTTGGACGACTGGGACTTGCCGGATAAAAAGTTCTATTGGGAAGGACTCGAGCATGCTCAGTTTAAGCTTGACGAGGACACGGGGATGATTTATATGAAATCGGGCACCCACGACAGCAGATATCATCTTCGCTTCAAAGTCTACGATCGGAAGCACACGCAGACGGATGTTCCCGCGAACGTGACGGTCACGGTGAAAAGCATACCGCACGAGGCGGTTCTCAATTCGGGCTCCGTTCGAATATCCGGTATAACGGACGAGGACTTCATTCGTGTATGGAATTACAGAGTAAGTGTCTAACTCGTTTCATTTCTATCAGTTAGAACAATTTGATGTCTAACATGTATCTACTTTCTCACACCCAGTCGCAAACACTGTCACGAAGCAAAGCAGATATGTTCAGAGACAAGTTGGCGAACTTACTCAACATCGACAGAGACAACGTCGATGTATTCAGTGTTCAGTTACGAAGAACTCATCCACCACTGACGGACGTCCGCTTTGCAGCTCACGGCTCACCTTACTACAAACCGGTCCGACTCAATGGCATGGTGCTCATGCATCGTGAAGAGGTGAGTCCGATTAATATTTTTTTTTTTTTTTTTTTTAAACTGTTTCCTATGTTTCGTTTGGACGTATTAATCCGTAACCGTATGTTGATGTGCAGATCGAAAAGGATGTGGGTATTAACATTACCATGGTAGGAATCGATGAGTGTTACTATGAGAACGAAATGTGCGAAGGCAGTTGTACGAACACTCTGGATATAAGCAGCTTACCGTACATGGTGAACGCAAACAAAACTGCTCTCGTCGGTGTGCGAGTGGACGTGATCGCAGAGTGCACTTGCGGGGCACGAAACTTTAGCAAGAGCGAGTCGTGCAGAAGTAGTCCATGCTACAACGGCGGTCGCTGCGTGGAGGGACGTTTCGGATTGTCGTGAGTGTACTTCCATAACGAATTGTTAAGTTAAAACGACGTCACCGGGCCAACTAACGCAATGTTTGTACTTGCAGATGTCAGTGCCCGTCAGGCTACAACGGGCCAAGATGCCAGCAAACAGCTAGAAGTTTTCGAGGCAACGGATGGGCCTGGTACCCAGCGTTAGAAATGTGCGACAATAGTCACTTAAGCTTCGAGTTTATAACAAGGAAATCTGATGGGCTGTTACTATATAATGGACCGATCGTGCCTCCGGAATCGGACGAAATAATGGTTTCTGGTATGCATCTCAATCGGTAGTGTCAATGGTAAATGGGGAAGATATTAAATTTTACGTTTACGTGTGTCACCGTTTTTTCCCCCGTAGACTTCATATCAGTCGAATTAGAGCGTGGCATACCCCGGCTTTTGATTGATTTCGGGTCGGGCACCTTAGAGCTAAAGGTGAAGCCAAAGAGAACTTTGGACGACGGAGAATGGCACAGACTCGATATTTTCTGGAATACTGAGGTGACGTGATATAACATTTTCTTCATCAAACATTTTCTTTTACTAACACACATCTTACGTTCACAGACCGTAAAGTTGATAATTGATTACTGCAAATCTGCCGAGATATCAGAATTGGAAGACGGCACACCGCCAGAGTTTAATGACACGAGCTGCCAAGCACAGGGCACCGTTCCTCCATTCAACGAGTATCTCAATGTGAATGCTCCATTGCAAATTGGCGGTCTCTACGTAGAACAATTTGACCCAACGCACTATAAATGGAAACACATGCCCGTTGGCAAAGGTTTCGACGGTTGCATCAAGAATCTCTTCCACAACAGTAAGCTCTATGACCTGGCACATCCTGGATTATCGCGAAACAGTGTGGCAGGCTGTCCGCAGACAGAGGAGATTTGCAACAATCAGGAGGCCACTTTCCGTTGCTGGGAGCACGGCACGTGCGTCGGCAGCTTCACCGAAGCCAGATGTCAGTGTAATCCGGGTTGGACTGGGCCGGGATGCATGACGCCGACGATTCCTACGACGTTCAAGCCGCAGAGCTACGTGAAGTACGCCTTGTCGTTCGAGCCGGACAAGTACTCGACTCAGGTCCAACTGCGCTTCCGCACGCGAGAAATACATGGCGAGCTATTCAGGGTCAGCGATCAACATAACAGGGAATATGCTATCCTGGAGGTTACTATTACTTTTAAGGCTCTATTCACACTCGCAATTGGACCACTTTCATAATTACGGACACGAACATTAGAATTGGACGATGATATTTATGAATGTACCTTTGCGCCCGATTTTAGATCAAGGACAGCAGATTGCACTTTAGATACAACCTGAACAGCCTGAGAACCGAGGAGCGGGACATTTGGTTGACAGCGATCGCTGTCGACGATGGTCAGTGGCACACAGTGAGAGTGTCGCGATATGGCTCGGCCGCGACCTTGGAGTTGGACGGTGGTGAAGGACGACGATTCAACGAAACATTCTCTTTCGAAGGCCACCAATGGCTTTTGGTCGATAAGCAGGAGGGTGTCTACGCTGGCGGCAAAGCGGAATACACCGGTGTTCGCACGTTCGAAGTATACGCCGACTACCAAAAAGGTAGGCAATAGACTGTCCTTCGTACTTCGGCTACGACGAAACTCAAATATTTGTTGCATATAAAACGGCAATTTTTTCTTATTCTCATATAATTAATTCTTGCCATTATTATGTTAAGGCTGCATCGACGATATAAGGTTGGAAGGAAAGCATCTTCCTCTTCCACCGGCAATGAACGGAACTCAATGGGGTCAGGCTACTATGGCTAGAAATCTCGACCGAAATTGTCCCTCGAATAAGCCGTGTGCAAATGTTATTTGTCCCGAACCATTCGAGTGCATCGATCTTTGGAACGAATATGACTGCACGTACGTATAAAAGTCTTTATTTCTTCTTCTTTTTATTCAGCCCGCCTGCTGTATAAAACAGTATGATCGTTGATTGACACAAACATTGTTATTTCCAGTTGCGGAGAGGGAAGAATACCGTCACCCGACAATAAAGGCTGCATGGACAAGAACGAGTGTATAGATTACCCTTGCTTGAACGGTGGCAGATGTATCAACCAGGATCCCAGATTCCGCTACCGCTGCATTTGCCCTGACGGTTTCTGGGGCGAAAATTGCGAATTAGTTCAGGAAGGCCAAACTCTGAAACTCAGCATGGGAGCGCTAGCGGCGATATTGGTTTGCCTTCTAATCATTCTCGGTAAGTAGGAGATATCTGGCACGCTTATGTAAGATACGAAAGAGAGTTCCGTAACGTACGTCTTATATTTTGTTCCAGTCCTCGTTCTAGTGTTTGTCGTGTACAACAGAAGAAGAGAATCTCACATTAAGTATCCTGGTCCTGACGACGATGTGAGGGAAAACATCATAAACTACGATGACGAAGGCGGTGGAGAAGACGACATGACTGCGTTCGACATTACACCCCTACAAATTCCTATCGGAGGTCCTATACCAGAAATGGGAGGAAAGCTTCCACCGTGCAAAGTAGCTTGTACGTATTTCATCGCAATTATGAGCGTTTTTAATCAACATTGCAAATAATGACATTCGTATATTATTAATATTCTAATGTAATATTTCAGTTCCACTGGGACCGGAACCAAACGTAGGTATATTCATAGAAGATCATAAAAAACGGGCGGATAGTGATCCAAACGCACCACCCTTCGACGACTTGCGAAATTATGCATACGAAGGCGGTGGAAGCACCGCAGGTTCCCTGTCATCTCTGGCGTCAGGTGCGTACTCACAGATCATTTTTACTGACCGCACACTTGCAGTACGTTATATCCAAAGTAAATGTTCACGTTGCATTATGCGGGTAGAGATTTACAATGATTTATATCTAATACTGTACACTTAGTCGATCGATACTCGCACACCTCAAATTGCATGCAGCAAGAACGATTACGAGCTAGAAGGGATACATTTATAATCAGTAATCTTAACTGGTATTCCAGGTACAGACGATGAGCAACATGAGTACGATTATCTAGGCGCCTGGGGCCCAAGGTTCGACAAACTCGCGGACATGTACGGTCCTGCAGAGGAGAGCGAGGAAGAGGACTAAAGTACAGGTGGCTGTCAATGGGCTATAATGCCCGAGCACTGATTCAGATCGTCTGAGTAAAGTGTTCATGCTGCGTTATCGAGGACAAACGGTCCCCTCTCCTTACGGGAAAAGTCGTCGTGTATACAGTGACGTTGCACAAACTCTCGAGAAATGTTGAGGATTTGCGAGTTAATGATTCATAAACGATCGGCTTCGTCTGAGGGATGATGCACGATTGGACCGACGGAAGATAATGAAGAGGATAGAGCTCCGCGATTCGAGATGACGGGTCAGCCGAGTTGAAATACAAAAGGGCGTGCGACAAAGATGCGCATAGAAGCGGTGTACGCTTTAGGAGAACATATATGCACCATAAAGGGACACGGAACGTAGCATGTATATGGACAGCACAGCACACGCGTACAAAGGCATATGAGACAACGCGAGTCGACACATGCAGCCTGCATGAGGAGCATCGCCTAACATCATCGTTGTTCGATATGTGCTTGAAGGAGAAGAAGGAGAAAAATCATCGTTCGCCGTCGTTATCGAAAGACGTTCGATCGTTATCCAACAACTACGCGATACGCAAGTGATCTCAGCAAGTGGCTTTGCCCTGTCGCATTACGAACGTTGCAATAATTCTTCGAGTCATAATTACATGGTGGTACATAGGTGACGCGTAAACACAAGGAATCTAATCTATTTGTATAGTACGTTACGCGTATGTATACGTAGTCAATTCGCGCTAATCCCACGCGAGACTTTTTCTATGAATTAAGTATCGTCGATAGTTTCGCAGTCATTCATAGTTTACCCTTATCGATCAATACGTTTCATTGTCACTGATTGATACCGTTTTTATTTATATTTATCTATACTATTGCCGCCGACGCGACCGTTATCATTGCCGTTCGTTGTTCGTGTATTTGTTTCCTTATCAGTACACGAAACGGGCGTCGACGGAGGCGCGTATTAATTATCACGATTAAGGGCATTCTCGTCATCCTATAGGCCAAATAACGATTATTAAGGATGTGTAGATACCGCACACCGATCGAGTAATCTGTCGCCCGATCGAGGCAGACTGAACTAACCTATGCCACTTTCGTTGCTACATACATACGCGCGTGTGTACTGCTAATTTAAGTATCATTATTTCTGAATGTGAAAGAATCCTCGTCATACTCAATCGCACCCGAGGGGCAACTGCAAGTTGACCCCGCGCGTTTTTGTCACGGGACGATCCTACCACTGGTCTGCCATATTATAGATATCGCATAGAGGTGTTAGTTATTATTCGCATATGCAAGAGCCATTATCATCGTCATTGTCATCCTCATCGCAGTCGTCATTAATTATTGATAGTATTATTGATATTATAATTATATATATATATGTATACACACATTATATATACATATATATATATGTGTGTGTGCGTGCGTGTATATGTATATGAGAATATATTATATTATAAATTTAAATTTATATAGACGCGTGCTAGTTCTGTAATAGACGGGTTGCGGTTACACGAGAAAAACAAAAAGACAAGGTCCGGCAACTAGGCGGAACGAGGACAGGGAACGCGCGCATATGTAATTACTACGATTACTACCATTGCATAGCGATATAAATACAAATATAAATATAATTATAAATATATAAATATAAATATATAAATATATATATATAAATACGAAGAATGAAACACATAATACACGTGCACACGTACGTGCATACATACGTACACGAGGCCACACGCGGAAATTCGTGCATGGATACACGACGACGGACGGACGGAAGACGTAAGATCCGCAGTGCTAACTGTGAAGCTCATCGTTATAGCATCTCGAGATAGTTTTAATATTTATTTTATGTTACCGGTGAAGGGCGAAGATCGGAGTGAAGAACAGTGTGCAGGGCGAGAAGCGATGGGAAACGAGCGACGGCGCGCGCCCATGCGCCCGAATTCGACGATGTAAAGAGAAATGCTCAATTATTCCCGACGACAAAGCTTACCCGCCGCGCGCGCCGTCGTCGCAAGCTCGCAACGCCAGCACGATCCTTCCACGCGCGAGATTTTCCCCGACAGACCATGTAAAACTTCTCGACGAGAAATATTGATAGTCAATTTATCGGTTAGGATCGGAGCGCGTCCGTACGCCGCTACGGGCCGCCCCCCGTCGCCGTTAAGCACTTGTACGAATACTGTAATTAAACGTACGCGAGGATGCTATCGGTCTTTGGATAGAGAGAGAGGGGGGAGAGAAAAAACAACATCGAGACTTTCGCGGGTCGCCTCGTGCGGTCCCGCTGTCTACAATTATTATTGTCTTATCGATGGTCGTCTCTTTACGTGTACTCGTTTGTCGGTGAACCTTGTGATATTGAGTTGCGCGTTATTAGAATCTCCATCCCGTCTCAGGCCCAGATTGAACCGTGAGATTGGGACAAGCGGTCGCGTACGCACGCCGGCTTTCTGCGGAATACAAGTGATCGTCGAATGTCGTTCATGCGGATTGTATTTAAATAAGTGTCGTCCGTGTCGACCATCGACACGCTCGTCGCTCCCTGCTATATTCGAGAATCAACTGAGTAGCGATCGTGATAGAGTTAATTCGCCGTGTGTAATCGCATCTTTCGCTAATCAGTGGAAGCTATTCCACTTCTGTCGCCACGTTGTTTCCCACGTCAATTTCGTCGGCGGCGATCCGAATATCCGATCGTCTTCTCGTTTTCGCGGGGTATGTTCGTCGCACAATTATCTCGTCATTGAAAGCCTCCAAATAGAGAAAGTATTCGACGAACTGGCAATGTAGCAATCGAGCACACCGAACGAAAAAGAAACAATATGAGCGGTCTTGCCGTTGAATCTGAGTTTGAGTAAAAACTCGGGCGTGCGCGCGCGCCCATGCGCGCCATTGCGTGTGTACAGTGGCAAAGGACGGCCAAATTTTTGCGCATGCCGACGCTCAGAAGTCGCGAACGATCGCGGGCTCGAAGTACCTTCTGCGCACTAAAGTTGCCTCGCGGACCATTTTTTTTCTCCTCAAAGTTCAATCCGAGAGTCGTTTCGAACGTTTCGTCTACCGACTTTTCTTACTTTGACATTCCGAATCGATCGCAATCGTCTACGCGTGGACGGGACGAAAGGTTTCGAGAGAATGGGCAACTTTGGTTCGAGACGATTTCTTCGTCGCGATCGCGAACGAGGACGAAGCGTGTGCATTGACGAATCGCAGTCTTCTCCGTTCGCTCGACCCAGGCACCCTCGGGTCTTCTCTGCGCGCAGAGAAGATGCAGCACTTCCTATCGATGAAAATACTGGTGCACACTTCCACCCTATACACGTGTGAATGGAGCCGCACGAAACAGACGAGTATCGACCTTATTCGAGCATCACACGATGACGCAAACACATTCGATTCCTGAGACTTTATTTCGGTGCTCAATACTGTTTGCCGAAACAATTTTATATCCATTCGTTCGTATGCGCGTAGACGCCAATTTTAGAGGAGCGTTCAAAGCGACTTCTCGAACGTCGCGGAAGATCGTAGTATTCATTTTCGTCGACACACATATTTTGTTTAACCAAAGATTTGCTCAATCTTAGTTTCGTCGTACACTTCCGTATCAGCCTTTCCGGTACTTTATCGAAAAACATCGTACTAATCTAGTTGACCGACGAGTTACTTATCGAATTGTCACTTATAAGATTTGCGATAGAAGTACCGTACGTAAGTCGGACAATCGTCTGAGAGCGCCGGCAGAAGACAGGCCGTTGTACCGAAAAGATTTGCAGCTCATTTTCCGCGCGATCATTATCAAGATCGATCCGACAGGTCGTCCTTTCCAGTCAGGCCGACACAATGAGAACAGAACGGGTTATTTCACATTTCTTACAGTCGCGAAATTTACACTCAACACACTCACGGTACTTACTCAACGACAGGTAGTTTAAAAAACGTGAAAGACTTGTCCGCAAAGAGGATCATTGGGTACACGAGTAAGAGTGGAATTTAGCGGATACTTACTGTGAAATGCAAGACACTCCGCTACGATCTCACGCTTGGTGATCGAAACACAATAGCCCTCATGGGATTCGCGGCAGCGGACGAAGTGGGGCCACTCGAATGAACGGCGGAATGTTTAAGTTTAAGTGATCCGACACTCGGGAAGGTGTTCTCGCGAACGAAACGACGCGCGACGTAACGGGATAACACGCGAAGTACTGGCTCCCCACATGCTCATCCTACATATCCGTAAATTTTCTAAGCACTGCCTAATCGTGCACAAAGACACTTTGTAAACGGGGTACGACAGGGCCGAGCGAGAGCGAACTCGTATACAATTAATATCATTTTCTTACCGGCGCCACGCCGTCTGGCGGCGAAGAATGGAGACAGCGCGCGGTCCGACGTATAACATTCGAAAAAAAGCGTGGTCGTCGGTTCATGATGAGAGAAAACCACTGTAATATATAATTACATGACGTAACGCTGCCACTGAACACATCCCATTAGTACAATTACCGTATATATAAATATATATATATATGATAATCCGCAGTATACTGGGACACACCGTATTATTAATTGAATTGATATTTATTAACGATTAATTATTATATTATTGTCACTATATTATCTACACCATTTGTACTTTACATTTCAGTTCGAATGAAATAAATGCCTTCTTTTTCATAAAAAAAAAAAAAAAAAAGCGCACACACACACTTCGGAACACAGCAGGCTCGATCTGGTCACTGTTCGTTCAAACTCGCGATTTGGTTTTGCGGATGCTTGAGACGACGGGCTACTTTCATTGGTCCTCCGCATTGGGCTCATCTTGCGTTACGCGTAATCGTCCTTACAACTCTTACTCCGAGTTCTTCTCCGAGCTTTGCAGCGAGATCTCTTTGTTGGATACGGACTTGACAATTCATTTTGTACTCGGTCCAACAATCTGTTCTTTAAGTATGACCAGAAGCATGCCGCCCCTTCGTCTCTATTACGACAATATGACATTAAGGGCGATATTCATAGTCAGGTCTTAAGACTTAAGGCGCAGGCCTGACTATGAATACCGTTCCAAGTGGTTCTTTTTTTTATAAAAAAAAATAACTTGGCTTTATGGTGCAACATGCGAAGGACAGAAGATGATCGTTTCTCATTCGGCCGTATTCGCAGTCACGATTTGGTGCATGTGACACTCTTAAGTCACAGTTTCGACCAATGATCACTCTCGAAATTCGTTTAAGAGTGACTTGTGCACCAGGTCATGACTGCAAGTCGGCCCTCTGTCCCTCCTTTGCAGCGTAGCCTATGTGAAATGTTTGCGCGGCAAAAAAAAAAGTGCTCGACCGATCTGCTATTGTTTTTGCAAAACTCACGTAAGCACAGTGAAGTCGACGGATCTGGTGACGTAGAGAGCAAGAAGAAGAAAGGTGCCGGCCACGGTGAACGTCAGCAGAACTTTGTAGGCGTTATTCACAAGTATTGCTTCCGCCACGTCGTTCATCCCGTACTGAATAAACGTCTAATGCCGATAAGGCCGATGACAAATTTAATCAACTTTATTTATGTAAAGAGTTGTATATTTAGATAGCTAAATTACATACGCGACAAATGAGTCTCGGAAGAGTGTCCGACATGAGAACGTTTAATGGGGTCCAAATGCAAGCCGTTGCAAATTCCAGGAAGAAGGCTGTCACTAGAAACTACAATGAGAAAAAGCTATTTTAACTTGATAGTTGTTGGTTGGGAAACCCTTGTCGTTATTGCAGTAAGTAGTGTCACCGTTTCATTTACTTAATGTAAGTTCCTTCATTTTGTTTTCATAATTGTTCACTAAGGAACCGACAAATAAAGTGCGTCGAGTGAGGGATCAATGTACGAATGTTCGAAATATTTCTAGGTTGTTTTAAAATTGTTTGAATTATTTGAAAATTGCTGAAGGTCAACGAATCTTCGCCACAGTCCTATCTTCTGTAATTTCACTTTATCGGGAAATCATTCAGCTATTAGAATTATTCTCGCGGCGGTGACGCTGACAAGTGGAAGTACTTTTCAACTGAGCACTTGTACGTAAATAAAAGCATAGCTTATTATAAAGAAAAATTCTAGAAATTTCAAATGGGAAAAACAGAACGATAGAAAGATCGTGTATCTTCGAAATATTTCTACGTTGCGTACGAATGAGAAATTCTAACCTCGTATAGACATAGAACAGGGGGTGGCGGCTTGCGGAAGGATTGTGGAAACAAGTTGTTGCTGACCACGATCGTGTAAACTCCGGCGCCAAATAAGAACGACGTGCCCGCTGGACTCGACAAACGCATCCCGTTTTCGTCTTCCATAGCATTCGAGAAGCACGTTTCAAACATCGTTACCTCCATCGCATGGAGCATCAAGGCCCAGAATGTGCACGCTAGTTTCGCCATTCTTGACGGACTTGAGACGGCGTGATATTCACGCCAGCCGAATATTGATCATATTAAAATAGTCGCTGTGAAAGGTTCGTTTTGCGGAGACCTAGAATTTTGTCGGGGAAAGAGAACAAATTTATTTCCGATCAGACGTTGAGTTATGGGTTCGAGATTCGAGAGATTGTCCTCGACGCGTTTCGCTCGGCTATACATTGATATGTTCAGCTTGAACAGTTGACGTAACCTATCCATAGCGCGGACTGGCGGACAAGGTATGGAGCGGAACTGTCAGATTCAATGAGAGAATGAACGGAAGCTGTGCAGGTAAGAATTACGTTATATTGTCGACAGAGTTCACTTTACAAGGACATTGTTCTAACTAATACACAGTACCCGCATAGTTTCAGTAAAAAGATCTTGAATCTGGATGGGATATGTTTTCGGAGCATTTGAATTTATCTCAATTCCTGTGATGTAAGAACGAGTGGTTGTTGACATGTGACGACGAGGACGAGCTGTAACAACACGCCTCATCTTTACATAGAATCCTATCTGGCGGGTCGGTGCTGCTGGCGATGGGCATCTTGATAATTTCGAAAACCATCGCTGATTCATCTGCAAATAAATCGTACAAGCTTTACGTCGTAAACCGTGCCATGCATGTTGGCTCGTCATTACATTATACGATTGAAGAAATCGTTCAATCGTTCATTTGCGTTCGCCGACTATAAGATGACTGATTAAATGGAACGCGTGAATACCAAATGGGATAATTCGCTTGGACGCGTTGTGTAGGATAACTGAATTGTGCGAATTGTGTGAAAGTGCCGATGTCAAGGGTATTCTACGGCTCGCAGACATACGTACGTGTCCACCCGACTGTTGGGCATGATCCAAAATCTTTGAAGATGTCAATGTACGCAAACGCGCCGTCTAGCCGAGAGACGAAAAACCGGATTTCTTCGCGTTATTACGGTACTCGTGCTTATTAAGAATTGTTATTTTATACTGGAAACATCTAGCGGTGACACTTTGTCGTTCCGCAATCGCGTACACGCTGTCCAAGGGTTATTGATCTGGGATTATATGAATGATTGCGATCGTGGACTTGATCTCGCAATGAGAACATCTGCGCGGGCTACGGACTTTATGAGAAACGCGAATGTTCGATTATAGATTTATTTTGCTGGCTTGTTAGTCGCTACTTGATCCACGTGTCTAGAATCGCGTCCAACGACTCCGTTGCATCCACCATCCAGACGAAAGAGAGCAATGCCATGCAGAAGGCCATGTGAGTCGCGGCACAGTCTCCTGCCAGATAGCTGGCAAACATTGTTAAACAGGAATAATGGTCCAGGCCTATAACCGAGTTCATCGCTATTACCTGAAAGCGAAGAAAATTTACCATTCCAAAAACGTATCTACGTTCAAGTGCTTCTGAGAATACATTGATTCTACAGAATACCAGGCTGCGCGGCGGTGGTCATGCTCAACGAACGAAAAGTTATTCCGATATAATATTCCCGTATAATACTCGGATAAAATGAAAAAGAAAGCAATCGTTTGCGGTGTTATGTCTGACCCAAATTTCCGGCTGATCGGCATCGCTTTGACATACATTGTCTCGGCAAAAAGAGTGATCTAAGTTCTCATTTACAGTTGCACGTGAGTTTAATAATACGCCTTCAAAAGCCTCGATTAAAAGTGGGTGTACGTTTGAAAGTTCGTTGCGTTTTCTCGTCATATACTCTTCTTCTCTAGTGCACCGACAAGTCAACAGAATAGTTTTCGCAAGAGGATCCAGTTAATCTGAGGCAACAAGAGCAAACGTTCGAAGGCTCTTGGATCCTAGGTATCCACTAATTTTATATCGAGCCGCTTCTCTATCCAGTTAAAACAACGGTGCAGATAAGGACACAATATTTACCCATTTGCTCGATTCTTGCGTGAGGCAGTAAACGAATTTCATTAGCGGTGTCCAAATAATGCGGGTCGTTAAATTTGTGACCAACGTGGCTACTAGAATCTGTGAGGAAAAAGATATTATGTGTTCATATAATATACTGTATATGCTGTATGTTTGTCACAAAGGCTATTAATTGTAGCGATGGTCGGCCAGAAAGTCAATATTTTGAATAAATTCAAATTCACGCTCGCTACACGCAAACCAATCGCATCATGTACAGGGTGGGGCAGTAAGTATGAGCGATGAATAAGAGAAATTGGCATAAGATAAATCGTTCGATCGGTCAATACTCACTTCGTAAACGTAGAGAAGCAGGGCAGGAGGTTCTTTTAACGACCTCGGCCAGAGTCTGTACTCGGCTACTAAGCAGAGAATGGAGAATATGAAGAGCAGCGACGCATAAGATGGGTCGAAAGGTAGCTCGACGCTTTCTTGATCGAAGCACAAGCCGATTACACAAATTTGCCTGAGGTAGGTATACATGCCGGTAGCTACCACGGCAATCCAGTGGAAATTAATGCATCCGACATACTCTTTCACTGAATCCATCTTTCAACAGTTTGTGTGGTTCTTCGGTCCCTTCTCTGTCCTGGAAACCATGGACAAGTTGTGCATCTATATGAACCGTGAGATTTGTAGTTCTATTTTTTATCTGCACTCGATAAACACTGAACATATTTCATATATTTCGAATTACGTGATTTCGAAAATATTGTTCCGTGCGTTCTCCTACTGTTGCGTCACAGGCATTAATCATGTAAATGGCACGTAGTTGTTCGCCTCGTAAAATTATTCTGAAATTGCTGAAGTCAACTAAAATGTACGGAACGCTGCTATCTTCTGCAATTTGACTTCATAGGGAAGTCATTCGACTATGAAAATGATTCTCACGAAGGTGACGCTGATAAGTGGAAGTACTTTTCGAAAGAGCACTTATACATAACTGAAAGCATTAGAAAAAATGGCGTCGTAATTTTTAGTGAGAAAAACAGAAAAATACAAAAACCGTACAAGTACTCTTTCGATCGTATTGATTGTGACGTGTGAAGAGAGCAAGGGAATGCGTGCGGAGACGTTGACATGATCCGAACATATTACACGTACATGTGTGATGTCGAAAAATGTGCGCTCACCGTGAAAATTTGGCAAACGAAATTTCACGTTTCGACGTTCAGTCCTCATCGGAACCCGCCGCCACGGCAAAAAGAAGCGCAGCTGGTGTTCGCATTTGCATTGACTAGCAATTTGTCATATTTTGGCGTTTTCCCCACAATCGGCGATAACAGAAATAGGTTATATAGCGGTTCACGTAACAGAAGAAAATGTCAACTCGTATCGTTACTGTCACGGCAGTTTTTTTACAATGGCGCGCAATGCATCCATATGTATCTATATATAGTTGACAGTTCTTCCAGTTTTAAATGTATGCTTTTATCCAGCATAAGGAGCTAGATTTAAGGGGTGATCGATTTTGAAAGAATTTTCCGACACTTCTTCCGTATTCACCATATACATGTACTGCGGAGTCCCTATCCCGGTAATACACGGGAATTGAAGACAAGACGTTTCTCATAGGCCGTGTTCAGAAATTGGCTGACAGTACTGTCAGTACTGACGCTGGTTTTACTGAAAAATAGTCGTTCTGTTTTACTGACAGTGCTGCCGAACGCGTTTTCTAGTAGATGTCTGACAAAATGGTAGTACGTTACAGTCTCGTCAGCCATACTGAAAAGCATTTTTGAACGGAAATCTAGTACTGACAGTACTGTCAGCCAATTTCTGAACACGGCCTCAGTCTCTCCTTTTTGCAGTGTAGCACACGGGGTTAATGCGCATGCTCTGCACACAATGCTCGCATATGTCATCTGCATGAAGCATGCGCACTAACCCCATGTACTACGCTGGAGAGAAGAGACAGAGAGAAGCGGCCATCTTCTGTCCTTTCCACGTGCTTTCATACTCTTGCCGCGAGCGCGCAATCCAATAAGGTCTATGCCTATGGTATTCACCATTAACTACATTATTCTGTACGATACGATTTACAAGGAGTATGTATTCACAAAAGAAGAAAATTGTGTTGTTTGGTGAGAAATTTGTTTGTTTGCGAAAAGTGATTGACCCGAAGATATCCGCGTAAACAGTGTTCGTACGCCCGGAAATGTTCACAATGAGTTCTCTACGCACGCTTTACCGGCGTATAACGATTCGAACGAAGCCAATCCCAACCTGTAATTCGTTATTGACTTCACAATCTGGAAACATGAAGTTGCTCGACAAACAATCTTTCACCATCTGCGAATCCTCTTCGGGAGCAAGTGACGTTGAAGGCTCGAGGCGCTGTAAGAGTTTACACAGTAAGTTAATGGATTCTCTTGTCCTCCCGCAAACCTTTCTTTCTTCCTTCCTCCTGCAGATTCGATTCGCAATTCTGATTATTATTCGTATGTCTGTCTATTAGCCGTGTGCTCACGTGCGCCTCGGACAAAAGGCAGTCTTCCGACTCTTCGTTTAAAGCTATAAAGGACAGAACGATTATTGTACGATAAGTAATCGAAGGGCTTGTATTAATGTGCGATTCGCAGCAAAACGTAGATATTTTTTGATGAAGCACCAACAATTGAAAACATAGAAAATAGAAAATCTATTTCCTAAATTGATCTCGTAAGTACGTAAGCCCTGAGTTGACGAAACGATTGAAATCGCAGAGGATGGAATTTTATTCGTACAAAAAAAAATGCATGTCGAATAGAGAACCTCCTCCTCTTGTTTTGAAGTCTGTTAAAAAGTGTGTCCGTTATTATCACGTTTTCTGCGTTGGGCGAATGAGATTTTGGCCGGGACTGAATTTGTGCGATATGCGCTTCCTTCGACGATCGTGGCAATCTTGCACGGTCGCACTCGCCCTTTGTTTTTCGAAATACGGATAAACGCGTCTTGCCGTTTCACGTTCATCCATAATGCATCGCATTTGCGGATAGCTCTCTCCTTTCGAGTAGTGGCGTAAACGAATGGGGTGGAATAAAAAGCTCGTCCCTCGTGACGAATGACTACCTACCCGCGGTTGCATTAATTCTGTGTTGCCAGAGATAGAGGGCAAGAATAAATATAGTCTCGGCTTTATCAGTAGGGTAAAGCTTGAGTTGGCTTTACAGTCTTCTGTTCTCGACGCCTGTTGCCTGAAAATCGAATCTACGGCCCGTGTTGTTTCAGAACCGTCCAGTCGACGACTAATGAACCAGAGCTGTGATGTGCAATGTGTAATGGAAAATGCTTCACGAGGCTGTGAAGCAACCTGGCCGGCCTTGCGCGTCTTGCAAAAACGCAAAATTACCTGTTTGACCGAATGCGCGAAATTGTCTTATTACGCTTCTTATCTTTATTTCAGCAGACAACACTGTGGATCGCGACGTGTCAGTTCAACTTAGCCCCGTCATCTTCTTATCTTCGAATTGCGTACTGTTACATTTACCTATCTATTTCCTCGCGCCACTTAGCATCCACGTTTTAATCGCTATCGTACGTCTACTGTCATTCATTACGGACACATATGCTCGCGGCTCTTAAGAAGCCGACAAGAAAAGAGGTCATAGGTCAAACGCACGTATACTCGGTACTCGTGACCATCATTCTTGCGCTCGCTAATGAATTTGTTTACGCATTTTTCATTTTAACCCTAACGAGTTAACTAGTCTTCTCTAACCGTCAATAAATATCGACGCGCGCTTGTGAATGATCCTGTACGCTGTACACATTCGGAAAGAGCCCGTATTTGTATAACCCTGTACAAAAGAAACATCGGGATGTGACAGCAGGAAATTGCATTCGGTGTCGCTCTTACTCCCTCCTCATTTGATACCGACAAATTCATTGACTGCGAAAGAATGTCGTATGAATAACATAAAAGAGCCGTGTTCTCTCTCATGTGTGGCCGCGTCGACGGCGAGGAAGAAATAAGGATGAAAGAGTGGCGCGAAGAGAGAAGAAAAAGAAGCGGGACGAGAAGGAGTCTTTCTCGTTCTCCAAATATAAACCCAAACAAGGCGAACGTTTGAAATATCTCGAGGGTGCGCCCATTTTAATTCCGATTACGCGGAGTTCCCGGTAGATGCGTCGCGATAAACAAGTCGGCCGACATCGCCGCAGGAGAGAAGAAGCGTTTATACGCGTACCCGTTCGTTTTATTATATTAGTCGAAAGTCGAAACGTTAAGTTCCGACAGCGTCGCACCGTCTTGGAAGTCTCTCGCTCTCACGTGCGCCGGCAGAAGAAAAGTTACCGCGACAGCATTTGCGCGGAAGAAGCGGGAAGCCTCGGCAGGAAGAATTGAGCTAATCCGAGGGGAGAAGCAGCATATTCCTCTCTCGGCGTGAGCAGTCCCGATTATCCTTGACTATTGGTAGCCATGACGACGGCACAGTGCATCAGGAAGCGTGTACTCGGGCTTCTCGGCCGCGCGACATTCATCGATCGACAAGGAGAAAATGAGGCGTTGGAAGAAAGTCGAGTGAATAAAAGTTGGCGAGAGGTCCAGCGCCGTCCTGCCTCTCTTTATCAGCGAGAAACGAGAGTCTGCTCTCTGGGGTATCGAGTCGCTCTGACGGACGCCAGCTCCTACGTATCCAGGGCCGCGTTTATCGCCAGGCAAGATAGGCGAGGTGCCTGGGGCTCGCGCGGACGTGTCTGTCCATTGCTGCGCGAAAGAAATGAGTCCGCTGCTTTCGACGTCTTTTACTCAAAAATGTACAGGGTGACTCTTTCTTTCAAAGATGATCGAGAAAGATTGCAATTGCACTCTCTTTTCAGATGCAGCTGTACTTTTCTTTAACGTCTATCGATTCCTCTCAGTGTTCTACGTGTAAAAGTATTGGGGTAGGGTGATCGTGAAGACACGCACGATAATTATTTATGCACTACCCTTTCGGAAGAAAAGCTTAAAGCGCTGGCGATACTCTGCTAGAAAAAGATGTATTAAAAATCTTTGTTATGAATATATATTATTATGAAGTTTCTAGATGTAAAAACATGAAACAAACGGTTTCATTTTTGTAAAGCAATTTAATATTTATAATTTATATTATACTAATAATATCACCCTCATTCTTGTTTATATGAAAAGGAGCCCGACTTTCAGTTGTGCCGAGGATTCGAAGAATTTCTAGACTCATCCCTGTACCTACCCCAACGCGGGATAGTCCGATTACAATCCCGAAGGGTCCTACTTTCGTTCGGCATTTACGTTTCTACCGATCAATTTATCACTCCGATCCTCCATCAATTACTTTTCACGGATGACGATAAGTTGGGAAGATAATGCGACGACACTGTTACGCGTCCGTCTTAAAGCATGACCGAATTTCGGAATGCACGATCGGTGATAAAGTAATGAGTGCCATTGTCTTTTACTTTAGCGATTTGTATCTTGTGGATATTGAGTATTGAAAAAGAACGTTTCCAAAAATCGAGTTTAATTGAAAGTACTTCATCCATGTACCACACTGATTAATTCATGGTACCAGCGGCGAGTCTTTATACCTATTGACGATTTCTCCGAGTGCTCAGAAGCTACAGGTTTCCATTTTCAATACCAACTTGTTGCTTCCCGACCGGCACACTTATGAAAGCGAAGCACCGCGATCCTCTGCACTTCAAGTTCCCTTTAACCGTACGTTACATGCAAGAACGAATCGTCCAATTTCGTCGATACCCTGCCCTCCTTCAGGAGCATCGCGTCACTAAAAGCTTCCCATTATTCATCGTTACATTAGAAATGCTTCTAATACCGCAATGACAATTTCACATGCATTGTTGGGTCGAGGCTTTTTTGCCGCATTTCACACTACTAACGACTAAGGAGGATTAATAGAAGCGAAGCAAGTAATGGTGAACGATAGAAAGGGACTTTGTGTGTGGGAGGCGTGCGGAAAGAGAAAAGAAACAAAAGGGTGGATAGAGATAGAGAGGGATACGTCGTACGTAGGTTGAGAGGAAGGTTGGCTTAAATTGATGGTGCAGAAGGCTATTCACACCGTGCATTCTAACTCAATTTGCTAGTACTCTCAATGCTCCCTTGATTCTGAAACTTGAAATTAGGTTCGGAGTTGATCTACTGGCAAGAACATTCATTCATAAGAACCTATTATGCCGTGTTCCTTGGAAAAATGTTGATTTCGCGGGTGATTACTTACGGAGAGGACGCGTGACAGTGACTTGGAACAAAACGGAACTATTTCAAATAAAAGCTAGAGTAATATATAAAATCATATTCAGTTCCGGTAGTTTAGCTATCGCGATTAAATGTTTCTATCAAAAGAAACTAAGGATAAGAAGAAGAAACATCATGTGAACTCTGCAGGAAATAACGAGGGACAAAAGCGGCACTGGAAAGGATCCTGTGAAAGTTGTCCGTAAACGTGACGAAAGCAATTTCTGCTAATCAAAGAAGACTTAGAACACTCCGATCATTTGTGAATAGAACGAACGGTAACAAAGCTCACAGCTAGTTGCAAGTTTCGTACACTGACGTTCTAAATCACTATCGTTTACATTATACTTTCTATTCTATATGTTACATTTTTAAATGATCACTACTAAATGAAAATAAAAAAGAAAAACGGACAAATTGTTTTAGTACTTATTAGTCCAGCATTGATCGAAACGCATATTCTAGATGCTTCCGCGTATTTATTAATAAGTTCGAAATTTCGCCTCGAACATCAAGCTTCGTCGGGGGTAATCACATTGACGCGCACGCTGTCCCAGAAGGAATACTGAGAACATTCGTGCGCGATGCTTCTGTAAATCCCAAGGATACGCCCGCCTCGACGCTCCGGAAATCCCAAGAGCACGATTGAACCTGATCCAATCCCCGGCACGGCTTCCTGTCTGTACCTTTTAAGATGCCTATAAGCCGTTCACTTTGGACATTACCTCAATAGCACACACATCAATTTACTATACATTACGCCTGATGGGCAGAAAAACGGACGCGTGTCCGACGCCTTTCGAATTAGTTAATGGTCACTGTTGCGTAGTGCGATATTGCACTTGTTGTTAGCGCACCATGTATTTAATGTTTGACATTCCAGGTGCCGTAAACATGACGTTTTGTGATAATAATGCAGTTGAATGCATTATCAGTGCAATTTTGTTGCAATAGAATGAATTTGAAAACAAAGATCGAGCGTGCTACGTACGCTGACTGAAGTAGGATGTCAACTTCCCACACATTCTAGAATTCTCACGCGAGCCGATGTATGTAAATGAAACTTGCGCGCAGAGGATATGCATATTCGTCACACCTGAATAGTAACTATTCGCTGCCTTGAGAATATCTGACTGATCTAATCGCTACGATAGATCTAGTTTTTCGCAATACTCACGAGGAAATATAAATTCTTCCAAACCCTACTTTCCACCACTCGTATTCTAAGCACGTGATCTGCTACGACATACCAAAGTCGAACAACACAGTACAGCATAACGCGGCAAGACCTATCTAACCCAATTAAATTCCAAATGACCATCAATCCATCAATCAACGTCCTACATATAAAATCGTTGATCTATACGTCGAGTCATGCTGTCTTCACCTGCTACAATGAAGGCTGACACTTAACTGATCCTACTTCCTGAAATTTTGCTTCACTTTCCCTTACCAATGATGCACATATTTCATTAAAAGACAGGAAAAATTCTCGGGAAGAAGATGTCTCATACATCAGCCTCCATTACAGCAAAATGTTATACCAGTCGTTTCGGCTGCTCGGTAAATCTAGTGTTAATATTAACAAGAATCCCTCCGCGTTCCATTTCATCTACCGCCTCGAACTTTCGGCAAATTAGCTTAGCGCCGCAGCTCGCGCGCGCAGAAGAAGTGCATCATGACCAGCGCCGATAAACGCATGCATATCGATCGCGCGCGCGCGCGTTATCGATCTTCGACCTCGCCGCTCAGGGACGAGGTGAGCGGATCTCCCTGCTCGAACCGTGCTCGCGATTGGTCGAAAGGGTCCTCCGTCGAGTGTCGGGCACCGTTCAAAGGGGTGGGGTACTACATAAAGCACGACCGCCACGATAGACCGACAATTTCACGAGATCGCGCGCGACTGTTAGAATCACTGCAGCAGCTTTGCTCAATATCTCTCTCTCTCTCACACACACACACACTTGCGCGTGCTACCGGTGCTGCAAGCGAATCGTCGACGTAGACGTCGCCCGCTCGGGCCTTTCCGTCTTCTCTTCCTGTCGAGTCTTGACAGAAGGTGCGCACACGGAACCGCCTCCGACGACCCTTTCGATCGTTCGCCCGCGAAACGTGTCACGTGCATCGTGCTTCCGTTGCCCGTTGAGAGAGCAGCTACCTTGGAAACGTCAGGCAGCACTGGTATGTCAAAAGTTGAATTACGTTCAGCACGTGGATACTCTTGGGGTACTTTAATCTTTCGCGCGGATTGAAATCTGAATTTTGACGCGTATTGATCGGGAAACGTCGGCTTGAGAGCGACGTTTGTACGTATCATCCTGTTCGTGTGGTCGGTGACCTTTCAATTGTGATTGTCAGGCTTGATTTAGATGAGTCTTCGAAAGATGAGAAGTATGATTTTGTATACAGATATTTACGTTCCACTGTAAATGGGAACTAATTCTGATTTATAGTAGTACTTCACTTTATCTCTTTCTCAATGAAAAAAAGTCGACAGGCCCGAAACTTTTGCATACCACTTACCACTGTAGATCGCAGAATGTTCTGTCTTATGACCGTTCTTCGGTCCAGTATCTTGTCTGCAGCTAATACGTGCAATATAACTTGTATGATATGAATGAAAAAGTTCTTTATCGTTCCGATAACATTTTTCATAAGTTTCCTGAAACTACAATGGAGCAGTTGTATTGAACTGTCGTGTTACATGTCATGTGCAGATGAACCCTTGTCCTTCTTTTCACTGGTTCTGCTTTACTAGTGTACAGGCACACAAACACTATGACACGATTCTGCAAGCTCCTCTCTTAAAACGTTTTGACGCAACTATTAGTTCTGTCATACGTTAACGAACTGTTCGTAGACCGAAACTTACGCGGCAGAACGTTGGGTTCCAATGCACGATAATGAAGTATTAGAGGAACATACGGGGTAAATCTTATGATTTATAATGGACAAATTTACAATACGTTTCTTAATATGTCTACGGAATGATTTTATATACTTAACTTTGTTCATATATTTTTAAGTTGTCCATGTATTTAATTGATCGGTAAGAAAGATAATAATCGAACAAAAATAAATGAGGGTAGATAATAACGTTTGATAAGAAATCTAATAATCTAAATAAAAGATCTGACATTAAATAATTGATGTGTACATCGCAAACACAGTTTAGCGTAAATTGTGCGTAAATCTAATCATATCTAAACTTCCTTTTACACCTCAAAGAATGACGGTAAACACAGCGTGTAACACTGTGGGACGCCCTGTATATCACCTGGATATAATACGGGCAGTGTATTGAGTAATCGTTCTTGAGTAACTCAAGATAGAAAGAAGAATAAGAAGTTTCACGCGTTCCGACTTGAGCAGTATTACATGATCTAGACTCGAGTTGCAGAACCGAAAATTAGTCGCGCCCGGTCGAGGTCAATCACTGCACAAGCGATTACAAATCTTTCAACCATTCTCTTCGGAACTGTCTCGAGACGGGAACGAAGCAGAGAGTATGAAAAAGGTGTCGTACCGACGACATCGAGCGCGATGTGTGTGAGTCAGGACATTCTTATGAGGCATTCCGTGACAGGGATTCCCTGATAACTCTCTGCTTCCGAGAACGCCATGACGTCCGAGCGCAGTGTGGGGACGGAAACTCCCAGATGCTTCTCCAGTTCCCTTCGGCACGCAGAAAGTCGTTGCGCGATCGGTGAACTCGGCCTGCTGGGTCTCACGTCTTTCCTCCGGATTCTTGATCAGGATTGGCCTTGTACGCCCCTGGGCGTTGTTTCAGACACACCGTAGTAATAAGTGTCTCCGACCACCAGTACCATTCGAATAGGTAGTTATGTATAGGGAAAAAGCCATGAATCCGCTACTCGCAGGTGCCCGTCAACAGAAAATCTAAAGGCACTGGCAAATTTTCAAGTGCGCATCACTTTGAGATTCGTCCGATTGTGAAACTGACCGAATGTGCTTCCATGGAAGTCCTTATCGCTTCGCGACGATGACACGTGAGCTGTACAGGGGAGCCTGACGTTGTCAGGAGCAGCAAAGGCGGTCCACTGGTCCATGCGTTCGCACGTGGCAGCCCCGGCAAGATGTTCTTCAATCTAGTTTATAAGAAAAAAGTGCAGAACGTTGCACACGTAATCTACCTTCCGACTTTAGCCGTGCTTAAAGAATTGCGTCTTTACTTGGAAAATCTTGTTTGAACAGATAGTGGCGGTGCGTGCGCGGCAATTGGCGTAACAGATCTCGTTAAGAGTGCGAAAAACTTGATGAAAATCGTTGGAAAATCACTGTACACTTATGAAGGGTGGCCCTGGCCCATCGGGTACGCCGAATTTAAATTTTCTAGCATTTTCTTCATATCTAATTGTAAGTTGGCAACCCTAATGTTTGACATTTCTCGTCCGCAGTCGCGTTGCAACACGCCATACACGTACAGCGACAGAAGACCATCAATCTGTTAAGACGTTTTCCTGGTCGTATGATTTCCAGAAATGCTGACGTTAATTCGCCGGCCAGATCTCGCGACTCGATGCCATGCGATTTTTCTCTCTAGGGTTTCGTATAGTCCAAGGTCTATGTCTATGCCAACGAACCACATACAATTCGTGAACTGAATGCAGAAATCCGAGGCGTTATTGCTGAAATCGAGCCAACTGACTTGGAAAGAGTCTTGCCAAAATTTGATGAGACAATTGCTCAATTAACTAATAATCGACTGTGTTTGAATTGAAAATCAGATCCCGGTGTACCCGATCGGCCACCCGTTACAACGTCGCCACTTTCTGGTGGTCACAATAGCTTTCTATTGCGTCACCTGCGCTTAATTCGTCGGCGCGTCGAGCGACTAAAAAGGGGCAAGAACCGGATCACAGCTGGCTCGCGGCGGCGATGCGGCGAATCGAGACAAGGGAAACGATCGAAATGAAACCTGCTCCGCGAAAATGAGTCAGGGTCGCCGCAGATCGCCCCATCGAGCGGCTCTTACTTTTCTACGAAGGAAGTTCCGTCGATCGCTCGTAGACATTCTCTCGCGACTCGCGCGCTTTGCCTCCCACTTCTTTGCGTTCACTTTGCCGCGCGCGCCGATCTCTGCTCTACGCGTCGCCGTCGGCTACTGGCCTCAGCCGCGGATCTCGGCTCGACTTAAACGGGTGTATGTATGAGTTGATAGATATGCGACAAAATTCACCCAAGAAAGAGACACATCGTCGGAGCATCAGATGACACTCTTTGTGGAATAATATATTTCTTTCAACGGAATATTGTTGATCATTGTTAACCGACTTCATAAAAGGATGGAGGTTCTCTATTCGACATATGTATATTTTGGTTGTTGTTAAGGCATCAAGAGACAACGTCTCGAGGACGCGCGATATGATTTCGAATCTGCCTGAGCATCAATTTTGTCGATTAAAATGATCTTCCATATGTGTGTTTATATATGTATACATAGGCAGTAACGAGCTGGTACTTGATAGTGCATACGAATGATCGAAAGGAGAAAACAAAGTTTTGCTTCTATGGTGCAGAAGTTATGCGGACGTAGAAGGAAGTTACTTTGTTAAGGATGTTTAGTGACCTAGAATGAACCCTGAGTCGGATCCTTTCGATCAATTAATCGAATACGTTTCCCACAGCTGACAACCGGTCTACGTAGCTCTAGGTCAATCACGACTTTTTGTGCTCAAGGTCGCTTCAAGGTCAAATCGCTAGTGAATGAGCCCGAATGAATTAGGAAACGTCCTGACGTTATGTTTCTGGAACGAGCGAAAACGCATTGTGAGCACATCATATTTCGCCCACTATGGAAGCCACAAGAAATCGTATAAACTGTAAACGTTCTGACAAACACTCACGAGACTTTTACCACAGAAATAAAAACGCAACGACGGTCATATGACGGTAAAAAAAAATCAAAATACTGACAAGCATTTGGGTCGATCGCGGAAGGTCCCTCGAAAAGCAGTCGTACACACAGTTGAGTCTTTTTTCCATTTTCCACGTATAGAAGCACGTTCGGCAGGAAGATTCGAACTTGATTGTCGTCAGACCCGCAAGACTTTTTTCATCCGGTCCCTGCCTTATGGGCAACAAGTTAAGTCTTCGCTTATTCCTCGTACGGCATAACACAGACGCAGAGCAGCTAATTATACGTCTTTTATGTCCGAAGCGCACGCGCGACCTCTTGATCGGTATGGCACGCAGCCTTCGGACATACGGTCCTGCGCGTAATGCGGTCGGTACCCGCGATAATCCTGTTCAGCACACACGCACGTCGTCCGTCTATCTCATCGGCGGCGTCGTCGTCAAATGTATACTTTCACGTCGCGCGATCTACTCGCTGCGCCATTCACGAGACACGCGGTGCGGATTTCGTAGCGGAAAAACACCGCTAATTATGTCGGCTGAAGTATTACTCGATCGATCACGAGGCCTTGCCGAAGCAAGGATCGACCGTATAATGAGACCGGATTTTCCATATTGCGCGATATTGATGCGTATCGATGATTGCCGACGAAGAATTCACCCACTGTCGAGAATCGATGTATTTTACGTGTTATTGTTTAATACGTGTTTTTGTGCGCATGTGTTTTACTGGAGATAGTGACAGGATTTAGAGATTGCACGGTAATTTGTTGATTAATGAAAGACAAGAGTCGATCGAAGCATTGTTCCTCTTATTTTCGAATTAGTCTAAAATTGCATTTTCTTGAAAGCTCCACTCCCATTTCTGATCCAAATCTGATATGTTATGACACGCCTTGTGCGGCCACTCGTTGCCATCGCAGAATCTTACGACGTGAGGGCTAGGTCGCGGGATGAATTAGATTAGCGTTTACATCAGTCGATTAAGAATTATTAGGCTAATCCGGACGTGTAGATTTCTGTCGTTCTCGCTCACAGAACAGGATATTAGAAAATTGGATGCCCCTTTGGCTCAATTTCGGCAGACCGGTCCTTCAATTCACTCCTCGTCTCTTTCGCGCAGAACCTCATCTTCTTATAATGAACGTATAAGCTCGTTTCACATCGCTTGAGCCCGGCTATTATAACACTTACATTGTGATTCCAGAACGAGCATGGATCCGACCAGCTTCAAGGACTTTGCCAAGGAAATGGCAGAGTATATAACCAATTATCTCGAGAATATCAGAGACAGGTATGCTACCAGCACATGTTACCGATACATTTTAGTGACATACCTGCATCGACGCATCGTTGCGAAGCTAATGCTTCGAGAGTGACACATTCGTTGGGCAATATGTTTAGAACGTTGTCCGATTACAAATCTAATAGACTGTTCTCGTGATATATCATTAGATTTCTTTTGCAAATTAATCTTTTTCACGTTTAACTGACATACGGTGAACATTTTTTAGACGAGTCTTGCCGACAGTAGAACCGGGCTACATGAAACCTCTCCTTCCGTCGGAAGCTCCACAAACTCCGGAGAAATGGGAGGACGTGATGGGAGACATCGAACGAGTTATCATGCCTGGCGTGAGTATTTATTTTCATCGGAAGGAATGACATGACACTTTTCTTATGCCATTCATTCAAGAAAGAGCCTCATAGGCAGAATACATCGTTTCGTGATAGTATTTAAATATATTTTATTATCAGCAGCTTAAGATTGCAACAAATAATTCGAGCCTCCGATATATTCTCGTGTAAGCGTACGATCTAATTTGTCGTTTCGCAAAATCGATGCTAAAGATGACGCTGCCCGTTTGCAGATCACACATTGGCACAGCCCTCGATTCCATGCTTACTTCCCCACCGCCCAATCTTATCCGGCAATCGTAGCTGACATGCTGAGCGGCGCCATTGCTTGCATAGGCTTCAGCTGGGTAAGTTTCACGACCCGTTGCACAGTTACTATTATCCGAAACAGTAAACGTTCAAAGGAATGCAAGAAAGTAAGTGCGGTGTGAGACGTTAATTTATCCAGACACCTATGTCGAATCTGAATCAAAGAAAAGATTATTTCACACAGAGCTTTGGCCTTTTGCGAAAAAAGACGAATGATGTAATGTGATTTATTAATTTAGATTGCGAGTCCCGCTTGCACAGAACTCGAAGTAATAATGCTCGATTGGCTGGGAAAGATGATAGGGCTACCGGTCGAATTTCTGGCTTGCAACGGCGGAAAATCCGGCGGCATTATACAGGTATGTAAAATACGGTTCACATATTTATTTAATGTTAGCACATTCTTTAAGCTATCCGTTCTCCGAATCTCCGTTCAGTTCACTGTTTTTTAAGGCCTAGTGACGATAACGCGTATTCCCTATTAAATTCTTATTTTCTCCTGTGTCCTTCAAACGAATATGCATATGCACTGGCATCCGCTGTCTAATTATGCCTCGTTTATGCAGCTTTCGTTAATTGCCACAGGGAACCGCGAGTGAGTCAACGTTGGTAGCTCTTCTTGGAGCCAAGGCTTGGAAGATCAAGCAAGTTAAAGAGCAGCATCCTGAATGGACGGATAACGAGATTGTAGGAAAATTAATCGCATACAGTTCCTGTAAGTACCGTACTCACATTTCTATCGGATTCTCATGATTATTCTTTTCATTTCATTCCTTCCTCTTCGTGACTGCGCCGAAATATGCACCGACGCACATTCGCTGTAACTGCCAACGATCAATTCCACCAGAGCTCTCGATCGTCGATAATAATAGACGTGGCGTGTGCGTACGCCAAGCGTACGTCAACAAACGTACCGTAGTCTCCGTAGTTCCTTTGCACCCTGCATAAAATCTACCGAAGCTCACGATATCCTAGAAAAACTAACTCTGTACGAAAAATCGCCTCAAACAATATGAATCGTAATTGATCAGCCGCACGATCACTCGCCGCGTCCCAAACGTTTTCTGACCCAACTGACGCCCGTGACTCGGCAAAAGCATTGTAAGAATACGTGACACGGGTAAAAGGGTGGTTTGACGGGCAGTGCGCGAGGGTTGCGGGGCTCAGGGCACTTCATCAAGCAGCACTTTGTCACCATGGCAACGGGTAATAGCCACTCGAGTTATTTCAGCCTCTCCCGAAGCATTTCTAACTCCCATAACCGGTGCCCACGCTGAAAATCCGTCGGAAGCTCGGAAGTTACTGGACGCGCTGCTCCCACAGCTCTCTCCGTCATTCAACGAATCGGTCCTTTCTCATAAATCGACCCAGACAATAGGAGTCGCAATATTTTTCTCGCCATTCGGCAATTTATCGTGATGGATGCGGCTCGCATTGTCTGAGTCCTGAGGTGTCGTTTGAAGCGGTGGGATGGACACCCTCGCAATTATATTGATTAGTCCGGACAGCGTCGGAAGGCCAAACTAAACTTTTCGATGACGTCGATAGTAGCGAAAATTGTAGATGATTTCTGTCCGAATGAGAAATACATTGAATGAAAAAAATCAACACCAACTTCAAAATTCCACTAAAAAGTATGAAATAATATTCTATTTTTGAGGTCGGTGCCGAGATAGGCCGCGAACTTTGTAGAACGTCCGCGTTTGAATTTGAAGTCGGTTAAAAGGCACTGACAACAAATCGAGAATTTAGAGTACAGTTTCTGTATTGATTGTTGTTTTGGGACGTAGGCCAGGCACATAGTTCTGTCGAACGGGCCGGACTTCTAGGAGGAGTTCAGTTCCACCTGTTGGAGGTAGACTCGAAATGCAAGCTTCGCGGCGAAACATTGGCGGACGCGATTCGCAAGGACAGGGAACAAGGCTTGATACCCTTTTACGTGAGTGTCATTATGTTTGAATGAGACAGCGAAAGACACTGAACGTTGCAAATATTGTAGGCCGTCGCAACTCTTGGCACGACCTCATCGTGCGCCTTTGATCGACTGGACGAAATAGGTCCAATATGCAATCGCGAACACTTGTGGCTGCACGTGGACGCTGCTTACGCAGGTAAGTGACGTCGATCATCGTTATCGCGTGCTTTTCACGGATAAGTGAAACGTCGCGAGTGTAATAGGAACGATGGCAGATGGAAGAAAGTCGTACTGTGTCCGCAGGCTCCGCCTTTATCTGCCCGGAATATCGATATCTGATGAAAGGCATTGAAAGGGCAGACTCCTTCAACTTCAACCCTCATAAGTGGATGTTGGTCAACTTCGACTGTTCTGCTATGTGGTTGAAGGATCCCACGTACGTCATCAATGCTTTCAACGTCGATCCGGTATACTTGAGGCATGATATACAAGGCTCGGCGCCTGATTATAGGGTAAGTTGCCAGTTGCCAAACGAGAGTGATAGACAATGTTAGAATCTTTAACGCGATCATGATTAAAGTGTGCATAGATAGTGTTTATGTGACGGTAATTATATACTACTTCGAATTATACGTTACGTCTTTCAGCACTGGCAAATTCCGCTGGGCAGACGATTCAGAGCCCTGAAGCTGTGGTTCGTTCTGCGTTTGTACGGTGTAGAGAATCTCCAGAAAATGATCAGGTCGCATATATCCCAGGCTCATGAGTTCGAATCGTTAGTCCTTTCCGATCCCCGCTTCGAGATTATCGCCGATGTCGTCCTTGGACTTGTTTGTTTCAGACTGAAGGTACGTTCAACCTTTCCGATCCCAGCTAACGTACGTCGATTATCAATGTGGCCACTGCTGTTTGTTAATAATCGAATACATCGGTGACGTCAATTATTTCTAACTCCTACACTGCGTCATGCATATCATCCCACATTATAATTTACTGACGTCTCCTCAGAAGCTTCATTTTTGCTTAGCACTGTTTGCGTAATTGTCGATTCTTTACGGCAACCCGGTTCGCGCGTCCATTCGGGACAGGAAAAATAAAAGAATGATGGTGCGCGAAAACGTGGCGTAGAACTTTCCTCTCATTGTCAGTCGCCACTCGTGATGATAATTATGAATCGATGAATGACCCGCAGGCGTCGAACGACGTTAACGAGGCGTTCCTGAAGAGGATCAATGGCGCCGGATACATCCATTTGGTGCCATCCAAAATAAAGGACGTCTTCTTCCTGCGTCTGGCGATTTGCTCGAGATACAGCGAGAGCAAGGACATTCAGAATTCGTGGAAGGAAATCAAAACTAGAGCTGACGAGGTGCTCGAAGAACAATCGATTTCCAAGTGATGGCGCGCTCAGATAGTCCGTGGCTGCAGATCCTTAGCGCCGGCTACTTGCCATCAGTCGTAGCTTTCAATTGATTCCCGTCTTTAAAATGTCACTGTCTCGCAGTGCGAGCTTCCAGTCAGTTCGAGCAATGATCGATTTTCTCATGTCTGAGGCACAAAGGAACGCTTAATCGCGAAAGAAATTCACTAGTTCATAGAGCGCTTCGTAATGGTCGCATAGAATTCATATTTTATTTCATTGATTGAACGATATGTTATATGACAGCACTTGGCTAAGAAGTATATTTGATAGTGTACGTTGTACGGTCACAGTTCAATCAGAGATTGATCGACGAGGTGCCTGTAAGATTATTTAAAGTGTTTCAGAACAACACAAATATTTAGCATCGTACAATATGTCCGCATTCAGGAAATTACGTATTTACGAATGGAAAAACGGTAAACAATAACCGAATGAAGAATGCACTCATTGTCAGAGGAGCAACCTTAAAAATTACAAATATTTTGATATACGTACATTCTGTGTTAAAAAATGTGTTCGGTGGTTTTGATTTTTTCACACAAAATCGGCAGATACCCGGCGATTGGTTGATGATAATGGCAAAGTGTCGACATGCCGACGATCATTCCTCGAACTCATGCAATTCTTGCTGGCCAACGCATTATAGACGTAGTTGCAGTATTACGTGTCGCCTTGTAACACTTTTACTACTCGACACAGAGTTTTATCGTCACCGCTTCTCCTACGTCACTAGACAATTATAGTCATTTACATTACATATGCTCGATCGTTTAAGAGTGACCCACACGGTGATTCATAGATGCACACCGAAACCTAAGGGGGTGATTCTGCAAAAAAAAACAGAATAGACTCAGGTTTTTCCCGCGCAGTGTGACATTTCTTCAAAGTGCAAAAGTTACGCAAAAACACATTTACTCGATATACTGAGTTGCGTGGAAAATTATCCTCATATACATTTTTGTGCGTCTATGAACTACTGCCCTCCCTCCCCTACACACACACACACACACACACACACACACACACGTATGACGCGCTCGTTTGACGTACCTGGACGTACTGAAAGCTGCAAGAAGTTCGACAAGTGCTGATAGAAATGAATCAGCACGTTCATAAATACCGGTTCTTTCATTTTCAGCGTATAGTACGAACTTGATTAACTGAACTGTACAATATGACGACCGAACGTTACATTTCTTACTTTGCGATTCTGAGAACAATGTGTAAGGAGGCAATATTATCGAACACTACCCGCCGAGGTAGGCATTAAATTAAGGAAATGTGATACTGTACATTCATGGGCCGGACAATCTTGTTTGCCACCGGACTACCATCATGATTGCTCAGAAGATTCGTCTTTCTACCGCGTAAACTGAGAGTATTAAACTAAAACTCTCGAACGTCCTTTAAACACTTGGGATATTTAAGGCTGTATCGTACTTCTGCACTCAGTAATCGTTATATTCGTGTTCCACGTCATACACGACTTAAAATGGTGTTTCAGAGTTCGATTGTACGAGTAAAAAAGAAATAGTACGATGTTCACTCATATATTATTGGGCCTTCCGAGAAATTTGTGTCCCGGTGTTACATCCAAATTTGTTACGGTCGGCTATATTCTTCTTCATTACCATTCTTCTGGTTTAACATTTTTTCAAAAACAACTGTTAAGCAGAAAGTGGCAAAATCTTCCCGAATGACCCATTTAGTGGCAATTACTGGAATGTGCAGGCGTATTCAACGCTCATTAGTTTTACGTTGTGTACGTATCGATTGTGTATATTAAATGTAAAAATGGTCATGGAACGATATGAATTTAAGTAGGCTAGTGCATATATATATATATATATATATATATGTATATGTATCCACAAGGTGGCTTTTCAGGAAGAATGAGGATAAAATCTTAACTCGACCCGCCTAACTAGAAATCACCTTGTGCGTACGCGCGTATTGATACAATGATATATTGTATAGTAATGTAATGTTAACAATGCATTATCGTATTGGAATATGTATTTATATATGCTCACATATATATATATATACGCCGTTTTTCTTTTTCTTCGGGTAAAAGTATCGTATTTATTAGCGTGTTATGCATACCAATGCGCCTACCAAAGTTGGGGCGGTTGCCCGAATGATACTATGCGAAATAATTGCCCTGGAAGGTGGAAGTGCTGCACAGAAAATTTGAACAGTTCTTTCTACTTGCGCGAATAGATAGAATTTATAATATTTTACGGAACTTATTTAAGTGCTCAATTGTGATACCTCGATGAAAGACACACTGTGGTGTACCACATTCGGGTGTGCTTTTGTACTAAGAGCAACATTATTTTCAAGATTCGCGCTAATTTAAATACGAAGCACATTATCAAATTGGCCCTGATTAGACGTTAAAGCAAAGATATCAGGTTTCATATTTACAAGCTTAGAAGACGTGGCCCTATATCAATGAGACTATTATTATTTAATAAAAGTTTATTATACTGTTTCTTCACTTCCATATTAAGAAATGGTTTTTTACTTCTAAGGATTTACGTTCACTATCTATCACTGGTGGAATCAGTTTCATACTTTCGAAATCATCGTCCTAGATAATCGCACAAGAGCTAATGAACACTGTCACTTGACACATAATTCACGTACATATATCACTCTGTGACACAAAAAACGCAAGTAAGGGCTAATCCTCTTACCTTCACTACGACAAATGACATTGCTAAATGTTATATATAAATGAGACACAAACTAAACCTATTTGGCAGCGCGTCAACCCTGGACGTCGCAGTATCATCGGTTCGTATAAAAGCAGTTGTTGCAAAGCGTTGCTGCAGTTGAGACAATAATAGTTCTAGAAGTAGTTCAAAGTCGCTTGGTCTGTTCCCCGATTAAATATTCTTAAGCGGCAGCTAGCTAACAATGCGGACTATAGATATAACCTATATTCTTCTTAAGTTTCGGGAGTATATGTACCGATTCAAAATCGAGTTTTGAAAGCATGACAGAGCTTATTTCAGCCCATGTTAATAGGAATTCTTTCCAATAATGTCTGTTTTTGCGCAACAACGTCGGCACAGAGTAGATGTTTTATCAGAACTGTGATCGTTTGTTGCCGCTTAAGTGTATTATTCAGCGGAGCATAATTTGTATTGCCTTTGGCGGGACCAAGAGAAAGCAATGCAAGACAATTCATCGTATTTGTCATGTATCTGCGCTTCTAATTCCATTTCATCAAGTACCGTGTTAAATTTAAGCAGATCGTTGTACATTGTTGAACCCAGGCGACATTATATCAATCTGAGTGTATGTTATAGAATTCTATCAAGTATCCTGTTGTTGTTATGTAATTAACAAAATAAATTATACATTACCTGCAGACGTTCGTATTCTTTTTGTTCACAGACTTGGAAATTTGAGCAAAGCATATCTCGATCTCTGCAATTTTCTTCTTTACGGACAAAAACAGATAATTCATTCTCTGAGACAACTTTCTTTTTAATCGTCTCTTGTTAGCGTTCCTGATAAAGCTTCTATACAAGTAAACGAAATGATTATTAGATCTTAATAGGGACACATATTGTACCACTGAAATCAGAAGCACCAGAAAAAGTGAATTAAAGAATTCATATGTACATAGATCGTTAACGTGTAAACGTACTTGTTACAAGGCTTCATTCGCTTGAGCAAACAGTTCATTACTCGAGCATAATCAGTACTTTGATCAGGAACAGCCTAATATCATTATTTAATATCTGCGACAACGGACTTGCATGCTGCATTGACAATGTTTCCTTCTCAATGTTATACATTAACAAATGACTAGATACCCCAAGAAGAATGATAAATATGCGAGGATTATAATTTGTCGGAAATATTTTTCGGCGGGCCACCGAACCGTTTGGTCAGTTGAATTATCCGTTCTGCCTCGCGTATTCCGCTTAGTCTCGCGCCGTGCACGGTGCTATAATGACCCGGTATCGTTGCTTCTCCAGCGAACAGAAGTATTGGAGGAATCGGCTCGCACGTGCCTGAAACGACGAGAATATCTCAATCAATAAATCCGTTCGCACCTATGTACCCTTCGTACGGGAGAGAACATTTATGTCGTGTAACGATTTGCTGCACGCAATATAATCTTTTTCATCGAAAATATACCCCTCATACGAACCTGGCAATGGGCTCGCCAAGTCACATTGATGGCCGACAGTGCTGTCCATGCTCATGTAACTGTAAGCCCCCGCAAAGTGTTGGTCCATGCACCATTTGCTTCGCAGCAGATTTGCAGGGTATGGCAAGGTAGGATCGCCGGTGAACTGACGAAGCACGCGCGTTATCGATTCCACGACTTCTTCGTCCGTGCATAATTCCATATCCGCCGCTTCTCGGCCGCATATCCACGCGCAAAGTACATGCTGCGAGCAGGAGAGTTCCTCGATGTTCGAGACACCTGCGACATACGGATTGCTTGTTGGGTAATAT
Source organism: Priocnemis perturbator (assembly GCA_963942575.1). Lineage (NCBI taxonomy): Eukaryota > Metazoa > Arthropoda > Insecta > Hymenoptera > Pompilidae > Priocnemis > Priocnemis perturbator. The sequence goes on from OZ012652.1 coordinate 8,627,726, forward strand.
GAATCAGGTATTTGTCATCAGTCGTTCGTCGCGAAAAATCAAAGATATCACTCGTTATGGAGTGCATCTTAACACTTAAAATTTCTTCGCTTGGCGCCGGCACCACTAACTCTGTTACTTCGCTTGTCGCCGACTGTTTTATGAAGTTTTTGGATACTTTGCGCGCGCCACCACTGTGGTGTCACCGGCCGTCAGGCAATACTTTGCGAATGTCACCACTGTGGTGTCGCCGGCCGTCAGGCAATACTTTGCGAATGTCACCACTGTGATGTCGCCGAACGGCATAGTGTTAAGTAACTCTACCGCTCATGACTGTTTTCACGAACCTTTGACCCAGTCACACCTGTCCGCAAGCTCATCAGCGGACCAGGCCAGCTTGATACCACCCTCTTTCCACACCCAAAACGGCCTCGCGTACTCGAGGAAGATTTTATTCACATATCCGTATCCAAGTTTGCCGATCGCTTCGACTTTCTCTGCCGGCAGTGCCGGGCAAAAAAGTTTGTCGTGCTGATGCTTCAGAACGCCGAGCGACACTGTGACAATCACGTAGTCCGCCGGAAACTCTTCCCCGTCGCAGCATTTGACAACGGCACGCGGACAAGAGTCACTTATGGCACCCCAGCGTACGCAACTCACCGGTTTGCTGTATCTATGAAGAATCAGACGAATATTGAGACATCGTGTCCTTCGACTAACAACTATGGACCGCCAGTTGCTAACTTGACATCGGTAGTACGGTTTCCAGCGGCTCGAGTTACGCGTACTACGATTTTAATGGTACAGTCTGCGCACGATATACTCTACCGTGATTCGACTTAATATTGCACAAGCCTGTACTTGAAATTTGCTAGTCGCGTAACTGGGGGCACTGGTGACTGGGAACCGTAGGCTTGCCAGTTGCCCAACCCCAACTAGCGGTCCATACTTATGTAATCAAACATCGGGACCACGTCTGATGGGTCGAGATTAGTCTTCAACAAAACCGTCACCGTCGATCGTACATCGTCCGGAAATGAACAATTTGCCGGGTGGCAAATGGGGAGACTGGGAGAAACTAATTGATCGTGTGACGTAATTGATGATCGAACGTACTTGATGGCGCAAGTGGGCAAGTCGCGTAGCAATGGTGCGAGGACGCCGACATATCCCAAGGGAACTCTGACATTGCCACCGGGAATCTCGATGTAGCTCCCGAACTGATCGGCCGAGACAAGAGAAAGATCGTCGCCACAGCGACACCTCACGCAATTTGTCATGCCGTACATCACCCTGGCTGCGTCATACCTGAGGAAACACCACTTCTTTATCCGCGAGCCCGGTTTTCGCTGTGCAGTGACGTAACGTGCGTCTTCGACTAGGTCCCATAGAAGTGTGCGCGCAGTATGTACGAATAAGCATATTTATCCCTTACGGTGCGTCGCGAATCACGAGAATCGATTCTCTGTAAAAGAAATAAAAAAAAAAAAGATGGGAACGAAAGGATCGATTGTTTCGGCGCAAACAACCGAGTTGAAGATTAGTAAACGCTGCAGATTCTCTTAAGGTATCACTAGCGCTGGGTGCCGTATCAAGAAGGGGCTTCATTATTTGTTTTCAATTGCGTCAGAAATTTCTTACGGCCCTGATTCAATCCATGCAGACATTCCGTATACATATGTGCACACTAGTATACTTGGCAATAATGCATACTAGCGTTTGTACCGCAGTTCAGGCTGAACACAAGCACTCAATTTACAATTTTATATTCACCATTTTTTTTCTCCTGAACTAGACGGTGAAAAGTCTTTTTTTTTCTTTTAAAATGTTCCTCGAATGTCAATCTATAACCTGGAATTTTTTCAAAAAAAATTTAATAGCCGTTTTTGAGTTATTATCAAAAAACCGTTTTATTGTGATCATTACCATTGCTTTAGATGGAGAAAACGCTAAACTTTAATTGTTAATACCTCGAGTTCTAGATGGTGGATCAAGTTCATTTATAAGAAAAAAATGGTTATTTTTTAAAAATCTTAAATTTAAGTCCGGTTTAAAAAAAAGTTTAATAAAAGTGATTCAGCGCTAGTAATACCTTAAAAATCCAAACGAAAGAATGAATTTTTTGGAGTAAAGAATTGAGCTCGGGATTGGTGAACGCTGCAAATTTCGCAGCGGACGCGTGCGCTGAAAGGTGCGTGCGCGCGGCTTTACATCACCAGCGAATAAGGTCGTCGGTTGCGAGCTGGGCAACTGTACCGTTGCTCCTCCGGGAAATTGTGCAGCTCCTGCTGAATTCTGACGCCCATGAAATTCAGCAACGTACCGTGGGCACGACCGCAGCCCAGGGAGAAGAGCGCCGACGCCTGTTGCTCGATGTGCCGGAACGTGTGGTAGGCGGTGATGCTGACCGGCAGATCGATCGCCCGGCCGTCGCTGGTGCAGAAGAGGCCTCGGCTCGTGTCGGGCCGGAAGAGCGGCGACTTCAGCAGGCCCTCCTGCGCAGCCAGCGTGAACACCGGATTCGCCACGCAGCCGCCTTCGATCCACGTCGCGCCCATTTCCGCAACCACGTCGCCTAACCAACAAGAATGAATGCGACCACCCGGTCTACAAAACACAAATCAAGAGCTTCGGTTAATCACGATATTTTCCTTCGATTCGGCGCCGCTGCGTGTCGCGCTCGGCCAAGAGTTCGTCCGAGGCCCTGTTCGCCGGTTTCCAGCCGTTACCGGGACGTACGCTACGCGTGTCTTCGAGGAATCTCTTCAGAGACAGAAAATTCAGAGTTCCCGTAAGGTTTCCGAGTAATGGCGTTTTCAAGCGATACGCAGTTAGAGTTAGCTAGGTACCAAGCACTCAGCTTCCTCGAAGACACGAGGGAGGAATGAATGCTCCTAAATGCGTAGACTTTTAGCTATGCTTAACTATCGGGCGAACGAATTGGCAAAGAGAAATCTGATGGTCTCAGCCAGCGAACGTTAGAAGCTAGATCGTCGATGCGATCCAGAATGTTACGCCGAACGAAATAGGAAGTGTTATACCTATCCGTTGCCTCCAGTACCGTGAAATTTTGCAGACCACATTGGGCCAGCCGATGCGCTGCAGAAAGACCAGCCATTCCAGCTCCGATTATGACAACGGTCGGTTCCGGTTTGCACGGATCCAACATGCAAGGGTCCAGCTGGCAGGACTCGAACTTCACCACCTTCGAGCATGACGCGGCTAGATCTTTCTTGCCGCTTGTAGCACTTTTATCCGATGACAATAGTCTGCAATAAAGGCAATTATCTTTATCTGGACTCCTGTCGCACGACTGACATTACGTCGCGAATTTCGTCAAAATTTAGCGCACCCCGGCGAGAAAAATTTCCATTGGCCAAGGACAATGTTAGGTATGACCTACCTTATGAGAATTCGCGGAAAGCTGAAAAATCGCACCCTGGCCCTCCTAAAGAGCATCTCATCGGGTGCAAACGACAGGAACTGGTGAATTTGTCATGAAGGCGAGAATGCCTAATCCAAAACCAATTTAGATGTCAAAAAGGTTGGCGTCTTGTTGGCAAACGTTGCTATGATCAGAACGTGCCATTTGTAAAACAAACTAGTCCCGTCACTTTGACACTCTATTGTCCGCGTCTTAATTATCACGATCTTTCGCAGACTTTACCTTGTGACGCCCGTTTTATAGACCCTGTTGTCCGTTTCTTATTTTAACACCTCAACACCGAAAAAGCATCCTCACCAGGTAACGTAAACGTAAAGTTTTATTCTGTACATTAAGTTGGTATAGCGAAAAGGTGCCATACAGTACTGTCGTCAATATTTCGCGATCAGCTGTCGAGCGTGTAGAAGTTGTTACTTTGGCGCATTAAGCGCATTGTCTTTCTTTTTTCACCCGAACCTTTGTCCGGTCGAACGACGAGAGCTCCGATCAAGTGCAATCCCATAAATATATTGAAAGATCGAGTTAGTGCAATATTTGCTCCTGGAACATTCATCCCGCCTCTTTCTGGGAACGTGCGATTTTTGTAGATGCAGCTTCAAATCTTACTGCCGCAGGACATCGAGCTCTGTACGATTCCTACGACATTCTTCAACATCGACGAAGAACCATTTCGTTCGACGAGAGGAATGAAAGGACGGCAAGAAACTCGAGATTTCTACTCGGACTATACACCTTATTCTATATTAAGTGAACATATACAAATACAATATAATACATATGCATTTTTGGTCAAATAAGTACTTCCTCGGTCGCGTCTGTGCAAAAAAAAAGTGTAGATAATGAAAAGGAGGCATATTTCTACTCTTTCTCGCTGCACCTTATGCGTCAAACATTTACATAAAATCTAAGAGAACAATAAAATAAAGAAGCCTAAAGGAGCCATGCGATAATTGTAACAATACGAGCCGGCGAACAGTAGTCTCCGCGTCAATACTGTTAACATACGACAGCCTGTCAGAACTGACTTTCTTTTGAGGCTTCGAACCTCCGCTCGAGTCTATGCACTAACATTACAGTACACTATCGACGCCCCCTTCACGACCGTCCGCCGCGAAAAAGAGACAGGCAAGACTCGATGGAATACTTCAACGTCATAGCGAAAGTATTGATAACGTCTAATTGACATCTAAGTCCACTTAAGATATCTTCTGCGAGGAAACCTTTGTCTCAAGATTCAAGTTCTCTATTCTGGACGCTATATCGTCGGATACTTTCATGTTCGACTCTATCGAATTCTCCTGCGACGACGGCTGCCTCGGCAGTAATATCTCTGTCGTTTGTTCAGTTATTTCGTTCCACGCGAACGCGAGGTCCTTCTCCTCGGACAGCCGGCTGCACACGACGAATCGTACGATCAGCTTCTCCTTGAACGTCGCCGCGATAACGTAGATCCTCTTTCGCTCTGTCAAGCGCGCGAGTAGTTCCTTGGTCAGGCTGTCGTCGCCCTGCAATTGATAGCGACATCTCTCTCAAGACTCGGTCGTCGATAATGTCGATTAAATCGAATACGATCCAATCTGTGCGGATTCCGTGTTATGCGTGATGACATTGTATGAAACGGTGATTTTTAATAAATTTAATCAATAAGTAGAATTGATAGCGACATCTCTCTCAAGACTCGATCGTCGATAATGTCGATTAAATCGAATACGATCCAATCTGTGCGGATTCCGTGTCATGCGTGATGACATTGTATGAAACGGTGATTTTTAATAAATTTAATCAATCAGTAGACTTGTCTAATTGTGAGCAAAAAAAGCACAAGAACGTGAAATTTTTGTGCACGACGGTATGAAATGTGGAGACATATTTGTTACTTTTACCTTTAATCGAAAACAGATCAGCCCCATACTGACGTCTGTAACTATTTCAAATCTGTCGTCTGAGAGGACGAATTGCTCGAATAATCGTGCCAACTTGATGGTGTGTCGGATGTGCTGCTGAAGACCGTCCACTCCGTACAGACGCAAAACAAACCATAGTTTTAATGACCGAAAACGGCGGCCCAGAGGTATCTGCCAGTTCTGATGGAATCAAATTGAACAGGTTAGAAGCTCGTCACTAATTATTCGGCACACAGTGCGACTTCGAAGTTCGAATGAACATAAAACAAACATTGATAAAACGGCGTGCGCAGCTTTTCATATTTCACGCTAGGGGCGCGTTTGCCGGAAGTTGGTAGTTGGCCGACCTTTATCATTAGTCGAGCCCGCGCGCAAGAGGCGGCGCCACCGATTTTAGCGCCGTTTTAAATATTCGTTAATGTCATAACTGAGCGTAGTGTATAAATTTACCCTCGTAACTCTTTCACAAATTTGTACATTAAGTCGTGATTACAACAGAACAGGACAATGGAAACAGAAAACGAGTGAAAATGCAGCGTGAAAATGATGAATTAAACATTAGACTGTAGGAAACATTGGTCTAAACTAATACAGTACCCTATAATCAGGTGCGAGGCCTTGCTTATCGTGTTTCAAGTAAATTCTATCGACATTGAATGCATCAATGAGCATCGTTGAATCTTTCACCCTGTAATCAAGAATATAATGAAAAATAAATGAACATGTAACAATACCTTACGCACTGTGGTGCACAATTAAAAAGTAAAATTGCGAATGGCCTGGGATACGTACCATAATGCTGAACAGTCGAAGTTCACGAGTAGCCATTTGTGCGGATTAAAATTGAAGGAGTCTGCGTGCTGGACGCCAGACATTAAATGTCGGAACTCGGGGCAGACAAAGGCAGCACCTTATGCGAAACATTATATCGTAGCATGAAATCGCATTTGAACCGATCGGGAGTGTGTGACCAGTAGCACTAACCAGCATACGCGGCGTCAACGTGAAGCCACAGATCGAATTCCTTGCACACCGCTCCAAGTTCGTTGAGGTTGTCAAACGCACACGTGCCGGTGGTCCCTAGAGTGGCCACCATGTAACAGGGAATCAGTCCGCTTTCGAGATCCTTCTCAACGGCCTTTCTGAGTGCATCGCCGCGCAAACTGCACTTGCGATCTGTCTGTAAAAATTTCATCGGCACCGCGCCCAGAAGGCCTGCCTTCTCCACAGACGAGTTCGACTGATCTGTGAAAAAATTGAGCATCGATGTTCGAGTAAGCATATGCAGAAATACTGTTTTGAAATTGGTGTTACTTTTGCTTCAAAAGTTTTTTATTCAACGTTCCGTTGAAAGTCGAAAGCTTTTATGATATCGCTTACCAGACGTATAGGCAACTAATTTCGATCTAATGACACCCTCGTCCCAGTCAGGATGAAGGGTTTTGACACGCCGAGTCGTCTGTTCCTTTGCGGCTAGTAAGCAGACCAGTGTTGTTTCACTGGCGGAGCCCTAAAAACAGGAAAAAAAGCATTATATGATAAAATGGATTTTCCACGTATTCACAGCGACGAGGCAGAGAAATGTGTACCGAAGTATTATAAGTGTAATATATCAATAGGGGTGTTGATAATGTAAAAATAAAAAGCACTGTACTGATTTCTCTGTGAAAGTGTTCCGGTAACGTGTCAATTAGGTCATACGAAATTATGAAGGAACATTATTTGCTATAATAGTGACTAAGTACAATGCATATATATATATATACACACACACATGTTCTGTGGTCACTTTATGCACGCGTATGTATCAACTACAAGAATCTGTTACTTTTGTGGAGTAATTAAAACAATTAAAATCTACAGAAGATTGTCACTAAAAATGTGAGTCGTTACATGGCTCGTTGGTCTAGGGGCATGATTCTCGCTTAGGGTGCGAGAGGTCCCGGGTTCAAATCCCGGACGAGCCCGTTTTTTTTTCTCTCATGTTACAACGGAGTACATCGTAAGATAACGGGGACTACTTTTCCCTTTACTTTCTGTATTATCTTCACTATTGCGTTTCGGTCAGGATCATAAGAATACATAAAAATGTTTAGACAGTTTCATTTATAGAAAAACATACGTAGTATACGAACAGAGGCGAACGTACATTTAAATATCACTGAGTCAATTAATGATAATGAAACGTTCTTTTTCGACGGCATTGAGCATATTAAATGATGAACATAACTGTAACGAAGAAAACTGCTTGCCCTTATTGAAAACGGAAGTGAAAGGTTCCGCATATTCAAGGACAATGCAACTACCGCTTATTAACCTTGACACAACGCATTCTGGATAAGGAAGAACGTGGCGGGAAATGGAAGTTACGGATACATTTGCTCACGATCAATCAGATCAAAGTGTGTTGTACATATAAACTTACATACGTTCTAATTAACACGTACTAGCTAATCGATAGCGATTAAAGAGCAGCTATTAAAAATTGCCGTGAACTTGCTTCACAAGCCAATATTCTAAATATCCAAATACTGTACTCCTCGATCGAGAAGCGTGCGCCGTCATATAATACCGTTAACTTATCATTCGGAATTTATCTTACCTACTTCGGACAAGTATCTACCGCGGACGTTTGGACGTGAGAAAAATGTACTACGTAACAAATCACAGTTATCTATGTAATACCAGTACGCTCTTACGTCAATTTCGTTAGACAATTGCTAATCACACTTGTAACAATGGTATTTCTTCTTTTTAGATTTACTCAATTATAAATCCACCGTCTTCCCTCAAATATCGTCTCACTCTTTGCACATCGATATACGTACTTCCGTAAGAGCCGGGCAAAGATTTTGGACGTAAGAAAATGTGAAAGGGCACGACTCACTTGTATGACACCGCCGCCGGGTCCGTCGGAGCAGTTGAGAAATTCGTCGGGCAGTCCTAACAATTTTCCGAGCCAATTCATCATGACAACTTCTAGTTCGGTGCAGGCCGGCGAGCAAATCCAGGAAAAGCCAAGGCATCCCAGTCCGGCGCTCAACAGTTCGCCGACGACTGCAGGGTAGGAGTTGGCAGTCGGATAGTAAGCATGGAAATGCGGCGAGGACCAGTGAGTTATCTGAGAAAGATGGTTTAAGAATGGTGTCAAATGTGAATATAATTGTCGTGTTTTCTAATACGCTCGCGAGCAAATGTGTAATTTCGTCAGTATCGGCTCTCACGATTTCATCGTTTGATGACTGATAAACCTGTGGGGCTGCCATTCTCGGTTCTAGGTAAAAGATCGAACATACCCCTGGCAAGATGATCGTCTCGAAATCCTTGAGCAGGTCTTGCCACTTCTCCGCCTTTTGAGGAGCCTCCTTCGGCACCAGCACGTTTAGATATCCAGGTTTTACGTCCGGAAGTACGTTTCGGTCCCTAATATTGTCCGTGTACTCTGCCAGGAAGTCAATGGCGGCCTTGCCGAACTCCGTGAATTCCCCCGTATCCATCGTATCACAGAATATAGATCTGCCGGTTTCACGTATTCGATCGAACTAGCCTTTTTTCTGGGAAGCATAAAAATTGATTCACTTTTTTTCTTCAATTTTGATACATCTTTCTTATTCTCGTCAACCTGCTTTCGTTGACAAGAGTCGACGGTGTATAAGGTGTCGAGGAACGATGTGTAATGCTAATGTGATCGATAAAGATATCGGAATTTAGCGAGCGAACACGCGTCAGTGACACGTTACGGTATGTATCGAAATCAATCAATTCTTCTGCGCATTGAGCAATTATTTAATTGATACTTCACTGATCACTTCTCCGAGTTCGCGCGAGCGTATCTACATACATAAGTCATCAGTTTCGAAGATAACAGCCACGATTCGATGGATCCTTCTTTAAAGGCGTGCATTAGTAACGATGAGCAATATAGGCGTTATCTGCTACGATCGAAAGTTTCGAACGACAGATTATAATTCGATTTCCTTATTACTCACGATTTATTGAAAGTACGCGTGTACACCCGCACACATATATTTGACGTACACGTAAAATCGAGATCACCACTTCTTTCACTTTCTTCGCTTAACGTCACTCACCGAGTCGAAGCTTTCCTTAATTAACAAATCCGTACGCTTAGCCAACGCCACCGTACATTTTCCCTAGATCACTTTCACACAGATTACTGACACCCGCAAAATGAAATGAACAGGACGAGATTCGTTGACGTTCTGATTGTGAGTGAAATATTCGACGCCGTAGGTCGTTGCCTGCCTAATCACTGGTCGTTTCACGGCAGGCCGAGTGGATCGAGTCGAATGTTTGACAAACAAGAAGCGAAGCGCTTATTTCAGCTGGATCGAGATGGCCCCTTCGAGGCGTCGGCGGCGTCGATCCAGAAATGTCAATCGACGAAGATGAGACGAAAATCTCGGCGAGCCTCGAACCGTGTGCCTGTCGATTCGGGAACGATCGTCGGAAGAGTGACGCCACGCGAGCTCTGACACGCAAAGTTAAATGCCTCTGTGACATAGAAAACTTTCACCGGCTTTCTCCCTAATTATGCCAAAATATTGACTGCCAGGTGCCGGCTAGGAGGCCAGTGAAAGGGTCCTATTTCGAGAAAGTACGCGTCTCGAGGACGCGCTTTTAACTTCTGGCCGATTACCAGCGAACACCTCTCGGTGATCGTTGGAGATCGATGGTTCGTGCGGATAAGTACGATGTTTTCGTAGAACGTTCAGTGAACTTTAGGAAGCTTTACGTTCGACAATTGCGATTGTTCTTCGGCGCTGACGGTCTGTCTGACAAATTGTTCAGATGATGTGACGAAGAAAAGAGACTTTCGAAAGACAGTAATAATGGTAGCGAAGAAAGGGACACGTGTGAAACTGAAACAATTGAACGTTCATGTTATCGTGGCGGGTTATAAAAAGCAACCGAAGTTCTATTTCTATCATTCTTCTTGCGCACATCCTATGCGCGAAATTATTCTTGTATGAAACGAAAGGGATGAATTGTACAGAATAGCTATACGGTGTATATCGAAATTGTCGAAGGCTGTTTATGCACCTCAAATGATCCAAAGATAAATAATGTGAATCGTTTAGCGCCTATAATGGCATTAGCAATATTTAACGAAAATTTGATGCGGAAGTCGGAGAGTTGTATCGCGACCTCGTGTAGTTTAAAAATCCGAATAACAAAGCGAGACATCAATGCGTCTGATCAAACATTATCAGCTGGGCGAACTTTCACATGGCAAGAAAAGACACGAAAAAAACAAAGTCGTCGCATTGAAGCGGTTAATTACAGTTTAGATTAGAGTCTAGACATCGCAAACACACGGCTCCGCAAGCTTTCACAATAGCAACATTTATACGGACAGAAGACTATCTTGAGATACGCACAATAAGAATGTGCTAGTATACGATTTTAGTTGCAACCGAACAGATCCAGCCCACAAAGACACGGAAGCGCAAGCATTAGAGAGTACGGGCCACTTTAACACGCCTCGTTCGACCTCAATCATCCTTCAGCATCTGCCGATAAATAAACTTCCCCACGATCACGCGCAATGCCATGGTCTTAATCGACTGAACATACAGCAACAATGACGACAACGCCGACACGTCGGTACGGCAACAATAAAGTCAAGGCACGAACGCAAACATGAACGTGACGTCTGGAATATATGAAAGGAAGCCCGCGCGACCCAATTGTACTATCGAGACTTACGCTACGTACGTCGTACGTGGCCGGTTCATCGACACTGTCGATTCCGTTTTTCCTCGCCGACAAAATATCGGCGAGGTGGCGGAAACGTAGTTGCTCGGAACGTCGACCTTGGAATCATTACGAGCGGCCGGAAGACATGCGCTCGACCGTGACAATCTCTCTGTTCTTCGAGGGGAAAAAAAGTATTAGAAGAGGAAGCGGCGCGATCTCACTGTGTCACATTGTCGTCACTGATTTCTTAATTATCCTAGTTCACGGTGCTGCTTTTCTCATGTACAACTGGACGCGAATCGTAATCGGTCTCAACGCGCGTGCGACGTGGGCAGAAAGATTTTTAATCATAACTTTCAGCCGATAAAGCACGCAACCGGCTGTCCTTGATCGAAGAACAACATTGTTCCTCATTTTCAACGTGCGCGTGTTATCTTTATGCGCCGAAAAACTGACCCTCTACAATCCCGATCGATTCCGCCGGCGACGGACCGTACGCTCTCGTTCCGCAAAGATTTTCGGCAACAGTATCGGAGTTTTTCGGCTGAAAACTTTCCCTTACTTTCTAGCAAACGCTGGTGGCTTCGCGCAATTTTTCGACGTCAAATCGGACGTCGCACGTGCACGGCACGCTAGCGACGTGGCAAGAAACTATGAAATGAGGTCTGCCCGACGAACAACATGCATCGCGACCTGCACGATTTACCATGATTTACGTGGCAACCCTCCTCCTCTCCCTTCCCTCGAAAATGATCTACCACTACCTGGGTCCTCTAATGACAAAACCGCGCCAAAATCGCTGCAACAACTTAGATTCTGTTTTCCTTCGCGGTTGACTCAAGTTGAAGCAACCGGCGCGGCTCGGCGAGCTGCACTCCGGCGAACACGTGTGCAAACAGTCGAGCGAGACGAGTCGCATGAGGAACAGACTAAACACGATGCTCGGCGGAATTGATATCGGGCGAAGAAGCCTCGATGACGCCCTCGCGACCGGCGACACGTGATTTACCTTGACGGCGAGCAGGCCTAGGCGTCCGACGGTCCACAATCGGGTAGAATCGGTTAGGCGCGGTAGTGACGGCCGCCGAAGCGACACGCAACGATATTTTTTTTTTCCCTCCCCCCCCTCTGGCTGCGAGCTCGTGTCAACCGAGAGAACTTGTTTCACACTGTGCGACGAGCGGCGCGCAACCCTCTCCTTTATATATCCTCGGCTCGAACCGCCACTGTTTTTCGTCCATCCAATCTAAGATGGCCGAGCGGGAGACGGAATCGGAGAAAAAGAGAAAGAGACCGAGCGGACGCCGACGCGACGGGCGACACTTCCAGCTCGCGCCTCTTTCACCCGCACTTTTTCTTCCTACTCTTCGACAACGTCATTGTTATTACCGATGACCTTGCCCGAGATAGAAGGTCCGATACAAGCAATTTTTGACCCGCTACTGACAATTACGATTACGATTCGACTTACGTGTCCGATTTGCCCGTTATTTGCCCCCACCGCCCAGCATCCCCCCCAGCAAACCTCCTTCTACCTCCCTTTCTCTCCCCTTTTTCACCACCGATCCGCGTCGACTTCGTCGGGCGGTCGCGTGAATCGTTGAAGAGTGCCAGTTCGATGAATTTTCGATTTTCGTCAATCGAGTGATCGAAGACCTATCTGCAACGGTGGGCTGTAATCACTCATCTATGTACGTATCTACACTGGATCCAACACAGCACACGGAAACATGTGCCGAGTTGAGCCTGTGTGACGGCCGCCATGTTTAGAGACCCCGAATCTCACTTAATTATGCCGACTGTTGCGAGTCACCGAATGACGAGGGTATATCCAGGTGAGGGTATATTTGAGGTGAGGATTTTCAGTGATGCATGTACTACGCGTTATGCTTGAATCGCCAGCTACAACCTGAGTATTCGAGGTTTCTAAACATCTCGTAAAGTTTACGTACAATAGTGACGAGTATTGATAAATGTTAAAAAAAAAAAAGCGCAATTGCAAAAGTGGTGTAACAGGGAGATAGTACTCGGTACGCCGAGTACGCCATGCAATATTGTCCACTACCATTTTTCTCTACCATCATTTAAAAAAGTGTTATATAGCCGTCCCAATTGGCAGAATCACCCTGTATAGATCGGTGGCTACGATTCTCGCACCACTCGAGATCTTCCCATCGTTTAACTTTAGCCTTCATTTTCTCCGTTTTTGCGTTAAACTTGCGTTAGCCCACTGTCGCCGTGAGTTCGACAATCGTGAGGACACGGTGACGAACGATGGAACCTTGATGTCGGTAAGAGTAAAAGTCGTAAGGAACAGCCGTTACGATGGGAGTGAGTGTCTGTGAGGGACACTTTTTGCAAAACTGCCTTATGCATCATTTTTTCGATCTATACTGAAAAATCGCATTCAACAACATCGCCGAACTGGCGCGCTTCGTTCGTATCGTTAGATCATAATAATCATGATTCGAAAACTTCCACGTGTGCCGTTCGGCAAATATAAAAGCACGTGTGTTTTTAACAGACGTCAATAGCGCCAGAATGAGTCCTTTTTCTAAGATAATCTCGTTCGTAGAATGTTCGGAGAACACTACAAACATCCGTTACCGCATACGTCACCGAAAAAGGTAATCAACGTACATGTACATACATATCAAACCGACGCATACTGTATTTCGTTTACATTTACCTAAGATAGCGAAATTACACAAAAGGGCGCATGCGGTGTTTTCGACTGCGGGATATGAATATTATGGATTCAGTCTATGCTTCTATACTGTCTCGGCGATTTTGACCGTGGTCCGACGAAAAGTCAAAAGACTAAAAATTTGGGATTTTTCACCAATTTCGTGTCGCATTGATTTATATTACAACGTACCCTCATACCCACTGACCACGATTTCAGAAACAGACAGAGCGTGCGACAACTAGCATAAGAATAACTCATCACAACGTTCTATTATGCCCGTTCCTCTTTTCTCTTCGTCGCGCATTATATCAGAATGTTTAAGTGACAATGTTATTGCATACCGTAGAGCGTAGAATGATACAACCGTCCGCGATTATTAGCGATGGAAGCCTCACGAAATTGACGCTGATCATTTTCCCCGTCACTGTCAAGATCACCGATTCCAGTGGTCGCGCTCCAAGAGACGCTTGTCAATGGAAATTTATTCACGATTGTTACTGTCAAGTACAAGGAGAAGTTGGCAGCCGGGGCGTTTCTCGGAAGACCGCAGTCATAAGTTTCGTACCGTGATAACCTGGCACTTCGTTATCGCGATCGTCGTTCGACTCGCAAAAATAATATAGAGTTTTCTTGATTTTGCAAGTGAGCTGAGGTGTACCTCTCCGCGAGCGCATGACGCACAAAAACAGCACAGCTAAGTAATTCCTCGGGAGCCAAAACATCATGTCATCTGAAATGATATCGCGTCGATGTGTCGGCGAGTTAAGAGCGCCGATTTTCTCCTCAAATGCCTTGAAGCTTGTCGAGAGTCTCACTTATACCTTTGGAGCTCAGCACGCTTTCATTGGCAAGTCTACTGTTACGATGTATTCGCATGTTCGTGGAAGAACCTTTACCCATTCCTTTTATTGGAAAAATTTCGAAATGCGTACATCATCCAACAGATTTCAAGTTAACGTATTTTAACGCTTATACGGTACAATTTAAATTATCTCATTATCTTCATAGATTATCATTCATTCATCCTTCCTCTCAAATCGATGTTTTCCGAAACAAAGAGCAAATTTTAGCCTCGAACATCGTAAAATCTGTAATCTCCGTTTTCCGCGAACAGTTATCTCTTTGTGTCAACCAGCACACACTCCTTCAACAATATTCGATATTTTTCATATTGATATCTTCTGCAATGAGGCTGCCCATTGTCACTGACCACGTGAGATGGGACTTAATTAATTCATATACGACACACAACCACCTGGGCCAATACAATACCGACCGTGACGAAGAACAATGAATGAACAGACGCACATATCACTGAAAGCGACCTGGCATATCAATATCGACCGCAATAACGAACCGTGAATGAATAACGTTGCACGAACGCACGTTACCCTAGGTTTCTGCACGGTTCGTCCGTCTTACATGCCTAATCTACAAACGGCACTGTTTCAATATACTTATTTCCTTCTTTTCGTTGATAAAATAAATATCCATAATATATGATACATAGGACGTACACGTATGAAAGGGCATCATAAGTGATGAACGGAAAAAAAATAAATCTTCCAACGGGCTCGTCCGGGATTTGAACCCGGGACCTCTCGCACCCGAAGCGAGAATCATACCCCTAGACCAACGAGCCACTTGCGAGCTTCTTCTTTTTAACAGTATAGATAGTGTCCGTGAGAAAGTGATTATTTTATTGTACATATATGTGAATATTTAGCAAAATCACAAGGTTCCGCATCATGCCTCGCGGCGGCATTTTCCGTAGTCGGATAACATGGTCCAATACTTATGTTCTGCCTCAATAGGTTAATTGATTTTCGTTCTTTTCATCAGCCTCATTGCGATAACTCAATGTGAGCAGTTCTCTGAAACACAATTTTTTGTACGACACTCACCCTGTGTGAGCAGTAAGTCATGTCGGAGAACCCCTGTTCAAACTAGGTTGCGGCTAATTGGGCTTCGCGCAAGGCCCACCATTTTGACAGAACTTTAAGAAAGGTGTGGAAGAATTCATAACAATCAATTTCTTTTACATTGCGTCGGTCAATTACCTGAATAATGGTACAAACATCAAGTTCTTCCATTTTGTTAATACTCCAAATGTTAGATTCGGATGTATAGCAAGCTCATCGAAATATGGAAATTGGTAGAGAATTGAAATACTAGTAACGAATCAAGCACTTGCACTCCCTCCGTTGCCAAGCTACAAATATCAATAACTCATTCCCGGATTAATTGTTGTTATCATTGAGGAGAGTTGCAACGTGCATGGGTAATGCGACAAACAAATATATACGTACGTATAATGCGTATAATGACATACTTCGAGACTCTGTCAGCGAAGCAAATAGTTATAATCATCAATTGTCGTACTACTATAACGAACAGGGAACGTATAATATGTATTGTTTGATGTGCACGCATTTGACCGATTTATTCACCACAATTGCACGGATAACGCATGCTTTGCAGTAACATTACGTTGATGAAGTATTTTCAATTAGAATGATTGTGTAAAGTGAATCTACGATTAGATGCTCTTTCAGTACGCGCTGTCTCTTTACCGTGTACATATTTAATACGTTACAAAGGCAATGGAAAATTGTACCTCTATTGCGAGGCTGCCATTGAAACGTACGGCTATTCGTTTCTCATCTTACGTAATTATAACAATTTTCTGGAAAGACATAAAATGAATCTTGTGAGACGGTAGAAGACTAGTGTTTTTTACGATACACATCGTTTTTTTCCTTTCCGTCAAATGCCGTTCGTCGAAGTAACGTGAATATTTACGTAATGGCACGGGACACTAGCGATATAAGAAATACGACCATGAAAGTGGCGATTGTCATGGTCAACTCTCTTAAAGACTTCCTTACTACAGGCGATCGAAAATCGATCCATTCATTTCGCGCAATGTGCAGCGTGTGTATGTATATATACATATATACATATATATATATATATGTACATATATACTCGATGCATTTGACAGTGAAAAAAAAATGCATCAGACCAATCTATCTTGATTTCGAGACTCACGTAATATGTAGAAGGGATGCAATGGTCAACGTAATTTTTCGTTTAACAATCGTACAAAATGTCAAACCCATAACCAATCGCAGCGAAGCTCGTATTCGCACAAGTGTGTGAGTAAGCAGACTCATACAGCCAAGTCGTCACAGCGTGTGTGTTTCTCTTGAGCCAGGCCTCGCACTTACTTTGTATTCGGCGGAATATATTTTGCACAGCATTTCTTCGCGTGACAAACCATTTTATAAGGTAACACAGAATTATATCATCGACGAAAACAAGTGTCCGTTGTCTATGGCTTCGGATATTTTCCGATCCATTTTAATAATACGCTGGACATAATATTAACCCCTTGGCCTAGACGGTATCTGCCAATTCCGCGTGCCATAGTAAACAGGAAAGTCGATCGCGCGCCGTGCCATTCAGTTCTTCAGACTTTCAGACTCATGGTTTTCGTTTATGACACAAATGCTTTACCAGGAGTCAGATTCGTGATTTTCGTTTATGACACAAATTCTTTACCACGTGTCGGACTCGTAGTTTTCGTTTATGACACAAATTCTTTACCACGAGTTAAACTCGTGGTTTTTGTTTATGACACAAATTCTTTACCACGAGTCAGACTCGTGGTTAGAGGCCAAAGGGTTAAACAGTATAGATGAATTAAAAGTGTCTTGAATTTTTTGATGACTTAATCTTGGTAAGACGCCATTATATAAAAGCTGTGAAATATATGGGGGCGTAGCTCAGATCGTAAGGTGCTCGCTTAGCTAAAATCTGTATAATGGGGAACCTATAATAAACAATATTAAAAAAGAAAAAAAAAAAACACTTGCTCGCTTAGCATGCGAGAGGTACCTGGATCGATGCCCGGCGCCTCCAGAATTACAAATATTTTTTTCTCCTTTCTTTACCATTTTGAAATATGTAATCCGATATATACATTATTATCTTTCTTCTAGCGTCGTAGTTCTTAATAGAAAAGTAGTTTCAGTGGGCGGTATTCATAGTCATAAGACTTAAGACCGTCTTAAGTTTTCATTTAGAGAGCGTCATTGGTTAACACTGTCTTTTAGATGGTCTAAGTCTTAAGACTATGAATAGCACCCAATGAAGCAAGTGTGATTTATCCAAAATATGCATCATTGCAAGATGGCTTCCCAAACACGACCAATCATCGATTGAAAGTTATTCCGTAAAATCAGTCTCCATGTTACGAAATAACAGTGTTCCAGTGAAGTCTAAAGTAATCGATTTCACGTTAGCAGCCGCCTGCACGACGGAGATTGAAATGTATTAGGCTTAAGTTCGATTGTATGAATTATATAACAGGTTTTCACACATCCTGGATAATAATAATATTGTCGACAGTATTTACATGTTACAGCAACTGTGTACACGCTGTCGTTGAGATGGCGCCACTGTATAAATATTGTATTGTTTTGATAATCAAGGAGTACATTAAAACATCGGATCTCTCGGTGGCGAACCTCTAATCTGCAAATGTTATGTCTGAGGCGTATGAGTCGTCAGCTCATTGTTTTCTCAGGAAATATGACGATATCACTCGATTTTGTAGTTAACATATTCTTGCCTCCGCGCGCCTGTTTATAGGCCTCAAATATTGAACGTCGTGGAAAGATTTGTACAATAACCGACGATCTTTCCGGGGAAGAAGTCGCGGGATGTGAATCTGATTGATTTGATTTTGAATTTGTTTATTGGGCCCTACGAAAATATATGAAAAATCTTAATAAACAAAGACAGGTACATATTGCATATTTTTTTTCATAATAGGCCGAGAATATGTACACACGCACTTATGTTCGAAACTTTATGGATTAACCCATACTTATTCGTATCTTATCTTTGATAGACGTTCTTTTTGCTGTTGTAAGAGATGAAAGGGGTGGCATAAAAAGCATCTGTTTAAGGAAAAAATTAACTAATACAATCAAAACAACAGCAACAATGATAGACTAATAACAATAATAATAACTAGGTGAGGGGTGGGCGTTATGTACAGTGGCATCGTGAATCTGCCGCGTCCGATACTGAAACGAAAGCGAGCTATAAGTACATTTATTTTAATGTGGCATTCACTGGCGCCGTGGCTTAGTTGGTTAAAGCGCCTGTCTAGTAAACAGGAGATCGAGGGTTCGAATCCCTCCGGGGCCTTTGTGGTCGGACAAAGATATTTTTTTGTTCACTCTTCTTAACAATAAGATTTCTAGAAAAATTATTCTTTTCTTCACATGCGACATATTAGCGCACCGACGGATAATGTCATGCCTCTCGCCTTTCGTATTCATAGCTAAAGCACGCAGATCTACGAAACTGCGGTTCAGTGCATTTCAATATCGACATCGAGTCGTAGTACATACTGCGGAGAGCGAGAGGCGGTAGAGAAAAATTGAACGGAAACATTGAGCGCAGAGCAGAGTCGGCAAAGTTGGCCCCTTGACCGGTAATTGACTAGAATGGCACGAAGAAGGGGATATTCGGGTCACAAGTGGGAATTTGGAGTCGTCGTCAGGCCGTGGTACTTTTATCGGCATTTGTTTCACGCTCGTAGTAGTCTCTTTTCTTTGAAGCTTACGGGAGATCGAGCTCTGAATTTAATATCTTTGAACTGTTTGTAGCTTATTATGGAATGCAATCGACTTGAAACAATATCTCTTACAAGGGCAAAAGGCGAACAATATACGAACGCGCACAAGAATATTTTATTGAATTTAACAACGTGTCTAAAATTGCAGTAAAATTTGTGCATTTCGCCCTATTCTGACGGCAAATGTAACCCGATTGTTGTCCATTTATAAAAATGATTCAACGATTCTCTCGCCACGCACGACAGCACGCGGAAAATCTGTCAGCCAGGATTCTCTTTGTTTACTGTTTCTTCCATTCGCTCCAATGTCTAGCATATCTATAATCCTCGGAAAATTTATTGATGTATTATTGCTCCTTAAGTAAGAGACGAATGAAAGATAAAAGAATATCTTTATGATGCTGTAGGTAAACAATTGTATTGTTCGAAACATAATCCTTGTGCTTACATCTGTACTAATGGTACTGGAACGTGCGCATGCATGCTGACCCAATTAACAATTATCTAGAGGGTATACCAATATATTAATCGTTTCTTTTACTTATCTTACCTTCGAACATAAATGAGACGATATATGGAATATATATTCATATATAAAAAACATTTGTTTTCTTCCAATCTGGTAAGACTACATATTTGTCAGTGGAATTTTTGCCATCATCGTTACCCACCTCTCCCCTCTCATAACAGATATTGTGGTGTTCGCATAAAATTGTTCCACTATAATAAATTACAGAGGGAGTGACCCCCGCCGGGGTGGTGGTGGTGGGTGCAGGGGGGTCAATATTCTCCAAAATCAATTTTCAAAATACACCCCGCTCCCCCCACCAACCATCATGAGTGCATCCATCACCCCCACCCCGCTTAATTCCGGGATTTTTTATGCTTCCTAGACTACCCCCGCACTACCACCCTCCCGCCTCCTTCCTCTCTCCTTCCTTTATATATTTTACAAGGAAAAATTTACCTGAAAAAACATTATATTTGTATTGTATTATGATCCGACTAATGTCGGATCTGCAAAAAATTATGTTATAGACTCATCAATTGTTCCCCTCCACGGAAATCTTTAGTAAAAGGCGAAAGATTTATACGTGTGTTGAAGGGAAACCAGAGTAATTTAACCACGTTTTGGCTAGGCAGGTATACACTGTGAGACTCATTTTCTATAGCGGGAAACGTCGCCACCTACCGGACGCTCCTAAAAGTATACCTGAGGAACACATTCATTCCCGCCACCTGCCTCCCGGCATAACTCGTATCACGGCACATTTATGACTTGTGTCCTAACACAATTCGTCAGCCGACAAATTGTTATAACGAAATAAGTTAAATATTCTAAAGCTACCAACTTAAAAATTATTCAATCTACTTTAGCTGACGTAAATACACTGAAATTCGTAGTTATCGAATACATAATATATATATTTTCTAGACGTTCTATTATACCTTGGAAAGAGCATTCTGCGAATAGCAGTATGTGCAGTTCATCTTATGCAAGAAAGACTTTCAAGTTGGAGCTTTTCTTCCAACGCCGGTCCTTGCGTCAGAAGCATACATAAGATCTTTCGTCAGCTCGAAGTTGTATGAGAAAAGAGAAAGAAAATGATATGTACCCGGAGTGCCGAGAACGACAAACTATAGTCGTACCGTTTTAACCTCGGAATCGAGAGGGAGAGAGAGAGAAAAATTGCTTCTTTCGGAAAAATGCACCATATCTTTATACATAACGACCGTTGACTTCGATTCGAGATAAGAAGACGTAGTTGTGACGGAATGCACTTAAAGATAGGACACAGCTAGCTTTTACATTATCATTCGGTTTGGGCCGTCTGAGGTTTGCGTGGCGTGACTATTAACTGGGGGCAATCCGTGTTTTATATTCTATGCGTTGTGGATGTGTTATGAATTATGAGTTCTGTTTAGCCAATTTCGTGTTGCTGCACGTCTCGCGGAGTAAATGTACTTCATCGTTGCGGAAAATTGAAGCAGCGCTCGTAGTGGCGAGAAAGCGAATTGCTGTCAATGAATTTAGTAGAACTTTTCACCGTAAGGAGCCCTGTCGTGCGATGCCGTCCCCCGTCGATAACGTGTGACATCGACACCACACTATCCTGACCGATAATATTACACACGATCAAATGTTAACTAAATTGATGTGTATACGAATATATAAACACGTATGACGTTATAATCATGAACGCATCAGAAATAATTTAGTCCAAGTTATCCGTATCCAACAAACTGTACACGGTATCCTCGTAACTATATAGCCAGTCTTCAAATATTCTAAAATTTGTTCAAACATGCATGAGAACTATTAACATCGTTCTAAGTTCTAAGGCATCGGCAGATAATCTTCGCGTAACAATAATCTTGAAACGAAACAAATCAATTTTCTTAAGGATCGTCACTTTCTTGTATTGTGAAACGATATACAGCTGGAGGAATCGCTTGACCATATAACAGCCGATAATTCCATCCGATATTTTCTACGTACAAAAATTGAATCTATGCCAAAAGCCGACAGTCGTACCAAACTTCGCATCGTAAAGTTGACAAAACTCTTGATCAGCGCGACAAAATACGAGAAGCACTGTTCAGATGGACGGTAATGTTTAAATGCGCAACAGCACAACCAATTAACAGTTTGTTCGCGAGGCAGCGAGACGTACACGCAAGGAAATACGAGAAAATGTGCGAAGATCAACAGGATCGGCGTAGATTAACAACGGCGCGATCTTCAAAGCGGAAGGTCGTGCATAGAGACGAACTCGCTGAGCAGCTTGGTGCTCATACCTGTGGCAGGGGTAGTGAGGGCTCCGACGATTGAAAAAGGGACAGCCGATAACTAAGCGAAAGGTAGATGAAATGGAGGTTCGTTTGCCCCTGCAAGAGTCACTCCGCCCTCATCGATCCCCACCTTCCAGCTTTCCCGCAGACATCTCCTCTTCCTCTCTGTCTTCCACCCTCACTCTTCTATCTCCCTTTTCTCCTTTTTCGCCCTTTTCCTTTTCTCGCTCTTCCCACTCTATTTCAGCCCGCATCTCGATTCTTTTCATGATCAGCTTCACTTCGTCACACCTTCGCTCACGAGACCTTCCCCTCTGTCATCCCGCGCTTCATTCCTCTCTTTCACAATATTCGCACCATTTGCGATCCGCACCGCTGTTTATTCATTTTCCTACCTCGCTCTCCGTATACTTTGGACGTTTCCTTTCTCCCGCTATTCGTTATACAACACATACCTGTTTCTATCCCTCCGTCTCTCCCATCACATCCTCCCTCCTTCACTCTCTGGCCTACTCTCTTATTCTCTTTCCGATAACTCACATTCACTCCTACTTTCTTTCGTTCTCATTCCATCCATATCTATTGGTTTCTCTGTCGCTTCTTCGCACATATACAAATACTCTTATCCACCCAACCTCGAATTCGCGGATGCACTTGTAAGAGAAGAGCCCGCGCGCGTTCTCTCTCTTTCTCTCTTCCACCCCCGTGTACTAGCATCGCAAAGAAGTACAATTTCGTGAGAAAAAAGAGCCCGGCGAAAAATCAATGCCAGCCGATGATTGGCCGTGACGTTAGAAGATGCTGACGCTATTGGTTGCAACCTGGTCACGGGGCGTGGCGGAAAGATGAGCTCTCGCTATATCATCGCTTATATTGATCCTACACGCGGCACCGCAAGTGCACACCGACACTGGCGCCTAAGCGTGGGTGCTTGCCGGGCTCTGCACCCCCACACACACACACACACACACACACACACCTACGGTCGTGCCACCCGCGTGTGCGCGCACGTGCCTGTACGTGTGTGTACGTTGCGATGTCGATGCATTCTATGCATTTGCGTGTTTACATAATGGATACCGAAGAGCGAACGTTCGAATGCGCACACGACGCACCCGAGCAAGTTATATCTGCGTTCCGCGTCGCGTTAAAATTACCCCGCGAGCCGGAACGCGGCTAATCTAATTCGATTCGACGCGACGCCACGGAGAGAAGCTTTTTTCGCGCGCACTCTCGCTCGCTCCGATCCTTCGCTCTGCGCTGACACTGTTCAGATTAATTGCGATAAGGAATTCAACGCAGGCTCTTCTGTTTCTGCGCCGGCGGTAGGTGGTAGTGAACGGTGTCAGTTGAGCATCTTTTATGCAGGAGCCAGGCACGCACGATTAACTGTTTTGAGTTGGAAATATTAGAGTGGAGTTTGAACAGCTCTAATATTGAAGTTTGCATAGGGCCGCGTGCCTGTGTACGCTCATCCGTGAGGATTGTGCTATTTTTCTATCTAAGCACCGTGTTACCCAGTCATACTTCCTGCTTCCTGTTTACCGGCTCCAAATGCTGTGCACGTCTGCGCAACTTTAGCAATTATTAATTTAGGCACTGTTGTTTTTCTGGGTGAAGAAGAATCTCAGCGACGAACGTGAACGCACGAGAACCTTCGACTCAGCTTCAATGGGGAACGCTGAGCACTTCTTCAATGCGCGTGACAAATTTAGTCGACGTTAAAGAATAAACTTCGTTATGTCGAAGGACTGGTGGATTGATGGTCTAATTGTAAGAGCAGAGGCGGTGAGCCCTCATGATTAATTGATTTCCTCGAAATTCACGTAATAATGAATGTCACGTACATTTGGGTTAATATCGTTAGTTGGATCGTCGCCAGCATGCCCATCTATATAAGAACTAATCCGAGAATTGGAATTTTGCATGCCCACGTGGAACGTATTCTTGAGCTAGCGGACATTCACATTTCTACCGCTCCTATTGCCAAACGCGGTCATTCATATGATTAACGCCGAAACGGCGCCCGGCAAAACAAATGAAATTAGGCAAAGTGAATAGTGACATTTCATGCATAATCTTCCAAGCCCTAAGAAGCGTTTGCAACACGAATACGGTTATAATTGTTTGCGATCACATTTGCTACGAATTTCGTGCAACGCGGAATGTGCTCCCAGGTCATAGACGTACGGTGGTCTAAGCGTCTACCGTGCTGCATATGACCGACCACCCTGCGTATAGAAGCCTGATGATTCTACTTCCACTTCCGGATCAGCCCGAAAATGACGCAGACTGTACGGAAGATCGCGCACTCGGACGACACCATGTACATTGATTTCGACCATGTGTGCCTTAGTCACGGTGGCATATGGCTAAGTCATGAAGCCACTAGGTGGTCCGCAATATATTACTCTACCTGTCGCCATCTATGCCTTACGGAGGGTAGCGCTCGTGGCTATTTGTATGACAACAGGGGCTGCTTTTTATATTCTCGCAGCGACAGTCTGCGATCACCTGCGATTCACGTACGTTGTACGCCCTACGCCTGGCACGAGTGGCACGAGTGGGCACGTCCAATAGCCCTCGGTCAATGACGACTTCGCATTATGACGTAAAGTCAATAGCAACGTACCTTCACTCATTATGTCTTCAAATTAGCACAAGCCATACAGTGTTGTATAAATACCACTTGAGGTAGCGCATTATTTTGCACATAAATTTGCTCAAAAAACCGATTTATCCTCGTCACCTTTCTAATCACCATTATTTCGCTGTTTCATTCGAGCGAGTTTTCAGTCGAAATAAGAGGCCGGCCATCGGCTGGTAGTGCTGGTACGGAAGACAGGAAAATTCGCTTGACGGAACAATGTGTCGGTGCGGTGGAAGAAGCATAAGGGCGATTGGCCAGGATCATCGGTTAATCCGGAAGACAGGCGACCGCATGGAAGACAAATGAAGCGAAGTGCGGAGCCACCTGCTTCGGCGAGTCAGCGTTAAGTGCGCATACCCTCGCACTTCGCACTAAATATTCGTCGGACTCCCAACGTTCGCGGCGATCGCGCCAATTGGCCAATTGGCCGATCGCCAAATGAAATGTATAACCGATATAAGACCTTCCCGCGGAGTGTCCCGGACCTGCACCCTTGCAAACACGAGCTTCTGCGCACGGTCATTTGTCGGGGTCGGGGGCTGCGAAGTTGCGAAGTCGATGCTTCCCTCCCTCGATCATCGATAAGTGCTAGAAGGGACTCACACAGCCATCCCTCCGATCGTTGTTGGCCAACGCTTTTTGGAGACACCTAGCGTTAGTTTCGGTGTCAGAGGAATTTTGTTCAATTATGATCCAAGAATTTTGGTCAGTCGCCATTTTTGACTCATGGCAAATTGAGCGCGATCTTAAACGTGAATCGATCGTCAAACGTACGATATTATTACTTTACATATGTACTACATTTATTTATATTTCATCAATTAGAATTTTCTTTCGCGTGTCACGTTTTCAGTTATTCAGCGCGAAAGTTCGGTCGAGTGGTACGGTACGGTTAAATCGAATACGGGAAATAATGGAATATCGGTATCTGTGCAAAAGGCTCGACGATGCTGTAACAGATAGTATTCATATTCATTGAATGTTGACGGCGATTCTCCGATTCTGCTCAAGTCATTTGACAGATGGGGTCATAGTAATCCACCATTATCGTTACCAGTGATCTACCCTCGATTCCTGAAGAAAGGCTCTTCAAAGCGTTAGGCTTAGTGGATGTCACTGAGTATGGCTTCGATTCTACAGTCATGAGCAATTGAATATATTACTCCACGTGACCCTGAACATTGCGGGAATAAATAATGGAAACCGTTGAGTCACGCGCTAACTTCGCAGTGAGGTAAAATTACTTTTCCTAAAACTAAAATGCGAGGTGCGGATTAATTCGATTTGGAAGAACTTCTTATTCTTAGAAGGTTTGAAACGTTGGCTTGTTTAAAATAGGGATTATAAAATATTCAGCGTGACATTGCGCACTTATAATATTTAAAGTGACTATTTTTTGCTGTCTACTTTAATTTTTCGCGTGCGTCATAATGGACTTCTTATCTCAAACACAATTGGTTTTAATAACATTACCGAGGCAAACATTGAAGTTACAAATTCAATATTTGTCCCAAATCGTACTTATATTATAATTACGAGGTATGGTACGATTTTAGTGGACAAGTTAATCAGCTTTACCCCTGACAAATTTTCAACTACCTAATCAAAAACACGTTATTTACTTATGTCAATATTTGATTACATTAGTGGAATAAATGATCTTTCCTCTATGAAATAGAATCAAATATGTGTAAACAATAATATTAATTAATGATTCTTCTGTAACACGTATATGAGTACATTAATTGGCCCCTTATATTAACGCAGTTTTGCCGGTGTTTATCGTGATAAGCTTTATGTCGTAAGAACTAAGAAACACTGCGAGGAGATCGAATTTTCGAAAAACA
Source organism: Priocnemis perturbator (assembly GCA_963942575.1). Taxonomy (NCBI): domain Eukaryota; kingdom Metazoa; phylum Arthropoda; class Insecta; order Hymenoptera; family Pompilidae; genus Priocnemis; species Priocnemis perturbator. The sequence goes on from OZ012652.1 coordinate 8,654,407, forward strand.
AAGAATAACGCTATCCAAATACGTTCAATGATCCACGAGAAACCGCGTGCGATGGGACCAAGGATCGGTATCCTTGTATATGTACCACCAATGAATGAGGGGCTCTATCCCCTCGGGCTTTCTGCGTTTCGTCCTGCGAGGATTGTTCTGCCCTATTCAATAGTCGAGGGAGACGAAACGTTTAAATTATTCATAAACAGTCAAGTGCGTGTAAAATATAACCCACCATTACTCTCGACGTTACATGCCTGTATAATTCGATTTGACTCCTGCCACATTTTTCCTTCGGGCACGAGTGCAACACAATTAATATCACTGTGCTCTCTGTCGGAAATACTATTAGATTATATTATCTTACAACCGAGTAAGCTCATATACCATAAGGGATAACATGGTCGTTGGACAAACGCAGCTTTCGGAAGGACACTTCTCCGGCAAGTCTCTGTTACTGTTCGTTTGATTCAGCTGGCCTAAAAAAAGACGCCTGCTGCGGAGAGTGCCATCGATAATTGTCGGAAATGTTTTATTTTCGAAACGATAATGCTATTATTGGCTCTTAACTGCCGTAGATAATTGTGCGCGAGTATGTGTACGCTGTATATTGATCTGCATCGGTGACATTCTATCAGTTAAGCTACCCCAAGCTGGGCTAGTGATCTAATTTAATTGACACCCTAATAGCAAGCCTGTACGGCTGTTAGACTCCTCGGTATGGTCTTCATGGAGGGGAATGAAAATATAAGGGTGGTTAGCTTGGAGACGCATGGGGCGAAGACAATTGAATTTCATGGGGGTTTGCCCGTTTAACCAGATAATTGGTTTCTTCATGTTACTCAAATTACATAACTTTTCCTGCTCGGACTGTTTACACTTTTCTCCTCTTCGTTCTGGGACCGCTCAGAATTAGCAATATTCGTTTCTTTCATTCAAAATCCAAGCAAACGCGGACACGCGCATACGAATCCGCTCGGCCTTCCTCGGAATGGTCGGCACGATTTTTCTCAGTAATATAAATAACCAGAGCCGGATGTAGGGCCTTAAACCCTTCAGGCAAAAGGCCAAATATGCGCCCCCATTCGCTAAATGTTTCCCTATAACTAAGCAAATAGAACAATTTAAAAAAGAATAATATTAAAATTGATTAAATTTCACAACACAACGTTAACTTCATAATTTTTTATTCTAACGGGTCCAACATTTAAAATTGCACTTTCCTTGCTTCAACCGAAGCAAATTCATCGATTACTGACTCATAATTGATAATGTTGCTACATTTGTTTCGCTTTGTTAAGGGCTCACGCAACTCTTATACTTGACAGAACGACATTTTTGCGCCCCTCGTATTTTAAACTTGACGCAAGAGCCTCATTCGCCTCGCCCTTGATCCGGCTCTGTAAATAACATATCATATCCTTGATCTATACATGTTCGAAATCTGTGTAGATGAGATAGTTGTTCGCCGATTCTCTGCGCGATCTTCTTATAAAGTATGACACACTTCGGCAAACGAGTAGTAGAAAGAATATTTGAGACGCGGTAAAGACGTTGCCTAGGGGAAAAAGTGAATTCCAGCAGCGCAGGCTATTCTTTCGCGGCAAATAACGCGGGCCAAATGAATTCCACCTCCCCATTTTTCCACGCCGACGAACCGCCAAGACGAGGAGAACTGTACCACCCTGTTACGGCACGTTTATGAAGTGAATATTTTACTTTACGTCTTACGGGTTAAAAATGCTGACCCGTCGGCTAAGCTTTAAAAAAGTTCGCCAAGCGGAGGGATAAAGAGTAGCGCGGTTGATAAAAGTTTGCCGAACTTTTCCACCGGACGCACTGGCATTCGCGTTAAGCCACCGCGAAACCACCCTGTTTTCTCGATTAATAAACCTTCGTTATGACATTCCTCACGCCGCGCCGGCCCACCGACTACCGCGATTCGGTCAACATTTATTTTACGAGACGCGAGCTGATGCAGATGTCAGTTTAGCGTACTCCTTAATGTCACTTACAGCGACAACTTTCTTCGAGCCCTTCTGTGTACATAATTGAAACAGCGATGCAGCGGTAACATATTAAATTTATTTTTGTGCAAAATATACGTTTCCGAGGTATGAGTTTTAGATAGTTCGCTGTTCCGACTGACGCAATTTATGGTTGAACAAATTATGGAGATAAAAAAGAAGAAAAAAGTGTGGGAAAACGTATTCGAGCGTATTTCACAAGGCCCCGGAGGGATTCGAACCCTCGATCTCCTGTTTACTAGACAGGCGCTTTAACCAACTAAGCCACGGCGCCAGCTGATTTCACTATGTCTATAACGTGTCATATATTGCGCAATATATACAGCCACTGATATTAAATTTACTCTATATATTTAATCACACGTAAAACTGTTATTTTACGTTTATTCCAAGAAAATTCAAGAACGACTTGCCTTATAGATTTTCTGTTTGGACAGAATCGTAATAGTAAGTCTGAAGAACAGTCGTTTTTTCGCGATATTCTTGAAAAAGAAGGAAATTTTACGAATGTCGTAAAGTTCATCAGCCTGCGTACAGTGTACTCGATATAATGTAACCGAATGCGGGATCGATAAGCAACGTGCGATCGATCTGGCGCGAGAACCGTCAAGATTTATCGTCGATTCTCCTTGTGCACTTCCCAAACGATGGGCCGATGTTTTATAATTTGAAAACGGGACGTAGTTCAAAGGAGCCTTACCGACGTACAAATTAAAGGCGTAGCTGGGGGCAAAAGAGAGCTGGGCTCGTATTCCGACGATGCATATCGCATGCCTGCTTAGCGGCCTCATAATTCATAAACCTCCAGTTTGCTTCCCTCGATTTCATTAAATTCGCCATAAATATTGAAATCGGGATCTTCAGGAAGGACTTAACCGTATCCTGCGAGCGCGCGCGCGGTTTAATATAATTATGCACTATAATAGAGAGACTTAATATTCTCTTTATCAACGTATCAAATTATACCGTAAGTCGTAAGTAATGCTCATTTTTCTCGCTTCTCTTGCAACCGAGAATCGACCTCTCTGCAAATTGTCAAAACAACGCGACTGCCTAGACATTGAAATGGGCTGTTTGACAGTCCGCCAGAATTGTTGCTCATTCTTACGCATCGACGATCCATGAATTTCAATAAACGTCACGCGGAACCTCAGAATTCAAGACGATTTAAAAATGACCAAAAGTTTCCACCGACCAGAAGTTCGGGATCAAAGAAAACAATGTAACAGTTGAACACTATAAAGTGACTGCTGAGACACCGTACTATGTACTAATTATAAAAGTAAAGGGATGACACTGAAATGGCGGAACAATAATAAGACGCGAAAAGAAGATGAAACCACAGATTAGGGTGGATGAAGAGGAAAAGGACGAGGAAAGAGGCGAGAGTGTGGCGATACGAGGATATTATGAGCTACGATGAGGAAGCGAAGGAGCGGAAAATGAGAAGTGAATGACGGGAGGTAGCGCCAAGACCATAGAAAGAACAATAAAACGGTCAAGAAGTAAGATATGAAGGAAAGGGCAGTGACGTCGAAGCACGCGCGAGATGGGATAACGATAGGAAAAAGAGGAAGAAGAAAGCTGGGAAGAAGGGAAGAAGGGAAGAAAGAAGCATGACGCGCACGGACCTGTAGTTAAAGAGCAGGCTGTGTCGTGCCGTGCGTGAGGCACAGATATAGAGATAAATAGATAGGGAAAGAGACGGAGAGCGGGCGAGCGGGGAGAGAAAATGTGGGAGGAAGAGCCGTAAATTCTCGCGAATAGCATCAAGTAAAATATAGAGGTGGCTACGTTCTGCATATGTCATCCCTGCTCTTTCTCGCTCACTTTCCGAGCTGCAGAGACGACGGCGTCCTCGCCGCGACGGCACAGGCCCGTATTTTCTCAATGTATACGCGATTCTCTTTGCTTGTAACGTATGTACGTTAACGGGTGGAGAGAAAAAGTAAAATAGGAAGAGAGTTCGCCGCGGGAGAGGAAGGGGGAAAGAGTATGGGAAAGCAAATGGAGATGAAGCGGAGAGAGAGAGAGGGAGCAGATCGTGGAAACGTGTAGTAGACGAGAGACCGTATACTTGAAAGCACCGCTAGGAAGAACATTGGGAAGGACAGAACAAGATGTGAGAAGTAGACTTTCCATCGGAGCAGATGCTGCTGCGATGTACTCACAATCGGTTCGGAGCCGTAGGTATTCATTCTAAAGACATACAAGGTGGTCGCTGTATCTCTCTAATTGTACTCAAAGTTTCTGCAAAAAGAAGAAGAATCACTTGAAAATTCATTCATTCATTCTTCATTTCATATTTGCAACTGCACATTTTTTGTCGCGCACCCGATCATCCTAGTGAACATTTTCTTCGAAGGAAAAGCTTCGATTCTCATTCATTCGTTTGTAATAAATCCGACTGCCCAGTCCCGGCCCAATCTTAAGGCCTTAAGAAAGGTAGCTTGAAAATAAGAGTACCTATACACACACACAAACGCACCGCCATTGTACACTGATAAGCGTGCATAAAGGTCGAAAAAGCCTTCTTGAAAGTTGAACGAGGCGCGGGCGAAATAAGGCGATGATAAATCGGCACGTGCCGCGCGGAAAACATAAGAATAAAGAATTCTTTTTTCGTGCACCGGCATAATACAGATATCCCAACGGGAACAAGGGAATAATTTTTCATTAACGCGGCGGGCGAGATGGTGAGAAGGACGGAATCTGCGAGAGAGAGAAAATCGGTGTTGCGGAAAGTGGGGAGAGGGGGGGGGGGGGGGTAACAGAGAAGATAGAACCCGTGCCGATCGTCAGGGCTTGGGAATTGAGTCTTACGGCCATGCAAAATGGCGAGGGCTGAGCGTGGTAAGCTCGAAAAGCTCGAAAAGCCCGAAAGAGAGTGTCACGTTTCCATGGTAACCCCGGTGGGGGTGAACTCCGCCTCTGGAGTCGCCGCGGCGTCGGTTCGATATCCTCTCGTGCTCTCGTCTCTTCCCTCGCTCCGACCGCTCCAACGTCAATGTGCTCCACATTTCACCGACCCGAAGCCCGTCAGACCGTGCCCATCGACGATTTTTCGCATCGAGCGCCGGCTACCGGTATCAGCTCGCTTCGCCGTTACCTGCTACACGCAAACATTTCTCTCATTACAGCCGAAAGAGGAACCTGCGTGGCTGATGGGTGACTTTCGAAGAATCTCGTAACTTTCACAATCAGTACCTGCGAACTCGCGGAGGAAGAGTACACGGTAGACGCTGTGTAACGTGAGTTCTTACGACGCGCCAAAGATATTGCGACTACTGTTTTTCTTGAAAAGATATTTCGAATACGTTCTTTTTGAATCGACTTCGTATATATGCGGTTTATTGTTGAAACACTGTAGAGCGTAACGTGTCGACCGCGTTACACGGGATTCTACTGTAGATCGATGATTATGAGACGTATTTGCGTTGAGGGATGGGAGGAAGGGAGTATAAGCAGCAGCGAAGATCCTTGGCTCCGGCGAAGTCTCGAAATCGAGAGCGCGTAGGAAGTTTGAAGTTGCGAGCAGGCGGATGGGAGTCAGCGTTGATGTTCGCGCGGGCTGAAAAGGCGCGTAAAAACTGAAGTTGTCGATATTCCCGAGCGGGCGAGTGCTGGCTGTGACGGTAGTCCGAGGTCGAGGAACGTGGGTTTAATTTCGTTGAGTGCATCCAACGGGTGATCCACCGGGTCGCCATGCCCGCGCGAACACACTTTCGCAGACGCACACAGGCACAGACACACGGCCACATAGACGAGGACGGCAGAAGGCCGCATGTGCACACGCGCTACTAAATAACACGCACAGAGGTAGGTCTCGTAGCAGTGATTCACCTAGGTACAATAAAAATATGTCTCGCTCTCCAGCTCCGGCCAGAATCAACCCCTGTCGACTGTGGGGGAGGAGTACGAGGACGAGGAGGAGGAGGAGGAGGAGAAGGAGGAGGAGGAGGAGGAGGTGATGGGAGGGTTCGAAGAAGGGCGAACGCGGGACGGATGTGGGAGGATAGCGAGGGTGAGCTTAAAGCACCCTCGCACACGCCTGACGCTAGCGGGGGAGATAGGTTGGACTTGGGGCCAGACCAGCCCGTGGCCGCCATTATTGACCATCGGTCTTGATTAGCGCGATACCACCCTGTCCTATCCCTTCCGCAGCCTGCCACGTCCCTGAAAATCCATCAGACTCTTTCCTCTTCTTACGCCTTTCGAGCGTCACTTCGTTCTCGCTCTTCACCTGCCGCCTTACCCTCTTTGCGCCTCGCGGATATTTCTATTCGCGCAAGACAATGTCCGCGTGCGGCTGTCAAGGCGTTACGTCTTTGATTCTTCGCACACTTACGGTTCGCACAGTCTTTTGAACATTACATTTTCTGTTACGTACCATCTATGCGACGAACCTTGTCGAGACGAAGTTGCAGAGCGGATACTCTCGCGTTCTTCGACAATGATGAAGAAAGCTCAGCAGCCACGATCGTCGTACCGCAAATCATTCGGAAATCTTGTACAAGGACTTCACCCCTCCCCCGAGCCTCCCCACTAGGCCTCTTCGGTCTCGCACGAAGACGGAAACAGGCGGTTCCAAGGGCGCACGCGTATTCCTAGCCGGGTTCTCTCCCCCACCAGGGCAGAGTTGCCAGACTGTTTCGCGCGAGGCAGTCCGAGGCGGTCTCGGTGCCGATGGCCGACCGATGGTAGGGTGGAAATCTCTCTTTCGACGCACACCCACGCGAAGCGCTCCCAACGAAACGTCCACAGCCACTTCCACCTCTCTCTGTCCTTCCCCAACAGTCGCAGGCTCTCCCTCTCTTCGCGCGTTCATTCTCTTCTCCCCTTTCTTCTTTCTACCTCTCTTCATCTCACTCTCTATCGCACCCTCGTCGCGAGCGTCAAAGCCGGAACTCCGTTGATCCGAATCCATAGTCCCACGGCACCTGCTAATCAAATCGCACATTCCGACCTACGCGCCGGACGCCGGCGAGGTGTGCGTGGAGCCTCAGTACGGCGGATCCGTCGACGTCAGAAAAACGTCCGTTCGTCCGCGAAACTTTCGTCGGCGGCACGCGCATACGGACCGAGAGGAGGAGAGGACGGTGTGGGCAGTGTGCGCGGCGCCTCGAAGCAACGATCTTAGATTGGATACGTCGATGGGTCGGCGTTAGGCGTGCTCGGCGTCGTCAGTGTCGCGGCAGGATCAATTTTGCATGCCATCGAGTTCTCGGATCTCGGACGAACGGCGACGTTAACGGGCAGTGTCGAGCTCGAAACGGGTTTACCCAGTGGATCGACGAAAGTAGGAGAAAAAGGCCGTGGCAGAGAGTAGGTACGCTGGCAGGTCGAAGATCGCGATCCAACGGGAGCAGCAGCGGAATTCGGAGTTTCTTACCGGCCCGCGAGGACCTCGTCCCGAATCGCTGGAACGCGATAAGAAGATCCGCTGGAGGGCGAGGCGGCCGGCCCAACTAGACCCGGGGAACGGCAGAGAACTATCTCGCTGCTCGCCACGGCCCTCGGGCACCGGGCTTTTTTCCGCCTACGGCATTCGCCATTTACATCGGGCCCGGGCCCTTCGATTTACATCGACACGCGTGCAAAAACTCTCCAGCCGGCCGATGGCGATCGAAGAGGGACGTTCTCGTCGTTTATCGTGTCCGCCGGGAGACTGATCCGCTGGAGACTTTCGGGAGAGAGGAGGGATATTCTGCGGACGAGAATTCGTTGTGGCTCATAATATTCCGCTCACCATGAACGTGAAGAATCTCAGAAGATCATGGCTGAAGTTTCATCGACGGGTGTCCAAAGTCGCCGCGCGCCAACGAAGATTCTCCGTTTGACTCGTCTCGAACAGCAGACAACGGACGCGCTTGCTAAGCGAGAAACAGCGGTCCGCTGAGACGTGTACGTTGACCCGGCGAATGTATCTGCGTGCGAGAGCTGTCCGAGGAACAGAACTGCCTCTGATACGTGCTGCTCGAGGAGCGATTCGTCCGGCGCGGCGGTAAAAAAGAAAGAATCGGCTTCGATCTTAGACTAATATACCCAAGGTTATGGTCGAGATTAACTGAGAGCCAGCCGCGAGCGGGCCGATAAGGAGTGGACCGTCGCCGTCGCCGCCGAAAGGAAAGACGCGAGTGCGCGGCAGGCTTCAAGCCCGCTCGGACCCTGCCGTCTCGTCCAGCGAAACGTGTCGTCCTCGCCCTCCTCCGCGCTCTTCGCGTCGAGTGCTCCGCTCTGCCAGATTCCGGATACAATTGACAGTCGAGATATTCGACGCTGTGGTCGGCAGTGCGGTTCGCCAAGTGACGTTTCTCGGCACACTTATTCGGCAAGCGTTTGCAGGGAACACCATTTCTACGGTCGGCGGGACAACGTGTGAAGAAGGATTAGTGTGATCGGGGATCGAGTTGTTGTATCCGGTAAAAGGCTCTGCACGTTGCTTGTTGTGCGCGTCGACGCGCTCGGCCACGGTGATCGTGCTTGTTACGCTGGACTCGGGCTACAAGTGGAACGCACTTTTCGAGGACGTGAGTAAAGATGTCTGTAAGAAACGAGGCACAACACTCGAGCCTCGCTTCATTTAACTCTGCCGTACGATTCATATCGCGCGTTCGATTCATTAATACACCTTGACGACGTCCATCCGTGTTACGGTGACGGTGCTTACAAACAAGACATTTCACGTTTAGTAATCGTATAGACTGTGCTTGTAAACAGCTCTTTAATCGCTGATAACCAGAACGGACGCACACAGTCTAAGCGTGCTCATTCCGCGACAGTTTGTCGAACTTGGTGAGCTGGATGCCAGTATCAGGGCATTGTCAATTATATCGGTGCCAGTGTAATTGATCGTCCCGTCGGCGTCGCGTCGTCGTGTCAAGTTTCGATGACGTTCCAGGGAGCGACGAAAAGATTGGAGAATTCGAGGGTAGCGAGTTCGAAAAGTGCCGAGCACCGATAAGTAAGTCTGTGCAGTGACTATTGGCCGACGAGAATCTTGAAATACTGTGAGAGGTGCTGAAAGTGTGCTCGAAGATTACGGCGAACCTTTGTACGATCGCACGATAAATGAGAGAGAAAATCGGAACGGTGCACGTTACTGCAAATGCGTCCCAAGGAATACATTGCCTCACGGAGACTCGAAAGAGGAAAGCGCGAGGAAAATCCTGACGTGCGAACTGCGAGAAGTGTACTCCGCCCGTCTCTTCCACGTTCACGTGCCGCAGAAGAAACTTACAGACGCATCAGAGAAGAAAGAAAAAGTGAAACAGATCGTGGAACCGGTCACGTAGACACTGTCACGCGAGTTCGGTGCAACATTGACGTCGGCGGTGTGACTTATTCAGTGTTATTACAAGTGGTATTGGAACTCGCGAAATTCCGTGGGAAAGAGCTCAGGAGAAGCTAGCGACGAGCATCGTCGCAAGACTCACTCTATCATACCGTAATTTCAGTATTACCTCGATTAACAACAACCCCTGACGCTCTGAACGCATCCTCCAACCAACTGACCTAAGCATTCTCCACACTCTTTCCCCAATCCACAAACATTCCCAACAAAACATCAACAGAGAAGCCGCTCGCATTCCTGGCCGAGATTTTCAACCTATCCACAAACCGCAGACTCTTTCGTCCGCACCGAGCAACCTGGACCGCCCGTGCCGCTGAGACGCGAGGCAATGTAATCCTTGGTGAAGAATGAACATACGCATACGCGTCTAGACTCTAAACTCTAGACCACTGAGATCGGCGTTGGAAAGAAAGGCGCTCGGGCCGGCGCGGCTCGGGCCGGCGCGGCAGGCTGTTCTGACGTGGCTGGCCTCCCTTGCTCTTATACTGGAGCTGTACCTGCCTTACGCACCACTGCCGGGGGGCGGCGGAATCCTCCCGGCGGTGAACAGCGGGGCTGGATCGGGCGGCTGTCGTCCGGTCCTCCTTGGCGGCGTCGACCTGTCCATGTCGGCGGCAGTCCAGCAGCCGGTTCCGAGCGGCGGTCCGCCTCCGCACGGCGCGCTCCATCATCCGGCCGGTGGACTGGCCCTGCCGCCGGTGATGATGCCGCGGCCACCGCCTGCCACCCAGATGCCGCCCCTCGGCCCGTCACTGACCCCGGCGCACCAAGAGCCCGCCGACCTCGCCGACGGACCACCCAACCCGGACGTTCTGCTGGCCCTGCTCGCGCGGAACAAGAACTTGGAAGGTAAGTCTCCGCACGCCGCTCATTCCTTCCTTGCTTCCTTTCCGCCACTTTCTTTCTTTACACTCTAGTCTCCTCTGTTCTTTGTGTCGTCAGAGTAATTTTGAGGGATAGTACGGTGAGGTTGCTGTGATTCGACCACGCGACTTTGGTGCAGTGTTGTTAGGAAGATATTAGTCATCAATTTCAATCAATGGGCTGTTTTGAAGGGAGTTGTAATATAGTGTTTGTATTCCGACTAATGATCCAATAGAATTAAGCATATTTAAAGAGTAATAGAAAAACGAACGTAGTTGTCGTCGCCTTCATTCAATCAGTAAAGTTGCCATTGTTGGACTTTAGACAAATTTCATTTGATTTTTATTTATTTCATTTATGGGTATATACCCATTTTACACTATAAATTAATTATACAGATAAAATATAATATAATAATAATAATAATAATAATAACAATAATAAAAACGCAAAACTTTATAAAATACTAAGAATGTTATAAAATTCTTCCCATGATTATTTCGGTCCAATGATGGAGATTCGTTGGTGGTCCATTGACAGCAACTCTGCCGAAGTATTGCGGATATCTTAATATCCGAATGTTGTTACTCGAATAATTTAATATTTGAATATCATATCCAAACATCCATTATCTGAATACCCGAACATCCGATCAGCGTGTCTCACTTTGTAACACAGCAATTCGAAACGTCGTTCGGCAAATTAATTCGCCGGCAAAAGAGCGCGACGCACCAAGTGCAGAGCACACTGGTTTATTCCGAAACTGAAGCGCGTAGCGAAAATTATCGCTATCTCGCCAAGATGGTGCACATCCGCAGATACACACGTTGTTTTCGTATAGCGTCTTCTTTGAGTTACGTCTGTCCGCCTCCTTATCAAATACTTTACAATTTGTCAGCCTGTTCGGCTAGTCGCTCGGGGCAAGATTCTGCCATGAATTCTAACCGATGCTTTCGGTGCTTCTTTTCGGGTCTTTTCTTTCGTTATCAGATCAAGAATCAAAAAGAATCGTCACCTGTGCGTCACTGTCGTCGATGACCAATTTGACTGAAGCAACGAAAATGAAGAACGACCCGGCTATGTGCAATGGACAGACCGAATGTCGAAACAATCATGTATGTCGCAAGTGCTACCGCTTCGCAATCGTCGAGGTATTCCTCAGATACTGGAGAGGAGTAGCCTCGATGATGCCGCTATCGCTCGTTCTTTGGCACTTATCAGGTCAAGTTAAAATTTTTGTGCCACATTACGCGAACGGTGGCGACTTCCAGATAACAGCTCTTGATCCAAATGTTCGATAAGATTAACTCGCTCAACGGGGCCATGTCATTATCGCATTTGGGCCATTGCCTCATTGTTCTTTCTCTCCTATACTCTAGCGCGACAACGTTTTACGCTCGACGAATATGTAATATTGTTTGTGCGCCGAACACTTTCGTTACGGCGGCAGCAAATATTCAATTATAATATAAGTCTGAATCTGTGCGCAGTACTGTTGCCGATGTGTTCTAAATGACTTTATAGAATTCTGCACAATGCTCACGTTTTCCGGAATCTTTCTTCTCAAGCAATAGTTTATCGATATTGTTTGGCTCAGTTTAATTTGAAGAACAAACATGTGGTGCGAAGCCAACAACCTGCATCCTGTCGACCGATTTTGACTGTGTGCTTCGGACAAGTGGAATACTCAATTTAACGAGCGATTCCTGAGTTAAATGGGGCCTAGACGCGATTTGCCGTGATCTCAAGCTAACAGAGGCTTCAAGCACCTGTTCATACATATCGAATACATATACGCACGTAAATCGTCAAATAGCGTACTATCAGATTATATTTGTTTCTTGATACTTCAACCAAAGTCTGCAAAAAAAGTCTCATCGTTACAAAGAACAAATTAGTATGAGCAGAAGTAGTTTGAGTAGTGTTTTGCACATCTTGCATTTTCTTTCGATTTTGGCTTCGTCTGCTTACTCATTCGTTTACTACTAATTTATCTACTCCCTAATGATACATCGCTGCTGTCCCCTCGAATCTCTCAGAACATTTCCGTGCTGGTCCTTTCTTCAGCGACGCGTTCCCGATTTGCACGGCATGCCTGTTCTTTGAGTTATTCATTCGGTCGATCTCGGTGAGTGGAGCAAGGTCGAGAAGTTCCTCAATTATGACCGCGGGCGGCTGACAGGCAGGCGGCAGCCTCTCTTCTCAAGCCGCAAATATCTAATTATTATTTATTGTTCCTCCAACCCATACGCGCCGTTCTTAACCCATACGCGCCGCAGGACGTTTTAATCCGATCGTTCACATGTTCAATTCGAGTAAAGTATGAAACGTAGTGCAAACATGTGCAATTAATCGTTGCTGGAGTTCAGTACGAATTTTAACAAAAATAGAACGTGATACTCCACTAGCGTTTCGACGAATGGCGTGTGCAATTTCGAAAACCCGAGTTTAACACTAGAACTACCAAGGGGTAAAAATGACTTGTTTCACATTTTGCTACATTGAAGGCTCACACTTAAGTGACCTTACGTTCTGAAATTTTTCTTTACTTTCACGTATCAATGATGTACGTATTTCAATAAAAGGCAAGAAAAATGTTCAGAAATAAGATGTCGACCATCAGCCTTCATTATAGCAAAATGTCATACGAGTCATTTTGGGTGCTAGGTACAGTTCTATGTTCTAGTGTTAATGCGAAACAAGTTTTCCGTGATGCAGGAATTAAATGTAAGAAAGGGAACAGGGTGGGATGGGTGAAGGCTGTTAACATCAACGTGTGCTACTCTTGGTCAACAGCGTAAGATTACGCGCGAAGGAAGTTGCTCGCAAGTAAACGCTCGATAATCCAGTGAAACTCATCTTATCCGTAACGCGAAAATCGAACGCTTCGTTAACATCATCGTTAAATAATGTTCAAATTCGATTAAATCGCATATGTTACGGCCTTCCAAGTCATATTAATAGCCTCCGAAGATTATCAATATCTTCAAATCTCCGAATGAACGTCCATTCAGGCGTGAATGTCATTCGGCTTATGCGCCTTTCTCGAGTCGATCTCAAATAAAATCGCGTCAAGACCAAGCTCGCATATACTTTGTCCTCAGATTTACAAAATTTCTGCCAAAGAAGAAAAATACCCGTCGAATAGAGAACCTCCTCCTTTTTTGAAGTCGGTTAACAAATAGAAATCAGAGTTTGCGACACAAAGTTCACGTTGCTATCAATTTTATCGTAGACGCGGGTAAAGTAAACGAAAGGGATTCATGTATCAATTATACCCATTAAAGTGAGGAAAGAATTTGATTGTTTTTCTCGCTCACGCCGGAGCTATCCCTTAAAGCCGCTCCGACGAACAATAAAAGATCTTTAACGAAACAGAAAAAGGGGGACGAGGGACTTAGCATTTCCGGGTAATGGTAGCCGACAAAGCAGTTTGCGCTTCCTACGCGCAGGCTTTCGTTAAAAGGGTGTGGCGAGGGTAGCGGATATTTTAATAAAGTAAGTACTAGAAGCCCAGTTGTTCTGCCGTTGGAGGAGTTTAATCATGTAATGTGTTCGGAGGCTCGGCTGTCCAGCAATCGATACGATATTGCTTCGGGCGCGATACCGAACGTGCTTAAGCGTGAATCCCAAGCGTTTGCCTGAAGCCTCCTTTCCGACACGTCGAACACACCAGGACACGAGAGTTTGCCCAAATTTTATTTTCAACGACGAATTACGAGTGCTGCATGAACGATCGTATTTCATTTGCATATAAACAGAACTCCTTCATTCTGTACTCGGACACTTCTGGCGACATCGGAAACACTGTGTTCTCTAAACACCGAAATAACTCACATGAACGCGAAACAATCGAAATTCTCACGCATACTCTTGCGACACGTCGCTTACGATAGGTGTTGCTAAATCGTTACACGGACACAAAAAGGGTTACAAAGATATTGCCGTTCACATGCATTAATCACGCTATGTACCGAGAAACGTAAAAACGTGCGAATTGGGAGAGATGCAAAATGGAAGAGTAGGTCATACTCGTAATTCAATAGCAAGGAACGAGAAGAAAAGGGGAAGGAAGACGGGAGAGTAAGAGAGAGAGAGAGAGAGAGAGAGAGAGAGAGAGCTCCAATAAGAGACAAGCATCCCTTGAGCAAATGGTAACCATAGGAGACGGTGGCTCATAGCGAATGAAGGCTGGTTGGGACAGAGGGTGAAAAGAAAATGGCGGCTGGTTACCGGGTAGCATTCGCGTAGAGGGGAAGGGCTGGCGGGAAGACGTGGATGAACGTTAATATCTTTGTTGCGGATGAACGGGTCAGCTTCGGCGCGCTCAATGCACCGGCGGCAAGATTCTTCCTCGGTTTATCAGCCGCGGGTTCACGGTACCGAGCCACGATAACCCTTCGGCGGAAATTTTTTCCTCGTTCAACGTACGAAAAATACAGTTTATCCGAAATCATGCCGCCTCGCGATCTTTCGTCATTCGTGGTCACGTGTGCGCCGACCGGCCCGGGTCAATTTTGACCCGAGCGAATGCGCGCTCATTAGTATTTGTGTGTAACTCAGAACCGGCTTTCGCGGTTGGCTTAGAAAAGTTTGATTAAAATTGATATTAATGAACTCTGCTGAGCACGCGTTTATTTGAAAGCTCTCCGTACGTATTATACGTATTCCGTATATCTTTCTGAACTTGACGCCGAGACAAGTTGATCGTATTATAGAAACGAGAGAAGCTTGTGTTTGTAGCGTTACATTATTGCGTTGTTACGGTCTCCCTTGTTTCTCAGTTTCCGTTGTCGTTTAACTGTTTAACAGATTAAGAGCTGTGTATAGGAAGTTTTTGTTTTACTACAATTTTTCAAAATACTTTAACGTGTAATCTACCAATATTTTCTTATCTTGCGCGTATACCGTTGCAATCTTATGTTCAGTTTCTATAGATATATTTCTATAGAAGATTTCTATAGAATATTCGTGAGTGGGAGAATTATCTTTGCATGAACGATTCGCATAACAGCAGTGCAATGTGTTAGTTTAATTTAACAATTACCGATGAATCAATTATTCGAATTGGTTATATTTTGGAAACGCAAACAAAGCACATTTCGCATTGATTTATAGAGCCACACTTTATTACATCTTCCATTAGCTTCTTTATTCTCTGCGTTACATGTGCAGGTTTTGCTTTTACCAGTTATAAAAGTATATTCTTTTTTATGCATACATTTTGTTTTGCCATCGTCATTTGACCAACATTCAGAATGTGTTCGCTCGGAAGCAGCAGAAAGCAACGGGCAAGGTGTGAGTTTATGGTAAATAATACTGTGAGAATGTCGCGATAAAACTCGCGAATGGTTGGAAAACTGTAAGAAACACGTCTTGCCTCGACTTCGTCACGCCTTTACTTACTCAGCCTCTATAATACTGACAACAAACATAGTATCACTCGTGCACATTATTACGTAACGCACACAATAACGATCCGCTATAAATAACAGATCCAATCAATCGGCGTTTATACATAATAGCATACGAAGTCGCGGAGGGAAAAATGAAGGTAGAAAGAGAGGGAGAGATGGAAAGAGAGAGAGAGAGAGAGAGAAGATAGACTTTTGGACATACGGGCATACCCTACACCGGCAGCCGGCACACAGAAGTTAGCGGTAGCGTTTTTCCCACCGACATTTCTCTTCACTCGTGGCCCAGAAGGAAATTACTTTCTAAGTCGAAGGTTCCTGTGGCGGCAGCGCGGTTTTTTCTATTTTTTATGGCCGCGCTCGCATCCTAACCACTACCAGCACCAGTAACCACCAGCACCACCATCACAGCCGACGTCGAAGGCAACAAGCAGCGGGCCGCACCCAAGAAAAACGCGCACAGGGACGCTATCGAGCCTTCCCATAGCGTTCCCTTTCACGCTCTTCGTTTTCTCGCGGCAACTTCGCCCTGAGTAGCCACTCGTTTTGATACATCACACCGCTAACATCGTTAAACGTCGGTTATCGATCCTTTATGGAGCCTCCCCGAGGCCGGTGCTTGAATTATTAGGGCCATATACATCGGCTTGATGCCGCGCGGCCTCGCAGTTGCTCGCTTGCTGAATGGGTCTAGCAGTCCAACGTTTTCGCGCTGTCTCGTTACGTCTGTCCCGCGACATTTTCCTCATCTCACTATTTAGTGTACGCGAAAATGGTGCCGGAGAAAGTTGGCACGTCGCGGCAACGTTTTCTCATCTCTCGACTTCTTTTTTTTTCGACCGAGATTAAGCATAGAGCACGTATTTGAAGGTACTGTAAAGATATAGCTGTGTGGGCGTAACGGGGGGAGGGACAAACAAGAAGAAAAAAACTTTGCACGGGGTATATTCGTGAGAGGAACGGATCGGTGAGTCGTTGAACGGCGTGCCACGCGTTCTGTTCTCCTATCGAATTACTCGCACCACTTCTCCCACCGTGGGTATTATGGTATTAGGACTTTTTCCGAAGCATGCGAGCGTGTTGTCAGCTCATTTCCGCTCTGACGGTCCAACTTTGTAGCTTGATTGATAATCCATTTTTTTTTTCTCGCTCTCAACAAAACAGAATAGGAAACAACATCTAGAGATATTCGTGGGACAGTGCGCGACGTCGAGTGACGCTCGATGTGAAGAGAACATCGGAAACGTTCAGAACAGAGCAAAATATTAGATATTGAGTTTTAATGAAGAGTCGTTTTTCACTCACATCGGCATTATAATGAAATATTATGCATGCACGATGCGTATTTCGAGCAAATGTTGAATGTATATGCGATTTTTTATACGAGTATCTGCTTCGTATAGTTCTCGAAATTGCAGTACTGATCCTGCTTGTTAGCGATATAAAACGTGTGTAATAATTTGCAGGTACTGCGAGTGTGCGCATTCGCCAAAATATGACATGTATAATCACTTATGCCAGTTATCTATCGTTTCAGATGTATCAAGAATGCTTTTTAAGCACGTTTCGTCTCGGATGTAACATATTTCCAGCAGATAACTGCTGGACAAGCGGTGCATTGCAGGATCTACTTCATTACATACTTTAAGATTACAGAGTAGTTACAGAATGTTATAGAAAGAAGGATACACTTACAATTAGATGCCTTCATTGGACTAACTTGCCGCACACGCATTCCATATAAATGTCAGCCACCCTAAGTTCAAATAGACTTCGTCAGCCGGTTTCTCAGAGCTTACGAAAGAAGCATCGAATGGAAAATTCTTCCTTTTTGAGAATGAACTATAATTGTAATAGTTCTTTTTTACCGCCATTCATATTTTCACAAGGACTGAGAGAGTGCAGAACAGCGAGTCAGGGTAAAGCACCCAGACTTATATCGTCGGGAGACAAAACAACTGCAGAGAGTATGTTTTCCAGTCGTGTACGTGTACGCCGTACGCTATCGCGCAGCAAACCGCATCTTTTAGCGATGGTACGAGTGGCCGTGCAGGATCAACGCTCAGAAGTCTGTTTTCCGAAACACCGGCTTCGATATGAGCACATTTTAATCCGCGGTGCCGATGAAGTAGCGGCGTCGCGATAAGGACTATTAGTGGGTCATCGATTGTGAAGAATAGTCCGGGACAGATAAGATTATGAATTTCGTTCGTGGTTCTCGTAAACTACCGTTAATGGCACCGCGTCTGAATTCTGATGGTCTGGGTCTTCTTTTCAATATATATAAAGTATCATGGAAATAGAGAGAATTGTCGCTTTTCCTTGCGGTGTGGAAAAGGGCCATCCGATTCACGACAAAGAGGGTGACAAGGGTAAGTGAGAGACGTGGAAGAACGAAGAGAAAAATGTTACAGATTATAATTTAATTTAGTTGCTTCAAAATCTCACATGTTTCGGCACGGTTCAAAGATGACTCGGTTCCCGGTAGATAAAACATATTTGCATTCGAACTGACAATGAGCGATGCAAGCTTTAGTGCCTACGACGCTATCAACTCCTCGTTCGAGCTGAATTTTGCACTCAATATCCTTATTTACTAATTCTAAGTACCACTTGATGCGTAGTGGCGTACACAGTACGGCAGATATATCCCAATACTTTGTTAACGTCTAATCAGCTGCAATCGGATCGCGATATGTAGCGTTAGAAAAGGGACTGCGAATGGCGAACTCGTGACTAGGTGCTGTTATCCTTTACGCTGACCGGACTCAGTGAATTCCAAATTAATAAGAATCTCACTCCAATCGCATCACGTGCATTGGCATAAATGTTTCATATTACAATGTAAAATGTATCAGACCTTTACTACGTAAAAGATGTTTATCATCTACCATATTATATATGAGAATTGCCATTACGTCTCGACCGTTTCGTACTGTAATGAAGTCGGTTAAAAATGATTCACTCGAAGCGCCGTATATATTATGTCGCAAACACTGGGTAACTCGACGCGAGGCACATGGGGTTGAAGCGGACTGCCGCACGCGCGCACGTGGGAACCCGTGACTAGGGGTTGTTTTCTTTCGCGGCCCGCCACGTCGAGCGGGTAGGATTTTTCGAGAACGGTTCTCGTGGCAATCGTGGTCAAGGGCTCGGCACTCTTCACGCGCTCACTTTGCCGCCGCGCCACGTGACTCGTTCGAGATCGAGGATGGAGGCTTGTTTGTTAAACATAATCGCATACGCCGCACAATGCGCTTGTCTCCGGACCCGGACACGCGCGTTTGTTGGCCGAGTTTATGCGATCGGAGATTAAGTGCTTCTTGATGGGAACTCTGAACAGTGTTTAGACGCCGTTTACGCGCGACGTAACTCACGAAATCAGAGACGAGACGGACGAAGTTGGAGTGGAGTGAGCGCAGCCGGACTCACGCCGACGAATCGTCCGTTTTCTCTAGCTCAATGAATTATTCGTTGTCTGGTCGGGCTTATCTTGTCACATAGCTTTGAGTTATTTATTTTAAACACAATTACTTCCCTTCCCGAACTCTATTCGCACGTTCTCTTCTGGGGTTATTAAGTACAGACCCATTTGCAGTTTACATTATCGGCGGGCAATATATTCTCTGTCTCAATCCTTCATTTAGAAATGGGTAGAGTGCACAGGGTCACTCAACGTCGGTGTTAGCACCTCGAAAAACTTGCTTTCATTTTTTTAGAAAATGCTGAACGGTATTTAAGCAGTAGGTAAAGATAGTGTCTAATATACCGGTAAACTTCTTTCGAAATTATTGCCAACACCTCTCCCTTTGCCTCGTCATCTTGGTTTTGCTTGTGTGATTCCTATTCAAACGTTATATTCCTTACGCGCGTTTTTTTCTTGCATTTCCTTTGTTCTCCCTGTTTAATTAAGTTTTCTTTCTTTTGTTTTAGAACGAGGATGCGAAACGCCAAGGCGTTTTCCGATCAAAGAAGAACGTGAGTCTCCTCTAGTTTTCATACGTCGCTCTTAACTTAATGCGCTCAGTCAGTTCCTCCTAGTCTAATCAGTCATCACGTCTCAGATTATATTATTCGTTCTTTTTCTCTCCAATTGTACAATTTTACAGGGGTCGTCTGACGTAATATAATGAACGAGGAGTCGTATCGATTACTTAATTGCTCAATCCTGCGGAACATCTAAAAGCTAATAAAACTTCATACTCGAAGGTCTGTATATCTTATACAGAATGCCTGTACCAATCATGTCTACTGTGAACCATTTTTTCTAACGATAGAAAAAAAGTGTGCGGGTATTGACAGAAAGTTTTGGCCAAGGCGATGGCTCCTTAACGATACCAATTCAGCGACTAATTGCAACATAATCTTCGGACGATATTGACCAAGGGTACTTGCGCAAGAAACGTTGTCAGTTGGATTCACAATAAGCGCACTGATCGACTCTAGCTACAACGTTTGAGTAGAATATAGGAGACAAGGATAACATAAGCCATATTAGCCCTAACTCCGGGATCATTGACTACCTTTGAAGTGCGTTTCATCCGGTGTTGATTTCAAAAAGGACGTGTATGTGGGAAGGGGAGGATGTGTGGCAGAATACGAGTGAAGGAGAAGGACACGAACGATACGACTGCACCAGGATGAGGGTAAACGAGAAGGGTAGAGAAAGAGAAGTGGGATCGAGCGAGTAGGGAATCGTCAGCTCTGTCCCATATGCTGTCGAGGACATCCACTTCACGGCACGCTCGCCAGGTGGTCACTTCGTACAATACCATTGTTGCATACGATTAAAAGTCGCATCTCGACGTGTTGTTTATGTCCGATGTCTATCGGTGCACCGTACGCACAGACACGCGTGTGCGTACACGCACTTGAAATTCGAGTACCGCGGCAGCGTTCAACGATGCGGGCTATCTTCTTCAGCGTAGTATCCATTCTTGCTTCGCACTATTCGCTGCAAGCCTTCGTTCCCTCTTCCCGTATATACTCGAGGCATTTAGACCGTACATACGTAGTTTCACGAAATAAGCGCCTCTTCTGCGATAACGTGTCCATGATGAAGAATAAACTTCGGATTGAGGAGGTCGTCGAAAATCGCACCGCAACCCTAGACAGAAAGTGTCCGGTCCGTCCCAAACTTTGACCCACCGCACCGCCAGCATGCGAATTTGTCGCCCTAGAGGACCGGCAACGCCTGCTTTAAAGGTTGAATCTTCCGTTCGCAGAGAGAAACATTGCCGCGAGGCGTACGCACCGAAGGGCGCACATGGTGCTAAGATATTGGAGGCACCAGTTGTCCTGGCACGCTCCTGGCACGTGCGCGACACGTGGAGGCCTGATGAGTGGATTGTTCATTCCTCCGTTTCGCAGCGCACACCCTCGCGCGCTCCTTCTCAAAGACCGATCGCGGCACGCGCCTCCGTGCGTGCGGTTGCACGAATTTCCTGCGTCCTGCGCTGCCGATTATAACGGCGAGGACGAGGAAGCAACTTGTTCGAGGTTGCGTAAAACGCCTGCTACGGACGTTACGATAAATCTGAGCGATTTCAGTGCACAGTTACGGGTTGCGCAGTTAAAACGGATCTGTGGAATGTGGATGGCAAACGAGTGCAGCAGTTTTAACTGTGCGACCGGTTTGTCGTGACGTGTGTAGCAGGCATAATGAAATGCTGGTGAAGTCGACGATCGAATACCTTGTCGATTATTTATGTCAATTAATTCTTATGTTCTTAGCGATTTCTCCGTGACGACGTTCGATAGATTGTTTTAATGGAGATCGTCGACAAAGTTCCTCTGTCTTCGAGCGATGACGAATTAATAAATAATAATTGAAGAATGGATCGCGGAGCTTGAGTTGTTACGGCATACGGACGTACCATTAGACGCGTGCGTGAACATTGGAAAGGAAGAATACGTGGATCAATCTCTTATCCTCACACATACTCCTGCATCTGTCTTTATTTTTAGGTAATAAAATGCCGCATTAGTTTGAAACAAAACTCAAGTGGCTTGTCGTTAGCGCGTAAAGAAGAATGAAAGCATAGACTCGACATATATCGGTTTATAATATATAAAGTGCCGTTCCTTTGTGTTCGCGGAAGCGATGTTTCCTTTGAACAAATATTACTCTATGGTTTGAAGCTGTTTTTGGCCAAGGCACGAATTATAATTTCACTTCCAGTTCTACGACGATATGTTTATCACCGAGCTTCCGAACTCTCGTTTCTAACTAAGATATGATGCACAGCGCTTACTGTAGCGGCGCAACTTAATGTAGAAAGATAGCGTGGCCCAGATAGAGAACGATTCGATAATGGCCGAACGATTCGATAGTGTCCGCGGCTCCATTACGATAATTGTCACTCACTCACTCTTTCGTTCCGTTTGTTTTGTTAACCTTCTTCGCTACTTCCTTTGAGCGACCTGCATACGGAGCACAAACATCCGAAGCGGTTTGAGGGAAACGGCGAGGGCCAGCAACCTCGCAAGCTCTCAAAGCTTTTGGCACAGACCTCCCCGATGATGAAGCACTTTATATTCTCTTACGGATACTACGTTATGATGATCACTATGCTAGCCTACGTGCACGACGCTGTCTTCGATCGTTACAATTTTGTTTTTTCTTACACTCTTTCAGAACAATGGTAAGATAACATTTATTGGCAAACGTCTTACTTAGTTTAATAATTCGCCAATGTACTTCTTACTACTGGTAATGAGAAATTCTGTGCTCAAACATGCGGCTGATTGCACATATTTTTTACCCTCTCATAGATTACTTTTTTGTAATGTTAAAAGCGGTGGATTATAATTATTGCTTTTACAACAACAAGCCATCTCGATTACCGTCACAGCCTCCGCTGTTTTGTCAGCTGACGTTGTCGGTGCAATAGGTTAACCGGACAATACCGCGCGGTGCCGCTCCTACGAGCAACAATATGTAACAAAAGAGAGACTTGTTTTCAGTGTCCATGACATGCATTGTCAATTGCGCATAGAATTTTATGGTGAATTGAGACATCCCATAGCCCGGTTCCCATGCCATTCAGCGGCTAATCGTCCGTGGCAACCTCATTTCGTCAGTCGTCGGCGGAAAAAGTGTTTTAGATTCGTATCTTCTCGCTCGCAGAGTCTTTCGAATGGGAATCCCTAAATGACGTACTTTAATATAGCAAGAGTCGAAAATAAAATTTGGAACTTTTCCCAACTTCAGATCGTTCCACCCGTTCGCGAGATATACATGTCGAATAGAGAACCTTCTTTTTCGAAGTCGGTTGAAAAGTTGGTCGCTCGAATGACGCAATCCTTGTGACTGATCCCTTCTTTCATAGAAAATCTACGGATATGAAGTATTGGGTAGTATGAAAAGCCCTTGTTTGTTGCCCGCGGCACGAGCTCGAACGATGTTGCCGATTATTATCAACCGGGCGGAAAAGGGAACGCCCACGCTTTTACTGCTAAGTGAATAGTTTGTATAGGAAAGGCGCTAAACGTTACAAAACCGTGACATCCGTTAAACACGAGCCGACACGTGACCGGTTCAGATCGTCGACTGCTCCAATTGCACGGGGCATTAAGATATTGTTATGCCGCATGAAGTGCGTCGTTCACGACCACGACGTCGCAGTACTCGAGTACTTTACAATCGATCAGTGTCGTCCCATCGTCAAAGTCGTTCTAGAGGCTTTGTGATTCGGGGAACGTGGTAGGTTCGAAATTTCCAAAAAAATCGATATTTCTACCAAAAATCTTTGTTTTACATACGTTTTGCTGGAATCGCGGTAAAAGCGAACTTTCCATAATTTCGCTTCATTACGTTGTAGCGCCAATGTTATTGACGGCTGATTATAAAATTGATCATCTGAATGAAGCAGCAACGGGACGTGCAGTTTATCTTTCATTCATCGGACGACGTTTGATTCTTCTGTGCTGCATTTCTCAGGCTTCTTTCCATTGTGGCTGTAACAATGATTTAGGGGATTATGTGGAGCATTCACGGTAGAATTTAGCACACGATTGTCAGCGGTACATAGATATCCTGGATTAACAGGAACATGCTCTAATCGGATTTCTAATAGACGAGTGGGTAATATTACACGTGCTTTCGAAATTAAATGAATTATCAGTGATAACATGACTCTCCATGAGCAAAATTCACGTGAACAGTGGAAGTAGACGAAACAAGAGCCCTCTTGATATATTGCTCATCAAATGGGTATAGAAAAAAGTTCGAGTGAGCTATTGGACATTTTGCCGGTAACGCTCAAAAGTCATAGTCGCCGTGCTGAAATCTGCGAAGAAGAAAAAAACATATCGTCGCCTAATAGCCCTCATTGCCAACCATGGCGTGGAAGTGCGTCCGATTCGGGGTAGCTCCCTGTTTTCATTTCAATTTCTGCCCCTTGGTGCCACGGACCCCCTTTGGAAGCCAGATGGTGAACGTTTCTGGTCGCACACATAAACAGACACGCATACAGTCTCTCTCTCTCTCTCTCTCTCTCTCTCTCCCTGTCTCTTCATCTTACCCTCTTCTCACTGACTATGATTATACGCTACTAACAACCGCTATGAGGAAAGATTGAAATGATTGAATATGTCAATGTTTACTTTAGATCATACCGGTGCGGTCGTAATGCGGTTTGCGAATTGGTATACTTTGAGGAACACTCGGGGGCATGTTCTCGGTGTGTTCTCATATATATACATAATATAAGTTTTATAATTTCATTTGTCAAGTTAAAAAATATCGAAACTTAACATTCACCTTTTCATAGAATTTGACGACTCTTAATTCCGAACTAGAATCGATGTTGACGTTGACAGGCTAACGAATATAAAACAACTAGAATTAAATGATACGAAGAAATCAGCTCGTTTCAAATATTAACCTCAACGGACGGTGGCAAATAAACGTACAGTTGACGGATACTAGAGTCGATGAGAAGCTTTAGTTGAAGCGTCAACTTGGAGGCCCGACGCGACGACATCGATAGACGTGGTCAGGTTGCGATGCCGTCGGACGCCCTCTTTAATTCAATTAGCAGAATAATAACCATCTTGCGACCGCGAGCGGACAAACCGAATAGCGGTGGGGTGAAGTGTTTAAATTTGGACGAGTGAAATAATAAGATCAAAGAGTAAACAGGGCCGATGAAAGGCACCGCATGCAAACAGAAGTCGGAGAACGCGGCGGGGCGCGAGCGAGTTCGCCGAAGGGGTGAAAGGGAGGAAGAGAGCGAGACACGGATAAGGGTGTGCCGAAGCGCGCTATTTCTCAAAATACATATCGCCAATCTCCGGGGAGTCTCCGCGTTGACGGCTCATATCGATTTCGACGACGAGAGTTTTGGTAAACATTCGACTCGGCAAGCCGCGCGCCGCGGTCTGCGGGGTAATCGAAAAATCCTGGGAGTCGCAAGATCTGGTATTAAGTGAAATCGGCCGCCACGCTACGGCGCGTTGCCTTTATCGTTATGTGGGACACGGGGTACGTAACAGTCGGCAACGGCAACGTTACTTCAGTCCTCGTTTTAATCACGCGAGCGCCTCTTGGCTCTTGGGGCGAGGAAAACAAACGATGAGACGGCAGAAGCGGGGAATCTGTGATTGAAGCGAGCCTTATGGTTTCGCAGGTATCGCCCGGAGTAGCCCCGCAGCTGACCACGGAGCACTTCCAAGTCTATAAACGGGAACGCAATATCCCGGAACACCCGTAGACTGTGGAAGCCATAATATAGAGCAGACCCGCCGCGTCGGGCGCCGTCGAATGTGCCACGGAGTGATTCACCAAAATGCTCGGCAGATGCGCGATCTACGAGATAGCCGATGACTACGGCGCGTCGACCGGTCGACGTTTCGAGGAAACAGTTTCAGAATAAGGCTTGACCTCTTCTCCACCGGCCAATCCCGCGTCCCTGCGTGCCGTGTAAGTAGACGCGTCGGACGCTAAACTCAGCTATTGGGTTAGGTGTCGAACGAACGACAGGCACAGTTTCGAAGGCGTCGTTAGGAAGGACAGAGGGAGGAAATGTGCAATGTAGGTGAGAGTACGGCAAAATGCGCGGATAATATGCGGCGCACACACTCGCATCTGCGGAAAATAAGGGAATCAGGCGTAATCGGACGTGACAAGTGACGTGATCGCCAGACAAAGTCAGTCGCAGTCCCGCGTATACTGCCTTTCGTCAGAGCATTACGAAGGGCCGAGGGGTAGAAACTTACCCCTCTTGTATTCACGGTACACCCACGCACAATGACTGTCCCTAATAGGTACACGCAGTGCTTGATTAGAATCTAGGAGGCTCCGTTCACGATGAACGGGGGAAGAGATGCTCCTGACTTTTGTGGCCTACCTTTGCTCCGACTCGAACGGCGAACCCGTTCGTATGTTCACTCTCGTCCATCGTCCTACTGGTACTAGGGGAGCCGCGTCGGCCCTCCACGTTATTTCGATCAACAACATTCCGTATGTCGCGTCGTGTGCGAATGTATTTTCGAAAACGCAGCTCTTACCGTGCTTCTTCGGCGAACATGTGTACAAGAATTAAAAACCGGAGAAAATTTTCCATTTCACTTCCGTAACAATGTACACATCGATTTCTCCACTACTGCCTCTCATTCTGCTCTCCCGTTCTCTCCCAATTTCTTTTTCGTTTCTTCTTCTTCTTTCCAATTTTCTCATCGATCCTTCCGATCGCATTCCGCTTTCATCGATTATGTTTTCGTACCTCATTCCTACCCTCCTTCTTCCCTTCGCCCATGCATATTTCCTACCCTCCCAACCAAGCAACCTCTTTACATCTTCTTTTTTCTCGGTGCTCCCGGTACATACCTTCTTGCACGCATCTGATTTCCCAGCCGAAGCCTGGCCGCTCTTGACCCCACCGCCCGCTCTCCACCCTCTCACCTACATAAATGTACCCCTGGTCGCCGTCTCTTTACACCACGGCTTGCACGCCAATTACTTCGTCATACGTAAAAGTGTTTAATTGACGCGTACATATTAAATGAACGAGCAGCCATAAAAATAATACAACGGTGTATGACAAAAAAGAAAAAAAAAAAAAACCCTGCACTACCGTACCGTAACATACGATCGCGTGCTTTATCTTATTAATCGTTCAGCATAAAGACCAACGTTCCCGTACAAATTGCATATCGGGTGCATCGGGCAGTTCGTATCAAACACAATCCGTATATGTACCTGCAATTCGTTCGCGTATAATTTATAACAAACCGTAAAGTAGAATTTACGATGTTTTCGCGGCTAGTGCGATACGTGCAGGTCACGAAACGAAAACTGTCTTTGTCAGAGGCGCCACGTCGAAATTGATGCCGATTAGCGTTATACATTTATGAAGCCTCGCCGAGGCCTCTAAAGATAGTCGGCGGGTCATAAGACAGTCATAAAGCGGAAAAGGGTATGAGGAGTGTATTAATAAGGATACGCTGTGTCGATTAACTGTAATGGCACGCTGCGCCCGGCTGCGTGGCATGAATTCAGGACGCTCCCGACCCTACCGAAAGGCACTTTTAGTACGCCATTTCTTGATTATGCAAACTTTACGGCTATTCCAGTCAATCTTTCCGACGGATACTTCGTTAAGGCTCCTGTGCGCTGCAAGCGCTCGTGCCCTCACGAAGACGTGTGAGTCGCTGCTGCTGAAAGGACTGACTGCAAAATCTGCCCAAGTCACCCAAAACCGATTTGCTTCTAACGTTTGCATATTTCTCGACGCATACCTATAACGTTCCACCGTTTCTGTACCTATAATCACAGGATGTTTTAAGATTCTTAAAATAAGTAGAGTACGGTATGTTATATATTTATGTAGAGAGAGAGAGAGAGAGAGGATAAGCTCGCGTCATGTTGCGAGAGGACACTGACGTTTGTCGCGTAAAGGGACGTGCACGCACGTTTCCGATTATAAGCCAGCATTAGGTCCTCATGGGACGTCATTAACGTTAGCTATCATGCGTGGTGCAAATAAAGAATACACGTGGCCTCACGAAAGCATTACGCTTGATTACTCGAGCCGCAAGCGAACAAGGCGTACACCAACGAACCGCACGAGCACGCCAGAGTTGGGCGTTATTCGAATAAACTTTTCTTTTAATCGTTACACACATATAAATTGATTCCTCACTGCATCATCCGCCGTTCATTAATTCCTTACTTCAATCGGGATCGTAGAATGCAGCGCTGCGTGTTAACGTAACTCAATCACTACATAAGACTATTTCACGAAAGAGGGTACCAGCGATCATTAAAGAGCACCTGAACCCGTTCTGGGTTAATACTCGGTAATGCTGCTTTAATAACGATATTATAATATAAACATTAAGTGTATCGTATAAACATCGAGGAGGGGTTTGTCGTGAAACATGAGTAATTCGATTTTGGAGCCTCGATATCTACCGTCCCGCAAGCTAATATTCAGTCTCCACGGCTATCATCGATAACAGTCTACCCTGCGACAAAGAGTACAGCGCGCGACGGCTTGATCAGCCACAGATCTCCGACCTGTTCCCGTGGTTGTGCGTGCTGGAAAATCAGCTGTACGGTCTCCGATCGTGGGATCCTGCGTCCCTTGGGGTGAAAGGGAATGATCTGGATTTTATCCCGTTGCAGTGGACCCAGGGGGAAAGCTTCAACTCTCCCTTAATTATTACGACTCGCAGTTAGCCGGATAATTGGCTTTAAGAGCGGCATCGGCAGCAGAAAAATCGAGGAATAACCGGAAAACGGCTTTCGGCGGTCTAATCAAATTCTACACTTAAGCGCTCTTCGAGACGACGGTAGAGACGAACTGTAAACGTTGGAGCTGATCCAACTCGTGGCTGACAATTTATGATTGTTCTTCAAGTGCGAATAATACTTTACGCGATACTAAAATGGAAGTGACGTAAACGTTGATGATATGTGAAGTACGATACGTGTATTGTACAATTGAAGACTGTCGCTAGAACATGGTCGGTCTGGTACAATGACTCTAGGTAGCATTTAAATCGAAGTATAATAATTGTTGATTATAGCTTTCCCGACACATTTTCAATGAACTGTGATGGGTGGAATTGAAAAAATTGTTGCGACCTTCGAAGTGATACTCCGAGCGTCATGTGCGCGGCATTCATCAATGTCGAACTTTCAAAAGGACGACGCACTCCTCAACGATGCACCACACGCACTTTCGGCACGTGACCGGATAATTGTGGCTATTGATCTTTTGCGATCGATGACACTTCTGTCCAATGTTCCAGTCCGAGCAGGTTGCGTGGCCTATTCTACGAGAAGTGGCGAGTGCTTCGAGCGCACAAGCAAATATGTAATGCCACGAATGTTCGAGAACAGTAACTGTTCCATCAAAGTATTTTCTATTTTATTCTCGCTCTGTTGAAGATTTCGACGTTTTTCTAATACCTTCCTGCACGGCAATTATCTCAGTCGTTTTCACGGAAGTTTGTTCCCCAAACAGATTTGTGCTTCCTTGACGAAAGAGAATGAAAGCTCCTGCCACTATTGATGCTCGCAGAAGCGAGCATTCTGACTGGCCGTTATCCCCGAAACGGTTCCTTGCATGCACCAGCACACGTATTCCGTACGCACGTGCACGGGAACACACGTCCACACGGGTAAGTCCTGTGTCTCCCTGATTTCCCAAGGGATTCGAATATGGCGCACGCCAGGAACGTAGGCGCAGAGAAGCCTTGCCTTTACCCCGCGCCTGTCGCCGAACTTTTTCTTGTCCGAAATCCAATGACTCCAATTAATCTACCTGACTCCATTTTTCCGTCAGCCTATTCTTACCGTAGGCCACGTTCTTAGTCAGCAAAATTCAATAGTCACGAAAATGTTTTCTCTTTTCTGGAGTAAAGGACGAATGATCCGATTCACATGTCGATGACGAGACACTGAAAGGGAATAAAGTGGGCTGTAATCGTCAGGGCTGTCAGGACTTAACATAAATAGTGTTGTGATAGTACAATAGTCAAGCAGCTTACTTAAGAATCTTTGATCGAAATGGAAAAAGAAAACCTTATGTGGAGTATTATAATGGAATGAACTGAAAGTACCAGTGAAAATAACCTCGTAGTTAAATTCAAGAAGAAAATAAACGTTTCATACCGCAGAAGATAATCATTGTGCCAAAACAGTTTTGAGTTAACTTCTCAATTATACTAAAGTGTAAACAACACATTCTTATTGTACTTACAAGTTAGACACAATTAATTGGAAAACATCGTAATAGTTATAAACGGCCGAATTCATACTACACATACTAGGAGTACGTACTTGCCAAATAAAAGCACGTCGCAGAAACTAAAATAATGCCTCGTGCACTATCAATAATCAACGTCAACATTAATTTGCGACAAACTGAACCCTTGAAGGATAGCTGCTGCACATAGTATGTGTTGTCCGACAGTGACACGTGTGTCGCGGAGCACACTCAATCTGTTTATCAAGCGGATTTGCTATCCCCTCCGAGATTGATCCATCTTCGATGGATAACCACACGTTTCGGGAATAACACTTTGTCACCGCCGCGCAAGCTTATAGCCAAAAACCGTGTTGTACGAGAATAAACAAATATACCGTTTGCCATAGCGCCGGACAAGAGTAGGCACTCGTCGTCTTCTGTCTCCGCTATAAAACCTTTTGTGCGCAATTCTGACGAATGAGTCAATTTCGAGACATCAAACTATTTAGAGAGAACCAAATGTGTCCAATGTTTGTAACTGCAGCAGTACCACGGTCGCCATAACTGTCTTTATTTCCTTAAAATTGTGTCTGAACGAGAAAAATAATCGTAGATTAACTAACAAGGGAACATAGGAAACCCGTAATTGCGAAAATTCTGAAATTTCGCACACAAGTAAAGTGGGCCACCTGTAACACAACCTTATTTTTCGTTGGTGCCATAATTCGATATTAAGGGGTGAATCACCCCTTTCTCGTGAAGTATCTCAAGAATGATACGAGATGTCGGGAAAAACGTTTAATCAAAAACTAAATCACTCGGTCACATCTACAAAAGTGTACGTCAACTTATGGCACCGACGAAACATAGGGTTGGTTGCGTTACGGACGGCTTACCTTTCGTGCGTAGCCTACGTTAGCGGGCAAGACAAAGGAAACGGTAAATTATAGATAATGTCCCGAAAACGGTCTGTCTTGTGAGTAGATGCTAACAATTCGTAGCGATCTCGAAGTAACGCAAGTATTCGACTCTCGATCGCTTGGGGTTAACGTTCCACGTTCCGCGGGCGGCGCAGTTCGATTCTCACATTATATCAGCAGCAGCATGTCCCCGGAGATGTAACAAGCCGAATGAATTCGCCAGGGAGTTATGGGAACGGCGCGGCAAACACTACTAAGGCCAAGAGTGTTCGTATCCGCGAGCATAGGAACATAGCATATTGTCCGAGAGGCCCCCACGGGCCTCTCCGTGTGCGAGAAGTTGGCAGAATGAGAGGGGCGGCCGAAGGAAGAGGCACGGGGCACGGGTCACACGGGGGCAGTCAAACGCATTCGTGGTACAGACGCATGTATATATGTCTCATTGTATATACGTGGAGTACGCTTACGCGGCTACGGGCTACGAAAGTCAGACCGACCCGTAATGCTCGATATTCTTCAGCAGGATGTCGCGCCAAGTGCGGTTGCGCATGTGCAGTTGTGCACCAGTAAGCAAGAGCACGGAACGCATGGCTGATTAACGGACTTCAATAGAAGAGTTTTAAAAAACAAAGTAATGCCGACTTCAAAGCGGCATTAATGTAGGATTCCGTCATGTGTTGCCGTTAAAATGAAGATTTATTCAATTAAATTATTACAAAAGTCACACATCCTCTCCTTACTAATGCTTCTTACAGACTAATTTTTCGAGTCGATCTGCAGGCACGCCAGTCTCCCGTTCACGCCTCTTTTTTGTTTTTTCGCTGCACTCTGATCATACTCTCCTTTCACGCATCCTCACTCCTCACATCTTTCATTCGTCATCCACACGCGCATACCTACATTAATTGTTGAAATTGCGAAGAAACATTGGCAGCGAAAGGATCGAATGGAGGCACGACCGGCCACTGATTGCTGACATGCCACAGAGCAGATGGTGAGGATGTCCGGAAGTCTCGTAAACTCTCAGCTGTCCAGGAAATTATTGTCGACGCCGCCGCGTGAAACGAAGCGTGCAGTAGGTACAATTAAAAAATCACCGAAACGATCAGCTGTTATCTACGACCCACGACAAGAAGCGATAGAAAAAAAAAGGAAGAGGAGGGCAGGAGAAATGTCCTGTCGTCAGGTTTATTTATATTAAATAACGGCGAGTCTTAGAAGAAATATTAAGTGTGGTCGTGTGAAGCGAGGCGATAATTGGCAGTTACACTGTGCACAGGGCGGAAAGAATCTAGCACGAGCCACGTAATGGATCGAGAAGCCTTTCCTCGGTTGCGTGGCATCTTGCGTGCTTCCCACTCGGCGAGAAAGAGAGAACGATGATTGTTACAGGTGTTCAATGGTGCCTAAGAGACAGGCGCCCCAGTGGCGAAGCTCTGTGTTACCACTGTCGGGTGTCTGGTTACTCGATCGACGCCAGCCACTCCAGTCTGGTTTCACTTGTCGGTACCCGTACGTTACGCTTACACGCTTCCCACTTGAACCGAAACTTAAAGGGCTTACCTCGCAAGTGGTCATATCTCATTCCTCTCGATTAATCACGATACACTCGGTACTCTTTAGTTTTAGTAATTGTCGAAAATTATTCGACGTTGACATACTACTTATTCTGCGTGCACTAACTCAAACTGGGACGACCATCATAATTTCACGCAGCAATACGAAGACAGATTCTCACAGGAAGCATCGTCTAGGTCTATGTTATGCCGACGCCATCGTCGTGCATTCAGTCAAAGGGCGAAATCAAACGAAAAGTTTGGATATCACAAGATGCTTCGTTCAAAGGCACGGTACGGGTACGGCAAACAGCTGGGAAAAGACAAAGGGCGGCCGTCTACTTGATATTAAGATTCTCGCAACACTTGTCAGCACCCGCGCCGCAATCGTACCAGCGCACAGCGCGGCGGCACAGCAAACGTAAAGGGGACGAAATAAAGGCAAAGCCCAGCTGTGATCAGTGGACCATTCCGAAAAAACAAGCTGGCAGTATTAAGAACGATCGGATACGTCGTTCACCTTGCAACCCTTTCATTTCCGGCAGCCCGACCTTCGCCGGAAGTAATTCCGCTGTGTAAGACACCGTAACTCTCGACGTCGACGCTCGCGTATGAATCACAATGAATGACAATGCCGATAGCAGCGGAAGTGATAGCAATGCTACCAGGAAGAAAAAACAAAGTCGGGCGAAGGAGAAAATTCGGAAAAATTGAAATATGAATAAAAGTACAATACCTACACACATAATCTTTGCCACCGTTAATTATGCAACATCATCGCTGAAACGATGAAGCAGCATATCCGTTCCGCGCGTCGACGGAGAATCGATCGGTCTGAAACTCCGATCCAATTCTGACGAATGCAAGTGTACTGACGCCTCATGTTTATCCGATCCCGGCGCCGTTTCCCAGATGACTTGGAACGATCGCATGATTCAGAATGATTTTCCAACCGTCCCCCGTTTCGCGTATCAATAACGTTGACTTTCGTTTCATAAAAGAAGCGTAAAAGTTCGGCCACTTGGCCCACATTGGACGGTAATAAGTTAAAGCCATCGTCGTTGCCAACACAGGGACGTATATTGTGTCCTCAGCACCCCCAACCCCGGCACTGTCCCCGCTAGTTTCGCTTTAGTTCACTTGACCCTACTTGTCTCACCAGGCTCTGGCACAACGCGCTTCCCCTTCGATATGACTCTGTCGTCTGTCCTTCTACCCATCTTGCTTTCAGCCCCTCTTTCTCTCTTTCTCTCCCCATCCCCCTTTTCTCGTTATTTCTCTCGTATCATCCTCTCTCAATCTCAACACACTTTCCCTTTCCTCCCGCGTCTTTTTAACCCCTCCCACACTCTATCTCTCTTTACCATCCTTTCAACTCCCGACAGCCATCTTTCACGGTGCCTCTTATACCGTCCGCTGGCATACACACTTCTGAGTGTCCTATGCACATACAAGCCCGCTGGCAAGTGTTGTACAAAGGTGGCCTGCGTCAGGCTGCACGATATAGCGCGCGGTCGAGTAAGTATTGGTAAGTTGTGGCAGGGTGCGGTGCAGAGTCCACGCAATTTCCTTAATGTACTCGCTAAATGCTCTAAACCCGCAGTCCGCAGTACATATACCGGCTCGCTGTTGCTGGTATGCGCGCGCGCGTGTCGTGTGTCGGACTGTCGGGTCCGGATCCAAGCGTGTGCTTTGTGGCGCACAATTCTGCGTGACCGCACGCACACGTGTGACTGGACGTGGAGCGTAGAACTGGCCTAGGCGAACAGGAGACAGCCAAACGTTTGGCGATCGGAGAAATCGGCCAAGGAATTATATACCACGATTTTCATCGTGCGGATCATATACCGTCAGTCTATTGTTCAGATTACTCGGACGCATATTCTATAGCCCAGTGCCGTTCGACGCTGGCATCACTCGCCATCTGTATTCTCCGGATCAGCTAGCAATTTCCCTGACAGAAAAAGGTCGATCGCGCGGATAAAAGTGTTTAATGAGGTAGCTAACACCCGCATATGCGTAGGCCGACGCACACGAGTACGGAGGACACGCGATGGGCGGTGCGCATAAATTATGCGAGCGAGGAACCATTATCCGTCGTCCGGAGCGATCACATTTGGTGTTCACGGAACTTTCGCCGCACACTGTATCGATAGGTCCCCTTCGGAATTATGACGTCGCGACTAGTGCATTCGGCGCACCACAAATGGTACGCGAGTCATTTATGTATGCGTGCTTTCTACTTTTAGCTTTATTGCCGAAACAGTTGAAGAGCTTATTTCAGCAATAGCAATATGTAAAAGCCAATCAGAATTTCGTGAGCATCGTTATTCTCGGAGTGAATAGAAACAAAGATTTATTATATAAAGATAATTAAAGTGATCCCTTGGGAACTGAATTGAAATTAAATTTTCTTTCCCATCATAACCAATTTACGGAAAAACGTGCACGTTAATTAATTACTCGAACAAATCATTTTCTTGCACGAGCATATCATTATTACAATGAAAAATATGTAAAATATTATATTAACCTGACACTGTCACGTTTTTCGTACACACGTATGCACTCATACGTATATTAAATACATATATACAGTATACCTATACGTGTAAGTAGGGAAAGCGAAAACGATGTCGATTGGTTTCATCACGTTTTCCTGCTCCCGCGGACCGTCGTGCCATACTTACATTTATCCACATATTACCCAGCTCCTCGAGCACATTGTTCGCATTTTACACTTACTTGCACAAGTTCCGGCAATTTTTCGCCAGCGATGCCGCGAACTCGACCAAATGTTCACCTACTAAAAATATACGCGAGGGGAGAAACGAAACGCCTCCCTTCGCGTTTTATCGGTCGGAAGATATCCGATTTATTAATGTCATTTGGTTAGGCACTTCGGATGTGTTTTATGCCCGCCATAAACAACTCCGCACGTACCGCGTAACACTATGCGCGCACACGACTGCCTGTTACAAATGAACTCGGCCAATCAAGTAAATCACCGCACAGTACGTCCGTACGAATTTACTTATTTCTTATACACATTTTCTATCCTAGGAACTTTTATCATATTTTACAGCGTAGAACAAAACTCGTACCCCTACGCACACTCGCACGTTATTTCTAAAAATAGACAGAAATTATTGTTCATTCGATACTATCTATACCAGCCGTACGTATGTGCGTTGGCTTACATATGAGAATTGGAATAAAGCTCTCGATGTCTGAAAAATACGAGACTGTACAAAAGCGTATTTGCGAATCGTCTTATTAAAAGATTAAATATGCGAAGGACGTATATAGAAATCCGCTTACTGATTCGCATCTTCACGGTGTATCAAGAGTAGCATGTATCAGTTACAAACTTGATTTCTGTAAAATAGTACAATATTATTATATTATAGGTATCGTGTACTATATTGCGGCCCACATAACCCAACAAGCATACCTGGGAACGGGTTGAGCGTGGCTGATCGTATATAATCATTGGTCTCGAAAAAAACAAAAAGAAAAAACAAAAAGAAAAACAAAAAAAAAACATCCATTCGTCGCCTCACCCACCGTTACCATCCGGCCCCTGCAGATTTCGACATGGAAGACGACCGTGGCGAGCGTAATGGAAACGGTTGTTCGGCGTCTGACTTTGTCATACAAGCCGTACATTGTGCCGCGGGAACGCGTGGGCGCGCGTCGTTTAAGCCCATTTAACCGTTCGAACCGTTTCGCAGATCTCTTGGCCAGGCCTGAAAGGACAATGAGAGGGACCTGTCATCGTGCTTTGTCCGTTCGCGAGGGCTTTTGCATGGGGTGACTTTGGCGTAGGGTGCCTGCGCGCAGCGGCCAAAAGGGAAGAGAGCGGCGAACGGAGCGAGAATGGAATGGAATAGGAGGGCTGCATACGGGGCCGAAGCTCCGAATGGAGGGTAGCAGGGTTATCCTAGCGTGCCGACTGCCTGGTACTACACCCACGCGAGCGCCCTTTTCATTCGCCTCATCCCTTAAACGCACTACTTCGACTACACGGCACACCAGCGTCACTTGACTGTATCATCCACCTTCTTAGCCTGTCCGCGCTCTCCCTCGTTCTCGTCTCTTGCGTCACTTCTTCCTCCTCTCAGCTCTCTTCGTATCCTCCTGGACCCTTCTACGGTCTTCTTCTGCGACGTCCTTTTCCTTCGCTTCCCTTCTCTCCTCGCGCTCCTTTCGTATTTTCCGAAAGTACAGTTCTGCGTCATCCTCTTGTTATAGTCTGTCTGTGCTTCCCCGCATTCTCTTGCGTGATTTATTTTTTCATCTCTCCTCGTGTCATTCTAAACCCTTCTACAACAGTCGCCTTCCATCGCGTTCTTTATCTTATTTTTCTACTCAGGATACTGTCAAAGAGTGATAAAGGATTCAACATTCTCACTTTTATTGGAATATTCATATTATCAGCCATACATAACGCCGTCACTTTGTGCCTTGCATCCACCTTCACGCGGTCATTTTTAACAATCAAAAAACCATATGCATATTTGGGGCAAGTATACCGTGTATATTCAAACCTATTTACAGCAGTGAGGGTAGCGTAATTTACGACCCGCCAACGTAATGGAAACGCCCATAGAGAAGTAGGTCCGCGCTTTCTAGCACCCTTATATCGCGCGTCCTCTCTTTCTCGCTCGCATTCCACGCAAATGCGATTATATGTGCGCAGTCCCCTTTCGAAGCGTACGAAGCCCTACGCGCCGTACGAGAAAGTGAAATTAAAAAGCCTGTCTCATCTTCTAATTTCTCGCTCCGACACTCGACCGTTAGCCTTCGAACGTCGTCTTCTTCGATCAGCGGCTATCATTATCAAATATTCGTTCCAATTGGCGACTTCAGTAAGTATTGCGCGTTAGGGATCAGCATTAAATTCAGTTCGGATGTACAGGGTGTCTCAGCTGATTTTGACATCTTGATTTCGTCGCTATTTGCTGGTAGGAAGAACTGGTTCGGAGGAGAGTTGAATGGTTTCGAGTGGGGCATGATCTGATGCTGTCAACTCGATTTTTGTAAATGATGTGGGTTAAAAATTGTAATACATTTCGACAGCAGTCATCGAGTCCCACAATATTTGCATGAAACATTTTTCGTATAACACACCGGTTGACAGGTATGACAGTTAACGGCAGAGTTCGAAGACTCGCAGCTCTACGGTTCCCCGAACGACATTCACGATCATTGATTACGGTGCTTCGGTTCATACAATCGTATGGGTCAGAACTGACCCGAGCCGCGTAAAGGGCTCGCAAAATTGACGGGCAAGGTGTGGGAATAAATGTGATAATTTGTCACAGGATGATCGTTCCTCTGAGATGCCTTTTTTTCTCTGTGACTGCCGCTGCGCCGCCGTGGTGCCGATGCCGAATGCGAGAAGACGAAGTGAGAGCGAACGGTTTCCACCCTCCGGTGGCACCCCGGGGGTGACACTTTTTACGCTGGCGAACGGTTCTTGCAGGCGTGTCGACATGTGCGCCGGAACCGGCGAAGGGTTGGTTCGCGTGATCGAAGGCCGATGAGGACGCCCACGGACATCGACGACACGCGCAATCGCAAAGGCATTCTGCCTTCCCCCCCTCTCTCTCCCTCTCTCTCTTACTCTTGCTCTTGCTTTTGCTCTTTTCGACGCATCCGCCTAGCACCCTCTCTACCACTCGCCAACGCTTCGGCATCGAAGCTTCCGAAGAATTCCACGAACTCGACGTGTTCGCACGAAGAAACGAGTCTGTAAGTCTGTATATGCTTTCGACGCAATGGATCATGCGTCTTTGTACTCTCCTGAGTCGTCTGCCGAATATTTCGCCTGTGGAAGATAATTGTTTGATAGTATAGGTACGTGCGACATGATAAGCGAGTCCTTATTTGGACTTAGGTAGCCGTCGCTGCTGAAAGTGGCTTAAATAATTCGACGATTGATCGGTTGGCAGGGAATGACATATAACATATTCATCCCAGCGATGCCAGTTGCACCGGAGAAAATTTGGCAACGACATTTATCGTTTATTCTGATCACCGTGCACGCGAATATATGTTACGCATGCTCCGCAAGACTCGTCACCGTTATTACAAATATCACCGATGCTCGACCTTTTTTCGTCATAGCGGTAGTAACTCGTGCCGCGGGACGGATTTTATGAGGGGCCACAGTGTGTATGCAAAATGTCGGGCCATCTGTTCCAAAGTTTGACGGGCGCATTCTGATGTGTGGCCGTCAGGTGGAAAATTGAACGTTCTTTACGGTACGCTTTAGGGTGATCACTACTTTCTCAGTCCCCAACGATTTCTTTACGCATGAATCAGTCGAACTTGTGCCGATTAGTTCTCAGAACAGCCATCTTCGGCAGGAATAACTTTTATTGCATATTAACGATAATATCTGGATTTATGCATACAACGCTATGGATAATAATATAAATTTAACAACCGTGAAATTAAAGAACCATAATTACTTCATTTATTCAGTGTGTTAATACCACTGTAAGAGCATTCATTTATGAATTATCTAGTATCATGCTGGATTCGGCTGGTAATGTATTGTTCAAATTAGATTCTCTGTAATATAGAGTAGTTCAGTAGTTTCAATGATTGCACAATTTAATCAACGTGCTTACGAGTGTTAATGCACACATTGTGAATTAATATACATTTGATGCTACTAATCTGTGGCGTCATTCGCAATATGCCCATACATAAATATGTAGGTATGTGCAGGTCGTAGTCGAACGGTTGAGTAAATGCAAAGTGGTAGAAACTTGTTTAATCTACGTCATCGTTATCGTTAATCTTTTTCCCTTCCAGTATCGATGTAGCTTTATTGCTGAACCCCTATAAACGAATACTAGGGCGATATTTGGAACTTTGCATAGAGTACTCCATTAGGTTCAATCCGTACGTGGGTCCAACGTAGGGGTAGAGCTTGTGCATTGAACGGACGAATATGTACCGTGGTCTATCACATCGATCAACGTTCAATCGCTAGTCAGATCATTGTTGCTTCCCGTATCGGAATGCAATGAATATTTTTTCTCACTTTCAAGATGTCCGCTTGAGACGACGAACAACGTCGTAGCAGATAATTAAGACAATTATGTCATTTAGTTACAATGAGTCATTTCGGAAGTGTCACACAAATAGAAAGTTCGCGTAAAGAATTTTGACGAAATCTTGCTAAATTTAATAAAAATAAAAGAGTAATATATTTCCCACCTTTCGTAACACTCGTCGCTCACGTTGCCGATGAACCGAGCCTTCAGAAAAATTCCGATCCGACTCAACCGGCCAGCAACAGAATTCGGTGGAAAAAGCGTCCTAGAATTAGGTTGTGGAAGTTCAAGAAATCGGCGCGCTTGATCTCACGTTGAGCATAAACGCAGACATTCGTGGCTTACAAAGAGATGTATGCTTTCTTGCCAAGACTCTGAGCAGAATTTTCAGTAAGAGAGAGAGAGGGAGAGAGAAAAGGACAAAGCAAAGGTGAGCCGACGGGCAAAGACGATGCGAGATGAAGATTTCGAGTATGTGTGCGAGTGTGCGCTAACATATCTACGTACACGTATGTACATATACACGTCCATCTGTGTGGGAGGAAGGCTGTACTTGCAATGCAGCCCGCGCAAACGTAGATAGGAGAGGATGGGGAGGGATATACACGAATGATCTCGACTAAGATTATAAAATGGCGACCCTCCCGTCCCTTCTTCAGCCCGTTCTTAATTTCGCTGGGTTCTTTTTGTCTGATTCCCTTCCTCCCCCTTTCCCCTTCTTACCCGACACACTCTCCTTCCGTTTTACCCCGCTTCTGCCTCTCGCCTATCGCAGATCGCAGATCGTCTCGCCTTTCTCCGACTTTCGGCCGACTGCTCCGCGAATCAGCACAACTCCCACCCATCTCTCCGCGTTCGTTGCCAAAGACATTCTGCGGAGAAAGCCCTGGAATCCTTTTACGCGACGATTCCGATGAATATGCTCCTGCTCCCTGCTCCCGGAGTGCTGAATGAACTTCTACGTCTACTGGCGTAGACGGCATTAGGGAACGAACCTATACATCTACGCGCACGTGAACGATTAGAGTCACGATGTAACGAGCGGCTATCATTCCTTCGGTGTTCATCCTACAACCGTGAACATAGTTTCTTCCTACATTCCTGAGACCATCTTAAGCCCCGTTTTGACCAATGATCACTCTCTGAATTTGACTCAAGACGATCTTAAGTCTATGAGACCTGACTATGAACACTGCCCCCAGACGCTTATAGTTTTCAAAGAAGATTGTTTTGTTGAGTCCCAACCAATACTTTGACCCCGAATTCTTTCCGAAGATCGGCAAGATTTCGCAAGTCTTGACCATGGAAACATCATGTACTGTGATCGTCTTTTAACGCGACATTTAAGAAGCAGAAATTGAGGTACACTGGTCAAGCGTTTTGCTCAGTGAAAATGACGAAAAACGCATCGTCGCACTGACCCCTTAAGCTCTCCCCGGCTCCTGCACACGTTCGCTCGAGTGGCCATCAACGTAAACTCAATATCTCTCTAATCACATCGGCCGCCGTTACATCTCGATCGTGAAGTTTATCTCGACGCAAAGTCGCCGTCAACTTTGTCGCATAGCCCATAGTCGCGGCGCAGAAATTGGAAGTTCTTTGTCCTCCGTCCCCGTCCTCTCCCCCCTGACTCGCAGCCGTCAAGCAGCGAAGGCAATGCAAGGCAGTCTCGAAAAAGGGGGTCGGGGTCGGCGTCGGCGTCGGCGTCGGCACGATCGGACCCGACCAAGTCGCTCCAATCGAGCGACGCCTCACGCTCGCCGTGGCCCGCGCCATCTTCGAGGCAGTCGTCGCGTCGGCCAATCGGGGCCGATGCGTGGGTGGCGTGGGTGGCAACCGCGTCGAATAGTAGCGGCGAGCGCCCCACTTCAACCGCCGCCACGCCCACCGCCCACGCTTGTCACGTGCGCACGAGCGACGCTCCGTTGCGACTGCGGCCGATCAGTCGTGCTGGGTGCGTCGTGCGCCAACGCTGCTCTTCTGCTCTGCTGCTCGCCCCCGTTCTTCATCGTCTTACCCCTCGTGCGCGCATCGAAAGCTCATACGTGGATTGGCGATAACGCTTCAACATTCCTCAATGACGTCATCGTGACACGTCTGTATAAAGCGTCACTCTCGCTGAAGGTTCTTCAGTGGTTCGTGTACTTCGAAAAGTGACCGAAACTGCCGCAGGTCGGACGGTGTGTATTGAGCTTCTGCAGAACGTGTGGGGATATATAGTAACGGAAACGGTGGAAGAACGCTGTTTTACGAATGTTTCGTTGCTAGTTGATCGCTAGTGTGCGTATCGCTGAATCGAGGAAGATACGAGTAATGCTTCGGTGTCCTTTGCGTAATCAATCGTACCGAGACCGCAGCTGACTGGAGGATCGTGATCGGCCTCTTCGTAGAAAGGAATATTCGAGTGACATGAACGGCGGATTTATTGCGCTGCGACACGAAGCGAAAGGAAGTAGACAATAGCGACAGAGACGCTTTGACGATGAAAGAACGAATATTTCATAAAATTGGAGAGGGCTTGCGCTAACTTTGAAAGAGCATGAAGAAGGAAGACACTGAAAATCGAAGAGAGAATGATGGAATACTATGAATGAATGAGGTGATATTTGAGAAAGTGAAGGTTCGATATTCGACTGACGATAACTACTTGACAACAATCATAATCGAGAACTGATTAGATTTCTAATAAAGTCGAACGTTTACGTAAATCCACGCCGAAGTCAATATTGCAGAAGTGGCAAAACTGCCATATCTCACGATTACCTTAAACTACATGCTTCTATTTTCGTACTAAAATCGTGAGGATAGAATAAGTAATTAGCAGTGGAAATCAATGTGCAGACGTGAAACGCTCTTCAGCCATGAAATACGGGGAAGCGATGAAAGACTGATTAGTTGACGTTCCGCTTTTGGCGCAAATAACGTGAACGGAAGATTAGA
The DNA here is from genome assembly GCA_963942575.1 of Priocnemis perturbator. NCBI lineage: Eukaryota > Metazoa > Arthropoda > Insecta > Hymenoptera > Pompilidae > Priocnemis > Priocnemis perturbator. The sequence goes on from OZ012652.1 coordinate 8,696,747, forward strand.
GGAACGTAGATATGACTATGATAAGTTTGGAAATGTTGGGCTGCGAAGCTCTGCCTTTGGAAGGGATGTACGGACGTCGGCGCGCTCGCGAAGAAGTTCTCACACCGCCGCAAAGTAGTCCAGAGTCTCATCATCCAAACGTTTCGCGAAACATGCACCCGCTCGACCAATCGGCCGCCGACCTCGGCTTACCCGCTCAAATTCCAGAAATCCTGTTCTGTAAGTCAACTGCTCTCGCATCGACATGCGCAGCAACCGTAATTACCTAATTTTCTCTCTATAAATCAAAAACACTAAACTACACCCACTCTCTCTCTCTCTCTACCCATGCACCTAATGTCTGACATACATAGCAGTTTATTTGTGACAAAATGATGAATGTCAAAATGACATGTATTACATCGCTGTGTTTCTTTGACGAAGCGAAGCAGTCGGTACACTTTGATGGCATCGGTAGAGTGTTGTCCTAAGTTATTCCACTGTAGACTGTTAGAGAAATTGGTTTATGAGTAGATTGGTCCAAGATTGCTTAACCTTCCCTGTATTATATTATCTGATAACACGAAACGCATTTGAATATATTATTAACAGTCCACTCGCCTCGATTCTGCTAATTGTGTCGTTCGTTCACGTTTTAGCCTCCATACCGAAATGCGGCGGATGTCAAGAGGCTATATTGGACAGGTACGTGTTGAGGGTCCTGGAGAGGTGTTGGCACGCGAGGTGTCTCACCTGCCGTGACTGCGGAGCAAGATTGACCGACAAGTGTTTCGCGAGAAACGGCCACGTCTTCTGCAAGGACGACTTTTTCAAGTAAGCACCAACAATTCTCATTTCCTTGTCGTTCGTCCTAATACGACGTATTTCGAAAGGGTGTCTATGCACTCGCGTATGATAGTCAAATCCACGATAATACATCAACAAATATGTGAACTGAATGAATGCATTGTACGCCTCCGCCAACTAGAAACTAGACCAAGTTCCTCCGTCCGTCAGAAAGCGACTCAAACTGGGCACACATTTAATTGTGCACAGGCTGCCTTGGTTTGCCTTCGTACTCAAGTCTGTACCCTTCTTCAAAAAATTCCGATTACCTTGTTCGAGATGCATACTAGAGATAATCACGTCGAATTTTCCATGCACGCGCGCTGCTTCACAAAGAGAAATATAGTCGCGACTATTGACCGATCTGCTAATCACTATATGCAGCCGCACACTGTGCCGCCAAATAGCTTTGTCGTTAATGTGTGAATGTAATGTGAAAATGTTGTATGTTGTTGGTGTGGCAGGCGTTTCGGGACGAAATGCGCGGGCTGCGGCCAAGGACTGGCACCTTCGCAGGTCGTTCGCAGGGCACAAGAGTTAGTTTACCATCTCACCTGCTTCTCGTGCGCCCTTTGCTCCCGCCAACTCGACACCGGAGACGAGTTCTATCTGATGGAGGATCGAAAGTTGGTCTGCAAGCCGGATTATGAACAAGCCAAGGCAAAAGGTAATTTAGTGAATGATTCCTATTAGCTTATTACTATTAAAAGCAAAGCTGCGCACTGACGCTATCCCTGTAAAGAATTCAATTCAATTTGTACACCACTCTATGTCTTACAAATAGACCACTGTCATAGTCATCCTTGTTTCGTGCGTAACTAAAGAAAAGGTGATGGAAAAATGAATAATTTGATGATTTTGGAGAAACTTTTATTCTACATCGTTCTGCATTATTATACAGTACACTATCACGTGCTTATTATAGTGAATAAGTTCGTCAGTGAAATACGGATCGCTTGCGCAAATTATGTGACACTTCGGAATCCAATATCCATTGATAGCACTTCCGAACACTGTGACTTTTATCTAGATTTACTGCGTCGTTTATAGTTTATATAATAATCTTGCATGTAGAAAGCACGGCGAAGGGCTGACGGATTGCGTCGTACGTCTCAATTTGAAGTTTGACACAGTTTTGCCAGTCATATTTCAACTATACCGAAATAACTGATTTTCAAAATAGCGAGTACCGATGTGGTAGCCAGACGGATCAACAATCCTGCATAAATTACTACATACTAATACGCACATTGCCACATAACTTTTGTCAGTAGATTCTTTTTATTATCGGAGGGATATGTTTTTGAGGTCATCTACTCGGTCTATATGCCGCACAATTTGTGCGAATAGTACGAATTCCGCGAGGACTGTATATCGATGTTAGATGTGATTTTTTTCGCGTCGAAGGTTCTGGGAAAAGTGCTGAGCCATCTCTGAAAGCCTAATACCAGAAGACATCGTCCACCCCCACTCCGTGGCCAGATCCTTTTATTTCATCTGCACCTGCAGTACCAAAAAGACATTCGACTATTCGTTCTTACCCCTTTCCAATCGCGTGTCCACTCTCAGTGGCCCGAGCACGGCAGTTTTTTCCGAAACCCCAATAAACGCCTCGATAAAAGGAAGTAATCGACACTGACATCATCGCTGTCTCCTTGTACCACACTTCTCACTGAAATAATACGCTTCACCGTAAAAATGCACACAGGCGCTATCTTAAATATGTTGTCAAATATAGATTTAATTGTAGCTAAGACTGAGCCATATGTTACGCTCGTTCGTATAAGTAAGGACTATGTAAAAATCGATTACCTGTTAAGTGCTTTTATGTGTTAATTTCCTATCAATCGAATGTATATGTATACGTGCTGTATGTATAAATAATAATTGTTCTTGTTACAAGAAGAAAAACGAAAGTAATACTGCAATCGTCAGTTCGCGTCCCGGCGTATCCTCGATTCTTTCTCTTACGTTTCCTATGATTTCAACTGTTTCATATTGTGGCTTCTGTTGACTATGAGTAGGAGCTGCAAAACGTTTTGAGCGAATCTCTTGTTATACATTGAAAAGACGGTCCAAACGTTACATTACATACACGTATGTAAATGCGAATATGGTTCGGTCGGTGACAGCGAGTCGCCTATCCAACTTCAACGTCGAGTCATTAAACTAACGTGTAACGCTGCGTTTCAGAATTAGCCGACGGCGGAAGTATAGACGGAGATCAGCCGAACAAAAGGCCACGAACAACGATTACGGCGAAACAGTTGGAAACCCTGAAGTTGGCATATAACACGAGTCCAAAGCCGGCGAGGCACGTTCGTGAACAACTCTCACAGGATACAGGACTGGATATGCGTGTCGTTCAAGTTTGGTTCCAAAACAGGTCAGTTCTCGGCAAACGTTGCTTATTGTCAGATAACGAAGCGATACATACCCTCTTCCCTAAAATTGAGTGCAATCAGGCACGGACCGTAATAGATGCCCTTTCAACTCAAGCAACACTTCACTGTACATATTGACACGAAAAGATCCGTAATTTGCGTAATGACGTTTGTGTACGCTGAAGGAAAAATCGCTGAAAATGAAAGCTACGCAAAACTGACGATTCGCGTTAAGTGGGAGCCCGGGGTGTACGTATGTGTCACCGTGGAGCGAGATTTGGTGCGCGCTGATTAATCAAGTGCGACTGACAAGGAAGACACGGCCAGTCTATGAGAAGTTTTGCGTTTAGAGTCAATTTCACAAAGGAAAATTTTACTTTTATAAGACACTCACTTGTCTTTTATGCCGCCGTCTAGTAAGGATCGAATATGGCAATAGAATATTATACAGACAGATTCAATATTAGCGACACGAAATTAATCGTTGACGTTGGAACTTCTACCGTTTAATATGTAATTCACGAGTAGTATGTATAACATAAAGCAAAATTGTTAGAACATTGCGAATATCTAGAAAATCAACGTGGTTATGAAAAAAAAAAATGTGACTTTTTCCGTGGCTGTGCACGCAAATATCAGGTACAGTTTAGAAGGTTTATTTAACTCTGCTGCTAAAAATGGTTTTGCGGTGAACCAACTTTTTATACAAAAAATCACTCCACAAAACACAGTGGTTTTATAATCAAGCCAACTACCCATGTGTGACGCTCATGATATTTATTCAAGGATTTTGTTTGCCTCGAAACAATTCCTCGCTAACTAGATTCCTACGAGAGACGATGCTTAATAGTATCAAGTTTTCCCAACAACTCTACTTTCGTGGAAGGACTGTACTCAGGACACCCGAAAACGCCCTTCAAAATGTTCTGTAAAATATTAAATATGTGAAAAAACGTTGCACACGCTCGAGCACACTCGTGAGTCATCGTGTCTCAATTTCAAAGCACATGCAACGATGATCGTGGAGATCTCGAATATCTGATATTGTACATTTCTTTTGCACTTCAAGCAGAAATACGCAGTATTGCGTGCAACGAAGTGCAGAAAAATTCTTTATCGTTCGAGAGGGCGTAATCGATATCAACCAGTGTTCTAAGACAACACCGACAATGGATGCGAAAATACATAGTGCCACAATGTATCGCTTACTATCATTTATAATGTTATCGATGTGCCGATAAGATCGAAGCTACGCGATCCAGCTGAAGACTGCACGTGTCGTTTTTTCAGTTACTTAGAAAAATGTTTGCGACAATAAAAAGACTATTTTTACATAAAACGTTGTGAAACTTACCGACGATCCGGGTTTTCCAATTTATTCCGGATCTCTTGGACGTCACGATTGATTGTAGCATGTGTGCGCTTATGCATGTATGGACACGTGTCGTGAAACTTTCTTTGATATCTGAACTGACTTCATCCACAAATCAAATCATCGACTTCTACGCTAGAATCTCGTACAAATATGTGTGCGTACGTAGTAACGAATGTACGGCTTTAATGTATTTTTGCATAATCAATGCTTCAACATAAAAAATAGCCTATAATCTATTCAAGCTATTCTATTAATATCGTTACTCGCGTCATTTTCGACAATTAATCTAAGTCAATGGTACAACGTACTGTTTCAGGAGAGCGAAAGAGAAAAGATTGAAAAAGGATGCGGGTAGGACAAGATGGTCGCAGTATTTTCGAAGTATGAAAGGCACCGCTGGAGGCGGTCATTCACCGAGGCACGACAAGCTTCTTGACAAAGATGAACTGAAAGTTGACTTGGATTCTACCTTCGGCCATCACGGTACGTACATTTTTCTTCCTAAACAACATTAACAGTTGCTGTCACGGATGAAGCTTCGGTAAGAACGACAATGAGTGCCCATTTCAATCTCGTCCATTCGAAAGGATCCAAATTGGGAAATATTATGAATATCCTCTCTTTAAGAAAACACATGGTAACGTTGAATCTGTTTATCACTTCTGCCAGACTCTCGCCCAACTTTCCTTTATTCTATTTCTTAATATGCCACAGTGAGAACAATTGAATTTACCGAGCCTGTCGCACGTGATCAACTAATATCATACAATAGAATCTCGATCCGCGATTATATGTATTATATGCTTCCATACGTATGTACGTAGTTAGAAAGCGACGCACAGTACCTTTCCGCAATTAGAATCAAACTTGCCGGACTATTCCTTCTCTCTCTCTCTCTCTCTCTCTACACGTGCAATTAATTATCGAGAATACCACGCGTGCGGTACTCTCCTTGAAGCTACCTGAGATCGACCATTGAACGGAGCGCAAAGTTTGGCCCCCACAATAGCGTTGGCACTCCGTGGACGATGAGGGTGGAAAGACGATCTCGTCAAATATTCAACGGATCGCGGAGGCTAAATGTCGGCTGCCGGCGCTCACAGTGTCCGAGATTTCAGGAAGATTGCGGGCCGGTCCGGAATTTATGTCCACCATTACCAGACACTGCCGCTCAACGACTACGCAAACTCAATTTGAACGGTCGAACGACCGTCGACCGCCGGCAAATTGCGCTCCCACTGCTCCCAGTAATCGCGCCAACTTTTTAAGCCGCAGCTTACGGCTTTCTTCGTAATTTGCGTGCGGACAGCGCCGAGCAAGGGAAGCCTATCGACGATTTCACAATTATCTTCGCCCAATCGAATGTCTCGATTATCATTCCCTGCTAATCGATAACAGGCTTTTCTCTCTTGATATCCGAATATAATCCAAATGAACAACTTGGACCTTTACTATGAATTTTAGATCTGAGTAACGACAGTTACGGAACGGTGGTGAATATGGGGCTGGATGGAGAAGGAGCGAGCCCCGGTGGAGGTGGAAACGGTGCGAACAGCGGTGGAGCACCGCGAGGTTACTTAGGTGCCACGACGCCCCCTTATCTCTCAACGTCCAGATCACCGTCCTTACCACCACAGTTCCCTTATCCACCGGACGCTGGCCTTTCCGTCTACACCACGCTCGGTGAGTTCAAACTAGTCTAGCAAAATTTTGACATTAAAAAACGTGGATACAGCTCACTGAACACCAATGAGCCTCACCATTGCTCTCCCAACGCCATCAATTACACTCCTAGTACTCATTGGCGGATTTTGCACTTAAGAGGCCCCAGGCGCAATTCAATTTTCAGGCCCCCCTCCAAATATTTCATGTATGCAATAGTAACGGTAATTAACCCCTTGGACTACACGGTATCTGCCAATTCCGCGTGCCATAGTAAACAAGAAAGTCGATCGCGCGCCGTGCCATTCAGCTGTTCAGACTTTCAGACTCGTGGTTTTCGTTTATGACACAAATACTTTACCAGGAGTCAGATTCGTGATTTTCGTTTATGACACAAATTTTTTACCACGAGTTAAACTCGTGGTTTTTGTTTATGACACAAATGCTTTACCACGAGTCAGACTCGTGGTTATAGGCCAAAGGGTACGTGTGTAAAAATTAGAAAAATCCGCCACTGCTCGTACCAGAAAACAGCAAAGAACTCTAAGATTGATTATACTACTGCGATCACGCAATGTTGAAGATATTGTCCAATGTCGTGATTTTCCTACAACGCTCCTGCAATATTCCTCGCTGTTCAGTGTTCGGCACGTATTCCGTCGGCAGACTGCGAATGAGTAGTGAGCAGCGTGTGCGGTGTTTCAGGCGGACCAGGTGGCATGGTAGCGGGGCCGGCATCGGATTTAAGCAACGAATCGAGTGGTGGCGGCGGTGGCGGTGGTGGCGGGGGAGGCGGCGGTGGTTACCCCGACTTTCCACCGTCGCCGGACTCCTGGCTCGGCGAGCCGCCGCCGCACGCTCATCATCACTCGCACTACGCCACATAACCCGTCAAAGCTCGACAATGCCGCGCATCCTACAGAACGACGCGCCGGCTGAAGGCGGTCACCATCCACCGACAACGACAACGACCACGTGGACGACGCGGAGGACGACGACGCAGACGGCGACGCCCGCGGGGAGCCGGACACGTGCATCAGGATGCACTAGGTCCCCGGCTCGCATCCGACCAGCGCGACCATTCCCGATGATACGCGGACGCGCGCGGTTCCATTCGAAAATGACGAGCGTCATCTTTCTAGAAGCCATTTCCTGTTACGGACTGCCACACGGAATGCAGTTCTATGAGTCGGTGCACGGCCGGCAAGGTGCGAGGTGAAGATGAGATCTCGCGTTGTAAGGTCCAAATCCTGCTCCGGGTATCGTCGATTTCATCGTGGCCGTACGTGCAGAGTTTCGGCTGATTCTGAGGCACGCATCCTTCTTCCCGGGCTCGGTAGGGACGTACGGTATGAAGCCGATGCACCGGCACCGCTTGTAAATATAAGTAATAAGTGAAGTTGAGGACATCGGGAACCGTCTAGTAATTTCAAACTCTGCCACACACGCACATTGTTTGCCGTTTCAACTGTCCTACCGTTGTTCCGATGATAATCGTAAAGACGTCTCTCGCGGTTACCGTAACGATGAAGTCGAGATACGTCGTGATAGACGGTATAGATCGAACTTACCCACGTCGAAACGAAACGTCGACACGTATCTTGCAGCCGCGAAATTGACCCTCGAATATTCACGGCGAGAATGATCTGTAAGACGGAATTAAGGTCCGCACACGCAGTCAGGCGCGGGTTAGAGCTCTGACCGTATTCTACACCGTCCCTCCCGATCTTTCGTCGTCCACACGGCATCAGGGGGCCTAACGACGTGACGCCACATGTATCTCGATCGTAACGAATGCATTCAAATATTAACGAATAATCCGAATATATTTATGTACAAGTTCCTCACTTCCTCCCTCCCCTCCACACTCCCCCCCCCCAAACCCCAACCCCAACCCCCCCATCCCGCCTCATCCCCGGTAAGTTATCGAGTCTAATTGTGAAATTGACGTAGAGAATAGTTTAGACGCGAAACAGCATGAAAGAAGTGCTGCAATTATCCCAGACTTAGCAAAGACACGTGTCGTTGTCCGTGCCGGAACAACTAACTTCTTCGGGATCACGAGAGCGAAGATATTCTCTCAGCCAATGCAAGGGAAGCGCAAAGTGTACGATGAGATCGTCCGAGGCATGCGAGTCCTTCAACCGCACTCCTTAAAGTGTGTGCCAACGACGTTGCACAATCGACGTCCAAACAGTTTACATCTTTCGTAACGATTGGAATGTGATGAAAGCGCACGATCGACGTTCTCAAAGTTGAGGAAGTCTATCTGTACTGCGGTCCTGTAATTTAATCCTGGGACGGGGTGAAAATGACAATCTGATTTTCACACTCACGTCATGCCACGTAGTGACCACTGACAATGAGAGTGGACGTGTAAGTGGAAGAGACTTTTGGCTCGGGCCACCAAGTGTGGACACGAGAGTGCAAAGTGTTGAGATATGCGCACAAGACGATCATTGATTCAACAAGAGTACGCGTAAGATCATACATGTGTAAAATGGTGTACATTTCGTGCGGATGAATATCGATGGAAACGCGAGCGAATAAATCGGGTGTTACTTTAACACTTTGACTGCCGTGTGACTTGCAATTAGATGTGGGTCACAAAGATTTTAGATCGATACCGGTTTTATTTACATAAGTAGCGACGATTTCGTTATGTATTTTATCCAAATGTTTTTTGGCCAGTCAAAGGGGTTAAAGGTGCGATTTTACGATGAATGATGATGAAAATAATACCCTTCAAAGAAATGGAATATTTTTCGAGTTTTTAATGACGCGGACGCTATTATAAGCTGATAAATAATCGGTGATGTGGTGTGCGTTCTTGTTTTTGCCTGGAATCGTTAGCTAAGAATTTACATAGCTTCGTTTCACTTTCAAATTGGCGAACCACTGCTTTCCATTATTATGTAGAAGTTTGTTACGTAAATGCAGTATGCATTATCTAGCAAATAATTGAAGGAGTGTCACGGTTTTAAAGCACAATCGGAGATCAAGTATTCGTCGACTTTGCAAAATACCTTGCACAAGCTACTCGTACTACAGTCTTCGCACGGCAATAAGACGCAAGACCGATAAGTCGACAAGACGACATGTGGCGATCAAGCAGCCTCGCTACCTTCGAATTTGACGTATAAGAAGACTTGATAAACAGATTATTTGCGAAGGTTGGAGAAAATTTCCATTCATGCAACTACATCGCTTATCACGACTCAATCGTTACGATCGATCGTTGGCCGTACGATTGAACTATTTTGCGGAAAGACTATGGAAAAATGTGACTGTCGACAAAAAAATATGATTGCGAATAATCAAAATGAATAATTATTGCCGATCAACGGCAGTTTGCGATGAACAGTCCGATGGACAAACTGAGTGTAATAATAATAATGTGAGGTTCTAACCGTTCTAGTACGTAAGGATTAGCGATTCAGTCGTATCAATTTCTACCGATAATTTGAGGGATGGCGAAAGGTTGCGGGACCTGTTCGGTTTAATTTAGGCGTCGCTTCCTATCGGTTTTACGATTCCTGTAAATGGTTCACATGCCTCACATTATGATGCGAAGCATTTAATTGCATATACAGGGTGATCCTTACGTGACCAATTCGATTTTCCCTGAAGCTAAGAGACATTATCAAAAATAACCGATACGAAAGATTTGGTGCCGAGGGGATGAGATGAACGCTTCGTAAAAATACCTTGTAATACAATTTCGGTTAACCATTCGATTGTGGGTCGCCGTTGGCCTCTATAGTATAGCGGGCGAGATTGGGAACAACTAATTATGATTAGTTGATACCGTACCGGTCCATAAAATCAAGTATGGGTCAAGATCGACCCGGGCCCACCGACGGACCGTGAAGTTCATTGCGATCAATCAGAAGCATCTTTGAAAGAAGAAATTTTGATATACTCTCGTCCACAAATCGTATGGGTACAAATTGATCCGGGTCCGCCGGCGGACCGTTCAGTTCATTCTCATTCCCTCCATCGAAAAATATCTCCGACGGTTTGTCAGCCACTACTCTATAAGGCGAATTGACAAGAATCATTCGATATTCCATTAAAAGAATATTAAAAGTAAACCGTTGTAATTCGTGCAAACCGAATGACAGAAGAAATTTGTTCGCTGCGTCATCCATTCCTGCCAAAGCCAAACATTTTTCGTGTCTGACATTTCTCGTCTTCTCTTAAAGTTTACGGAAAAATCGACTCGGTAGCTCCTTAAGAATTGTCTTGTATCGTTCGGTGCAGCGTGCAATTGCAAACGCAAGAATGTAGAATTGTATATAAATTTTTTCCCTCTTACTAATTCTGCCTGAAAATTTGATTATTGTGAGAAAGGGGCGAGCAGATGAAGAGATTTATTACAGAGATAAGAAAACGTGAATGTTGTACAGTATGACTATTAAGTTTTGTGCTCTTCGCCGAGTTTTACGGACAAAAAGAGCGCGTGAACGGCGCAATTCGCATCTTCACTAAAATCAATTACTACGGATCTTTATATTATTATCTAGTCATCAAGTGATAATAAAAATTATCATAATCTACGACATGTCGTACTTTCTTCGCCCCTAACTTTCCATCCATAGTATGTCAGACTCTATCTGTGACACGATATATCATAAACGATACGCGACACAAATGACGGAGAAGGAAACTCAAATCGCAATTATTTTTATTTATGAAAATTATGTACAAATTTTATATAACGACATACAGATGTTTATGTACACGTGCGTAAATTTCTGTCATCGTGAGGAAATTCACGTTAATAAACGGACAAGTTTTAACGAATGCCACCTTGTTCATATAACAATCACGAAAGACATTAATGTAGAATTGAAAGCCTACAAAACTCTCAATGTGATACACTCTATATAAATATTCGATACAAATCTCTCGACGTAGGAGTATCTTACAAAGTCGGCGATAACAGTTTTGTTGATCATTTAGAAAATATGTTGTGATAATACGAAAATATCTTTTTGTACCTCTTCACAGGTCATAACACGTATTCTCTCTTTTAACACACATGCCAACATTTTAACGCTTTCTTTGCATTAGTTCATTTTCAATAATTAAGGGCGGGAGGAACTTGGGCAAACGTGTCGAAAGGATTATAACAGTGCACGAAGAGTTCTGACACGTGTTAGTGAAGGTTTTTGTCCATCGTTGTGCACCTTCATCGTTTTTTCTTTTCGTCTCTTCTGACTCTTCTGTCTCTTTAACAAGGATAACGTCATTCGATACCTCTGCTCACTATGAATTTTCCAATGGCTCCTCGTAAGTTCGAGTCTTTTTAAGGATGCTTTTCGTCATCAGCAATTGCTTCGTTATTGCTTTCTCGACGTTTTTTTTATTCTTGTTTGAGGCTGACAAGTGCTGAAACGTATCCTCAAGCGCTCTTCTAGTTTTCATTAACCTCCTTTTTAGCGTCTCATTCTCCTGTTTCAATGCCTCCACTTCGTCCAATCCTGAAATGTCAGAGTCAAGTATTAGCACGCATGAAACTGATAAACATCAACGAGTAGCTAGCTGAGAAAACTGAAATCAAGTTGATAGTGATACCTTCGATTGGCAAGGGGCTTTCGTTGTCAACTGCGTGTGTCTCGCGATTACCATTGTCATCGTCGCTAAGCAAATTTGTCATAGATTCCGTAATCTTTAAAGTATCCTGAAGCGGCCTGGTCATTGTAACTGCCGCGTCGCTTTCTATTCCTAGGTCCGGTGAACAACTCGACTTACTACGTACACCGAATGTAGGATAATTTATCGGAAGCCAATATTGAGAGTTCTGGAAAAGCATTATTGCAGCATATATAAGTTTTGCATACATGTATATAGGCGCCAAATTAAATAAGAAACTATCGTTATGTGTATACGGACGTACTTACATTGTATGATTGGTATTCCTGAATAATGTCTTCACAAGTTTGTTTGAGCGTGGAATCAGCTGGTATCGAAGAAACACCACTCGAACTGGGTGCAGAGTCGCTTGCTTCACACACAGCGACGTGCCTACGAAGTTCCTTATTCGCAGCTTCAAGCTCTTGCATTCTCGCTCTGTGCGAGTCGTTTATCTGGTTCAGATCCAATATCTCCACCGCACAATGTAAACCCATAAAGTCAGTGCAATTAAATACATAATTACATTCATAATTAGATCTTTTGGTACCAACCTCTTTATTAAACTTATCGTGGACTGAACGAACTGCAACGTCGTAGCGATTTTCCATCTTTCGTACCTCTTGCTCCAGCCTCAGCTTATCGTTCGTCAATTTTGTATTTTCTACCAGGATTTGACTGTGAGAGAGAGTGAGATGATCCAGTTCTATCGTTAGTTTCGCAATACTTTCTTTGGCAGCTTCATTTTCATCCTCCAACTTCTTGATTTTCGATCTCAACTAAAAAATAAAATATGCAGTATGGGTCTATTAATTTAACAGTCACCGATATAATTGGAATCGAAGTCACTCAATAGATATAACAAACAACTTGAATTGTAATTAGTTACCATTTCGTTCTCTTTATTAAGTGTTATCAACATTTCGGCAGTTTTTCTTTCGGTGTTTTCTTTGTACTGCATCAATTCTATCTTCTGCTTAGCCATTTCGGCTGCCATATTTTCCACATCAATAATTTTCTTCTCTAGTTGCACCTTGCGTATACTGTTTTGCTTACTTTCTCTCTTTAAAATGTGACACTCGTGAGTTCTCTTCTCCAAGGAAGTTTGCAAGCGTTCGGAGAACTTACGAGATTTCTCCAGCATCGTTATCAACGGTATTAGCTTCTCGTCAAACGTCTGTAAATGATTGAAAAAACATTTTGATTGACATTTTTCTCTAGAACTACTGTATGCAATAATACACCAGAGTTGCAGTAGAACGCTTAAAAAGAACGCGCGTTCAACACGCTGAACTGCGTTATTTGCAACGGAAACGCAATTACAAATAACTTACACTGTCAAACGTAATTTTCGAGGCCAAATCGTTTCGCAGTGCATTCAATCCGGAATACAAAAGATTATTCGTCTCTTTGAGCTCCTGTATATGATGATTCGGATCGATGTCGTTCAGATCAGTCTGATAAGTTTTGTGATAAGGCACGTAGTCATTGGAGTCTTCAGAATCACTGAAAGTTTTCGAATACTTGGAGTATCTCGACCGATTGAGAGACTTACGGTGAGTCTCTTGCAGGCCTATTCTTGCTTTGGAAACCGCGCGATCCGGTTCTGAAAAGGCTTCCGAGTCGGATTGCGTCGACGCATGTTTATTCTTGGTCAAATCTAAAACGAGATTTTCCGAGCGGCTTTTCCTTACGCAGCCGCTGTTCCGCTCCTCTTGATGCGAATTCTTCATGTGGGACGACGCGTCGCTGACGGACATTCCTTCGAGTGCGTGAACGAAGTCGTCCGACAGTATCTTCGAGTTGACCAGCACGTCGAGGACAATCTTCTTATGCTCATTGCTAATAGTATCTGCCTGATCGTCGTTCTTAAGCATACCCTTCATGAACTTCACCAATTCCTTCAAATGGGTGCGCAACAATTCGCAGTACTTCTTCGCTCGTTCCGTCTCGTTGCCACAGCCATCAATTTCGGACGCGATGTCGGGCTTGGTGACTAGTTTCAGCCACTTAAGGTAATCAACTTCCTTCTCAAGATCGTTCTTCTGCGTCACTAATCTCTGCACGTAGTCGGTCATCGTCTTAACGTCCGTCGCTTCGTTACCATTCACATAATCGAGTTGAACGATTTCGTTGACGAACGTCACTTTGATACCGAGGTTCATTAGCTCTTTCATCAAAGCTTGCAGTTGCAGGCCGCCATTGTCCTGCAGCAGATCCAGCCTATTGCGACTCCTGTCGTGGCCATGTGACGCCGCGGTCATGTGATTGTGCAGCTTCGCGATTTCCTTGTTCTTACTCCACAGCTCCGTGTTCACGAGCTTCTGCAAATTCTGTGTCTTCACCTGCAGCTCCTTGTTCAGCTGTTCGATCCTCTTGTTCTTCTCCCCGATCTCGACGTTTTTCGCCCTCAGCTCGCTCAGAAGTTCCTCTCGCTCGGTAACGTCCACCTTCGCGACGTCCGCCACTGCTGTTTCGGGTGAGCTTTCTTTCAATTTGTCTAGTTCCGCCGTTTTGTCGCGCAACTCCTCTTTCATCGTGTGCTTCTCCGTCTCCAGACACTCTATCCTCTGTTCCTTATCGTGAAGCCTCTCCTGTAATTCCTACCAAAATATAACGAGGTGAGTGGACCTAGATCGCTTGAAAACAATCTGACACCCGAAAAGTGTCTTACCTCGGACTCAACCTGTATCTGCCTCTCCAAACGAATCTTTTCAGCCTTGATGGTCTCTATCTGTTCTTGCAAGTCGTTAATCTTCATTTCCATTTCCTCAAAACGTTGCTGCACACACAAAGTATATTGCCATTTCAATAAAACTCCGACACACAGGTTCGCCCAAAACACTTTATTTCAACGATGAATCAGGTTTACAGCGTCAATATATGTTTGATATACAGATGATAAAACGTGCGTGCATGTCTTATTATTACTTAAGGGTTCATGCTAAATGAGAATATAGTGTGTCGCGTTTAGAAGAAGCGAATGAATAATGAGGCGGAGTGCTGTGTTCAGAGCTAGTAAAATGTACAGGTGCGACTTGATGATAAGGGTTATTCTATCACTTTCTTTGACCAACACCGTGGAGGCACAATCGTAACAATGGCAGGAGCCTAAAAGAGAAAGATTAGATATACAATTCATCGGGAATTTTTCCGTTCCTTGAGGCAGTGCTCTCTTTTTGTAATTTCAATTCACTGGAACTAATCATTTATGTGTAAAGAAAAATAAAACGCATTTCTTTCGCCACTTCCAGTACTTCTTCTCTCATATTCTGCATTTACGCAATAATTGCTCATGATTATTTTTCTCAGATTCCGTCCTCTATTCAGAAAGAACTCCGCATTCAATATACATACATACATACATGGAGAAAATTGATTCTACCTAAAATACTATGAATGAAGACGTCGTTTAATGTTCACGCAGATTCTAGCAAACATTACTTTGGAAATCTGTAATACTACTGGCAAGGGACCGGTTAAAGGTACACAACATAAAAAATCGCAATACTTCCTACGAACATAAGACGACAAATACTGTGTACCTACCTCCACACGCATCGTCGTGCATAAGCAGGAAAACATCATGTATGACTTTGTCAAGTGCGTTACTCAAAGACGTTGAGGCCGAAGCAATTGATTCTAAAGGGACAGCGATACCCTGACAAAAGAGATATTCGACGCGAGTGCTATAACGTGATTAGCACTGGCAAATATCCACGCTTCCAACTCCCCTCTCGTTTCTCTCTTTCGCTTGTAAATGCACAATCGTGTGGACGCGTCATTCAGTTACACGTTTAAACATAAACGAACGAACTCGCGCGACGGAGTGCATCGAAGATAAAAGCCACTGTTTTTATGAAAAGGCTATATTCGAATCATCAATTGTACTTCTTCACGTGTGTCGTTCTATGCACATTCATTTTAACATGTCGACCGCAATGCAGACTACGCGACGTTGCTGAACATCGATTTGCGTGAACGGGCGGTTGTCGTTTCAATTAATTCGTTATTGTTAGTTTTTTTCGTTCGTTCGAGGAGAGCCACGCGGCGGGTGGCTAACCAGTCGGGATGAATTTTCGTGTTAAGACTGCCGAGGTAAGACGGCGGCTTGCGTGCTAAAATGGCTGAGAGACTTCAGCTCGAGTCTATTATTAGATGAGAGGAGTGTTTTAGACTTCCGAGATACTATGCTTCCTCGCACACCACATTATATCTTACGATATTTTATACGAAGCTATTCATTCCCGTCGATTCTCCGCAAATACCTGAATATTCGTCGCAAATCAAAAATTCCCTAATTTCGACGTTGAAGTACGTTCCGAGGATCAATCACAAGCTGTTTGTTGCCTTATGACTCAGTAAGACTTCCGTGTAGAATCATGAACAAAATGTAATGCATGTTTTCGGTGTTTCGTGAATAAGTGTACGTAGGGGTTCTTCATTGAAAACTTCCAAAAAAAAGTTCTAGTGTTGTAATAACGCATTATTTTTAATGGAAGATGAAAAAACGAGAACATTATTATAATAAATGATAGGATACAGACGTAAAGTAGCCTTCATTATGTCTTACTGATAAAAATATATATATATATATAAAACATTTCCGTAAAGCTAACACAAAAAGTTCCACGGCGGCATTATTAAATAAACACAGACAAGCAGAAAATGTAAATAATGAACACGGAATGCATATTATTATACTCTCATGCAACTATCCGACATCACCTTCCAAAAGTGACACTATGGGGTAATAGAAAAATGAACGTCCTCTTGCATTTTCTCATTAATATTTTAACAGTCAACTGAAAGTTTAGATCCAGTACGAATACACTGAGCGGCGGTCAATAATGCCGTAGAAGGATAACTTTTTGCGTGATAATATGTATATTATTAGTTGCTGTGTGAAAATGTAACAGCTTTACTTCTGAACCGCAAGACGTTGACGATATTAAATGATATCCAAAAGCATTAAGTGACATGCAGTGGTAGTGGTGATGGCAAAAGCAAAGAAGGAGAGGTAGAAGAAGTCGTTAGATATTCAATGACTCTGAAAGAAAGAAAAAAGTACTATGTACGAAGTTGTATACGTCGAAATACTGTTTAATATGCAGGCAGTTTGCTCCTATTTCCAAATTAGTCTATATTCACGTTAACAAACATATCCAGACGTTTTAGAACGTAAGCAGCTTTCACAGTAATTTAGTAGAATTACTCAAGTACACGGTCGGTTATGGCCAAAAATTAAATAGACGAGAAAGCAAAACATGTTTTAAATCAAAATTTCACGGTACACGCAATTAGCAAAAATAACATGATACCAAATGGCATGACTAAACCCGTTAATATTAGATAGGAAACGCTTAACCCTTTGCGCTTTCGTGTCCACTCTCAGTGGCGTTACGTGGGTAAGATGAGATGGGACTAGGATGCGACGATTGCAGAATTGAGAGTGTACACCGGAACGCGACAAGGGGTTAAAACAATATTTCTGTATAGCATCAACTCTCACTGCAAGTTTTGTTTTCGGCGTCGTAACGATGAAAGAGTTTAAAAAAAAAAACAAGAGTCAACTGCATGCGGATTCTTTTTTCAACCAGTGGCTGCAAAATCGTTCAAAAATGTGAGGACGGCTATACCCAAATCAAAGATTGTTATATCGACCTGATTGGAGTGATCGCGTTCCGGATCTTCCGTCATCGCATTCCGAAGATCCCTTCCGGCCGAGGAAACATGCCCGCTTTGCTCCTCCTTCAAACTTTCGTATGCCTTCAATTTCTTGAGTTCATGCTCAAGGTCGATGACCCTTCTCTCCTTGCTAAAGCATTTGTCCTCCATTTGTTGCTGTCGTTCTATGAATCCTTGGATTGTCTTAAGCGCCTTCTCGTGCTCACCCTCCAGTTTCTTACACTTTTGATCTGTCACCTCTGCTTGCTTCTGTATATTGCATAACTTCAACACCAGTTGCTTCTTTGCCTCTTCTTGCCGTTTTAACTCGAAGTCCTTCTCTTCCAATTCCTACATCGAACGAGTCAAGGTCCGTACGACAATCAGTCAAAATGTGCATGACAAAATTCAAAGAAGAAAAATTAAAGTTCACCTTTGACAACTCTTGAACACCTGGTCCAGCTGAATGATGAACTTTTTTTTTCGTTGTATCACAGTCAACAGATTCGTTTCCGATCTTAGTTATCCGTTGAATGCAAGTGGCTTTCTGCCCTAACTTCGGCGATAACGAACGACTGTATTTGCTCAATGTTACAGGACTGTTAGGTGGAGACCGTTTTGCATAGCCATTCTCATACTGTAAACAATGATTTGCAAAGGATTCAGTGAATTCATTTTCGTAAGAGAATTCGATTATAGTTATGTTGTCTATTAGAATTAGTTATCTACCTGAGAAAGAAGCGTCCGATGCTTGTTATTGAGATCCGTGAGCGCATCGTCCCGCGTCTTCACGGAAAGCCTCAACTGGTCAATCTGTCGTTTCCGCTTCTCCGAGACTACCGCCAGCTCCTCCAACGTTCGACACTTCTCCTCGAACACCATATTTTTGTCCTTGATAACGCGATCCTTTTCAGCGATCTCATTGTTGCACTGCTGAACGAGCGTATCCTTTTTGAAGACTTGCTCTTCAAGTTCCTTCACCTTGTCCCTCAACTGGTCGATGTCTCGCGTCCTTTCTGCCATAACTTCCTCTTTTGAACGGACTTCAACTTCTAACCGAGCACGAAATTCATCCCTCTCATTCTCCAGTTCCAGAGCCCACACGCGCTCCTCCTCCAAACTTCCGGTTATCTGCTTCACCTAAACCGGATGATCGCTCTTTACATTTGTTCGACGAACAGGCATAATGCTTCACAGATGTGCGTAGATTATGTTAAGCGCCTCACGCTAGTAGATAGTTTAGACCTGAGAGGTTCGTTAATAGTCGAGAATTTCTTTAGGGATGTCGATTTTCTCGATGTTTAATTGGGGTTTTATCGCACGTAATAACACTAACGGTTCCCTTAGCAGGCACACACAGACTGTCCGTTTTTTTTTCTTCCGATAGATAGTCACTGCTTTATCAAGCAGCGTTACATTTGTGGTGGCACAAAGGAAGTGACGCGGGTTATCACACTTCACTGTGCGAAGAACGCGGATACACACTGATGCGTACACGTAAAAATCTACTATCCCGCCTACATTTCTAATATTCATGAAGAAAACTCTGTGGAGAGTACCATCTCTTAATCACCACTATAAATCGTGACCGGAATTGCACAAAGATAAAAGTTTGGTTACCTCAGCTTCCAGCGAGGCAACCAGTTCTTCCATCTGATGCAATTTCTCCAGATTCTCTACTGCTTTCTCTGGTGTAATGCCAAACGCTTGTTTATAGTATATCGATGCATCTACCGTTTTATCCCGGTATTCTTCCAATTCTGAAAAACAGAATATTCGATTTGGAAAAGAAGGCATAAGATGTGAAGGTGAAGAAGCTCCAAACGAACGTAAAAATGATCATCGGAGTATCAAAGGAGGTGAAGGGATGCCATTCCACTGACCTTTCTCCAACATTGCAATTTTTTCCCTCTCGCTCTGAAGGGACTGTTCATACTGCAGCTGGTTCCGAGAAGACACTTCCTTCTGCTCTTCGATCAACTCGAACGCCTTGGCGGCTTGACTGAGAAGTTCCTGCTTCTCCAGCAACTCCTTCCTCAGCGATTCGATTTCGACCTGCCGGTGCAAACAAATAACGGGTGTTCCGTAACGTGAATCAATGAACAAATCCCTAGACCGTTTAAAAGTAAAGAAAGCACGTCGCAAATTCATGAGTTCGCCTCATTAAAGGGACACGAATCATGCAAGAGCTTTATAATACGACGAATACGGTGGGAAAATGTAGAAACCCGTCCGCCGACAATCCCATCATGCTGACCTTAAGCTCGATATTTTTTTTAATCGCATCTTCATCGGCGGAAGTGATGCCCATTCGCTCTTCCAGGAAGTAGATGCGAAACTTGAGATTAAAGTTCTCCTTCTGTAGAGCACCCAGCTGGTCCTCGTATTCCTTCATTGTTCTGCCCACCCCCGTTCCTGCCATATTGGTTCCAGCCGCAGTGGGCCCACCAGGAGAGTTTTTGCCCGGTGACCGTGCATTCGTACCTTCGACAAAAAACAAAAAAGTATCAACATAAAACTAGCCCCTGTATTTCACGTAACTTTATCATATCTCCATATTAAATACCAAGTTATGTGTGTGGATGATAGTGATTCTTATAGGCAGTATAATGGAATACATAGTACAGTGGAAGAAACGAATGGGATGTTAATACATTTTTTTTCACGTCAACGTTATCCAACCGGCATTCGCAATTTTAATTTCAGCGATCGAATTGAATGAAAGTAAGGTACATGTCTTACTCTGCATGCCTGACAGAGTCGTGTTACGAAGCAGCCGACGTTCGATCTTGGTTTGGAGCTCATAGGATCCTGCTAAATCATGTCCAACATAGAAATGCCAACCACTTCGTCACTTTTTGTCGGCCACAAGCTTACGCGCACTAAAAAGCCGCCGTTTCTCAAAAGTACGAGCTTCGTCGAGACCGTTGCACTGTGACTTTAAACTTATACGCTATCGGTGCACAGTGTGCATGCATCGAAACTGAATCTTAACCGTTTACATGACAAACACGACATGGAGGAACCGGTGGAAATTTTCTGCGTGAACAATTGGACCGTTTCGACCGATATCGACTTGTTGATTTTCGAGTTGTCGATGTTAATCGCAGACCGATGCATAGAATGACAATCGAAAGGATATAGCGGCGATATGGAAAGCGAAGTTTCACTCATGTGCATTGTTACGTTATCGTGTAGTGTCCCATTCGATAGATACGTTAGTTGTGTTGGCGGTTTACTCTATCTCGATAGCGTCAATCGTTCGGAATTAGTATGTGTATTATATGCCGTTGCAATCGTAAGAGAAGTAATCGTCTGCTCATTGCGCATCTAAAGGAGTGAAAGGAGTTCTACCAATAGGACTTTCATGAATAAATGAAAAGGGTTCTGCTCCAAAATTCGAGTGTTGCCAGAGAAACGAAGACTTGTAGTGAGAGTTTCGATCAGACTAAAGTGTAGGGTGTAGACCTGTAGACAAATATATATTTTTATCGTTTATCTGATTGTTAAACGATCGAACGATCGGTTCAATCGTCTGTTCTATTCTCGTTTCTATTCCAAAGACGTTGGCCCTTCGTCTTGTTTTCTTTAAATGTGTCTGGCAAGTCGCCAAGTTACGATTCAAACTTTCACTCTATTGTCCAGACCACGTTCCTAGAACGTTCTCGCTAAAAATTCACCTATGGCCATCTAGAAGCCATGTTTGTCTGTCGTTATTTACTCGCAGTTCGTTCATTACACGCAGTCCATTCTATTCAATACACGCTGCACACGACTCGTTTGCACTGCTGCACCAATTCGGGTCAAAAGGTGACGTATATTTAGTTGGCCGCTGATTAATATTTCAATTTGACCCAACTTGTTGGCATATCGTCGCATTTCTGATTGAACGTGGGTCACGGTGTTTCGGCATTTCTCTTCGCAATTCAATCTAGAAGAATGCTCACGGGTCATCGGAAAGAGAGCAAAAACCGTCAGAGCGTAGTCCAATCTGCTACATTAACTCGATGCAGTCGGTGAATGAAAAGCCGGGATTGCCTGCACATAACGCAGCTCAACGAGTTTATAAACCTGGTCTATATTTTAAACTGCCACCTTCGCCCGCGCCGTTCAGAAGATCCAAAGCTACAGACTCAGGCTGACATTGAAGTGAAAATATCGATGAAACTGAATTCTTCAATCGAATTTAATGTATTTTATATCTTTCATAAATTCAATTTCATTAAAATCATTCAAGTCAAACTCGATGCACTTAACGCTCATGCCAACTTTGCGTGGACGTTGAATAAACACAGAGAGAGAGAGAGAGAGAGAGAGAGAGAGAGATATCACGAAAATAACAGGAAGTGTTTCTGCATCGTTTCGCTACATTTTCGATGCTATGATTTCAACACTCTCCGATAACTATAACTGAAAATGGAAAATAAAGAAAATATCGCGAATGCTGCATGGTATGATAGAAGAAGCAAGATCGGGAAGCTTCGGTTGCACCGACCAAGAAGCATATGTCTATATAATATTCTTTATCGACAAAAGAAAGAAATCAGTATTCTTTTCTGCATCGCCACTCAATGAAAATATCTTGAATATATATGTTAATTCTATCTTACCGAACATAACCTCGATCCTTATCGGCTTGTTCTCAGGGTCACTGTTCACACTTGCAGAGCTCACCCTTGACCTACCACATCCCATACCAAGAACAACTACCACACTGTTTTTCACATGTTTCACGTGGATTTAACGGTTACAATTCATTGTACCGCCCTTATCCGATCATTTTTTCGAAGAGCAGACGTGTTTCACGACTTCGTTCACACGCGTTAGAAATTCAACTGTGTGACAGAGCGACTGCCAAGCAAATGCAAAGGTTACAACGCAATAACGTTCAGTTAAAATTATATCTCAGTCTATATCGTTTTGTCCACTAGGTATATATATATATGTGTGTGTGTATGTGTATGCGTCGATCTTTGCTCAGAGGTTAGAGGCTGTAATATAGATAGGTTCACATTTTTCAACAGAAATCTGACGAAAGTTCAGAAATGAATATGATTGAATAATGAACAACCATCAGAGCATAATGTTAAACAAGTCTTTTCAAGCCCTCGGTAAATTTATTGTATTATACGTCAGTTACGGAATACTTTTAGGAGTGCCACTAAAATCGCGCGGATTACATAGATAACGAAAGCAACGCAGGCGACAGTCAGTCTGCCTCGTTATCTTTCTTCCCCATTCTCCGCACTCAATCGTATCGTCGTGTCTAAACAAAGCGCAGTACATTATTCATGCGATTAAACAGACTTTTCTAGCCCAAACATCCCTTAGCCTGCGATTATCTACCGAAACGTGTGGTTCTCGTGCCACCGAGTGCGTCTTACTTCAATTTGACTAATTGTCAGATAATTCCGAGTTTAAGAAAAGTCGAAGTTGGCCGCGTCAGAGCTGCGGACCGCGAAAGGTTAATTACAGAGAGTCACAGGTCGTTGACGCGAATGTTACATCTTTCACTAATGTATACAATTTGCAGCACTACACAAAATATTTTGTCCACACGCCGCGTAAACACATGCCGACGTCTTGAACCATGAGCATTGCTGAAACTACTTCAAATAAGATTAATCTGAAATTACATCTGACATTTAATTATGCCTAAATGAAATGTGCACGGATAATGATAAAAAATAATAGATACATATATGTATATATTGAGTATATATAAATATACTTGTCGATTAGATATCATCTCCTCCTTTTTCGAAGTTGGTTAAAAACACAATGTGTCTGGGTGTACAATTGATTTCTCTGATCTTTCGCGTCTCCGGTTGCCTGCGGAAGTGTATCGAACTTATAATTTCCGCTCCTCATCCTTCTCCTTTATCGTTATTAGTTAATCTCATCCTCTGCCTCCCCCCCCCCCCCCCCTCTGTCTCTCTCTCTCGCGCGCGCACACACTTGCTGTGCGACGGGGCCTGTCGTATAAATAGATGACAGATTTAGGCCAGCCCCGTGTAGACTATCTTTATTTTGGCGCAGCCTCGCTTCGTACTGTCGCCATAGTGATGCTCCAATCCGGCCTGACCTACCCGCAATTAAATCACCGAATTCATCTCACAGCAGACTACTATTCGCTATTACGATGCGTCTGGTTAAGTCGCCTTAATCGCGCGAGCCAAGGGACGCGGGTCGGAAAGTGGATAGGGTTTATTTCAAGCGAACGTTCAATTGCACCTTCGAATATTTTCAATTTTAGGTTGTCCAGATTCAAGTGACTTGGCAAGACTGCAAGAACCCCAATTGTCAGGGGTAGGTAAGCAATCATGGACCGATCGCTCTAATTGTCATCCTTTAAGGCTTCATCGAAAATGGTAAAAAAACAACAGTGAAATATGACCCATCTAGCCCTTTTCGCCTGGCAAGGAAACATAGGCAAGACGAAAATTTGAAAAAAATTGTGAAATTTTGCACACCTGTAAAGTAGGCCATCCGTAATACAACCCTTTTTTGTCGGTGCCGTAACTCGGTATAAAAGGGTGAATCAACTTGAAAAAAGAATCAGAATTTTTGTTTTCGTGAAATATCTCAAGAATGTTAAGAGATATCGGAAAAAAGTTTCATCAATGACTGTACTTATCTCTTGGTCGCGTCTACGAAACTGAGTAAAAATTGTTTCTAAACAATTCGTAATATTTTTGTAACTATTCGCTAATTTTCCGAAATAATGAAAATATTGCCAACTTGTCGCTATTAATCTTGCTGTTTATGCGACGTTAAACCTCCGATTACCAAAAAAAAAAGCAACTTAAAAAGAAAAAAGGACGCCCACATCATTTCTGCATCGAAACGCAAGCATATGTAATCCAAGGACAATGGAAAAGCGAGTGAAAAACACGTGGCACACAGAAACGGTGCTGGCCACATGTATCCGTAGACACATGTGTATTCGAAATTTGACCGAGCAGTAAGCGGACATTTTAGACTCTACTCGCATACTACTATAACTTTCTACGTCGGCTAGACGCGAGAGAGGAGGGGAAGGAGCGTAGTAGAAAAGAAGACCGCACGGAATTTCGGCCCAGTACTACTATTATTACATTCTGGCAAAGTTGGCAGCCCACGAAGAAATCGTACTATGACCGCGCGCGTACCCAGTTCGATAATGTAGGATACGCAACTGCGATGAATCCCGGTACAGCCGAAAACAAAGCCATGCACTGTACAGTAGGGATGTTCGATTCAAATTCGATTCTTTTGGCGAAAAGATCGATTCTTTTTAGCCGATTTTTTATTTCGATTTCTTAAGAATCTGCAGCTTTCATTATTCTAGAAGTCGAACTTTGTTTTCAGTGAATCCATTCTCATGATTCGATTCTGGATCGATTAAAATATCGGGTCTTTCGAAATCGGACGTTCCTACTGTACAGGATGGTTCCTATGACCTGAACACTCTTCGATTTTCAGTTACAAGAAAGGCCACGTTGAGAAGGACTCTGATTTTAGTGAAAAGCTGAAACCTTGAAAGACGCTTCTGTACGAACGATGAATGAATACATGTGCCGGCCTTCTACCCTGCTTTTCGAAAGAAACGAATTTGAAGCTGCGAAACGAATCGCTGTATCTATTCTTCAAGTTTGTTGGCGGTAAAGAAGTCATTAATGAAGACGTAGGTGGCCCTGTGAAAATGACGGACTCGGACACGCATCTGTGCGAGTGTCTTTTATATTGCGTTACATATTATTCAGAGTGAGTCTCGCAACGTGCACTGGCCACAGACACTTGCCTATCGACAGAAAATGGCAGAACGAAAAAGTTGTTTTGTCGCGGCAATTATTATTTTCGTTTTTTCTCGATCTCTCATTCTCCGCTGCTTATGCGGTACAGAAATAAACGCGGCTGTTCCCGCGATATGGCACTCTGCCCTCTCTTTACTTCGGTCAGACTAACGCGATTGAACAGCTTTCAGTAACATTCAAAGACTGAATGAAAAAAGATCGAAGCTTCCGAGGAAAAGATATCTTTAAAATAAGCCTTTATCACAGTAAAATGTCCAACGACTCATCATGACCCCTCTCTCCAGTGGCTCCGGTGTTAATGAAGAAGGAAGAAGCAATTAAAAACGTCCGTCGGATACTTCAATGATAGACTGCAATTGTAATTAATACGTTCAATATCACGACATGTCATCGTCACGCTAATTGTTATGGCACAAGTGTGCTTCAGAAGTGTAGGTACGCTTGTGCTGTTACATTAGTGTGACATGCGGAGGCATGAGTGTTGAGTAAGTGCGTTGACCTGCCTTTCATTCTAATAAACATCATTACGTGCGAATTCTGATTACTTGCTACGACTCTAACTAATCAGTTCTGATTGCATGATGCACACTGTACAGAAAACAAATATCCTACTAATTCGTCAAACTTCGATTTTTGTACTAATTCAAGTGTATTAAGGTTCTACTACTGTACATACCGTATCACAAGCATGCATCAAGTATCATGAAAGTACATGGAACAGATATACTTTGATCATATTAGTAAAAATCTTATGTGCTTCAAATAATTGTGTGAATTAAGTTAGCAGGAATCAGCCATACGTAATTAGTTCGGAAGTGAGTAATAAAGTAGGCGCGTTAGAGGGAAGGGAAGGATAATGTGTCGCGCCATTGTCATTTGCAACATCATTGATAGCCCATTGAAACAATAATTCCGTTCACCTAGATATCCGCCCAATAAGCGATCTTTAATACTCCGCTTATAGACCGTGAGCCTCATATCCGGCTTTTGTTCGACTGAGAAATATTAATTGCGATGCGTTTCATATCGAAGTATATAGGCTGTTCCTTTTTTACGTTTTGAAATGTTCATAGTAGGCATACATATGCATATCTCATATGACTCTTTCTGAATTTCCAACTTTGTTGTCTTTAAACAATTTCATCTGCGAGTAGACGTAGTATAGCTTTGAATCATTCTGATATAAGTTGATGGGATTAATGGTCAAAGATAACAATACATAATGTTTAACAATATATATATATATATATATATTCGTGTTATTGATGAGCTTCAACAGTATAATGTATTCAAAGCAGGACTCTCGTGTGCATAAATATTAAGAAACTGCAGTTTATTATATACTTTTCTTGCTCATTACTAACTACAGATTAATTTGACTAAGAATTTACCGAAAATATTTTTTGATCGGTTAATTAGGGATCATTAGAAAACATTGGACTCACCATTCGCTAACGGTAATGTTTGGCTCATCGTGATGTCTTGTAATGGTACGTTAGTGCTGAAACAAAAGTAAATGCATATTCAATAATGAAGTAACCACATTTATCAAATTTGTATAAATCGGTAAATATAAAGTAAATATATTGATTAATATAGAGACGCACACTAAAGTAATGTCTTATTTGAGCAAAACTATACTACATAATTATAACCGTCAGGTTCGATTACATTGATGTTTCTTTTAGTTTAAGTTCACGACTTCAATGGTTTAGTTAGAGATGGACGAAAAAGATATATCCTTCTGTACAGTTGTAGAGTGCATAGAAACGAGATGCACAAGCTGCGACCCGCTTGTCACATATCGCATTTCCTGTCTGCAGGAAATCACTGCTCAAAGTTTCAGTGGGCCTGCATCTGGCCATAACAAGAGGACGCAGCGAAAAGTCAAAGAGTGTCTATTTTCGGAATGGAACCAAAAACGGCTTGTAGAAACATGCTTTAGGCAGGAAAAAGACACAGCACGCGCTACACTAGGCTGACTTGAAAGAACCTATTAAAAGCACCCTGTACTGTTAATGGTCGAGAAAAACAAACTCAAGTTAATACCGTTCACGATAGAATTTCCAATTTTTGCATTTCCCGCTATCATCGTTGCGGCTATTCCACAAAATTGGCCGTTGAAATAATAAGTTTGTCAAGCGTAAAGGTATGGCTAGCTCCGTGTGACTTATGAGCAATAAGGAACCGCAGCACTCGTATTTCCAGTAAGTTTAAACTTAGATTTCATCCAAATCCTACTCTTGTCAGCTTACGTCGCGCCACAAAATGACTAATTAACGTCCACCTTGTCGTCGAGTTCGCAGTCTTCCCCTACACGCGTAATAAGCATTTTTCAACGATCCCGTGCAGTGAATCGATCACGGCGTTGCAGGACAGAACTTTGGGCAACTCGAACGAAGACAACAAAAAAAGCATGCGTACGGCAGTATTCGAGTACTCCCTTCCAAAGGTGTTTGAACTTTAGACAAAACGGAGACAGAGACGGAGACGAAGACGAGGACTGAGACAAGCGTCATTTTTTTCATACGCCTGACAAAAATAACGGCCCCGGTGTGCTCGACCAAACGACAGTGCACTTATTTCGGTTAGAAAACGTTGCCGTTAACGCGAGCCGAGCTTTCTGCGTTTTCATTAAGTATTTAAGCGACGAAATCGTTTCGAGAGAAAAGTACAACAAAAGACGACATGCTGACCAGTGGCGGCAAATCTAAATTTGAACAGTTTCTCTCATTCTGTATTACCGACGTTAACCACGTCTCGGGGATAAGCTCTTAAAATTGTAATCAATACAAGCTACGCATTTCTTGTGAGTCGAAGAAATCCAACATGTGTCATAAAATGTTTTCATACATGTGTTCAATGTATTAACATGCGAGGATTACTCGGAACACTTCTAGAAGTGAGATATTTCCGCGAACTGGACGTTAAGCGCACATTACATACTTACTAATTGCGTGAAAGCTTACAAGATATCGCGTAACGGTGTGTTTTGGACAATAGCAAAGATAATAATGGCATACTGTAATGTATCTGAACTAACGAAATACCCAAGATCGTAATCTTCGAAAAGAGTAATCGCCTTAAAGATTTGTCCGCTACTGTACGGTGGTCCGCATTGTACTCGTACATATGTGTCTCCAGCAAAAGTGCGTGTTGTGCGTAACGCAGCCACCGCGGCTCGCGGGAACTTAACCGAATTGAGACTTCTCGGAATCTTTACACTGGCTTATTTAGATTGTGCAAAGCGATGAAAAAGCAGCATCGGTGTCATCCCTTCTGTCCCTCTCTGTCTCTCTCTGTCTCTTAAGTACGATCTACGAGGCACACGTGAAGGCCCGGAGGTGTGCATTTTGGCTCTTTTCTTCTTCGTTCTAGCAGCAATCAGTCGGGCCGAAAATAGCATCACCCGCCGCTACTCGTGGATACATAGTATTGGTTAGACTCTGTTGGACTATTCACGATGCCTTATCCTTATGCTCTCCCTCATTGTGAATAAGATCGACGTGTGATCGGAAAGATACGTTCGATCTACCCTTCGAGGGCAGAAGATGTAGCCAGACATTTGCCTTTCGGATATAACCTATTGAATGAACGTAAGAAATTATTGCTACACGATTTAAAACACACAGCAAGTGGCGTGACGTACAAATATGCGCTGCAGATGTGTCTTGCAATTAAATGAGATGAAAACATCGTATGATATTGACACATTACGAAACGTACGAATTTTAAACATGCCTCTCTAAGTCAGTCGAGTCGAATACGCGAAAACAAGGGCTAACAGCAACGACAGTGACACACTTTTAAACTAATACACCGTTCGAAGGTATTAGAACAATTTATCCACGTGTTTGCAACGTATGGGAAATAAGGGAAAAATTAAGTTTCATTAGACATTTTACTAAGATGACTTCAATAATAATTGGCGCATAATGCGACTTTAAATTAAACGGAATAAAAAATAAATGCATCCTCCACGGTGAGTCACGCAGTTGCCGTCGTCATCTGGTAAGATGGAGGGTAGAGTAACTAATCAATACAGTGTGTGTATGGCCATGGACCAGAGGAGCAGCTTGCAATGTTCTCGATAATGTTATCCATAAAAACAGTGTAGAGAGACTTAGTAAATACATTTGAAAAAATTGCAAAATTCTTTTTTCTTTCGTTCAAATGCAATACGTTAACTGAATTCGATTTTCATTAAAATGTTGCAAATCATCTATCTACTTATAACGAATAAACGAATAAGAGAGTAAGCGCCATTGCTACTAAGAAAAAGATTACCTATTCAGATAGATATATGACGGATGGATGTGCTTGTGAAATTTCTTAAACAATCATACGAGAACAGTCAGTTTCGTACGGCCATTTGGATCTTTAAATGTACCATTCGATATGAAACAGTTACCACGAAAATTGGTAAAAATCCTAAGACAGTCATTCAACGCCAACATTAATTTTGTTAGACGCATAGTCTGGATATGTTTTGGAGAATAGCTGAATTCCCGGGTATTCCGTTGAATTAGACCATTTGCATAATGAGGTTAGTAGCTAGAATTAGTACGCGAATGTTTCTCAATTAGCGTGTTGCGACGAACAGTGGCAGAAAAAGAATTAGCATGACCATATGAAAAACGTAATATGCGAACCCGACACGCGCATCACTGTGCAGCAAGAACACGTGGATGATTCTGCTGGATGAACACCCTTCAGTGTTTCATACCACTTCGTGCATACAACGCATTTACACGGCATATTTATGCAGCGCAAAAACAATTCACAGATCGATCAAGATCAGTGTGCATTTATCCTCAGCATCCGTTTTCGTAGTGGCTACAGGAATTTTGCGATACCAAAACGACGGACGCGCCGTGGTCGTATCAAAAGTTCAACTCGATCCTTGTTTACGTAGCAGACTTGAGATAATCACTTACTTTCGGAACGGACTATAGCCGGTACCCCATACACTGGTCGTTCTCGTCGGAGAAGGGTGACTACTGTGATTATGACTGGAATATCCGTAGCCGCCGAAAAACATGTCGGTGTTTTTCTTCAAAAACATTGCACAGTGTGTCCATTAAGTAAAAACATAACCGCAATCTAACGAGAGCATAACACTTATCTGCAATACTGTTCCCGTGATCTTCTCTAATACTGAATAAACTTATAATACGAATAGTTCGATTCTTTCGCACGGATACTATATTGTTAGCGTGGATTATTTGGCACGAACTTTGGCACAAGAAGTCAGTCAGTCTTGTCTTGTAATTATGCACTAGCGAAGAACGTAAACAATTATAGTCCTCCTCGCGATGGCATGCTCGCACGAATTCGACGAGATAAGAGAGTGTTATTCTGATGCATCTCTCGCTTCTTACGAATACTATGTCTACCACTGCATACAATGTGTAGCGTGGTAAGGTGGCGCGCCCAGAGATCGCTGATTCTGAGACTTTTGTCCATCTTCTTAAACTATGTTACACGTTCAACACAACCGTTGCCGCGACCCATCTACGGCTCGGCCAAGCAATCGTGATAACCCTCACTTAAAATGACACGCCCGACGGTGATTTTTAACACAAAACCTTTGACAAGGAACCGTTCTCACTATCATCAGTGTCTATTAAGAAATAACGACTCCGGTAATACTACTGGACCACTGCGCCACTACCGTGTTATCATAGTTCGTTCCCCACTGACTGAAACTTTGACTGAACACAGTTCGATGATGCGGCGGTTGCTGACGTAAGTTCACCTCCTATCAAGGGTTCGTTTAATGCACGCCACGACGCGAGGCATAGAATCGAACGACGATCTTCTTCTTCCTCGCGATTCTTCTCGAACATAAAGATCTCACGGTCTCTCTTTTTCGTCGTATCGTACGACGGCAGAACGCATCTCGTCTTTGTCGAGCGTTTCTCCTTTTACGACGTTACGCTTACGGGAAGCTTGCGTCCTTCGTGTATATTGTCCTCTGGCGAAGCTCCATAATTGGCAAATTGCAGCTTATCAAACGATTCGATTGTCACTGCTCGTACGACAGGGGCGACGGGTCACAAGCGACTGAGCTATAGCATGCCTGTGGCGCAGATCAAGAAGGGAGGGGACCAGAGAGGACAGAGACAGAGGTACATTGGAGGGGTTGAGGTTGAGAGTTTAAGGTTATACAGGGTGTTCCGTAATTAGGGACTTCAAACCGCTATTAATCTCATGCCGGTGAATATGTCGGCGAAGCCATTTCGAAAACGAAATAATATCGGACCAGATACAGTCCGGAATCCAATATACGGGCGTCCGCCGGTTAACGTCCGTTCGTTTAACGTCCGTTCATTTAACGTCCCCACCGCACGTATTTCCGAACGAAATATATACGTACTGTTACCACAAATCTCGTCTATTTTATATATACACGAACACTACAGTGTCCCATTTAGTTTTGCTAATTATAAATACAGCCATGCGCCGTTCAGCGTTCGTTCATTGAATGCTTAACCGCGTATACATAAGCGCTGATGGTCCTACAGCAAGATGTATGTAGCTGACGATAGCCGGATGTAGCGAACGCAGCCTCCCTCGCATGCGTTTAGTGTATTTACGATTCGGGGCATACAACGTTTCCACTGTATAAGAGAGTACTACACTGTTTAGTACAACACATGCTACGTACAGGTATCTAGAGTATTCCGTATAGCTTTGCTAATTCATTTACAAATCTAAAGGAATTCAATTTTTCCCTTTCTCTGCAGATTACGTTTTCGAACATAAGAAACAACTTTCTATAAAAATTCGATTTATTACACCACTTTCACAATTCCACGCGCATATGAATGTTTACTTAACGTCAAGCTTGCTTAACATCCCATTTCATGAAACCTACCGCGGAGGCTGAGCGGCGCACGACAATATTTGCTGAAACCGAAACGATTACCGCGTTACCAGTATTCTTCCAAAAAAAAAAAAGGAGATATTTTGGAATACGATTAGAAAAAAAATTCTACAACACTTTTCGGACGGATCGTTGCACTTTCGAAAAAAAGTGAGTGTAGAAGAGCAATGACAACAGCTATACACTGCTTCTTTCCGTACCATTTTGTGCCGTAGACAATAACAAAGGAGCTGTGGTCAGCCGTGGTGTGCACCAAGTTGCGGCGGAGGAAGGCTGTGTAAACGGAAAGAGAGATAACCAGAATGAAAGAAATGAGGAAAGAGGAGGAATGACACAAACAAAGGAGGAGAGAAAGCTCTGTCCGGATGATATCAATATCACATGTGCGACTGGAGAAGTTTCCTCAATGAATATTTCTGCGATCGAGACGCCGAACGCGTGTATCAGCAAAACAGGAATAATTAACGAATCAATGGTGTTGGCGTGAACAGGTATTCCTAATCTTTCATATATTATATATATGCACGGTGAAACCATGAAGCAGGATAATTGTAGACACTTACTAATCAGTGTACACATATATCGTAAGATTAAGTAAATTCTCAAGGACATTCCCTGTTTTAAGTGGACTAAAGGTTTGGTGTATTTATTTTTCCTATATATGCTTTCATTGCAATGACGCAAAGAATGTTTGAATGTAAGTTTTTTATCCGTTTGACCGATCTGAATAAAAATTTCTATCATTACTCTCCAGAAGTGTGCAGAAAATTTAGACTGCGTTAAACCGTGGATACCGTAGCTCTGGTTTAATTCTTCTAAATTATGATTTCAGGGACAAAACTATCAATGTTGTGTTACATAAAGAATTCAATAATAAAATTTATTATATGATACATTAAAATCTGCGTCAATGTTATTTGTTGTTAGGAAGTAATGCCTTCTTGATTGCAAATGCTTTCTATACATTGTAGACCCTTTATCCTTTCTTGATCAAAAGTCTGGATTGCAATGTGTACAATGATTCTTCATTATTTACTTCATTAGAAACGTACTGTTGTATGTTACTGTGCTGTTGCATCGATTCGTAACAACTATACAATGTAGAAGATAAGAAGTATCCCAGTACAAAACAATGGCCACAGCGTGGTAAGTAACATAAACTCTAACTCTGAATAGTGATTTTATTCTAAGGTGTTTTATATGTTTTGAACCTTTGTATAATATATTAAAATATTATTAATTATTGCATCAAGCAAGTAACATGTGCACATTCCACGATTATGTATATGATTATTAAAATATACAGATATTTTTCAACGGCATTAGAAAAAAATGCGCCCAGGCACATCTGACATTTGCGTATATATATATATGTATGTATGTATGGTGACGATGTCGGTAAAGTGACATCACTAGACATTATGATCTATCATGACATTTTGAAAGTAATCATTGTCGTAGCAGACGAAGTAGTTCGAATAATATACGTGTGTCGCAACATTAAATAATCGTTTAACAATACGACATAATAAATGTGACGTATTAATCAAACAATCGTATGTAGCGTATAGCGGACGTACCCCAAACAAGCGTCATGCTTGTTGCACGTGTGCAGCAAATGAAAACCTCTGACATGTATAAATGATAGACAAATAGGGAATAAAGTCGTATCGTATCGTATTGTAATAATCGAGTCAGTAATCAGGCGTTTATAATCGAAAAAAGGCAAAGTTTAAGACAGTTCAGAGGGCAACGATAAGAGATTTTTAATCTATTAACAACGTTTGTACTAAACTAACTAGTCGACTCAAAAATTGACTTACGCATCGAAGTAGTTGATCATGGCCGTCGTGTCATTGAATTGAGGATCCATGTTGGCGAAACTTTACCGCATAACTCTGTTAAAACTTTCCGCAAACAACACCACACGAAACGCAAGC
Source organism: Priocnemis perturbator (assembly GCA_963942575.1). Lineage (NCBI taxonomy): Eukaryota > Metazoa > Arthropoda > Insecta > Hymenoptera > Pompilidae > Priocnemis > Priocnemis perturbator. Next base: position 8,730,922 of record OZ012652.1, read on the forward strand.
ATTTGTAAACCGTCAACTTTCAAAACAACGCTTCTCAATGCTTCCGTCGCAAGCGCCTTCTACAAACTGTACATTATTGGCTGACGTCAAAACAGTTTCAATGCTGCCAACGTTGGGGAGTGTATTTTTTGGTGGCTAAACAAATTTCTTAAAATATCTTTAAGCCTCTTTCACACTAGGCAATAACGTGGACCCAGATGATTTTTGAGCCACGCTAAGATCGGTGAGTTCCGAAAGAACTACAATTATGACGTGTTGGAGCATTGAACCGTTTTCAAATCTTACACGATTCTTAAGCCCATGCTACAATCAAGGCCGTGTTCAGAAATTGGCTGACAGTACTGTCAGTACTGACACTGGTTTTACTGAAAAATACTCGTTCTGTTTTACTGACAGTGCTGCCGAACGCGTTTTCCAGTAGATGTCTGACAAAATGGTAGTACGTTACAGTCTCGTCAGCCCATTGAACTATAGAATATCTGGAACGCGCACGGCCGTATGTAGAGCTGCAGTCGACCCGCGCCGAGAGAGAAAGAAGATATTTTGGTATTCTGTCCTTTGTTACCTGTACTACCCTTTCAATAATGTTGTGTACGCCGTTAAAATATACGGAACTGAACTATCTTTGCTGTACTATCTTTTTGACAAAAGGGTTTATGGTAAGTCGTAATAAAAACAGGATATGTATTATTCTATTCCTAAAATGTTAATGGGTGAACCTGAACGAGGAAACACTACTTTCAAACGCATAAAAAACTTAAAAAAAGTAACACCGACTTGAAAAATTGAACATTATTTTATATTTTTCAGTGCATTTTTGAAGTCTGTTAAAAAGGATACTTTCTCAAACAAAATGAATAATATCAATCAAAATTATTGTAATATTTATTTTATTTATTGTCTATGTCTATTTGGAAAAAAAAACAAAAAATGAGCAAGTATTATATTTTTACATCCAGCATGAACAATTCCCAAAGGAAAGCAATTTCGATATGTATTAACAATTAACCTTCACTACCTCTAAAACAAAAAATCATGTGTAATTTTAATGCGTTTGATAATATTTTTCACTTTGTTTTGTGATCATATACATTAATTTCTGTGACATAATGACATCACCTACTGAAATATCTAAATAGAAGAGAGCAACTCTTTTCGAACCGGTCATATCTAGTCAAATCTCTGTGGAACTTACGTCGAAAGGCGCAAATCGACTGTATGTCCCAAAGGTCCAGTGGTAAGAGTGAGACAGAATACCAAAATGTCTTTCTTCTCTCTCTAACAGCGAGGCGCGGCTGTTCCTGCATCCGTGCGCATTCCAGGTAGTATATAGTTCAATGCGTCAGCCATACTGAAAAGCATTTTTGAACGGAAATCTAGTACTGACAGTACTGTCAGCCAGTTTCTGAACACGGCCCAAGTAAGCGTAGGTTGTAGTTGTAGGTTGTAGTTGTAGGTGTAAAGCCCATGCTACATTGAAGTAAGCGTAGGTTGTAGGTTGTAGGTTTTAGTCGTAGGAGTGACAGCCAACCAATCAGAATCCTCTTAAACCGGAAGTGCTAGTTACAAACGGCTGCCTACGACGGTTTTAATTCCTTAAATCCTACGCTTACTTCAATGTAGCATGGGCTTTAGGAGCGTCTTAAGTCAAAGCTATATTTAGAGAGTAATCATTGGTCGAAACGGTGCTTAAGATGGTCTTAAGTCTTAAGACCTGACTATGAATATCGCTCTATTAATAGTTGGCCGTGCCAACTTTTTGCGCACGAAACGAAATGTGCGATATCACTCCGCTGGTCCACACGTTGTATTCTTTTTCAATCAAAAGTTGTACAGCTTCGCGACAGGTGGCAGAGCGAGCTTCGGACGATTGAAAAGGAGACTTAACGTTGTGTCGATTTTCGACATTTGGACTGTCGCATCTTGTTCTTGTTACCGTCGAATATTGTCGGCTGCTCTCTCGCTGCTGTTCGCTGCAGACTGGCACTCGAGTTTACAATTTTCTCCATAGTGCGTTCAACAGTTTCGCGTTAAAATGTCACGACAAGCCATCAAAAAGATCAATTGGAGCGCTATCGCGGAGAAAATTATGGAGGTGGAAAAGCCTCACATGGCAGCCCTTAAAGCCAAATCCGACCTATATTTCCGTAGGTTAGTTCGAGGACATTTGCTTCTTTCAAATTATTGTTACATAATTTTTCGGCTATATTCTCATTAATATGGATCACACGGTATTGCAAATAGGGGCACAGAAGTGGAAAGGATTGACGCAATCAGACTGACATATCTTTTACCAATAATTACCATGTTCTGCACTTTTATTTTAATCATCTAAATTACCTATAGAATGTCGGAAAACCCGGAACAACTTCCAAAGATTGACTGGTCATATTATGAAAAGAACATTGCTGCTGCTGGACTTGTAGAAAAATTCAGAAAATCGTATGAATCAATCCAAGTCGCATATCCCCAAGACAAGTATACGCAACTTATTGATGAAGAGGAGAAGCAAGGGGTAATGTCATTTAACTAAAATATAAAACGCTGAATAGATTAGTATCGGTTAGACCTATCTATATCTATGTCACATTTATACATTTCAGGATAGAGACATAAAGCAGTTTGTTGAAGAATCTAATAAGAGAATCGAAGAATACAAAGAAAAACTAGAGAAATATTATAAGATGACACCGTTTGATGAGATGTCTTTGGAAGAGTTCCATGAACATTTTCCACGAATACCCGTAATTACTTCACCAGCCGAGGTTGATAGAATTCAGAGAGAAATGCAGGGAGCACCACCATCTACACAAGAAGAGAAGAAATAAATTCTTACAGGAATAATATAATGTAATTGGTTGTAGTCTGTAACTGCATCTGATGTATTACTAGATGTTGAAATTTCAGAGCTTTTCAATTGACATCTAAACATTATCATTGTACGATACCGCGGTTATACTTTAAACAATAAATCGATGATATTCCACCTACGGTACATGCTCCTTTTCACCGTTCCCTTTCTGAAAGTGCCCTGTTTACGTCGTTTATGAGTGTTGCATTGGGGAACCACGTCAAACTTGGTCAAACTACGCCATTACGATACGACCATTTCCAACGGTCGTTGCAAATCCGCCTTACCGCGATTCTAACCAGTTTATGATCGATTTTCATATGTTCTGCAAATATGTTCTAGCTGCAAGTCCCTTCACACGACCAATGAATAGTTGAATATTAATAGAGAAATACATTCTATTGGCTGGCATTCTGCCGCATCATCACGTATTCCTGTTCTCGGTGACAGTTTGAATGCAGCATTAAGTAATTATCCGCGCCTAGAGTAACGTACAAATTTATCGTAATCAACCTGCAAACCATTTTTTCTATGCAGTATGCGTTCGCTACATGGTTCGTTAGCATCACGCGTGTTGTTCGCCGATTAGCTTATGCTTCTTTTTTCTTTAATCGAATGCAATAAGGTTTTAACGAAAAAAAAAGGTAATATCAGTAATCACGGTTGGACTTTACGAAAATTGTAAGGAAACAATGCGTGAACGATGCCATTCTGAAATGGTGTTGAACTTGCTTTAACACGGTGTAGAATCTCTTATTTTCACAATATGACTTTGAATTAACGTGGAATCTCAAGTTCTGGTTAATCTGTTCCTAATATTAAAGATACTGTTATGCACCGTTCAATATTAACGAGAAGAGTTTAGGGGTAACTTTCGTTTGGTTATAACTGGCTTGTACCTATTTTCAAACTTCTTAGTAGTAAAAAAATATTTTTTCCATGTCCTTCCAATACATAATAGAGGCGATTTCAGTTTTAGAAAATATTCCGATGCAACATTGATACACTGTGATTGAATAAACAAAAAACCTTTCTTAAGCGAACCATCAGCATTTGTTAGATAAATAAATTTAATGTCTGATATTATATTCTAGGTATTTAGAATAAAGTAACCGTAGGTTACATGTGTGAAGTGTAGGTCATGCAGAACATCTGCAGAGTAATGTAATGAATAACTGTGGGAACTCTACTATCAGCACGAAGCTACGTGGACTTAAGAACACAGAGACTCAGGAGGAGTCCGCAGTTAATAATCAAGGCAGTGATACTGAAAAAGGAGATAGTAGCATTCTGACTAGGTACGGAGTCAACGACTTTAATGTACCACGAGGCACGCTGGTCATTTGTCAACGAAATTCCAACAACTATTCAACAGACCACGGTTTTTCCAGATTCAAACCAAGGTAACAGTGATAAAGGTCATTCTTATGGGTCCTTTACTAACGGTTCTTTGATCTTATCAGAATTGGTGGTATACCACGCAATGAATTTCGAATGGCTCGCGGTGGCAGCTCAGGAGATCGTGGCAGGGGCAGCACTCGTGGCAGAGCCTTTAAAAAGACACCCGCAGAACGTGATGCGAATTCAGAGTCCACCTATCATCCTCCACCTAGACCCAAGTTTCAAGAATCGTTGAAAAATCAGGAGAACTCGCAGAACAAATACTATGATGACAAAAGAATAAATGGTTGGAATCTGTGCTTTTGCGGATGTGAGATAAAGTGAATTGTCTATGATAAAAATACTTAATTACTTGCAGAGGATTCTAGAATTTCCAAGTTGTTGAGGAGATTGTGTCGGGAAGATGATTACGATCATTTCATGGTGCTTTGCAAGCAAGTGCAGGAGGGTATAATAGCACCTGAAAATCAGAAGTACATTAGGCGAAGCTTGGACGTCATCTGTGAAAGTTTAGTCGATGTCTTGCACTCAGGACCTGGTTTGGAGGCCAAGCAACAAGTTGCAAAGTGCTTGGGTTACATTGGATATACGGTGGAACAAGATTTCAAAAGGTGGTTAGCAACACTTTAGCAGTATTTACATTGACCAGTATTTATTTTTAGACTGCAACGTAATTGCTTATTATCTCCACAGATACATGGATTGGACATTTAACAAATATGCATCGGAACGAAAGGATGATGTAAAGTGCCTCTTAATGAGATCGTTCGTGGAAATGTTGAAATTAAACGCTGAGACGCCGAGACTGAAAGAATTTTCCGTGGTATAGAGATTTGTCCCTTTATGTATGGGAAGGAAGAGTAGCGGATGTCCGTCACAATTCATTTGTTTCAGCCCATGATGTCTCAACTGCAGTCAACGTTAGAAAACGTTGATAGGCCCGATTTGCTGGTTGCAACGGTCGATGCCATACTACTGATAATCGAATCATATCCCGAAACTTTCTCAAATCACTTTCGTGATACCGTCGACATTCTGGTTGGGTGGCATATAGATTCGACGCAACAAAGAGCTATCGTTGCTTATGCGAGTCGTAGCTTGCAAAGATTGCGTTCATTCTGGATCGCAGATTTACAGTTTACACTGACGCTGCTGGGGCAATTTTTGGAGGACATGGAGAGCTATGACGAAGAACTAACGTTGCCACAGTCTGGAAGAAGCTCGCCCGGGGATGAGAGTTCGCCAACGCCAAAAGAATGCATTCTTCGAATTACGTCTCTGATATCGGTGTTTAACACAGTGACGAAAAGCATATCGGATCATTTGAATCCGAATTTGACGCCCAACGTACAATGGTCATTTTTAACGGACTGTTTGTCGAAAATGTTGAAGACAGTGGTGAAGGCCATAGAGTTGGGAGAAGATAACGGGTTGTCACTAAAAAATATCGATCTGTCGCATGAAAGCATAGAAAATCTAATTGAGTACACCAAGAGTATGAATATATCGCAAGTGCAATGTGTGGAGGCTCTATTAAAAAATGCCAGTAAAGATGAGATTAACGAAGACAGTCTTGCGAAAATGCTAATATCGTTAAATATACATCAGACGAATGATAAGAAAAATTCGAAAATATCGTCCGGCAAGGACAACATCAAAGAAAAGGAAGAATTGCTGATAGATCTGTTGAAGTCTATGCAATTAAAGAACAACCGAAATCTAGATCTATCCGAAGAGAAAGAGGAACTTATAATAGTAGCAAATGAATGCGCTTTTTTACTCTTGGGGTATCTTCAGAGTCGTGTGACAAAAAACCATGATCTGTTGTACAAGTTCATCGACTTACAGTTACGCAGAGTCAACATTTTTTGGGACGATACGATCGTATCAGCCTTGAATACTATTTCCAAGGTGATAAAGGAAGTGTCTGCAAATTTACCGCTGAACCTGGTGCACAAATTGCTTGGAAAGGACTCGGAGCTACTCAAATTGAGATTCCGAAACTCTCCCTCTATTCAGAATGCTAGTTTAGGGGTGTACCACAGTCTATTAAGTTTAAAGAATATACCCTTATTACAAGAATCATACCGATATATATTGGCTGACTTGGAAATAGCCTACAAACTCATATTATCTGACGTTGATAACTTGGTAGTTGATAATCCGTTAGAAGACATAAAGTATAAGAAGAATGATGCAGAAATCGTTGTCATTTTTATTCTGCGTGCTCTTTCGGATATAGGTAACGTATTGCATATGAAAGAAGATGTGGGCAAAGCTCATCAACTCGTTTTTTTTTTGCAGCGAATGCAAGTAATTCTATCATTGGAATGTGGGCACTAAAGCCGAGTATATTGGAGCTTCTTGCTGTCAAGTTGAAACCTTATGATACAACGTTGTCCGTCAACAGTCCATTTTTACAGTACAGCATTTTGTATCTGCTTTATGCTCATTGTTCCAGGTACGACTAATTTCCTTCTAGTCTGTCGATTCTATATTTAGTAACGTCTGACTTTGCTATATTACTTTGTTATATTTATTTCAGATATAATCATTTCGTACCAAGTTCCAGTCTTATAACAGGAACAAATGCTTGCCGTCCAATGGATATGTTTCCTGGAACATTAGACGTACCAACGACTTCTCCGACAAGTGGCCACTTATCTATTATCCTCAATCTCATTGCCAAGACATGTAACAAAAAGACACCAGATCAAACACTGTTGCTTTTGTTTAACTGGATGCAAGAAATTTGCGTTCAATCTGAAAACTATATTGGCATTTTAAGTAAAACTCAGGAATGTCAGAGTATTATAACAAGCTTAATTGTTTGTGGAGCCACTATAAATCACGACATTTCAACTGCAGTCTGCACTATTTTCGAGACTTTGATGAGCGCAAAAAACGTAGCCTGGCGACAAGAAATCTATTCTAGTATCGTTGACTTGGCAAAATTACACTTGACATCACACAACAAGAATGTACGTGAAAAATATGGGCAGTTGCTTATGACTATACCTCTGAATATTGTTATACCGAAGTTGAATAAAGAGTGTTTGTTATCTGAAACAAAGGTATGTCATTGAAATTTTTATATTGACATGCTTTATTGTCTGGGCAAGATATATTTTTGGTTACTTTATTATTGCAGAGACTTCACGACATCAAAAGTTACTCATTAGAGTCGTTAATGCTTGCCCAGCGACTGCATATGCGAAGCAACGGTAATGGAGAAATGCAGGCGCAACATTTTAAATCTTACATGGCCTTCTTACTTCAAGAATACTTCCTAGACACGTCTAGCTTATCAGAAATTTTCACACTGTGCTGGTCGACTGTGTATGTATCTCCACTGGTCTATAACTAGTTACATCAAATTTTTATATTTTAATGTAACTTATGCATCCAATTTGTTTTAGGTCAGACAATGAGACTGTAGCAAAAATGTATGAGTTGGCACTTTCAAACTGTTCGTTCCTATTCTTTTGGTGCGGATTCGAAGCCGCCCAACACTGTGTCAGTAATAAGCTTCGTACGTCTCTTGGTAAGCCCCAGGAAACTTTTACGTCGATCGAGGGAGCGCTAAAAGTGTTAGCTCGCGAAATTTCGTACAGCGCGGAAATGTCGAAGAAAGATAGGCGCGGCCTAGATTTCCTGTTGCGCGAGCACACGCGTGTGCGTCTGTTCATCGAGTTTCTTGAGCATTTAGAGCGAGTCATCCACAATGCATCGGAGGGATGTGCAGTGGCACTGTTACCTTTGCCAAAACCCGTCAGAACGTTCTTCCATACGAACAAGTCAACGTGCAAAGAATGGCTCAATCGGATACGGTTGGCTTTATGTGTTGTGTCGCTGCACTCTGGTTTAGCGACAAACGCTTTAAGAAACGGTCAGAGACTTTTAGAGGATCTGAATAGCACCGACAAGACGCAGAGCGTAGATTTTGAGAGGGCAACGCTTTGCACTGCCCAAGCGATGGTAATGCTAGGCGAGGCAGAAGCCTTGCAAGGACTTTACATTTATACTAAAGAAAAGGACCGAAAGTTTCCTTGGCTGAAGGCTGCAATGGAGGAATCGGCAGGTCATTATGAAGCTGCAGCGGAAAGTTACAAGGCGATTATTGAAGAACAGTTGTACGGACGTTCGGACGAAGATGCGAAGACTACCAATGGTGAAGGAGACAACCAAGTGGTCGCATTTTGCATGCAACGTCTCACTATGTGCTATAGAGCAGTTTGCGATTGGTCCCAACTGGAAATATGGAAGATACAGGAGTCTGAAATTCTGACACAAGAAAGGAACGCGTTTTTGAAGAAGCAAATGATGGAGAACATAGTACCGGCACAAGCGAGTTGTTTGAAGAAATTTGAGGAAGGACAAATGATAAGCTTGGACGAGCTGTCGAACTGGAACTTACTCGATGAAGAGGCAAGAACCAATTGGAGTTGCACAAAGACGCTCGTCGAGTGCAGCAATACCCTTACTAACATTGCACTTAAAATTCATATTAATGAATTCAAAGATACGTTTGACGAAGACACAGAACGGTGTCACCGAGTTGCTGCGAAGATGATGGAAGAAGGATTGAGAAACGTTCCTTCGGAGTATCTGAACGATTCGGTGTTGGTTCAGTATTCTGCAGCGGGGTTAAAAAACGTGCTATGTGGGAAGAGTGGAAATGTGTTTGAATTGTACAAAGCTGACAAAATTAATTATATTGATTGTGACGATCTGACGCAAATCTTATGGTGGTCCGATTATTTTACAAAAGTTAACAGTATGCCCTCCACAGAAGTCGCTGGTCTGCGGTTACACGTCGTAAGAGCTGCAAGGAAAGAAGGTAACTTCAACTTAGCCAAACGAGAAATGATAAAATACTTTAAATCCGATCAAGACTTAACTAAGATGGGTGAATTGGGTGCGTGTACGTTGAAAGAAATTTCGGATAATATGTTGGAGCACATGAACCGCGTGAAATGGTCTAAGAACAATATGCGGGCATTCAGGGAATTTTCAAAGTTACTGTATGGCATGGAAAACCACGAGGAAGCTTTGAAAGTATGTAGTGTCACGGCACTGGGTATTTCTCAGGCCATAGTCAATGGCGAGCAATCGTCAGATTTGCGAGACACAGGAACAAAATTACTTCTCACACTGGGGAAATGGATCCAGCAAGACGTGAGCGTAAATAACAATGCTCAGTTAGAGGAACTCTTAAGATTTGAAGCTGTGCACAATGATGGCTTGATGGATAAAGTATTTGGCGATACAACGGAATTGATTCCAACATCCGACATGATTATTGGAAAATTAATGCAGCTTGGCGTTAATCAGTGCCCTGAACTGCCATTGGCATGGTCCAGTTTTGCTGCATGGTGTTACAAGTGGGGAAGGAAAATTGTCGACAACTCTAACTCCGGTCAATTAACAGATACGGACAGAATGAACATCCTGTCACTGTTACCAATTGATATTGCGGAAAGTGATCTTACCGCGATCTTCTCCATCTTGAGTCAGAACAAAACGATACCCGAGGATGAGGGAGATATTGATACAAATGATATTAATACATCAGACATGATAGAAAATCAGCTGCGAAATATTCCGGTTTTGAGTCATGCCAGCAATGAGCACCTCGGAATGTTGGTCGATATTTGGAGACAAGCGCAAAAGAGGATTTATTCGTATTATGAGCTGTCTGCGAATGCTTACTTTAAGTATCTTCAGTTGGCCAACAGCGAAACCAATGATTGCGATACCATAACTGCGACGTTAAGGTTGCTGAGACTCGTGGTCAAACATGCACTAGAACTGCAGAATGTACTAGAGTCGGGCCTGTCAACGACGCCGACTGGGCCCTGGAAGGAAATTATACCGCAATTATTTTCAAGACTCAGTCATCCCGAAGCCTACGTTCGAACTCAAGTTTCGGAATTGTTGTGCCGGGTGGCTGAAAATTCCCCCCATTTAATTACTTTCCCTGCAGTGGTCGGAGCAGTGTCCGGACAGAGGAAGACATACGACAAAATTGTATATGAAAAAGGAGAGAACGATAGTTCGCAGAATGACTTGGATTACGTAGAAGAGGACGGCGACGGATACAACGATGAGAATCAAGGATTTATGGACGCCTGTTTTGCGCAGCTAGTTGACTGCCTATCCAACAGAATTCAAGACTCTGTCGGCCAAGTGAAAGTCCTTGTCAAAGAACTTCGACGGATAACGCTACTGTGGGACGAGTTGTGGTTAGCCACATTATGCCAGCATCACACAGAGATTACTAAACGCTTCGAACAATTGGAAGTTGAAGTTCAGAAGGTGCAAGATAATGCTTGGCTTTCCTCCGAAGAGAAAGAAAAGTTGATTGCGGAGAAGCACAGAATCATTCTGAAACCAATTATATTCATACTGGAGAACCTTCTAGCAATGACATCTGTTTCGGCAGAAACTCCACACGAAAAGAATTTCCAAGACAAGTTTGGACCGTCTATCGAAGAGGCAATACATAGACTGAATAATCCGAAGAATCCCTCGAAGCCGCAAACGGCGTACTTGCCCCTGAAGCAACTGGAAACGAAATTGGCCCAGCGTGTGCAGAAACGTACTGCTTATTCGTTATCAATGACGGACATCAGCCCAGTGCTCGCTAATTTAAAAGACACCTGCATCGCGATGCCAGGTGTTGCTGCTGTTGATAACAAAATTGTTACAATCAAATCTGTTGATAATAGCGTACAAATATTGCCAACGAAAACGAAACCAAAGAAACTGGTCTTCCACGGTTCCGACGGACATGTCTACACATACCTGTTTAAGGGTTTAGAGGACTTACATTTAGACGAGAGAATTATGCAGTTCTTGAACATTTGTAACACAATGATGTCCAAGAACAATGACACGAAAAAGGTATACAGAGCCCGACATTACTCCGTTATACCTCTTGGCCCGAGATCCGGCCTGATACAATGGGTGGACGGCGTCACGCCATTGTTTTTGCTTTACAAACGGTGGCAACAACGGGAAAGTGCTATGGCTAACAAAAGTGGCAATTCTGGCGTTTTAAGACCGTCGGAATTGTTCTACAGTAAGTTAACGCCGTTGCTGAAAGAACGGGGAATTGGTTTGGAAAATAGGAAGGAATGGCCGATACAAGTATTGAAGCAGGTGCTGTCTGAATTAATGGCGGAAACTCCGAAGGATTTACTAGCTAAGTTAGTTACCGCTGACACATATAAATACTGCATAATATTTCTTTTATCTAGTAACGCATATTCATTTATTATTTTTATTATAACAGAGAGATTTGGTGTAACAGTATCAATGCGGGAAGTTGGTGGCAAGCAACGAAAAATTACTCATATTCCGTAGCCGTAATGTCCATTATCGGTTATATCATTGGCCTTGGTGATAGGCACTTGGATAATGTTCTTGTTGATCTTAATACCGGAGAAGTGGTTCACATAGACTACAACGTATGTTTCGAGAAGGGGAAGACTCTTCGTGTTCCAGAGAAGGTTCCCTTCAGAATGACACCAAACATTAGAGCAGCATTGGGAGTAACTGGTGTAGAGGTAAGCTGCACGTTGTTTTTATACTACATGTAGGGTAGAAAGAAAATATTTATAGTGCACAGTGAATAGATGCCTAAGAGCCTTGTTCTTCATGTATTACTGAACGTATAATTGTATGCAGATGAATGGTACTGTGTGCCCTGTTATTATCTTCCAACTCGGCATTCGATCTTTTCAACTCATTTTGCTTCTCCACATACGCCTTTAAGCTTGAGTTAAAGTCTTGGTTAGGAGATTGAAAATGTAAGAGCTTGTGAAAGGCTTTTCGAAAGTTGGTGTTCTTCCATGCGTAAATAATGGGATTCATTCCACTGTTAGCCATAGCAAGAGAAAAAGTTGCCCTGTATAACGTGGGCGTCGATTTTTTATTCCAATCGAACGCTCGTGTACAAGCCACAATAAGGTACGGAAACCAACAGATTGAAAAGCAGCCCAGGACCAACAGAACAACCTGTACAAAATATCACGTCATTATATACTCGCTACAAATTGTATATGGAGAATTTTACCTGGACACTCTTCCAGTCGTTTTGTTGGATACTGTGAAAACCACTATGTTTCAAACGACGTATGTGGGTGCTTGCTTCTCTCCATATTTGCCAATATAGTAGAAACATTGATAGCCACACCAAAAAGAATGACGGCATTAATATAGCAACTGTATAATATCTGTAAAGTACATTTTCATTATTGTTACTGCCAATTTCGAACCAAATGAAAAAGTCGCCTTTATTTACCTGGGCAAGACCGTATCCAATTCACATGTTGTGGCAGTGTCAAAGCAATTCCAGTACATTGGGATGGTCGCGACACCAATGGTGTACACCCATCCAATAAATATCATTAATAGCACGTGTTTTTTCGTCATACGAACGTCATACTTTAATGGATGAATTATAGCAATGTATCTGTCTATCGCAATTATGATTAGGTTGTATATACTTCCACCACATGCTAGACTAATGATTACAAATCTTAGAATGCATACTAATTTTATTTCACTTAAGGAACTGTGGACATAAAAAGCTAAATGGTATGGTAAAGTGAGTCCAACTAGCAAATCCGATAGTGCCAGACTCAAAACAAAATAATTAGAAGTTAGATTTCTTAGTCTACGGCACATTGTGATTGCCAATACCGTGAGTACGTTTCCACAAATAATAACAACGAAAAGAATGGTGTCCACAAGTATCCAAAATACATAACTGCAAGGCAGAAGGCTTATGGTCATGTCTTTAATATCGCTATGAGATACAGACGCATTTATACTGGCATTAATGCCGGTGTGATTTGGGTCCATTGCTCTGAAAATGCAGCCGTTATCATTACACTGTAGCACGGTTAAACGTTTTGTACTTATACCGATATAATTTAATCTGATTAGAATTAGGAACATTACCTGGTAATTGAAGATGAACGCCGCGGGTCTAAAGAAGAAACCTGGGCATTGACCTTGCCTGTGCATATATGGGGAGAGAAACTGGTTTTTTGTAGTACATTTCAAGAGCCATCTCTTGTATTGAAAATTTCTACTGCGCCACTTCCATATTTGATATCTTCAATGACACGCGATATTGAAAATGTTACATCCAATGTTGCAATGCGATAATTTTATTGCGTTGTTGCGCAGTTTGTTAACGTTTTCAGCCGAAAATTGGATAACAAAGCGTGTTTGTTTATGACAGTGAGAATAATTAGAAGTATATTATAATTTACTATGGTTTATAGGTCGATTTTTCTCGTTTTTGTATGCACGCGGACTTCACTAAAGCTGCGGTACGATTATTCATAGCCGACTGATGTGAAAATAGATAATACACAGGGAAAAACGATATAGAGCGCTCTCGGATTCGCCCATGGGGGCACTTTATCTCTTCACCTGCTAAATTACCCACAAGATTACTGGTCAACTTGATATGCGTGCTTACTGCGTGATTTCTACGCTATTCGCTGCACTTGATTTCAGTTAGAATGTATTTGACACGACTGTTTTCTGACAGAATTATAGACGATAAGAAAACCTGTGGACCCCTTTGTTGTATAAGAAAGTTGCACAATAGTCAACAAATTATCAATTTGTAATATAATGTTTGATAACGTGCAATGAATGTGCTATACTGTTATTAACAGGGGATATTTAGGCTTGCGTGTGAACACACTCTGAGAGTAATGCGCAGAGGCCGGGAAACTCTGCTTACTTTGCTGGAGGCATTTGTATATGATCCTCTAGTAGATTGGCGAGCTGGTGCTGACAATAGCATCGCGAGTTACGGTGCTTGTCAAGCTAGAGCACGCTGTACTGGGATAGGACGAAAACAATTGGAGCAGGAACTTACGCGAGCGATGTTTGCCGTTAGGATAGCCGAAATGCGCGCCGAGTGGCTCGCTAACAGGTTGCAATTTTAGACAATATATTATTCCATCAACCCCCGAAAGACTTTCCTCACACTTCTTATCTTCGTTACAGGGACGACCTAGAAAAATCGTTTCCTTTACTATGTCAGAACTTGACATGTTGGATTGACGCGACCGATGCATCGCGGCAATGCCAAGAGCTGCTGCAAGATAGACATCAACAACTTGCGTTGGTTAAAGAAGCTCAAGCGATGGGCCGCAATCATGCTCTATATTCGGTCGTGAAGCGTTACAATACGTTTAAGAGGGCGCGAGATGCCCATGAGAAAGCAAAGGCTGGTTTGAAAGAAAAGATAGAGGAGTGTGAGAAGCAAATCAGTATGCACAATGTAAGTAAAATGCCGGCCAAACTGTGATTCGATGTTCTGTGAATATTAATGTTACACGACGTTGTAATTTCAGATTGCGTTAACAGCGGTAAGAGGTCCGCAACTGGGTCAATGGTTAACGGAATTGGGAACGTCAGGTAACCAGGACGACCATGTCGTGTTCGATCTGGTTAAAGAATTTTTACAAAACGCCGGTCAGAGTCAGATGATTATTCAGTGCGAACAATCTGAAAACGAATTGACACAATTGGCTACGCAACAGTCGATCCTTATACGAAACTGCTTAGACCTGTTAAGCCAGTATTCGGCTATCTGTAGTCTGTATCCTCTCAGCATCTTATCTCAACATCGTACCGTACTTTATCACGCGTGGTCAAATAAATTACTAGTATCGGGTACCGTGGAAGCATGCCACGAAGTTATATCTCAGTTCGAAGCAACGTTTGACTCGTTAAATGCGAACAGCCCGCAGATACAGCAAATTGTCACGTTTTCATACCAAATGCAAGCAATATTAAATGATTCTAATGAACGATTTAAGAAAGCTTACGAAAGAATGGTGTCTGAAGGGTTACCCGAAGCTGTTACTAGAATAGAAAAAGCTTATACGGAGTCCAAAGGGCAGATAACAGGATTCTTGAGACGGGAGAAGGGAGCTGAGAGAGCACTCGAATGCGTCAACATCACTGCACTTTGTGCCTTAAATAAAAGATATTTAATGATGGAAGGTGCTGCGAAATGTGCAGGAGATTGTTTAGTAGATCTCACTTCCAGAGAGGGGGATTGGTTTTTGGATGAGATGCGCCTGATGTCGTCTTTAATAGCAGAGTTAGTGACTCTAGTACCTGAGAATCATAAAACCAACAATGATCCCAAAATATCTCTTATACTGAAATGCCTCAAGAGCGCTGACTGCATTTACAAATGTCTGCAGGAGCTCAATTATAATTTTCATACAATTATATTACCGGAAGCAATGAAGACCATCATAACAGAAGAGCCGACTATAATGAGAATGATCAACGAACTCAACGAAATAATCGTATCAACCGGAATACCATTGGGCGATATTTTGGGTCAATTGGAGATGCATCTTAGATTCACAGTCATGGAAATGGATAGTCCGCATGCGATGGTACAGAATGTGGTGACTAACATGAGACTAAGATTCGAAGCTCTGCTATCGAGACCTGCCGATATTCAGGAGTTAAATCAAGACGAAACATTAACACCTGGCCAAATGCTTCTAATGGGGTTCAATGGGCTCTTCGAGAAATTGCAGATGGAAGGCAATGCCTTAGTTGGAACTCTAAGTACACTAGACATACCGTCCAACTGGAAGAAGATCGATCAAATTAGAGAAGCGAAAGAAATGTCAGCGCCTATATTCAATAAGGCCGCACGTCAAGTGTTGGAAGACATATTCTTGATCAAGCGACTGCACACGATACAGGAATTTTTCATGATGTGCAGAGATATTGCAACAGCATTTAAAGGCGGTCTAGCCAATGTCTACGACGACGAGAGACTTAATAAACCAGTGAGAGTCTTCACTGCGGACTACGTATCGCGCCAATTACTGGGAGTGACGTCTCAAACATTGGCCATCGCATTATGTTTCCTACTTCAGCGAATGGGGTTGAATGTGACCACTGAAATTGAGCAGAGAGACATAGGAGCTGAGAGTAAAGTCTCGATTGAAGAGTTGTGCAGAAAAATAGTGGACTTGTGCTTGAAGAGAGGATTATTCTCAGGATCAGTCCTGGCACAAGCCAGTGCCATGAGCAGTACACTGGAAAGTGCTTGGCGAAGGAAGCAAAGTGCAAGGATGGCGCAGCAAGGCGTTGAAATAGCCAGAGCTAGTGTTCAGCGACTTCAGCTTCAAGTAACTGCTCATCACTGGCTGCATGAAGATAGCTTACTGTTAAGGTCCAACATGAACCCTCTGAACCCATTAAGTAAGTCCTCTCCCCATCTTTATTAAATTGCTCATATGTTAGCTAACGGGTGACAAGAAAGTTTTTTTTACTTACAGATCGATCAACTTTTATGCTGGAATTGCGAAAAACAGCAACGGCATTGTCTGCTATACAATCGCGTGTCTGCGAAGCTCGAGAACAGCAGCAAAACCTAGTATCGAGCGCTATTCAGCGTCTGAAATGGGCTGCTGGAGCAAATCCTGCGCTAGGAGAAGTCATGTCCGCATTTGACAATGCTGTCTTATCCTCCTGTGAGAAGCTGACTAGACAGCATAACTTGGCTGCCGTTGTTATAAACACGTGCAACTCCATACTTCACTATGAAGCCCTACGGACGAGAACGTCGGAGAGCGTGACGCACGATGCAAATTTTATAAAGCTGGTCAAACATTGGGAAGAAAGCTGTATGTTGACAGTGAACTTGACGATTACAGTTACTATGATAGAAGAGAGCCTCGTCGAATTATTACAGTTGGAGAACAATGTCGACGTGAACTGGCTGAAGCAGGCGGAAAAAATAATCTCCGACGCGATAGTCGACACGCAGAAGAAGCTGCAAGAAAGGCAAGAGACGCTGCTTACTGCTCAGGAATGTTTAAGGGAGCGCGTGACGGATTTGCAGAGCATACTCGTTGAACATCATAGACTGATGTCTGACGTTCGAGTTCTGCTGAGGTCTATGGTAAAGCAGGAGAACATAACTGGCTTGCAAGAATTCCTATCCAATTATCGTACCTTCACTGAAAATGTATCTGCGGTGGTGAAAGAAATGGAATCGGAATCGCTAGAACCAGCCAGAGCTGTAGTGGTAAAGGGTGAATTGGAAGATATGGCAGTGAAGGCCCCCGTTCTATACAATGAATTGCTGGAGTTTGCTACAGACCAAAAACTCAACTTATTAAAAGGAACGGAGAAAGACCCTCTGAATAAGAAGAAGATGAAGTTGATGAGGCAGGACAGTGTGTGTCTCAGCCCTAGGAAAGGGGTTCCTTTGGCTAGAGATCCGACCACAGGCAAAGGTAACATTTTGTTTCGTTTAAAGAGCACTTTGGTGCTTTGGACTGAGGCGGTTATTACATGATTTTTTTTATCAATTCAGCTGTGCAAGAGAAAAATGCATATGCGCTAAACGTATGGCGCCGCGTGCGAATGAAATTGGAGGGACGAGATCCATATCCGGCGCGAAAATATACGACGGCTGAGCAGGTAGAATACGTGATACGCGAGGCGCAGAGCACTGACAATCTAGCCCTTCTCTACGAGGGTTGGACACCATGGGTTTGAACGAGCGAGTACTGACGCAGGTGCGTCGATGGTTCAACTCTCGTCTCGTATGGTACTCACGCTTGTACCATTCGTCGCCCCACATCGTAGGGGCAGCCTTCTATCTGATCAGGTGCGAAATGCCTACTTCACCTGGAGGAAAGTCAATACAAATACGGTTTAAGGTCGGCCGTGTTTACGCAGTGAAAAATCATGCGAGCTAACTAAACCTATTCTGGGCGCTGATTCTATGATTATCTCAACGTACGATCACCCACCGAACTTTCGGGTGATTTCGTTTTGTCATTGCGGCAGCGATTTCCGCGAATTATCACGCGTTAGATCGTCGATGGTCAGAAGAAACCACCAAGTACCGTGCCATTCGGTAAACGCACTGATTTAAAAGGTTCTTTACCGATCGCTCTAATCAGAACGTAAGGTGTGAATTCCCAAAAGACATAATCCAAATTTAATCGTTGACGGACAAGTCTCAAGTATATGCATATGTATTCCATAACAGAACTTCCGATCAGTAAGAGGAATTATAACGACGGAGGAGTAGAAGCGGCGTGAAAGAAAAGCTCGGTTGTTAAACATTAAGAATTATGACAGGACGGCTAATGACAGTGGGTAAGTGGATAGCAAAGTATATCCTGCTTGTTCGGCACTGTTTACCACCGTTATAAAAATGATCAAGTGACAAGTTACATTTTTGAAACTACATTGAGTCTGGGAAAAGCATAGAATCCGCTGCCCGTTTACAATAGTAAGATAGTGTGAGAAGTTCAGCTGACGACGGTGACAAGAAGTTCGATGATAATGAACGTGTCAATGATGACGGGTGATGATCGTAAAGTAATGAGGCTGGCAACAACAACATTCAATGCCACGAATATAATTGCATCAGTGAGAGGAGATTCCTGATGGTAGCAAATATGAGTTTCATTGTTGATTCATTAAGTAGAAATCTCATTGAGTATGACGATACACTTATAATTTTACCGACGCGTCTCTTAACGCTATGCACAGTCAGGCCAGTAAATTTTACAACAGGCAGAGTTCGAAGAGTATAATTAGTACATTTTCGTCAGTAAGCAAAAGGTACATTTTAAGATTAAAAGGGGGACCAAGGATGCCATTGGTACTGAGTTCTGTGCAATATACACGATCTCATGATACTGTCTGGAAATAATATTGTTAAATGTAGCATATTTTTATTATTGTTGACACTCAGAAACTATACCCCAGTATCCTATGTCGGATTTGTGGTGTTTAACATTCACTTAACAGAATATAAAAATTGTATTGTTAATCATTTTACCTGTTAATGTTCTACACATCGTGCACAGTGTAAGACAGAAAATTTCGTTCGTTGTATCAGGAACGGTCGATGAATATTCAATGCACTTTGTTTAAAAAGCACTGCCTGCAGCAACACATTGCAGTAAACGTAAACTCTCATTAAAACCGTGGTGCAAATATGCATAGAAAAACATACTGGTCCAAGAGAAAGACAAGTGGAATGCATTATCCATTCCACGTAGAGATATATACAGAAACAGCAACATACTTTTCTGCTTTTTCTGTTAAGTAAAGAATTAATAAATATTGTTACCAATTGAATTGCATTCTACGTTAACAAAATGTCTTTACATCTTGGCCCCCCTATTTTTGCTTAAATATACTTAAATGACCTGACTATAATTTTCAAATGAATATATAATTTCGGCACAGACGATGTTTATACGATTGATTGATTTATAGTAATAAATATTTTCGTTGAAACTTTTTAAGTTCAGGTGCACACAGACGTAAGATTTTAAGGTAAAAAAAAATAAACGCAAGTCTATCTTATTATATCTGTTGATTTCTGTTTTCTCATTTACAAGCATTTCAATGAATGATTGGAGAAATATGCAAAACAACCGCCGCAGTAGCGTTTGCTCTGCCTTGATTAAGTTCGTCAAAATTGAATGTTTCTTTCTGCTGGCAATTTCATCTAAGTAAAGTTTAGTATATCCCCGATTAGCTGTTGATCTGTAATCACCGTATCCGAAATGATCATACCTGCATGGGTATGATGGTTTGTAGTATTAGTAATCATAGAATGCACTAATTATATTGCGAGGCGTTAATTGAGCATCGAGTTGGGGGAAGGAAAGTTGAAATCAGTTTTTCAATTATGTCAACTCAATATACAGTTATACCATTTTTTCTTTGTTCGAACTAAATATGTAATCAGGTTTACATTATACATGACAGTGGACGCACGCTCGTTAAATGCGCGGAAACAGCGTACTCTCCATCGGCCTAATTACGAATTCCGAAAAATATGAATATCGATCATTTTCTTTCCCTCTTTCACGTTAAGGTAGACATAACGTTATTAAACCCCAGTACGGTCATGATTATTATAAATATTAATATTAATGAATGAATTCTTTTATGTTGACCTCATAGTACCGTACTTTTGTGCGATGAAGGAGTGATTGATACAAAAATCGTTGAGTTATAGTTGACCACTTTCGATCAATTCAAAATTATAAATGGAAATTAAGACCAATGAAAATGGTGAGCACCAAGTTCAGTTACTGTTAACACGTTCAAAAATTCACACACATGCATCGGTTATCTTCTGCGTCAGATATATTTTTCCATTACCTAATAGTTTCCCTTTTAAACTGTATACGATCATGAATTCAATAAAGAATATTAAATTGTCGACATTATTGTTGTGTGTTGTTTGAAAAACATGATATTTCTTTTAAAGACGGACATAAACATAACAGAAATCATTCCAATATACAAAATATATTCAGCCTTATGTACACGTTGATGTGATTTAACGTGTTTCTGGTAGGATTATGTGATTAAATTTAATTGTATTGGATATGGCAATGGACTGCTAGGCAGACGAAAATGAGTTGGAATAAATTTCATTGTAATTCAACTGTACATTACAATATGTAAACATTATTATACATTCCATATCATACGATTCCCCTCAACATTCCCACCCAAACAAATGCATTTCTGCTTATATAACAAATAAATTTACACAATAAACGCCCTTACGATTACTTGCCTGCATGTCGATGTGTCAAGTATGAACGTACGTTCATGAAGCTCTGCGCATACACCAGAGAATAAATTCACAAAACGAAAGGAGATGATTAAGACGACTGACTAATTTGGTTCATTGTTCAATCAGCCAATGACGCAAAAAATTTATCCATATGGGTTTATATTCGTATTTCTCAAAATGTAGAGGTACTCAGTACTCATAGGCATTCTAGAAAATTTGGATTCTCTACTTTAACACATTGTCTGCTATGGGATATACAACAATGCTCAGACAAAGACCGCACGGAAATTGCTCTTTACGATTTGGCGGTCCTCTTGCACTGTCCTCGCATCTTCCATTCGCCATTCTTTCGCTATAAATGTCAATGTCTTGCAGCTATACATTCAAAATGATATAGGAGAATCCAATTAGTTATAGCAAGCCCCGCTGTTCACGTGATACGGCCTGGTCACAAGGTAAAACCAAATGCGAAAAGTAGTCGGTTTTAGTCGTAAAAAAAGTAGATGTCAATCTACATCAGAACTAGGTAATGCGACAGACAATGTGTTAAATTAGGAAGATTATAAAATTCTTCTGTATGTTATTACACAATAAAAAAATTGTAAGACAAAGGATATTAATGACATAAAATGTCATTCCAGAAATTTGTATAAGTTACAAATTTCTCGAATGATTTTGGCCGCAAAAGCCTTAAATGTAAAA
The DNA here is from genome assembly GCA_963942575.1 of Priocnemis perturbator. Classification (NCBI taxonomy): domain Eukaryota; kingdom Metazoa; phylum Arthropoda; class Insecta; order Hymenoptera; family Pompilidae; genus Priocnemis; species Priocnemis perturbator. Next base: position 8,752,518 of record OZ012652.1, read on the forward strand.
TATAATGTCATTAATAACTTCGTTGAACTAGTATTTATAGATAAGACATGGCTTCCATAAATGTAATTTCTTTGTTTCATACTCTGGCTATGGCTAAGTTGCCAGAAGCATTTATCAAATCAAAATTTCACCGGTGTATTCCACTACCGGCATATTACCACATCTGATTAATTATCTCTCTTCAAGAGTTGATCAATTTGACTTTTATACATCTCCTTAATATCTTCAAGGTCCAAGCGCAATTCTTGATTTTCCTCAACCTTTTCTCCGTACATTTGCAAAAGCGCATCATACCTAGTTTGTATTTCATTTAAACTATCACTTAATTCTTGAATCTGTGAAACTTTACTGCTCAACTCCTCAACGTTTAGCGTCAGTGTTGAGAGTTCGGAATAAAGTGCATCTCTCTCGGCGTTGTGCCGCGATATTTCCCATTGAAGTTGCTGAACTTCACCTGAATGATAGAAGTGCGATAAGCATGGTTTGGTCAATCAGAATCTGGGCAAATGGAACTCTAAACACAAACCATCTCGTTGCTTCAGCTGTGCTTGCAAGTTTTCAAGGGTAGTTGTACTACTTGAGCCTGCTCTAATACTATCGTACATAATAGGAAATCTGCCTGAACAATTCTCAAAGACAGAGTCGTTAAACTGCAAATGTAATAGTGTGTGAGCAATTTAATTATCATTACGCTGAAACTCTGCAAATGCGTAACACGTACGGTTGGCCAAACGCTGGTCGCACTACTGACAGATTCTCTTCCAATACTGAGGGTAGGGCTGAGTCGTAGTTCATCGTCTATACTGTGCTGCTGCTCCAGCATGGCATTGTTCTTGCGTTTTTCCGCATCGGTCGCTGCCTTCTCTACAGCTAACTTATTTTCCAAGGAATTTATTTCCCGTTTAAGGTCCTTGACTTCATTGTTATGCGACTGCCTCATCGTGTCAATTATTTGCTGGTGTCTGTAAGATGCATATATGAATAAGTGAAGGAAAGATTTAAACACGTTTTATCTTTATGTGTACCGCATATTTTCTTCGTTAAGATTCTCATGTTGCTGTGTTAATTTATTGTAAAGTTCCTCCAGCCGACTCCTTTCTGTTTCCTTCGAATTTAATTTTGATTCTAACTGTGATAGTTTAGACTTTAAACTGACATTTTCTTCTTTCAAAGAACGATCCATTTCAATTAAACTTTCTAATTTAGTTTGCAATTCAATATTTTTCTCAGAGAGTATTTTTTCTTGTTTCATGTAGTTGTTTGATTTGTAGAGTATGCTAGCTTGAAGTTGCTCCAACTGTCTTAATAAAGGCATCGTCGCAACGGAAACAGATTCCGATAGGTCCTCGCTTCTAGCTTCCGCAGCTTCCAGACGTTTAAGTAATTCAGCATTTTCCTGTTTCAGGAACTGTTCTTTTCTGCATTGTAAGAGTAATTATTTCACGTTAGATGCAACACTATACAGTTGGGCCACAACTTATAAAAAATGTAATACATTACTTGACATGTGTTTCCTCGGCTTGGCGTAATTTTATTTTTAAATCTTCGACTTGGGCGAACAACTGACAAGATTCACCAGCACTTTCTACAGCATGTTTTAATTCCTCCTCTGTAGCTACCAGAGTCTTTTTAGTTTCCGTTAGGTCTCTGTATGTGAGAAATTGTTCCGTAAGTTTTAAGGTTTATAGGATATCGACAATTTTGATACTAACAGTTTTGCAACGTCCAAACTTCTTTTGTAAGCTTCTATTTTATGTAAAGCGTTATCGAGCTGTTCTTGTAAACCTAATATTTCCTTTTCTTGTTTCTTCGTTCTCGCGGTCAACGTGTGAACAGCTTCTATTTGCGTACGTTCCACCTCTTCTTTTGCGTGTAACGATCGCTTTAAGCGTTCTAATTCCGAACTCTGCTCTTCAATTTGCTCTCTGAAAGTATGCAAAAGAGTTACGAAATGCAAGCCGAAGCGTTCAATGCACATACTTCTGATTCTTCATCGTCGCGTCAGATTCCTTCTCCTTTGTGCGCAGCTTTTTTATAATGTTACTATGTTGAAGCTGCTGTTTGCTGAGCTTCTCCCCTTCTTCGCGAAGCTCTCTGATGACTTCATCCTTCTCTGCATTTATGGACGACATTTCTTGAGACGATAAACGTGTAGCAGCTTCTTGCTTAAGTTGTTCTAAGTTCTTTCTTAACGAATCTCTTTCTCGTATGGCTTGTTGGAACTTTCTTTCTAGTGCAGACAAGCGTTGAGTGTATTCATCGGTAATTTGATTTAGGTTCTGGTTCTGCTCTGCGTGTTTCTCAAAATGATCCAATTGTCTGAGGAAAAAACCGTCTATTAGTGTACGGAAGGCAGAAGCTGTTGTGGCCTTATTTTCTCAGTAAAACTTACTTCTTCAAAGTATTATTTTGCTCATGTAACTCCATATTCATTCTGCTGACATCGATGAGCTTCGATTCTCGGGCTTCTAGGATTTCCGTTATTTCCTGTATTCGTCTTAACAGTTTTTCAATTTCTAAGTTTGTGTCGTCCGATCCTATGCTGATTTCGCTGAGTTCACGCGAATGACCCCTGGTTTTTAAGGTTTTTGTCAGCAAATCACATCCCTTTGTCAACTGCAACTTAGCCGGGCTTTGACGCGATTGCGTGGAACTAGAATCTCCATTGGGACTGGATATTATTTCAATGTCGCTGGACGTTGTGGTCTCTAACTCATCTCCACTCGTGTGACCACTGGTTTGATCTGATCCTATCTTCACCAGATCCGATCGGCTGGAAAACGTGAGAGCGGTTAATTATGCGACCGAATTTTCTTAAATGTTTGACAGTTACCTTTCTGACGAAATTGGAGAACTTTCGCGCGGAACGTCGGCCGATTCTGTTTCTACATCGGCGACCTCCCCCTTTTCAACCATTGCGTCTGCCAACATTGTCCTAACATAAGAACTAGCCGTTAAAGGTGTTTCTAAAATGTTTGATTCTGTCGCACACATCAGAGTTGCATTATCCTCAGAGCTACTTTCAATTAATGTCCCTTCGCAGCTAGAATCTGTTAGCATCAAGTACTGGTCAACACTTTCGAGTGCGTCGGTTTTTTGGGTCTGTTCGTTCTCCGCAACACACTCCGGATCCGGCGGTTCTATGGTTGTATTCATCATTTGACCAAATGTATGCTCCGTTTTTTTGCTTACAGGCTCAAGGCATTCTGATTTACGAATTGGTTGAGTAGTGATTGGCTGCAGAGGCAAGTGTAGATTATGCTTCTCTTTCAGGGAGTCCAGACTCGAGTTCAACTGAACATCAGGATTGGACTTTACTGACACCTGTCTACCATCTGGGCAAGAGTCGTGCATCTTTTTATTTATGTCAGGAAAATCAAGTTTAGGCTTTGTTTGATCAAACTGCTGGAATGTTTCCATTATTGTCATAACGGTACTTTCTGAAGCTGATGTGTACGAGTCTTCAGCTAGGCTGACTTCGTCCAGTTCGTCCACATCCGGTATTACTTCTACACTCTCTGGTGAAATTTTGGAATTATCTGTACTCGAAAAATTTTTATTCGTATACACACTGGAGCTAGTGCCAGGTGATGGTGTACTATCAATACTTTCAGGACAAGAGTTTGTATTTAACGTTTTTATTTCTTCCATCGGTGATTCGTACGGAGAGACATCGGATGATGAAGGGTCCGCCTGGTCCTCTAGGTTTCTCGTCTGAAAGATGTTAATGTTCTCTCCACATGGTGTGACAGACTCATCACCTTCCAACATGGCAGGTGACTCACAAAGCTTTGGTTCCATTGGGGACAAGAAAGGACTATCACTTTTCCAGTCTCCCAATATTTCAACAGAGCTTGGAGATGTGACCAAACTATCTGGCAAAATCTCCACAGATTCTGAAGTCACCTTAGCACCAATTGCAGTAGGACTTATTGAATTACTAACAGAATTGATATCAGATTCTGGTGTGGTACTGCAGTCTGTATTTGATTGAGAGCCAAGAACCTCAACACTCTCCAAACTTTTCTTATCACTTTCAGAGGATATCACAGACACTCTGTTCAATGTATAGCTTGTACTTAATTGTCGCATACTGACTTCCCTTTTTTCAGCATCTAATTCAGAACTGTTACAACCATCCTTCCTATCGTCATCAGTGCACGAGGCACTGTCCATGTCATCTGTAATGTTATCTTTACTACTGTCATGACTGTCAGACCTTGCGCTTCTCTTCTGTCCTTCCGTTGTGTCTGACATAACAGCTGTTGACTCTACGGGTGATTGTTCAGATGTTCTGGGGGATTCTGTGACATTTTCACAGCTAGAGCTTGTCGACGCAATGCCATCAGTGGGTATAGGTGAGGCAGGTTGACTTCCAGATGTCTCGCAAACATCTGTCTCTCTTGTGGCATCCTTTGGTTTTAATTTGCTAGGTTGGCGGCTGGATAAGTCCTCTGGGAGCGATGCGGATGAAATAAGCTTATGTCTTCCACCTGTTTCAACAGGTGTGCTAACTAAAGACTTGGAGTGTGGAATGGTCCTTAATGTGTCATTGTCTCCAAGTTTTGGGGTTTCAAAAAACGAGCCTGTGAAACTACCCCATATACTGCTCGAGCTCTGTTGCTTAGGTGTACCTTTTTCTTGTACATTACCTTCTTCTTCTCCTTTTAAACCCCATGTTGCAAAAAAATCACCCTCGTCCACATGAATCACCTTCCGTTTGCTCGCATCAACATCTTCATCTTTAATGTCTAAGGCTTTGTCAATGGTCTTCTGAGCCTCTTTCAAAGCGGATTTGGCCAGATTGGCAAATCCTGTCGCATCAAACCAGCTCATTGCTTCATTTCTGCAATAGAATTTAAAGTAAACGCGGGTGCTTAGATGCTTTATTTTCAAATGTGAATACATACATGTTACACTCTCTCCATATTATACGTAAGTTATTTTACAATAAAGTTTAATATATACATTTTGTTCACTATGTAAGTGTAACGATCGAGACATATTTGGCATTTAGCAAACATTGATATTCGCCAAAGTAAATCGAACAATGGAGATGGCACAGACGTACGCACAGCAAGAAAATTAAACTGACAATCCATGAGGTTATAATATTTACGTCATAATATTCTTTCCGTGAAACAGGCTTCGTTTCCTGTTATAGCTCACATTGGAATTGTGTTACGGCGAGTGTAATGATTCTGGCGAATGTAGATAGTAGGAATTCGTAACTTGTCATTACAGAAAGTGCTTGACAGGAGTGTTCCATATAATTATACGAGGTGTCATATTTAACGGGACGTAAGAACGACATATGCTTCGGGTCCTAACATTTATAATTCCCACACTTCCGGCATTTCTAATCTCTGACAATATTCTTGTGTATCGAGAGAAATCATACTACGCACCATGACCATGACTGAATAACAGATACATGAAAGCAGCTAAACAAAGTTAGCAGCCGACATACTAGCCATACTTTACTACTGTTATGCGTTTTAATCCATTGAGTCTTCGATACAAAGATTCGAAACGATGTTAATTAATGCATTTTCGTCCTTAGGTACATCGATTGGTGGCGCTTCAGTGGACAAATCAGCTTGCCCAATCACCGTTGGTTATAGCGTCATAATTCTGCATTTTTAGACGCTCTCAACATTAGAATTAATCTGTGAAAATAGCCAAAACATAAAATTGTAGAGCAAAGATTTTACTGAGAATTGTCGATCCAGTGGAAGCGAGTGCTTCTTCACAAGATGTATTTCAATTGGAATAAGTTCTCGTATTCGTGATTTCATTATATTTTATAGCATTCCCTTAGATTTGTATACCTTTCAATTTAATCGAAGAGAATAGAAAATTGAATGTATAACTGCCGCGAATGTTTCTTTTCTAACTTAGCGGTTAGGCTCATACCACCTGACGTTTTACCTTGGTATTATTCGCTATTAAGACAAAATATTGTTTATAGTGTGTACGTTTAATTTTACATGAAGAAGTACAATTCTGATCTAATTTATGCAGAGATTATGTTTAACGTCCGTCGTAAGTGGCGCTTTTGTTTTCAGTTAAAGTGCAAATAGTGCAATGCAGATCGAGGGTATCGTATTGAATATTTTATTAGGTTTACAATACCTTTGGTAACTGCTGGCGTTAACTGAATAGCAGTTATTACCGAAAATGACAATATATGACAAGATAAAAAATATGTTCACGTCGTTTGTCGGGCTAATCCGTAAAAACCCATATTAGTGGCCTTATTCCCAACAGCTCCAGTGGCGCAATTGGTTAGCGCACGGTACTTATAAGACAGTGTTCGTGAGCAATGCCGGGGTTGTGAGTTCGAGCCTCACCTGGAGCATATTTTTTTTAAGCCAAAGCAATCTTCTTTCCTTGACAATTACACTTATACGATATTGCCCTAGTAATGGGTAATTAACGAATCGAATTCAGGCCCCCTTGTATGGTTCGGAAAATGTGCATCAATCGAAATGGCTATGTCATAATCATGAAGGTATAAGAAACTGGGTAGTCGATATATACCTCACGCATTCTGTACATATTCGAGATAACTCTATCACTGTTTCATTTTCGTACGAGATCCATTTGGCCTGCAATTAAGATATGAAAGTGTATGGCGTTATAATGCGACGAAAGTATTGCTTTTAAGCTGTCATATGTCTTAACGCTTTACACGGTCGTGGGGACCTACTTCCGTGTGATCGATCGGAATAAAGCCTGCAATCCATCTTGAGGATGGTAATGACCGATTAAAACCAGGCGAATCCTATGGACTCTCCCCACGATCTTGTCCGGCGTATGGAGCTGGGGACTGAATAACACGTAGCGTCGTGGAACAGAGACCCCCTGACCCAAATTCATCGAGATACAAAGAGGATAGCTCGAACTCGGGGCGGTACATGAATTTCGTTCGAGGTGTTATCGTCATTAATGGGCCTGGTCGCGTTAAAATCGAGGATACAACTGATGTTTTATGCTAAGTACTCGATCGGCAGCCAGATCACGCACTTTGAGACGCCTAATAATGGACAACGAAGGCGATTCCCAACAATGACGCCCGTCAATAGAGGCAAAGGTTTAAAAGGCAACATCGAAGACGAGGGATCATCAGTCTTTCCTCGATAGCCTCGCGAAAATGTCGAGGTCCTTTGTGGAGTTCCGTGCTGTGTGGGCCGTACAAGTACGAAACACTCTCTGGTCGGACCGCGATGGCGTCCTGTTATTCCATACGGGGTGGTAAGGCGAGATATAACAATCCCTTATTTCAGATCTGCAGCTGGATATTGCTGGTAACAGGAACCTCATTATTGGGATCAAAAGATTATATTGATCAACGGGATATCGTACTGATTAATTTCCCACGACGAAACAATGACACGTTAGCGCGATACCTTCCGCCGGATTCGGATTATTTGTTGCCAGAAGTAATTGATAATCGTGCGAGGAATGTAACGCCTGGAGGGAGAAATAGGACGGTCGATAGTCAGAAAGTCTCTTCGCCGGATACCGTGTTGCAAGCTCCTGTTCCGAATAATGTAAGAGATAGTCGCTTTTATCGGCGGCCTGCTTATCTGCAAACGAAACAAGCCACGCGCTTGACCGCTAGTCAAAGTGGCCCTGCTGACAGTTTGGATGAACCAAGGACCATTAGAATAGTTGAAATGTCTTGTCAGGATTCAGCTGACGAACGGTACTTTAGGTCAGGTTTTATTCAAACGTACACAATAGATGTCTAATAGCGTTTATCACCAAATAATTTATACTTATAGAACACTCTTTAGTACATCAGCAGTGTCTCTGGAACTTCCTGTCATTGATAATGTTAGCAATGATCTTTGTAAGATTGTCAGAGTTAAGGATGAGTACAGTATCGACATCAGAAAAGATCGGTTTTCAAACTGCGGTGTCATCGATTGTTCTACGGAATCTGATAAATCCTTCTGTCTTGACGTACGATTTCCCGTGATTTCGGGCCTCAGGCTAAGAGGCGACGCAAAGATAACTCTGCGCTGTAAAGTTCAAGATCGAACCGTCTCTCATACGAAGCGAATTAATGTGAAAGCTTTAGATGCGTAAGAATTTTACGATACCAACAAAGATTCGACTAATTACTTTCTTTATGAATATACTTTGTACTTTATCTTTTAGAGTAGGTAGAGCTCTTCCTAGTGTGATAACAGGTGGCTTCAAAAATTCTCTAGAGACCGAGGTTGGCCTCTTTCGCAAAACGTACACTTCTGAGAATGTGTTCGATGCGAGGATACAATCAGGAGGAACAGTTGTTCTAGGTGAAGAGATTATGCTGCGGGTCTTGGTCAAGGAGGGTGGTGGTAAGCATACATTTTTACAAGATACGTACCCTATGGACAGCTTTGCCACTTTTCCAGTATGAAATTTCAGGTTGGCGTTACTCTCGCATTAGTGAGGTGACAATTCATTTTGTCGAAAGAAGACAACGGAAAAATATTATGAACAGTGTAACCATTCTCGAAGCTGATGGGTGTTTGAATGCCAACGTTCGAGACATCTGTTCGCGAGAACAGTACAGAGTGTCTCCCTTGGAGAGTTACTTGATATTTCAGGCGTTTATGTTTGAAAACATGAAGGAGGCTGATGAGATGATCCTTAGTGTGAAAATTATGGGTTGCCTTGACGGAGCTGACTGCGCATTAAATTGCCCAGCTGGTCATATCAGACGCAGCCGCAGTATCGGGAACCATAGTACCGTTGATTGGGAGGATGACATAGCCTTCAGAGTAATACTTTCCAAAAGTCGATTAAATAACTTGTATGGTGCTCATTTTGCGATATCCTATGCACTTTTTGGTTGTGCAGTGCTAGTCATAATAGGACTGCTTTGGACGATAAGGGTTTTATTGCGCCGAAGTTTCAAATAAACGTTACATTTATGATATGCAATTAATCTTTACAGAAGCGTTTATATTGCTACGCTTAACATATTTATTCCGTTTATACTGTATTTTATAAGTTTTACGTGAACTGTTACGCGAAAGCAGTGGTTAGAAACCAATTCTTCATTTCCTCGCAGACCTTTACCCCTAACGCGAATACTGCCGTGGATGTGAGTATACTTCGAACGAACCGATCTCTCTTCAAGCAATGAAACATGCATGATAGAGAGCAGGTACACACATCATCGAAATAACGACTTCCCTTTGTTAAGTAGTAACGATCCACATCCTGCTGCCTTTGTTCCATATTGCGTACAGTTCGTTCTGCGAATGAAATCAGCGAATCAGTTGCCAACAGGTACGAAATATTCATTGATGATGCTTGCCTCGTTTACGCTGCAAATAGCAAGAGGATTCGCAAGAATCATGAGGCAAACTGTTGTATACTTCCTGAGCATAAGATCGAGAAGATGCACTGCCGGTAGAACGCATTCCTCTAGCTGCTCGACCCTCAGCTCCAGTGCCATGGGCTGCCCTTCCCCTAGCTGCTCGACCATCAGCTCCAGTGCCATAGGCTGCCGTTCCTCTACTACTTCGACCATCAACCTGTCCCTCTCTGCCTGGATCACCAGGTTGCCCCCTAAACGAATCATCCCGTTGCATTCTTCTAATTGGTCCATCAGGGTGATATCCTCTATTTGATCCATCAGGTTGATATCCTCTAACTGATCCCTGAGGTTGAACTCCTCTAATTGATCCGTCGGGTTGAACTCCTGTGGTTGTTCGATCGGGATGACCCCCTCTCGATCCATCAGATTGAACTCCTGTAGTTGTTCGATCGGGATAACCCCCTCCCGATCCGTCAGGTTGAACTGCTGTAGTTGTTCGATCGGGATAACCCCCTCCCGATCCGTCAGGCTGAACTCCTGTAGTTGTTCGATCGGGATAACCCCCTCTCGATCCATCGGGTTGAACTCCTTTATGTGCACCACCTCTCCCTGTGCGCAGATTATCATGCATCCGCCTGACCGAGGGCTCGGCCGTTCTTACTTGCGATTACTTTCATTAAAATTGCCTACCTGGGGTTTGTTGTCCCGTGTCGGTTAAATACCGGGGATCCGATCCAACGCCAAAAGTTGTGACAGCGGGGTAATAACTAGCCTCAGCGTCAGCGTAACTTACAGACACTGATGTTTCAGCTTCTTTGTATGCTTCAGGGTGCCCACGGCCAGGAGTTTGGCCCCGATTCACGGTAGCCTTCATTCCAGGTGTTTGTGTACCTTCGGGTACGACGCCATAGCGAGATCCTGTGCCGGTGGTTCTGTCCTGAAAAGACATTCCGCCAGCGGTACCCTGCGTCCTCGTTCCAGGAGCACTCTTCGTTGGCCTTCCATCGTGATCGACGTAGCCGGAAGGTTCGCGCGAGTAAGCACCAGGCGTTCTTCTACTGCCTCTCGACGATACCGATGTTGTTCCCTTGGTTTTTCCACGAAAAGCAGAACCCCTCTCTGCCTGGGCGAAAGTTTCGGGATCTCCGACCCATTCCGCATCGTAATCAATGACACGATGTGAAACTTCGGGCGTTCTGATTCCTGTTACGTTTTAAAGTCATTGTTTCTTTCAGTGGCTCGATTGTCGGTATGCGTACGAGTTTGGTTAAAAGTCGATCAACACCTGGCGACCTTCCTGGCGCATATTTCGGGTCAGGATAACCGTAAATGCCGGAACCATCTTCCCTCACGCCAGGTACACCTCCTTTCGAAACATATCCGTACGAATCTCCGGTCGGGAGATAGTATCCTTGCACGGGTTTTCCGTCAGGCGTGAATCTTCCCTCGGCCACTACAAAATTGTTGGTTCCTCCAGATATTGACCGGCAATATTCAAAAATTGTAATTACTCAAATATTTACGTACATGCCTTCCTAAGCTCACGCTTTACTTTAGGACATGTCACTGGGCACGTAGGCATTTAGACGTGCCCTCTGTTATTGCGCTTCCTGGATTGTCCTTCTCGTGACTACATTTGCAAGTTAATACTTTATAAGTTGTTTTTTTTTGCTTGGTCAGTAATGTTACCCGATTAACGTCATTTAAGGAAATTTTGTCCAATTAGTGTAGAGGGGGTTAGGATGGTTTTACCGTCCAGCGGCATGTCGCCGATATTAGGGTACAAGAGCGAACCTTCAAATCTCGAACATTTTTCAAACAACGGAAATGCTAGCGTAAAACAATTGACTGGTGTTCGTGCATTTCTGCCAGCATTCAAGTCAAATGTGTCTTGTCACTTCTACCTTGACTTTCATTTAGCTTATTAAAGTAACGATATTACATATTCACCCCGAGATGCACAACGAATCATACTTTGGTCTCATACGAATTGCTAACATGTTTACGACTTTCTTTTAGGCATTTCGTGTTTATCTTGACGCACGTATTCGCGCCAAGATGAAGCTAGCCGGATGCGAAAAGGCGGGAATATCTTGTAAGAAATACAAGGCGAGAAGCAAAACGAATTCGGACGAGAATGGTGGCAAAGTATCACTGTGGGAAACAATACTTCGTGAAAGCGAACGAGTAGAAACCGGGTTTCAAGAGGAATTAGACAATTCTTTATTGCCCGAATGTGCGTCGATGTCACAGAGAGACTCGGATTACCTAAACAAGAATATCTTTCCACTTCTCCTGCCCGCTATGGAAGAAATGTTACGTCAAGCAAAAGATTGGGATGCATTGCGGGTATATAGGTTTATTCTTAAGAGAGTGGACTTGGATAAAATCGTTGACGGGTTTTGTTGGATTTAGATACAAAAGTGTCGATTTAATGGCCTCGACTATTTAGCTGAGGCTCTGTGGAATCGTAATCCCCGGTATTTAATTAGATCTCGGAAGTGGGTCGAAGCATTCGACATACCGCACTTCAAACTACTATTGCGGCAATAGTAAGGCCTCTGGTTTTAGTACAGTTAAGCTGTTAACATGGTTGAAAATTGCATTCCAAAAATTGATCTTGCAGCCCAAGACCGATTTTTCCGAAGTCGTGGCTTTGGACTAAAGAAGAAGCTGCTGTGCATCTGCAGAGGTATGTTCGAGGTTGGCTGGTTAGAAAACGTGATGACGTTCAGGAAATGCGTCAATTTTGGAAGGTACGCGTCGTCGGTATGTGGCAATTCTTTTACTGCAAGTTATATATGTTTTGTTAATATTAGGCTATACGAGAGGAAGGGGACAAGGTGTCTATTTGCAATATCGAAGAATTGGTAGCAGAGGTTCGTGAGATTGCCAAGGGCTAGCGATGGAAAGACATTCATTTACTCAGGTTTTTATACATTTTTTTAAACAAACATAAAACTTAGGCTAGAAATTATGACGCTCTTTGATATAAATTAGGAGAGGCAGGCGTGCCCAACTTTGTTGAAAATTTTAGTGATGGCTGCTCTCCATCCTGAGCGATTCTGTACTTTGTGGTCTTGCCTGTACCATAAGAAATCCGTATCTGTGGCGGTTCTCCAGGGTTTACATTTGGGTATGAGAATTTATTAAACTTTCCATGCACTTTTATCAGTTCTCTAAACAAGGGCGGTAAGTCCATTGTTGTTGGTAATACTTTGGCATTTTTTTGCACAACTGTATTGTTAAGAAATAGATGTTCGTCATCTTTAGGAACCAGTACGTAATCTGCTTTGTAGGTGACAGTGTCCATTTGTATAGGCTTAGGATTTTTCACACCACGAAAGACTTTCTCAACCAAAACTATGACTTTACGAACATCCTACAATTAAGGCACAAATATTATCATTAACTTGTAGTAAGAGGTACATATAATTATGGACTTTGTTGTTGCTATTACTTACATCAGGGGAGTCACCTGGAACATCAGGCTCTGCCTTTACTTTAAGTATTTTCATGTAACATGGCTCAGGGTATCTTTGAAAAACGTGTCTGTACACTAGCCTTCCGACCCCAAAATTTTTTAAATTTCCCAAGATTTCCCAAAGCGGTTTTCCTTTATAGGGGGTCGTACGGCCGATGTACTGTATTACCATCTTTCCACAGAAAACAGGCAGAACAAGGTTAGAGCCGAATTTTAGTTGAACTATAAAGTATATATATATATATATCTTGTGTTTTTTTTTAATCTTACACGTATAATTACAAACGTGGTAACTGTCTGCACTGCATTTTACGCAATGTCAATGAAAGATATTAAAGTAAACTACACGTTCCTTAAACACTGTTTATAATATCTATAAGAAGTGGCCCTTTGGTTGACCTCGCGCCATCTGGCGACCATTGCCGGAAGTGAGAAATTCAAACTTAATATTGGCAGCACTGTCAGTGAAACGCGCAAGTAAATAACGCAATCAGACAAAGTGTAAAGTTTGCACAATTTTTCGCCTATTTTCATGGTAAATAAAGAGTTTTTCATTTATTTTTGGAAATTATTCAGTGCAACAACGGTTTAGCTTCAAAAAGTGCAGAAATATGACGTGAAAGCGCGTCGTATTCAGGGTGTACCACAAATCTTAATTTGCCGACCGTTTGTCATACACACACACACACACACATATGAGTACGTAAACATTTAGGGATCACATTTCTTTATGATACGTTTATTGCATTAAAAAATATAGAAGTTGTTGCAAACAAAATGCATTACTCGATTATCCGAACTCAGTTCGAATGATATGCGATGCTAAAATTGCCTACATTCGACTGGCAATGAATCAAGTGCGAACTGAATGAATGCAGGAGCGACGCACACATACTTAAATGACTATATGTACAATAAGTTATTTCTTAAATAAAGAAGGTTGTCATTACAGGTGCCATAATAATCGCCGAACGCACAAGAAAAATAAATAAGACGACGTGCCGTTGGTCGGCGATTTTTGGAATAAAATCATTGCAGTGCCAGTTATTTCGGGATTGCATAAAATCATTGTTCGAGTATTCGACGAACCCAATCAAGATAGTAAGAGACACGAGAGTATACTCCAGGTACGCCTGGTTGGCCGCAACCTATTCCCCACGAAACGACGCCTGCAAGTTGCCACCGACCATGTTTTTCGCACACCATGGGACCACCGCCATCACCTTTACATGCGTCTTTGCCCTCTTCACCACCGGCGCAAACAAATCCTGGGTGAAGATTAAAGCTGGGACCGAGTCTGGTTCTTCTCATCTGACTTTCGCAGACTTGATTGCTGACCACTGGTACATCGACCTCCTTCAGGATGTTCTGGTACTTGCCGAAATCTCCAAAGGCGTCTTTGCCCCAGCCGGTTGTCCAGCACCTGCAGACATAACGTGAAATGTGACATCGATGGGGATTGCAGTATTGGTGAGTCGCATGGCTTAAATTATGCAATGAATCGGTTGCCGAGCAGCTGTCATTCAATTCATGTGAAAATGAATGAATGGCAGGCATTTTTGGTTTCTTATATTTCTTATGTACTCAAACGTTGAAATTGTACCTTGATCCACTGAAGTCGTCATGTTTCTCGGGCAGGCAGGCTGGACTGATATGCGGGTTCTTTCCGAAATCGACGTCGTGATCAAGTTTCAGTATAGCGATGTCGTTGTAGAGGGTACCGGCGTAAAATTCGGGATGGACGTAGACGCTGATAATGTCGCGCTCGATGTAGGGATAAAATTCGACATCGTGGTTCACGTCCCATTCGCCAAGACGTGCGCGAAGATCCCGTCCGGCATGAGTTTTCACGCAATGTGCAGCCGTGATAATATGACGTGGTGATATGAGAGTTCCACCGCAAACGTACACGCTCTCGTTAGGGTCCTTCTTCAGAATTGCCACTTGCCAAGGATACTCACCTACAGGGAAAATTATTATACTTTCGGTGACGGAACTATTACTTTGTCATTTCCTCAAATGATCAAATTCTTACCGAACTCGGAATCACCGTCCACGTATGACGGAGTCTTGATACGTCCATAAATGCCTTGCATGCTTCTCGCTCCGCATTGTCCTGGTCGTGGGCGGCCGTTAATTATTTTATCCTTACGGCAGCAGACATGACGGGGTCCACAAACTGGTGGTCGACCGAATTGTCTCTGTGAAATAAAAATACTACCTGACACTCCCGTTCGCACTGTACAATCGCGATGTTTTAGGTCACATATATTTCGCGATTCGTCGCATGTACTGGTCCAGCATGGCTGGTTTCCTGTCGTCAATTCGTCTTGCGGTCGTTGTAATTAAATGTGCTGCAACATTTGCGTGAAGTCCATATGCGTAATGGCTAGGACTGAACCGCACTCTTACCTCTTGTATACTTTGGCCGGAATTCACTTCGCGTCTTTTCCTACTTGGGAACGCGACTTTTCCGCGTCCACGTTCTGGCTCGACCTTTCTCTGATTGGTCGCAGTACTTTGATGGGATCGATCGTTCGCGAACGAGTCATTACGGGCGCGTGCATTTCTATAATAACCGTCTGTGTAATCGTCATAGTCCCCTGGATAATAGTCATCATGATAGTCATCCTCATCTCGATAATAGCCGGGATAACTGTCGTGATACGGCTTGTAATGGTCGGTCGGGTACGGACTCTGATGATGATGATGATGATGATGAGGCTTCTCGTGGTAAATTCCGGAACTTCCATGGATGGGATAGTACGGTTTGGACGGATAGTACGGTTTCTCAACTATCACCGGCTTCTCGTAAACGGGTGGACCGGCGGGATAATAATGGGGGGCATACACGCCATCGTGTCCCAGAAGGGTTTGTTTCTTGTGCGCCAGTAAGTGACCCAGTTTGTTAACCAAGCCACGATTTGGCGTAACGTGAAGATTCACAAAAGGCTTCACCACCTTTTCCCCGTACTCGTCTTTTGTCACCTGTAGCGCTACCAAAGGATTGACCGAGACAAGACCTAGATTAAGACCCTGTCCACCCGCTCCATATCCTTGGTAAGGATTCGCCAGTGTGTTACCGTAAGGATCGATCGGATAGCCGCCCGTCTGCGGTAGGCCAAAACTCACGCCCCAAGTAGGTTTCACGTTCAATTTCGAGGTGTCCAGATCGCCGACGATCAGCCTCTGCAACGAGAGAGTCGAAGAGTCACGCCATTGGAGATCCGAGGGTTTCCTTGGACTTTTTCATTTTTCGTTGTGCTTCTGACTTTGCTCTCGATGAACAGATAGTGCAATGGTTAGTTGAATCAAAGAATTACAATGACCGATGAGATGAAACCCGGGACCTCCTGTATGGATCAAGCGACTTTTCGTTCTCCCGATGACCTCGTCCGACGTTGATCCCATCACCTAGTGAAAAAATATCTTTGCCACTTACGCTTTGTGCCTGTGACTTCTTATCATCGACCTGGTCACCCGCTTGCTTGGTTTCTCGCCTGGTCCTCTGGCCTGTTTGATCTTCTCGAGCGACATCGAGCCTCATCACGCCATCTATGCTTGCGTCTTGATTTGCATCTTCAACAGCGTCAGTTTCATTTATGCCTTTCGGTACCCTTATCACGGTCATTGTACCATTGCCGTCGGTCACCACGACTTCTTCGGCTTCGATATCCTTATCAAGATTACGGGGATCGATAGCCAGATAGAGATCATCTTTGCGTCCGACATGGTTGATAGTGGAACATTGTTCATAAGGAACGCAAACACAGTCGTCCTGGATAGACGATGAGAACCCATTGTCGATTCCATGTCCGCCATACCCTCCTTGAGCACCTGCTCCATTTCCAAATCCGTTATTCCCTCCGAATGCATTATTGGATCCAAAATCGTTTGAAGGGAAGGAGTTGCCACCGAAGCCAGAATTGAATTGCTTGCCCTTCTGTTGCTTTCCGGCCAGAAAGTTGTTGCCAGTGCTCCCTAGTCCAACCCCATCCTGCTTCGGCTTCTCATACACCGAATAACGATCGGCGTAATTGTTAGACGAAGATGAACCGGACAGTCCACCGGAAGAGGATCCCAGACTGTTAGCGGACGAAGGTGTCAGAACCTTGAAAGCCTTCTTGTAACCGTCAAAGTCGTATGAACCAGCGTAAGCGCCGCCATTGCCGTAATATCCATTCAGAAGACCAGACCCGCCAACTGAAATCGGTTCGACACCAGCGACATGCGGCACGCCAGACGGTACGCCAGACGGTTCACCAGATCCATGGTGGTAATGATGATGGACGTGCTGCTGAGTGCCAGTCGCTGTTGGCTGAACTATCACTTGCTTCTTTTCGATGTACTTATCATCGAAATCAATACCTGCGTCGAGGCCACCTTCGTATATAGGCTTGGAATATATGGGTCCACCAGGTTTCTTGAAGCCAGGATAAGGACCAGCGAAACCGGGCGGTGGTCTAGGAATTGGGTGTACCCCGAAACTGGGGAAGGTAGAGGGAGGTCCGCTGTGAATTGGGCCTGGGTAAGCAGTAAGACCTGGTGGTTTTCCCAAACCGAATGGACGTTTAACAGGGATAGCAGGCAGCGGTCTTCCAACGGGTTTGATAGTGACTGGTTGGGCGTAGATGACTTCTTGCGGATGGATATCTCGATGGGGAGAATAGTACGGTCTACGGCCCTCAGCGGTGTCACACTAAAATTTACGAGACTCGTAATGGCTTTTTTTTTCTCTTCATTAGATGTCTGCAAGTGATACGTCGCTGCTGGTCGTACTTACGTTCATCAATCCAAGATCGCAGAGTTTGTCTTTGATGAAGGCTCTTGCGATCGTCTCGTTTCCTAATTGAAGAGCATTCTTAACTTCTGGGTCTGAATAGATTTCATCGTAGCCCTCCAGATTGCGGCCTTGACGAGTTGATACGAGAATATGGTCGACCACATCTTCTACCTAACAATGGAATTTCTTCTTTAGTTCGTGATCGTCATAAATGAACGATTAATTCGTGGATGATCTTTTCTTACCGTCTGCTGAGTCTGTCGGTGAACAACCTGATCAGGCTGACTATTCGATCCGTACAATTCTTGAGTTTGTTGCCCGTTCGGAACGTCTGTCGCAGTAAAAGGAACGGGGTTGTAAGAATCATCTTCCGTTACGGATGGCGATCCAGGATCCTGTAATTGCCAAGACCATTGTCTTTGTTCAGCGTCCGCATTCGATGCCCTCTCGACGTCAGCACTGGTCAATGCCTGTGACGTCAGGCACGCCAATAGAATGAACCACTTTCTCATCCTAGAGTGAAAGACAAGCCTGGTTTTTAGCGTGTACAAAGAAAGATAATGACCAAAGGTAGATCCGTCGTTTTCTCGTGAAACCAAAGTGTTACGCTTCCGATATGGGGTCATGCGTGGGTGCACTCTTCATCTCTCACTCTTAATAATGCGATTTTTCGAAAGCCGTTTCTTTCTCTCCTCCGACAGTAATAAAAATCGGCGCTTTCATTTTTCCTGCTCTCTTCTCCCGTTTTCGGCCCCGAATTCGGCGTGATGTTCAACGGAATGATTTCAGAGATTAAAGTAGAACGACATCACTGATGGCTCAACTTTTAAAGGTGCAATAAATGAGACGCGGCGTTAACTTTGTAGACCAGGATAAGATGTCATGGAAGACTTAACGCCGTTTAGTTGCCGTCTCAAGCCTGAAGTTCTCCGAGTGTAAATTACTTTATATCTCACGTGAAGTCCCTTGTAACGCCTACCATGGGAATGATCAGATTGTCCGACATTCGTGAATCTTTCCAAGGTCTCGGTCGCGTTGCAGTTTCACTGGCGAATGTCGAAGGAAGATCGTGAAAGTGCATCTCACTTTTCCCAGACTTGTTCTATTGGCGAAGAACGTCGCGGCGGTACACACGCGAGATTGAAAGCAAGTGAAACTGTTGTTTCTACCGGTGTGTTTGTGTCCGGTGGGTAAAACGTCGCGTAAACTCTAGATTTTATGGATAGAATTCAGCGAAGACGTGTGGTCGTGTAATCGAGCCGGCGAACCAACGAAAGTGAAAGGAAGTTAGGAGAAAGTCGTTTGACTGGCCCTCCGAATATAACGTTTCGCTTTGTGTTGGTCTTGGAAATGGAAATGGGCTCAAGCGTTCTTTACAGATATTTCGTCCGGAGAAAGTAGTTATGCAACGAGGTAGACAATCGCTGTCATGGCATAATTTTAGTTAAAAGCCCATTAGAATTTCTCAGCGATGTCAGAATGATGTTGAAGTTTGAAATTAATTTATTTCTAAAATCCGACGATCCAGGCCAAGCGAATAAACGAAATTACGATCCTCATTATCTCACAATAGCTGACAGTGTGTTTGCGTATGTATGAGTTTTCTAGCGATTGCGCGCGAATCGTTTAGGAAGATTTAAAAGGAGACAGCTACCGTAGTGCTGATTGCCTGTCGCGTTGGTGGACACTCTCGAATGGTCGCAAATATTTATTTTCCGCCAGTATCAACCTCAACTTCAGTAAAAACTGCACTTTTACGTGTTGAAGAGAGCAGTAAATTATCAGTAATGATTTGAGCTTTTAAAAGTTTTTATGATAAATCAGGACGCTTAGGTAATTCAAAACAATAGCCGAGATGAAACGAAGAAGGAGGATGAGTTTTCAGGACGACCGCCTGCCTACCTGACTCTTCAAAACACTCCGTGGCACACTGAGTTTCTCGAGCACCTTGCGATGAGTCTTTATACGTGGACTGTTCCTCTCTAACCGAACACTTTCTCCATGAAGCACGGCGGTCTGTGTGCTTTTACCCAAGCCGTCGAATCTTATATACCTATCTATGCCTCCCTTTCGGGGATGCTGGGCCCGCCGTTACGCCCGCGACGTCAACGGTGGGGTAAATATCCATCCATGACTCATTCTGTAGACGGACATCCGTCTTTACGGTGCCCCTACGGACGGTGCACTTACTCCCTCCCGCTACATGAGAAAAATTCAATGCCTAATCCAGTTTTTAGACCAATCGCGTAAGACACGATCGGCTGCAGTCGCATAGCCAACGTTTCGTTCTCGGACCTAAAATTTATACCCTTTCACGATCTCGAAATAACGATAAGCGACCTGAACAAAAAAAACACCTCTCCGCGAGCGCTAAATTGTCCCATTTTTGAAAATATTTCGGGTTGCCCACGGGTTGACACTCTTCGCCACTTGTCTCTTTTGTTTATTTATTTTTTTGTTTTTTTTATTGCCATTACTATTATTATTATTATTAATATTCATACGTGGCATTTCTTCGGGTTTATCTTGGAGTAGGTACGAATTGACCTTATTTTATAAAGGATGATACCAATTTCAAGCTGTACAAAAAACTGTTGCAATGGTACAGGTTTCCACAAAAATACCATTTCTTTGACGTGTTTTCATCGTAACAGCTACATATTCAATTGCTGTCTCTAATGAGACGCTTCAAAGTATGAAATCGACTTTGAAATACGACAGGCACGATTCCTGAGAATTCGGGTCGCTTCTGTGGAACTCGAGGTATAGTGTGTTGAGCCACGATAAGATGGTCCCTCGCACGACATCCGAGAAGTTGGATTTAGGACTTGGTCGGATCCGGCTTTACATAACAGTGGTTGGTAAACCGCGATTGACGTAGTTCATTGTGCAGTGCCCACTGCCAGTGGGGTGTAGGGTACGGTGCGTCTGATGAATGAACGAAATCTCGGTTGCGTAAGTTTGCCTTTTCGTCAATGGCATGGCGTAGGAATGTTTGCGTATGCCTGCCAGTAGTAGCTCGCGCCAATGCAAGTGGTCAACGTAAAAGGCATAAATAACTACGCTGGAGTCGATAAAATGTCGCGGTCATAGAGAAGGCCGATAAAATGGTGATTAGTCAACGGGAAACTGGAACGCAACCTTCGAACGAAAGAATAGGAATCATCACGGTTGATGATGCCAGACTCTCTCGACGATATAATAGCACTCTCCGTTCATTGTGTCCCACCAACAGGGTCGACGAACTTCATACACTCCGTTACGAAATGGGGTTCTGTAAAAACAAAACAAAAAGAAGATCCAAGCCTGTTTCCGAGAGATGCGCTTAGACTAGTGGTGCAGGTGCAGCTGGGACGCACGCGACTGCACTATGAAAGTCTGGGTTTTCCCAGCCAGATCGTAATCGACTGCGTTCGATGAAGTAACGCGGCGAAATTGAATTTTTCATTTTCTCCATCGCCTTGCCGTTCGTGACTCTCTGACGACGAAGAAAATCGAGGGGACTCGAGTTGCGCAGAGGCGAACGTTTCGTTAGAAAGCGAGAGTTTGACGGGAACCTATAAATATTTATTCACGTATGGACACATCCACTCGGTGCGTTCTGCTAGACGTCATACATAACCCGGCGCCAGAGCCAAATTGAGAGATGAGAAATGATCACCATTCCAAACCTCGTAGACACTATCGACCGAATCACGTGCCAGACAAACTTACGTTCCTTTCGACCTTTAATTGGCCAGCACCGAGAGATCGGCGGGTGTAACGAGGGACAATTATAAAATGTATCGTGAGCAATTTCGAGGGCCTCATATCCGGAGGAAGCGGAGAGTTCGTGCGAATCTGGACGTCCGCGCACAAAGACATATACGGGGCACGCTTTCTTTTCGGCGTCCCTCCTCACGTCAACCTTGACACCGTGCCTGAGTCATCGCACCGGGTGCCGACTGTCAGATTTTCAAATCGATGTCCTAATCTCTGCCCGACGCCCGACCCAGCTCCCGTTCGTGACATTTTCTCATGGCTAGCCCGCGGAAAAACGCAGGCGATCCTGAGGATCTCGGTCGAGTGAGCGGCCGGAAGTCGTGATAGTAATACGTTTGACAATGGCCGCGAAAGCCGCAAACGATTAAGACGACCGGCGACTCCTCTGTCTTATGGTTCTTGGCTCCGGGAGAAAGTGTTTCTCGAGGATGTTCGGGAGCGAGCCAAGTGTAACGGCTCGTCCGATGCACCACTACACCGACATACCAATCGCCAAACCGCACGTCATTCGACGAATTATATCTACATTGCATTATTCGTCGAAGACGGATTTGTGCTTAGTTAGCGGTAAAGTGCAGTTTTAATTGGATGCCTCGGGAATCTCGAGCTCCGATTGCCGGGCTCGTTCAGTAACCTCGGCCGCGAGGTGCAAGCAAACTTATTGCACAACGGGGATTTTCCGAGGCGTGCCGTAATTTCTTGGGAATTTTGTACGCGGATTCCGTGGCGCATTAAACCGCAAACAAGAGTGTCTTGACCCGATTACGGGTTGTAAGCTTGGCGGCGGTGCGTTTCTATAACTAGCTTAGGAAGCGCGTGCGTAATAGCTGAAAATCTCTGGGTGGGCTTCTTGACGTACATGCGGAGAGTTACGAAACGTCGAGCAGTAATGCGAAAGGCAATCTAGGATTTCGTGATGGGCGACATACGAGTACAGTCTTTGGTGACATAGTAGAATATCATATCAGTGGCCGTGATCAATTCTTTTCTTTACGCACGCTACGGGTAATGTTTAGAATGGTTTGTTTATATTGTATTTCGACGTTTGCGTTGACCGTGGTCACTACCTCTTACGCAAAGTCTGCCCGATCCGATCGACGGACTACCCTTTGCTAGTCCGTTGAATCGGTTACATAAGCGGACGCACTGTCAAATTTATGTTTATGCACGCGCACCCATCTTTACGCGACAAGAGTTCTAAGATCGTCGAGAAAGTTTCGAATGACCGTTTCCACTTTCCCTTTCGGCGTGACTCACAATCAGTCGGACTCGTCTGTGTATCATCGACGATCACGCTTTCGTCACTTGATTACCCGCGAATAAATGATTGACGTCGTTCGCGTAACGTGCACAATTTGTTTTGACAAGGACGCACTCGGTGGGAGGTTGTTTAAATCATTTTGCGACACATCAAATTTCTGTAGATCCTTTGTTTTGCGTGGATGATATTATCGGTACACGATACATGATTATCGATGAGGGAAAAGGCCGTTCTCTACGTTCTCTACTTCAGATTCGTCAGTCCGGCGAATTACCGGTTGGGTGATCCATGATGCTCCCGCGTTGTTCAGTAGGTAATGTGATATCCATGCTGTTCGATGGAGTAAGTGGAAGGTGCCGCTGCTATGTAGGCATATGGTGAAATCTGAAAGGACATCCCTGATCAACCTCCGACCTTTCATAGAAAGCTAATACACATCACATCACGTCCTCTAGACGTTGACTATCTTCAAAGTTTTCGCGCTTGTTTACTTGAGGCACTTAAGCTTGACTCTTATTTCCTCGCCAAGTAACATCCGAACGCGGCTGGTCGTTTCGCTTATAAGTATCGTTTACATACCTGCGGTAAGAGGGGAGCAGGATATGCATAGTGAGACACGGGCGCAATGAGAGGTGTGGCGAGGGGAGCGATGAGTGGCGTCAATTTTGCGGTGGAGGCAGGCGTTTTGAGATCAGATATCAGCGTGAGAGGCTTCGGGACGGGCGCTGCTTTCGGCGCCGGCGCTGGTGCTGGTGCCGACCATGCGAGGCCCACGAAGGCTACTAGAAGAATCTGAAATGTTCGAGGCACTTGTGACACTTTGTAATTGGGCACCGTTACACGGTGGATCTGATGGTTAAAGTGAAGAGTACTCACGTATTTAAACATGTTGGTCAGTTCACGGGACAACAGTACGAACCGGCTCGGCGATGCTTCTGTGATTCTGTGCGAAGATGGCTCCGGCCTCGCCGTACTTATAGAGACCCTGATGGGCACCGTAAAAAGTAGACTCGTCCGGTACTACAAGCGTCCCTACGCACAACTGCATTCCGTCTTGCTCTCAGGGACGGCTCTAAACGCGTGCAAACGGGTTAGGAACTCCGGCTTTTCCCTTCGACACGTCGATCTTTCTTCTGCACGTCGCTCCATATGCAATCGCGTGTCTACGGCAAAAATGAACATACGGAAAAATTCGCGGCTGCGAATGCATGGGGTCTGGCGAGATTGCGTTGAAACAGAAAATTAAAGATCAATCCGATCCTGTTCTCGCCGGTGGTGTATGCAGTTATGGCTTTACGTATTAGTAAGTACATGGAAGAGGGAGGTTGCGAGACACGACGATAATCTTCTCTCCTTCGCTTCAACAAATGCCCCTAGACAGACTTGCTGACTGTCGTGAAAATTTACATGGCACTTCACGCTGAGGCAGTGGTAGGCAACAAAAAATCCTTTATAAAAAATCCTTTATACGGCGAGCCCTACGAAGGATCCTTCACGTTCCTTTCGTGCTTGCAGATTTACGCTCTGACAGGCAGACGCGTCCTTCGAGCCCGGACGGCGATAATTATGCTTTACCCCACGTGGCGTGAATTTTCTCGACCTCACACCTTTTCGGCTTTACTTGCAGGGCCGTGAAAGGCGATCACGTTCCGCGTTAACAGCGCGTCGCCGGAAAAATCATCCGATGCGAAGCAGTTCGCCGCGTACTTTATTTTTCTCGTGCCAAGCAAAACGCGGGACGGTCGCTCTTTTTCCATGCCATTTTCTTGCTCGTTTCTCTTGTGCGCCGGGATTCCAGGAAAGCGTAGGAACGGGGCTTCGATAGGCCGACAAACGAGCAGCGAACGCATGCAGGTATAATGCGGTGTACGTATAGAAGACTCGGTGGTGCGGACCGAGAACGGCATGAAGCTGAGGGCTGAGGTCGTTAGCAATATCCTCTTCGTTCGTTCACCCGAGACCTTGGATACCGGTGGATATCCTTATGGGGCTTTACGCCGAGAAAAGGCTCGAGGCGCGTCGATAGACGGCACACGGAAGAAAATATTTAGTCATGCTTTCAGTGAGCTAGCGCGGGTGTCACGGCGAAAACATGAAATTCGCTAATTGTGGGCACGTGCGAATGTTTGGGAATGCAGAAAAATGGTAATGCAAGGGTGATGAAGTAGCGGAATGGATAGGAAAATTCTCTGGGTTGGGTGAAGGTTTGACCTATGTCTGTTTTTTTCGGGTACAAGAGCGCATACATTTTTTAGTAAATGTAAAACATTGCCGAGTTCATGCTTTCACCGTGACATATATATATATATTTTACCGAAATGGCCTGCTAGCCGTGAGTGATTGACTGTCGAGTCTTGCCAGCCTTCGTTTTGACACTGCATCGCCTCCGGCGAGCAATGAGTCGTGATGTACACATGAGTGGACGTCGTGGACGGTGAAAAATAGGTGCGATCGCGATAATATGTGTTGACTCGAGAAAGTTTGCTCGGTTTTCGTGTCTCACGTTACTGTTGGACCGTCGGTGCCGTGGAGACACCTCCGAGGGAGTCGAAGGAGATAAAGGCGTGTCCGGTCAGACCAGAAAAATACGTACAGTGTAGAGCCAATTTTCATGGCCAGCTCGCGAGTCATAAGCGCGAGAGTTCCGGATGGTTCCCATTGCGCTCGTGACTTACGATGGAGTGAGAGGACCCAGCACGTTTTTTCTTCGGAAACAGTTCTCCAGGCAATGGGACTTATTATTAGTTCCAAACGCTGATCTGTATTCCTCTCGTGGTATTGTATTAAAAAAAAGAAACGCAACGTTAAATAGGTATATGAATAAAATTTATTCGAACAGCCGTCCGTGGGACGCAAATTCAGTCTAATTCTATGTCTTAATCGCTAAGTAGATTCAGTCGCGTTTCGATTAAAGCGCAGGTTCAGTGGGCAAGTATCGAGCCGGCCTCTTTGCCAGGTGAAAGACTGCCAGCTAAGCCGCGTTAATTCCAAACGATCCTCATCGTGCGATTACTCAAAAATCCGTCGACTCCTTGGAGGCTTCTGCGGAACTATGAACAATGCTCGAGGAAGTCGTTGCGAGTAGGAAACCATTTGACAGATGCCGTTTTACCGTATCAATCGTGTGCCGCGAGATTGTATTCAATGATTTCTCAACTCATGACGATCGTTGGATCCATCTCGCGGCAACAGTCGTCTGTGCAGTCGGGAGATTGAGGCGCTTAGGTGTGCACGATCTGATGACCATAGCTGGACACGGTTTTTTCGAGGGCAGCAACGTAGGCAGGGGCGTATGCGGGTGCGTACGCAGAGTACGGAGAGTAGGCATAGGGATCGAGCGGTGCAGCGTGATAGAGGGTGGCTTCCAGAGGTTTCACAACGAGCGGAGCGGTAGGGTGTACAAGATGTGCGGGTGACAAGTACGACAATGCCGGAGCATGGTGAACGACGGAGTGCCCATGCGCCTCGATCGTCTTTTCAGCGACCACTGCTGCCGTTTTGATGGCAACAGGGGCGACAGGTTGCGCCAGCGGTACCGCAGCTGCGTACGCCACTGCAGGGCCAATCAAGGGCGCTGAAGAATGCACCACACTGTTGCCGTGGGACTCGATCGTCTTCTCAGATACGAGCTTTCCGAGCAGGATGTTTCCGGGTTTCGCTGTGGCCACGGCTACCAAAGCTGACAGAAGTACCTGTAAGATGGCGTTTGTTTCGTTATAGTTAGGATATGTTCGCTTCAGGAAATTAGCTTTTCGATTAGATTCTATTACATTTGTGTACCGCTTAGAGTTAGTCTAGCGGAAAGGAAGACTAATTGACCTGTGTGGTGGTACAACGATCTTGGTGTAAATGAACTCGAGTAGAGCAGATGTTCTATGTGAACTTACCAACTTGAACATGTTGTCGGGTTTGAGGGTTTCCTGTTGCGGCTCGAGAACCTGGGACTGATCTGCACGAGCTGGATTCTCTCAGGTTTATATAGTAGAACACTTCCGTGCTCCTTGGAGACCTTCGAATACAGGTCTGTTCAGCTATGTGGTCGTCTTCGTCGTCGGTCGTCGCCGCCGCCTCCACATCCGGCAGTCCCTTCGACCCGCGTGTCAGAGACGATTATTTCTTCTGTACGTTGTATAATTACATAATTTACCAGACGCTTTTTGCTGCGTGCAAAGAAATTTCTTCGCATGTTTCGTGCACAGATTTATGATCCATTCAAAACGGGAACACTAATAGAACACGCGCTTTACTTAGATAACTACTTGGTAATGTTATAAGGGCGCGAGACTTTTTCCACCGTTTGCCAATTCCTATTCGTACCTCGGACAGATCGACCGAATCGACCGATCCAATCCTTTTTTACTCTCATTACTCTCGCGATCCTTCGAACGACGGTCCCGTCGTAACAATAAGTACATGTGCCGTGAAGCAAGAAGTGGAACGCCTTGAAGGGAGGATACGAATCGGTGAATCGTGAAATCTTTAGTTGAAAAGCGGCTAATCTCCGCGGATCGCATTCATTACGCTTATCCTATCGTACGTCGGCATTGTCCGATACGCTGTTAATTGCCCTTTAATTGACGTTTGTTACGTGACCCAAGCGACGCAGCATATTCTGTTAGAACAGCTTACGCGCTCGTACCCCACACTCTCATTCTGTACTGGTATTGAACTTGAGACAATTTCGAGAGTTAAGCATCGAATTTTCGTGCCCGCTCACGAAGGACCGAATCGCTGGTTACACAAGTTTAGAATTTCATCGGAAACCGTCATTGTCAAGGTTCTACGATCTCGCCGGGCACGTAGCAGGTTGAGGCAGAAAATGTGTGCGATAATAGACGCGCTTACATCCGGGATCGTATCAAGGCCGCGCCAAAGTATGGAGTAGCCGGTACGTTGATCCGTTTCAAATTTCGTCGGGCATGCCGATACTCGATTGCGGTGGACGTTCTGCGGAGGCGTCGATTCGTTGTCAGCCAATCCGCTCGCTTACCGTACGCACCTTCGGCCAGATCGCGAAGCGGCACATTCTTCTCTTCATCAGCTTCGCTCGCGCGCGTCCTTGTTTTTCTCCCGAGTCCGGAGGGACAGAGATTTTTGCCATTTCGCACGCAAGGCCGGTCAGTTTGTGCCGGTAGTTCCGTTCGAGTCGTTCGCTCATGCTCGTCGCACGTATCTAATCGCGAACAATTTCTGCAGTCGTGGACTCTAGAAGTGCTGAGCTCTCGCAGCTCTCAAGCACATTCGCGGTCATGATATCTGAAAAACTCGGTCGAACAAGGAAATGAAGGAGGGTGGTTGTCTTAGGCAGATTAATCAAATATAATTTAATTGGATGTGCAATTAATATCGAAGGCCTCGTACCTAGATAACATGGCGTTATTCAATATCCAATCTATTCGAGACCACAGAGTCGTTCTGTGACCTAACGTGTCCGACTGAATAGTATCTGTGGGGGGTAACTGATGCAGATGTCTTTTGTGCATACGATGAGCCCGCTTGTAAAACTAATTACGTTGCATAAATCGCAACCTGTATAAATAGAAATAATCTTTGACTTGCTTGAACTAATTCCATACTCCCGTATCTGGTCGATCGTCGTTAAATCTGCGCGTTATCGCACAGAATTCGTCGGCGTAATGAAATGCCGCCGGGCGAGGGTTTAGTGACGGGAAAGGTGAACGCGGTGATGATGCTGCCGTGATGTGCCGCAAACGACGCTGTCATAGCGCTGCGGTGTATGCAAGTTTAACATTATTAAGTGAGCGCACCTTCCCTTCTGACAAAGGTATTTTGGCCGATCAATAATTCGATATTTGTTGCGCAACAAACGCTTACGGGTTACGCAATGCGTCAATAGGCGGGTACATACGTGCATACGCTGCATTTGCCCCGTATTAATAAGAGACGCCATACAGACCGTTGTGCAATGTCGCTGGGCATTTAGATCGAGTCCTCTCCTGCATCATTCGACGCAGGCGCTCATATCCACTGCCCTTTCAAACGAGGTTGTGTGCATTTGGTAACGACTGCTTTAAAATGGCGTGCGATGAAAATGCAAAGAGAATCGCGATCAGGCCGCCATTGCGTTTCGCCGTGTACGCGGTTGGCATGAATGAAATCTCTGCACACGCAATGCCACTGGATTCGCCAGTCTTGCGAACTCGGCGTACATAGCGTTAGAAGGTGGTAGTAGAAGGATCGTGTCGAGCGGACGGGATGGACGGTGGTCGAGGAGTAAGCATTGAACGTCGAAAACAGATTCATGAGGAAAAGATGAGTTTATTGATCAACCATGAAACGAGATATCTCGTCGTCTTTCACGGGAATGGAGCATGGTGATTGCAGGGTGAGTTGAGGTTCCAGAGATTCGCCGACGTCCGTGTCCTTCGGGCTTAATGGATGTATCCAGCGTGAACGACGGGTGCGTGGGCGGCGTATGCGAGGGGTGCATGTGCGACGAAGGGAGAAGCAGCGACGACTGGGCCGGCCTTGATGATCGGAGCCGAGTAGGCAACGGCAGCCGGGACCGGGGCAGCCAGGACCGGGGCAGCGACGAGCGGGCTCTTCACGGACACCTTGTAGGTGTTGGCGTAGCTGGTGGCGACCGGCACGGAGTGTGCGACGGCGACCGGGGCCGCGACGTACGGCGCGGCATGGAGTGGAGTGGCGAGGTAGCCTGGCTCCGGAGCGGGTGCCGACGCCACACAGGCGACCAGGGCGAGCAAAGCGACGAACTTGTACATGGCTGTTGGCGGTGCTTGCTTTGCTGCTTCGGGCTTCGTACTGAAGTGCGAATGATGCCTCTCTACCTTCGTAGCTGCCCTTTTATTCGGCGACTCTGACCTCTCCCACCTTCGACGCTACCTTCTCTCGTACGGCCGGTACGGGGTGCGGGGTACGGGGTACGGCCCGCCTCGTTCAGGGTCTCCGCGCGACTCGAGGAACATTGTCAAGGACCATCGCGCAGCAGCGGCACTCTTAATTCGGAGATACATGGGAGAGCGGGCTAGTCGATTTTTTTCTCTCGCCTCCAAGTGGACGTGTGCGATGGATTTCGGGGAGATAGAAAATCTAACCAACCTCACCGATTGATGAGTTCTTTTTGTCGGCGGGCAATCCTCGCGCCTCTCGGCCGCTCGTTACTTTCAGGCCCTTCCATTCTCTATTCAAGGACCGTCATTGTTCGCCGCGCGCCTCGCCCTTCGTCAGAACGAACGACCCGGCGTCTCACTTCCTATTTCTTGGTCGGTACGCAGCAAAAACCATTGGCCTCCGAAGACGCCTCGGGCGACAGAAGGCTGACCGATCGTGAACTCGTACAGTCGGATGAACGGAGAAACGCAGAGCGTGCCGGATAATAGTACGGTAGAAGATCGAGACATGTAATCGGGCAGGCAAATTGACAAAGATAGCATTATTAAGGTCATTAGACGCGCGGGAATCAGATCTAGTTCAATGACCACTTTCCTAGATGTATCTTTTTGTTTCTGAGAATTACCTAGCGATTTGTCGCAGGGAACATTTTGCGAAACAGTTTGTATTACCGGAGCGGTCACATGTCCGCGTTATTTGCATGCTCTTCTCATTATCCGATCCATGGCGGAAATAAATTCGAAAGCGCGATTGCGACTCTTCCGATTGTCAAAGTCCGTCGTCAAACGACGAGTTCGGGCGAGAAGCTCGAATATTAGACAGACTCACGTTTTATTTCGCTGGGGGGGGGGAAGTCGGAACGTCTCGTTGCGACAAGAAACAACGAACCTACTGTTGCGCAATTATTATAATTTGCAGAATTGCACAATTTAAGCGAAGATCTGCATCATATGTAACCACCCGCTGAGCGTCCGATATATCCTTACCGCGTTATGAGCTAACGAGCTGGGGCTTTAATTAATTGGCGTGCATTCGGAATCGTAATCGAGCTTCTATTTCGATAGCTGCGCTGTAACGTTATGTTATCTGTTTACCCTGCCGAGTATACCCGATTGAGTAACGTCATGTAAACGGCTTTAACGCCCACTTATGTCGCGTCGTCTAGGGAAGAGGTGGGAGCGGCATTGTGACACAATCTGCGAAAGTAGATGCTCGACTTACGCGGCTTTGCGCAACGTACGCGTCCACAGGAATAACGCAAGTACTCTTTTGAAAATGCGATGCTCCATACGTGCCAGCCGTGACCTCGCTCATTGACGTTGACCTTGTCAAGTGCCACGTCCATCTATTAGATATTAATATCGATATTACGACATGACAAAAAATCACATCGTTTCTTCTTTCCCCAACACCCTAATTCGACGTTGGTAAAATCATATTTGAAGTGAAGTTTCGGGGTGCATTAATTTATTGCGCTCTCTAACGAGAGGCATAACGGGACGTCGCGTGGCACTCGCGGCGGTAAATGTAGCGTTACAGGCTGCAAACAAATGCTGGCCGTATCTGCTCCTGTCGCGTCCAGTGATCGATGATAAACCGAGAGTATGTACCGGTCCTGGCGGCGACCGCGATCCCTATCTCGCAACGTCGCCGAAAGCCGAAAGTCGCCTAATCGAGAACAGGGCCTTGGTACGGTGCTCCTGGGTTACGTGGTGGCGTCGGCGTAATTTGTGTCGCTCGCATGCCTCCTGCGGTTGTCGAACCAGTTTCGGGACGCAAGAGGGGTTTGGCCCACTATAAATATGCCTAAACAAGCAGTGGAGAGCATCAGTCGATTCATATCGTCCTAAGTCGAATCTCACTAGCAGTGAAAAACCTCAAGCAACGTTCACCATGTACAAGTTCGTGGCTCTCCTTGCCTTGGCAGCCTGCTGCGCTGCAGCGCCGGCTCCCGGTGTCCTGAGCACGCACACAGTGGCCGCTGCTCCCCTGGTTGCAGCTGCACCTGCACTCGCCTACTCTGCCCATCCAGCGTCGGTTGCCTACTCCGCTCACCCAGCGTCGGTTGCCTACTCTGCTCATCCAGCGTCGGTTGCCTATACCGCCCATGCTGCACCTGTTGCCTACGCTGCCCATGCTGCTCCAGTGGCCTACGCCGCGCATGCCGCACCTATCACCTACGCCGCGCATGCCGCACCTTTGGCCTACGCTGCACATGCATCCCCTCTCGCCTACGCCGCCCCAGCCGTCGGCTACGTCCACTAAACCACAGGGTTCGATGTTACCAGGAGATGGATCAGTCTACTGCAACTTGACTAATGCTTCTGGCTCGATGTGACGCTTATTCAGTCTGCCGCCCCTTCGTCGCGGAGATACTTCCGACAATCTATATTGTACTGTTAGTTGACTCATAAATATAAAAATGTTCTTCATCTAATACCTTGGACTTTTCTCTTATGTACCCGGTATATACTTGTGACGGAGAATGATGGTTAGTTTCTAGGAACGAGACATTTATCAATTTCTTCGGCTGTTTCGGATTAATGCGGGAGATTCACGGCGTTGATTGCGGCATGAAGGTTTGCGTTTTGAACTTTGCCAGGGCCTATGTAGAAATAATAGTTTTTAGAGTCTTTGTCTCTTAGCTTATTTCGTACAGAAGCTTGAGTTTATGTATAGTTTGAACTATCACTTGGTAAGGGGTTAGACATCTCTAATTTAAGTTTGAAGTTTCCAAAATTTTCTTTTGCCCCGACCTTACACCAGTTTTGGACAAGTGGCAACTTTTGTGAGTCAAACCAATTTTTTCTTATGGTAGCTTCTCGTCACTCATCTCAAGCAAGAAAGGATACAATATTTATAAAAATTTAATCCAATTTATAGCGTAGCGTAAATAGTTTGACCATGTAATTACCATGAAAAATGTTGAGAAATGAAAAAACGGATACAATGAGTCTCTGATTAATCGCAACTCCGTACTGTCTCCAACAGAATAGAAAGTAATTATTTAAGAGACGCAATTTTCAAAGTTACGATTTATCGTGCGAAAGCCTTACCATAAGCTTGAACCGATAAACAGATAAATATCAGAGAGGCATAATAATAATCTTCTCCACCGTCGATCGTCAAACGTGTTACGCAACGATTGAATTTTTGAGCATACCCCATATCATCGAAAAACCCAACTCATACGCACAAGCAAAAACACGCGTTAGGTAGGGGAATAACGTAGAATAGTACAGAAATGTTGGTATTAGAAAGGTTGCGATTTATTTAAAACATTTTCGAGTCCTGGACTGAATAAATAATAAGATGCAGTCACGCTTAGTGCACAAGAGCGATCGGGGCAGTCTTGATGAGTGCCGGGGCAGCGAGAATAGGTGCGTGAACGGCGTGGGTGGCGACATACGGGGCGGCATGGACAACCGGTGCGCCGGCAACTAGTGGCACAGTCTTGATGAGAGGAGCCGGGGCGATGATCGGGCTGGTCTTAACGAGGGTCGGCGCAGCGACGAGCGGAGCAGCGGCGATGATCGGTGCAGTCTTGACCACCGGTGCCCTGTAGGTGTTGGCGTAGCTGGTGGCCACCGGTACGTGGTGCACAGCCAGAGCCGGCGCGGCGACCAGGTGGCCAGGTGCGGCTGCGGCGCAAGCGACCAGAGCGGCAAGAACGACGAATTTGTACATGGTCAAGTGTCGTGTTTACGTGTCTTCGCAAGACTGCTGAGAGCGATTGGAAGATGCGAGTGATGCCGATGCCGGGCCGTCGGTCGCTTTTATACTGGCGCGCGGCGAACCGAACCGATCGCGATCGCGACATTGACATTGCCGAATGGCCAGCCGTGCCTTCACAACCCGAGGCGAGGCCCCTGGTCTTCGCGAAAGCGATTCTCGCTTCCTGAAACCTTGAATGATCGTCTCAAGCGTGCCCACGCGCTTCGTACGCGCGCTCCGCCCTTCGGCGGAGTGGATAACGAGACGCGAGCCGGCATGGGTGGAGCCTCAGACGATGACCCTGCTCCAATAACGCGGACCCGCAGACGAATGATTAGCCGATACGTAAGCAGACGCGCGAGAGTCACGGAGAGGACCTTAAAATTTATAGTAATTGAATAACGGGGAAGGGAGGAGGGCGGGACGGTGGTCGGTGTGCGCAACTGCGCACGGCGCGGCGCTCCTTCATAATTAATTGTTCACTCGCATGACGCGCTTCTTTTTACCTTATTCGGGAAATTTGTCTTGCCGGACTTTCGTGCTAACCGGGGCACGGTTAAGACGAGAGTTTACTCATATTTTTTGCTCCGCGAAAGTGTCGATTTGCTGATCATTAATATGATGGCCGCTCCTCATTATTATCCGCAAGGCAAAAAGCCGCTCTTGCGACATGACACAATGTGACAGGGCATAATATGAATAATATATTCAAGATTGTAAGATATCTCGTAATACGGTTAGAATAATTTTTGCAACCAGATAGATCTATCTCGATTGGGAGGTAACGATCAATCTCAGTCTTTCAGGTACAATTGACGAACGTACGAGTATAACTGGCTTTTATGATATGTCGTTTCGGTGACTTCGCAACAGACGATGTTGCGCAATCGAGAACAGAAACAATTTGTATTTCCATCCAGTACAAGTTCCACAACCAGTTTCGCTCTTAATTATTTCCCGGCGATAAATTCGTTACACCATAGAGATGCAAATTAAACATTTGACGGACTGCGCGTCGAGGTGAGCTCATTGTCGACAATATCTTCACTGCGGTTCCACTTGTTCTGTCGTAACGTTGGCTCGCGGACCTTGGGATGAACGGATTCAATGGATCTAAACAGCGTTCAGTCAAAGATCGTTTGATGTATCCGACCGTCTGTCAAATAGCCTCACGATCGAGACAGCTCGACACGACGCAAAGTTTGTCCGACAACGAGGCATCGAGTGTAAAGGTTAAAGCGCGCAAAACCATAAAAGGACGAAAAAGATTGATCTTCGCGATTAACGCCAACTGAGTTGCCTCGCCTCAGCCTTGATCTACTCTTCGGCCCTCCCCTCTCAGCTTCGATCTTACTTTACCACTCGTCTCCTCGGGCAACATTTCATGTTTCGGCAGGGGACCACCTTGCCATCTAACGTAAACCTATAAATACGATCGGTTCGCTTCAGTACCGGGCGTGCCGCCATTGATGTCGTTCAAGCAGTCCGTTCGGGAGAAGTCTCTCGTACGTTTCGCGCACGTGCTGCCGATGCCGATAACGTGCGGCGATCGAATATTTATCAATATCCAATGCCGCATTGACGGCACGGTACGAAAGTACAGCTCGACACGTCGCGCTTTCTGATTCATGGGGGGCAATTATCGGGTCAGCCAATCGAGGTATATCATTCGAAGGACGCAAATGCGTAAAACGTATTTAATTTATTGACTTTGTGTGAGCGTTGTATTATTGTATTTTTTGTTTGTTGTTTTTTTTTTTTTTCAAATAGTCACAGTATGTCAGGAATGCGACAGCGCGATAAAGTTTTTCCTTCTTCGTGTGGTGTCCCTCGATTGATGTGGCGAGGCGGGTGGATTGAATGCATCTGCGTCGATGATGTGTAAAATGGCTGGTGTATGTTACAAGCGCTTTTGACAGAGATGCGTGACACGATGGTTGATCGAGCGATCGGTCTTAGGCACGGATTGGCGTCAGTTCTTTTTCCAGAGCACGGAGGCGGATGGTTGTACGTTTACGTTTTTCCAACTAGTGGACATAGCCTCCGTATCCGTGTCCGTAGTCGCCATATCCATGTCCGTAGCCCAATCCGTATCCATGGCCGTATCCCAAACCGTATCCCAAGCCATGGCCATAGCCGAGAGATGGGCTGTATCCGTAGTGTCCGTAGCTCACGGCAGGAGCTGCATAAGTCACACTAGGAGGGATCGCATAGGGGAGGGCCAGTTTGGTGACCGAGGGTGCGATGTAGGCAGCCTTTGCGATTGCAGGTGCAGCGTATGCCACTTTAGTTATGGCAGGAGCGGCCACGACCTTCGTTACCGTCGGTGCGACAGCGACCTAATAGAATTACTGATTAGAGATTAACCGAAAACCGTGCACACAATTTCGCGGACCTTCAATAATTGACGTCGGTACCGTATTCGACGGTTGAAAGAATAACGTTTACTCAATCGACCGCATTGCGTAATTGCTGGTGACCGGCCAAATGAAATTCGCTCGCTGCGGTTCTCTCGCTTCTTTATTTCGTGTCGTTGAAGAGTACGTGACGTCCTTACCTTGTACGTGTTGGCATAGCTGGTCGCAACTGGAGCATGGGCATATGAGATTGCAGGTGCATAAGCGGCACCATGGCCCAAGCCGTAACCGTAGCCACCATAAGTACCGTAGCCACCATAGGATCCGTAGCCACTGTAGAGGCCGGCCGAGGCGTAGGCCACGCAAGCGAAGAGAACGATCTGGAAATTCGATTTTTTCTTAGTTTCGTTAGATCAAACGGTTTTTTTTTCTCGATATCGGGCTGGTCACGTTTTTGTGTCGGACGTCAGACTTAAGATTGCGTTGATGCGAGGGTACGTAGCGTTTCGATCGGTCCGAACACGTTCACACAATCGGCTTGTTCGTTCACCGTGTTAATGTAATCGAATGGTGCGCGTATACGGCCCGAGTCTGGTAATGCACTACTCAGGGCCTCAGGGGGCGACCGTTAAAGTTCAATTGAAATGTTAGCGATTACCCACGGCGTTACCGCAAAAGATCAGTGTGAAACATAAGAAATGAATCGCGAGTTTGTCAGTACGAATGCGTCGAATAACGGTTTCTGATTCGAGAGATTGTCCGACCAGAGGACGATGTACGTTTGGGGGATTAGGGTGACGGTGGCTCGCGATCCAACTACTCACCAGCTTGAACATCTTGGTTGAAATTGCTTGTTGCACGACAGTACTCTGCACTGACTAAACAAGTACCCTGTTGGTCGGATATATACCCCCAGCAGAGCGTGCCCTCTCTTTGCTTTTCTCAGCCTCCCTCCTTCTCCATCACTCTCGATTCAGGTGGAGAACGGCGGAAATAGGTGGAAAAAAGCATTTCCCTCCCAGACGAGCGAGCGAATTTGTGGAAGGATCAGGAGTTGGGCGGGGTTGATCTAAACAGGGCCTGCTACACGTTCACCTAGATCAATGAGGTCTCTCTATGAATCTCTCTCGATGATCCACGTGGAGGTGGATCGACCGAAGGACGAAGCCATTATCGGTCCCAGGTGCCAGCCTCTGAGAGCAGTACTGGACGGCTCGTTGGTCGGCTCGTTGGTGAGAAAAACTCTTCGACCACCTTGAGGTACCTGCATGCACGCAGAGGTAGACGGTGTCGTAGAGATGGAGAAAGAGAAAGACAAGAGGACTTCCCCTCCCCACTCGCGTCACTTTACTTTCAGTAATTATGCACGCGTCTATGATCTTGTTTACGCTCTGCGAAGCGTGAAAAGAGTAACCCAAAGACCTCGACCGATCAAATGTGGAACGCGATGCGGTGCCGGCGATGACGAGGACGATGATGTTGACACTAGCTCTCGTACTCTCGGCACGGAACAACGTCTTTTGTCTCCGCTGATCCCAGTTACGAGCGTCGCGGAGTACCGTTCGAAACTGCGGAGCTCCCCGGTAGCATCGATTTCGTTGAAGGTGCCCAGTTCGCGAGGGTTATATTCGCCGGCGGGGAGTGTGATTCAACTGGATCGAGTCCCCTGACTTTTGCTTGAAAGTTTTTTTTTTTTATTAAACGGTACATCGCAACAAGTAATCGGCTGCTATTCGGCCAACGTTTATTTGAAAAGAACAGAAAAGAAAGGAAAAGAACTGTGTCCATTTGAAACGGCGCCGAGTGTCCGCTTGAAATAGCCCCGGGATGAAGGAAAGAAAAAAAGAAAGAGGAAAAACTAGCACGACGTTTCCTCTGCCAACCGTTGCCTCGATCGGTAGTCTGTGCGTTTGCATTGAATGTGTCTCCGATAACTTTATCCGTCGTGCATTAGGGCACGTCGAGTCGATCAGCCGCGAGAGATTCAGGCCGACGAAGATAAATAACGTTACGGCATTGGGCGGCGTTTCTTTCCACAGGAGAGACAAGTGTCCCTTCGACAAGACTTATGCGATCGTTAGACAGGAATTGTCGGTAAGCGAGGCTGGCCCAGTTTTCGAACTTTCGGTCATACGCCGTTCCTCGAGAGCCTTCCAACGTTTCGTCGTCGATTAGAAATATACGTGGCGATGTCCGGTCTCAGCACGTTGCCGCGAACTCTGAACGCTCGGAAGCTTTGTCTATCGCGCGGCAAAGGCTCCTGCGATTGAGCGGACTAAGGACGACAAGATTCCGCGCGCCTTCGCTCGCGTGGGAACAAGGCGCGTGATACCATCAGGGTATTATGATTTTTGCACGGGAGATGTTAGAGGATACGGACGACGTCATCGCTGACCTAAAATCCGTTGTTTACGCTCGCACCGGCCAGGTAGCCGCGCGATCAAAAGTAATCGGGCGAGAATAAGGACGAGTTTCGAGTGTTCTCGTAATTTTATCCGAGGGACAACTAAAATTTTACAGGGCCATTCCCTCGCGTCCGTTTGCTGGTCGACGCGCTCGAACCGATGGAGACGCGGTCGTGCTCTCCTCCACGTTGTTCTTCTCTTCGTTCGAAACGGGGACGTAGTGTGATCTGTATAAAGGAGCAACGGCGGCGAAAATTCTTCTTCGGATGCCATTACTAATCCTCGCCTTGGCCCTCTTCCTCTTCATCGAACTCTCCGTCTTCCTCGGCAGTGGCCTCTTGATACTGTTGGTACTCCGACACCAAGTCATTCATGTTGCTCTCCGCCTCGGTGAACTCCATCTCGTCCATACCCTCGCCTGTGTACCAATGCAGGAAAGCCTTGCGCCTGAACATCGCGGTGAACTGTTCGGACACCCTCTTAAACAGCTCCTGCGCAGGAAGTTGGAGCGAAATGCGAAATTGTTAGCAGCCGTCGTCACGCGTCTGTCGGAGACAACGACGTTAGACGGTCAAGCGTGACGAAATTCTCTCCGCACTTGACCGATTTTCAATGTCGCGCCTACCGAACGCACTTAATGAGCTCGACGCTCTCTGCAAATCACGTTCTCTTACGCAAGGTCGGCTCCGCAGAGGAATTATTAGTTCTCGTACGCCCGAGTAACTCCGGGACCGAGGCAAACGAGGTACATACGCAGATCGCGGATGTCCGTACCTGTATGGCAGTTGAATTGCCGATGAAAGTCGCGGACATTTTCAGACCACGGGGCGGTATGTCGCACACGGCGGTCTTCACGTTGCTCGGGATCCAATCGACGAAGTAACTGCTATTCTTGTTCTGAATGTTCAACATTTGCTCGTCGACCTCTTTCATCGACATCCTCCCTCGAAAAACAGCGGCCACGGTGAGGTATCGGCCGTGCCGCGGATCGCAGGCAGCCATCATGTTCTTCGCGTCAAACATTTGCTGCGTCAACTCCGGCACCGTTAGTGCCCTGTACTGCTGCGATCCTCTATGGAGAAGCAGACGCGTTTGTCTCATTGTTCCTGATCTTTGGCAACATTTCTTTTCCTTGCCTCATCAAATTTACATACAAAGTGGATAGGGCTATTCATCGGAACGTTTCCGACCTGTCGTAAATGTTCACACTTAAACGCCCGCCGCGCTCGCGTTCCAGCACGTTCAATAAGACGCAATAAACTACCTCGGGCTTCGGTTTAAGCGCGCACGGGCAAAAAATCGTTCCTCCAAGCAGGGCGTGGACCGAGTACGATCTCACGTTGTCTATCGCGCATTGTCTTAAATTACGCCCTTCGCCGTCTGTTCTCCGCGCGTCATTACCTGGAGGTCAGAGGTGCGAAGCCGGGTATGAAGAAATGCAATCGCGGAAAAGGCACCATGTTGACGGCGAGTTTTCTCAAATCCGCATTTAATTGGCCCGGGAATCTCAGGCACGTCGTGACGCCGCTCAGCGTCGCGCTCACCAGATGATTCAGATCGCCGTACGTGGGCGTAGTCAATTTGAGCGTTCTGAAGCATATGTCGTAGAGAGCCTCATTGTCGATGCAGTACGACTCGTCGGTATTCTCCACCAACTGATGCACGGAGAGGGTGCAATTGTAGGGCTCGACGACCGTGTCCGATACCTTGTTCGAAGTCAATTGAAACAGGGTGAGTGCGAGGCGAAGGAGATTGCAGCGTGACGTACCTTCGGCGAAGGCACCACGCTGAAGGTCATCATGATCCTGTCGGGGTACTCCTCGCGGATCTTGGAGATGAGCAGCGTGCCCATTCCGGCGCCGGTGCCACCCCCGAGGGAGTGCGTCAGTTGGAAGCCCTGCAGACAGTCGCAGGACTCTGCCTCCTTCCGAACGACGTCGAGAACGGAGTCGACCAGCTCGGCTCCTTCCGTGTAGTGACCCTTGGCCCAATTGTTGCCGGCGCCGCTCTGGCCGAACACGAAGTTGTCCGGGCGAAATATTTGCCCGAACGGCCCCGACCGCACCGCGTCCATCGTGCCGGGCTCTAGGTCCACCAGGATGGCCCTCGGCACGTATTTACCTCCCGTCGCCTCATTGTAGTAGACGTTGATGCGCTCCAGCTGCAGATCCGAGTCGCCGTGATAGGTGCCCGTGGGGTCGATCCCGTGCTCGTCGGAAATCACCTCCCAAAACTGCCGATTCAATGCGCAGACAAATATCATGGACTGATCTCGTTGCGGAGGACGAGGCGGAGGATGCGTGGGATTACCTTTGCCCCGATCTGATTGCCGCACTGGCCTGCCTGAAGATGTGCTATCTCGCGCATTTCACTGCCGTCTTAATTCTCTTCGAATGTTTCGTGATTAAAATGAGAGCGAATGTGGAAAATCAGGCCTCTTTCGTCTTTGCGAGAAATATTACCGACGTCGCTGCCAAATAATAACGGTTCGTCAGCTGTTTCCGTTGCTTTGGATACGCGTAACGAGATGTGATGTGCGAGTTGAAGAAAGGTAGACGTAGACGGTAGAGACAGGACATATTAATATGTATGTATCGTGCGAAGTATGCAATAGGCATGAGGCATCACTATTCGAATAATGAAGAGTCGCGTTCGGTCAAGTGTAATAACGAGCCGTTACAATTTAAAATCGGCAGTAGGTAATGTCTCGCAACTGTGAGCTGTTTCAATTAAGTTTTTATCCTTTTTAGCCTTTTTCTTTTTTTCTCTCTCACAATCAGTTTCACACCACGCGAAGGTAAGTCGGAAGATAGGGCTCCCGGCTGAAGGCTAGTCACGAGTCACGACGCGTAGAAAACTGATGAATAACGGTATGTCGTTTGGATATCGTACTTTTTGTTAACAAACACCGATCGAATACGGCCGTTTCTTCGTACAGATTTCTCGAGACCTTGACGGGCCGCGCGAACCATTACTTTCCCATGCTTCTCCTTTATTCGCCAATTCATCAAATATCGATTAAATCGGCCGGCCCTGCTTGCGCAATATCGATCTACTTGAAGACTCGCGCGCGTATACTCGTACGCAACGATCTCGCGATAATAGCAGCCTTCGCTAATTCGTCCGCGACTCTCCTCTTGTTTTTTTTTTCAACTACTAAACAGAACTATTAAACGCGTCGCTAATGAATCAATGCGATTGCCGGCACTACTCGAACTTGACCCAGATATTTTTAATGCCGCGTAATTTGCCTACGTAATTCTTACGCCGCCGCGTCTTTGAAAGAGTGCGCGTACTGATTGCAAGGCTTTCCACGGTAATATAATCAGCCGCTCTTTTTCCCTCGCGCCGCGGCCGTAACTTTGTCAGAATTCATTTTCCCTCTGCGTGACTCACGGACGCGCGCCGTACACACTCAACGGCTGGGCTTATTTATCATCGCGATTCCCTTCGTGCGGCCGACGCAACTGGTTCAGCGGTATACTGACTCACGTACTCTCGACTGCAATTTAAATTGCATAACTGCACAGCACACAGTGGACACGCCTTGGCGCGTCGTCCGCGAACCGATATTTAGTAGCGTGAGCGGAATAATGAGACTGCCATAATGAAGCACTGTCGATTTCCTTTCGGCCCGATAATAAAGCGTTCCCCCAAAGATCGTCCTTAATGGCAGCATCGATGGGCGCCCCGACGGACGCCTTCCGATACTGCCGCTGCCTCGGCCGCCTCGGCGATCTCAACGAGCCGAATTATCGGGCAGAAGTTAAAAGCGAGAGAATATACGCGATCGTCCAAGTGTCGTCGGCGTTGCTTAATCGCGGACGACAAAAGGATGTGCTTCGAGACGCTAAACGCTTTCGCAAGGACTGCCGCTTTCGCACTGACAACGGCCACCTGTTTACGATTTGCTCTTTTGCGGTACGAAAGCAGGTTAAACAGTAACGACGCACGGCCGGGCGTACGCAATGCGAAAACTGTCTCTCGCGTGACTCGCATACGTGAGAACTGTCCCCCGACGATAAGTTCGTCGTGCCTTACGCTTCGAGAATTCAAGTCGATCGTCACGATATAACGAGTCTCGTGTACATCGGCCAAGAATGAACACACACGAGTTCATTGGGTAATGCTCAGGGCAGATATTTGTCGAGAGATTGCGCAAGACAGCAGCAAGTATGTGCGCATACACACGCTTCAGTCGCGCGGTTTGGAAATCGCTTTGACAAATTAGATGGCACAAGTCCGTTGCTGGACGGTATTGTTTTCGTCCTGGTAATCCTGTCATATTATTAGCCGTGATATTGAATTGAGGGAGGGGTTGGAATTCGAACATAAAACACGCTGCAGATTTAATGGAACAGACGTGACTTGATTTATTGAACTGAAAACTGATTTCGAGTGTATCACTTAGAGTCCTGGAGGGATGACGGGTTTCGTTGTTTACGCCTCTGCTTTAGTCGGGAACAGAACCAGCGTGCCAGCAATCAACAATTCACTTATCCACGGACGATGTAAGGATTGTGAGGTACTAATGCTCTTACTTTCACTTCTGTCGCACGGCAGTTGCAAGGTGCACGCCGCCTTCTCTGCGAGATGCGTGCACGTCACAAGTCAGTTGCCACAGGTCCCACACTTATTGTTGTTGAGTCCTCACAGATAAATTCCATTATGTTCCGCTCTAAGACATCACGTTACGTGTCAAGTCCTAGATAGATGCCGATGATCTTTGCCGTCGCTCGTTTTCCAGGGATGGTCTAGGTGCAATCGTATTCGTCTCTTATATCGGTCGGTGAAACAATGACGAGTTATCGTTGCTAAATTCTACGTTTGTCAGTATGGTCGGGGTTGGTTCCGGTTCTGGACGTGGCCGTCGGGCGTCATTAGCGCCTTCCGGCGATGATGGGTGCGGAGTAGGCATACGAGGCGGGCAGAGCGGAATAAGCCAAAGCGGGTGCAGCAGCCGCGAATGCGGGGGCGGCGACGTATGGGGCTGCGGCCACGTAAGGGGCTGCAACGGCATGATTGACAGCGTGCGCGTTGTAACTCGTTGCGTATGTACCAACGGTGAGGGCTGCTGGAATCGCCGCTGGAACTGCCGCTGGTACGATACCGGCGGAGCAGATGGCCACGAGGGCGGCGAAGAGGACCTGAGAACAGACAGAGAGAGAGAGAGAAATGTTTTAGAAAAATATTTTTTACACCTGCGTTGTCGTGAAAGTGATGTGTATTATGTGTCGACCGCGGGTAGAATTGGATACAGATTGGTAGAAACACTTACAAAGACCTTGGTCATCATTTTGTATGTGGATGTCGTGAGGGTTCGCTTTGCAAACTGCGATACCACTCTCGATCACCCTGAGTCTTTTATAGGTAGCTTCGATGTCCAACAAACTGACTCCCACCCCGAGTGGGGTCGCAACGCATAATACGCGAACCATGCTCGTGCATACTAGATGACCTCTGGCCATGGCTCATGCCACACCCGTTTCACTACCGCCAGCACCTCCTTCGCGCTTTGCTTTCGTGGTGCTTCTTTTGGAAGGCGATCGGGCGATTTAACGAAATTCAATCAGACGTGACGGGAAAGACAAATTCATTGTGTGATTTCTTTTTTTTGAATGTATTCCAGGCTGGCCTATTTCGAGATTTCCGGCAATGTTGATTAACGCATTCACTGCCATGTGAAATTCAGTATTGCTTTTACCAGAGGTGGAGGCGTTGTAAAACTTTTAAAATTTGCATCTCCCGTGAAAGTGTTTTGGCGCGTAAACGTATAAGATTACTGAGTTCATGCCTCTTTCTAACAGATAAAACACAATCAGAAAGGTACTATACATGGAATGTCTAAATTTTATTACATCAACATGAAAACTATGTACAATGTACGTCAGCCATTCATTTTCGGTTAACGCGGCGTTCAATCTCGATTAATGTGCCTCGATACGTGAACCTCGTAGAAGTAATTTATCGGCTTCACTTGTCAGGAGGTACCAATTTGGCGTACATTACACCGTTTCGATAAAAATGTCTTGGGTCGAATTCACGCATCCAGTTAATGCTCCATTAAGATCCGGTGAGTGCCCGGTAATCGGTTGACATTGATTTACAGCCGGTGCGTGCCTCGGCTCGAGAAAAACAAGATCTCGAGATTGCGATCCTTGTATGACTAATTTCATTTCCACCGAGACGCAGTTTTTTTCCATTCCGACACTTTACACTCCTAAAACTTTCGCCGGGCGCGCACGGATAATGAGACATAAAGTCAGTGTCAGTGGCACACGACGGAAAATTATCAATTCCAGTCAGACGGAAGCTAGCGCGTAAGAATTTAGCGACGTAATTATAATCGGCTGGTGTAACCGTGTGCCCTCGGAAAACAGGTTGCTTAGAA
The DNA here is from genome assembly GCA_963942575.1 of Priocnemis perturbator. Classification (NCBI taxonomy): domain Eukaryota; kingdom Metazoa; phylum Arthropoda; class Insecta; order Hymenoptera; family Pompilidae; genus Priocnemis; species Priocnemis perturbator. The sequence continues at coordinate 8,796,870 of OZ012652.1, forward strand.
GCCGTCCTAAATACTTCAATGAACGTTTCGTTCAACGATTGAGAAATCGTTGCTCGGGACGATTGCTTCCTCTTAGTACGTGACGCGAATCCGTACAAGATTTCGTGGATCCTTCGGTTTCAGTGGACAGCCGTCCTCCTTCCCGGTCTTTGAACTTTCCTACGACAGGTCCTTTCCGTGCTCCATACCTTCGCAATGACGCTCGCAAGGAAATTCTATTACTAACTTTGATTTTCACTTCAGAATTGTCTCCACCCTCTGACATTGTCAGTCTTAGAGAAGGAAGAAATGATAGAAAGTAACGTATATCGATATTAATATTCGTTCGCAAGTAGTTTCATTCAACTATGTACGCAGTTAAAGGGAAGGCGATCACTTTTACTGCAACATAGGCACGATTGTTTCGGGTGCCCACCTGCCCACGCCTTGAACACAGTGTCTCATGCAAATGCCTCCCGTCTCGTCAGACTATTCCGGCATCCTTGCTGCTGGTGCCGTTGATCAGAAGCAGGATGTACTTTTCAAGGCTCCTCCGAAGGTAGCTGTAAGTTGGACCAGGTCGCATATCCGTTACCAGGCTTTATTGTGCCTGAGCACCACCCACACGAGTTCGAATAAGTGGCCGTATTAATGACAAGCTTTCTGCTGCTTCCGCTTGGAGTAAAGCAGAAAAAATGACATTGGCCGAGAAGAAATACTCGCACCCGCGGGACACATACTAATGCCCAGCATAGCGGATTTTCCCTCCCACGCCTGTTTCACGGAACTCACCGGCACCGTTCTCGCGCGTTTCCCCTTATCTATCTTCTCGAAAGAATGACGGAGTCGAGTCTGCGCTACGGTAAAGAAAGGAAATAAAAAGGGCAATCATTTTTCCCGAATCGCCTCATCTCACGCTTCCTCACCCGACTCCGTTTCCCGGCAAAAAGTCAAGGGGACTTTCTCGTTCGCCGCTCACAACCCTCGCTTTCGACTCAAAGCGATTGTCGGCCCAACTGCGCGGGGTTCGGAAATTGACACGAGTGCAGGTGAATAGTAAGAGAGTTTATTTGAAAAAGGATTATTCAACGACGAAACAGTGGCAAGGTGATCGGGCGATGGTAACAGGTGGTTCCGTTGTTCAGCCGACAACGAAAGGTGCAGTTAGACCTCCGTACGTAGCCTGGAACAATCCTGGCGCAGCGACGAAGGGTGCCGATGGCGCAGCGATGAAGGGTGCCGATGGTGCAGCTACGAAGGGTGCCGAGGGTGCAGCGATGAAGGGAGCTGAGGGTGCAGCGAAGAAAGGTGCGCCGGGCGCGGCAAAAATTGGCGCCGCAATTGCCTTAGAGCTGATATCCACCCTGGATGCGTACGGCGGAATGTTGTACGGCACTGCCTTGGCGTAGCCAATTGCTGCTGGTGCCACGACAGGTGCAGCTGCGACTGGAGCCGGCAGCACACCGGCCACACTGCTGCCCACGATCGCCAGCACGCCGAAGATGATCTGCAAATGCGAAGCGTTTATTAAATAAAGCGTGGCGCGCGGTCGCTCAACATCGGGGCATCGTCTCAATGAAAATGTCATTCTTGCGAATGCGTTCGACTCTGAATGCACGACCCGTTGTCTTTCGTACCGGGCATTCACGAGACTGTAAATGAAGTTCCTCGACTAGGTGGAAAAGTAATAAAGGGAGCTAATGAACGTCATAGTCATTGAGCGGAGCCCACCCGCGCCGCCGGCGTCGTCGTCGCGAGCAATGTGGGCTGCGGATGCAGAAACTGGAGCGCGTTATCGAGAAAGTTATAAGCAGGAAAGCTTCGGATGAAGCCCGCAAAACGGAAAGTCGGGACAATCGGACTCACCGTAACGTAGGAGTTCATGTTGCTCTACCGTAAGGTGCACTACACAATGCCATTGTCTAGATGGGTTTCCTTTTTATACGCAGTCTCAGCTCCGATTCAATACACTTTCTTCGCATACGTGATCCCCCTAACGACGAGGCAGAAGAATTGCGTAAAGTATCGGCCTCGATGACCTAGAATATCGGTAGCCCGACCCGCGTCTTCTAACATTTCTAAAGGCACCTTAACCAGCCACTCCGTCAAGTCCTACGAAAGATACGATGCAATAATCATTAACACTCAGACGGCAAATATTTCCTTCACCGGTACTGACGTGCTTGAGAAACGATGCGCGTACGCGTCTTTACTTGTACGGGTTTTTGATGAATAGAATATCGCGGCTGGTGTGTCCGCTAGTCGTTGTGAAACTATCCTAGGTACAATGGGTAGATCATCTTGTTTTATATTTTACCTAATTGTGCTTTTAAACATTCTTACAATCGGGTAGCGTCATAGGGAAAATGAAAGGGTACATCAAGTTTTACGCGCTTCGATCCCATATTTCAATGCGTGAGTCCTTCCGCGTTACGTGAGCGTCATTCAATTTCAGCGACGTGCTGCTCCGGCGAAAGGCCGTCCAAAATGGAATATCGATGGACGGGCGTACTACAATTTGTCAATGACGCATGCACCTGAATTACAATGTTCCAAACGGCCAAAGACATATAGATGACGTGCCGTGCCTTAATTATTCAGAACTTTTTGCCACACCTTGTGAAATTTCAAGCTAGACACATACATGTTGACAGGAGATTTGACATAACATACCTGGCCTGCTTTTTGTTAAAAGCAAATTAGATTTGCTACATTAAATGTCTACATATCCGATATTATCAACTGTGAAGCTGCAATCTTTGATGCATTACGTCATTTTCTTGCAAACCATACCTCCCGCGACTAAAATCGTATTTGATGATTAAAAAAAACATCTCTTTTCAACTGAATGCAGCCTTGCTTAGTGACATTTCGAGGGCTCAATTCTTCAGCAGGTGTGAAGCAACAGAGATTTGAATGTAGTCCAATACAATACGAAGGACGGCATAATGGACTTAATTGAAACGTCGAGTGATCTTAGTGACACTAACGAGATGGTAGTAATCAAGTTAGGGGCTAATTTAAAAGAGGCGAGGATGTAGCTTTCCTTAAAACTACGTCACCTACAAGACCAGGCCTATTCCGGCATCTGTCCCGCGCCTTAACCTAATTCTTAGCACCCTACTTTAATAAATTAAGGGTAGCGCAATAATCTCGAAGCGAGTGCTATCTAATTTAGAAGTCCAAGATCTTGATACCTCCATGTATTCGCCTATCTCGTTAGAGATGCTATCTTATGCGTGTCATAGGTAGGGGTTGAAATCAATGAAGCAGAAAATTCTTTTCAACGATTAATTAAATTGTATTCCAAATGTGCAAAACGGTATGATTATAGATCAGGGAGGGTCTCTTCATTTCTTCAGGACAACAGGGGCTGCAGCTGGTGCGGCGTAGGCGAGGGGTGCAGCAACGGCAGCTGATGCAGTGTAGGCCAAGGGCGCAGCTACAGCTGGGGTAGAGTAAGCCAGTGGTGCACCAATTGCTTGGGCGGCATAGGCAGCTGGGGCAGCATAAGCTGCTGGAGCAGCATAAGCGGCTGTTGCAGCATAGGCAGCTGGAGCAGCATAGGCGGCTGGAGCAGCATAGGCGGCTGGAGCAGCATAGGCGGCTGGAGCAGCATATGCGGCTGGAGCAGCATAGGCGGCTGGTGCAGCGTAGGCGGCTGGTGCAGCGTAGGCCGCTGGAGCAGTATAGGCAGCTGGGCCCGTGTAAGCCAATGAACCGACCGGAGAAGTATAGGCGAATGGAGCAGCAATAGCGGGGGCGGTGTATGCCAAAGGTGCAGCAGCCAAGGTGTTGTAGTTCCTGGCGATCACTTGACTGCTCCTGGCGGTGACAATTGGCGCAGGTACTGCAGCAACTACCGATGCGGCCGGAACAACGCCGGCAGAAGCAATAGCCACGAAGGCGAGAAGAGCCTAGAAAGAAAGATCCAGATTATGCAGATGTACCGGGGGTGTCTTAGCCATGAGTCAGCCTCCATAAGGTGTACAAACGATGCGGGCGGCAGAGAAATATTCTAATGCGTAAACTACCGAGTTCACGTGGGCTGAACTTGACTGAATAATCCGAGCGTTGAGCCTACGTGGGTCGTAGCTTGTAGAATATTTCAACTACTCGCCCCACGAGTGCTTTTTGTTCGGACCACTTTATGATAATTTGGTTATTAATATGACGGTATACCGAGAGCGATCGACCGACCAAAGGTGAATGTCTTTAAGAGGGAGTGATGTGTCGGGGTCTTTAGGACGGTTGTTCCTTACCACAAGCTTGAACATTTTGTTTGTGTAGGTTGCTGATTCGACGAGTTGACGACGAGTGACGACCGAACGGTCGGTCGCGTTTTTATATCGAACTGATCACCCCCCAGTCTGGCACAGTGACCCATTGGCTTTGCGAAATGCTCAAACTAAAGTCACTGTCACCGTGGGCGAGGTGATGCATACATACATTGTCCGTCGCATGCGTATGTGAATGGCGAACGATTTCATTCCGTGGACAGGAACACACGGGTCGCCCCTCGTTGATCATCGGGCGCAAGATATGCAAATGATCCGTGCAGCATTTTTTCACATCGCAAATACGTTAATCGGATGAATGGGGTTGCGTAAGGCACACGCTTGACTGTCACGATAATGGAGGTGAATAATAGAAGTTGACTGCCGCTCAATCGGCTCGTCCCGGGCAAGCGTGCCGATACAAATTGTCAGCGAACGAAGCGGTCGCCTAGGTTGAACTCGACACGACGCGCATTCACGAGGAGAATCACAGTATCATCTCGGATAATCCGTCGACGATCGAAGGGCTCGATGATGCCCAAGTGCGTCTATCCTCCGATCGATCTATGTGACCTTGATCGACGAACATGCGCAACGATGGGCGATCCTTCGACTTTGTTTGCGCTGCACGGGTTGAAGGCAGCCGATAGGAATTACGTAAACTACCGTAGCGAGTTGTATAATCGCCCCGCGTCCCGCGCCACGCGGTACGTGGTCGGGGACAATATGTGGCAAGGTTACACCAGGATGTCGATTACATAGCGGGCCACTTCTATCTACGACGTTGTGTAGAAAACGCACCGCGCTGCTAAGGGAGGATTGCCGGAGAGATCGGCAGGTCGGATCAGGGACGTTCGAGGTGAATCTCAAGGACGGGTCAATCGAACGAGCCGACTTCGAAATCGAACGCCGCTTGCCGATGCACTCCGCGTGTCTTTAGCGCGAATCGTGCCAATAAAGAGAGAGGCGTGGTCGCCGAACGTACGCTCAAAGCACGCATCACGTACAGGGAGAGAAAAAGAAGGAAACCGGACCGACGTTGATGACCCTGGGTAGGTGCAACTTGCGCTGGATATAAAAGCCTTTGGTCTCTGATCGATCAAGCAGATTTTCATTGTTTCTTAACAGAAGCGAGCCTATCCACGTCTTTTCACGATGTTCAAGCTGGTGAGTTGAATAGAGGAGGACATGGAAGTCTAGAAGAGTTGTCCTAAGATCAAAGGAGGATAGGGGGCTAGATATGTTAGGAATATCATAGCTAATTATAGTGTCTAAAATGTCATGTGTGTGTGATATTATCCACAGTTCGTCTTTTTGGCTATCGTGGCTGCAGCTTTTGCTGCACCCAGACCAGGCCTGCTGGCAGCCCCAGCAATCGCAGCGGTTCCAGCGCCGTTCGTGACAGCCAGCAGCAGCCAATACATCGCCAGAAATTACAACACCCTCGCCGCAGCTCCGATTGCCTACGCCTCCGCTCCTCTTGCCTACAGCACGCACGCAGTTGCACCTGCGCTCACGGCATACGCACCACCCGTTCTATTGTAAATCTTCCTCAGCGGCTGTCTGCAACAAGCGGTGACACGCTCCCCATAATCATCAACCATACCCAGAACAATGAACTTCATCCACAGAATCGTTTTTCATCTTTAAAATAAAAGATTTGCACGCCAAAGCCTCGCTCTTCTCAATATCTTCAAACATTCTCGTCCTACGTTAAGAAATGACTAGATATACTTATCGTTGAGCAATCGGAGCCGTTGCGTTCGAGGATGTACGAGTGAATAATAGTTCGGCATGCTGATTGATGTCCGTGTGCATGTCATTCTTGTCACGCATAAGACGCAATCGGCACGTGCCACAGTTGTGTCAGAATTTCTTCAGTTCGATAGAGCATACCTAGACCCTAGACTTTCCTTAAACTAATCTGAGAAGTAAAGATCCGAAGCAGACGATAGAAACCACTTAATTAAGGCGACTTACGCACGTCTCTATCTTCGTGCACTGTCAAAGTACGGAGTGGTTGTCGACTCGCTCGTGATCAGATTCCACGACCGACAAGCAAGCCGACCAGTCTGAATGCAATTTTCCGAATAGGGTCCGATCCTGTTTTCATCGAGTCGCTTTCAACCGGATCTTCCTGTGATGTCAGAGAATTTCAAGGCAACGCCCGGCATATTTTTTCTCAAGTTCAAGTTCGTCGAGTCTGTGCTCGAGGAGAACGCCAGTCACATTTTAATCGACTAGCCTGCCACCGTTTACCGCCCCGGCGGCCGCGGCAGCCGGCAACTCCGGATCAGTTTCTTCCACGCATGCCGCTAATAGCCGCAAAGGCAGGTAGTCAAACGACTTTTTTTTTTTTTAAATAATTTATGAGATCCTTCACCCGCCCGCACTCATCGCCCGACATCTAGATTCCGACAGTCTTTCGTTTATCCAGTTTCTTCTGCTTCCTTCCGACTTACTCATGACAATATGAATGAAGATAGGTGGTTGCGTGCGCTATGCCATAATGGGATAAATAATTATAAAAGGTTAGCAGGAAATGAATCATCGGATAGAGTATTTGTTTTATAGACGAAAATGGGCAGTTGTTCCTAACATCCCTGCAGACTTATTTCTGTGACCATATTAGATAAACGATTTATACCCTTTAAGAGGAAATTAATTTTAGCCGTTACGTACATGGTTTACGTAAAGTACGCCGCTGTCGCGGCCGCTCAGCCAAACTAAATTAGGAAAGAACTCAATTAGTCGTAAGTATTGTCAGAAGACGCCTCGTCTGGTTCCCCATGAGACTGGAGAGGCGATTATACTTTATTGAAAGTCCGCAATAATGCCTGTTGCGACGTGACGATAACGGGTGTTACGTTACTCAATACCTCGCAGAATGTACCCTTAATATCGATTCGCCGAAGATTAATTTTCTTCCTGTATGTACTAATAATACCCTCTCACGTACCGAGGAACGGGATAATCAACGAACAAAACAATCATGTTTAGGGAATGGTGAACTTTTTATTGTCCTTTAAACTGGCATGTGCCATGAGCGTTGCTGGGTACCAGATTGTTTCCCAGAGGATTGAATTTCCATGTTCCGTGAATCGGTTGTTCACAGGTAGGTGACAGCTTTGTAGGCGAGAGGTGAGCCGTAATGGTACGGTGCAGCGTAAGGTGCAGCGTAGGATGCAGCGTACGGTGAAGCGTAAGACGCAGCGTACGGTGAAGCGTATGTCAACGGCAGCGATTTGTAGGCGAGTGGTGCAGAGTAAGACAGGGAGGTGTAGGCCGGCGCGACGAGGGGCGAGCTGTAGGCGGACACCACTGGAGCCGCGAGAACTCCTGGTGCTGGAGCAGGTGCAGCAGCGGCGAAGGCCACGAAGGCAGCGAGAACGAACTGAAATTTCAGATACATCAAAATTATACAGTCAGTTAGTCATTGCAGTACTGCCTTTGAGAGCGTACGATTTTAGATATCTCCTCAAATTTGATATTTGCGACAAGAGGAATTATGGAACACTGGCATGAGGAATGTCGACATTGACCGGAAGATATCGTATCGAATACTTACCAGCTTGAACATCTTTGTCGTGTGTGTGTTTTACCGGTTGCAAGGAACTAGTATGCCACTGTTCGGTTCGGCCGGGCTTTTATAGTGGTTTGTCGCAAGCGAAGCAGAAGGAGAGAACTCGAACCACGCCTGGACTTACCACTGACGACCTTGAGTATCATCACGCCCTCCCTCCAGGTTGATGCATGGTCAAGCCTTTCTTGCAAACCGCGGGGAAACGACCATTGGTCGGTCGCTCGAACGAAGAGCAACAAAAAAGGAAAGAAGCGAACTAGTGCGTTCGTTTTCTCAGACCAGGCGACGCCCTCCATCGTGGAACTAAAAACAACAACGTCCCAGAGGGGATAGGGCCAAGGAAGAAAGAGGATTCCCGACGAGATCCACCTATATAAGAGGACGTAGCTCCTATTTTCTCACATTACTGTGCTAGTCCCAGTGAAACAAACCACACCATCATCATGTTCAAGCTGGTAAGTCCTGCAAGTGGCTGATATTCCACTGACGCGTCGTCAATTACACGCTTCCTAACTCGAATTAGTCTGCATACGATCGTACGTTCTATCGTCATTTGAACTTTGCCTTTGCATTCGTGGACATAATAAGCTAATGTAAGAAATTGTTAAAAATGAATACAGTTCCTGTTCGCCGCCTTCGTGGCCCTCGCCGTTGCTGCACCTGCGCCTGCTCCGGCTCCAGGATTGCTCGCAAGTGCGCCATTGGTGACCTCGTACAGTGCACCCATTGTCTCCAGCATCGGCACGCCCCTGGCCTACAGCGCGTACTCTGCACCTCTGGCATACAGTGCTTATGCGGCGCCCTATGCAACTTATCCGTACGCTTACAAGGCAGGCGCCTACTACATCTAATTTCGTCGTCTGCGTCCGGCCGACAGCGATACAAAGAGGAACACAGAACACACTTCAAACACGACACCAACCCCTTCCGTCTATTTCTCTCTCTCCCCCCTTCACTCTCCTTCAGAACAAAATTCTCCGATCCACCGTGACGTTCTCCCACAGCGTGAGTCACGTAATCTATGCTCCCCGTCTCGCCTCTGGTACTCCCGTTTTCCATGCGCATACGTGAGATTCAAGGTCAATAAACTCGCTTAAAAGCATAATTATGTTTGTGCGTTTTTCGTTTCCCTTTCCCCTGCAAATGCGGAAATAGGATTAGTTCCGTGAATAGGGCAATTCATGTAGCAGTTTAAACTTCCCGCTAGATTGTTTTTTTCCCATAACGTAATTGGGTTGGTAGCGCTAATCGAAACGCCACTGACGACCGCACGTTGGCAGCAGTGTCGTCGCGGCGCCGAAATTTTTCGTAAGTGAGTGCATTTCGTTCGCTTCATTTTGTTTAAATGTGCAAGTGTTTTGACGTGGCCAGGACAGAAAATAAGCAGATCGGTGAGTCTAACAAGCCACTATTCTATATTGCGTATTGTCTTGAACGAACTGATCATAATGACAATCATGAAAGCAAAGAGTGATCTCGAACTTTTTTCGTGCCCTTCGAGCACATGTATTTATAATAACATGGCCAACGGCTGACAACATATACTTCGCCTGTCGCGTAATAAATTCTATCGTCGTCAAAGACGGCTAGGTAAGGTTAACACGTAACAGCGATACGTGAGAATGCGCGACATGGAAATTACGTGCGTACAAGGAACACGCGCCGGTAGGACGGAAGCAGGGAAGCGGCGAGTAGGCATGCGTAACGACGGACAATGCTCGTAAAAGTGTTTATGACGTGTCAAACTTTGCGCCACCGCTGTGAGAGCGTTCCATCCGGCAGATCGTAAAATCGAGCCTAGTCGTCTTACGTACGGCAAATTTCGTCCGAATCGATACTGAAGCCATGCGAAAACATGCCGAGTCGGTAATCGGCTATGATCGTAGGTTATAATCTCGACGTACATACATATCTTAGTTCATTCTTCCCTGTTATTACTTTCTTGTGATTTCAATCATTGTTACATATTCTATATATATTAAATAGAACGTAATGTTACTTGAGACTCGAAGACTACGACCAACTCGGTTTGATGTCACACGGCTGAAAAATAAAGACAAAGAAACGCTTGGTCCCTTCACTCTTTCGTGGAAAGGCGCTTTGCAAACTTTTCCGTAAAATCGGCGTCCCCCATCGATCGAATGTGTTAAATACGTGTGTCGAGTGGCATGGTAAATTTTTGGTTACGACGGCCGTTTGAAATAGAGTCGGTACCATTGAACGGAAGCATTGCAAGTGACTCGAGCCATCTGCGAGCGTGTGCCCCATGTACGTATGTACGTCGATGTAACATGCAAATTAGTCGAAATTACGGGCGATTCGTGTCACGTAACGCAACGGGGTGCCTCGGCAATTCGTAATCGTACGTGATCAGTCGGCGGACCGATTTCACGGATTTTGTCGTTTATGTGTTGCAACGATTTTCGGGCGTACGATCGGCGCGTGGAATAAGTACATAGTATATAGTTTCTCGCAAACCTGACTCCGGTCCGGCTGCACGCGGAATTTCAACTCGACGAAAAAGTATGATTGCAACGACCGCTCGTTATTTCTCTCCTTTCGAAGGTACGCGCTAGAAAACACGTTGCCGAATATTTTGTACGATTAATACAATCGAATACGCGAATGCGTCAGTGCAAATTCACTTTGTTGACGGCATTGGTTATGGTTCGGTCACTTGGCAGAATGAATGATACGTAAATCGTGCGTATCGGATGCACGAAATGTAGCAGCAGACGTCGACTTCGTTACCGACGATTAATAATTTTACCTATTTCTGCATAATTATCGGCTAGCTGCCAAACGGGAGACTCATTCTTCAACCGCGCCCTGTTGTCGTCTCCTTTTTCTCGAAATTCTCATCAGGTGAGACGAGACGTCGCGGTATTCCATTCGAAAGGTGCGAGGTTGCGGCTAAAAAAAACAGTCGAACTAGAAGTTCCGGATTCGCACAGAATGTCGTATAAAATACATTGCCGTCTTTTTAAAAGACGATCGTTTCTTTTTTTCGCCCGAATCTGCGCTGATTATTATTTGAAAATGTCACGTTGCTGAAAAAAGTGGTGCATAACGACGCGAGACGTATTATGAGCGTTCGACTAAAAAAACAGCGAATCCTTCGAAGTATCATTGACGTCACAAGCACGCTCGCCACGGAGGGGAGTACAATACTACCCCTTCTACTAGCCCATACCATGAAAGTGCTCTGACCTGTCGACGAAAATGCGATTCGGAATAGCGTCAAAGAGATGAACCGGCGCACAATAATTTCTGGCAAATATCTTCTTGCATAACTCGATCGCGTAACATTTCTCTCGCCGCCCAATTACGACGAGACTCAATAATTATTTAAGTCGCTAGGCCGTTTCTTTGGATGCTTTCCCTTGATAGACAGGTTCATCAAAGAAATGACACGCGTCATATATATATATAGAAGTCTTACGTAATAGACCTTCGAGTGCCGATAGATACAAGCTTATGGTACACTGGTTCAGTGAGCAGTAAAAATTGCCCGGAAACGGAACGTAGCCAGCGACCAACTCGAAGTTCCACCGCGCGAGTCTGATATTTTAACAGAACTGCGCACGCAGTCATAGGGACATAGGTCGCGTTCTTCGTAGGGCTTAAGATTAGTTCCAGCAAGTGCGTGGCCAGCCTCCGTCTCTCCACCGACCACATCCTCGTTGGGAGTTCGTTGTTCGTCCCTGAGACATTGAGCGTACCGCGACCGCGAGCTATTTATAATTTTTCAGGGTAAATTGCGGGTCTCGCACAAATTGCTCTCTCCGAGGATCATGAGGGACGATGACGGCTGGTGGTGCACAGGGCTGTGGTGGCCCTTGAAACAATGTCCAGGCTGGATATTACTCTGACACACACGCGCACATTTCGACAAACATCCTGTATAAACAGACTTCATGACCGTTGGAAGTGGGTCATTTTAAGACCGTCTAAAAATCATCGTGTAGGGAAAGGTAACCAATTTTGGTTATGGAAATATCTTCACTTGATTTCTTATGTGTATGATAGCTCTGCTATTGTATGCATCATTCATCAGATCGATATTTATTTTTATCGACCTGTGCTCGAGCGACAAGAAATTCTCAATTTGCATTTATTATTTCTTTCACTTCTTAAAAACTTCGCTAAACATAATAATGGGTTATAAGTAGATGTGGTTTGAATATTAGTTTATTGTTTGTGTTTCTTGATTAGCATTTTCTGTCGAAATTTTAGAAACATCTGCATACCTTCTCCAGTCTGTCATGTAATTTTTCGATAGTGTTGCATCTCGTGTGACGGATTCCTATTACTTAGAATCCGTTCATAATGTGTTTATGTGCGTGTATACGCTATGACAAGACTGAGAGGGCAAAAGAGAATATAATCAGACCAAAGAGGCGGCAAAGAGTTTCACCTAGACTGATTACGACGTCGTACATGCTACATACGTGTACTCGGAACTATCGAGATTGGCGGATGAATATAAAACAAGTGCAACGTCCGCGAGATCAGGCGGATGCGCTACCGCAAATTACAGTCGGCGAGCACGCTCAAGCGAATAATGCGTCATCGATCTGCTCGAATTTCACCGTCACCGGTGATTGCCGGCGCGATGCAGAAACCGGCTTCGAATTGAGTAGTGGGACCGGCCACATCCGCGTCGATCAATCCGTACTCGCATTCTAGCCGGACTATGCAAATTTCTCATCGTCTTCCATTTCGATCGAATTAATTGATAATGAAATATGTTGGTAGTTATGGACGTCCGCGTAGTGCCCGTGAAGTCTCATGCACTGTACCAGCGTGTGCGTACGCGCAACGACGATTGACGGTGAGTCGGCGCCAGTTAATGAGTATCCCTTCGCAAAAAGGACGTTATGTAGTGGAAAGGTATTGTTGGCGGCAAGGGAGAGGGGTTTTGGACGACGATTGTCTGCTCAACGTTTCGACACATTAGGACGACAACCGGTTCATTTTATAACAAAGTAAATAGACTCGAGGAAACTATTTGCGGTGTAATAGATTTATTGCGTCGCGCGGCTCACTGCCCGTATAAATTTCGTTGGCGCGCAGATGAAAAATAGGCTGCCTCTATCCACAACGCCGCGAAGTCTTAATTATTGTACAAGCACGCATGTACTGCCGTGGGAGCAGGGCCTCAACGAGTATTACATATCTTGTAAATCTAATTACGTAAGTCTTTGCGTGGGCTTGAATAATTGTGCAGTGCGTGTCCGTAACGTGTGCCATTGATAACGACTATTCTTGATCGATCTGTGCAGTGTCAGGGTAGACATTGATTCTTTTTTTCTTCTTTTTGATCCCGCGGTCATCAAATGTCAGGGTAATATTGTCAGTTACTATAATGTGACGGTGTAAGCGCTGAAATAACTCACGCGGCAGAATCGGGGAAGGTCAGGGTCCTTATAAGATCTTTGCTTCGTCGGAGTGAAGATAGTTTAATGATTTACCATAAGGTAGGAGAACCGTTCTAGCTAGTGCCAAAAAGATCAGAGCGTAATAGCTGAAGTCGCATAAGGCGTCACGTCGAGTCGTTTATCTGGTCTATGATGTATACTTCGAAGTTTATTTTTCGAATCGCCACCTTAATCGTATTTTATCATCTTCCAAACGGTCTGACGTCATTCGCACAAACAGAAAGACCTGACCATTACGTAACAGTGACAGTGTAAGTAATGTATTTTGACAACTACCCGTCATAACGAGTCGTTCTGACCAACTGACAACCCAATCATCGACAGACAATTATAACACCGTGCCAATACTAAGATACACCGTATACACACCATGCCAATTACCTATTCATTCAACTTCTTCGTAACGACATGGTAAGACGTAAGGCGTTCTTTCGATTAGATCGTTTATTCTGATTCGAGCGTTTATTCAGTCCTTCCTAGATTGATCCCATGTTTCAAATAAACATGGTGCACTCGCGCAGTTTCTGCTTCTGATTCCTTATGTTCGCCTCGTTACTTAGCACTCTTAATTCTAAGATTTATATTCGAGACATCAATGTACTACCTAGACAGTTAGGTTCATAGAAAACATTTATTGCGTTTACAGAGCAAACTTGCCCATTATTTAATACACGTCCCCTTCAACATAGCACTTTCCTAAAGCGATGCACTTTGTCCAGCATTTTGAAAGGAACCGTGCACCAAATAACGAATAAGGCTGCGCTGTAATTGTCATAAATGTTTTCTACGACCTTACTTTTCAGCCCCGTATATCTTGAGATCCATCTTCGAATTATTCTTTCATCACGGTTACGCAGTAAGAATTATCCTTGTCATCCTCTGTTCCTCTGTAACGCAATTGGGACGTTACGCGCAATAGAGACGTTGTTAAGAATAAAGGAGACCTGTTACTGCAATGCATTCTTCCTATCGTTGTACCATCGGGGACGATTACCGACGTGATCGAACTTGATGTTTCCGCTCTGTTTGGTGAGGCCGAGAGTCATGGTTACTGTCCGTTTGTCACTTTCATTTCTTTCGGATCGTCTCAAAAGTCTTAGTCCTGCGCTTGACCCACTCCGGCCAATCTCACATTACTTTCCACGACGCATCGCACAAAGTTACACAGTCTCATAGACGATTATTAGATTTGATCGGTTTAACTTTGAGCGGAACCGAAGACTATCGGTCGATTCTATTTTTGGCGGTAATAGACTGTTCTGCTCGGAGCGGCATTGCAGTCGAGTAGGCACCCCCGAAATAAACATGTCTTGATTGCAGAGAAAACGTTATGTCGTGCGTCGTACGTCGCATACCAAAGAGCGCCTTACGTCACGCACGATACAACGCAATGCGCGACTTGGACTTGCAACGTGCCAACGGGGATGCAAGGAATCCATGATGCAGGACGTGTGTCAGGTGGCAATATCGTTTTGCCACGCATTCGATTGCCAAACTTAACCGGTGCTGTCGTCAGCTCTCATTTCTACTAGGCCATTATGTATGAAAGTCGGCGCTCATTTGACTGGACGGGCGACGCACGCAGCACGCACAGAAGCACACCGTATCATGGAACGTCTGATTTAAAAGACACTTCTTCCACTTATTTCGAGTCTCACGTACTCCGCGCTTCTTACGTCGCTTCTAACCTTCCTCATCGAAGAAACGTCTGCACTCATTGTCAGTTTGCATCAAATCGCTTGTAAGCTGTCCTCACTATCTACAACCGTCATAATTCTCCCGAGTCTATTTCGAAAGTGTGACGCCTTAGTTAGGTCCAGCATTAAGCCCTCATCACTCCCGAGGCATAACAATATGTATTTTTGGACGATAAATGCACATCGGGTTTTAATGACGACACGTGGACCAACCGTGGATTATATTCTCACATCGATGCAACTAATCAGCGCGTCACCGCTGTTGGCACGTTTAGTGACTTGTCCTGCAAATTATACTATATCGGATCGAACGGCCGCCGGAAGAAGGCTTCCGAATTCATAGATGCCCCAGCGTCATGATTCGTTTTGATGGGGCGATCGAAGTGGCGGAAGCAGGGTTGACTTTGACGCCCACGATTGCGTTTGACGCGCAAAACGGGTCAATCGAATTTCATGGAAGATGCGAACCAATTGCCGTGTGCGCCCGGACATTGTGCACGCGGTTGCGTAACGGAAGATCTTTTGTTTTTACGCCTCATGGGTTAATTATGTAATCGGCGATAACAATACCGATGACGGTTACGTAGGCGCAAACATAACGACCACATAGGTACGCGCGTTGCGAGTGTTTGGACAAACGCAATTGGATTACAGTCATGCCCACGTCTCATTATCGTCCGATCAGGGATGCCTCGACTTCCGGCAGGATGATCGGGGTACAGAATCGATCGAGGATATTCCCACATTACCGCATAGGGCGTCTTCATGCACCTCGCGCCGTCCTTATCCTCGCCGTTCTCACACTCATATTTTACGCGTTGCAACGCTCTTTCGATTTACATTTTAATACGACGCCGGAAGAGTGTCGTATGCGTCCGATGCGGACCTGTGCGTGGCCGTGAAAAGTCATTTTAAGGAGCAAACATCTTGAGGTTGGTGCATTTGCATACGCCATACGACGAGGTGCATGAAATACTTTCTTGTCGCGATACTTTAGTCAGTGCCCTTGTCCCGCGCCGATCGTGACGTACAGGACGATTCATTTGAAAGCCATGCACGGGCATATAGGAGAAGTTGCAAATTTTGTAGCACAAACATTTCTACAATTCTTCTAGCAAGAAGAAGCACGACGAATGGGTGCGGAATAAAATATTTGGTCAAAATGAAAGAACGTGCGAAGAAAGTGCGAGAACGAAAACGTGGCGAGCCGTCGCGATCAAATATGCGCGATACGCACTTGAATGAACCGGTATAATTCGAGAGCACCGACCACGCCCAAACTTTCCGATAGCCTCAACCATATTCAGCTCGACCGCACTCGGAGGTTGCTCGACACGCGTGATCATAACGATTTTATAAATACAGTCAGCGATTCGAACGCGGAAGAGAACTAAAACCTGTATCGCGCGCGGTATCCTGGTGTCAGCGTTTCATCTCAGTGTTTCGAAGCACGGCCCGGAATTAGTGGATTCGTTATAGAAATCAAATCAGCGTTTCAACGTTCTTTCGACGATCGTCCACAAAACGATGAATTCGCGGCAATTGCACGTGAGCGCAACGTGAATCGCATTAGGCCATCCATGCCACGGTAATAGCGCCTTCAGGAGTTAATTGGCAATCGGTGTTTATATATGATGAGTATTTATGATGAAGATTATACTAATGGACTTGGCCGGTATAGCGACGGAGCGTGCAAGCCAATGCAAATCGGACGAAAATGGAATGAATTAAGTGTCACGTCACAGCGTTTACGCTCGACCATGTATTGTGCCGACAGACGGGGGCTCCTGGGTATCGATTAAACGCACACGTAATTGTACGCTCGGACCCGTGGACTTTCTCCATTTTGCGCTCTCGCCTTGACGAACAAGCTAGCTTGACGATCCGCTTCGATCCCGCAAATCAGAGTGACCCGTGGTATCTCAATTAGATCGGGGCGGGACGATCACAAAAAATTCCGGGCCCGCTGAGAGTTTCGCGACTTCAGACAGGATTCGCGATACTTCCAATCGTTGTCCGTAGCCGCGGATTTTCGGCGATGCCTCAAAGACGGAATAAAAAGCAGACGAGCGGGAATCGATCTCGAGAAATTCCAGACTCTTCGATTATCGAGCCCTGTCAAAACACTCCAAACGCCAGTTTCGGAGGGGGAGAAAAACAAGGCAAATAAGAATAAATTGACAAAACGGCATGACGTAAACGGGAATGCTTATACACGACGGGAGAACTTTTGAGTCGTTCGTTTTCCGTGCCCAACGGAATTCGTGGTTTAGACGTTAAAGTGAAATCATACAACGCAGTGCGAAAACAAGATCGTATCCCGTCAGGGAGCGAAGCAAAACTAAAAGCAAATCTTGCGGGAGTTGCGTGCAAATAAGAGCGGGCAAAATTTAAACGAGTCCCGAGACAAGGAATGTGTTGTCGCGGAAACGTGTACGTTTGCCCGCGGTTTCCGGCACGAATAATTATTGATGCTGAGATTAATTCGCTCGCCCCTGAGCCTCGATAAATACGTAGCCACATTTCAGTTATCTCCGAGTCAGATTTATCCGAGTGAATCATCCAGTCGCTCGCCTATTCCTCCTGCTAAATCGTTTTCTAGGAAGGCGATTGCCACTTCTTGCACCTCGATCCTCAACAAAGCACGGCTTATTTTCCTCCCCGCTGGCGACCGACGCGTGACCATTTGCGAGAATGGAAACAAGTCGATATGTTTCCCCGCGACCGCGTTCTTCGTATTCGCAATCAAGGAGCCGAGTGAATTTTCCCTGATAGGGGCATTCATACGTCGAAGGACGGGCAGATTGGCGCGGAATCACAAAACTAACCTAAGCCAATCATGCATCGTTGGTCGCCGCCGCCCGCGCCGCGCCGGCACGGAATCCTCTTGCGTTTTGCGTACACAACATACGAGCGTCTTGTGTCTGAAGCCGTATCAAATTGACCGAGCTAACGATCCAACCCCTCCCAACGACGATGGATGTTTTTTTTCTGCAGCGGTTCACCTCTCGCCTTTTCTTTCCCCGTTATTCCATTTTCACGAAGGCAGGACCGAATTAGCTGACATAAATGGTCATCAGCGTCGATGGCCGGGGAGGAGGCGAAAATGGACAGTGTGGCGGGCTGATTTATTCTTTCGTGCCGGGATGGAGGTCATGGAACCCGGGCGGCGTTTTCGTCGTGACCGAGTAATCGTGGCACGTACACAGACCGACGACATTATTGATTCCTCGGGGTGCATCCACCGGCACCAGCATCAGCAGCAGCAGCAGCAGCAGCAGCAGCACCACTACCACCACCACCACCACCACCACCACCGTCATTCCACCGGTACATCTACCTCTTGACATCGATCGCTGAGTTCGGTGACCTCAGCATCCCCAGGACGAAGACACCGGCATAACACACACACACACACACAAATGCATTCTCTCTCGTTCTCTCTCTCTCTCTCTCTTTCTCATACTATCTAGCCTGCTGCATCCACGTATAGTCGCCTACCCATTTTCTTTGCCACGGCACCGCTGTAGGGTCTCAATAATTTCCACTCTTAGCAGGACATGTTCTTTCAAGGCTCACAATCACAGTCGTCGTACTAGGAAATGACGTTACGAGATAAGTTTCACGTAATAAGAACCTTTACTTTCGAGTCCTATGATATGTTGACTTAGGGTCTTATCTGTCCGCCTACAGCAAATATTAGGAGGAAGACAGAGGGTCTAGAGAGTTTCATTAATGTCCGGTAAACGGATCTCCGTGTCTCTGTCGGCGAGGAAAGTGCCGTGTCTATTTATGAAAGATAGTCGCGAATGTAGGGGGACAGTACGGAACACCTACATTAAGAATGTTCTATAACTGACCGGGGTCGATAGTCGAGGTGGGTCAGTGCGATTTGCCGTTGACCGGTCGTGTGCACATACACGTGCTAATACCTTGAGCTTAGCACCAGATGGTGGATGGACATTTTTAGATTGTTACGTCTCCCGTACGACGTAGGTGTAGGACATCGGGATTACCTAGAACGTCTACTCTCTGCGAATCTTCTTTCATTCATTAGCCGTAGATTTGCTGATGCACAGGTTCCTTGCACGTGAGAAATGTGACTCGCTGTCTACCAAGTATGAAGGTTTGAACGTTATCAGGTTGAAGCTTCAATGTATAAGGTGCCAACCCTACAGTTACCGATGGGCGTGTGTACGTTTTTGTTTTTATGTTTCCTTGTCGTTGTTTCGTTTGTCGGCTGATACCATGGATGCAGAGTTTTTCCTCTTACAAAATTTAGCTTATACATGGAAAATGTAATCCCCTTTTCGATGCTTCTAACTTGTCAATCTGACGTTGGTCAATTTTGACTTCTGTTAGGTAACACAATGATCACACCTCTTGATCGTTCCGATTGAATCTTGTCAATAGCACAGAGCAGATGTGATCTCTTTTCGTAGTTGGATTATTTCTACGAAAATAACATCATGTCATTGACGGACTTGTTAATTGACTGCCGGCGCCCTGCCTATTAGAAACCATCATCGTGGCTTTTGCATTATTCGGATAGGTCTAGGTCTGCTCCTCATGCACCTCACGTTGGCTGCTACATCTCTTTGTTGACGTCGTTTATTCTCACGCGTATGCATCTAAACTGAATCCCCAGGCCGATGAAAAGAACTTGCTAAAAATACCTTAGACTCTTAGACGGTCAATACACTTTGTGCGATCTCAAACGTGACGAGACGGGTTCATAGAATCTACGCGCCGCAATATTCGGGGGTGTGAAATCGAGGGGTTGTTTACCCGGCTGATTGAATTGTCAAGCGAATCAATAAGGCCGACAGCGAATTTTCGGCATGCAGGTTCTACTGACGGTTCAAAGGAGCCACGAGCCGCGTAGGGCGCATTTGTTTAAGGGGTGGGATCGTGAACGCGTCGCGACAGTTCATGAACTTTCAACGCGGTGGCTTTGTGAGGAGCAAGACGGTAAGGTTGTCGGCATCGGCCCGTAATTGAGTTATAGGCCAACGTATTGGAGTCCATAACGTCGATAGGACTTTGAACCGTTAGATCGACGCAAACGTTCATCCAAAAACATTAAAGTGACGCCCCACGCCCCACGCGTCTGGATCAGCGCTTTTCGTCTAATACTGGAGTGGAGGTAAAACTTACGGACCATAATCGGTGGGTTAATTCCTTTGAGTTTGCATATACCAAAGGTCGCGTAAAAGCTCGTTGAGGCGTAGGATAATCTTTACATTGATAGAGCCTTTCGGTGATCATGTAAATATCATGGATTCTTAACCCTTACTTGCACAACCATGTGACAACAAGATCGGGAAGCTTCTAACGTGCACTCCGCTTTGCGAAATATGGCAATAAGGGCGTTAACAGAGGAGGCCACTAGTAGTGGCCACCGGTGGTAGCAGAGACTTTTTGCAAAGCGGGCCTCGTGTGAAAGCGTGCCGAATGTCCCATGCTAAAACACAGGCTTCGTTACATGTGGCAGCCACCGGTGGTCTCCCCACTCGCAATCAGTGGCCACGTGTGAAAGCGCCTTAAGAGCGTCACTCGTGACGCCACAATTTGTAAATTTCATTGACGTTTACGTCATCGATGAACGGTGACCCTATTAGAGCGCGTGTCACACCAGTATCAGCCTTTTATGTGCAAGTCGAGTTTTCAATGAAGCCGCACTGATTGTGCTTGGCGGTAAAGTCTCTGACTAAAGCCCGATCGCTACATTGTTATCGGAACACCGTGCGTCATCTTGATCATCTTACCGAGACAATTGCATCTTCAACGTCGCCACGATCCATTTGGGGCCATAATTTATGTGGCACAAGTGTAACGCACGCGACGGCTATAATTATGATCGGTCACGCGGCTCTTTGGCGCATCGTCATGCCCGGAATAGAAGCGATAGACAGAGCAACCGTTTCCCCGTGATCGAATTTGCTTCAAGCACATCCTCAAGACGCATGTTAGTGTTCCGCATGTCATGCGACGATGATTTCATTGTCCGCCGACCCGGCTGCGCCATTGGCAATTGCGCCTGTGACGTTGTTGTCCTCATTAGCTCGAGGACAGAGGCGAAAGGGCACTCAAGAGAGAGAGAGAGAAAGAGAGAGAGACTCTTCGACCTCGTACGCTTTTAGAATGCGATCCATGGAGTCGGACAATACCTTCAAGCGTCCCGTTTTCAAATGGAAAAACGCCCGAAGTCGGTTCCCTTTTCATCCGATCAACGAACGACATACACGTCCTGCGCGTCGCCGTTATTGCCCTGAGTGATCTTTAGATCCGCGATTCCCCACGACCGCGACGCTGACGTTGACGCGCGACGCCACACTCGAGCCAAGAAGGACGAAAAATAGACAGAAGGGCGCTGATTTGCGACAAAAACGTACGTCGTGAGATGCGCCTATATTCCGATCGGGTAGATCACCCCCGCCCTTCCCCCAACACACCATTTGCTCTCGTCTCTCTCACAATTTCTCACCTACCCTCCCTCTATTTATCCGACACCCTCACGTGGATACTCGGGCATGCGCGCGTCGGGTAGTTGGCTGCGAGGGTATATAAGGGTACGCTCCGTGGACCGCGACTTCAGTAAGACCTCATAAACAAACGTTCGACGTCGAAGCGAACGGTGTTGAAAGATTTTCCGCACGAGTTGACGGAGCGTCAGCAGACAAAAGATCGTGTGCAATTATCGTTGATCGTTGAGGCCAGTGAACGCAAGTTTCGTCCGCAACCGGATACACCAGCGAGCCCTCGAAGGATTACCGATCGATCGCGTGAGAGAAGTGGTGCAAAGCATCGATCGAGATCATCGAGGAGGTAAACTGAGCGAGGTATCTCGCGAAACGAGATCATCGAGAGAAGTGAGGAAAGACACGAAAGGTGAGGAGAGACACAGGCGCGTCCGCTCGTACTCCTTCCACCTGGATCACACGAGGAGCAGCATCCTCCGGCTGAGTGCCAGTGTCGCTGAGTGGCGCAGGTCCTTGCCCGTGATCCTGGTGCACCCGGCACCCTCCGGCATGGAGGATTCGACCAGGTTGACCGACTCTACCGACCACCACGGCCATCACCACCACCACGGCCATCATCATCATCATCATCACCATCATCATCATCATCATCAACAACAACAACAACACATTCACAACAGCCATCATAACAGCCATCATAACCAGCACCACCACCATCGCCGGGACCACCGCGGCGTGAGCAGCGGCGGAGGTGGCGGGAATCGCGCAGAGTTCGGCGACGACGAGTGCAGCACCGACAGCGGCTGCAGCAGCGGAGGCAGCACCGGAAGCGCTGAGCGATTATCCCGACGCGGGAGCGGCGAACGGCTCTGCCGAGCCGGACGATCGCCGAGGAGCCATTGCTATCTCGACCGACTCCGCGGCAGACCGACGAGGTCGCAGGAGCGACTGTCCAGCGTGCAGCGGAGCGCGGAGCGTACGAGAGCCAAGTCCTCGAGGTCCTGGAGCCCGGGAGACGCCAGGAGTCTTGCCAGAGGCGGCGGTGAGTCGCCCTCCTTCTCGCCGAGTCCGTCGGACGCTCACAGCAGCAGTGACAGTGACTCGCTCAAGAGGCCGTCGACTGCGGAGACGCTCAGGCGGGCTTTCCAGAGTCTCAAGATTTCGTCGCGCTGGGAGAGCAAGGAGAAGAAGCATCCGAAGAAGAGCCCCAAGAGGATTCTACGGAGTCCGGTGTCGTATAGATACGTGAAGGGTCTGTCCGGGCTGCCGACGCAGAGGGTGCCGAGGAACGCGACGCAGCAACTGATGATGCCCTGCTCCTGTCAGGAGTCGATAGGCTTCTATCGATAGATAGCCCGTGTGCGTCACGAATCTACACCTTCGCCGTGGACCAACGACACCCGTTCCCGTTCTCTCCGTCCTCTCAACACGTCGATGTCAGGAGAAGAGGAGGGGCGAGCAGGGGGACATGCGTTTGCTAAGTGCCAAAAACAAAACTTCATTCCTCATGGCCTCTTTTCGTACTTCAAGCGAAGAGGGTAGAGGGTAGAGGTGGGGAGGGAAGAGACTTCAAAACTTCAATCTTTCAAGATCTGACGAGAGGGAGAGGAAGCAAGTTGCTCGCGTGGGATCAAGAGCGTACACGAGTAGAAGTACGAGCGGATGTGGACGCGCATGAGCATCCGATATATTATAACGGCTTCTACTTGCCTGCATCGCTCGCGTTCGTACGTCGTAAGAATATCCGCGCGCTCACGGATTAATACATTCCATTGTTACATTGCATTCTTACATACCTTTGACGAAGAAGCAGCGGCATCGATTGCGTGCGAGATCTATGTCCCGTGCAACGGAGACGGCGCACTCGATCGGCGTCGCAATTCAAATTAAGTAGGGTGGTTTCTAAAACTTTTGCAACACGTTTATACGGTAGTCAGAGCAAACGAGAGAGTGAGCGAGAGAAAGGTGGAGAGAGATCGAGAGAGAGAGAGAGAGAGAGAGAAAAAGAGACGAGTGATCGGCCGTAGATCTTCAATAGCATCGAGCATTAGGCCCGACATACTTCTTTCACATACGCACCGACTAACTAATTAAAGTTCCAAGTAGAAGAGAATTCGAGCAGACTCTTTAAAAGCGCATACGTTTGCGCCGACTGACGCGTACATTAACATAATACACTAATTCCGCACGGGTCATTAACGAGTAGCGTCGTCACTTAAGATATTATAACTCGTATCAGATTATCCAGAATTCTGTCTCCCTTCGTAGCGTGCCAATTTCTAAATACCATTGTAACTAGTAACACCGCTAGCGTCTATCCCGTTTGTGCGAGATCCGTTCGTCGGATGATTGTTCGATTATTATCGATGTGTACATATAGATGCAATCACTCGAGAAACCACGACAAATGTCACAGTCCTTCAACGAGTTCAGCTCCTGTCACTTCGGTTTCGGTGCCGTCATCTCATCGAGATGAGCCCCGAACATCACCTTCGACCTCCGTCTCTGGTCGTTTCTAGCGGAAGTCAATTATGTACTCGTATTATCGCAACCGAGCGACGAGTCTAACCGCGGGCAATTTCTCTGGCGAGAGACCCTTCAATTGGCCTACTTACTTCGATGCAAGGGCCTTTACATTTCCACTCGGCACATATCATAATCGAAACTCTGCGAAATCTTCCGCCTAACGGCCTAGCAATCGCACGCATAGTAATTCTTCCCACGGGTCACATATCGTTCCTCGAGTACTGTCGATTCGCGCTCAATGAAGGAAAATAAGTGGAGGGCGGATGAATCGAGTGACCGATCCAATGACGGACCATTTGCGTAGGTTTCTTCCTTCTCGAGGGAGCGCCATCGCTCGTACGAGCCGGTTTAGATTTAATTAGGCGAGACAATTGGCGACTGCTCCGATCGAGATAGCATTCATATCAGTATTCGCGCGACAGACGATAATCGACGAAAACCGTGCGAAGCGAGAGTATATACCAACTTTGCGCGGTTTTCCTCCGCTGTCGCTCGGGCAGCCCCCTTTCGCTCGAGCAGTCGCGAATTGTTACTGTTGCCGTGAAGAAGGTGTGCGGCCGGTGCACCTTCCACTTCTTCGTTTAACAGCGAATCGGCACGGTGCACAGGGCGTACGGGCAGTTTCGTTGCCGCGAGCCGCATCGCGGACTGTTTCTGTGCGATCCATTCTAGTGCCTTGTAGATGCTCCCTGTGTGATTGTGCGATTACGTGAAATAGCATTCGGCGAGCGTCATTGTTAATTGCGAGATTTCCCGAGCGAGACGGTCGAAAGGGGGAGAGAAGCGAGCGAGGAAAGTCGTGAGCACGCACGACGATGTCGCCCGGCGCCGAGTGTAAGAGAAACGAAGATCAATTACTCAGGACTGAATGTTTTGTATTACCTATTATCTATGTCGACGTAGTTTACGTTTCAAATAAACGTTTTCCATTCTACCGCACAACGACCTGCCTCTTTTATTCATCCACGTTCTACCATCCACGCCGATTCGAGTATCCTTGCGTCCCTCCAATATGCACCAGCGATGCTCAGTAATTTAATCGCGACATTTATATCACGATCGTTGCACTTCTTCGGGGTACTGCCGTGAACAATCGATAGTCGAAGGGTTTAAATAGCCGCAGAGTGCGCAGAGACATACGCGATCTGCCCCGGATGGCAAGGAAAAAAAGAAAAAAGAAGCGAGAATCCGGCCGCTCCGTGCCGTGCCGTGCCGGTTAACGGCACCAGCCACCATTAACTATATCGACGTTGCAGCAGAGGATGCGGCACCGGCACCAGCACCGGCACCGGCACCGGCATGTCCGCCATGTCCCCATTCAGCGAGTCGGCTAAGAAAGAGAGCGTGAGATGAGAATAGGGACGGGCGTGAGGTAGGTGCTTGGTATAGGTGGCGAATAGGCGGGCACAGGGCGGAAAGACTGCCCCGGAGGACATCGAACCCGCAACCTCTGACCCGATTACGAACCGTACCGTCGTACCTACCCAACCTTAAGCCCCTTCATCGCCATTTGTCCTCGCCAAACCATCCCACGCACTTGCGTTGCCCTCCTGCATCTGGATTCACCTACTCACTAATCCGTCCCTCGCAATCGACCTCCGGTCAAACCAAATTTTTCCATTCCGCGTAATTCGCACAGTCACTTCAAACACTTTGAAGCTGTGGCACAGCGAAATTTGTCATTCGAAATTCCTGCGCCGTCACTGAAACCTGTCCGCCGTCTCTGCATACGACGGATTACGGTATCGCCGCGTATACAGATAATTACGCAACGCCCCTGGAGGCCGAGCATTATGCGTGAATACGGCCATGTTATTACCTCAAGCACCCCACCGGGATGATAATACACGGTGACGATGTGTTTTTTTCCCCGCCCTCTCACTCTGCATTCCCCCCTTTTCTCCCATTCGCCTCACTGTCAATGCTCAGTGAGCCAATAACAAAGGCTGGGTACACCGGGCGGACACAAGTACGAAATGAATTAATCAATTACGGGATGGGGGGGAACAAGTGGACGCGCAATTCGAGCGAGATCCTTCCGGGGTGTGCGCAGCAAAATGTACTCGCGGTGTATGTACTCGTCGACTAGCAGCGAGCCGCTGCTAGAGAAAGTGACGTCGAAGAAAAGCCAGGCAGAGCGTAAAACGATCTAGTAATCGGGCAAATACATTTTATCAAGAAGCGCCAAGTGCGCGGAGATGGGGTGCAGGTTGGGAGGAGTGAGAGGAGAGGAGAAAGCGAGAGGGCAGGTGCAGAAACAGACGTAGGACGACCTAGTTTCACGTCGCGCAATGCTGCATCAAAGGATGCGGGTGAGCATAAATGGTCTCGAGGTCCTGCGACCGCCGACGGACGTATCTGCCATTGATCTGCGCGTCGATCGCGACGGCCTCGTCGGTATCACTTGCGAAATAGAAAAGAGGGAAGTTTTCATCGTCTCGAGTAGTCTCCGCCGTTCGAGCCTCTGGACCGGCTTGTTAGCCGCCTTCATCAGCTTCGCCTTTAACGACGAGGGGGAAGCTCGCGGGGCTGGTGCCGCGGTTATTCGAGCTACGTGGACGCGGCCGAAGGGCGTCCTCCGCGTCAGTTTAACCCGTGGCCATGACAGAACTAAGGAGTGACCCAGTTGCAGGGGTTTGCACCTCACGTGACGTCATCCGCGGGCGCGCAACCCCATTCACGACCCTCCGCTGACCCAAATCGAGATCGCGTCACCCCATGAAATATCATAGTTCATTCAGCGAGCCGCTCCGGGCACCATTCGCTTTCTCGTACTTCGACAGCGAGCCGCTCTCTGCTTTCCGCGAACGGGCTCGGAATTAGTTTCTCCTTCAGGGCATGTGTGTACATCGAGGACGCAGCCGAATCGGAAAGCGGCCCAGGAGAGTCCAGGGCTAATGTTAAAATAATCCGCGCTGCGATGTCAGCGTCGCAGATGGGGAAGCACGTGTGGGGGCATAGAGCGGCTCGCTCGACAGGAGGAAACAATGTCACAAATTCACGCAGCCTCGTGGCCGTTTTTGCATATCCCTCGCATGCTCGTCCGTCGCCTTGCTTATTCATTGAGCCGTAGTTATTAGCGGCTGACAGATGAAAGTTTCTCCACGCGGCGAGATCAACTCAATAACGTTCTATTATTATCGGCCAGATTTCACACACAGCTCTCTGTCGTCGCAACTCGTTTCGTCGTCTCCCACGTCAATGAAGCCCGACGTTTCGCACGTTTTTCTATGCACGCGTGACGCATATTCGGTCCCGCCTGGACATGCTCGAAAATACGGTATCCCGAAAGGTTGCGGCGTCGAATGAAATGTCAAATTGATTGCCGTGGCGCGTCGTTTGCCTTCGCTGCGGCAGTTCCGCACGCACCTCTCGAACTTTATCGCGTCTCGTTAGTCGGCCAGCTAATGGTCCGTGAGGAAGTGGCCTTTGAAAATGACGGTTAAAATCGCGGACGCCACTCGTGAATAAATACCGAGAGGCGTTGGCAGTGCTTTAATGCCGGGATTCTTTAGAGAGAAAGAGAGAGAGGGAGGCCGTAGACAATGGTATCCGTCAGTAGTGCGGAGCAGACAATGGCACAACATCAGTGCACGGTGAACGATCATCACCGGTTCCGCGACGAATTCGCCTTCCCTTCTGGCGGGGAGTGTGTTTGCCCCAGTTTTCCCTCCGACGTAGTGACGTCATCATCGTCATTGAGACGGCCACTGACAACGCGTCCCAGTTCCGGGCCATGCAACGGAGCAAACTCGGTCGGGGTTTAATCCCGTAGCCTTCGAATCCTCGGTTGCAACGATCGTGCACGCTCACAACGGAGTGCCCGGTTGCGTCCTCGGCACCCTGCCGGGCACGTGCGTCTACCTGTGCCCATCCCCCACTCTCCCTCTTTCTCTCTTTCCTCATCACCCCGTTTACTCTCTTTCCGGACTCTCCAGGTGCGATCTAAGTCGGTCATCCCGTACCCGGCCCTCGCCAATAGAAATAGAGAATCGTAAAGCCTTGACTCGCATCGCACTTCCTTGTGCAGTCCTCTCGGCATTCTCATCCCGGCACTCTCTCTCTCTCTCTCTCTCCGCTACACTCCTCTTGGCGGGCTGATCATTGTGCGACGTGTACTACTGCACGCCGCGCCGTAACTACAATCGCCTTCCGTGAGCCATCGGCGTTCGTCGTTACACCTCGGACCTGCTGACACCGCGATTTCCCAACGAATTCGGTATCAGTGACGCCAACGGTTACACCTTTATTGTCTCTCCTAAAATAGCCAAGATGAAACGCTCCTCTTGCATGCTCCAACAAGCCCTTGCCGCCCGGCGTCTCATTATCGACATCGAGAGACATCACATTATTTATCGCTGACAGTCTCTCGAAATGAGCCGTGGCGCAGGTGTACCACGCGACGTGATCGGGTGCCATGTCGGCAGGTTTAAAAATCGATTCTAACGAGGACGATCAAAGATCCGCTGCATCGCCCCATTCACCCCCGTGTCTGGCCAACGGGACGTCGAGAGGGTGGCTGTGGGGTGAGCGCAGGATAGTCGGGTCGTTGCACCTGGTCGGTGACGTGGGCGTTACGTCACGTTGCCAAGGATACGTGCCAGCCCTCCCGCGGTCCACTCACGCTCAGCGCTCAGCAGGAAACTGGAACTCTGACCTCGAAGTGGGTCAGCCGCGACGTACCGGCCACTTTTCGGCGACCCCTTACCCCTTTTAGCCACTTCTTCCGCGAGGTCTCACCGCCCCCTGTACAGAGCCAGATCGCCGGGTGCGCACGTAAAGGTGCCTCCCCTGTCCCCGAACGCGTCCCTGCACGGACGCTCGCCGCCAAAATTCGCGGTGCAACGCGCTTACACCGGGTTACCGCACCCTATCGATCCGAGGGTAAATCGGCCAGCCGTGACAGGAATTGGTAGAACTGCCCCTCTCGCCGGGCTATAACGCCGGCGAGGCTGCTCTACACTCATCCGGAGTCTTTTGGGACGCGCTATTTACGGCGCGCTCCCTTCTTCGGGACCGTCAACTCGGTTAAGTGTGGATCGAGGGTGGATCGAGGGTGTGCCGGGGGCACGTCGCACGATCGTCTTAAGACGCTCGCGGCATTACCGGTGATCGGGCGGCCCGTTCCGCATCATTTCTGGGACCTCCTTCTTTCTCTTTCAGTCTGGCTAAAGGGCAG
The DNA here is from genome assembly GCA_963942575.1 of Priocnemis perturbator. NCBI lineage: Eukaryota > Metazoa > Arthropoda > Insecta > Hymenoptera > Pompilidae > Priocnemis > Priocnemis perturbator. The sequence continues at coordinate 8,826,034 of OZ012652.1, forward strand.
GATAGTCGCAGGTCATGGACGACCTTAACCGCAAGGAGGATGAGTGTGTCAAGTTCCCCCGATTCCCGGCTCCAGGCCAACGTCATTTTATATGAGGATCGCAAGTTTTTCTGGGATGCCGAGAATGGGGATGAGAATGTAGGCATCTTTTTTTTACTGTCAACTAGATACGTAGGCTGGTTGAAGCTCACGCGGGGTATGGTCGAGGAAGTACGACTATCGTCCTGACCTGTGAAGTTGGAAAGGATAAGGACTCTTCTAATTCGCGAATGAAGACTGGCGACGTGGCGACTGCTTCGCCATCGTTCAAAGTCAACTGACTTAAGACGTCACGTGCGAAGCGGCACTTGACATGTTAATTTCTGGGAAGTATGTCGCGCCACTTTAACGTCCCCAATTTCACAGCTTTAACGCCGCTCCGCAAACGAGGGAAGTGCGACTTACTTGCCGGGCAAGCTCATCCCTGAGCCAATTGTTTCAGTACGAGGAAGCGTAATGGTGTTCCCGCATTCCCGGCTCGGCAGAAGCCTATGGAAAATGTTAAATTGCTATTATTCAGCTCCTTTACCTCTCCTGGAATGAAATGACCAGCAACGTTATAGACCAGGCCTGGCCAATCCAAATGGTTTGACGGGCCACTTTGATGACACGTAACGTTACAGCGGGCCGCACTTTAGGTAAACATGCGTTTAAAAAATGGAATACAAATAGAAAATGAAACCGGCACAACATGAAACAATACCAGTGCCGCCAGTGCACATGGCCGACTACATCTCGGCGACTAGACAACGAGAAACGAAAGTTTCAATAGAAATATAAAATCGCCGGCGGGCCGCACAATTTGACGTGGCGGGCCGCGTGTTGGCCAGGCCTGTTATAGACGAACACGTAGGGAACGATGTCTATCCACTGTACCGATTCGTCGACAGTGGTGCACCAAAATGTAACTCTATCCCCAGGCCAGCGGCACGTAAGCGAACATCGATTAAGACTTACGATTTACGTCAAGAGACGCGTATATGCGTGCCATCGTACGCAATCTTTGCCACAAGGCGCGCCAGAGAGAGAGAGACACGGATCACTCGTGCCACTGCGAGTGAACGTGGGAGGAGGAAGGGCGCATTTCGTCGCACGAGGCACTGCACGTTTGATTTGTAACACGCCTTGCTCTCCTAATTCGCTCCCTTCCCCTCTGCACTCCGCCGGCTTCTTCGATCCGCCAGTTTGTCGCTATCACGTGCAAGAAAATTACCTCCTGCCGTACTTGTACGCGATCTTTTGTACTTTCGCGACGCAGTTCACGCCAACTGTCGTCAGTGTCGTCGCTCGCGGTCTCAATTTGTCGGTGAAAAGTTAGGCGAGAGAAGTTTCCGCGGAAGCGTTTCGCGCCGTTCGACACGTGTCGTTGTCGCGGCACGTGGGTACCGATCGTAAGTCTTGGGGAAAGGCGAAAGGCCGGGACGAAAAAGCAGGGAGCAGCGCGGTAAGTCGAAAATCCCTCGTTTCATTATGCGAAGGCTCGATTCTTGCCCGACCCCCGCGTCAATTCACAAATTGAAGTCTACTTTAATAACCGGTGGATCAAAGGAAGGATCGCGGCGGAGGGCGAAGAATCAAAGTCTGCCGAAGGGAGCGAGGGCAAAGGGTGACTAGGGGGAACTCGGACTCCTTCCACGTGGCTCAAAAATAAAATCGTCCCTCCGGCGCGTGGAACAATTGGCCGTCCCTCGAGAACGACCCCTCCGCTTACGCGAAATAAGAATGGACTGTTAACTTCGCTACACGTGTACAACCTACAATCTCCTTCAAACACGGCACCCGGTATCCTTTTTGCGAAATACATTCCTCCCTCGTAGGCCTCCGAACGTATATGTACTGGGTTACGCGTATCCTACACGTGGCAACTGTTTTCCTTCAGATAAGTGAATTTATTTTACGGAGGAATTCCACGAAAAGGTGTTTCAACGATATCCGCAATGTTACTCATTTCCTTTTCCTCGTGGACGGCGGAAGTATTTAACTACCCGTTAAACCTTGACGGAACGAATCTGCAGCTCGTCGTACACATTCGACGGTTTTGTCAAGATGAAACACGTGACAGGGTCATAGTTCGCGCTCTACGAAACAACCACGCAAATTTGAATGTCAGCAATGCGTTCGATCTGTTTGGTTCGATCGACGATCGACGGTGGCAAACTTTTCGAAAGGTTCCATTAAGCGTGAGGGTGTATAATAGACGGCCTTTTCTCGTCAAAGAGGAAGGCTTCGGCCGCGCTCCGAAAGGGAAAATCATTTACCCACGCTGAACCTTCATTCCGGCATCCCTTCCTGCCGGCTCTCAAGGACTCGCGATTTCCTGGAATGTGGCGCCGTGCAAAAGCTGTGGGCGGGGTTCTCGTGAAATAAATCCAAGCTTATCAACGATGTGGGATCATAATATATTATTTCTCTTAACGTTACACAATGTTATCGTTATTTCTTGCCAATAATAATAATAATATTATAAACGGGCAATGCGTAATAATCGACATCGTCATGGTCTCTCATTCAGGTTGTACGTGACTTTTAACATACGTAGAGATTCGATCGATGGTAAGCTTTGCGGACCGATAAATCTGGAAATACTGCTTCGTGAATAGAGCTTCTGTATGCGATAAACGTACAATATATTAAGTATTATGTAACAATAACATTCATTATAGGCACTATCGTTCATCGTACTCATGTTTGTCGTTAAGCTGCTGCGAGTGATTCGGCGTGTTTGCTTCGTCGTTCTTTTCGATTTATTCGATTTGTGTCGATTCGCGATCTCTGCTAAGAGGAACGCAGGAGATACCATGTGTCTTGCGATTTGAGAAGAAGAAAAGATACGATAGAGAGAGAGAGAGAGAGAGAGAGAGAGGGAATCGTGTTTGCGCGTTGGATAGTGAATACGAAAACGTACCGGAAGCCGCGACACCGAGTAAAAGATTCGAGAGTCAGTGAAATCGCGTTGGAGGCGAAACAGTCGTGCGAGACTGCGAATCGTCGCTTAATAGTCGTTGTCATACCGATCGAATTGACTGTAACAAATCGAATTGCCGACAGCGTTGCTCTAAGTCTAAGCTCCTCGCGACACATTTCCTTTAAGCGACTCCCCGCAATGATTCTCTTTAGCTATTAGCGTTCACAGCCTATGTGTATATAATAATATATTTATTATATATTTATATATTGAAAATTTAACGTTCTCGCCCGTATTGTTATTGGTACGCCCTTGTTACTAGGTGCACTTCCTCTATTAAATAATCTATCGAGTAGCGCTATCGATGAAACTCGCATCCTCGTCGATTGACGTTTGCTTCCTTGTCGAACAATGCCTGTTTGTCGAAGACGCCTTCGCCCGTGCCCACAGACTATCCCTACGAGATTCTACCAGGCTAATATTCGAGTGTCTGGATGTATAAAAAACTGGACTGAATCTAGCTAGACTTATGTTTTGATTATCTTGACGATTTCATCTGACGGATCTGCGCGACTCAATCGCGTCTCGCATTTGGAGCTTCGCGTAGCGAGACTCGATCACGGCAATGAGTTATAATAGCCGTTCGACGATACTTTCCAACGTTTGCCGGTGTCGATATGCAGGGTGAACGTATTTGTACGAGGAAAATTGTTCTCTTTTTTTTCTTTCCACTTCTCTTATTGTTAGCCGCGGAACGCTCCTGACGCATCGTGCCGAGTGCGTTCACTTATTCTTCCCCCTTCTCGTGGTACCGTCGACTGGACGACTGCACATCGCTCACCCTGATCCTGAGCATTACCCGTATCTAATTAGGTCGTAGCGATTACGCCAAAAAGTATAAAATGGATGCCGAGAGTGCTCGTTTCGCGTCGTACAATTTTGAGTAGCGGAAAATCGGTCGTCAGCTTGGCCGTAGAATTGCGATAGGTCTTAGGAGTGAGATGGAAGGAAAGTGATTCGAAAATGTCGCGAGTGGAAGAAGCGAGGCGCGTTATAACGACGTGCCTCCTAAGCGCAGATTACGTAATCGTTCGCCAGCCGATTACCCGTTCTTCGCCCGCATTAAAGCTATCGTTTTGACGTTGTACCGCGATTACAAAAACGAACCTCGTCAGCACAGGCGCATCGAGGTCTTCCGTTCGAGCTGAGGATTCTTGATGTACGTCCTGGAAATGGGTAAAATCGTCGTTTGCGTTAGCGTCATCGCCAGGTACAGGCTAGTGGTGTAAGTAAAAAGAGGTAGAAGAGAGAGAAAGAAAATGAGAAGCGCTAAATCTTCGCATGTTCTATACAATTCGTCAACGCCACGCTTCGAGCGAACTCATCATGCCTCTAGCGTTATTAATTGCGGTGAGATAAAACAGGGAAACGCTCGTTGCTCGTCGATTAATCGGAATCGATAATAATCAACGCACGCAGCGTTCTCCGTGGGGCGATTAGGGGTAGGGGAGGAAGCAAATTAATCAAAGAAAACTGAACATTTTTCGGTTAAGCTCTCGATCGGACATTCGCAGGCCCCGATTAACGATTGATAATTGGCAAAGCGAATAAACGCTTTCGTAATTAAGGTCTATTGAGAGAAAGAGAGAAAGAGAGAGAGAGAGAGAGAGAGAGAGAGAGAAAGTTAGAGGGGAGGGTTGCTCATGCTTGACATCGCTAGCAAAAATTGGTACGACATACTTTTCTTCATCGTCAGCTTACCTATCCTATTCACTCAGTACTGGCAGTAGGGACCTTACGCGAGAAAGGTCAAAAGAAAGCAACGATTAGGAGGTGTTCGTTTAACAGATCACCAGATAGAATATCAGACTAGACATATTGTCGAGGAACGAATTCTATGAAAAAAATGACTATTCAACGACAATCCGTCGCGGCACTAGAAATTGTTCATCTATGAAACTAGACAGGTCGTGCTCCATCAAAATTGAAATTTGATAAACGAGGACAGAAATAATGCAATCGTACTCACAGCTCGATGCTTTGGATCGTAGAGGTAGGACACGTGTTGTCTACCTTCACGTGACAGTGCTTATGAGTCTTCATCTGACAATCCCTGCACTCGTAACCCTGCTTGCCCAATCTTCTGGCAAGCGTTCTCTTGCACACTTCGCACACGGTGCCCCTAAAACGATTCATTTTCATACCTCCTCCAATCTCAGGTTTCCGTTCCAATACTTTCTGCCGTTCGACAGTGCTCACCCTGGCATGTGTTTGGCGATGAACGTGTGATCGTTGAATATGTGCAGCTTTGTCCCCTTTTTCCTCCACTTGCTCTTTTGTGCGAGCGAAAGAGGCACGAGATAGTGCCTGCAGAAAAAAAAGGGCAGAACGTAATGGATTTGGTGTTTTTTTTGTTTGTTTTTTTCAAGATTTCGGCATTGACTCACTTCTTGATGCCGTTCTCCACGGTTTCAAGAACGAGAGTAGAAGCCTCGTTGACATACGTCCTCGTGGACGTGCCACTTATGCCGGAAGCTTCGCTCAGACTCGATCTCCTGGACTGCTCTTCTCTTCCTGGTACCGACAAATGTGCTATAAAAACGAACGAAGCCTCAGTTATGGAGCGGACGGTTAGTAGGGCCGGAAAAGCTCGTGTGCCAGGATCGACTACGTCGCATTGCAGGGATGAAGACGAAGCGAGATGCCGACTACTTCTACCGTATCATCTACTTCGAGGGTACACTTACCGACACCCAGTGCCGTGGCGGTAATGCGTGTGTGGGGCACAAGACACAGTGTACAGGTGTGAGTCAATGCCATAGACATTTACGGGGACTGATAGATTGACAGTGGCGATAGATGAACTGAGACTATCGAAGTTTAGGAACGTCGAGGGGCACAATCGCTATCAACTACACATCAAAGTACTTCTACACATTGATCATTAACTTTCTAATCCTTCTAGTCTAACAATAAGTAGGAACGTTCGTTTCTTTACCCATTCTTTGCAAACGGTCATTTCTACGTTTAAGGCGTGATAAAAAGAGACGATCCACGTACCGGATCCAGGATCTCTCGCCCGGTCCGCCGATATGGACCTCGAGTGCGCGTCTTCGTGATTGATATCACCCTCGGGCCCGACCGATCTACTTCTCGTCTTCGATCTGCTCAATCGCTTCTTTATAGTCCCGAAGAAGTCTCGCCGTTTCCTCCTTGTTCTGCCTCTTTCTGCAATGAGGCCCAATGGTTATCGACCGCCCGACAGTCGGCCGAAGGAATTTACGATCGTTCAAGCGGATTTAAGGCGGTCAGGGGTGGACGTGCAAAGTGGTGCGTAGCGAATTCAAAGTAATCTACCTCTGATACCTTCCGAATTCGAAGAATTTGGAGTGCTCTCTGGTCCCGAGGTGGCGCTGGTGTCTTTCCCAGCATGCTGAAAATCAGTTTATCGTGAGTCTAACCGTCGCTAAGGTACGGGTGACGCACTCAGGTCGCTGGCAACGAAATAAATTAGGCATACGTACGCACCTCGGGGGAAATCTCCTGCCAATTGCCGGTCTCGTTTAGAGCAACCTGTCGGGATTAGTAAACATAAACACACGGCACTCAACGTCAGCCAAACGATCCGGTTAATCGAATTATTTTACCGCCGATGGCGCAACGCAACGTGTCGCCCTTTGCATGCTGTCTTTCGGGACGAGGAAGTTTCGCGAGGGAATCTAGTGGGGCTCGTGACATTTTATCGCGGCAAATTTCTCGAGAGTAGTCACTACGCGTTAATAAGGGCGAGGCCACGCGCAGAGGAAGGACGAGCTGCTGGTCTCTTACCTTGACGATCTGTCGCTCGGGCTGCTGGAAAAGAAAGCAAAGGCAACGCCACACGTTATTATCGCAGGACTCGTGTGTCCCTTTTTCGAGTGAGCAACAAGACACGTTAGTTCGGCGTGCATAAACGCCAGCCCCGCGAGTCGATACTCGACGTGCTGGCAAAAATTGGCCTTACCCTTTGCTGGCTGTGCACAATGAGGGTCCCTTTGTTACCGTTAGTCTGTCCACTCCTGTATGGCGAGTCGACCATGTTCCCGTTCGTCAGATAATCTGCAAATACGTTCTGTAGTCGATCGACGCAGTACGTACGATGTTTCGAGAAAGCCTACGGACTCCCCTGGCTTTTTCACGCCAGACGCAATGGTTTTGAAAATCTACTAGCGATTTCGGCCGGGCGTAGGGGGCGAGTCTAGTTGTCAGTCGTGCTCTCATCAAACTAGGGGCTGGGTAATGCTATGTACTCTTTCATGCTAGCTATGAATCCTTCATGTCACGTGCGGGTTCAGGGGTTTGTTACAGCGACGTAAATGCAGAATGCCGAAAACAATCGTTGGGCATATTCTTTCCGCGATCATTTGAACGTGTGCGGGCGGGGGGGGAGTGGAGTTCTAATCGTCTAGGAGATCACACGTCAACGAATGCACTCGCTTTCAGATAATGTATAACGGTAATTACCCGCCGTCGACTGAGCGGTAGAGTCGTACAAGATAAGTGTGCTGTTACCATTGTTGTAGTTTAGACTATTGTTGGTCATTCGTTGATTCGGCGTCGGGGTGTAGCTACGCGTTGGGGAGACCGGTTTTATAGTCTCCTTCACCTTGTACGGCTTGCTCCCGATCTGAGGTACCTCCGCACCTTCGATGAAGAGGAACTGCGGGCGAATGAGTCGGTTAGAGCGAGAGTAGCTGTCTACTCTGGAATTATGATGGAATCGAGTTACCTCCACCGTGAGGGTTCCGGTCACTTCGTCTTCTTCATAGGGACGTGCCTGAAGCGGTATAATCTGCCTCTGACTAGGATTCGCTAGCAGCTCCTCCACTCCAACAATGCCCAGTCCCAGGAATCGTTGACTTTTGTTATAATGGTCATACACCTCCAGCAGCACCTCCGACGTGTTGTGGCTAATGTCGCTGCGAATGAAGATCAGATCGGGTTAAATCGGAGCGTGCACGGGATCCGAGTGCCACGCCTGTGATCGAGAATACACCCCTTGGGATGTCGTCACCACGCAGCTTGGCAACTGTCTCTAATTTCCTCGACGACGCCGCCGCCGAAGACGACGACGACGACGACGATGGACGCGTACTATGGCACGCGGAATCAATACGTCACGCGCCTTCGAAAATAATCGTTCTGTCTTTTTCGCGCCGAATTTTTTCCTATCGCCAGTCCACTGCGTCTCCTCGACACACTGGCTGAGGCGTCTATCGGTAGCTAATCTTAGACGTGAGCTATCGCGAGCTTGCTCTGTCTTCTCGGTTTACTAGAATTAGGCGTCCTGTTATTTGCCAAGTGGGACAGATACTTTTCTGAATGAAGTTTCACGCGTAGAATTAGTCTGACTCCGTACCGCGTGGCATCGTATCGGTTTTTTTTGTTCTTTTTGCCCGAGGATGTTGGGAACTTACAATAAGAATGCTTCGTCCCATACAGGACTGTTGGTGTCCTTCTTGATCGACGTTTGATGCTTTTGGGGTGGCTCGTCTAGTTCTACCACGCAGTAGGGCTCTACAGCGTTCTGTTGACCTCCTAATTCGGCCGCTCTCACCACCTTCACCAACAGCCGTCTGTCGCCTGGCACATACTGCTGATGCGACTGAGCGGAGGGTGTGCTACGAGACTGAAGACGTTGTTGCGGAGGATGTATCATAGAATTCGAGACGTTCTACAAGCGAAGCGTACAAGCGTCAAGACAAGCATGGGCAACGCACCAACATAAATCCGTACAATAATAATAATATTCCCAAAGACCAAATTCGCAGGAAGCTCGCGCAAAACATACGCTGACATACATACATATGTACTGGAAGGCGACATTTTTTTCTTTTTTTTGCGACGTCTAAAGTGCATAGAACATAACAGGTTAATTGCAAAATTTCCCCAGACAAGAAAGCTATGAAGTGAGGAAATAGTGTTGGCTGGAAGCAGAAACAGAACAACTTTTCTACGACGAAGCGTGATCGCGTTAAGATTACGTATCGGATCGTATCACGCCCGCGAAGCCGCACAGTTAATCGTCCACGCCAGTCGTCGCTTAAACGCTCTTTCAACTTGAACCTTATAAATTGGGTCATGACGAGCCGATCAGAAGCTGCTCAATTGGTATGGTACCGTTCAAGGACGTCGCACCTATTCGCAAACGATTCATCCGTGCGTTTTGACGTCGCTCAACCGCGGAACGACAATCGCGATCACGACAGTTCTACGACGCTGATCGAGATCATTTCTCATTCATTTCGTTCTTTTTCATTTATTACACTGATCGGTATGTGAAACTGTCTGTGCCAGTCGAGCGAATAGGTGTCGAACTACTAAACTAGGGTGTGGCGTTGCTTTCAGACGGTATAGCGCTATTAAATCGATAATGCGCCTTTTCATTTCGTGGCTCCGCCGAAAAGAATCGGCTATCGGATGCGCAATAAATTATTGAGCACGGCTGTTGTCCTTTGCGCAAGCGGCAAGTGAAAACCCGTTTTTCGACGCATCGCGCTGCGCGCAGAATCGTTGCTTAACCCATTTGCGGCAGGTGTGCCGAATAAGCCGCATAATCGATTCGTAATTGGATCCGGAGGTAGCCGCGAACAAGAGAACGGCATCGACAACGATCAGCCGAAAGCAGTTAGTCAATTATTATCCCTCCGCATTACCGCGCCCGACCGATTTCGGCCAAGCACTTCGTTAAGCTCACAATGAGTCGCGCGGCTTCGCGACGAATTAACAATGTAAGGCGCAGCGAATGTTCAGAATCTATCGCTAATAATTACAAAGTAAAGGGCACTAAATAGAGTGGTCATTAGAGATGGGATCGAAGTTTGTAATTATTTGATAAATAGCGCATCTCGTTGTTCTTATGTACATAGTAATAGCATGTATCACCAGGCGGAGATTGAACCATTGTTCTGCCTTAATCCGGTCTGTGTTGTGAGACGTACTGTCGCGATTACGTTGGACGAAATAAAGTGACTTATCGAAATAATCGGCTTACCATGCTGTCATAATGCAACGGCAAAGCGAAGCCAGGCTGTGGGGGTGGCTCTCTCCAGAGACGAGGGCATGTTGGGTACTGAGAGAGATTGAGGTGAACGTTGGTACCCCGTAGGGCGCCCACCACGATTTCCGTGACTACTTCCTGTAGGTGGCTTTCATCCAGGTCCTTCTTTATCGTGCCTACCGCCGCCAAGGAAACCTTCACCTGATGCACATTGATAAAAAGAGTCTCATTAAGTTTCTTGTCCAGCCTCATTTCTCGCTGCCTCTTTGTCGAACGATACGAACCTCGGGCCAGCCGTCGCATTTTAAATCGACCAGAAGCTTCTCAGTGATGCAGACGACGTTGAGGCGGGCACGAAAACGATTGACGTTGACACGGTAGTGACTGACTTCAACTTTGTCGCCCTTTTGCCGAAAGGCTTTCAGCTGCAAGGCAGGCGTCGCCTCGCAGTCGCAGGTGACAGTCTGCGAAAGACGGGTGGCAGGATGATCAGCGAGGAATGTTTCGAGAGACAGAGTAGAATACTTGATCAAAGGTACCGTCTCCAGTTGGCGTTTGCCAAGCACCGCGCTTTGTTCGTTCATCACTTACCACGTCGTCCTTCGAGTCGCACTCGCAGAAGATGTTGGACAATGACGGAGGGTGCGTTTCCGGAAGCACGCGGATGAATTCAACGCCGACTCCGTGCTGCAACAATTGGGACGATTCGATTAGATAAGAGCCGTGCAATGGAATTAGGGGTCTGCAGTCTGCACTGCGAGAACGTGCGCACGTGTGTATACAGTTCTTATCGGTGGATGTTTGGCGTGTCAATTTGGGCCAATACAATTATCTAAATTAAGACACGAGCCGAGAACCGAGACTTGAATGGCACGTTGATTCAATAGGGAAAGACGTACGGGATTCGGTGAAACGGAAAGTATGGGTAAGTAGTTAAGAGTAGGGCATTCCGAATACACGAGGCACCGGTTATTTCGGTTGAGTGACGTCACCCCCTGCCGGCAAGGCCGTGGACGATCCATGACGAAATATCTTCTTTTCCACCGGTCCCTCGTGGCGGCACGATGGTCATAACTTATATTTTACCGTGCTTTCCATACACACCGCTGTCACGAGTCCGAGGCGAGTTCCTTTGCACGGACGACGTCAACGAAGCTGTAGATATTGACATAAACGATTGATACGACGCGCCTGGCGTCTGTGGGCTATCGGCCGAAAGATACGTCGATATCTCCGTCGGAGTTAGCAACCTTGTTTTAAGGAGGTCAGAATATCGTGAAGCCCGGGAGGATTTATAGTTTCGGCAGACAATGTTAGATCGGTGGCACGTGAGCGCGGCAAGAGGGTTGAGACCGCGCCAGGGCTCGGAACGGTAATGGTGAAATGGCGTGCCACGAAAAATCGGGAGCATAGTTATCAGCCGTAGCACTCGAGCATTATTTCAAACGAAATGACATCTCGCGACGAAACATAGAGACAGGGGCGGGCGCGATGAGTAAGCGTATAGAGCGAAGCTGGATAGCTGCCCACGATGCTGAGATTACGTTAACGAGCGAGGTTCTCGGTTAGATAATATTGTTTGAAGGAACAGCAGCGAAAGGCAAATATGCGACGTCGAAAACGATCGCTTCCGGGCGTGTGTCCGCAATCCGTCGTCGGCTCTCGGTCGCGCAGCGAGCTCGTCTGGAAATCTCTTCGTCGAAATTCATAGCATCGACCGTGCTGAAAAGTGGGTCACGTGCGCGGCACGAAGGTTGCTAGCCTTAGGTGCATCGTGCGTGTGGCGGGCGGCGAATAAAAATACATCCACGTCCCGCGAAAAGGAGAGAGAACGGCGAGTGGAGCGCGACAGTGAAAGTGATCGGCCTTTCAATTAGCCGATCGGTCGCCAATCGAGGCGGGAAGGTAAATGCCCGTCTAACAGGAAATGCCACTGATTTGCTCAGCGTGATTCGCTCATCTTATTTCGGTCGATCTACTTCTCGCGCAACGTCGGCCTCCGGTGTCAACAGGAAGTCGGGGCGTGCCGATGAGAAACAGCTGTCTTCTTAGCACTGTCACGAGCTAACGCGTTCTTTCGCGCCTGCACGTTAAACGGACGCGTAGGACGGAAGCGTGAAGCAGGTTTGGCGGTTCGAAAGTCCATTTGCATTCAGTATCGCAGCTGTCAATCGGCCATGTTGCGTGGTCATCACTTTCGTTCTCATTAACTCTCGTGAGCCGACGGTCAAGCTAGTTGCGTGTCCTTTGACATTTGCGCGAAATATTCGTTCGTGCCCGTGGTCACTCGGGAGCATCGGGTTGCAACAGATTCTCGCGAAATAATCGACCCCCACTCACTTTCAGCCACCCACGCAACGAGATTCTCGTCTTGCCTTATCTAGCGACGCCAATGCGACGTTGTTGCTCGCCGTGCTCAAGCGTCATCGTACAAGAAAGCCTCTCATTACTGCTAATGGTTAGCTACGCGAACAATCGTGTTCATAAATAGTTGGGTATCTCTGAAGCAACACAGTCTGCGGCATCTTCATCGGGTACAGTCCATCCAACAGGTTGGACTTGAGAGTAATATTAAATCTGTAGTGGCGCCATCTCATCAGCGACTCAACCTCGCTGCCCCTAGCGTCAACGAGCATAAGTGGAAGAAGAAGAAGAAGAAGAATGGAAAGGCTCACCTCATCCACGGAACCGGAAGTAATGTCGTTGAGCGAGGCCACCCAGGTGGCCAAGAGTTCGTTGAGGATGACCAGGTCGGAGTGGAGCCAGACGATGAGTTCGTTGACCCAGCGAACGGCCTCGGCATCGGCGCCGGTGGCCGTCGGCAGGTGAAGAGCCCTCGAGCTCCTAGCCGGGCTGATGAGAGCGCCGGAGGTCTTCCTGGTAAGTCGTTTCCGGACGGGCGGAGTGGGCGGCACGTAGCCGCCTGGCGACGACGACGACGAGGTCGTGGAGGAGAGCACGGCACCGGTTCCACCGGTGGGACCGGTGCCTCCGGAGGCGGCACCTGGGACACTCGAAACACCAACGACACCCACGCCACCAGCAGCACCTACACCACCGGCACCAACACCACCTGTCCCAGCCGAGGACTTGGAGCCCGCCGACGGGCTCGAAGTCTTGGATTTGTCGAAGATGTGCAGCAGCTTGCCGCCCCCGGCAGCGGCACCAGCAACGCCAGCAGCGGCACTCGTCACCACAACACTATCGCCGTGAAAGACATGGCCGTCCTTAACACCACTGCCGCTGCCGAGCTCGTTTAGCACGAAACGATTGTAGACGTACTTCCCGACACAGAGCACCGCGAGGCCGAAGAGCATCCAGCCGAATATCAGCATCGAGAGTGTATCCATGGTCGTGTCACCAGCCGAGTCAAAACTGCATATCAGATCGTCCACCCGCTCGGCCAAGTCGGCCATATTGCCCCATCGTTCTGCCAACCAAGTCCAATTGGATTCCAAAAACATTCTTTTCTATTTTCACCCGCGAGCGGGCAGCGCCCCACCACGACCCACCTCCTCCGCTGTTCCCGCCGCAGTTCCCGCTGCCGTGCCTCCTGCCGTTCCTCCTGCCGACGCCGCCGTCGACGGCACCACCAGCACGCCCGCTGGTCCCGTTGCTACCACCTTCCACCAGCACCACCAGTAGCGCGCTATCTCCGGGCTATTAATACCGAACGCACATACCCTGGGTGGCCCGCACAGCGGACTACGGTGCTGATTCGGACCCGGACCCGGACCCGGACCACGACGATCGGCGAGCCCAATCTTTGCCGCACGCTCGACAAGCCCTCTTTGCACGACCACGTACGGCAGATCCTTCCTATACGCGAGACGGCACGATTTCTTCTCGTAACAGCCACGAGTCTGCCTCTGCCGTCATCTCGGTCCGCGCTCCTCTTCTACCGCGTGCCTCAAGCCACGTTGACAGTGGGAGCGCGTAACTCTGCAACAAAGAATACGCGCGCACTGCGACGGATTCTTATCTGTCGCCAATGGATATTCGGCGGGTGGCAAAGTAGCGTGTGCTCGAGGCGTACGATAATGCGCTCATGGATAAGGTCAGTTACGTGATATGCTTGTCGCACAGTGTACATCCGTTCACGGCAAGTCCGCAAACTTACGTAAGGATTCAAAGTTTGCACGCGATGCGTCGCGTACCGTGCGCTACGATGACATTCGACAGAACTTCCCGTTCGATCTGCGCCGCACGAATGGTCAAAGATTTGCGATTTGAAAGAAAAGAATACGCTCGAATACCACCTGACGCAAGAGCCTCGGTCGAGGTGTTAATGAGACGTGGCAGCGCGTCAATTACACGCCGCTCGACCATCGACGGGTGTTCGCGCTATCGCCTCTCGTTATCATTGTCCCTTGACTTACCGGCTGTATATCTTCGATAGCCGATGACTCAGCGTCGAGGACAGTCAGTTGAGTGAGAGGTCCGCTGGCTTAGGCCTCGTCAGCCAGACTTTTACTTTGCTCGGCGCACGTGGAACGCGGCTCGGCCAATCTCGATTTTTCGGTCACTGTCCGAGCGGTTGTGGCTCGGACTTTATCCAGCTATCTCTCATTATCCGGCACTTTCCTGCACCGGCACCGTACGGGCCGCGTCAAACGTCGCGTTACACGGCTCCCACGTCACGTTTCGAGCCTCGAATAAGCTACGGCGTTGACATAACGCTCGTGTCGTTGATCCCGCCTGCATACAAAGTGATCTTGTCTTCTCTCGAGAACCGTCCGCGTTTCCTTCCCGTTTAAGACGTCACCGATGTCCCGAGGCGAATTAGAATCCTTGACATTACGTATCTGAAAGAGGTGAACTTAATTACGCACGTCTCGAGATTGGTGCGTTCTGGCACTGAGAGGAGCGGGAGAAGCAGTCTTATCATTCCTCTCATCATCAGAGTTTCGGAGAAATTCCGCGACGCCAGTATTCTGACGGTCATTGGCTCCTTTTTATCCGAGAGTCGATAGCAGTAGTCATCGTTAGACTCTGACCCACGATACGACGCGACGGCCGCAACCATGTTTCTCTCTATCTCTGCACATTTCAACGGCTCGCTACATGCCAAAGTCGGCCTCGCGACGATGACGCCTCACTTTGCGAAAATAGTACGTCATCGGTATTCTCGTAGCGTGAGTACGAACGAGTGTTTCTCGCGCTCGAGGAATGAGTGTTATCGATCAGTGCGCGACGCCGGCGGGGGACACGTTTTAACGATGTTCAAAACAGTCGCAGCGTTCGCAGATGCTTCCCTCGTCTATGATAAAGCATTTTCGAACAGTCGAGACGGAACACTTGTGCGCCGACGAGTACACATACATCTCGACCCCTTTCCGATCGGTCCGGAATCGATGTTACATCCATCTTTCTCAAGCCCACCGTTGCGCTGTGTGGGTATTACGATAGTTTGCGTAATACGAATCCCACGCGTGGTAGAGTTTATCGGACAATGGGAAATGTGCGTGGAAGACGAGTCTCGAATGATTACGCTTAAAGAAACCGGCACCCCATCGAATCTGGATCGAAACGCTCGAGGGGGTACATATGCGCACGCCCGTTGCCAGACGCACGATAGACGAGTCTGACTGTCGCCGATCGTGACCGGAGCAGTGTTGCAGGGTCATTAATGGAGGTGGCCTCGCGTCAATCTTCGTCCGTGCCACTCGGAGCAGCGACCTTATCGGCACGGGCTAGTGTAACGAGATCTTCGGCGGGTCATGTTACAATTAACAACTTCAAACGGCCCGACCGGATCGAGTTTCGCAACTGCGGACGCTCGGATTTTCGCGGGCATATTGCGTTCGAACGTCGAATAGCAGGTCCCGCGGAGGTACAGTATTTTCGAATGCTAGAAAGCAACGAAGATCTACCGTTAATATGCTAGATGCCGTCTTCCTTTCGTTCGCAAAAAAGGAGAGAGTGCTTCGTGCTGGGATTCTCAATTAACCAACTTGTCGACAGCCAGCCAAGCCCGTTCGTCACTTCAGGACCGTCCTTCCGGGCCGTGGAAAGAGACCTACTCTTCTCGCTTTCTTTCTATCGAGAGTTCAGTATCTGTCGAGAAGTTCGCATCGAGGAGAGGCCGTCGATCGTACTTGAATTATCGATTAATGCGGCAAAGGCGGTGTACTCTACGCGAAGGGGAAGACCTCGTACTTTGAAACCGCCTGTGCCAGGTCACCGGTTCTCTGTTACTTTAGTGGTGATAGGAAAACAGTACTGTGTTATCCGTCACTTTAGCATTCAAATGAGCAGCGTGCCAGACTTCTGTCGCACTCATCAGCTCTCAACATCTTAATATTATAATGACACGCACGATGACAGCTTCTTCGATAGCAATACGATTCCAAGGCGAGATTTTCGCGTATGATCAACTTCCGTTTCGAGACTCCGAGTCTAAGGACACGTGCTTGTCGCCATCGTAGATTCAGGAAGTAGGTCGTCCGTGTTCGAAATGTGACAGGTCTCGAGGGAACGTCTTCGAGGGAATCGTAAATGATCGCATGTTTATCAGGTTAGATGATCTATATCTGACTCAACGGCGGCCAGCACAGAACGGAACATGACTCGTTTCACATGCATTCGATCCGATAATGGCAATCGTAACGCATCCTCAATATCTGACCCTGGGATGCGATATCGCGCAGAACAGCGCCTAATAACTTTCGGGCGAGGGCAAAAATCCGCAGCACTGTATTTTTACGGGGAACCATCAAGTCACGCGAGGCCACCACTATAATCCTCCCAGCACAAGCATCGGATCACGAACGGCGGTTGGCGCTGAACACACCAATTATGCGTTCTCCATCCGGAGCCGGTAGGCATTTGACCGAGACGTCCAGAGTTCAATCGATGAAGCTAAAGTCTCGTGCACTGTAAGCTCACGTAACCTGCGACAATGAGGAGGACCAACTAAACGAACAGACGAAACAGTCCAGCTGACAGACACCAACGGAAACGATTCCGATGTCACACGACATGTAAGCTAGTTCGGAACTGTGACAGATTTGTGCAAAATACTTGACGGTACATGAGAGCAATATGAAGAACCGGATATCGCGAAGGATGGACGAGCGACGAGCCAGCAACGCGTGCCTACCTGGATCGTGTCGGAATGCACAAACGATCGCGATGAACGATGCGGCACGGCAGTCCGCGGCGGTCTGACTTTCGATTAATGTGCCAAACGAGCAGAGCAGTCGCCAGTCGCCACGCCGTCGGCGTCGACGGAGCGGCATCTCCCGTCCCTCCCCTCTCTCGCTCCCTCTACTTTGCCTCCGACTTTGCCGCTCAACCCATCCCTCCGTTCGCTCCCTGTCGACGCCCCCGCACCACATTCTCCAGCTTGCAGCAGCTTCCCCCCCCACCCTCTACCGCCGGCAAAACTCCCCTATTGCCGTCGAGTCCGCAACGTTGCTTTGTCACGGCCTTTGTGTGTCGACGATAAAATCACCACTGGATTCGATGGATATTGGCCACCACTGTGTTTGTCTCGTGGAGGCCTTAAGGAGAGTGACAATCCCTTACGTTCTCCACCCTCGCGCTCATTCAATTTGTAGGAAACGACTCCTGGGGCGCCATATTCGGCCTGCAGAAAGCTCGGTAGTAAACAGAGTACTTTTTTGAAATTCAGTCTCTACCCAAGTATAACGGCGGACTTAAGCTCACGGTACAGGCACCGCTACACTGGTCTCCCCTCCATGCTTTCCAAAGCCCCTCTACATCCAGCGAACTTCCACCTCCAGCGAGCTCTCTGCAGCGCTTGCAGCAGCTCCTTAATCGCTGCGGCTCCCTTCGCGTTCCCCTCCATTTTCCGACCCGCCCCCACCCGTCAAAAGCACGCGCGTGTGCCGGCTCCTTTGAGGCCCTCGCACGCACACCGAGAGGGCTGCCTACTTCCGGGAGGATCGCCGCGTCCTCTCGAAACTTTCAGCGCACCTCTCACCTCTCTATCTCTCTCGCGATCCTCCGACGTAACATTCTCACGTAGCCAGCGAGGGTTGCAGTCGTCGGAAGGGTCGAGTACGGCTCCCTTGCACAAGGCAACGTGGTTCCGTCTTATCATGACGCCTGTCGCGATTTATCGAGCCACCCGAACCCGAAGTATATACCAATCTATTTCCGCAATACTCACTCGTCGTGCAGCGGGCCTTAACCTGGCGCCATCGTCGACGACTACTGGCCGCCGACTCGTGCACACGTGGGTCGTGTCGTCTCGTGCCGGGCACACATAGGGACGAGGGCGCGTGCTACGCTCTCGACTGCCGCGGTCTGATATCGATCCGATCCGCGCCCAGCGAGCGCGAGCAACGGGTCCCGTCGCTGACCCGTGCGAATTATTATCCGCGTGCCGGTTGCTTGTCTCGAGTGAAAGGTCACATGTTAATGCGAAGCCGCCGGCGCCGGCGGCCGACAATTGGTCCGTCGACCGTAAAGAACCGACTGATTTTATGGGTGGAAGGGAAGCTCGCCCAGTGGGCCACGACTGGGCCACGTCGAAACAGGCTTTTTCGTGGTCCGCTTAAATGGCTGCTCGGAGCAGTTATATAGGCTGGATCCCGGTTGCGAGCAACCTCGCGTTTATTAGGTTGAATTTAAGTAATGGCAGCAGTGCTCGAGGCCCCTGTACTCGGACCTACAGCCAGAAGGGTGTGCGGCAGGAAGTTTAAGTCAAAAGGGTGGAACGACGGATGGGAGTGTGGAGGGTCGAAATGTATTAATGCTACGAAGGGGCAGCCCGAGAAACTATCTTCCATCTCGAGGCCGCGTGCCGTCGCGTTCATCGCGAAGGGGAATCGAAATGCTTGTATGAGCGGCCCAAGGAACCCCGCAGGATTGCACGCCTTGTAGGCCGCGATAGACTTAAGTGGATAAACGTGAGAGTTGAAATATATCTACTCGCAACTTGAGAAAAAGTGCGTAAGGTGGGCGGGTTGAAATGTCATGAGTTTGATTGTCGTGACCTGCGTGGTAGACCATTATACGGGGCAGTAATTTATTCAGCTGTAAGTAGAGAAAGTTAGTAAAGTTCTGATATGGTACCGGGTACGCAGACTGTAGTATACAGCTGAAAAGGAGAACCTGTGGAAGCGCATGTGTATGACGTCATTCACTTTGCTCCTCTACGATTGGCCAGGTGACACGGTTTCCGGGTCAATTCCGTGCAGAGTTCATGACGTCAGCGGATCCTGCGCGATATAAAATCTACTCCTTGTATCACGAATCCTCGACACGATCATGACGTCATGGGGCGCGATAAACCCGACGAACGATGACAAATACACACACTTTGTGCAATGGAACAAAGTCATATCGATGGTCATGCATCGCTTATGCCGGTAGCTACGCGGCATGCAACATTCAATGTCATAATCGTTAAAAAATCTATTCAAATGTGTACAGAGAATTACGGCGAGGATAACATGGCATTGCATGGAAATTACGTTGGAATTGATAAGACGATAGCGTTGCACTTTAGCGTCCGCGGCGGAAGGTGGGGATAGGGGAGAAAAAAGCTTTACTAGGCGCGGTGGCCGGTGCTTATCAAGCGTTACTTCCTCACAGTCCGCAGTCACGATTGAGCGACTTTGAAATTGGCGAATAAAAGTCCTCCGGATGACGAAGTTCTATAAATAATGCGGACGTTGCGTATCGCTGGACGCGAGCGCAGAGATCGCGACGTCATCAGCGTCGACTAACCGTACGCGAACTCATAGTCGCGTCTCCGTTCACCAAAGCGGCAAGAAATTGCTGGGAACCGAGATCCCACGCGCATAATAGAAGAAGCGCGAAGGACGGGCTAATTGTCGATTAAACTGCCACACGTACAGCGTATACTTTTTATTGTTTTGTCATTCATTTACATACAAATATTTTCAAGATACGTCTTAAGAAACGAAGTAGTCGCCATATCATCCGGTGCTCGCTCAATGCACTCCATCCTCTCTAGCACAGCTAAACTCGTTTGATACAAATGTCTCGCTCCCATCTTTCAAATCGCTTAAAACGCTACCCGAAATACGCTCTCAACTTGGCTTTGTCGAGCCCCCGCCATTTATCCTGGAAAGGAGGCGCATTATCCTCTTACAAAAACGAACGTGTCTTAACACCTTTAATACCTGTCAACGCACGCATCAACAACGGGCAGCAGAGTATTTTTCGTGATCGAAAGTATACACATTTCGTGAATTGGGTAGGCTAGGACGCTTTAGGCAAATTAGGGGAGTGTGGAAGGGCGGGGGTGGGGCGGGAATGGGTGTAGGTGGGAATTTAAGATGGGCAGGTCGTAGGGTGGGACGTGTTCGTTGCGGGCAAAATACGTAAACGGATCGTCGGGGTATATAATCGCACTTCCTGCTTCAATCCTCCCTCGATCGTTTGCTTTCCTCTACGTAGGCGAGTCTGACAACTTTTAACAATGCACCGAATGCATACGCACGGCATTTTTCGGCGAGGAAAAAAATGATAGTCGCTCGTTCAACGGCAAGTGAGTCCCAGCGTGCGTCGAAGGGACCCCACGCGGGTCCGAATCGCTACGGATGAAATTTGGCAGTCGACGGCTCTGAACTGTGCGTGTCATAGGAATCGTTATTAAATGCAGGTTGCAGCGATTTCGTTCCACCCGCACGCTGGAAACGCATCGGTCGACGGAGGACGGCGAGTATCGTCCGAAATATCGCCGGCAAAGTCGGCAAGGATCCTCCGAGCGCATCCTTGTCGAACGACCCTCGCCTCTGGTCTATCGATTAGCGCTTAACAAGATTTATTTCATAACCATGTACATAAAGATTCCGTGCTTGCTCGACCCCCCCCCCCCCCCCCCCTTAATCGTAAACCTTAATACGAACATCTTTTTTTTTCTTTTCTGGAACACTACACGCGCGATCGGTGACAAAAACCTTTCTCGGACGTCCGGGTATTGTCTGGTGAGTAAAACGTTCGGCTTGGACGGTGTCTGACCGCGAACGGCGGTCCCTACTGCGGAGACGACCGATCAATCTCTTCTCTGCGGTCCTCACCTCTGAGGCGAATCCAGGCACAGTCTCTCGTTAGAATGTTTCTTTGCCCTCAAAGTGTCTCGCTATCGACACAGATCATAGAAGGCAGCTGTATTTTCGAGGAAAAAAGGAGTGAAAAAAAGAGAAGAAAAAAGACTAAGAGCCGGTCGGACAATATTCAGGCCGAACGTTGTACGTTTATACGTTGGCGATCGAACGCTAAGATTCGCGATTGCAAATGAGGTGTGCTCGTGACTTAATTCCGAATGCAGAGTCGGCTGTATGAAGCGTGCTGCGACGTGAGAAGGGCCTTCGCGCGAAACGAAGGCAGCGTACATACTTAGAAGTTGTACTTTTTAGTGCGGCGGAACGATAGTGAAGTGTTGAGAGGCGCGACGATAATGAAGTTTTTCCAGCTCCCGTCACCGTTCGTGAGCGTGCAGAAAGCGTCGGAGTGTTTAATCGTTTATATATTTCATTGGTAGCACAGTAATTACAATACACAGTGTTTATAATGGCCTTGGTTACTACACCTCTCTAGCGTTGATTCGTCAAAGTCCGCAAAATGCAGTGTGCACTTTCTCGTCATTCTGCTTTCTTTCTCTCTCTCTCTCTCTTTCTCACATTCTTTCTTTCATTCTCTCTCTCTCTCCCGTTCGTTTCTTAAATAATTATTAATTACAACAAACACTCTTAATACTCGCGTTAGGACTACCATATTAAAATTATAGTTCTATCGTGTATAAATGCGTCTAATACTAAATGTTCCTGCTCTCCCGCGTTTTCGTTCTCGCGGCATCTCTCATGCTAATCGCTCGACTGTCGTCGGATCCTAGGAGGAAAGCCAACGATCGTATCTCGATGCATGGGAATGCCGGCGGAAATCGTTGTCTAGCAACTCTTGTCGCTTACTCTCGAGACAGGAGACGAAAAATAAGCGATCGAAGCACGATCGTTCTCGGCGCGTCTCAAAGTAAAAGACGAAAGAACGTCCGCTAAGAAAAATGTGTACATACGAAGCGTGCACGTCTGTCGTTCTTCTTTACAAAACCTTCTTTGTCTCTGCTACGTCCTATTATCCTTATATCTATTTAATAATGCGTTCATCGAGTAAAGTTGAGCACTATCCGAAAATTATTCGTAAAGGCATCAAGGAACCATCCCTCTCCTTCCTCCGACTCAACGATCGTAATATGTAGTCCTTTATACAATGTCTGCATTCAGTACCGACCGTGTCTCTTTAGTCCCTGTTAGATCTTTTCTTGTCCAGTTGTACTGTGATCCTTGTAGGAGTAACCGAACACGGTGGTTAAGATGAGTGTGAGTGTCGGTGATCGATCTTACGTATGTTTGCATAGTGGGTGGTCCAACATGAGCGAGCAGCTGTGTTTAGGACAATGGGATGGGTCAGTAGAGAGAACGGGAGAGAGAGAAAGAACGAGCGAACGAGAGAGAGAGAGAGAGAGAAAAGCAGTCCATTAATAATGAACCCAAAACGCAAAAGTAACACGGATTTAACTAAGCCACGTGCATTAAAATAGTTTACACGTATTTGTGAGAGAGTAACACTATTGAGAGATCGTAGACCATTGAAGGAACATCCTCACTAAAACGTCTGCCCTATGATGATGGAAAATCGTCTATACTGGAGGTGCAGGTCTCTGCACAAAATTCATCCGCGAACTTGCGTTACAGTGCGCGCGAACATTGTGAATTTCATATAAATTCTATATCATATCTTCTATAGTGTGCAGACCCGGCATTCACGATGTCCGCGTAGACTGGTGAGGCACGCCGCTAAGATTGAGGAATTTTGTAGTGGGACTGGCACCGTTCTAGTCGAACATTCAACGATGCGGGACACGTTTCCTCGAGGCAGGCTTCGAGCGGAAATGAAAGAGTGTTGGTCAACCAAGGTCGCGATAGGGAGGAAGCGAGTTGAAGTGATGAAGATAAATGCTCGAGACTCTGCCCTCGCCGTCTCGGCATACGTCCTAAAGATCCTAAAGCGATTCCAGCGTTCGCTCAAAATGCATTTCAAGTGCTTCTCGCGCGAGAAGGTAAAAAATAAATATATATTATACTGGAAGATCGATACGAGAGAATTTATATTTACAAGGAAGAGGAGGCGTTGTATAAAATACACGCTAAAGAAGGGAAACGCGGGTAATCGAATATGAAAGTTATACAAAAATGACGTGTTGTGCGTGTGTCACGTGTGCCTGCGTGATAGTTTGTGTGTGTGTATAAATGTTGCATGTGCGCATATGGCTTGTGCGAGTACGCCGCAGCATGCATAAATAGGTAACGAAGAAAATGTGTAAAAAAGAACATAGTCGCCTTAAACGTACCGAATTTGATCGTCGGCGCCTAACCGCCGGTAAGCGAGTATAAAATTAAGACCCGAGAAGTAAAGAGCTTTGCACGTACGCTTAGTACCAAATAGATCTCCTTTCGCATTCCCAATCCGCGTGACGACTAGACCGTTACCACGAGATGACATCACCTTAATCCTTACGATTATGCATATATAGTAATGAATAATTTTGATAGGTCGATAAGCGCGCGCAAAGCTTCTCGGAAAGGTCGCTTTGAAGTGAATCAGCCTTTAAAGAGAACGACTTACGCGTCGACAAAAGACACCGATAAGAATCGTCTCTAGATATATCGTACCGAAATACCGAGACGATTAAATGCGAACGTCAGGATTTGTTCGTTAAAAACCTTTTGCCCCATTGGGTGTGTCTCGTCCGTCAAAGGACGTACGTACGCGATTACGTATCAGGACGAGAGTTGGAGTCAATGTGTTCCGAGCAAAGCATAAGGCAACATCGCAAGCAAGTGGAAAAATGGTCGGACGAGTCCTTTAAGCGAGTGTGCGTGAACAAGGTGCATGTGTCACATAGACTCGAGAGCGTACAAAAGTGGTGAATTTAACTTTCACTCGAATTAAATATGTTTCGAAAGGTGACACATTCGGTTTATTGGAAAATAACATTACAAAAATGTTAAGTTTATTCGATAAAAAAGGGGAAACGCCGGCTGTGCTCGCCTCGGCGATTGTATGAGCCTTGCGATGCGCTGTAAACTGCATGCGTTAAACGGTTCTTCGAGTATGTCGGGAAATATATATATATAAGTATATATATATATATTTGAAGGTCGATAAATCCGTATCGATCGATGACACAAAATTTACACATTAGCGGCACGCGATACTTCCGCACGACAGAACGGTTCTCTGCATATAACGTAATAGTTCTTCCTTAACTATTTTGTAAGCATACGTTCGTGCTGCTCTTGCGTGCTACATTTAAACAGAGAATTTGATTGTCCAAAGTCGTGGCAGTCTCGCCGGAATTTATCGAAGCACTGATCGATCGACTTTTCCGTCGTCGACCCTTCGTACAACCGGTTTTGTGCAGTTCTCGAAATAATGCGGCGGCTTACTTGGAATGTATGTCCGTGATATGTACACGTGTCACAGTCTGATCGAAATTGGGGTAAAGCTAAAACGACACAAGCAGTCCGCGGACGACATAAAGCAGTCGATAAAAAAAAGAGAGATCGTTTTCGTTACATCGAGGATAATTTCAAAAAGGTTCGTCGGTGTTACAGTCGTTTACGTTAAAACAACGCGTCTAGTGAGCGGACCAAAGATAAGTCATGCCACGACATTGGCGAATAAATTCTGTACAGACATCTTGGTGGCGATGCCGTTGCTATACGAATGTTTCAGCGTACAAGAAAGGTTTTAAAAACCCTGCCTGACCATATGCGATGAAAAATATATGATACGCAGTTCCCACGCGTTGCATCAATCCCAGCTTCCATCGTGTCGGCACTCACATTTTGGTCTCGTACAAAATTTCGACACGAATGTCCAATGAATAAACAGTACCCATCAGGACAATGGGCACATCTACGTGCAGATAAAGCCCGCGCATTCTTTGTTACGTTTGTCGTATACAGTCGCCGCGGTTGTCCTTTTCAAATGTCGCTTTAATACTGATACATCTCATTGTGCGCACGTTCGATATCGCAACATGTGTCTACGCGTGGGTTCCCCTGTGCGTTTCAAGTTCGAAATCTTTTGTCTCCCCAACTTGGGGATGGCGAAGCTCGATCGATGCAACGTCAGGTTACGGTTACCATTTATACAACAGGTAACGAAGGGGTACGGTCACTTAAAGTACTAAGCTAGATTAACGTACTTACACACAAATGTCTGATATACATGGATATAACTACACTGCATTCTCGCAAATATGTAATAAAAACCTGTATGTGGGTGTCGATGATGCTTCGGTTGAGCTATCTAGTCAAATCTCTCTCTTTTTTCTTTCGTTTTCGGCTCTGGTCCTCTCATTCTTTACCTTCTACTGAGTTCTATTCTCACCGCTGCAAATTAAAATACGATGTTAATACTCGTAACAATGGTAAAAGACGACATCCGCAAGGTTACGTATAAACGTACCGTCCACAATCTCCTGCTTCATCTTCTGAAACTCCTTGCGCACTTCTTTGATGATCTCAGCCTTGAAAGCCTCCATCTCTTGCGCGGTGAGCGACGAACCATCGTTCACCCCATTAACTTTAAGAAGCGTATCTTCCGAAGCGGAGCCGAACCTTTTGCGAACGGACTTGGGCGATTCGGCGCCGTTGGAGAACTTGTTGTTCGACGAGTTCTTATCCCATGACTTTTTGTCTGGCGAACTTTCCGGCTCCTGCGGGTGCAGTAACGTGACATAAGCAACATTTCTCGAGTACAGTCTGCGTCTTCGAAGAGAGAGAAATACAAACCGGTGGCTGCTCTGGTTGCTTCTTTTCGACCGCAGCGCGCCGACGTGCCAAAGTTTTAGCCATCTCGTCCATCATGGAAGCCATACCACCACCCCCGCCTCTGCCTAGTGTGCCGTAATTGCCACCGCCTCCACCGCTTCCGCTACTGCTCGTGCTCGAGCCGCTATTTTCGACTGGCTGTGCCTGTTGCTGAAGAAACAAACGTTAGTTCGGCGGTGTCGATAAAAAACGCAGCTGACGACAATAAACGTTTCATCAACCGACCTGCTTCTTCTTGAGACGGGCTGCCTGCAGCGCAGCTGCAAGCGAGTTCGTGTCCGGCGGCGGATCGTTACATGGGACGGCCGCATTGTTGCTGGAGCCGTTGCTGGCGGTGGAGAGGTTTGCGGGCGAATTTGCGCCTCCGACATTAAGGCTGTTAGCATTTGGTGCGGGCGGGGGTGGAGGTGGAGGTGGAGCGGCGGGACCAGCGAGTGGAACCATGGGAGGGGGCGGTGGACCCCCGCTGCTAACGGGAGCATAAGGGTTAGCGTTAACGGCGTGATGCGGGCCGGTGGTGTACTGATTGACCGAATTCGCTGGCGTCCCATAAGGATTCGTGGTAGCCGGCGCGGCGGTGGCCTGGACCTGGCCCGTGTATTGTGCCTGCGCCTGAGACGCCATGCCGTATTGGCTCTGAGCGCCGCCGGGCTGCTGCTGCTGAGCCGCAACCGCGTACTGACTGACCGTATTGAGTGCAGCCGCGGCTGCTGAGGTAGGACCGCCGCCGGTCGCGTACTGACCGATCGAATTGCTACTTCCGTACTGGCTACCGCTACCTCCTCCTCCTCCACCACCACCACCACCACCACCGCCACCGCCGCCGCCGCCGCCGCCGACACCGACACCGTTATTCCCTGTGGCGTACTGACTACCGGTCTGCCCTATCGAAGGTGTCGCCTGCCCTACCACCTGCTGACCGGCGGTCGAATAGGCGCTACCACCACTCCCGGATACCACCACGCTACTACCGTAAAAGCTGTTTTGACTATTCGCGGAATATTGGTTAGGGCTCTGACCGACGACGGCGGGGCTGGTGTACTGATTACTGTTTGGCGCGGCACCGTACTGGCCAGCCTGATTGGTACCGTAGATGGATTGGGATTGCGACTGATTCGGGATGCTGGATTGGGACGATGGCGATTGTGCGTACTGGTTCATCATCATCGGGGGCGGCGGCACGGGTGCGTTGAAGTTCATCATCGCGGGTGGACACGGCGGTGCCGTAGGTACGTTCGGGGGTTGAGGTGGTGGTATGGGCGGGCCACCTCCGCCGACAGGCATTTGAGGTGCGTTCGGTGGCACGACCATCGAGCCAACAACACCCTGTATCGTCTGCATTGCTGACTGTTGCTGCGGTTGCGGTGCAGGCGGTGCCGAAGACGTTCGATGATGACCAGATTGTTGCTGCTGCTGCTGCTGTTGTTGCTGCTGTTGAGTCATCGGCGGACAGCTCGGGGAGATGGCGTTCGGACTGTTAGTGGCTGTGAAAGATGGAAGCGTTTATTTCCTCATTCCTCAATGTCATGAAATTCTTACATTCGGTATAAGCACCCGGTTGGTTACCTTGGCTTTGTTGCGACATTCTTCGTTCCTGTATAATTGCGACGTCTTCCCTCGTCATGGTTCTGTGCAGAAAGGCAGAGCGATTAGTCAGAGTCGTATGAAAGACCTACTGTGCAATGTACGTACGGTTAGTGCAAAGCGTATTGTAGCCAGCCCGACTAGACTAA
The DNA here is from genome assembly GCA_963942575.1 of Priocnemis perturbator. Classification (NCBI taxonomy): domain Eukaryota; kingdom Metazoa; phylum Arthropoda; class Insecta; order Hymenoptera; family Pompilidae; genus Priocnemis; species Priocnemis perturbator. Next base: position 8,853,592 of record OZ012652.1, read on the forward strand.
TTGTAACAAGTGGAAAAATGTTATACCTCTAACGGTCAGCTACCTATAGAAAATGATAGCGCTGAAGGGTTTGCATTAACCACCTTAGCGTCGAATGATTAGCTGTGTCTGGAAACGCCTCTAAGATATCTCTGTAGCCGCATGAATCTATATCGTATCAGTCGTAGAGAATAGGGGATACCTTTAAGCAAAAGCAGGGCATGCCGTTTCTCTTTGGCAACCGTAGGGTGAAAAGAAATAACTGAAGCACACGCGGAAAACAATCCTAAAACGCGATGGTCTAAGGACTAAACTCTCTGGTCGAGAAGTAACAACGAGACTAGCACAAAAGTAAATAGTTGTTGGTAACCTATGGGCGATACTTACCCCTGTTCGCAGTCGGGGCTACCGCTAAGGTGGTTAAACATCAACACCAAGTTACATCAGAAGAACGTATAAAGGGTCGTCTTGTTGTAAATTAAAGTCTAAGCTTTTTCCTACATGTAACAATGCATTATTTGCAAGAGCCGTCGTTAATAGCGTTACTTTCTTCCCGCCGTAACTACGGGGATAAGTTTTAGTCACGACGCGCGGGTGTAAGTGAGAAAAAAAGGTGGACAGGGAGACGGGTGAATGAGTAAACACAGCTGAGAATCCCAGTAGCGCGCGTAATCTTATCCCTTCGTACGCCGAAGCCACGGTAAACGAAGCCTCGACGAGCGCGCTCATTTGAGATACGCTTTCTTCGTTATCTCGGCTCCGCGTCGTTTCACACGCTCGACGGTGTATCGGCCAACTCCGAACGGTCACACAAGGTAGTCTTGGAATCGAACTACGCGTCGTCTTCTACGCCCAACCCGTGTGCTTTTTCTTTATCGTACCCTCCATCGTCACTCCAACTGGCGTAGGCTATAGATAATCGGAGACGACCGTACTTCAGGTTTCCCGGCATAAATCGAGAAGCGCGGCGAAAGACAGCTCGCGAAAAGTTGAAAGGGAGCAATGTCAGGGCAACGAGCCCGCCGCATTTCGTGATTTTCGAGTTATTTCGGTCGGTGGGGTGTGACAGCCGGCGTGGATCCGCTCCGAACTTATTTCGGACGACACGTGAACGCTCTTTTCGTCCCTGTGCGCCATCTCTCCCGCTCTCATCGTCCGAATTTTACGCAGACGTCGCCCTGAAAGAGCGTCCCGGAGACGAATTAACGAGGCTTCTGCCGATCGAAGGTTTACGCGACGGGAGAGGAAAAAAGGTCTGCGAGACGGCAGAGGCAAAGCGGCGACAGGCCCCGTAGTAATCCTCTTCGAGTTATCGTAAGCGACGTAAGGAGAGGCTCCCCTCGTAAACGTCCTCCTTGTTCGAAGAAGTTCCTGCGGTCGATTAGTTCGTCGCGAGTTTACGTTGCGAGCGGATAGATGAGATTTCACGAGCCAAAGTCAAAGAAGGAGGGTCCTGAGCGAGAAAGAGAGAGAGAGAGAGAGAGACAGCAAAGGATTAGCGCAGAGAGCCGTCGGTGCGGTAATTAAATGAACTGGTTAAGAGAGTAGGACGTGTAGGCGCGGAGAGTGAACGATTAAGGGAAATTGAAGACCGGTTAATGATCGAGACGAGGGCGAGAGCAGCGTCGTGTTTGTTACGAGGAGGTTTGATTTGTAAAAGCCGCAGAATCACCTCGTGTGCGCCTCCGCCGGTGAGCCACGCGAACAGCCCACCTGAATGACGGTGGTGGCGGCGGCGACGGTGCTACTAACCGATGGATGATGACTTAACGTCGGGGTCGGGGGCCCAACGGAGAGGCCCGCCTGACCCCCGCCAGGAAGATGACCCAGGGACAACGAGACCCGCGTACTATGACCTTGACTGAAACTTGTACAGGTGAATCAAGCTGGTTCTGTCCCTCTGACGGAGAGGACAGGAAAAGAGAGGGGTACGTGCGTATGAGCGGGAGGTGAGAGACATAATGGAAGGTTGAGCCGCGACCTAATGTTGCGCATCTGCCACTCGTCGGGAGGAGAAAAATTCAACAATCCGACGTCACCGAGCCCTTGGGTGTATCGTGAGCGTCGATGAGATTAAATTTTGAGGATGTGGGTCGAGTCTCTGGTGCGAGAACGTGAGAGTTTGTCGACGACCCGATATTAGGAGGTAAGTGAAAACTCGAGTACCAACCTGTATCCCATATCCTCGTCGTATTGGGTGACCGTTTGCTGTTGCTGCTGCTGCTGCTGCTGTGTTTGTTGCTGTTGCGGTTGCTGCTGCTGCTGCTGCTGCGGCTGTTGCTGTTGATAGACAGGTTGCTGCTGAGTGGTCGGCGCAACTGCCGGGCCCAGACTTCTTGATATGTTGTTTCCGTTGCTCAGCACCTACGCGGCCGGAGCGAGGGAAACAATTAGTACGCAATTACGGATGGCACACGCAATTAAAAGATCGCCGGCTCTCGAGGTCACGAACGCTAATAATTCCAATTGCCGGGACATCTCGCCAGCCCCCGTGCCTTCTGCCGAAAAAGAAACTGCGACGCGGGTTTCGCAGACGATCAGAAATCAGACGAGTTCCGCGGAGCCGCGCTCCTTGTTAGAAAGTTTTTCACTCCGCGAGTCAATGTCTGATTGTGAGCTATTTCTGCGACGCTCTTTTAAGCAGGCGGCTAACTATTTGTTGGCAGCCTGTTCAAATGCAATTACGTGAACAATGCGTATTCGTTGTTCGGCCGAGGAGAGAAGGAAAAGGACGAAGCTAATACGTAAGGCTACTTACGTCTAGTGCCTGAAGCATAGCCCTGGCGAAAGCGTCGGCGTCGTCCTTACTCGAGAAATTGAGGCCGTAGACCTGCTTGTTGTCCCGCCATTGGTGAAACGTGCCGGTCGCCTGATTGTATTTGAGGCCCTTAAGGATCGCGCAGTTGATTACAATCTCGTGATCCTGCAGCTTCCTGCCGACGACGCGAAACGTGTTGTTCACTTGATGGTGGTAGAGCTGGACCTTCGATAGTCCCGACGAGCTGCCACTGGGTACCCATTTTTTGTTCACGTCGTCGTACACCATCACCGACGCACGTGCGGATGATATGCTCACTTCGCTGAAAACCGACGTGCACAAGCATTAATCATATTGGCTGGTCCGAGAGTGGCGGCCGGACGACATCAGTTTAAATTTGTACGATCGTCTTGGCCACGTGTAACATTGATTCCATGTCGCTCGGCGAACTGGAGGTCTCTTTAACGTTTGTTATCGGAAAAAAGAGCTCGGTCATTTCGCACGTGACAGTACACTTAATTGGGCGAAAAGTCGATATTAGAGAAAAAATGATGGATAGTAAAGTGGGCGATAACCGAGCGGCCAAACCGATCGACCTGGTGACGAACTCCAATTGTCATTTAATTGGCGTGTGATGCAGAGAGGAGAAGTACAGGGCGCTACTCGCAAAGAATTGATCGCACGCTCTGACAAGAGGCTCGTTAGCGCGGGCGATTCTGGTTTTCGCGCAAATGGCTGTTGTCGATCCAATGAAGTCGATAATCGCGCAACGGCACGAGATCGTTCCTCAGCGGGCAGCAGACACTTTCGTTCCTACGCACGTTATTCTTTTTTCCCCCGCACACGCTCGCGTGAAAGTCGCGGCACTACCTGACTACGCGTCGTTGCAAATAGCGTGCAGAATTTCGAAGAAGCGATACTTAATAATACGGCAAGGTGGCGTGCGATAAAAGAAGACGTCGTAAGTGAAGCGCGACGAGGAATCTTCAAGACGAACTCTAGCAGGCAAGCTCTGTTAGGCATGGTCTCCACGTAGCGATGTCGCTTTGGGGTCCGATCGGCGGGAGTGCGGGGATGAAAAATGTTAGCATGCTCTACCATGCCCAGTAATCCAGCCACTGCGATTCTTGTTGCCGATAAGCCTGTCCCGCGTCCGTAGATCGTCTTTCTAACGTTCTGCCGCTTTGGCCGCGTCGATGTACCGTTAAAGGGCGAGCAGGGGGAGAAGGCGCGGGAGTCATCCTGTCGGATCTGTAACGGATCTGTTCCTGCTGATCCTTGGCGCGCGTGGCGCGCGAACGACTTCCGAACGATGGGACCTGCCGACACGGCTTAATTAAGTCAGGCTCGTACATATCCGGCCGGATGAGCGTCCCCCATCGCTTCTATCCAATTTTCTCCGATCCCTGCCGACGCTTAAGGTCCTGCACACGACACTTTGTCTACCCGCTGCCACTCTCGTCGTTTTCCCGATGATAATATGCGGCCAATGCGGTTTCCGACAGAAACTCGACCGCGTTCTGATAAGACCCGCGGCCCACCGTACGCAGAGACAATCCAACTTCCTACGTCACTTCCACTTCCACCGACTTTCCTATGTGTCCCGTTGAATCTTGGACGCGAGGCACTGTTCGATTGATTTCAATATGACTCACTTCACACTGCTTCCCGTGAGAGAACTGACCGCAGACGATCGACGCTTCTGATTCACCCTACGTGTCACTGTAAAGATAAGCCAGACGATATCGTCCGTATCGATTATACGCGCGACTCTCGCGGCGCGGATTTTCAGCCGAACAGAAAAGTCTACGGCGGCCGGCTCGCGGGAGGGATCCTCGACGGCAACTGCGTGTCACTTTCACCCGTGCCAGCAGTGTGCTTAAACGCAGATATAACAGTTGGCGAAATGAGAACAGGACGAGGTAGGATGTGGCGAGATACTGCCACTTCCTCGCTTGTCCTGCGCGTGCATACCGACCGACCAGGCAGGCCCCCCGAGTCAGTGTCGGCCGTTCTGATAAGAAACGACGCGGGCCACGTCCGACTACAAACGGCCCAATCGATTGGAGCGATAAAAAATCTTGCTCTGATTGCGCGCTTCCGCTCGCATGCCGTTTTGGAACGGCCTTCAGAGCGTCTCATACTTCCTTCCTCGCGCTTCGATTCCGCTTCGCCGAAGGCCTCTTCCGATAGGAGCCGGACAATTTTCATTGCCAGCTGTGGCATATAGCAGGCGCGGAGTAATGTTCGCGGTCGTTCGATCGCGCCCGTCGATCGCAGCTGCGTACGCGCCGGACGCGCAACAAGTCCGTCACGTTCTCAATCGTCCGCGTTTTTGCCCTGCTCTTTATGCGGATGCGGAGATTTTTCAGAGCATAAAGCCGACTGGGGTACAATGTACGCGGAAGTAACTTAATGCCCGTTCGGAGTCGGCTGCGTTGGCCTGCGCAGTGCGTAGTGCTGGTGTACAAATCCTGTGATTCGGTTTGCCTGCAAAACGGACACCCATACGAAAGAAAGCCCTGAAGGAGTAGCGAAAAAAATGAGTCAAGTCTGGTGCAGATCTGCAACCAAGGTTACGCGCGGCGTTGGACATGTGCATTCTTGTAAGAGCCTTGCTCCGTAAAAGGTCCTTACTCCAGTTCAGTTCAATGTCAGGCTGCACAAGACCGCGACAGTTGTTTCCACGCGGTCGACGAGAATAAGCACGATCGATTAAGTCCTAATCGAGGTGGGACGGTGATTTTATTGCCGAATTCGTCACGGCCGCCAACGTCAAATACTGCCGTCAATCGTGACGCACGAGAATTTCTGTCGCACGTCGTCCAACTGCTCGCCGAGTCCCCCGAAAATGAAGTTCGCCCGACGTTCGCTGGCGCGCTAATACGAAAAATTCTACGTCCTAATTCTCATCCGTTCACCCCAGCGATGCGTCAAAGCGGACCAATGATTATTTTGACCTGTATTTATCGAGCGTCTTGTCAGCGGTTCCTAAAGCATAGGACGGCGTCGCTGGATTATCGATTCTTGATCGTCCAATTGATTTCCAACAATGCCGAAGTGAGGCATGAAATCAGTGCGGTTGGCCGCTACTTCATTAAGCCCGAACAATTCTCGAATTATCTTCCCTGCCGTATGCAGATTCGTCTAGACGCGACAAATTTGCATTGGCCGCATCAGTATGGTCCACGGGTCACAGAAGCGGCGTCCAAATATATTTCAACCATCCCAAGATTTTCAGTATGTTTGAAAACCGCCTTAGTCTCGATCGCTGACTCCTACAATTGGCACCGGCGAGTCTCACGACCTCAAAAACAGTAGACCCACATTACGTAGAAATTGATAACGACGTGTAAAGCTGACCATTAGCATAGCGCACGCGGTAGTGAATGTGCGAAATGCAACGTACGTGACGTGGTGGCCGAAAGCGAACTCGCCAGTCCGTTTTTCGCAGCGGGCAAAGGAACGTCAAAGGTTTGCGACAATGGGTGGAAAAACAAGAGGCGAGAGCGGTCAAATACGCTGCATAAACAAGGTATTAACAAGCCCACTTTGCTTCGCAGGCTCGTGCAAGAAGGCGTCACGCTTGCACCGAGAGCCGTTGCCGCCGCGCCGCGCCAGTTGGAATACAAAAAGCGAGCCTACCTCCCACCGAGCGAAAAAGGAGCGAGGGACTGCCGGAAATATTTCGACAACTTTCGCTTCTCGCCGTCCGGCGAGATTCGAGCATACACGAAACGAGCGTGCAACGAGGGCGTGGAGATATTGCGCTCCGCGCGAATCTCGACGCACACTGTCATCAACTGTGCACACTCGCCGGACTCTCCCTCTTATTCGATCTCTCTGCTCTCGTCGCACTGGACGTAGCGCGACAATTGGCGCGGTGCAAGGCCGGTCTCTGACCCACATAACGTTCAAACGTGCACGCCCGCTGCGAAGAGCGGCGACGCCATCGAGAGCGTCCGGCGTACACTGGCGACGAGATGAAGGGAAGTTTTTCGAGACAATTGAGAGAGCGGTTCCATTAGATCGGTCATTTTCCTCAAACGCGAACGCGTCCCGTCGTCGTCGTCATCTTCGGGAACGTAGGAATTTTTATTCTTCGCCGCTGTGCCGGGAAGACGTTAGCAGTGAGTGACGCGCGCGTATGATTACACTCCTGCGCGTATCGAGCGGGGGAGAGTCGAGAAAGGAGACGGACAACGAGTGTAATGGGAGTGAGGGGAGAATTAAGGCGGGTCGGGGAGCGGAGGGGTCCGTTCTGACGACGTATAACGTATATCGAGAGAAACAGCCCTCTCGAACGTGAACGGCAGCGACAATGAGAGCGAAAACGGCCGGAGCCTCGTGTGATTCCGTAAACGTATTCGGCTGTGCGGCGCGAGTTAGCGGATACCCTTGGAAGTAGGCGGAGGTACGGCTTCACCTTGAGACAGCCGATACAATCGCCGAAAGCGGCATATGGTAGCTGTGCGCCAACGTTAATTGGATAGGTAAGTCAAGCCTGACACTCGAGTAGACTCCCGGCCTCAACTCCCTTTTATTCTCTCGATCCTCCTCTCTCTCTCTCTCTTTGTCCTTTCTAGACCGGCCGAAGACAGGACTACGGCCCCCTGCACTCCATGTGCGACGGCCCTACGGGGACATACACGTTCCCTTAACACCGCGTGTCATCCTTTCACAGGGGACGAGACTCACTGTCTGCGTCGCATCGATTCCGCAGGCGAGAAGAGAACACGAGCCTCCCTCGATTTCTGTGGAAACGCTTATGCGCCCATTTTCGATCGAACGTCTTTTTCTCTACGCCCTGCCTCTTATTCACGCCGCATTTTCCGCCATAGTTCCGTCGCGACCCAATGCTAAATACATCGTTTGTTATAATATAAACCCGTTCGCCGGATGACTTTATTCATGCGTCGACTCCTTTTTTGAGCGAACCCCCTGCCTTTGCGGCCTTTCAAATTACACTGCCACGTCCGCTGACAAGTTGAGACTCTGTGTCCATTGTGTCGCACGATTGTCGTTGCTCGCGAGGAGGTCACGCCAGGACCTTTGGACGTTGAAGACGCGTCGTCCTTGACCTTTCTTCCCGTCGAGTATTCAGCGAAGCTTCGAGAGGGTGCGACGTACGATTCGCTCGACTCGCCTGACTTCCAACGCGAACAGACAGATGCGCTAAATCCAGTCGAATCGCGAAAGTCTTTCAGCGAAAGTCGCGTTCGCCCTTAATGGCCGGTAAACGTGCAAATCTCTCGTCGCCACTGGAACGAGTAATTGCCGCGAATAGACTGTGAAACGCGGTGAGCCCGCGTTATTGCGTCAACGTATTCACGCAGCGCCATCCGCGCGGCACGCGAGACCAAAGTGAAATCCTCTCTTCGGACACGCGCGGCGTATGGCTTCTTTGCGTTGCGTTTGGATTTTTGCCACCATCGCAGTGCAAGGTGCAATGCACCGAGTCCGACGATAGCAGTTTAAGAAAAGCGCGAGCAACGTCGTGCGTGCAATACGTACGTGTAAACGTGCGTACGGCAGAAGACGAGGCGCGCGGGCTTAGATCGTGTTACAGCGAGCCAGTCCGCGGACGGGTCTGAAAAACGCGCTGGGCGCTGGGTCATCATACTTGCTAATGTCCCGGGGTGCAATGCTTCCGGCAGATACGCTCGGCAAACTTTTTAACTCGCGAGATGATTTAAGCGCGGCGCGCCGCTGCGGTACGTGACTCGCTGTGTTTATACGATCAACGTCTAATCGAGACAGACCTAGTCCCATGGAGGAACTTTCGGTAGCTCGAAAGTGGCGAGTGTCCTGCGAGCGATAATACGAAGGTTCCGCCGCGCCCGCCCGCGCCGTGTGGATCGAAGGCAGTGGGACCGGGCGCGGCTTCCTACGCCATCGCGTTCGTCCCAGCTCCCAGGCCGACTTGCCTAAGCGACATCTTTTTATCCCCGCACGCCGCGCGCCACGCGCCGCGTAGACGCGAAAACAAGAGAATTGAGTTATTGCACGTCGCCGCGCCGGTTACGGAGTATGTATAGAGAGCAAGAGACAGAGAACGGTCGCATCGCACTATCCGACTGTTAATGGCGCGCTTTATGAGAATAAATACGAGCGGTGTGCGACGGCGGCCGCTGCGGGCGTTGATTTGCCTTTGCTCGCACTTTCCCCGAGTAAATATCAATTACCGGGTCACCGAATTCTGCGCGTTAACGAGTCCTCTTAGCCCGAGCGGCGGATGCCTGGGTGGCCTGGGTGGGAAAGTGCTATGTCGCAAAAATTCATATTCATCGCGGCGAGTTCGTCGGCTGCTTCGGCGAAACGAGTGCGCGCGCCCCCGAATATAATTATTCCCCGGGAGGATATTGCGAAACGCCGTGCCTATTTCTCGTTCGATCGCTGTTTAATTCCGCGATTAATCGGAATCGGAATCGGACGCGTCTCTTGACAGTCGCGCCGCCCGCGCTAATTGTTATCGGTAATGAGAGGCTGAGAGAGTGGACGGTCGCCGCGATAAAGACCTTCGATGATATTGTTGCCGCGGGCGGCCGCGGTCGCGGCCGACTGAGAAACGTCTGGCGCTCCGGTTTTTGCGAGTCCGGTAGCCGGGAAAGGTGATCCCGAAGCAGCCTCGCGGCAAGGAGCTTCGAAAAGGACGGGTGAGGACACAGAGCCGTATCGTATCGGAGGGGCTCGAGAAGAAAGCGTCTTCGCGGCCAAAGGTGGCTCCACTCGACTCGCAGGCCTTGGGCCTACCTACTCTTCCCGCCCGCAATTACTGCCCCGAGCCCCGAGTCGAGGAAGCAACGGTCGTTTGTGTCCTTTGATGAGCGGCCCTTAATTAAAATCCTCCCGCCATCTCTCGTACGTGGCCGAATAACCGTTTAAAAAGTAGTACGAGCCAGTTGCGAGGGAGAAGCCGAGGGGCTGTTTACCAATGGCGAACGTGGCCTCGTTCGCGAGACGACGACAAAGTTGCAAGAGAGAAGCAGCCACGGCGAAAATTCAATTCGATCGTACGCGCGAAAGATCGCGCGGCCTCCTTCGACAAACGCACGGCGACGGAATCGAAAGAAACTGTCGGAAGATTGAGTTCGACGCCGCGAGAATTGGTCGTCCGTCGTCGAGGAAAATTTGGTTCTTCTCGACGTACCGACGACGTCATCGCACGACACTCGATTCGCGTGTCATTAACGTGCCAGAATCCCATTAGCATTGGAATCCTCTCGCCACCCCCCCCCAATTCCTCTTTTTCACGTACCCTGTCCACCCGGAACCGGAGGAAGCACTTATCGGAGAGCGTACAATTACCATCGCACTGCGCGCACATTCCGAGAGTCACGCGAGAATTTTGGATCCGGTTCGAGCGCATCCAAGGCCAACGATTTAATCGAGATCGAAGGCGGCTTCCTTTCCACTCGTCTGCAGGGATTCCAAAGGCTCCGATGTTACGAAAAGTAGAAACTGGAAGTGGATCGCGGAGTTCGTTGCTCGTCGAGCGACATTCTTTTACACGCGCACCTAGTATATGTATAGACGGATTTGCGAAAATGGGAAACGGACTACACTCGTCGGTGATTCATAAGCCCTTCTAGGCCCCACTGCGGACGCAGTCTCCTTAACTGTACGATCGTCCCGAACACCTTGCGAGGAACCTGTTCCACGTCCGGTCGCGGATGTCTGTTACGTTATTGCGGTAGGTCGCACGTTCCCCTCAACATTTCACCAAAAGATGTCGCGAGAACGTCGGCCCCCACTATGAACAAACCTATTATGAACTCTGCATTATGCAAATTCCGCGGTGTACAGGCTGTACGCGTTATGTTATATGAACCGCCGATAGGTTCGGCGTCCCAGAGCTCTTTGCGTCACTTCCATCCGCAACGGAAGAGGGCCGAGCAAAATATAAAACAATTACATGATCATTGGTGCGGAAAAAAGTGGCAGGCCCAGCGGGTTCGCGAGCCGGGTCACCTGTGACAGCCGCGCACAGCCACCTGTAAACCGCAGATCAGCCGTGCGGCGACGAGGATCGTACGAATGAAGCCATCGTCGATAAACCGATCGGCTCGCTTGTCGACAGAATTCGTCGAGTCTTCCGTTCGTACACTGCCGCGGCGGCCGGCACAGCGACACGGCGAAGGAAAGTGAAATTGCAGCGGAGCACGTACCGACCGATAGGGCCGATAAACGTCCTGTGCGTCTTTTAAGTCCGCGCGCACGAAGAGTAATCGCAATTATTCGCGTACACGTCGACGCCCACTGGGGCGGGCAACTTTCGCCTTGCATTTTCGTTCCACGAGGCTTTGACCTGTGAACGAGAGACGGGAGTCGTTAAAACGAAAATCCTGCCCGCGTACGCCTTCGGCGACCGCGATATGCACGTATGGTAGGTACGTGAGTGGTGCACGAGCGAACGAACAGGACTACGCGCGGTGCGCCACGAGACCGCCCGCGCCGTGCACAGATGCGTCAGCCGTGCGCGACACGTGAACTCCAGGTGCGGTCATTAATTCCGCTCACCAGCGGAAAAAAATCGTTAGCATCGGCGAGCAGAAAGTAGCGGGTGAAAAATTTCAGCGAATGATTCATTCGGATCGCGGATTGCTCCGGTAGTCATCGCCGCATGACGTCGCGTTATCTCTCGCACCTTGTTCAAACGATATCGCCTGCCTGCGAGGCAAGGTTCGCCGTCGAGTTTGTCGAGCAAAATCTGCGACGTTCCGTCAAACGCGTCCGTCTTCACGTCTCAGGCTTCTCTGCGCTTTTTAATCGTGGATCGAGTAAAGGGAACCCCCTTCGTGCGACGCACGTTAACAACCTCGACTTTCGTGGATCTGACGGTGCAAGGCTGTACGTACGACGATTTACGGCCGCACGATGCTGCACGTCGAAAAAATTCTCCGTTTAAGAGATAATCGATGACACTTTGTGTGAGCGCAAAAAAAAAAAGCGTAATCAGCCGGAGAGGAACGTTTGGATAATGACCCTTTGTCTATGCACCCTCCACCCTGAACGTACGAGCGGGATCCTCAAATACCAACGACCGTTCGCCCGCACACCAATGCTCGTTTATCGTTCTTTCCCTTTAATCAAGAGCCTTCAGGAGGATTCGCGAAAAAGAGCAACAGCCATGGACAGCGAAAAAATGTGGATCTCAGAATTTTTCTCGTTAACCGAGTGCCTCACGTATTTTTCGAACGAGACACACCATCTGCTCTCTCTCTCTCTCTCTCTGTCTATATACAGCGATCCGTCGCAGGTTATCGCACGTTCCCTTTAATCAGTGACCAGGTACGACGTAAAGGTAACGTAATTGCCCACGTTACAAAGTACCGACCAACAATGTCCGTTCGAGAAATCCTCCCCGGTGTCGAAGTTAAAGTACTCGTCGAAGATGCGAGGGCGGTCCTTACGCCCAGATGGGAGTGCACCCAACGACGTTCGCGTCCTTTCCCTTTAATCGGCATCCCAGGTACACCGGACGACCGGACTTTCCAGCGTACCCGGAATCGCACCCTGCTGGCCTGCTGTCGTCCTCGGACTCGCACGCAGGACAATGTACGCGCACATGTGCGCCGGACAATTATTCGTAATCCGCGAACGCAGGGCGCGATGATTACTGGCGAGGTTTGGTGGTTGGCAGGGCTGCCTGGCTCGCATAAAGCAGAAAAGCAGGGCACTCGCATACACGTTCGCGGATCGGCCAGCAGGACGGATAAAAGCAAGGGTGCGGGTGCGAAAGGCGTCGAACGCGAGACGAGGACTCGCGAAGCAGCTGGTGCGATCACTCCTCTCGAGAGACGCACCCCCGAAATATGCTGTCAAAAATCGTTACTGACCCAGCCCCGCGAGGAAGCCTGTGCCTCTCGCGTGACTCCCGGAGCCGAGAAATTCTGAGATGCCCGAAGGGCTGCAACTGCGACTGGCAAACGGGATAAGGAAATTGATTTCGAGCTGGATGTAGCGTGGCTGGCACCGAGTGACAGCGAACCCACGGCGACGGGGCAGCTGTACGCACCGGTTGGCCTCAGGCATAAACAATGGTCGAACAGGACAAAAAGAAGCCGTTGTGTCGGTCCACCGACACGGCCCAGGGAGAGAGAAAGAACGAGAGGGGAGGAAAAGACAAAATGAGAGCGAGAAAGAGAAAAAGGGAGTGAGGAAGAGAGGAGTGTGTGTGTGTGAGAGAGAGAGAGAGAGAGAGGAAGGGAGTGAGTGAGGCGGAGAGCAACGACAGGAGAGAATCGCTCTCTCTCTTTCTCTCTCTCTCTCTCACTCGCGCGTATTGTTTTATATACTCACTTCATGTTTGCCTGACCGAGAAGCGTGTGCTATGCCCTCATGCACGCCGTATTCCTGCTCCTGCACAGTATATCACCGATTCCATGAAAACACGCGAGATTCGGACAGGACTTTCGGTAGTTCGACATAAATAACGCGCGGCACTAACACCACCGTGACACCCTGCTGCTGCACATCTGGCCGGCCATATTGCCGACTCTGGATTCGTACTCCTACCACCCTCGGGCTTTATGCACGAGCTTGCTCTAGATGGGCAACTCCATTTTAATGTGGGCTCGTTTTCATTTACGCGCGATCGTAGCGCATCCACGCGGCACGTCGGCACGTGGACTCTTATTGGCGGGGGTAGTGTGAACCAGTTACCAACTTACCAGTGTAGTCAGGAGTCAGGAGTCAGGAGTCAGGACTCGATGCTACTGTGCCGGTGCTCGCGCACGCGCTCCATCCCTGCTCCAAAATTCTCAGAAATTATTACGCATCATTTCTCAGCACACCTCCAAGTTTACCTACGCTACGGTCATCGTGGCTTATTTGAATGTCGTCGCTTCAATGCGACAAGTATGAATACACGCTACGATACGATTGATTGACTTGTTGGAGGAACTACAAAATTTTGCTCACCAGCGACGATGAGTTGTCTGCATACCACAGGAATATTCTGCATTAATGAATCTTTGATCGACACCCTCTGGATTTTGTTACTTGGCCTAGCCATCTTCGACATTTTCTTTATTTTCATTCCGATATAGTATATATGTATCCTGCTCTATGAAATGGTGCTCTCTGTAAAATAGTTTAATTTATTGCTTTACTCCAATGCAAACATGTGTGTTATTATACTTACGCATATTGTGCTCATACTGATATGTTTCAAATATTCTACATCGCGTGTATACAATGTTGGAATTCTAAGTTAAAACAAAATTTGATTGTTAACAGAGATATTGCAAACTAGCGAAAGAAACCCTGATAGCCAAACTTGCAATGTCAAATTTTAGCCAAGACCTGTAACCAGAGCTTGTTGCCGAACGGGCTGCAGATTGGATGCAGGGTCTGCAATGTTTGTGTTTGTTGCCAAATTGGTGCCAAGGAGGCACCAGAACCTGCTAAGCAGATTCGTGACAGATGTCGCCTCGGTTTTGTTGCCGTACATTGTCGGCAGATTGATAGCAGAAATTGTGCAGTTCTGCGTTGCGGCCTCTGGCGGCAGATTGATAGCAAAACCATAGCAGGTTCTGTATAGCGTAATCCGATGCCAAATTGGCACCAAAAACGTGCCAAACCTTGCACATTTGAGCCTTTTAAATTTGCAGTGGACGGGCGCGTACATTGGCATATACGCGATTAAATAATCGGGGGAATCTTTACCATCGACGCACTCGCGTTGAATAAATTCCTAAAGCCCATACTACAATCAAATAAGAAATTAAAACCGCCGTAGGTATATAGCCGTTTGTAAGTAGCACTTCTGCAGATAGACGGTTCAAACGTGGTACACAAGTGTTTGTTTTCATAATCTATCGAATGGTGCCTGACAAGATAAATTCGATTCGAGGGCAATTATGACCATTTTAAAGCGTTTCCCGGGCGATTCCTGCAAACATATAGTTCCGTCTTGCTCTCTGTTGCGCTGACCAGTCTCTACACTGCTCTACACTTCGTTCATTCCGTTTTCGCATCTTCACGTGTCGCGTCGTGGTGTTTTGTACGAAAGTGAATTAAAGTGCAAGAGTGCACAAAGAACAGGAAGATAGCAGAGAACATTGCAGTGGCTACGTGGACGTATTCCAAGAGCATGTAAGATTATGTATTACTTATATGACGTATGCCTCCCTCTGCATTTCTGCCAATATTTTCCCTCTTTTACAGGATGCAATAATATGCAACAATTTGCACATATGTACTACTGCCCATGGGAGAACAGGAAGGCAGCAGAGAACATCCAGTGGCTGCGCGGACGTATTCCAAGAGCATGTAAGGTTATGTATTATTTAGTTGCGACAATAGTTGCAACGTATAACTTTTATATATAATAAATTACATGTATATTTTTGTATAAACAGGTTTAAACGAGAGGCAGAACGGCACAGGGTCCATTATCCTGCAGCGTTAGGAGGAATAAAATAATAGGTATTTTATGAGAAGAAGCAGAATGCAATTGTTGCAGAATTTACATTGGAAAGCAAATATAATTGTACATTGTTTCGTAATTATTGTGTTCTCTGAAAAATTGTACATTATGTAATTAATGAATAAATACCTATTTTATTATAACAAATATTTGTATAATAGCATTTAACTTTGACCTGTATGAAATAATAGTTTGGAGGCCCTGCTACTGTTTTTGTGCCAATTCCGCGACAGGTCCTGTCAGCAGATCTGCTGCCGTTTTGGTGCCAATTTTCCAACAGGTTATGTCAGCAGATCTGTTGCGTTTTTGGTGCCGATTTGGTAACAGGTTCTGTTAGCAGATCTGTTGCGGTTTTGGTGCCAATCTGCTAACATGACCTGTGCGCAGGCTCTGCGCGCAGAACCGTAGCCAGATGCGTCAACAGACAACTATGGTTTCGCAAACAGGGCCTGTCATATCTGCTGCCAATTTGGTGCCAATCTGCATGCAGCTGGCTATCAGGGAACTGATGTTAATTGTTTTTAAATCATGTGCTAACTACTCTTTAATTATGTATGCATAAAAAATGATATGAAGTATCGGTTACAAAGGTGAGGGTGTAATAAAATGATAAAATAAAATCTCATTATGTTTTAAGCATTTACAGAATAATGGATACCTACGGTACTAGCCCCAATTACCGACGCCGCCAAGAGAACCCCGCCAGGCCCGATTTGCGGGCCGCTGTTTTACACAGACACTGGCAGTCTTTAAGAATATCTCGTCGGTGTATTAAGGCAACGCGGGAAATTCAAAAATTTCTCAAAATAATTGCATATTTATAATAAGGTCTACGCCTTGCACATAATTACCGGTGCCAAATCTGTCGATTTTCCAGACAGAGTATAGTGAGGGCTGATGCAGAAATTCTGCTACATCGATAGAGGCAATATTGGTTGTACAGTCTCTTAACTTACCGATTGGACCATCTCTGCCCATACTGTCCTACCGACCATGCCCCGGTCAAAGTTGAAGAGTGGTTCAAGTGTTTGCCGGAACGAGGGGTCAGTGACGCACTGGCCAAGGTACGCGAAACGCGATGTGCTTTCGACGTTTCCCGGAAAATATGTGAATTTCGTCGAATCCCGGCAATCCGCGATTGCGGTAGTGTTCGCTGCTGGAGGCCTCATCCCCGGAGAAGCGAATCGGTGTTGTTTCGGGGCCGGCAGACGGTGCGATCGCGTCCGTCGACGGTCCCCGCGAGCGGACGTCTCGAGGAAACGCCATTTTGTGACCACGCATCGGGACGTAAACATCAAACTTTCTAATTGTGTTGATCGTCGCGCGAGGACATTTTTCTCCACGCACAGCCAGGAACGGCTGTCGCGCGTGCCGTGCGATCGTGATGATCGACGAGTGCGGCGGCGGTCCCTGACACGCTGGTGTCACTTACGAAGCGACGTTTCGCGCCAAATCCACCGACGCACCTGGCGCATTAGCCAAGAAACAGCTGTCCGCTCGCAACCGATTTCCTGAATATTCATGTCTGGCCGTTGATTTGAGCCGCGCTCGACGCACCCCAAGCCAGGTAGACAGCTTAAAGCATAGTACGCGGCGAACGTTATGCCTGACACCCGGAACTGGATCTTACCCTTCCGCTCGTTCCGCGGTCGCGCGCAATTTAGGCCTTCCCCCTTTTTCGCCAGGCGAAATGCACGCGCTGACCATTTTTATGCCTTCCCTGCTCCCTGCGCGTAATTACGGGTCGCCGTCGATGCGTAGTGTCGACGCGTTAGTGCCGTTTTTGTTATGTAAACTGTCAGCGTTTCGAGCTACGCGCTCTCGTTGATCTTCTTTCGAATCTGCTTCGAGTACGGTGTGCGCTTCTCTCATGCATCGTGCGCTCGAGACAGTCTTTATTTCGGAGTAAGGTTATACTTTCGGCGATTGAAGTAGCCAACGCGTGAGGTTAATGTAGCATTCAATGTACTCGGTCAAGCTCGTCCTTGTAATAATGTAGCTTTTACATGGCACACTTCTCATATGCGGGTGTATATATATATATATATACATATATATATATATATGTATAACCTATTGCACTTTATCTTTGTTGCAACAATGTTACACTCTAAAACATATCCGACTTACGTATCACAATATGGTCCATTACATGTACTCATTTTTGGAATATTATACACAGGAGGAATAATTTCTCTTTATAGCTTTACAATTGCATGCAAATCCATGTGCAAAGCATAAGAAATTGGTGTACCATGAGAGAACAGACTTTTACGAGGATTGTGGAATGAACGCTTCTCAGCTCAACAACTTAAGGATATGCTCCTCATAATTATAAGACTTAATGAGTAAAAAAAAATATAAGGAATGGTCTTCTATGCAATCCTGCTGGATGTCAGATAAGCTGAAAAATGTCTGGTGATTCAGGATGGAGCGCTGTTATTCACCATCCCTCAGAATTACAGCTACAGAATTGGAATTGGGAGGAAAACGATGGCGAGCAAGAGAGAGAACTTCCTTCGACCGTTGATATGGACGCCATAAAGGGTGGAGGTAGTTGGGATCCTGCTACCGGACCTAATGGTACAGAAATTTTGGCAACATTATATCTCAACTTGTACTCTACCAATCAATTTGGATATAAAACATGTTTGTATGATCCAGGAACAGATTCAATCGATTCCGAGGAAGATTCTGATTCTGACGACGAAAGTTCCGGCGGAACCGAGGGTAGTTGTTCTTATTCAGATTCAAATTCGGAGTCGGACGACGAAAGCAGCGGCGAGGAGGAAGAAGGAGACGATACTGGATCTAATTCTGATTGCACATCCGAGCACAGCGAACAGACATTTTCGATCCAGGAAACCAATTTTGAACCGGTACGCGTCTTGAATATTTCTATCCTACTAGGTCCTGTCGTCGTCGAACGACTTCCAATGTGAAAGTTTGTACATATATAATTGCAGGGGGCGCTTAAATTAAAGATAACTATGAAGGGACCTAAAAAGGAGGAGGTTGAGAAATCGAGATGCGATAAGAGAGGAAGGAACGTACCGAAAAAGATTAAAGCAACCAGCCGCGGTGCTAAGGTAATTTTTGCAACCTATTATCATTTTGAGAACATCAGCGTGATTGTATAGGTTTTCATGTATATTCGCGCCGATGTAGATAATGAATAAATCATCAGATCTTATGGTCTGCGCTGTTCTGTGCAGCGAACGATGTACTTACCATTGTACGTGTGCTAGTCCTCAGAATGTAGCAGCGACGATTCAGATTCGTCTGGCAGCAATGCAGCTTCTCAGCATTCCCAACAATCGCAGCAACAGGCCCAACAGTCGCAACAGCAGCAACAGCAGCCGTATCAACCGCTCCAGGAGATAAATCAAGAGGATTTGGCGGCTATCTTGCCCGACCAAGAGCACGAGGACGCACCGTTTGACGGATTCGAGGATTCCGAGAGTGGTCGATTGGTGTCGAAGGCCATTGAGCGAATGTCGCTCGGTGCCGATTCCGACACAAGCGAAAACGGAGACCAAAATCCAATTCCGGTGTACAGTTCCAGCTTGTTGCAGCAGTTTGTCGAGAAAACGGCTCTGTTATCGGAGCCTCGCAAGAGGAGGAGTAAGTTGACGAAAAAGATAAACGACACGGAATATCCGTGCGTTCCTAACGTGTCGCCAGATTCTGGGATACAGTCGGTGGATAATAGCCCCTTGCACTTGGCAGTAAGCCCTGTGAGTCCAGCAGCTTCGACACAGTCGCCCGTTCAGCCGGTCGTTCCTAAGCCCGCGGTAAACGTTGACCGGGTTCTGTATCCGCCAAAGCGAAAGCCTGGCAGGCCAGCTAAAACGGTCTCCACGCAACCGCGAGGTCCGGGCAGGCCCAGGCTAAAGCCAGAGATCGTACAGAAAATCGAGAAAATCGAGAAGAACGAGAGAAAGGAGGCCGCCTTGCAACAGAAGGCAACCGTTAAGGAAGAGGACTCAAGTGCGAAAAAGGGAAAGGTGAAACCGGTGCAATGCAGGACAGTTGCATCGGAAGAAGATAAGGAGGAAGCATCGGCGGCGAATAAGAATCTGAAAGACAGGAAGCCTTGCCCGAAGAAACGGTGTAGTCCGGGAAAACTCTTGCCAGAGAAAACGATGAAGAGGAATGAAAAAACTTCGCCAACGCGAGTAAAGTGCCTAAACAGATCTGTTACGAACAAAACGATGAAGGAGTCGTCGCAGTGCGACGGACGGGGGTGCAAGAAACTGAGACAGGAGAGGTCGGGCTCGTCCAACAAAGGCACGACTCCGGTGACGCGACAAAAACAATCCATGTGCGAGCAGGCATCGCTGGATCAGAAAATGGTGCACTCCAGTAAGAGGAGTTTGAAAGAGAACAGGAATAACGTGGTGCCGGTCGCCGCCAAGAAACAATCAGGAAAGAAATCTGGAGCCACGACCAGGCGGGTTTTGAAGGAGAATAAGAATAGCAAGAAACCAGCAGCCGGGTTTGAAACAAGTGGGGTTGGTGTGCAGACGTTGATATCGCTACCTGTCGGGGAGGTGTTGAAGGCTGAGAAGGTCGAGAACGTTTCTAGTAAATGTGACAAAGCGACTCAGCCTATTCACAATCATTGTCATAAGCACCATCATCACAAGCATCGACGACGAATCTTAGTACCACCCAAAAACCCCATCCTCATTGATCCAAGCGTAATACAAGAATTAGAAAAGTTGATTGATGAATTTTCAAGGTCCTGTAGTTTAGGGAGGAACAATGCTAACTCTGGTCATACTGACTTACCGCAAATTTTTCGAGTAAAGAAGCTTACGAAGAAAAGAAAAGGCGAGATTAGCTCCAGCGAAGATCAGAAGTTGAAAAGACGACTGAAGAAGGAGAAGGTTCTTTCAATTGCAGATTCGAAGAATAATACGAACACAACAACCAACTCGAATCCGAACGAGCAGAGACTACCGTTAAAGAAGAGGCATTATCATGTGTCCAGCCCACACAGTTCACAGAGCTCAAACGCCAGCTGTACAGACACCAACGCAAACGAATCAAACTCCACGGAGAGCCACATTGAAGAAGCAATTGAGGCCACCATCACGCGATACGGAGGTAGTTCAGCGTCGTCAGTCCACGAGGAGACCGTACCTGTTACACCTAAGAAGCGGCACAGGGATACTGAAAATGGAACGTCCGAGAAGCAACCGGTCAGCAGCTCCGAATCTTTGGAAGACAAGCCTTTAAATCAGTTAGAAATACAGCCGCGACGGAAGAAAAAGATTGTCAAAGATCTCAGAGTTACAGTGACAAAGCTGTCTACCGAATGTCACGTGACGCTTGACAAAACTGAGAAATCGGACAAGTGTCCGAACGAGAAGATTGTGAAGAGTCACGTCGACAAATCCAGCAAGTCTGAGAAAACGATAACAGACAAATCACTGAAAACTGACAAGTCTCAGACTGAGAAAATCGAGAAGACTGATAGTTCCGGCGAACATGTAGAGAAGAACATAAAAGTTGATTCCGAATTGCATGCCACGGACACTTGCAATGACAGCGATTTTGTTTGCGAGGACAAAGTAACGAAGAACGATATCTGTGTCAATGTTCCACACTCTGCAAGCTCTGCTGCAGCGTTGCTTATGACAAAGAAGAAGATAAGACGAAGAAAGGCCATAAATCGCACGGGCTTTCCAACTCTGAAGAAGAAAAAGAAGAAGTGTTTGACTTCGAGCGATTCGTCGGGTATGCCAAAGGGTGCAGTACTGGCTGGTCCTAGTGAACTCTCCAAGGATCAGACTATAACGAAGCAAAACGATTCCGAATCTACGGTAGACAATAAAATTTCGTTATTGGACAGCGAAACACGTGACGATGTTCTTCCAGTCCCAGATGATGTAGGAATTAAGGACAGTGGCAAAGTTCAGGGTTCGATCGAGATCAAAGATTCCGAGGACTCCAACTCGGCGCGACACGAAGTTTCCAGTCACACGTACTCCGACGAAGTGTTGGAATCGTGTCCTGGACAGTTGAGGGTTCGTAAAGATCTCGTAGAGTCCGACAGTAGCACCCCATCCGACAAATTATATCCGGTCAAATATGAAAAGGTGCAGGATTGTAGAATTTACGATGAGAATGCATCGTTAGAGGAATCTCTTGAGAGGTACAACCAGAATCAACGTATTGCCGAGCTGAACGAAGAAAATTTGCGAAAATTGGAACGTGCAAACTCTCAGGGAAACGTGAAAATGGAGTTGTCAGGATGTTTTAATAATAATCATAAGAGACGGAGAGGATCCGCCAGTCCCTGCAACGTGACTCTGAGGAATATGAAGAGACTGCGGAGTGCAGGCTATGACACTGAAAGTGACGCCTTACCCAGCAGCGATATTGCCAGTGACGATCATGACATGGGCAAACACTCCGGATCCACGCACACCAGAAAGAAGCAACCACGATGGAAGAAACGTTATCTGCAAGCGGGCGTCTTTTGCGACTATCCGAAGGAAGATGAATCCAAGAAAAGCACCGCCACTGATAGTACCTCTGCCAAAAGCAAGATTATTTGCGACACTGCTGAACATCAACATGCGCTTCTACCCGGCACATATCAGTGTGGCAAGTTTTTACGTCAGAGAAAGATACCGTTTCAATTACCCTACGATTTGTGGTGGCTGCACACTCATTCCAGATTACCCGGGAGGGATTTGGTGCCGTCTTGGAACTATAAGTAAATATGTATTAGAAACTCGATTAAGCGTATTCTGTCTTACGATACGTGCTAACAAGTGTTTCGCGAATTATTCTAACCAATTATTGAATGGCTTGCAGGAAAATTCGAACAAACATTTACTATGACGTTAAGCCCACCACTCTGTACGAGGCGCAGGCCTGTGAGTGTAAACCCGAAAGTGGGTGCGGTGACGATTGCATTAATCGTATGGTATTTAGCGAATGCTCGCCGCAACTCTGCCCTTGCGGCGAGAAGTGCGAGAATCAAAAGATTCAGAAGCACGAATGGGCCCCAGGCTTGCAAAGATTTATGACGGAGGACAAAGGTTGGGGCGTTAGGACGCAAGAAGCCATTAAGTCGGGTGACTTCATACTTGAATATGTCGGCGAAGTTGTATCGGAAAGGGAATTCAAATCGCGAATGGCAACGAGGTACGGGCGTCATCACCGACTCTAGTCATTTTTTCAGAGGCACATTTAAAATTGTCATAATGTACAGGTATGCCAATGACACGCACCACTACTGTTTGCATTTGGACGGAGGTCTTGTAATTGACGGTCACCGCATGGGAGGCGATGGTAGGTTTGTCAATCATTCCTGCGAACCGAATTGTGAGATGCAAAAGTGGAGTGTTCATGGGTTACCGCGAATGGCACTGTTCGCATCGAGAGACATAAGATCAGGGGAGGAGCTGACGTACGACTATAACTTTGCCTTGTTTAACCCGTCTGAGGGACAGCAATGTAGATGCGGTAGTAGTGCCTGCAGAGGAGTTATAGGTAGGTGTTTCCTTGAGGTTAGGTTTTCTTTTCAGAAGCTGCTCTGGTAGTTGACATTTCAAGCCTTTCATTCAACAGGGGGTAAGAGTCAAAGGGTGGCCAGAAGTTTAGCTGCGCTTCCGTCCCAAGTAGAACCTACTGAACGCAGATCAGTTGGCAGACCGAGGAAGAACATGAGAAAGTCAAACGCGGTGCAGTCTACCAATTCTAAGGGCATTTGTAAATCTCGTAAGATGGGCGATCCGAACTTGATTCACGCACCGTTATTGAAACCGATGTCGCATCAGCAACGTTGCTTTGCGCAGCAGCATCATTGTTTCTTGCTGAGAAATCTTGAAAAAGTGCGACGATTAAAGTCGTTGGTCAGTCAGGTGCAGATACAGAACGGAAAGGCCAAGTTCGGTGGCATGCAGAATTTGAAGGAGAAAGGTTCTGGCGACTCCAAAACGCAGTCGGACGCATTCTACTCGCAGCTAACTGCACTCACAAATACCAATACAAGAACCGTGCGAACACGGAGACTTGCGCAGGCGCAAGACGACCCGGAAGTGCATAAGACTGCAAAATTGGCAAAGGTACTCAAAGATTTATACACCTGCGTGACGACTGCCAACGATGAACACGGCCAATTGTTATGCACGCCCTTCATGAACCTACCTCCGAAGCGGAAACTACCGGATTACTACGAGAAAATTCCGGATCCCGTGGATCTGAGTACAATAGAGCAGTGTATTGGCACTGGTCATTATAAGACTGCGGAGCACTTCGATAGTGACATGATCAGACTCTTTGATAACAACATAAGGTACTTCGGTAGAACATCAGAGGTAGGAATCGCTGCGGCGAGACTTAGGAAACTGTACTTGGGAAGTAAACCCGACTTCGTAGACCTTATAACAGAGGCCACCGGCACGCCACCGTCGCAAGGCTTTTTGCCGCCCCGCGGTTCAACCGCTGGAGAAGAGGATGTCATCCGATGTATTTGTGGATTACACAGGTACATACGGTATTCCGGTTATGCGATGCTCAGGATTTGCTTGCGGTTTGCTTAATATTTAACATTATTTCGCGCAGGGATGAGGGTCTTATGATTCAATGCGAACGCTGTCTCGTATGGCAGCATTGTGATTGCGTCAAAGCGGATACAAGTGTGGAATCGTATTTGTGTGAACGATGTCAGCCACGGCCCGTAGATCTTGAAATTCCTTTGGAAGGTGAAGAGGAAGAAGAAGGAAAGAAACATTATGTAACGTTGTTGCGTGGCGATTTGCAGCTCAGACAAGGGGACACTGTTTATGTGTTGAGGGACACTCCTGAAAAGCATACTTACAAGACGATTCAGAAACCTGATTATGAGCAAATGGATATATTTAGAATCGAAAGACTGTGGAAGAATGCGGAGTAAGTCCGGTGCATATGTAACATTCTATTCACTGTACGGATAAATACTGAAAAATTACGACTATTATTATAGGGGAGAGAGGTTTGTATTTGGTCACCATTATTTGAGGCCACATGAAACCTACCATGAGCCGACCCGAAAATTTTATGAGAACGAAGTAGTATGTGCGCCACTTTACGAGGCGGTACCCTGCGATCTCGTTGCTGAACGTTGTTGGGTTCTGGATCCACATACGTTCTGTAAAGGTACGAACTATAGATCCTTTCGAAAATGCTACACATGCTTAACACGTTGACTACCTCACACACGCATTTTTCCAATCAAATATAGGACGTCCCGTTGGATCTACGCCGGAACACACTTACGTATGCGAGTACCGTGTCGATCGTGCGGCGCGGCTATTTACAAAGGTCGCAAGAGCGAGACATCAAGTATGCACAAAACCGTATGCATTTGAAACGTTCCCGCAACGCATCAAACATTATCGCACTTACTTGGTGAGTAAACTTGCGGATGAGTTTGTGATTCTACGCATTTCACTGGAGCGATGTGTATCGTAATAGGATATATTTGTGCCTTTCACAGCCTCATAGTCTTGATGGGATCCAAATGGGAAATAAGATGACTAAAGATAAGAAAAAGAATAGTTGTCAAGAGTCGGATAATAACCACAAAACGGAGTCGAATGAAACTGTAAAGGGTAGTAATAAGGATCTACAGAAACCTTCCAGTAGTAGAACTAGACGAAGATCCAGCGAAATTTTATCTGTCTCAGTACCTGCCACCACGTCTTACGCTCAGGTTATAATCACCCTTGCAATGCATAGACGCCGTAAAAAGCAGCAATACTTAATAGTTTCTGAATTGCAGAGGGAAGAACAGAGGAAGAGACTGAATAGCATTCTCATCAATTTATTGCAAAAAATGCCGAATAAGAAGGACCCATTGGACTTATCGTTTCTCCTCGAAAGGAATAGGCGCAATCGTAAAAGACCAGGTGGGCTCAATCCGTGACATTGGGTAATACCGCAACGATAATATTGCATTACGTGTAGATAATTAGAGCCTGTTGCGACCTTCAATTACAGTCAGACTTATAGATGGAACGATTAATCTATATGTAATTATAGCTTGGTTCTGCTATATGTAAAAGTGCTATTCGATATCCTTTTCAGGAGGAAAATTGTACAGAAAAGCATTTTCTTCTTCATCTAACCCGTCCATTCATATAATTTCTAATGCTATCGTAGCCCGTGAAAACAATTTTCCACACTAGGACTAT
The DNA here is from genome assembly GCA_963942575.1 of Priocnemis perturbator. Classification (NCBI taxonomy): domain Eukaryota; kingdom Metazoa; phylum Arthropoda; class Insecta; order Hymenoptera; family Pompilidae; genus Priocnemis; species Priocnemis perturbator. Next base: position 8,878,958 of record OZ012652.1, read on the forward strand.
ATTAATCGAGATCTTTTTATATATTATTTTTACGTGCGAAACGATGGCGAATTCGAATTTAAATGGAATTTCTGTAGTTTGTGAAAATTTCCATTCTAGCGGTTACGTTCTCACGAACCGTGGTCGTTATTCTCAATGAAAATGTAACTTCGGAGTATCTGTCGTACTTCAAGTCTATCTTATCGTGAAGAATTTGTAACTGCTTCAATTGGTACAGAAGTGGTCTGGTTTTCCTGAAGTCTCTCGTGGGATAATGTCAAGCCCAAGCTAAAACGTAAGGAAGGTATTTCTTATATTATCTGTGTATAGCAGGTTACAATTTGTAATAGACTTAAGATCCAGAAATTGTATAGAATTATTTGTAAATTTTTTTCATAGATGATACGGTTAAGTGTACAAATGATATAAAAGATTGGATGGAAGAGAGGAGGGAGATGCGAGAAATGGATGTACGCGTTATAAGAGTGAAAGGCTACGATGAATGAGTGTGCGTACATGTGATGCTTTATTGCACAAAGTAATATTATATTTTTCATAACCCCAGTGTTATTTGAATTAAGTGTAAAGTAGAGTCTTAAATTAGTAGATAAACCTTTACTACTATATTTAATTTATTAATATCGATTATCGTAGTCAAACGTGGCTGATGATTGCAATGACTCTGAATTGTACATACATATCCGGGATTTCATATTTATTACCGCATTAAACGACATAGTAAATGCATATTATATTACATGTATTTAATACGAATAGCTTTTATTTTTTATCATGTTTTTTAAAGTATTGTCTAGTATATTTTTATTTACAACAAATTGATGGTATTGCGTTAATTTTACGTAAGACGAAAGTATCAAGCGCGAGTGGCAGATACCACATTCGGTGTATTGGTTGAGGAATTAATATAAATATGTTTACTTTATTTAAATGTAAAATCAAGGCGAGCATGAGCTTTTGCTTTCTATTTTAAATTGTGGGGCTTTTTCGTTTTATCGATGACAATAGGATCATAGATACGTAATCACTATGTAACGTATAAAATGCATAAAACGCATATTTGCACCTTTAAACAACAAAAAAAAAAAACTTTATTTTGTTTCTTTGGTATGCTTATGTACATTTATTTAATTAATCTATCGTAATTTTGACGATTGTAAGTTGCGATTGACCGAATGATTTATTAACGAGGTGAAGGCTGTCAGGGACTAACACGAATACTCCCCTGGCACATTTATTGTTATGCGTTACCAAAAAATCTAACAACGTAATTTTTTTAACTGAATTTTTATAAGCCTTGTAAAGTCTTATATAAATCTTGAGCTAAAATTATACTGATAAGTGGATTTAAGAGTATGTTCATGATCTATCCTTTCAAAGGTACAATATGTGACTTGACGAACGAGCGCTTATACATTATATTGTTGAGAATGGGTACGAAAATAAACTGTTTCCATTAAGGCCTATGCCTATTTGCCACAAAGTTGCCATGACATGTATTTATACTCTGTTATTCGACTTCTATATGGTACGCGTGTGGTGCGGTACGTCAAATACGAATGATCGTTTTATTAATTATCCGCAAGTTAGCTGAAAAGTTTCGTGCTTGGTATGATTGAAGAACAGTAAATGAATTCAGCGTTACAACTTCTACATCCCAATGATAAAGAGATTTATTTCTAACATATTCATAAATGCTTTCCCTCTCATATTAATAAATGCATTTGCATAATACACGAGGAAAGACATACACGAAGAACTTATTACATCTTGCCTTGTACCGATCGTTTTCACAGTGTTGTAAAAATGAGCGACTTCCTTTTATCCGTGACGATAAAGTGTAAAACTTAGCGATAAGTGCTAGTAAAAACAAATCTGACCGCAGATGCTCCTCCCTTAGTATTCCATAGCATTTTGCGTCTAGCATTACGTTGCAGAGCTATGCCACGTGAAACATTATGTAGTATGTATTGTGCAGTCGACATACAATATTCTTCCTATACAGTTACGTAAAAAGATATGCTGCTATTTGTATCCTATGTTACTTCACGCGATTTACAAGAGTTCGATGAAATCGACTGATATTACAATTGTTGCACCGTATTAAACATACCGTCGTTTGCTTTTAGTTCAAGTTATAAATTTCTGATTTTTAATCTGTTTCGCTCAAAATATCTTTCGTCTTACGTTTACACTATTCTAATCACAAAGATGCAGCGAGTACAGCTCGCATACATGGATATACTGGAGTGCGAGTTTTGTTTCTTCTTGTATGTGGGGAGAGCGGAAAGAAAGTATGCTTCTATATAAACGCGACAGTACAATTAATTATACACACGTACTTGGGTAACGAGACTCGTATTACACAGAAATGTATTCTATCACATGTTTTTCTATTGATATTAATTCGAAAGAGAGTGCAAGTATATGTAACGTTCGCCGCTTCGTGAGTCGCGCTTTTAAAAGAATGATACTAGTTTCCTTTCGCCGTGAAAAAACATTCAGTAATAACAGTCAACTGCAAAAAACAATGCGCCGTTTGCACAGACAGCTATCGGCTGTATTAAATGGTACATGTACAGATCATTGTATTCGTTTCCGACAAAAACATAAATACACGTTAAACTTTTAATTATCCGATGTGCTGGCTGAACTTTTTTCAATGAAATTACTCCTCCATCATTCAGCACTTTTTCCATATTCCACGCCAGATGCACTTAAGCCCAGAGCTCGAACATCGAATCCATGTTCTTGCAATGACAAACGTTGTAAATAGATGCTTGGAACCGGAAAAATAGAGGAATTCTTTTATTTTTATGAATAAAGTTTGTACACTTTCTTCAACAAATAAGTCTGTAGATTATGTACTAGCTTTTTCAATTGTATATAAAAATTTTGCAATGCATGTGGGCTCATTTCGTACCAGGCATTGTAGACATTATGAAACTTTCAATCGTGGTAACACAGTGGTACTCTAGTATACCCTATTCTTAGATTAAATAAATTTTCTGGTTATTTCTTAAAAAATATGTCACATTCTTCATCGCTTATCAATAACTAACTAGGTCTACGTAATTTCATCTAAACATTAATTATTTCCAATGCTATACTTCTACGTGTTAAAGTACTTCAAATTTGGAACGTCACTCTGTACAATATGTTTCAGGGAAAGAAGATAATAAGACGATCCCTTGATCACAAGGAGAATCGTGAGTGAAAAAGTAATCAAATTATCTGCTTTGCCTGTAACCACATTATTCCGAATTTCCTTCGTAAACATTATTTGATGGTACAGTTACAATATACAGTTTAGAATGCAAGTGCTCCTCATGATACTTATAGAAATTTGTGGAATCGTGTTATCGACGATTCAGGTTGCGTGAAATTTATACAAATATGAATACTTGTCGTATCCTTCAATATCAAAAAGTGATACCACACATGACCTTCACAAAACAATGTTCATGCAAACAAATAAACTTATAACGCATAATTTAGCTCTTCTTCGCCAAACTGCCAAACGTAAAACTGAAGATGCAGAGGAAGTACGCTGGGTAACAAATACATACGACGTCGTAACATGTCATAAAGCACTGCTAATTATCTAAAACGTTTGCCCGTACTTCACAATTATTGCTGTAACTGCTAAGTCACTAATGAGACTGTTCGGTTAATCACGCCAATCGGTAAATTAATATATCTGAATAAGATACCGAATACCGTTACGTTACTTCCTAATGGTTATACTACGATAAAGGCGGTGCTTTGTAAAACAAAACGCTTCAAACTGAGTGTTCTTTTACATTGAAAACTAATGCGTATACCTTATCCACTTTTAACTTCTACACACAACTCTGACATTGCAATATCGTGCATACCACTACGCACTCACTCGTAGAACTCTACGGCACAATGTCACGTTAGATTAGAATTTGTAGACTGTAACATCTAGAATTCCTGTGACACGGTATGCAGGAATCAAAAATATTTCATCTTTATATTTCTGATTTGCTCTTTTGTTAAAAAAAGTCGCTAGGTATGAACAAGAGTCCAAGAATAATTTATTTGTGACACGGTGTGCTGTTCACACATATCTCTTTACTAAAAGTCCCTGCTTAACGTATAAAGACAGATGGCCGCTACAGCCTTCGCATAATTTTTCTTTAATATGAGATCTGTACATTATATACACAAGTCCTTTTGATACCGACAAACGATCAAAAGGGTTGCATTTGTCTGGATGATAATGATGCAGTGTACCCACACGTACTAGTATTCCTCTTTCTTCGTCACTTCCGAAGTCGAACGTGTTACAAAATGCTAAACCAGTGCAGTTGCGTTAATGTTATGTTGTGCCAATGCACTTACCCTATTAGACCTATCTTTGATAAAGAATTTCTAAACTTAAAGTCAGTTACGTACTACGATGAAGTTGTTAAAACCTTAATGCGATAATCCTTCTGCATTTTCAATGCAAAATAATTTACTTTACAGTGCCTGCAGTACTGCTTTCATGCATAACATTTTAAATGATCTTGACATCTCTTTAACCGTTCGATTCACGAAAGCATACTGCCCATTGCTATCAATGTATCGTTCACTACGGAACTTTTACATTGTGAAAAGATTTAAGCGCAAACGTCAGTTTGATTTGTTACAACACGGTATCGTTATAAAGAAATATTCTCATTCTCTATTTGTGTTGCTGGGACTCTAGGGCGTTTGTGGTAGCACTTTGGGCGGAGTTAAAATCTTGCGTATATCCCTGCCATCCTTGCGTGTAATTGTACGCAGATCCTGACTCATTGGATCCTGCATTTACACCCTCAGTTGTGCTTGCCTGTAATAAACATTAATACCACACCCTTACATTTGGATCGAACGATATTGCTTTTCTTCAAATGATTCAATATCGTTGACGATATTGACTTATGAGCCTCTAGAAGAATCTAGTGTGAAGAAGCTGCTTTTGAATCGTGAAATAGACGGCGTGTTTGTTCAGTAATCAGAAAGTGAGGTAAAGTAAATGTTACTAATTTTTCATATACTCATGTAATCGGTAATTGCAGTCTGGAGCAATAACATCGTCGATTATTTGTGTTGATTTTCTTCGTTTGGAATGAACTATCCTATCATCGTATATCGTAGTTCATGACCCTACTAGTAAGACATGTAGTACGTCCAATTTTATAAGCATTCTTAACCAGTGACAACTACCCACAATCAGTAAGGGTTTCCTCGAACTTATTTGTACAAAAAAAGTCAAAGGCATCTATACCTTACTTTCTGTTCCACTCTCGTAACATTTACTGTTGTGGATTATTGTTTGCTTACAGCTTGGCCACCAGCTGCAGTAGTCTGTCCTGTTTGCTGCTGTTGGCCCCAATACTGATTGTAATACTGTTGGTTCCAACTATTCCAGTTACCATTGCCATATCCGTGCTGATTATAGTTTGATTGACTGTAGGATCCTTGGCCGTATCCCTTCCAATTGCCTCCCCATCCGGTTTGCTGCGGTTGCTGGCCCCATTCACCTTGTCCCCATCCTCCGCCTTGCTGTTGCGATTGACTACTACTTGACCAATTGCCTTGCTGACCCCAATTGGACTGCTGCGATCCTTGGTAGTTACTAGATTGACAGAATCAACATAAGCGTGTGTTCATAATGCATCAGGTCAGCCAACAGCGACTTAGGACACTGAATTGAAGAGTTACCTCATTGGACCCCAACCACCGCTTTGGCGTGATACTGTGGACCTATTTCGTTCGTTCATCGGCCTCCGGTCACCGATACCTCTTCTGTCCATACCCCGATGTGGCGGCGGTATCGGTGCACCTCGACCTCTCCAAATAGCTGGAGGACCGTATCCGCCACCATGTCTCATATGACCACCCCTTTGCTGCCTGTCCCTCCAACGCCCCATGTTGTTTCCTCCGCGCCAGGTTTGATTACGATTACGGTCTGGATCTGGAAAACATTACATCGTTATTGACCCTAAAAAATATCATAACGTTTAAGGCACTCAAATACCAAGAAACGTACAATTATTTCTCCTATCTCGATGATCACGACTATCTCTGCTGTCGCGGTTGTTTCGACTATCCCGATTGTCTCTGTTAGCAACGTCAGATCTATCATATCGTGGGCGTTTGCTAGTCTGTTGCTGACCGAATCCGGCTTCTTTGCCTTCCTTGATATATTTTTCGATCAGCTTCTGACCTTCGTCTTTGCCGAGCTCTACCCATTCGACAGATGCGAAGAACTCACCTGCTACAGGTGCGGTGAAATTTGCTGAAAGTATTATATAGTTTTGTAAGTGAAACTTTACTAGCTGCAATATTAATGTTATTATAGATATCGGACGCTAACCTTTCAGTTCCATCAATTCAGAGTTGGATACTTCCCTCCCTTCGACTCGTTCATGTTTGGTAGTACGGGATTTTAGCTCTTCATCCGTAGGAACTACGATTACTGCTTTGCGTTGGTAACCACAGAAATTTCGCATTTTACGTCTTTGGGCGGACGAATAGACATTCGTCTGTAACAAGAAACCCAATAAATAACATGTCGAATAAGAGGCGATTAAATTCTTAGGTGTTTGTTCTATAGCAAGACTTACTTGATCCAATATGTAATTGCGTCTTCTGCTAGCTGCTACCTCAATGAGTTTATTCAAAGACTGAGTACATTTGTCGATAAGTGTTTCCCACCGACCACGGTACACTTGCTTTCGAGACATGCCCATGTCCTTCATTTTATCAATAAGATTGCTCATTCCCAATACGTTGTACATTCTTTCTGGATGTTCTTTCCGGTGCTTCGACGCCCAAAAGGTCTTTCCAGTGGCGGGCAATCCGCACATCATAATGACCTCGCAATCCTCTTTCTTCTCAGGCCTTCGTGGACCGGCAATTCTAGTCTGATCTTCCGCTTTCAGGACGGGAACGTAGTCACTTAATATTTCCGAACTCCATGGTTCCTCCTGTCCAAAGTTACACACGAAAGAACAGTTTTTACTCAAAACGTGCGGAAATAGTGGCTTATTTCCAAGTTCTTCCTTAGGAATGCTGAATGCCGTGCCCAGATCTTTGCCATTCAAAGTGTAAGATAATGTGATATTATCCTCAGTGGCATCGAGATAACATCCGACAACGTCTTCTTTATTAAATTCTGACCCATAATCCGTGAACTCGTTATCAGTTGATTTCTTTCCAGTACTATCGTAGCCGTAGCTTAGCTTTTCTTCTCCGAGTTGCATAGACGTTTCAGAAGCAGACCAACCGACTCTGAGCACATGCGGACGATTTTCGTCCTGCATGCTAACGGGACAATGCGCGGTGATTTTGGTCTCGTAATAAATTTTCCCGCTTGTTACACCGTACGATGCTCGTGCACCTGCCCAAATATAGCAAAAGCCATCGTTGTGCATCGGTGTGGCGGAAAGATACCCTTCTTTGTCGATAACCAGATTCAAATCGGAATCATCTGAAAAAAAAAAGAAGTTGGTAATGAGTATCAAAATGTATCGATCGTTCGAGTTACGAAACTTTTCGCATGATTGACTTACACCAAGATAGAACCACAGCGGAATCATCGATTTCTGGTTCATTCTCAGGCAATTCAAGGGCTGGAGACAGATGTCTCTCCTCTGCAGGACTAGGTGACCTTTTCCGTTTTCTGTCTCTATGATCCGTGTGTTCCATATCCTTTGGTTCAGATTTCACATTTTCTTCAGGCTTCATTTCCTTCATTACAACGTCCTTTGCCATGGGAGAAGAAACAGATAAGTATATTAAATGTATAATAAAATTAAGGTAAGCAAGACTTTAAGATATACCTCTTCGTTTTCCGTGAAAGCATTATTATTGTCCATACTTTCATCTGTGGACTCCTGTTTGCTTAAAGGTTTAGTATCTTCATTGATACTTTCCTCCTTATGTTCTGCATCACTGTCATCCATTTTTTCATCTTGCTCAAATTCTTGCTCCTGAATTGTTTTCTCATCATCTTTCTTATTTTCTATGCATTTTTGATCATCACTAATTTTATCTATATTTTGAACATCATGTTCCACTTTTGTACTGTCTTCTGTACTATGCGATTCCTTTTCTAAGTCCTCTTTTGCATCTTCTCTCATTTCCTCCTCATTTTGACCATTTTCTTCAGGAGATAGTTCCAGGTCAGGTTCTTCTTCTTGCTCAATAAAATTATCTTCTTCTTCTTCATCTTCTACATCATCCGAATCAAGTTTCTCCTTTGCAGCCGATACAGATTCCTGTACCGTGACACTTGCGTTATTTGTATTAGTTTCTGTAATTTCAGGCACATTCTCTATGTTTTCAGCAGTCTCCACTTCATGGATGTCTGATTTTTTTGATGCCTCTGTTACTACATCTGAAGTACTCGAATCACTGACATCTTTTTCGAGGTCATCCTCATTTTCTTCTGATATTTTCTCTGTTAGCTCAGGGTCCGGCTTATGAGTTTCATTTTGTACAGTAGTTATCTCAGGATCCTCCTCTGATTCATGAACTTCTTTTGGTTCAGGAGTCCTCTGATCTCTTTCTATGTCTACAGGCTCGTCCGGTATAGGCTCAGGTACAGTAGCTAAATTCTCTGAAGGTTTCTCTATATACTGAGCCTTGCTTGGAGAGGATTTGCTAGAAGTAGGAGTTGATCTTGGATTACTCCTGGTGGCAACTTTAGACGGAGTCGTCAGGGTCGAACTTCTGGACGATCGACCAGGTGTCTTAGGTGGTTGTACTGGCTTTGAGGGTTCCACTGATTTTTCCCTGCTGTCCCTTTCTCCTCCATCTTTGAAATCATCAGTGTCTTCAATAGTCCTTTCTTGGGAAGCTAAATATAAATTTGTCCTGTATAATACACGTACCGCATCGTTGTCATAGGATATTATATATCTTGTGTTTATTGACAACACCTTATCTAACCTATCTTCTGGCTCAATATTCTACAACCCCTAGTGCATTCTACAGTTTTTTACACCAAACCTCATGAGCACAATAAAGGTCATAGAACGAATAGGAGAGCTCGAAGTTATCAAGCAAATTTAAGTATTCATTATTCCTTGAAAGATAACGAGTTCAAACAGTGCACGCAGATCAAACTCATTAAAATAATAAAAATAACCCCGCTCATTTTGCAAATCGGCCAAGTCAACGGAGGGTTAGCTGCCCGCGCACGCAAAAGCGCATAGTTTTTGCCGTCCTTCATAACACAACACATCCATCTTACATCGGTAAGAAGTTTCGTACGGCGAAAGACGAAGGTATACTGTTCATAGTATGTAAAAATACAGTCGGCGTTTGCGTCATCAGCATCGTCGGTGACACACGGATCGAGGACGCGATCCAAACGAGCGTGATCTGTTCAAGCGTGTTTACCAGATGAAAAATACAACTCACGACTTTCGGTTTCCTCTTCTAACGCCTTGCGGAGTCTCTCAACGAGCACTGCCTTGTTGCCTTTCGTGTCAAGACCCCGTTGCGCCAGTTGTGCCCGTAATTCCACCACCTTCAATTTAGCTGGATCCATAGCGCGGAATTTCCTATAATTTACGTTAACCCACGCACTTTCTCTCGACGAAAAGGCTCACAAAAAGTCCATACACGCGCCAGTGACCCGCGCTGCATATACAATATGGCGGCACAACTGCAAACAACGCGTTACGTATTATGGAGTAACTCAACTGGCTGCTGAAGCGGCTGTTTACAAACGGCGGCGTGTTCGGGACCAATGAAAAGTCTCAACCGATTGCGCGGCCAGACGGTCATTCGTCCAGCTAAGGCGGGACGTCGCCCTATTGGCTGCATCGAGTGGGTGGCTCTTGCACTGACGGTGCATCCTCAAAAGAACACATTGCATTGTTGTTCCTCGTTTTGTCCACGTCAGGTGCCGCGTAACAAAACATTAATACGGCGGGTAAGAACGTTAGATGGGAAATTATGAACGCGATAAACATGAATTGGTTGAGTTCGGCGGAAGGAGAATCCCTGGTGCATCATTTTTATATTAATTCCTCTCGGAAGAGACGATTTTACGGTAAGCTACATCATAGTGCTGTGCTTTTTTTCAGTATAATACTTCAGTCATTCTGATTTTTAGGCATACTGGAAAGGCCACCCCTACCGTCGTCTATCGAGGAAGTTACGTATAAAATTTTTGTTATTGGCAGATCCGGTGTGGGAAAGACATCGGCTGTTGCACGTTTAGCTGGGACGCTTGAGTCAATTAATTATACTGAGACTAATGGCATAAAAAAGACAAATGTCTACTGGCCGGTAAAGATATGGGATAAAGTTGTTCTCTTCAAGCTACAGTTTTGGGATACTTCAGAGAGCAGCATAAAAAAGTACAATCACATTTTGCCGGTAGGTACGACATTCTCTGTTCACCAGTATTGGTAAAGGCAAACGGATCAAGTTGAAGGACAGGGTAAAACTTTGGTTTAGGCATGCAAGGATAAGGTTGATGCAGTATGCTCTGTGTTCTCCTTTGATGATGTGGGGACTTTCAATGATATTCCCTACTTAATGAACACAATGACTGCTATTAAGGAAAAGCCGGCAAATATAGTGATTGGGACTAAGTATGTTTGTACTACCAATACTGTCTGTATGAGAGATTAGAACTGTTCAACTGACACTTATATTTATTGTATAGGTTCAAGCCTTGGACTAGTTCAACAGTGGACGATGACCAAGTTAAAGACTTTGAAGGCAAATGGAAAGTTAAAGTAATCAGAATTGACGCCAATAAATCGCCTGCGAGATCTGAAATGTTTGACTGCTCTTACCAGTTAAATGCAATTTGTAATATTCTATGGAACAGAGATAAAGAATTTATATCCAAACAATTAGGACAAACATAGCTAATAAGAAATGAAAGGAAACATTCTAACGACCGACGCGTATTATTTCATTTCCATTTTCCAACCCCGAGTCTCGCAATTTCTATTTCTTTCTTCGTGCAATTCATCTTGTACTAATTCTTCATACATTGTTGAAATTAGGCTGTCACATTAACTGATACATAGCTTCTTATATCTCTTATATGAAGGGATCGAGACAAACATCACGAGGGTGGCGAAAGGCGAGGGTAAGTAGTGATGATTTTTTTCCAGAAATTGCTTCCCATAAGGCAGGAGGGTGGAATATGGCCTTATCGCCGACTCCATTTTCTTCCTCCCAACGAAAGTTTGAAGTCAATAAGTAGGTCCCGTTGTCCCTCAAATTCGCTCGAGCAAATTTTCTGTAAAGAGATTCTAAACAAAAAGAAAACACCCGCTGTCTACGACACGGATACGAGTGAATTGAGCGATTGACGAAATAACTTTAGTCTCTGAATTCCACTTCGTGGAAAGGTGGGAACGTGGAGGTTCGACAATGCCGGCGTGTAGGCCGTAAACTTTAAGGGAGTTGCCATGACGATTCTGACGTCACTGTCGTCTGTATCTATCACCCCACGTTATCCCTGCTTCCCGTCGTTTTCGCAAGGTGAGACGCTCGGTTACTCTTCATTCTCGTATATCTCTCTTGCGCTTATCGATTGTCGTTAGTGGTGTATGGTCATGGTTTCTTTGGGGGTTCAAAGTCGAGAGTAGAAAGGCAGTTATTTAACTCCACGCGTGATTGCCCTGCGCAATTAACGGATTGAAAATATAGTTTGCAAGTCTTAAAGATCTGGCCGGATAATGAATGTACGCTACGACTACGATAATCTTAATGAATTAAACAGCCTCTAATCGTAGGATCACGAGAAGCCTCTACTTTGATGCCGCAACTGTACGTCTGGTCCCACGGGAATCCTTATCTTTGATATGGAGGGTCTCGGTGTCCTCCACGTGTAGGTAAGAGCATCATCATCCAGATGGTTGCTCTCGTCCTTCGTCCTTGGCTTCGTCATTTAGCTGGCGTGACGTAGAGATCTGCGTCAGAAGGTAGCCCCCCCCCCCCCTTCTGCATGGCAAATCGTCTGTCGAGATTTCCTGGATAAGCGGCCCAATATCGTGACTGGATATTTGGTGTATGTGTTTCGTCCGTTCTCTGGAAAATTGCATTTCTTCTTCGTTCCAGGAAATTCGCGTTAGATTCAAATGGACGAGCCCGAGGGTGGACATTTTATCGAGGCATTCTTGGGGTAGCTATGCCGACAGACCCTCTGTCTGTCAGCCCGAGAACACGTGTCGAAGTGCCGTCAATCACGCACGATGATGTAATAGCGTCGAAGGATCGATGCATCATGCTCGTCGCTTGGTATTTCACGGGGCGTTGAGCTTTGCCACGATCAAACGAGCATCTACCCACGCTGGCAAATGGATGACGGTAATCGTGCGTAATAATTGTTTTGGAAAAATACAAAAATAAACACGATTTGGTGCCCAGCGGGACGAACTTTGGCACTTACAGTTCGTGGAACGACTCGAACTTTTCCAATTTTGAGAAAGTTGCCCTGAAAGATACAGTCTAAGTGGTTTCGGCGATCTACGACTGGGCGACGGCAACTTCGGCAGAAGTTTCCGTATAAAAAATACGTACAAAATTGGGAATGGCTAGGGTCGCGGTAAAACAGCCACGAAGCATCTGCTTCGGGAAAATCCTTTGTGTTAATGCTAGCCCGCGCCGCGATGTTTGATCGCACGAAACTCACGGACGTTCTCCTGAGACCGTAACGGATCGACGCCATTATTCATGCTCTCGAGACACTGCTACGTAGCGCGAAGTCTTTTTTAAGAAAGGCACAGAAGTTCGTGTATCGGTGGACATCATTTTGCACCCGCGGCGGCTTTTATTTTAAATCTCTACAGACGTCCCCCGCTTTGACGGATATTTTGAAATGGCGAGAAAGTTTAGGTGCAATTTGATTCCCGAAGGTTTGACGTTGCTCCTTGAACGACAGAGTGTCTTGGGAGTTACCTTGACACTACAGACTGCACTCGTGGTCGCGACTATTCGAAGCCTGCATAGGTTCAAACGATTTCGATTATACATTGTTGCGACGGAAGAAGACAAAGCGAGAATCGACGAGTGAGCGAGCTTGCGGTTTCGAATACGTACTTGCCACTCGAGGAAGAGGAGGTGAAAAAGAGAGAAAGACAGGGACCTCGACACGCCAAAACGGGCCGTTAGAGCAATGTCAAGTGCGTCTATTCCAGGGCTTACGAGATCTCGCCACTTCGATAAGTATTTCAAGATCACGTTTGCCGCAATCGTATTTTGCGGCCTTTGTGGATCTCAGGAACTTACGGACACCCGCTCTGCCGCTTGCGCCTCGTCCAACGCTGTTTCTTTCCTTTCTCTCTCTCTCTCTCTCTCTCTCTCTCTTTCTCTTGTGAAACCCGAACGTTTCTTACGCCAGGAGTCCAGATGTATTCGCAGTCGTCAACCGACTTACGAGAGATTGTAACCTCGAAGCAGCAACAACTATTCCAGACTCTATTTTTACTACTTGCCCCTCAATTTATGCAACCCGAAACACATCCGCGTATCCTTGGCCACTCGTCGAGAGGGTTGCATCGGTACAGGGGCAAACGCACCTACCACCTGCGAGCTTAATTCCAGGGTAACTGCGCGTATTGATTGTATATTTTTAGACCTACCGCTAGCGGCAACCACGGTGACATCAAATATTCACCCCTCGTCCGAAACAGAGCTTATCCAAGCGCAAGTGCTAGTTCGACTGCCCCTCCTCTTGACACTGTCGGGCGGAGTGACAGAAACGAAATCACGTCGAAATTGCAGACTCTCCCTGACGCTGGTCTGTCGTTTTAACGGGCGCGCCTGTTGGTCCTCGACCGAGACGATCCGCCCGAACGCTCAAAGGCCTTCCTTTCATCGGGAAAAATGCAATTGCAACGAGCCCTCCAGCGAGCCAATTTAGGCGGAGCGGGTGTAATTTAGGGGAGACGCACGACGAGCATGCTTCATGTCTTCCGGAAAAGTTCCTTGCACTCCGCGGTTGTATGTCTACGAGTATCGCTCATTTTATTCTCACCGACGACGCGCGACGTAACAATAATTACACTCGTGCTGAGAATGCAATTACGTTCGTAAGTTGATCCAATGATTGGGTAGATTTTTGAAAGAAGTGGGCAAGGGAGGAACGAGTTGTCCGGAGACAGTTATTCTTATTGCCTGCTCGGGGTGTATTTTGAACGCGATGGGCAGGAGGGATAGATAGATGAACAGATTAGATAGAGGACGGAGGGAATTTGAAGTGGATCCGACCGATGGAACCTGTCGAAACTAGGTCTTCAGCCGGTGACTTCCACTATTAATTATACTTTTTCTCTCCACCCACGCGCGCGGTCGATTTTCGAAGAACGATTATCAATCTTTGAGCCATTCCCATTGGTCACGCTTGCGTGAGAATTTGGCAGAGCGGCCTGTTACCCTCACCTTCTATCCGATTTTAAATCGGACGGCAGGTGACACGCTTTAGCACTCCTCTCGCGACCCAGATTCGCGGATATATCATTTTCCGAAGACTGACTCCATCTCGTGTCGTTCCTTCCGCCGAAACGAGCGGGAGGAGATGGCGCTTGCCCGAAACGGGCACTCGTAAGCTTTTTATTTATTCTCGAATTACGCGTCTACGTCGTTTGTTAATTCTGCCTGGTGCAGAATCGACCGGCTTAGTCTAGCGCGGCAAGGATACAGATTTCATCTCGAGGAGAATTGCACGGATGTCCCGTCCCGAATGTTCGGTATGCTCTGATAACAAACTCTTGGAGAGGAGCCGGTGGCTGTTAGATTTTCATGCCCACACGAGACGTCGATCGTAAATTTCGAAACATCCGCGGTCCACGACGTGGCGTATACGTTATGCTACGTGCAGTGCGGCCGCTTAGAATTGGACCTCTCAACATTAACCTCCAGCCACTCCGCCTCGTATATTGCCGGTGTTAAAAGTGAAAACGCGAAAGTAGTCGATCGTAAGTTTCGGACAAAATATACACTCGAACTCGTTTTTTCGGTGCCGTCGACTGCATCTTCCACGAACGTGATTCGACACTTCGGATGTACGGTACGTGCACTAACCTTTCTACCCACGAACTCGATAGACTTGGCGTGCGAGATGATACACGTCCAAGTATGTCGCGTGTTGGTGCAGATGTTCCGTTTGCACGTGCCGTTTCCTTTAATTACGTCATAGGATCAATACTTTCACAGCTCCACAGCGTTAGGCGCGTATTGTCGCTTTCCCAAAGCGTTAAGTAAATTCTTACAGAATTCTCGTACGATGATGCACGCGCAGACGTCGAAGCAAGTGCGTTCTTTGATCCGAACGGAGTTCAACGAACACGTTTGGGGACCGAGGAACGTAGCCGGGACGTTTAACGAGAAGCAAAAAGACGTTCTCCCTACTCACTCGCTCCCCTCTCGTAGCGCGACCAATTATATTTATTTATTCTTAATTTGCATATCTAAAAGTGGATAATGACGGGAAAGGGAGAGAACCTGTTTGGTCGCCGAACTGTATTTACCGTCTCTTTAAAAGATCCGCAACACGTTCTCGACTCTCCCGCATGCAACTCCGTTATCCTACTCCCGCTAAACATTCCTCTTTCTCCTCGTTCTCGGAATCGTCATACGCCCGTTCTGTCATCGCACGCTCCAACTATCGCAGTTATCCAGAAGCACGCGTTTCCTCCGGCGTAGTGGGCACGTTAAGGGAAAATTATCCAGGACATCTCTATGCGTGGAATTCGGTTGCCGTAAACGCAGTCGTCGCGCGTCGATCCTCCGTCCTCGTCGCGTTCAACCCCTACCACGTGCTTCTATCGTTGCAGTCGAGGAGCTTGAACCCAATGGCCGGTGTGAATGGCCTTTAAAATCGAGTCCTGTCAAGTCCACCTCTCTGCTCAGCCCGTCGCGTCCTGACGAGGTGGAGGAGGTGAACGAGAGGGAGGAGTGTGTGAGTGTGTGTGTGTCTTTGACGTCAGATGATACGAGCAGTCGTAAAACGAGACCAATCATTAGCGAAATAACGGCTGCGGCGAGGATGCACCGACAGTGTAGTCGGTAGACGAACTAGCCAATCCTTCCACTTCCGGCTATTACTCGCTGTATTTTCAACAGAGCCTCTGCACATGTCGCGTTGATCCCTGCATAATGCGAGCCGTGATATAAACTCTGTACGTATAATAAGTATGGATGGATGAGCCACGGATGATACGTGGACGGACATCGAGCGTCGAGCCGTCGAGTCGTTAAATATTGCCGCAACTGATGCCACGCCGCCGCGTGAACTGATAGAAGTGGAACATTGTCCGTATGACGATGTATAAATAGGTTAGGCGGTATGAAAATAGACAGCGGGGCGTTGGACCGGGGGATCGATGGTGATTCTCGTGGTCGTCCTCCGCTATCTCTGCTCCCTACACTCCTTCCTCTTCTTCTCTGCCGCCAGCACCACCAGCACCACGCCCCACGGAGCCGTCTCCCTTTATGGATAGATAAATACGACGATGCGCGAACATCCATTCAGACCGCTCTATATTATCATGACGGCCATTTCTCATCCCTGACACGGCTATGAGATGTCTTCATTCCGAAGCATGGTTCATTTCGGGGGGCGTGCCGCGGCTCGTGAGACGTGAGGAAGCATGGAGCACATAAAGGAAGGCGAGTGCGGCTTGCGAATGCGCTTCTCAGGCGTCAGCGTCGCTCCGCTCGGGATAACATCGATGTATCGAGTAGCTTCGGCGCTTGTCAAAACAAGCGCTAAGAATAATCCGCGCGCGGCGGAAAATAGCGCCGCGCCGTTCCTGAAATACGCGGCCATCGGGAGATAATGGAACGCGGGTGCAACTCGCTTTTCGAGTGTCGGCTTCGACGTGGGACGTGGGACGCGCGTCATAACTCGTACACCGTCCCCGGCTTGGATCGTGTCAACTGCTTCTGTCCGCCGCCATCGTCAGGTTGCCGGTCTCGCGGTACCCGCTTCCTAATTTAAGCGCGCAGAATCCGCGCGTCACGTCCGAAAATTACGATCATCGGCCGCTTAAATAGATTGCACTTTTCGGCCCGAGTCGTTCCGACCATTCTTAATGGGAGTTATAGAGTCTCTGATGTATAGACTTCGCTACCCGTGGGCTTCGCAACACAGCTTCTATATATACGATGTTTAATAGGCGCGTCGAGGAAACTCCAAAGGACGAGGAGGGCCGTGGGGTAGGGATCGGTCGTGTGCCAGGTTCAGTCTCGCGATCTACGAACGCCCACGCGGCTTTTGACGTTCCGTTAAATAACGCTAGCCACGAAACGACTTCGTTTGCCTGATCCCGTGCCAAGTCTCAATCTCGGCTTGACGTTGAGATAACTCCAAGTTTACATCACGATGTCGTAGACTGCTGGCAAGTAACAGCTGACCATTTGTCTCCACGCACTGACCGATCGAGACATGCTCGAGGCGCGGCTTCTACAAGTTTCGAAAAATGTCATATCGACGGGTATTGATATCGGTATCAATGTTCTAGTTTTGAATCTTGGTGATTCTCGGGCTCTTCTTCAATATCAGATTAAACTCAGTAATCAAGTAGAATAGAGAGCGATTTGATTAAAATTTCGCGAGGCAACACCATAGCAGACGAACGACTTTGTATGTCATTCTGTTTGTCAAGCTTAAACTCCCAGTCAAGATGTACGAATTTGAGAGAGGGAGCTTTGAGATAGCTCGGAGGGTGGATTGTACGTCAGGCAATTCGATAGAGAAGCGTTCCTGGAAAAGCCTGCGGCGATACTCCGCCTCTCGCCATTGGCTGTCTGTCTGCGCTCGCAGACGCTCGGCAAAAGATAATCCGCGAAAATGCAAAAATAACCGGAAATTCCCGATTACCAATATTTCCACTGAAAGTCGACGGACATCAGACAGCGTAGTTGGGTCTTTAACGTCGCCATATAATTTACGGGGAACGATTTCGAGGACGCCGAGTTGGAATCGGGTGTCGGGCGCGACGAATTTCAAATACTTGGCCAAACTTGAAAGACAGTGCGGCAGTCAGCTTGCATTCGGAAAGTCGTTAGCAGCGGGCATCAAATGATATATCTCGCTCGTTCACTTGAGAAATCATGGAAATTGCCAAGTTGACGTGAATAGAACCGTAAATCGGCACGGCGCGCGGCGGATCAAGTGACACGTTCGCATACTCGTTTTTTATGTCGGCGAGCTGCGTTTGAAAGCCACTCGTAGACTCGACGGCGACCCTCCTTCTGCTTCTCGCTTTTTCTGTCACCTTTTTTCGAGCCCCGCAAGAATTTTAGGCGTGGGAGTGCCTCGCCGGCGACTTTTATTCCAGAAAGAAGGACAGGAATACGGTGAAACGATGAGAAAGGGAGAGGGAGAGGAGTGTCTAAAAGAGCCCCGGGAGGGACAAGCGTGAGTTGACACTTGCCACGCATTCACATGTACACGATGCCCACGTGTACTTTGTCTCTAAGTTGTCCGTACACCCACGGACCTCCATTGTCCTAATATATCCTAGTTCTACGCCACTCACGTCACTTGTCTTCCGAAAATCGTCCCATACTACTTAGACGCCAGTACTTACTTCCGCTGCCATGCTCAGGATTATTTTGCTGTGGCGGTTTCGTAGGGACAGTCTTCTTACTTCTCATCTTCTTCACGAAATGGAAATTGCCCACTGGTCTCGCTTGTCTTAATTTCACCACTTAACCGAGGGGGAGCTTTCGCGAATATAGAATGGACGGAAATAAGAATTGCCGTCCCTAAGGGATAATGATGATGATGATGATGATGATAACAAACGGGCTTCTCACGTATTCCCCTGATAGTCGGCGGTCCATCATGTATTTTCCCTTCCTCCCATTTTCCCCGGATATTTTAGGCATGCGCCTTGTTTAGCTTCCATCGCATGCTACGTGCCGATTGTATCGCCGCGGCCGTATCGTTTCTGCGTTGTCGTAGGTCGTAAACGCATACGGGTTGCCCTCGCGGGACACTGCGGATAAATTAATTCCAGGCAATTTGCTGCCGCCGAATCCTCACGGAGCTTGGCTAGCTCGTACTGTCCTAGAAACGAGACGGCTATTTTTTTCATCCACTGTCATAGATTCCATCAACTTTCGCGCCTCGTCGAAATTCATTTCGTACGCTCGCAGGGCATCTTTCGTAAGTCTTTCCGCGCGTCGCAGTTCGCGGCTACGAATTAAAGGGCAGCGAGGCGCGAGGCTGTCGAAAAAGGTAGAAAAAGTCGTAATTCCCGACGTTTTCACCGCGAGGATCCAATTAGTCCGGCCTTGCGGCACTTGCAGTTCGGCAGCGAGCCGGCTTGCTGAATGCACGAAAAAGGTCAAAGGGTGACCATCCGCCGCGGGCTCCGATCTCAAGGTCGGCGGCTATTGAAGGGGTACGCGCGATTAACCGTGGCCAATTAAAGCCGGCACGTATCCGCTAACCCGACCGAGTGCACTCTGAATTCCCTACCGTGCCGAACAAAGGGCCGACTACTTCGTTTCTCTCGTTAGTCAGTACTAGTTGAATGAAAAAAAAAAAAAAAAAAAAAAAAAATAGGAAAAAGAAAAGGAAGCATGGGGAAAGAAAAATTGGCGTGTACCTAGATCGTTCGTTCGGTCGGTGTCGGTACGTAAATGGCATGAAGACATCGGCCTCCGATCCTCCGGATGAGAGCGGCGCGATTGGCCGAGATACGGCATTCGCGTTGATTTTCGCCGATAGCCTGTGCGGTGATCGAGCGAGGCGGCGTGTTCTGCGTTTCACCCTTCGCTCCCGGGTATCCAGGGTCCGTCGCCATGGTAACGCTACTCTCTCAACCGAATCCACTCCCCCGCTGGACGAGTCGGTGTGCGGGCCGCGGAATTGCGGCGAGTTCAAAAATCCTGCCGGAAGAGCAAATTAAGGCCATCGCCCACGCGTTTTCAGGGTGGGGAGGGGGTGGGTCGTCACGCTGTCTTGGCGCGGATTACGCGTTCGAGTTAATCCAGAAGCGGCCTACTTCGCGATTGCCAGTGGTCGGAGTGGTCGGGTTCTGCCACTTTGGGTCCGGCGAACGGCGAAGAGAAGGATGGAAGGGGGGGGATTAATTAACGACGGACGGTGCTGCAAATGTTATAGAATTCCAACGTTTATTTCGATATATACAAAACATTGCTTGACGTTAAACGGAGGCCACACATGCCATGCACGTCGCATGTCCCTCCGTACTTGCCGATCGCACCTCGACATTTACATATGCATGTAATACAGACATATACGTATATGCATGCGTGAAATGTAATACGTATGTTCCGCAAGCGACGACAGGAGAATGCCTAGTTCACGTGCAACCTCTCGCGATAAACGTACAAATGTAGAAACGCGTGTATGCAAACGTTCGACTGCTGTCTCGCACTTGCTCCTTTTTTTTTAATATCTAAAGAGTCACCATCGAAAGGCGCACGCGGAAAAATCGCGTCCGCCCGGCAACGAGATCGGGTTCGCTCGACGAGCATCGAGCGCCAGTGCTTACTTTACAGCGGCCCGTATGTAGAGTGTATCGATGATGGCGAACCTCCCGAATTCGAGTCTCGCGAATTATGCCTCTCTGCCTTCGGCTTTCGACCATCGATTACCGTCGGCCACCTCAGTGTCCCTAAGAATTATAAAAGTTGTCTAAAATTAAATATTCTGGAAGTTTGTCATCGTTCGCAATGCGTTCTTATACTTGTACCATTCACTCGTGGGGATCCGGCTGGCGAGGTGCCTCTTTCTCTCTGACTCTCTTACTCTTTCTAAGGTCTGGCTTTTAAGGCTCATCGCAGAAAAGAGGGGTGTTGCGATTACTTCGACCGTGGCCGTAGCCTTTCGAAAAGTGGATTCGCAGTTAATTCGCCGATCTCGCGCATTTCTCTTCCCTTCCTTCCTTTCCCGTTCCTTCGGAATTCAGTCTTATAGCATATTTACAAGGGTACATGGCACAGCGTGCTCTTCATCCCGACATGGCGAAGTCACTGAACTACATATGGGATGCGATGGCCGCCGGTATTTAACAGTAATTTGATTACCTCCCCCGCTCGCATCGTGGAAAATTGCGGCAGCGAGCTTCCAAAGGTTCGTAAGGCTACGATTTAACGTTCGATGGTCGAATCCTCTCTCGCCTCGTCCATAGGCGGACCGGACTGGACCGGACCGGACCGGCTATTATACACATCGTCGTCGTTTACAAAGTGACGCCGCTAATTGCGCCAACTTAGTCATCTAAGCGCTACCATAAACTGCTACAAGAATATATGTGTGCTATATTTATATACATAATGCGCTTATCTATGACTCAAGAACGACGGACCGAGCGCGAGAGTCGGTTGGATTTCGGAGCGTTCGCATTCTGTCGCCGCCGGCGGCTACTCTCGTTCTCGGTGCGGCGCGAAGGAAAGTGAGAAGGAGAAGAGTTTTCTACTGGAGAGAGCCGTCGGTCGTCGAAGGCTCCGCGATACCGCGAGTACATTCGGACGCATTATTGTCTTTCGCTCTTCTTTGCCACTCTCGCATTCACTCCCTCTTTCGGTCTTCGCATCATCCGCTCACTCACTCTTTACCGTGTTCTCGCTCTCGTAATCTCTACAATCGGCATGCCAACGCTATAATAACCACCATATATGTTCGGCCGTAACCACGGCTACTCCGCTCTATATATCACATTCATATTTAATCCTACGATCTAAGCGTGTTCGTACGATCGAAGAAAGGAACATCGTCGTGGGGTCTTCCTTCTATTCCTCGCGAATTCGCGTTGGCTGGCGAAGTACGATCGTCCTAGGGCGATAATTGGGGCTGGAGGAGAGCTGCCTCGGTAATTGGTCCGTCGATGGAAAAGATTATCACACTGGTCGCACTCGACACTTTAGAATATCAATGCGCGATAATAATAGACTCGATCACTGGCTAATAGTGTCTCTTCCTTCGCGCTGACTATTCGAATCCGCGTACCGTGTTCCGTTCACTCAGTTCTCGGCTGGGCCCACGTTAAACACTCCGAAGCATCCGTGCGTCGAAAACGGATCACGACTATTTGGCACACCTCAGAGGCAGCTCCAAGCCGGCGAGACTGAACTTCCTCTGCTGCCGATCATTCCTCAAGCACGGTTCACTCGATGACCTGGCCATCTCTCACATATTCTCTGCCCCGTGACTGGATATCAACCCCGGCTCGCCGAAGTTCGAATCGCACTGCATCACCCACTCCCAAATTCTTTTCGTCATTACCTTCTGATCGACCGTCGTCTCGAGGCCGTAGCTGTTTAATAATTTCCTAAGCTTATTCTTGTTGTCGTCGACGTTGTGTCGATCGTCGACGATGGTGTCGAGATACAAGAGACTGTCGCCCCGTCTGGCCAGACTTTCGCTCACGTCGACCGACGTCGAGGTGGCGCTGTGGCTGATCTTGCTGATGCACCACGAGTCCTTCAGATACTTGTTAATCTCCGTGACGTGCGGCCTCTTCTCCGGCTTGTGCTCGAACGCTCGTCTAAAGTACCTTAGCAGTCTGGGCGTGAATCGTCTGAACGTCGGCGGTATCTTCGTCGTCCTTCTCTTGAGCCACCTTTGGAACGCCGAGTAATCCGGGTCCTGGATGAGATCGGCACTCTGCCAGGGAGGGTTCCCCGTCAGGCAAACGAAGAGGACGATGCCGAACTGCCAGCAGTCCGCGCTCCTCTTGCAGGCGTACCTTTCGTTCTTGATCACCTCGTAGATCTCCGGTGGCTGGAAGGGTAGCCACGTGCAGCGGATCTTGTTCACCAGCGTACCCTCCCGCTTCGTGCAGCCAAAGTCGCACAGCTTGATCTTCGACATGTCCTGCGCAAACACCAGTATGTTCTCCAGCTTGATGTCCCGGTGCGCCAGCTGTTTCGAGTGGACGAAATCCAAGGCCGAAGCCAATTGTCCGCCAATCCTCTTGCAGGCGTCCTCGCTCAGTCCTCCGGCTTTAACGTTGCCGGCCAAGTCCCCGAAGGGTGCGTACTCCTGCGCGAACACGTAGCACTTCTCCGCCTTGAAGGCGACGGCGTACGAGCAGAGAATATTGGGGTGGGGGCTCAGGTGATAGGAATAATGGAATTCTCGGAAGAAATCCTTCTCCGTCGTCAGCTCCTGGTGGACCGCCTTCAGAACCACCCTCGTTTGTGTACCCCGATGCGTTGTCAGGAGGACTTTCGCAAAGCTTCCCTCCCCTAGGCTCTTCTCCACGTCGTACTCCTTCGAGAGATCCAACTCTTCCAACGGCACCTCCTGCACCCTATGAATGCCAGACTCTTTTTTCTCGTGGAGCTTCATCTGTCAACCAAAAACAATATTCGCACGTTAGAATGAAAGCGATTCAACGAACGGAAAATAAATGTTAAAATAGTGGGTAGAGAAGGAGGAAACCGGAGGACGTGTCTGGCCGGTGTCACCCCGTAGAAAGAAGATATTTATATTTCCGTTGCAGTGACACCGCATGTCCTACTTTAGAAATAGAAGTGTACACGG
The DNA here is from genome assembly GCA_963942575.1 of Priocnemis perturbator. Taxonomy (NCBI): domain Eukaryota; kingdom Metazoa; phylum Arthropoda; class Insecta; order Hymenoptera; family Pompilidae; genus Priocnemis; species Priocnemis perturbator. Next base: position 8,902,458 of record OZ012652.1, read on the forward strand.
AATCAGGACTCGAATGAGGCGGCTCGCGGCTGTACGTAAGCGGGCATTTCGACGAACCGTCGCGTCGTGACGTGTGAATTCTATTTGAATAAGTACCGAGTCAGGCGTGGGTCGGACGATTGTTTTAATCAGCGTACCAGTGGCCAGTGGCACATTGTCGAATCACTCAAGGATTCCGTTTCGATCGCGAGGATAGTTGAAAGTGCAGAGCAACACCCGACGTGATTTACAGACGTACGGACTCGAATTTCCATCGTTCGGTTCGGTCATTCGATCGACGCCGAATTTTGGAGCACTGCCACCGATGATTTCGGCGGTGCTTTGAGTTTCCGCGAAGCATCATTCTCTTCGCGCACACTGTGTACAACGCTTTTTGAAATGCCATATTTTATTTGTTTCATTGGAATCTCTTCGAAGCCTGCACTCGCTCCACCGCCCAGCGTCTCATGCGACTCTCCCTGTTCCGTCTTCTTACACCGGTGACTCTCGCAAATTGGAAGGGAGAAATTTTGGCAATAGTGAACGTCGAAGGAGGGGGGATGCTTTCTGCGTCGCGTCGGGGAGAACCAGGCTGCGAGAAGGTGGCCGGGTGAACCCAGGACCTTTAGAGACGCCTAGATCAATAGCAAGGACCTGCTTTGGCCAACATTCGCGAACCTGCAGCTCGCTCCTCGCAGCCAATCTCAAGCTGTTCGGGGTGCGAGGCGTGGAAGACGAGGGCGGCGGCAGGCGACACGGTTGTTCGACACTTATCGTCTGCTGCTTCGCAAGAAACGAGGGGTCAAAGATCGTCACGTCGTCACGTGTCTCGATCGCGGAGATCTCAGGCATCGCAAATGGCAAATGTAGCGTTTGAAATTTCGCGAGATTTCTGGGAGCGACCGGATGCAAATAGCGTGGTGGACTGGTGGGTCGGCGTCCTGGCGGCGTGAAATAAACCTTCTCGCCGGTTTAATAATTAACCAAGTATAACGCTCGTATGTGACGCGAGTGTTAATGTTGGATGGCGCGCGACCGATGTCGACACGCGGGGATAATCGTCAGCAGATTTCGACCCCGCCTCACGCCTCCTTCCCGTCGATGACACTCTTTCCCTGGCGCAAAGTTCGAGGCCGATCCGGCGATGTCGCTTTCGAGGGACGAGCGAGTCACGTTTATTTTTTTCGTACTACCACCGATTCGCACCGGTTCACTCTGACAAGCCTTACCCACAGCCACAGGTATATTTAGCACTTATGTTTACCGCGTCTATTTTAACGGGAGAATCACCGCGGCGTGGCCGCGTACGTGCGTGAGTAAGTTTAATGAAGCAATCTGAAAGAGGGGTCGAAGGAACGCAAACGCGTGCCGCAACGGCGCGACGTATGTAATGAAGGGAAAACATCGCGATTCGTGCTTCTGGGCTAGGTATTCGCGACTCTTCGTGCTTCTTGCTGCACACTTTAATCTTTACACCTGTCACTTCTGGCTCCTACTGCTCGTTCCCACATTGAAGACTAAGTTTCGTCGACGGGTGTTACGCGTGAATTGCCAGAGAGTTAGGGGTGTATGCGTGATTCTGCTAGAAGAGCTCGATTGATTATTATGCAGGTGATGATGGATACACGCGCTGACGTGACAATACGACCGGGCATAACTGACAAATTCGATACTCGACTTACCGCGTCCTCGAGACGATCCACTCGACGATCACAGAGCAGAGAGCACTCACAAAGAAATTACACTGCACCAACTGTCCGGCTCACTGTCTCTGTCTTCCGACTCGCTCTCGACGCACGTCAGTCCGACTCGTAATCACGGACGAGCCTTACATTTTCGCACGACATGTGCAACGCCGATGCAGGCAATGTCACGGGGAAAAGTCGGAAGCGAACGATCGGAATTGGCAAGGAAAAATCTGCTTTAGAATGTTCTTCGACCGGTGAACGATGAAAAGCGAGTGTTCACGGCGCAGGTGTCACCGACTCAATGACAAGAGAGAAAATTGAACGTGCCCGTGCGGCCGGCAGCGCGGTCACATATTCAGTGATGCGCGTATCTCGCGTCTGGAGGCGCCGCGACGCCCTGCGTCGCATTTATAGACCCGGCCATGGCGCGCAGACGGGGGTTAGAAAAGGGTATGGAACATCGATGAAGGCGAAGCGGGAGCTGGGAGCAGCCCGCGTGCGTCGTCCTTTCCCTTTTCCAGATACTCACGATCGTTTGCGTTGCGGTGGTGTTTTTTTAATCCGACCAGAGAAATCGATTAGCGTAGTAGCATTTTAGTGGTGTTTCATGGTACGGACGAAAATGTTTGCGACTCTGTATGTGATGCTATTGTAACTACTGTGAATATCTGCTGTAATACTATTTTTACTATTATTTACTACGCCTGGACTATTGTTAGCGCAGTTTTATGAACGCTCCAATGTATCGACGCTCGACGAACGGCAACAGGATTATTTGACCATTAGGATTAGGACGCGATCGGATCGCGGGGGCGTTGTAAACAACCAAGTCCAAATTTTACCGGTGTTTAGTTACCATTCTCGATATCGACAGTTGGCGGTTTACTGGTGGCCGGCCAAGTAAAATATAAAGATTGAAAGTCGCTTTTGGAAGGCTCGATTTACGAGTTGCCGCGATCGGTACAGAGTACGGCTTTAGTCACGATGAAAACAGAGCAGTCTCACGTCGAGACAGTCGGACCTATGACAAATCGATCGTCGTTGCATATCGTGCGTCAATTATAACCTGCATCCGGATATTTTGAAGATATATGTCAAGTGTACGATGCCCATGGCAGTTGAACAGGGAGTGGGATATTAAAGATATAAATAGAGGAAACAGTTACGGTGCCGCGTATGATGCGAGGATGATTGTGCAACGAGTCATTTCGGAGCTGTTTTGCGCCTTAACGTCCGCCACGCCGCGGGCCGGTGCGATTCGTTCCGTGTAAACGACTTCCGGGGAAATAGCTCGCGCGTTAAGGGACCGCGATTACTCGCACGCAAGTACGTCACACGAGTACGCGTTCCAGGATCTGGGAACGGGGCAAGTGGAAACGTGATACGCGCCGGTTGATGTCGACTAAATATACGCGCGCCTACATACGCGTACGCCGCGCACACAGACACACACACACATACATTGCCTCGATTCCGATAACTCGCCTCATTGTGTCGTCATAACAATATGATCGACCGCGTTTGATGTTTCACTCCCCCGCGAATGTGTATTTCTAGACCGCATTATGTCTATTCGCTATGGGGACGTTTCTTTATCGTCCGACTTGGAACCATTCAGCGGGACACAATAAATGTATCGATATCGGCGGACAAAACTGCAAGGACGCTGGCTGGCTGGCTGGCTGGCAAGCGTTGAGCGGCACAATATTAACACGGATTTCGATGGCCTGCTTCAGCGTTGTACAATGAACGCAGGCCGACAGTCGGTTACGCCTGTCCGCCCGCGCGTTATGGAATAATCTATTCCTCGCGTAACAATGCCCTCGCTGGCGTGTGACACGCGCTAGAGCGCTTTGATTCTCCTTCTGTCGGTGGTCCGAAAATAGACCTACTTTCACTTCCAGATGCTGGCGAGTCATCAGATTCCCGTAATGCACGTTCCGTCTATTCCGAGGAGTCGCTCTGCACTTTTCCCGAGTATTTTCATGGTTCCTGTTAAGCGCGCGTCGTTCGATATCTTCTATCGCAACTTGATTCGTTCGTTCGGTGAAGTCGGCCGAGATTATGAGATAAAGAGGGAGAAGAAGGGACGTTACAAGCGATCGAACGATTTCGCTTTCGTCGATCCCCCGGAACGTAAAAGACACACATTGATCGACAGGCGGTTGCTCGAGAATAGAATCGTCTCGAGGCTTTCGAGTTCTCATGAGCAAACGTCGACGTACTGTCGATATGTACCCTTCGCCCACGCACCGGTGAGTACAATCGACATTGAGCAGCAGCGAGGTAACGTACGTCGTCCGACTTGAATGCTACCACCTTGTTCCACATCGATCGCACCTTCAACCCTCGATGTTGCCTGGAAAATTAATCAGCCTGCCCTCCGAATTTTCTGTCCTCTCTCCCCTCTCTCGTTTCTACACACCCGCGCCGCGCCGCCGTGACTCCTGCGTCTATATATATATATTATCCGTGCTTCGTAGAAGCCTCGTGTGTCATAGTTTATGGAGTACAACAATGATATGTTTTGTCGAGCCGTATCAGTTAGGGTTTCATAGTATCGGGGCATGGTAATAGTGACACCATCGAAGCTAACCTGTGTACCGTTAGTCTCGTCGGCCCACGCGTTCCGCAGTAGCAAATCGATCGCGTCGGACGATAATGACGCAACGCTGGCGTAAAAAGAGGAGGAATAATGTTATTAGGGGAGGGCGAGGGGGTAGACGGGCGAAGGTTGTGAGTGATCGACAAAAACAATTATCATGCGAACTGACCGCCTTCTCCGGATCCGGTGACGCAACCCCTTATTTCCGGCGAGGGGCTGCGAGACACGACAGCAATTTTTCATCGAGTCAGGTCGCATCGGGCCGATGTTTGCAGTGTCCCAAGAATGAATCGCGGCCCGACATCATTGCTCCCCTGAGATTTTCGTAAACTTCGATTTATCGCTCCGCTCGCCGATCACCCAACGAAGCCGACCGAATGTTTTAATGCCGAAAGCGTCGGTCTGGGGGCGTATTTATTAGTCAGACGATATTAAACTTTATTGACATCGAAAATTGAAATCCATTAAGCCAGTACGCGATAAACTCTTATTCGACTGTCGATCATAATTAAAAGCGTTACTGCAATAAAACGAAATTTTCCCGTCAATCAACAGTTTGAGACCAGCTCAAAATTCGGTAATTGTGATCGGCCCCGGATATGGGCCGTGGGGCGGAAAATGGGGAAGGTTCGGTGATCGTCGCTTCACGTGCTGTCGGAGAAGGACGACATATTGCAGCCGGAACAGGAGCAAATGGTATACTCCGAGTATTCGTCGCTGGAACAAGATGTACAGTCGCCGCAGGTGCAGAAGTCGGAGTGAGTTGAGTATGACGAGTGCGAGTAGCTGGAGCAGGCGGAGCAATCGGAGCAGCTACTGTCGGAGTCCGACGAGTCGATGTCTGCAAGAAAGAGATACGGATGAGTTCTTGAAATCCTGTATCGGGCACGGCATTAACACGCCACGTAAAATAGTATTTATAAACGCTGGTCGCCGTATTCTCTCCGCGTGTAACTCAAATCTTAACTAACTAATGCTGACGGGTTAAAAATATCGCTTCTAGACTGATTGTGAGTCAGAAGCATCGGAAAATCGGAAAACGACTACATCTTTTACCTGTCGCCAAAAACAGATGAACACGGACACAATTAATATAAAAAAAAGTAATAGCAGCAGAAAGAAAAGAATGGAAGGTAAATTTTGTCAGAAACAAAAGGCCTTAGATTTGTTGACCTATTTTTCTTTCAACAGAAACGAAATCCTTCCATTTATAGATTTATACCATCGATTCTCCGATACCCTCTACATTCGTATTTTGCCATAGGTCCCTGAAATACTCGCACTACCAGCCAAATATAAATTCTACTCATTCTGTTGCGATCAAGCAGAAAGCGTGAACGCTGAGTTCGTTGGAAAAATATAGCCGAGAAATATGCGAATGTACAGGCGACAAGAACGAGCGTAAATCGACCTTTGAGATAGCCCATTTCTTTGACGATGCTCTGGACGTGATGACTGAATTTCTCCATCGCCCTTGCCGCTTGCCTCCCATGCCTCCTAACACGTTTCTCCTTCACCTCCTTCTCCTTCGCGCCACCCTTACGTCCGGACTGATCGCATCTTCCGCACGGTGTCTTCGCTCCTGGAACGAAAAGAAAAAGGTGAGATCGATTTCAAGTGCCAGGCAATCGGCACGGGCGCGACGGAAATTCTATTAGACTCTTAGCTTACGCGGCTTATCCTCGAATATCTTCTTCGGCGTCTCTGGCGAACGCTTCTCTGCTTTTACCGCCGTCTTTGCCGCCGAAGCTTTAAGTTTCTTGTTCTTCTTCGGTGTCTCGGAGCTCCTCGTAACGGTGTCGGTGCTCTTAGGAATAGGACTCTCGATCTGTTGCTTTATCTGCTGCACTGGTTTCGACGGCGTGCTCGTCGGGAGTGCGGCAGTTTCTTTAACGTCACTTCTCTCATTCGCGGATTTTCTGACGCGGGAGTGGCTAGTTGTGTTGGTGCTGGTGATCGTCGTGGCCGTCGTGTTCACTGGCACGTGGCCGGACATTGTACTGTTATCTAGCCTCGCGGCATCGAAGGTCATGTCGCAATTATTCTTCTCTACCACGCTGATCCGCTCCTGCTTTATGTTCATCTTTTTCTCTTCGCTCACCACGGAGGACTTTTGCTTCGAGACACGTCGCGTCTTGTTTTCGACGGACGAGTGATTCTGCGGACGATCTCTCTCGGCTCTCTTCGACATCTCGTCGAGCTCCTGGGAATCGTTGCGCTTTGGCAATTCTCGGAAATTCCGCGAAGTCTTCTCCTTCCCTTGCGCGGGCACGGTTCTGCTGGACGGTTGCTTCACGGCTTTCTTGCCTTCTTTCTTCGCGTCTCCCGTACGTTTATCCGTTTGAATATTTTTCTTTCGCCCGATCTTTACCGGGCGCTCGCTAGTCGATCGACCGTTCGACGCCTTCGTCGCTTCATTCGCGCCGTTTTCACCTTTCCCTGTGTCCTGTTTCTTCCGCTCGTCGCTTTTCTTCATACTTGCACCGATTGTTTTCTTTGGCCGCGGGATTCTTGAGGTTTGCGCGCTGACGCGGACAGTATCAGCATCCTCCGGCTGCGCACAATTTCTCTTCTCGCCTGTGACTTTTCTTCCACCCGTACCGTGAACTGTCCTTTTGCTTGACACTCTCTCAGTCTTCTTTCCTGCCGCCTCCTCGTTCTTCTCTTTGTGCTTACCGTCACGTTTCGTAAGGGATCGTTTCCGGTTGAGCACCATGTTGTTGAAATCGTTTAGCACGTCTCCTATACGACTCATTTCACTTTTATTGAAGTTCTCAGCCTCTTTCCAGGGATTCGCTTCCATAATGTGATCCATATCAAGCACCCCGTCTTCCACGTCGAAGGAGAGAGAGGATCGATACTGCTTGCTTTTTCGACTCATTCGTACGGTATATCACAGTAGACAAGTAGATTGATCAAATGCCCGTTAAATACTGACTCATGAAAATCTTTCATCCGCGCTTAAACCGTTACATGATATTGGAAGGCTCCCGCTTGTTTACGATTAGATGTCAAATAATACAAACAAGACAGCTCGTCGATTTGAGAAGCCTACATCAAAATGCGTGTGTACCTGGATACGATTAGAGATAGATAAATATAGATAGTTGTTAGAAAAAGCCTTTATTGCACAATCACATTGTCTCCATATATTAAATATTTGCTATATCAATCTTATTCTGTTTTAAACATTTCGCAATTGCTCGGCAACGTAAACGGCCGTTGATTGAAGGTATCCCAGCGCGGAACTTTATAGCCGAGATTCGCTGATGATCTGTTTATTTTTTCTTCGCTTCATGACGCGCACCGTATTAAAATGAAATAAATAAAGACGCAGGACTCGGTTAAGAGTAACACTTATCATCGACTTGCTTCGCAATCAATAAAAACGCAATGACCTACTCAGTCAAGTAAATAAAAGGTAAAATTCAGCGGTGTGAGATCCCGTAAAATTCGATAATATTCTTAGCGTCGGTAAAAGCAGGTATCTTAGGGAGCAGTATTTTCTGTTGCAGAAATCTTCGTTAAAGTAAAACGATTAAAAGGCTCGTGCTCAATTAGAGTCGATGCTGGTTTCGTCGGCCGACGAATATTCAGACGAATAATGATCGGAACAGCTGTTGTTGCAATCCGATAATTCTGAGGTGGACTCGAAGTAGCTGTCACTGCTTTCGCTTAAGCTCTCGCTGCTATCATCGTCGCTTTCAGACGAATTTGAGGAGGTGCTCGTACAATTACACGTGGAAACGCTGATGTTAGAGCTGTAGGTAGGTCTGGAACTTTCCGAAGAGCTCGTCGAAGACGAATCCGTGTCCACCGTGAAGCTCGTGTCATTTCCTATGCAGAAGCATCGATAAATATGAATGATACGAAGACATGCAAGCCTTCCATATTCGGTACCCATTTAATTGTTTGAAAATTACTACCGTTCTCCTCGGACGATCTGTAGCTTTTAAGTGGGCGCTTGTCCCCCAAGGTCATCCTCGTGTCCTCCCCGTCCGAAGATGAGTCCGACGTGTATTGAGAGAAGTTATGCGAAGCCGGTGTAAGCTGACGCCCGATATGACGCTTCAGGCCGTTCCTGACACTCCGCCAATCCGCCATCGCGTCGCTCGCGAGATCGAATCGCCGGTCGATTTCGGAGAAGAACAGAGACGTATTTCGAGTTTCCAGAAATCGCCAATGCGGCCGACCAAGTTTTGTCCGGGCCGCGGCAGGCGCGCGACGCAAGATAAACAAATTCGACGCTCTTCACACCCTCGACTCCCGTCCCTTCTCGTACGATTTTCCGTCGGTAGAGACTTCCGAGCCGCTTCTTCAACCGTATCGTCTTTTCTTAGCTCCCCGAGAGACCATTCGACTACCACGACGCACGGCCACCGTCACTATTCGATCGATCTGTTTACTTTCCAGCCAGTCGGCTCACTGGCCCGTCGGCATGACTTCTTTGATCGCTCGTATTTGTACACACGCTGAGAATCTGTTTCCAAAATATCGCGGTTAATTGCTCGCCCGCGCGGCGCATTTTAAAAAGCGGCCGTGCGCGCGCGCCACTCTGCGAGAAATAACTTCTAGACGGAGTGACATTATCGCGACGAAATTCGCGCCGGAAATTGGCTATTCTGTCTCGCGGCAAAATAACTCGTTAGCTGGCTCGCGATTCATTAAGAGTCGTCGCGGTAAACTCGATAGTGGCGGATGAGATGGAAGCGTATCGGACTCGGGAAATTTCATTGCCGCGTTCGAAATAGACCAACTTTAATCTGACGCGGTTTTCTCCCCTTAAAATGGATATTTGATGGCTGCCGGATTTGATAACGGCGACGATAATATTGGACGAGATTCGCAAATGTCCCGGAATAGCGTGCCCGAGTATATTATATTATGTACTCCTCGCTCCTCGGCTGCGAGTCGAATCGGTCCTAACATGAATTCAGCAAATAATAGATGCTCTTGGTCCGTGGAAAAGTCGACTTTCCATGACGGGACTCTGCCAGCGTCATCCGCTTGCCACGAACTAACGCTATTATTAACGTCAAATAATGTCGAAGCTCGTTAGTTCGAAACGACCGTTATGCCAGGTAGTCTCCCCCTTTTTCCGGAGAATTCGAATCTCGCGGTGCGCTGGCACGTGTCCGAGGTTGACGGAAGGAGAAAGCCTAGCTAGATGGTGTGCAACAAAGAAGCCGTTTTGACAATCGGACCCCGCTGGCAGCCTGCCCAGCATCTTTTGCCGGGAAACACTCTGTCTCCGAAATCCTCTTCGCGGACCACCGAGACGAGAATCGGCCCACTCTCCTAGACAACGCTCGTAAACTATTAATATTAACGGTGCTATTAATACGTTCCGGAGCCTGTTCCGCAAAGCACGCTTCGCGGAATAGCGCAATCCGAATTGCCTCGCGCGATGACATAACGTTACGCACGGATTCGAGCCTTCCGATCGAGAGTTACGATGTAGTTAAGTCCGAGTTCCTTAATTCCGCGGCCACGTAATTTCGTCGGCCTGAGAACGTGACTGCGTTCGGGTGCGCGGCGGGCCACGCGCTAAACGACGATCGCTTTTACACCTACGCTGTCGAGGAAGGGCTTGACTTTTTCTCTGTGTTTTTTTTCCCGTCGCCAGCGGGTGAACGCTCGTGAACGCTGGTGAACGATAACGGCGCGCGACGCGGCGACGGCCAATATAATGCGGACGTATGGCGTAAATTTCTGCACGTAGCGAGGCGTGTCCTGCCTCATAAACGTCGTGATTCACTCGCCGAATGCGTTTCGGCTCGACCGATTGCCGGCGCGAAAAAACGTAACGCTCTGGCCGCTGCCAAACGCCGGAGATTGACGGGACGAATGGAGCAATTCACTGCTGCTGCCTCTGAACAGGTTTTCAAGGATAATCGAAAAACCGGTGCCGCACTTGCGTCGGCTGGCCGCGAAAAATGGCGCGCGCATATCGAATACATATACTGTCGTAAGCGGACAGCTGACACGCGTTACGTTATAAGGAGTGATGCAATGCCACTAGGTAGACTTACGCATACGACGATCCGTAAAATAGATCGGCCAGCAATTGAGCCTCGACCGAGAGCGCGTAAGCTTAGCGCCATTACCCCGTTACGAGGAGAGATTTACGTCATCCACTGTCTACTCGTCCCGCTAATTGGCACCGCGCGCGCGCGACGTAATCTCCACCTCGCCGATGTCGCATTTACGTGCCTGTCGCATTGATACCCCATTTGGCCCGTTTCGTCGTGGAACGTATACCGCTGCGGGCTGCGCAGAAACGCCAGCCATGCTGCCGCTGGCCACGCACGCCGGCTACGTTCTTCGCGCTCTACGCTCCCATTACTCTCGTGCCGCTTGCACATGCGTGTAATATTCATGCGCTTCGTTCGCTTGGCGGCGCGCGTGTCAAGTCAAAAGATCGCGTGGCTGCGGCTCCTCTTGCCTTAACGACTCGGCGCGTGCACGTCGTTCGGGACGGCTTGATCCTATTGCCGAGGATGACGTGAGAGCAGAGCTTCTTCAAATCATATCGTGTACGACGTGCGTTCGATATTTCGTAGTTTCAGTTTTCCCAACGTCTTCTCGCGTTTAACGAATTGTTCGATGACGAGGTTCTTGGGACGTCATTAATAGTTGTTTATCTGTGATATCGAGGATACCACGCTGACGTCACGAAATCTCCATATAAGAATAGATTCTATGGGACAAGGTCTTGTCTGGCCTTCCATGGTTTCATTGTCAGTCGAGCGGAAGAGGGTTCCGTGACGTCATCTTTCTATCGGCCGATCGGCTAGTGACGTCATCGTGTATCTTCGCGGATCATTAGGTCCGCGAAGGCGTCATTGGCTTACGGATCGAGAAGATGACGACTTTCGAAAGTCCTCAATGTCGGAGAGGCTCGAATAATTAATTGTCGGATCGTTGAGCAGCCGCGCTCGTCCGTGACGACGTTTTCCAATAATTTCTCTTTTTTTAACGTTTCACTCGTATTAATCGGTGCGCTCGCGTACAAAAATTGTTTCACAAATTTCCATGGCACGTGTTTCGGCGCACGTACGCGCCTAACTTGAGAGGACAATATTTTCCCGAGCGGTATTCGTGACTCGCATAAGTGGTTGCTCGATAAACCACCGAACGGTCCTGAGTAAATAGACATCGCCGTGGGACGCGCCGATGTGAAATTTATCTCCCCCGCGCTCGTGAGATAATATTTACATCGACCAGAACTCGGCCCAGATCTCGTCCGCAATTGATCGTCACTCCATCGCCTGCACCTTCGCAAATGCAACAACGACAACGATCCTCTCTACCCGGAGATGTGAGGCAGCCGTTTTCGAATTTACACGAGATCTTGCTAGCTAACGAGGGCTGATTACTAAATTCTGTGTGTGTCGTTGAGTGATATTTTAGATACTCGTTGTACGCTCGGCTCATTGCTCTTTTCTTCTTCAAATTTCCCCATCTCCCAAACTCATTCCTCTCTCTCTCTCTCTCTCTCTCTCTCTCTCTCGCCAGTGCCTCGGTTTATTTTATCGTCTAACGACGGCTATTTACAGATATCGATATCGGGAGGAGGTTACCGAAACCGAGCGAAGAAGGAACCAGAGAAAACTCGCGCGCGGCTCTCAAGATCGATAAGGTCTAACCGGAGGACAATTAAGAAAAAAATAACATCCTGTCCCGAGGCGCTCGGAACCACTTGACTCACGAAAATAAAACGTTGATTCATGTGGTAAGACCGGTGCGGGCATGTATATACGCATAGCCATATAAAAGTGTCATCGGACCAATCCTGAGGATAGTTGGACGCGACGCTTCGAGCGAACATGATCGAGGTAAGAGGGCCCAGATGAGTCGTGGACCCGTTCTTCCACAGTCGCGCGTGCCTGTGAATCCTGCGAGAATATCAGTGAAAGTGAAACAAAATTACGACAGCGAGCGTTTTTGTCTTTTGTCGTTGATTTTTCCACCGGATGGCACAAGTGAAACGTGACGAAATGGAATCTTTGTTTCCAGATTTTTATGCTGTTCCTGGGCGTTTGCGGGGCCCTCAGTGCTCCCAATGCCCTGCACATAGACACGGAATTTGACAGCGTCGAGAATGACGCGGAAGTCATCGAGTCACAACTTCCTGGCACTGGAAATTTGAACGAAAAATCGCTCCCCATCGCTCGTCTTTACACCGTCGAAACGGGAAGTTTGCCTGGAAGCGCAAATCTGGAAGAAAGGTCTCAGGTACCTCAAATGCCGAGGGTTCCTCTTCCAGGAACGCAGAATCTTGCCGAGAAGAGTATACCGGATTATGTGATTCGCCGGATGTCGGATCCTAACATTATTCGTGTCTCCAGCGATCCGGATTTTCGAGACATTCCTATACAGTGATGTCGCTTCATTTTTAAAACAGTAAGTGTACATATACTTATTGTCGGTGCAATGTGCAGTGTTTAAGTGAAGCAGCGCATAAGGTCTGCTCCCGATACGATTTCATATAACCGAATTTCTTTGTTTAAGGCATGACAAACCGCACACGTCAAAATTAACCAGAGCGAAGTCAATGAGACGCTTTAAAGCATCGAAGTGAGACCGATAGAGAGCGTTAATGTTTCTGTTTGATATTACGTCTAGTATCGACACGAGTTGTTTTAGTGACAAGGCACCTATCCCCGACTTAATTTATGTTGTCACTGGTTGGTAGAACAGTACCGCATCGCTTGGATGCGAGGGAATAAACGATCCACCCTAGTCGTACCATCCTATTTTACCCACTAAGAGCTCCCTGTGTCTGATCTTGTGCTTTCTCTACTTTCCACTCCCTGCGAACACAGCACCACAGACGACGCACCGACGCCGAGCGCTGCCTTACCGACTCAGTACGCCAGAAATCAATATATCTCACAAGCAGTTTGGGACGTTTCGCGATAGATGCCATGAGCAGTTCCGATCTTTTTCCACTGGCACACCACACACGTTCCCTTTCCACTGTCGATGCTCTCTCCTGCTAAGGTAAGGAGATGACACTGATGGAAAGCCGCGAGCCGCGACATACGTATACCGATATGCATCTAGTCGAAGGTAAGTTTTGCTATAAATTCCCCGATTCCGCAACCCGTAACTCGGGATTGCGCAAAGTCGCGTCAACGTCTCCCATCCTGCACGGCTCTGAAGTCTGAAGTTTAATCCCCAGCCGACGCTGGGATTTAATACACGCAACCGATTAACGGCAAGATTATAGGAGACTCCGCGTGCAGTTGTCGGGCTTACACGAGCCTTAGACTGAAATTAACTCAAGTACCATATCTTTGACGCGCGTACCAACAGCGCGCGTACTGGCGCGTCTTATCCGCTCGCGAACGTCGAGCGTGAGCGAGGCTAATGGGGTTCCATTTCCCGCAGAGGAACGCGCGCTCTAATGTTCTTTGTGACTTTTCAGCGTAACTTTTTCACCTTCGCGCCGCTGCGCGTCCCTCTAGTTAAAAATTCCGCGCCTAGGAAGTCTGCCTTTCAGGGGCTGCGAAGCGACGGAATTTGACGTGTATATAAGAGCCGCACGTCTCGCGCTCCGTACGCTTTCGACGAATATCCGTGCGAATATTCTAAGCTACCGGCTAGAACAGTCTCTCGCGCACGATCGTTCGCCGGGTGGAACGGTGGCGGTAGCATCAAATCCTGCAGCTGTACGAGTGCGACGCCGTCTAAGGTGGCCGCAATGGCAATACTAACGATAATAATAATAACGGTAATGACGCGGCGGGCCGTTGTGTAAGACGACACGTCGTTCCGACGCCTTCCCCGCTAACGATCTACTCGGTACAAATACAGAGCAAGAGGAAAGATCCCGCAACTCCATATCGCGAGGACATTCGGCGGAATTCCCTGGGGTGTCTACTAGGTTTAACGAGCTTTCGCCATCTTCGTCGGCGTCTCGCCAACTCTCCTCTCTCTCTCTCTCTCTATTCTCGACATTCACATTTGCCACCTAACCCTCGCCAGTTGTCCTAGACGTCGTCGCTCGCGCATAAGCAGATCTACGAGCATTTTAATCGGTCGATTTCGAGAAGCAGCAACACGCGCGCTTCTCCGACGTTTCAGCCGCGGTACGTCAAAGTTAGAAAGCGGTTAACCCATCTGACCGGAGGGCATTGCCGTTGCAGCAGCCGGTGGTGTCTTTGACTTGGGCGAAACCCCCGTAACCTAACGCAACCCCTGACCTCGTTCAAGTAAATCCCCTCTTAGGATTAACGTGGGCCCTGTACACGTGAACGACCCTCTCTCTCTCTCTCTCTCCCTCCCTTCTTTTTTCAACTTTAAGTCCGTCTCACTTTCTCCCCCAAGCGACGTTACACGCCTGTAACGGGTTTGCGGTCGTGTAGTGGCAACTTCAATAAACTTTCCTCGTTGACGTCACGACGCCATGGAGATCGTGCTCGATTTTCCTGACCGATCGGGCCGCACACACACGGGCACACGATCCGTCACCTCCGGCTACGTTAAATTCTTTGACGCTAACTGTTGGGGTTGAAGCGTCGTAAGGTGACGGCTGGGATCGCCAGTACGTTCCGTGGACGCGTTATTCACGAATTAGGTTTCGATCCTAACTAGTTACATCTGACAACTCCGTATATTTTCTACAATAATATTTATTGTAAAAATAGTATAAACAAACTGGTGTGTTAATATGAGTATAAGTAGAGATCTGTGACCATTTACGACAAGTAACGACAAGTAACAACAAGTAACGACAGTTTCCGTTCGGTGCGAACGGTGCGAGATGTATTGTAAGACTGGTAAACGAAACGAGAGTGTATCTCTCTGGCGAAACGACAAAGTATATCTCTGGTGAAACGACAAAATGTATCTAATCTTAAAAATGCATGCGTTCCTTAATATATAGGCGAAAGGTTAAGTGGGAAAAGCAAAAAAAGGGAAAGGGCAAGAAGGGGTGAGAGTACGTCTTGGAGAGTGTCGATGTACAGGTGGCGACAGTATGTAGAAAGTTGGACAAAAGGTTAGAGTAAAAGTAAGAAAAGCGGCTGGGAACAAAGCCGGCAACGGTTGGGGTGCACGTGGTCAATTTCGAGAATAACCAGACGTACAGTGCGTAAAAGGTCTCTCGCAACGATGAAAGAATGACAGACTAAGGCAACGTTGAAACTAGACTATCGATAGGTACAAACACTAACCGCTTTTCTTCGAATTTATCTGCTGCCTAGGCGCGCCAACAATGCGTGCGGCCAAGGGAGAAAGGACGACCGGGGCAAAAGTTGAAACGCGACAACGGGGACCAATTTCGCGTAAACACGGAAATGCTTCCGCGAGTCCGAGAATTAATTTCTGCGGGAGTTGCGGTCTCGCCGCTCGATTAAAGAACCGGCTAGCGAAAAAGTTTCGAGGAAATATGCACGCGGACGGCGGGAGGAGGGTGGCACGGAATTCTGGTGGTCTAGACCGAACCCATGAGAAATGTTGGCTGTTAGAATCACAGATTTTTGAACAGCGCCGACCACCGAAGCGGTATGCAGATCACGCCACTTATTTCCGCTATGGGTCGCTCGCGCAACCGGCTTCAGGCTCGCTCCACTTAATTCGGTAAATACAAATTGTTCATTCGATTTGAACCAATAAAAAGAGCGCGACTCTTTCTTGTACTTGGTGCAATAATAAAAAGCACATATTGGCGGTGTACGTCAACGAGAGCGAATGTCCATTGGATCGCCGGATCGTATTTATTTCATGATTCTCACGTCGAACAGTTTTTCGGGTGGGTGAATTTTTCGATTTTCTACCCTCCAAAGAGTTCACCCAATTCATTCCACATTCGGAACAATTGGGGCCGATGACGATACACGCTGTGCAATCCTCATCGTGCGATGGAAAAGACTGCGGGTCGTCGTCCAGTAGGCCGAATTACGAGTGGCGTAGGGGATGGACGACGAGGAGGCAGGGGTATAATTGATGACGTAACGCGATTATCCGTGCGGCCGGGTAACTCTGTCGATTGTTACGAAAGCGCGGCCCGTACAATGTTCGATGATCGATCATACATGCTCCTACACATCCCGTATGCCAATGAGAGTTAATGAGGCTACCTTGTACCCGTAATTTCCTATTAACATACTACGCGTCGATAAAAAAAATCGGACAATTTAACGACTGGAAAACAGTCGGACGTGTCGATGAAATTTATCCGATTTCCCTGCGTTTTTGCAGCGAAAGAATTTTCCCGAAAGTCGAACGACAAGGTGTTTTAAATCATAAGAGAGGGTGGCTGTTTAGAACGATTCGTTTGCTGGGTGCAAAAATTAGACGGCAGAAATTGCCGGCTCTCGACTGCGGATTCGCGGCGCAGGTTGGCGGAATGAAAAGCGACCGCGGATACGGCAACACGCGTCAACGTCAAATCATTGCCGTGAAATAATCACTCGGGCATAATTAACGAGCGAATAACGAAGCAACGCGCGAGCGCCGTGAGCGTGTAGAAACACGCCCCCCCCCCCCCCCCCCTCCCATTCGTGCAATCTAATCGCGGTAATTAATCGTCCCAATTATTTCGCATTTAAAAAATGCCGTTTAATAAACCAAGCCCACGGGCACTTTAACGCTCGTTAGCGTTGTTAGTGTACTTCCGACCGACGTCGCGGGAACACATGCACATCCGTTTCCTGCTGTTTTCATCCTTATATATCCAGCGTTCCGACGCGCGTCGGTTCTGTTCAGGCTCGGATATATAAGAATGCTCTCGCTCTTTGTGCCTGCAGACGTGGTTTCGCCGAAAATTCCGGCGAATTTATCGACGCGAGTTAAAGTCGAAGACACGTACGCGCTAAGGGCCTCCGACCGAGTGTCTCTTTCCGTTCTCTTTTACGACCTCTCCGTCTCTCCTTTTGCCGAGCGCGCGGAGCGCTCATCTGATTAAAACGGGGAAGTATCTACTCGTGAAATTGGAAGACAGCTCTGCGTGGCGTGAATTTCCGTGGAACGGCCTCGCGCTATGAAGTTTCCGGAATCTTCTCCCTCTCTCATCCTGTTTTCTGTATCGTTCTTTGCCGTTGCTCAGCGTCTGCCTCTCTCTCGCTTTCGCGCGGAGTGCGCGCAGTGAGATGGTCGTTAACGCGAAGATGGTTACGACGCAGTGCGCTGCTGATGTTTAACCCACTTATATGCCGGATGCATTAATAATCCGTGCGCGCCGTTTATCCTCCAACGCAGCGTAAGCGGGGAGCGTTTTTACGGCGGCGCGAAAAATCGTGCTGCCGACTAATCTTGAGCGTCGCGTCACTTGGGGAACTCTCGTTGTCGGCCGGGTAAATACGCGCTTGCCGTCGGATTCATAGCTTCGTAGGTTGGCGCATCGGTCGAGCCGTAAATCCGGGCAATTAGGTATTCATACCTGCGATCTCGCCGGCTCCGTAGGTTCGCCGTGCGCGGTCTAGGTAAGCCTCGCGCTCACTCGTAACAAGTTTGCCGGAGATCGGTGAAGTTGGTCGAGCTCAAAATGTTAGCGTCATCTGTCGCGAGCGCACGCGCGCGCGGGTTAAACGACTAGGAAAGTGGCGAACGTTTGAAAGGGACGAGCGCACTTCTCGCGAGTATGCAAATGGACGTGACAGTCAAAGGGTTATTATGCATACGCGCTGCTATTTATGTACACCCGCGGCATTCGCCGAGCAAGCGAACGAGCCACGATTGTGCTTAAACAATGGAATCCGTCGCCTTGTTTGGCTGGATAAATATTGACGCTTGCCGGGCTATGGGCGACGCGCAAGACAGGGGGATAAAATTTTACGGCCAGCCGCGCGGCTCAGTGCTCGCCGACACTCTCGCGTGTCGACCGATTTGTTAATTGTATGTACATTTCATTAATGATTTAATAAATTCATCAATTATTTCGCACCCGATGTAATTAGCCTCTATTAGACCCGCACATCCAGATGATTATTACAGTCCATAATGATATGTTACACGGCACCCTCTCGCTTATCGCCACCCATTTCTCCTATTGATAGCGTTCATTTCATTATGTATTTTCACGATTTTTTGTCCTCACTTACCCAAAGAGAAGGAGAACGAGAACAGAGGATATTCGGGGAACGAATGGACGCATTTTCCACCTGCGAACAATTTGACGAGCTGTAAACGATTAACCGGGAGCTATCGATTTGGTCCGGTTATCGCGTTTCCTGCCTGGCGATAATGCAGGGAGTCCGCAAACCGATTGAGATTGAGCTCATTACCCGAGCGAGCGTAAACGTTAACGCGACGCAACATCGAAATTTAGCAACAGCTCAATCGGCCGATCAAGCACGAGCGGGGAGAAAAGGGTTCCGGGCGTGCCGGAAATCGAATTGGCTTCTATCCGTTTTCCGACTGCCCGACCTTCCCCAAATGGAGCTTCCTAAAAAAATCCCCTCGTTTCCTTCTTCGCCGCTCCTCCCGCTGGCGCTGGGGCAAAAGTGAATTTTGACTGGCTGCACGTTCGGCCGACAGCGCGGCCTGACCGCGATAACGTAATGCCCCGGTGCACCGGCAACGAAACGTTCTAATACGGCAATGACGCGTCGTAAATGCAAATACGCAAAGCCGGTGGGACGAGCGCTCGAACGAAACAATCGCAACGAACTGCAAGTAATTTACGAAACGTAAGCGACACGTTGCGCAGGGCCGGGTCTCTCAGCTCTCAGGCAGAGTTTCTTCCTCGACTCCCAAGTCCCAGCCATTCGAGTTGGCCTACGGTAACGACAATTTTATTACAGTTTTTACGATGCATTTCTTTCCACACGGAACGTATCCAATCCGCAGATGGGAAGCTCGTCTCCTGTCCAACGGCCAGCAATTATCGTCCCTTATGCC
This sequence comes from Priocnemis perturbator, assembly GCA_963942575.1. Classification (NCBI taxonomy): domain Eukaryota; kingdom Metazoa; phylum Arthropoda; class Insecta; order Hymenoptera; family Pompilidae; genus Priocnemis; species Priocnemis perturbator. The sequence goes on from OZ012652.1 coordinate 8,921,580, forward strand.
GGAAGCATCGAATGGAGATCGATGCGACGACGATCGTTGGACTGCGACGCGTTCGTTGGCTAGTCGCAGTTTTAATACTTCCACCGACGTCCACCCCTCCCTTCGCCCTTCGGGACGGCATGAATCTTTTTACAGCTGTCCTTCTAAGGCTAAGTGTGGCTACTGTGAGCTGCGAGTGCGCCGTCCATTTTGCACACTCCGTCCGCAGACGTAGCTTCTCGCGAGCGAATGGACTTTCCAACGAATTCCGTGCATAGATCGTATTTACGGCGTGGCGTGGCATTGTGCGCCGGAAGTTCGGAGGGGGCGAGAGTAGTAGGAGGCGAGCGAACTCCTTCAGCCGACTCTGACGCCATACAGACCGGATACTTAGGCGGACCCGTCGCTCGCAATTTCTGCTCTATGAATTTTTGGCGCGCCTGAATTATAGAGGGAGTCGGCGGCACGCGCGCGGCACGACCGACAACAGGGAAGAGTCAGTTTTATTCCAAGTTTTCAGGTGTCTTCCGGCTGACGTGCTTTCCGAGAAAAATGTTCTAACTCTGGAGTACGCGATTACCAACATCATCGTGGGGACCACTGTGCGTCCTTTTCACCGATCTACCGGCTACGAAGAAAAATAAAGTGTTACCTACGTCCGGCTCACGTAGAGCGAACGTCATGGGGCAGCCCGCGGACGATACGATTCAATTTGCAATTACTTCGGTAGTCTATTGACCGCAAATTTCGTGCGGAAGTCAAGCCTGCAGCGGCGCAAACGTGACAGCGCACGTGGGCCACGAATTTCAGTCCGTTTACCGGCTGCGCTGCGCCACTAACGGTCGTTACGTCGCACTTTTTACGATCGCCTGCGAATCCTGCGACCAAACAGGGATGCAATGCGCGCGATTGCCGCGATTACGGTCATTCGCGACCAAAGCGACGAACGGAAAAACACGGCGAATTTCGGTCGACTTTCGGCAAACGCGCTGTTATGCTGCCAATTTCTAGGCCATTCGACATTTTTATCGTAGCGCGCCGTAATGACGGTAATGTTCCGCGCGGGGAAACAACGTAATTATTATCACTTACGGGACAGATGGCACGCAGTTTACGCTGGTCGCAGGTATGTGTAGGCGAAATGGGCGGCAGCGTCCGCGAGTTTAATTATGACATATAAACGCGGTTCATCAGGAGGAACGCGAAACTACGTTGGCTTTCTGCGCCGGCGAGGGGCGGTGCGAGGCAACATAGAAGCGCGGGGGAAACGGCCGCAGGTGCGTGGATGGCGAGAAATGAGCTAGTTAAGCAAATTAACCGAGGACTAAGCCCCGAAAGTAACTTTTGCCCGGGTACCGCCGACGATCCATCCGTTTCGGCGATGAAAACTTTTCCTTTTACCGCGCCCGCGCCCGCGGACTTCCGGTCTCTCGGTGAGCATAACGCGAAATTATTGTTGGAAGAATCATCCCGACAGCGCGGACGGCTCCTCAGCCCGCAGGGATGCATGTTCGCGGCGAAAAAAAGTCCCCGGCGCCCGTTGTCTTACTAATTCTTCCTTTTGCGCCAACTCGCCGCGCACGTCCGCTCAGCTGACGGGGCCCGTTCTCGCCGGCGTGGCGCGGCCGCATAAACTCCACGTCAAATCGACGTCTGGAATCGCAGTGCCGGCCAATTTGCAAGAAGCGCCTCGTCAGCGTTTTTGCATGCGACGCGAAAGTCAGAGCGCGCGCGCGCGCGCTCCCCGGGGGGAGAGGAAAATTCGATGGCCGCAAACGTCGAGCGCGTCCGCGGAGTTGCGCGCTTTTCATCATCATTGCCTCGCACTTTCTGCGACCAGCAGATATCGCCTCGATCCGCTGCGTCATACGTTCGTGCCATTTCACGGTGTGCAATTTATCAGCGCCCTGTCAGCGGGCCCGACACATTATCATCGTTACACCGTTTGTCGTCATCGCCATTAGTCGTATCGCCGATATCGCCACGCGGTTAATTTATTAGAGGCCAGAGTAGCCGTGCGCGTCGACAGTCAACCGCCGACGGTCGACTGTTCAAATCGCTCGACACGCTTTTTCCCGACCATTTTCAGCCTCCCTTTTGTAAGTCTGATGCGAGTAATTAGCGAATTGACGTATCGGCCGTCACAGCGAAGAGCGGAGTAGCTCGTTCAGTAAATACGACGGCGCAATCTTGTCGATGTATGGGGAATTACTGGTACACGGCAATAGTTCAAAAGCCTGTTAGTAGGATAATCGAAAATCCTCGAGAGGAGTGCCCCTCTCTCTTGCTTTTGCGTCGCCTCTTTCGCTCCTTCTCGTCAGTGTATACCTCTCAGAGTCCAGATCCGATAACAATGGATGTACATAGGCGTGGGGGCGCTGCGACTAATATTGGTGTTGGGAAACCGTTGTATGAGAATACTATAAGTTCACAGGCGCGTGAAAGATTCCACGTGCAATTCTAGTGCGCGTCTATTATGCGTGATTGCCAGAGTTTTACATTTTACAAATTTTCAAATAAAAATTTGGCCAATTTTGGGCCACGTAGTATAGGAAATGAATAGGCATCAGCATTATGCTGGGACTGAAAAATACATCGGATGATAAATCCATCCAATACGTCTCCTGTGCACAACGTATCTCTTTACTTGTAGGTATCCGTGATTGCTACAATTAACTGTTTCCTCTCCCTCTCAATCCGTCCGTTAGCCTTTGTCTCATTCACCGCCACTCATGTTACTGCCCTCTCCGAGTCCGGATCACACGCTGATACAGGAATGTCTGCGATGCCCGTACCAATGGATATAGTGCTGCTGTGGGCCGTGGACCTGGCGTGGCCATTATCGTGATTACATTAGGTACCACCCCGCTGTGCGCAACGTCGTACGGACCACTTGGTTTATCGACTGTATAATCCGATGGAGAAAGCCGGATCGCCAAGTTGGAATTTACCCGATTGTTCCCCTTTCATGCATTTCTCTCTCTCTCTCTCTCTCTCTTTTACCTCTGAACTGCGTACCGGAAATCAACCAGGCGAATTGTTTGTGGTACAGTTTGTACGAAGAAAAGTCTGCGCTCTACTCGAGACTCTTTCGAATCCCAGGTCCCGGAGTCGCTGACCGCCGAACGAGGCGACTGGGATCCGATGAAACAGGATAAGCAGGTGGCGGATATTACGACGTCCTCGCGGCCAATTACCGCTCTCGCTCTCCTCGTAGAAGCGTCGAGTGCCTCGAGGAATACAACGCGCGGCATTCGCTCGCAAGCTCGCCGATTCGAGGCAGCAGCGTCGAAATTCGCCTCGGATAAAGCACGAGCCTGCTCGTAACGCGAGAGAGAGGTGCACTTTAACGAGTCCGTCGGACAATTAGAATTTCCGCAGGGGACGATTGCCGCGAGCCGAGGCGGCACGGCGCCCGCGAAACGTAGTTGCGGCTTTTTCTTACCACCCATCCCACTCCACCTCCTTCCAAAATCCTACGTCCCGCCGTTTCACGCCTCCACCCTTGTTCGGCTATTCGCTTTTAATCGTGCATGCATTTGCACGGCCAAGCACCGGCAAATTTGCCGTTTAAAAACAGGCCGACGGAATATAAGTACGTGACGCCATCGGTAGGCTGATGGCATCGACGAAGAAATCTGCGTGTGCAAGAACCTTTTTTCCAGACTTCATTCGCGCGAAACATTCCCCGGAGGATCCGACGGCAGAGCAGTCTTTTATTACTTTGGGCTTCGGGCTTCTCCAGTGTGCCATATAGTTGCGTTATCCGACCCCCCTCCCTCTTTTCCTGTCCGTTTCCTCTCCATCCGCCGCTCCACAGCCACGCTCTACTTCGCTATTATGTAAATAGTAATACATTACGTTGTCACATGGCTGAAAGCCATCCGGCGTGTTCCCGTGTACGGTAGGTGCATCCTTTGGCCTGTCCGCGTTTCGCGGTCGGGAGATGGCACGAGTTCGCGACAGACGACTTCTCCGAAAAATATGCGAAAATGAGCGTCCTATCCTCGTTGCGATCTCTGCGGACGGATAATCGGAGAGGTAGTTTGAGTAGGGCACCTTTGTCGCGAAATTCCCGACTGGCGCATGCAAACTCCAGTAAGAGGATATATGTACATACTGTTGTTCCTGCGCGATTCTTTCGTTTGCGCAATTGTTTCGAACGATACTGTTTCGTCCGTAGCGCGATGTTTCAACGGCGACGAGATCGCAATCTCGGAGCGAAGTGTCTCCTCACACAGAGTATCGTCACCTGGCCGGCCCGGGCCTATTACATCAGCACTCGGGCCAAGTGAACCAAGGTGGTTTGTCGCAGGCACTGAACTATGCACGAGTCAACGCATGCGACGGGGTCAAGAACATCTTGGCTTTGCTCCGGTTTAATGGCTCTGCATTCCATCTCGAGTCTTCATCCAGCGTGTAAAGAGGCGGCGATGACGACGACGGTGGGAGAACGCGTACATCAAGAGATGCACGCGCGTCCCTGAAAGCCGGGCACGATAAGTTTAGGCCGGCCGTCCCTCGCATGAAACCCTGGCTCGCTCAAAACCGTAAGAGTGACCAAATAACTGCAATCGAGTACAATAAACCAGAGACTCAAGGTAATCAGAGTGACGAAATAGTCAACATTTTTCAATAAAATCAATCTAATAGCGAATCACATATAAGTTGTATCTAGTTCTTTTGTTAAAAAATTGTTCAAACATCGGCGCCGATTGTTACCGTATCGCGGGTGTCGGATAGGCGGAAAGAATGCGCTATTATTCACTGTCAAAAGTTCCGCGGCCGCGATGCAGTTGAAACGGTATAATTACGCGGGCTGGTGTATTATTTATGATGAGTGTTGGTCGGATCGACGGACGTTGAAGTACGACGTAGCGCGTCCACTGCGGCGGCGAAGCTTCTGGCCGTAACGTAACGCTGGGTAATTGAATCTGCTCCGTATTAGAGACTCAATCGGTAGGGATAATGGAGCCGGTCGGCCAAAGTCAATCGCGCGCCTACGAGTCCTCGAGCGATTTAGCGCCGATGAAAATTGCGAAAGCGTCCCTGCTTTCTTATCCCTCCTTGCGCGGCCGAAGATGGTAATGAGTCGACTTTGTACGGTCCTTGGAAACTGCTGCCGGATAAAGTATTCCTAACGTGGCGCTGCGATAAATTAAAAAAGAGGAAGAAGCATCGCCGTGAATAAATGTACAGGGACAATGAGGAAGGCACGGAAACGAGTAGACGTTGAAGATCTCCGACGGTGCCGCTGTCTGTTCAAAGTGTACCGTTGCTGGTCGGGACAAAAGGACGGTGAGCTAGTTAAGAGGCACAGTTAAGGAGACAGTACGGGAAGGTATATTTAATACCAACGGCAAGGACCCTTTGTGCACGTCCATTGCGGCCTGGACACCGATGCGCTTCGTCCACCATTCAGTTTCCTCAGAGTCGTTCCTGCGAAAAATTTCTATCGACCCCCTTTCTTGCCGCCACTTCGAGTTAAACGGTCGACAAACTCGAGGCTGTTGGGGTACAGTTTTGAATATGAGGATGCACTCGGGGCTCATTGGCCGCCCGATGCCGTTATTAGACAGAACAAAGCGGTTTCCCTTCCGAGGCTTTGCGCGGATGTCGTTGTCGTCGTTGTGCCCTCATCGAGGAGTCGTTCCGCGTAATTTCATAAGACCGCAATCTACGCGACGAGGAGGGAAAAGCCCCCGCGATGTTTTGCTTTCCAGGCGGCAATAGCACGCCAGTGGGGCCAGAAAACAACGATGTTGCCGTAGAAGTTCATTTCTTCCCACTACGTCTGCTCGACCGTCCCTTTCTCTACTCTTTCATCTGTGCTCCGCCCTCGCTCACCCGCTTCTCCGTTCTTCGTTCCCTCCGCGCCCCACGGTGTCGTTTGTTCTGCGCGCTACCCCATTTTCGTGGGTCGCCGCTATGTTCCCCGTTCTTCTCTTCCCACCGAACGCAAATTTCCTCGCCGTCTCGACGGTAATATCTCATTCTCTCCTTCCTCGTTTAGCACCAGGACTCGAGCGTCATTTGACGCATCAAACCGCCGGATGCGAACGAACAGCGTGCGGAACTTTAGCCGGTCGATGCTGATGATCAGAGCGTGCCAGCAATGTGCTTCTAGAGTCTAAACAGAAAACAATGGCAAATATTGACATTGGTCACGTATTACATGTTTGTCTATGATTTGTTTGAAGCGTCGCATGGTTGAATTGGGAGCGTCAATCCTTCCATGGACACAGCACTCGCGAATTAGGTTTCGCAAGTACTTGATTTATGCTGAGGATCTTCCGACGGGAACTGATTTTGCTTATAATACACTCTTTATTGAATACTTCAGAGTAATGGTACAGCGGTTAACGAGATAACGTGTGTACTGGTCGAAAGCGAAAGCGTGTCTGATTAAGTAAAGTCTATATATGGAAATTTTGGGAGAGGTGGTAGGCTAGGAACCGGTAAAATAAACGATTAGCGCTGCAAGAGGAGAGGTGAGAAGGCGGTGTAAGCGAGAGAGACAGTGATCGACAGTGAGTGAGACGCGAATATGAAGGAAAGAAAGAGAAGTGACGACGGTAAAGGCGCAACAAGGCTAAACTATGTATGACGGGCTCAAACAGTCTATGTTTTTTCAATCATCCGTCCTCAATACAGTTTGCTTTCACTGTCTTTTCTGCGGATTTTCTGTGTTTTTCCGTTTTGCCTAGACCTAAGACGGTTTCGAGCAGAAATCAGTAGAAAGATCAGCCATTGGTCAGACATCCATTTTTGCCTGACTGATTTCTGCACGAAACCGTCTTCGGTTTAGAATCTAGACGACCCGAACTGAACTCGATGAAACTGGGACCATCAGAGTCCACGCTTTTTTTCCCAACGCGAGTATCTGCACGAAAATGGCGGTTGTAAAGGTAAAAGAAGGTACCTGGAAATGTTATTTCGCGGTGAACAGTGCAGTCGTCCCTTTGAGCCGGCGCGGGTGCGGCGGTAATGCTCTTTTTGCTTGGGCAATATCCCACGTCATTCGCGATTATCCGTCATCGGGATGATCGCGAATTTATCATTCTCCGCGTTCGTTTCTCTTCCCGGGACACCGTGAGATTTACGTTCGCACCTTGAACATTTCCACGAAATCGTTTTCCCACTGTGTCTGAAACGAGTTTTGTTACTCGTACGATGTCGGTACCGCTGCATTTCTCATTTCTCGACGAGGTTAATATTCGTACGCCGCGGTTCTTGATAACGTTACCACCGGCGCGGCGTGGCGCTCCCTTATTAAGCCTCTCTTTTCCTCCTTCTACATCGTTTTCCCTTCTCCCTTCCTCGTTTCTCTTACACGACGGCGCCAGTCCCGTTGTTTTCTCTCTCCTATTTCTCTCGGCGACTCTCGCCAGCTCCGTCCTCTTTCTTTCCCGTCGCCGTTATCCTTCCGTTGTCTCTTCCCCCGCTTCGTCTCAGTCGCTCGTTGTTAGTCGGGATTTTGCGTATGCAATTATCACTGGACTCCGCTTAGGACCGCATAGAGCACAGAAAAGAATTACGCTGGGCAGCATGACGCGATCAGCTCGAATGGTGTCATCGTCTCTGCAGTCTACCAACGTTCCTCCGTTCATGGCATTAAATGTCAGATGCGGGGTAAACATTCTTTAATGGAATAAACAACTATTTCGTATAATTGACTTGTATCATAGGAGTGCGTGGATCGAAAACTCGTTCACGGCTAGATGGGAAAGAGCTCTAATTCTGATGTGCACGTGATATCGTCATGACTTTCAAAGGAACTGACCACTGGCAGTGGGTTGATAGCATCCACTGTGAATATTGTACGCAGCCACAGCACGTATACATTTCGCCACGTTCCGTGCTCCACGTAATTACCGACGAACGAAAGCTTAATCATTACTGACCCGCCGCGCGGGAAATTACCGAACGCTTGCAAAAGGATCCCGCGTGTACGCGTGCTGCGAGTAATAATGAGAAAGGGCGCGGGATAAACTCGCAGCAACTCCAGTCGATCGAGGCTGACCCTCCGATATTTATAACGCTTTCCACACCCGTGCGAATACGCCTACCGTGTTCATCAAACTCGATTCTTTGCTAAACAATCGCTGTGAGTGTTTTTCCACCTCATCTTCCTCAATTTCCTATCATTTTGTATTGCCGGGTACTGAAGAAAAATCGCCTCACACGCCCTTCGAGAATGCTACATCCGCTTCAATTCTGGTCAAACTAAACAAGGACACCGAAAGACAGAGAGAGAGAGAGAGAGAAATCGTTGTTGACTCGCTGTCTCACCGGACAAAATCCAAATCCGACGCATTATTACCGTATGGAAAAAATCGCTGACGATAAATCCGACGAATAAAACAAGCGCGTCCGGGGTGTTTCGTGTTTAGGTGCGAGTAACAGCTGCAGCCGGCATTTGACTAATTTTTGTCGAAATCGCCGACGAATCCGGGGATATTTAACATCGTGCCCGGTCTGTTTTGATTTAGGGCAGGCTCGTCGGTGCGGCGCAATCGGCCTTCGTGATTGTTCCGTTAATACCGCGTGAACGTCTCGATCGATTCGCAATCTAATTCCGCAAGCTGGCCGATGGGGGGCGAGCCATTGGCGCCACAGTGACGTCTAATTCGGCCAACCGTCCTTGCGGATATGACGTAAAGGCCATGTGTGCATAGTGCACGAAAGGACACGGCGCGGGCGTCCATGAGAATTCGCCGGCACGTACACGTACGGCCTTCGAAACTTTCGAAAATCCTTCTCGACCTCGACCCAGGCCGCGCTCGCGTGAGTCCCGCGACGTACTTCCCGCCTCCTAACAATTGGATCCACCTTGCCTTTCGTGTGGCGACTCGTGACTTCCGTCGCGAGATCGATCGATTTCCGTGGGCCGCGCGCGCCGTGATGGATCGAGGTGCTTTCCGCTACGGCAGCGGCCGGACCTCTCATATTCCAGCCTTTCCACCGACACCTTTCGCGTACGAGGCCAACGGGTAATCTCCAATATTCCTCGGCAAAGTGCGAATGTCGTGCGACTTGCCTGGCCTATATCGTGCGCCAACCCCTCTCCGTATGCAGAAGCCCGCCGTACGTCTTTGCGCTTAAAGCGGCTGGCACCACGCGAGCGGGCCTCGGCTGAGTGTGCGTGCACCCGTAGGCGGCTGCCGGCTCCTCGGGAATCGATAAAGCGCAACAAAAGCTCGAACTTCCATGTTCACGAGGCGTGCCGCACTCCCGGCTAGCTTCTTGCACACGTCAAACACTCGTGTACGAGTACGCGCTGGTACACACGACCTTTGAACCCGAGATATAGGGGAGCTGATCTACCTTCTGAACCTCGAAGGCAGTCGAAGGGAAGGTGCCGGAGGAGGAGTTGAGCACCCCTCGCCACCGCAGTTGCGCCTCTTCGTCGAGAGCGGAACTACTTTGCCTCGAGATCGTAGCGTGCCGCTGGAAATTAAAAAGGCACGAAGACTCGCCGAGCGATTTTCATCGGGATTGAGATGTCGCCGTGTTACTAGCGACCACGGCCAACTTTCACGGCGGACGCTACTTCCGCTGGTCGTATGATAGCGTACGCCGCCCGCGCCGATCGCACGTCGCGTCGTCGGCAGCGTGCGGCGACAGATGCGGTTTCATGCGATTAGTTTCCCTTCTGGCTGACTAGTGGATTAGGCAGATCGGCGAGATTGCTTCGCCTTCCCGCATATCGCCGACTCCCGGCGCAACTGGTGCCGGTAAGACGTTCGTCATTACCTCCTCCTCCTCACTTCGGCACTTGGAACCACTTCGCTGAAATATTCATCAAAGTCGCTGTCGAAGATCGCGTCGGAAAAATGTCGCTTCTTGTTCGGTGGCCACGTCGCGCGTCGCCTCGACCAGCCGCACTCGCCGGAGATTTCTTATACGAAGTTGCAATTAAATTACAAGTCTTAATTGCAGGGAGCAACCGGTACATGGGGGCCCGCCTCAAGGGGTCTTCAACCGCATCGCTCGCAGGCTTCAAAGTTTCGCACTTAAACGTAGGTCGTTTATCTCCCTTTCGCGCATCATTTCTCGCTTTACTTCGCGGGCAATCGGAGTCGGGCCGGGGTTCGCTTGGCTCCGACGTTTGAGGGAAACGCTTGCTAAAAATCTTCCAGATAGTTCGCCCAACGCGCCCCGCCAGCCACTGCGAGGGGGTGAGGGGCGACGGTGAAAAGTGTTTACCACCATCTCTTCCGACTCCCTTTTACCGGTTCTTCGCCAAACCTCACAATACTACCCTCCCCCCTGGCCGTCCCCAACCACACCCCCCAACCGCACCCTTCCTTGCTACCCGACTCCGCAGAACTACTCGCTAACTTTCCTGGAAACTGGTTTTCGAGGCAGATGCAGCGCGTGCAACTGCATCGGGCTGCATTACTGGCCGAAGTTAATGTAAGTACGTGGCCAGGGCTAGGGGCAACCAGGCGAGGGGCCTAAAACCAGCTCGAGGGCGTTCAGAAATCTGTTGACCTCCTTCCATACCTCTCTTCCATCACCGACTGTCCGCCATCATGCACACCTTCTGTTTTCCATGCTCCCTCGGCGCATTGACAATTCAAGCCTTTCGGAACGATCGCGATGTTTGTTTCATGACTGCCAACTCGGAACTCGGCCCGCCTGCTCGATGGGCTACTCCATATGAAGCTTGCATTCTCCTGCACATCGCTACGAATGTATCGGAAGCCGTTATTGAAGTTGATCTGGTCACTCGGAACACTTTTAGAAACCACGGTGCGACGTTTTTAATACGACGATTGAAGGCGTATCGTGAAAGGCTTCGCGTGTTTCTTCTTTGTTGGGGGTTCCGTGCTAGTAGTCGAGAACGGCGTCGAATCTCGTGCGAAGTGAGTCCCGAGCGTGGCTGAGGTCGATCGAAATTTCCAGATGGTTTAGATCGAGACTTCGGGGACGTTGTAAAGAGGGTGCTGGCTCGATTTTTTTGATCTCTTTGTTGGTCGATGCGAGTATTCCGTGGTATGGGAATATGTAATTGGTTGAGACGAATACCGTAGAAGTATGCGCGAGTTGTCGTGTTAAGTGATACTGCTCGATTTGTCGTGCAAATGGATTGAGTGAGGAAAATATCTCGTCATACGGACAGTTGCGAAAAATCAAGGCACGTTTCAAAGGGCTCACTGGTCGACGTGGCGTAAAAATTGCGGGAAAATTAAAGGGTCGCAGGGCATATTTTTCGACACGGAGACTTCCATCGATTATACGATTAAAACGGCCGATGAAATCTTACTGGGCACGATCACGCGATTATTACATCAAATCCAGGCACGGAGTCCTGTATACCCTCTGGCCGTAAGTGGACGATTGAATTATTTACGTCTAAAAAGTCGACGACGCCTATCAAGACTGGAAACGGCCAGCAGAACTGCCGACTCGAAACGCGATCGTGGAAATTCTTGGGTTTTATATGGGCGTAAATAATCCTGTCGTACTAACGGCGTCGCGCTTCAATCGACACGGGCCAAAAATGAGGAAAAAAGCTGCGAGATGGCAGTCGGCGAGAGGCTCTCACGCCATGCGCCAAACCGCCTTTAATCCGCTACTAATGAAACGTTCAACAATGGAGCATAACTCGCGTCACCGTTTTGATACACGTTTTATCGAAAGTTTCACGGGCGCAATTAGTATAACAATCGACACAATCGTCGCCATTGTCATGATCATTAGTGTCGCCGCAGCGACGATATTTTATAGAGCCACGCCATCCCATTAGCTCGCGGCCAGCCGACAATCCCCATTGTCTCCGTTTATGCGCATTGTCATTGGGGTCTACGCAACTCTGACGCAACACGAACCTATCCTAATACGTTCTATCCGCGACGCGGATCTGTTTCGTCGCGATAACATTTTGTTTTCACGAGAAACTAGCGCGCCCCTCTTATCCTCGAATCTAATCGTCACTTCCGTGTGTCACTGCCCTTTGACGTGGAATAAGGAGCTTACCCGCCTCATCGACTACCACCACCACCCGACGCCACGTTCGACGCCTTTGTGACACTCCCTACGACCGCACGAAGCTGTTCCTGGCTCGCGACGCTTTCGCAGGTCCTCCCTTTGCAATTTATTAAATTATAATAAATTCGACACAATCATAAACTGACTTGAGGGCGTTGCAACCGCTGGAATAAACATGAATGGTCAGATGGGGGATCGTTGTCGGAGCGTGTGCGTGGCTCGAGAGGCATTGTATCGTCTCATCCTATCATCCCGCTGTATCGTCTCATTGGTCCGCGGAGAGTGTCTTTAAAAGCCTCGGTGTATCGTCGGAGCGTGAGTGGCAGTGAAGAGACAGCAAAACCGACGGCGGTGAGGTCGAAACCGGAAACTCGGCCGGTCCGACGGTCCCGCGACAATTGAATCGTCGCTCGCACGTGACCGGAAAGTCGTGAAAGATGCCGTTCGACCTTAAACGTTTTTTCGCCCACCCTCCGCACGCCGCGGGCCTTTTATTTTTTCCTCGTCCACAGTCCCCAGAGTGCGACGCCCCCCGTACGGGATTCGCCCCGACACTTTTGCGGTCATCGCATTACTTCATAAGAGTCCGAAGGGTCGGCCAGTAACTAGTTTCAAATTCCATCGTACAGTGCACGTCTACGATGCTGTCGTCCCTTATCGCCGACACTTACGCCGGAAACGCCACTGAACCTTCGCGGTCGCCATGGCACCGCAACAGCCTTCAGAACTCTCTCTTCAATAAGATTGTCTGCTAAACGGCAAACGCATGCGTTTCTGTTAGCAATTTCTTCTTTACTTCCCATTCTTGGCGCGAGTGCAAACTTGGAACTTATTAATTGTACCACTTACAGCGAGCGCAGTATTAGAGAAATAGTGAACAAGAGGCGAAGGGGCGGAATGACATCGTCAAAGGACAGATGCTGGAGAGGTACACAGAGAGCGGGCGAGCGTTTTGATTTACGCGGCATGTTACTGGCTCCGCTGCTGGTGGTGCTAGAGTTGCTGCACCGTCTCGATTTAACGTCGCCCCCGTGTTGGAACCCGGTGAAGAATGGACGAGGTGTAACAAAGGTCGTGCCTGAGAAAAGCCGGCCCTCCCTCTTAGATCTCGCAGTAATAATGGAGGCGCCGAAGATTAGTTCCCTCCACGCCCGTGGGGGTGGCAAGGATACAGAAGTGAGGCGAGTGTAAAGGTGAAGGCGGCTGTGTGCGCGTCTTCCAATAAGTGCTTGTATGTGTGAGACTTCGGAAACGGAGGACGTAGCCGCAAAACATAATAAGCCCATAGTCTTTTCGATGAAAGGGTCCTTTGTGGACGTAGTACAGATTACCAGGCTCCCACGACGGTGTTATTCTCTTCTCTTTGCTTCCAGCGAGATCAATGTTTTTTTTTCTGTTATGCCACCCCCTGGGCTCTATTATAATACCTTCGTTTCTTTCGAGCCACTACTTTCGGTAGAATGCGTGCGAATTGAATGTTCATTCCTGACGTTCGCTCTGCCAATTTCCTCGCGCAGACTTTATAATTCCCTGCGTGATTTTCAGTCCGCCGTTCGACGTTTTTCACAGTATCGCTCTCCGTCACCGCCACACACCCTTTCGGCGCAGCCTTTGCTCATGGTTTCTCCCCCCTGTCCCTCCCGTATCCCACTCGACGTTCCTTCACGTTGACGCATGTCAAACCAAGTTCTCCTTTTTATTTTGCGTCCATCGAACGTCGAGGAGCATTGTTGCTTGTTCACGGAGACGAAAAAATCAGCAGAGGAGAAGAACGTACCGAAATCCACACTTTCTCTCTTTTTCTTCCATTCTCTCTCTCTCTTTGCTTCCCGCCCCGCACCCGCCGCTCGCCTCATCATACACGCGGCCGAATTTTTAATCGGAAAAAGCTCGAGCGTGAAATTTGCCGTTCGTCGAGCACTTCCTGTTTCCTCTTCAGAATATCGTTTGCTGGCCGGTTGCACTGTCGAAATGAGACCGCGGATTGAAAGCTGCCTTCTCTTTCTCTTTGCCATCCGCCTTACCCCACCCTCCCCCATCTTCTTTTTTCCTGTCAGCGGAGGGAAACCCGCGTCGGCGGGAACGCGACCGACGGGTATTGAATAATTTTGAATCGGCCGCGAGGGGCCGGGTGCGTGCTCGCACAATGTCGCCCTTCGGGAATTACAGGGATGTCGTATGCTCGGTGAACAAAAAAAAAAAAAAAAAGGACACAAAAAACGACAACAACGAAAGGACGAAAAAAAAAACAACAACAACCAAAGCCTCCAGGGAAAAGAGGTAGAAGCAAAACAAACGAAACAAAAAATCGAGCGGAAAGCGCGATAGCGCTGTCAGGCGCCTTTTTTGCCCGCGAACGACGTGAACGACGCGAGAGACAGGAGCGATTCGCCGGACAGTTAATGTCGAACGTGTTTAAGGGTGCCAGCGGACGGCTCGCGCGGCACCCTGCAAAACTCGTCGCCGCGGTAAGATAGGACGTCATTGTCGGAGCGGCAGCATTTTTTCACTCCCGCGAGCTGGTGGCAAAAAATTGACAGCCCTCGCCCCATGCAGGCCACCCTCCCTTCAGCGTCGACGGACATGACGGTGGAATTGTATGCCTGACGTGTAATGGAATCTCAGTCTCGCAATGAAGTTATACATGGCGTCATAAAACCTGTATCGTTATTCAAACTTTCCGCGCTCGATTCGATGCTGTTACATTTTCACAACCCTCATCCCCAGCCCCCCTTCCCTCAAGCCCGACGGGGCCATTGTTTCAGACCCCGCAGCGCTGCGCGCGTTCACCGAGCCATGCTCGAGTCATTATAAATCGCGAAATATTCCGAACGTAAATATATAAATGTATCGGAGAGTCCGGGCACACAGGGCCTCTCTTCCGCTCACCCACCAGCGATCCGAGCATAGAGGCACGTTTCATTACAATTTGGGACACTCGTGCTGCTCGTATTTTCGAACAACATTTTCTCAATGCCGCTTTTCCGGCATCCCATTACAGGTATAATATAATTCGCTAACATCCAGTTACATTTGCAAACGTTTAATGTTACAAAGTTTGGCCAGTAGCAACGGACGGCGCAAATCTCTGTATTTTTGTCAGCCTCGTTTTCGAACTAGAAATGACTAGAGATGGGCAGTCTTCTTGCGATTTTTATGAAACTGTAATATGTTGTGCTCTATGTAAAATAATGATGAGTTTAAGTCATTATTTTGCTGGCTTCAAAGTTATTAACAAGTAATGACAAGTTTTTAGTCAAACATGACTGTATAAACGTATTTTTATCTGCGATGGCTGATATGGGATTCGAGAGCGGAGTCTGGAGGAAGAAAGGCGTTGGCGATGATAGGAGGAAAATGAAGGAAGGATTGTTGCTCGTTACTCGGAGAATAGGATATCCAGTTCGGTGAGCTTCGTTAACGACGTCCATCGTCGCGACCCAGCTTGCGCCTTGTTTAAAGCGCAATAATGACGGGAGTAAATGAAAAATTCGATTGATTTCAATCCCGTAGTACGGACACCATTGTTATCGGCCCAGACTGCCAAGCTCGTCTCCGCGCTCGATTTCGAGAAGTTGACTCTGAGCATAGCTGCATACATATTTACAACGACGACATGTCGCTCTGGCACGGAAACGCGATTTAGTCCGCCGTGAACGAAGCTACACGACGCCACTTCGTTAGTATACACACAGCCACGTCCGTGCTCTTGTGTTTGAGACAATAATTTTCCGAGCGTCTTCATCCACTTAAACACGTACCACTGGTATACGACGTATATCGGCCATGCATAGTGGCGCGCAGCGCACGCGCCCCGACATGAAACTGTAACACATGGTATGCCGCGATATATGCACGTCGAAGAGAAGATTAAGACGGCGAGGCAACCTCCAGCCAATTCCGCTCGCTAGATTGTCCTCTGATAATACTCTCACGTTACGCAGTGTTATGCAGACATTCGCTGAATAACGTCTGGTAGCATTGAAAAATTCCTTAACTGCGAGGCCGCATCTGAGAGCCGCTAATATCGGATACCGCACGGTATGCATATTTAACTGAGAGCCGGGTCAGGTCTCCGCGATCCGCAGTCACTCGCCTCTTTCGACACTTGGACGAACACTTTGCGAACTCTGCCGGTAGTGAGGCTGACAGCGATTTTTAAACATTTCCGTTGCGACGCAGGGAGGAAGTTATGCGAAGCCGAAGGGCTGATAAATCTTAACGAAAGTAAACTTCGGTGGGGACATAGATCGAAAGTTGGCTGTGCTATCGAGCGAGGCCTGACCGGAGTTGCCTGGAAGTAGAATTCTTCTTATCCCGTCGAAACGACGTGTTTGAGTGCGACGTACGAGAGTCGTCTGGCGGTGGAGTTTAAGGGGGTAGGGAAGGCTCTGTCGATCGAAGAGCCAGGGATGGAGAGAGAATGAAGGAAAATAAGCAAAAGAAGAGCGAGCTGGAGGACGTTGGCCACCCTACGCGCACTCGCCGCACCACCGTATCCTCTTTCCAATCCCCCTCCAACCCCTTTCGAAGGCATCAACAAGTGATGCAGAGTCGCAAAAAAGCGCCCGTCGACTGGCAGGCACGGCAAAAAAGAAAGCAGGCCGAGATAAAGATAAAGTTATGGCCGGTCGAAAATCGTCCCATCCCTCTTCGATTAAAACCTTCTAATGCCGCATCCTGCCCCTCTTGCCGCTGCTCTTTTTATCGCGCGCACAATCGTGCAAGTATCGTTTGCTCGGAATGGGGCCAATAGCTGTAGCCGCGCGTCCGTTAACGTGCGATTTATTCGACCGACTTATCGCCGGAGTCCAGCGCGGACGGAATACCAGATAGAGTAATCATTACGCGCGCTCGTACTCAGCCGCTCGACAAACACGCGGTTAACGTGGATACCGATCGTGCGATCCGAACGTCTTTCGCTCAGCCGTCAAACTCGGGACGCGATCTTCTTGCCATGGCCTTCTGTGCGTTCATAAAAATTCTCGGCAATAATTCGGAGAAGAAAAATGAGGCCGCAACCGCGCGACGCAACTTGACGGAATTATTTCCGCAGCTCCCACTGGACCGACGGCTTCACGGACTTTAAATTGACCTTAACTCGCTCTCGTCACGACGGGCTCCTCCTTGCCTCTCCCGGCAGGTATCACGTTTAGCCGACACTGCGAGCGGCCAGACGTCGCGCCGTCCTCGCAGGTAGGGTTCGCAAACAATTTAAAGGTCCCGAGGAAGGACGAGGTCTCCGCGGGGGACGAATTCGTCGGTCTGCCGCGGTCTCATTAATGCGCTCTCGTGAGCGGCCGGTCATCGTTCAGGAGTCTGGCGTAAATTGGGTTAGATTAATCGCGAGGTGGAAGCAGGGCTGGATGGGATGGGAGGGGAGGGGTGGACGGATGGGCCTGGACGGAGCGGAGAGGATGGATGGATGAGTTACAGGGCATAAGTCGCGCGTATCTCCGAGGCGGTTGTATACACGGAATGTGGGCGGTCGAGCTGCTCGGCGTCGGCCGTGCGAGTTAGGTAGAAGTAGAGAAGCCTGCGCGTGTGGAGCGAGGCACCTACCTTCAGCAAATGCATACCCTGTAAATTGCCTGGCATTTAATTACCATGAGTAGGCAGACCCTGCACGCTAAAGCCAAGAGCCTGCTCTCACTCTCGTTTTCTCTCTCTCTCTCTGGTTCTGGCTCTTCGAACTCCCGTATCTATCTCCTTTACACCCGCAAGACCGTGTGTTACGAAGTACCGCTAAATTAAACACCTGCTTCAGTCAAACAGAACCTACCCACGTACCTTCACTCTTCGCCGACCTACGGCCCTCACGCTGTCCGAAATTTCAACCCTTCCCCTTCGTACTTCCTTCTTCCGCTCTCCACGTTCTTTCCTCTTCCTGCATTTAGCGTCTCTAATTGGACGATGCCGCGACTCCTCTTTCTTATCCCGGTGACATACATTTCTTGATGAAAGGCGAGCCAGCTTCTACTCCCGCCCTCGTAAACGCTAAGAGATTGCACCGGCCCGTAATTGTATGGCAGTTTAATTTCATTGTGACGGTTTACCGTGCACTCGCCAGCTTGTATAATGCACAGCTCCTGCGAAAATATTGTTCTGACGGACGGCATGAGAGCAGGGAAGAGAATTGGTTAGCGAAGGAAATTCAACGATGCGTTCGTTCGATCACATATCCGACGAAGTAGCTTTTACGGAAAAGAGGTATTTTACTAGGATGCAGACTTCTGCAGTATCGATTTTCCACGAGAACACGGCTTCCGCGACGGTCTTACGTCGAATCGAATTATGCCGAGTCAATGACCCATTTCCACGTCGTCCCTTCTCATCGACCAGTGACAGAAACATTTTGCTTACCCTCTATGTCAAATACCTCGCTGCGCCGGTAGATCTCGGAAGGACGGCAGGTAATCCAGCGTAGCGTTGTGCTCTCGGTTTAATGCAAAGCCATAAAAAAAACATTGTATATGGATCAGCCGCTCCGATAGAAATGAAAACTATACTATTCTTATGCTAAATTCCGTACTCTTTGTGAGGCGGAAGCCGCGTCGGGGGCCGAACGAATCCTTGCGATTAATTCCATTAAACGAGTACTCGATTAACTCACAGAGCAGGCAATTAAACGGGCCTCCATAATGGTTTATTGCTTTTCGAACGGCCGAGATCGGTTTGCTTTTCGCTTCGCGGCGAGCCGTTTTCATATTTACTGTTCGCACTGCCTCCCCGCTAATTTTATACACGCCGCGCGACCGCGTACCAATGACAGGCCCACCGAAATTTCCACGGACCGCGAGGCGCACGTACATACGCCATTACCCAGTCTCTCCGGCGAATCAATAATACGAATTGAAAACACAGCTCAAAGCTCGCGTCACACGGATCTCACGTAGGCCGGGACAGGCAGACGTGGCAATCCACGCTTCCCAGTATCTGATCCTGAAAAAGCTCAACGAAGACACCGACGTCATTGTCGCTCTCCTACGTCTCGCGATGTGTTTTAATTTAGTTCCTTTCGCGAGTTTTGGAACGTTGCGTCGGCGTGGCTGCGTCTGGGGTCGTGGTATTCTATGGGGCGGCTCTTCGGGGGTGTTTTTGATTTGTTAGCTCTCGCGGGACGCTTCCTGCGAAGCGGGGTGAGAGGATGCCGGAGAAATAGGAAAATGGGGGGGAGGGGGAGAGAAAGGGAGAGGTAAACCGTGGACGAAGGAGACGAAGGGGGAAAGTCAGTGGGAGCGGAGGCTGGGTAACCGCACATTATGTGATTTCTACAGGGAGCGAGCTAACTTTGCGATTGAATTGTGCCGGCGACAATAGCAATCTGCCGGGCCACTCGACGTTTTCTCCGTTGCGGTATTTTCAACGATTTCGCCTATGTTCTGGCCTCCCCCCCCAATACGAGCCCACCCTCGCTCTTCCCTTGCGTTCGCTTACTTTCTATCGTTTTCAGCTGAAGCGCACTTTTTCGTCCGCACCACTTCGACGCGCCGTTTTCCTTGCCTGTATATTGCGCAGGCCGTAGTCAAACTGCTACCATCCGCATGCGACAGATCACGCGTTGTATGCGAATTTCCTTCTGCCCGAATTCGATCTTACGGTGCATGCGGACGTTGGGAATATTGCGAGAGATGTAATATATGACGCGTTTGATTTCCAATCGTGCGATCGTCGCGTAACTTTTCTGCCTTCTCACGGCAAAATTGCTACTTTCGGTTGTAGATTGTTTAAGTGGAAAGTCACGCGTCGTATTCAATTCTCTGGCCGGGATTTACGAGGGAAGATCGACGGCGAAATTTGTAGCACCTTCATCAAGATGTCCTTTCCGCCATACCTTTTGGACTGTTGCATCTGGGACACTGGCGGTACTATTTTTCTGAGTCCCTTTCGAGCGGCTTTCATCTTCCGAAAGACGAAGGTAATCGGAAGACGTTTATTTCCTTCCCTCATTTTCCCGGTATTTTTCACATCATTCGACCTACTTTCGCTCATCAACTCAAAGAAAGAAGCCGTGATTCCGAGGACTCTGCCTTCGTCTCGGCACTCGGATAAGGAAAGGCCAGTGATTGAACGTTAGAAAAAAAGGACGAACGCGTGAAGAGTTGGTGAGAAAATGAACGTGCACTCGTCCCTTGTTCGTGACCCGCCATGGAATATTTGCATTCCCCCCCTTCTCCCGTGTCTGAAGTCCTTTGAGAAGGGCGGCAAATAAAAGTGCGCCAAGAGTCAGGAGTTTATTAGGAGAATCGCCGGCGTCGAAACCCGATCGAACGGCGAAGAATGAAAAGGGCAGGTATTGACGGGATAAGCGCAATACGAGTGTCGTGCAAAATGTAACGCGTGTCCAGCGCAACGGAACGTGACGTTGTGAGTTAACGGCTCTTGACGATCGCTACGCTCGCGGAGCAACAAAATTTCGCAGAAATTATGATTTCCGCGCCCGTTCGCGTGGCAACTCTGACCGTAACGGCGTCGTTTAATATTGACATCGGCACCCCGTCCGTTTTCTCCCTTTTCCAACCGGCGCGCGGCACTGTGAGGTGCGAGGGCGCATTACGAATTTATACCCCGAAAGAAAAGCGATTGTTTCCGTGACGGGCCGCTTGAGGGAGGAAGGGGTCGGGGGTCGGAAAGACGATTTTCAAATATTTACGCGGGCATCGGGGCAAACCAAACTGAACGCTCGCTCGGCTCCTCACCCTATGCCTCTCTTCCTCTCTTCTTTCCAGCGAATTCCCGAGCGTCTATCGAGCGGCCCGACATACAATGCGGCACAGAAGTTTCGACATCATCCGCGACGGTGAAAACGTTTAACTTCCCCGACGCAAATCTCTGAATCCGCGCGCTGCCGGTCGTCGGGTCCGTAATAACAGAATGCGCGATCGGGAGCCGGATTCGTCGCACCTCCGACCTGCTCCCCGATAAAGCCGGAGGAAGGCGGAACCGTTTCGCGTCTTCAACGTGTCACATCTCGGATATCGCGGCGCGACGCACAAAGAGTTTCCACTCGAGGAATACCGTACTGTCGGCGAAGGGAATCGGGCGGGAGCTTGGCACGGAAGGGCCGTTGCACGTTTCCTTGCTCATTTGCACGTGAATGTCGCTCGGCGCGTCGTACAGTCCCTTCCGAGTTCCGAGCCGCTCTCTTTCCTCTCTCGTTTTCCTTCCCAACTCCTCACCTTCCTTACGACACTCTCTCCGCCCACTTACTTTCTCGCAACGTGCACCTTCTTCCCGCGCCGGCGGACTCAATGGATGGCCGGTACTATTTGTTTTTCGTTACGCGAAATTGTGAGCCGCGCTCGTTCTCGAGGGCTCGGCAAACTATGCCCGCCATTGACCACCAACGGTAAGCAGGACAGTCGCCTAGGAGAAGATATTTGTTTTTCACACGCAGAGGGAGGCCGACGTGGCGACGAGGAGGCTTCCTCTTTCTTTCTCACCGTTCGCTTCAACACTGAACCCGGACCTTCCTTAACTCGCGTCTTTTTACGAGGCTCTCTCTCTCTCTCTCTCTCACATTTTGCGAAATGAGAGTTCGCATTATTAGCTACATTGCCGGAAAATTAAATGTTTGCGGGGTGGCACGGAGAAGGAGATTCTTCCCGCTCGACGATGATGAAACGTCAGCGAGAAGGAGACACGGCTCGGCTAATGATCCTTGAGCCGAAACTTTGATCGATGCGGACGCGTCGGACGTCTGTACAATGAGAGGGCTCGCGGCCGTCGTCATAATTACCGGCGCGCAGCCCTAATCACGCGTCATTCCGTCATCGGCGTCGGGCATCGAATCCTCCGACGCAGGCCACGTAGATCCTCCTGGTCCTTTGTTCGAGTGACGGATAACGCGGACGGGAAGTGGAAATCAGTTCCTCCCGGCACGGCGCGGCTCGGCGGCGGCACTTTCCTCCGTGCCATTGTTCCGAAAGATTCGAGATCGTTCGCGGGAGCGTGAGCACCGTCAAGGCTCGAGGACGAATCGAATACAGGAAGAACGTTTCGATGGGTATGACGAGGCGATCTTTTTATCTATCGGATTCTCGCCGCGCGAGGGGGTGGCTGGGAGAGCAGCCATGGGGGATGAGTGTAGACGTCGTCGACGTCGACGACGCCCGTTCGAGGAGATACGATTCATCCTTTTCGGTCCAGTGCCAGCATCCGCGACCCTTAAGGCCTCGCCTCGAGGCGCCGGGACTTCGATTTACCTTTCGAGACGGGAACTGCGCCGGAGAGGGCTTCCAGTCGAAGCCCGGCCGTGGCTCCGGGGGATGGGAGGTCTTGAATTACAGCCAAACTGGAAACACGTTTCAAGGAGCTCGCGCTCCGATAGCCCATGATCGGTGATCTCTTATCAGTTCAATCACCGACACCGTCCGTCCGTTCATCCGTCCTGCGCCCGTGCTGGCATGGCGGTGAGATGAAATAATTGCATGACTTCCGCCGGAGAGTACGCGCTTCGTCCACTCTCCACTGGCATGCTCCCCTGTCAAACGCGGACGTCAAGCATCTCTCCGCGCTGACGTTGAAATTGCTCGACGAAACATGCCCGAGGAGTGTCAACGTTCTTTTCTCGTCTCCAATTCATCCGCGGCGAGTTGAAACTCGCTGACACGTAACGCGGATAACTCTTTCGACGATAGAGTGTAGAGCAGTCGGCGCCACTCTTCTGTTTCAAGCGAATTCATCAGTTTTGCTCGCGGTCGACGTGTCGATACAATAGTCAAGCTGTCGGGCGTGTCGTACGTATACGTATCGGTAAACGTCGTCGACGCGACCGGCAAGAAGCGGGAGTGGGAAAAGAATGCGCGAAATGGCACTTACGCGTCGGCGTCGGCCGACAACGATGTTAGACTGTAATAAAAGCGCGCGGCAAGAAGAGTCGCGTGACTCCGGGAGTCCGGGATAGTGACCGTCTGCAAGTGAAACTTTCACCGTGCGACGCTGTTTACGACTCTTTGAGCACGGCGTGAAAAAAATATTCCGACGCGCGCGGCCGGCGGCGCGGCGGGTCGAGGGGAAAAAATGGGCGCCGGTGTAGCGGAGAAGAATCGTTTGACCGGCTCATCGATCCGACAATTAATTGAACTTCAGTTTTAGCGGAAAGTGGTCGGGGGTGGGAGGACGGGACTGTCGTGTTCGATCTCGATAATTTACGCGTTTAATTTATAGGACGTTGCGCGCGACAACGATCGTTACTGCTCATCGATCAATCCTCGTCCGGAGGCGTATAAAATAAAATCATTTGAGAGTCGAAAATCGATAAAGTACCCTACCATATTTCATTTTGCGCGACGTCGCCCGTCACGCGTACGATTGACATAGGTTATAGAACGCGGAAAGGGAGCCGGCCCGGCCGACTTTTGATTTATTTTAACAGAAACATCGGCCGGGTACTTTCGCCACGTTCCACCCTCGCACTGAACCACATTGCGGACGTCAGATGGTGATAAATAAAAGAATGCTGCTTCATAGCCGTCACCTCGACAATCGCTAACTCATGACTTGCTTCACGCTAATTTTATAAGAAGAATCGGCATGTTCCAATGACGTCATCGTTCCGCCCTACTCGAACATTACCGCTCCTCGTAGATGGCTAAGGGAACTTTCCGTCGCATACTTGGCACGTAGTTTGCTATCAATAAATTTCCGTGCGCGAGGAAACGGATTACGTTTTATTACCCCTGTGGTCTTGCACTAGATTATGGCGTCGAAGTATAACTATCCCGACAACAACTCCGTGCCCGGCGTTCGCGGCCGCGCAGGTCGCGGCGAATAATCAGGCGATGTAGTCGCCAACAGTCGCAAAATGTTTACCGATATAAGCGACGGGGGAGACATTACGCGGCACGGAGAAGTCGTACAAAACGATACTAATGGCAAATCGATTCTTGCCGCGCCATTCTAATTCGGACTAGGTGCACCGGGCGGTATTGGGGGGGCGCAAATAAATCGGTCGGAAACAAATTTCTTCCATCGCGCGCAATAAGCGATTATCGATAATCGCTGCTGCGTGCTTTTTCATCCCGACGCCGACGACGGAGCCCTGATTTCTGGGATGCCGCGTCTCGATTGCGTTCTCGCGGATCGATGGCGAGTGTCGCGGTAAGAGAGTGCAGGCCGCGAATATCGTTCTAACTTGCGACACTTTGTTTTTCCTCCAGGTGCTTCTTTCAGCTAGTTCGCCAGCGAGTGTCAACGAGGCACGGGGAAGAATATTTTTCCCCGGGTCTTGCATAGCGAACGTCACGGCTGGGAAAAACTTTCTCTCCAAGTTTCGCCCGCTCTTCTTACCCGGTTTTCCCTCACTCCTCTTGGCTATCCTTTTCTCTCTCCCGGTCTCTCCCGAGTGTTATCCGGACAGGAAGAGATACAGTGAGTCCGGCGACGTAGATGCGACGTAGGACGAAGAAAGAGAAGCCGGCGGATAGGAACGCATGGAAGGAATGAGAGAAAGAGATGGAATCGTAGGAGTCAGTGGCGTAAAGCCGAGAGGGAATGGGATTCTGCTTATTTTCCATTCAGTAATTGCACACGCCAACATCGACGTTGCGATGGTAGCTGGCATTGAAATTGGAATCAATTCATCGGCTCGCGTAGTCGAATTCGGTCCCGGATACGTTGCAAATACTCATTAAATACGAACGTAATCGTGGGGCAAAATATATTCCGGCAATATACTCTCTTTTGGTATCTGCGAAAAAAGAAAATTAAATAAGTAACGCACTGAATGGATCATTCCGATCATGCTACGCCAGTGCTGGATACACACAGCACGAAAGCAGAAAACGACAGACGAGGGAGGCTGGAGGAAGAGCTTCAGGCGCAACCCGAGGAGCTGGAAAATGCGAGTATGTAAGGAGATAAGTGTCGCAACAGGGAATACGAAGTCTTCTTCCCTCTCTTCGTCACTCGTGCGCCCACCGCCACTGACGGTCGGCGCGAGCCGCAGGAATACACTGTTCTATAGTTGAGTCATACGTAATCTATACCATCTACCCCATTGCTGCCACTGTCCCGTGCCCGCGTGCGCACTCCGGAGTAGCTCCGCGCTATAAATTTCACGGCTGAAAATCCCGTGATATATATACACACACGCGAATACGGCCCTCCTGTAATATATATCCCGCGAACCGCGAACGCTGGACGAGGCGAGGGGGATGAGAGGTGGACCGAGAAATGCCACTAGTCGGGGTTATTCACTCTTTTTCACTGCCTGCCTCGAAATCCACCGAGGATGCGTAAATAAGCATCCTGGAATCTGCATTACCCATCGTATGCAATCGGTATCGTTCATTAAATTTAATCAGCCAGCTCGGACGTTCCCCAGAATCCGGACCAAAGTTCCAATTAATTTATTTTTAGTTTAGAGATTGGATGCCAATGGAAGTACGTCAGCGCTCGTACGCTTTTATGATACGACGTCGCTGTAGAGAGTGTTGAGCGAAAACAGCGAAACGCAGTGCGCGTAGTTCGCGGCTTCGCGGAGGGCACAGTTTCGCATTATATCCAGCATATTTTCCGGCATGTTCGGCAGCGGCAGCTGGTGCATCGCGGGCCTGTGTCTTTCGCCGGACACGGGGATGCCGAGTGCTTCCATGAATTTTCGATAATCCAAATTGGATTCTCCTATTGGGCGCGCGGCTCTCGTACTACGCGGGGAGCTTCCGCACGAAATTGTTTTCCCTCGAAAGTTACGAATTCGCCCCATGGAAAGTATTCCACACTTTCTGCCTCTCTCTCTCTCGCGCTCACACACACACAGACACACACATACACACTCCCCTCAACCTGACCTCCCTTCTATCTCTCTGCTTTCCGGCAGTGGCACGTTTCTGCCCTCCCTTGCGCTTTTTCGCTCTATTTCATTCTGCCTCTTTCGTACCAGCCTCCCTGAGCCACCTTGCATCGAGAGTACTGTTCGGACACGCTGAAAATGCGGATTCCGGTAGTTTCAATAGGCTCACGCTCGCACGGTGGCATGCACGTAGGCGACATAAACCTTGAAGAAGCTGAATAAACGAACGGCGGGGGAGGAGCGAGAGAACGGGCGCTCTAAGGAAGGATCGCGCTGGTATCCGTGTAATCGAAGGACTGCCTTTCGAGCTGGACTCGCGGTTTACGCTTCCGGCACGTACGTCCAATACGTCGTGCTCAGGTACGTACGGGCCGCGAGTTTAGCGAAATATTTGAGATAATAGTTTTTCCATTAAACGTTCCGACCGGCCTAACCTGCCGAGAATTTTATTCCTCACACCGTTTCGTCTCGTTTCATATGGCACGAACAAGACGAGTGTTTCAGGGTATTGGAAGGGACCTGTTTACAGCTTCTGACTGACCCGTCCACCATTGAGCTTGCTGGAATGAAGGTATGTTTGATGCAAACTTCATATTATATTGCAATGAAACGCGGTATTAGAGGACCCGTAAGATAAGGGATGCAATTTTGGATGGACGGAAATGCCGACGTCGGCTTAAATTACCTTGACAAATCGATTTCCGCGCGAGTTGCGTATACACGCAGTCGATCCCGCACCGTCGTTGATCCGAATCATTAAAACATAATGTAATCGCTAATCCTGCTTCGCGATGCGATCAGCAATGCGTGAACCGATTTGTGGGCTTATATCGATCCAGCGCACTGGCTGCCTCGGGAGTAACGGTGCGTGTCATGCAAATACATACGGACCATGTATACGCGGCCTGGCCGCGTATCGGCTATCCGCGAAATGTATTTGACGTATTTCCTAAAATATCCGTAAAATTGTTCCCTATTTTTTAATAATAAACGCTGGTAATGATAGACATGAGACGATTGGTTCGAATTCGGAGTGCCGCCCGATGACCGAGATTTACATTACTTTTAGATGACCTAAGAA
The DNA here is from genome assembly GCA_963942575.1 of Priocnemis perturbator. NCBI lineage: Eukaryota > Metazoa > Arthropoda > Insecta > Hymenoptera > Pompilidae > Priocnemis > Priocnemis perturbator. The sequence continues at coordinate 8,948,432 of OZ012652.1, forward strand.
CATTTTCTCACCGCGTATTCCCGAGGAGTATTTGCCAATAAATCGGCACCGTTTTAAGGCGAACGATCGAATTTGAAAGCTTTAACGAAGTCCAACAACAATCGTCACTGGGACGCGACGATCGTAATAATTAACATCACTGCTCGTCACACAGAGCGTAAAGTCTTGCGCGCACATTTACCCTGGTGTCATTTACCTGTAAGGGGATTGGATGCAATAATTTAATTGGGAGACGGAACTCGATTTGCAATCCAATTATTCGCATCTGTGCCAGCGTTTTACCTCTTCGGCCGGGGCGTCGTCGGTCGGATGCGTTGGTATTGACGCGATCGTAATCTCCAGCACGGATCCGCGTTTTGTCGACTCGCGCACGTTTCGGGACGCACGCACGAGGCCGCGTCGGCGTCGTCCGCTCGAAAAAATGTTTCAAAGGTCATCGCGCGCCCGTACTCGGTTATTCCACTCCGCACTTTGCACATCAGCGACAGACAAATATTCCGCACTATCGGCGCGGCACTGAATCGCTCGAATACGTACACCCGTATAATCCGACGCGCGCTTGCGAGTATTGACTCAATAGTGACGTGGTTTGAATAATGCGCGAGCTCGGAGAAGCGTCGGGATAATTGCGTTCTTATCGGCTACATTCGGCGCACGATTTTTTGCCTGCAAACTCAATTTCGCGCTTAAGCGTGATCGATATAATGCGATCGGTATCGCTCGGTGATCGTTCAACGTAAAAGCATCGGATCGAGTTAACGCGCTTCGGGAACGAAGTTCGTTCCGATATCATCGTGACGAATCAACTGGTGAAATCTATTGCTTCGAGTTGGCCGTATTATATGCCATGTAATCTCCTTGCGGAAGCTCGTTGCCCGCGGGGAATCTTCATGCCTGTGTGATGGGCAGCCCCGATAAACAGCGTTACGCGCGCTTCACGTAAAACTAAAAACCGTTATCCCGACGAACCCCCGATGCTAATATACGCACGGTGTTTCTAGGTATCGTAATAGTTCGTTATTGAGGATTATCTCAGCTTCCACGTGTTTATGGCTCACGTGTTGGACAGTGTTGTCGGGCCAACTGCAAACGGGCTCCTCTGTGATACGATGATGTTTGCACAGTGCCGGAACTTTGTCGTGGACATGCGCTCGCACATTGTTTCGTTGTTACACCTACACAAACGGTCGAGATTTCACGGTAAGAAATCAAATTGGTTATTTTGTCATGTCGCTTTCGGCTTTCCAGCGGCCGCTGGAAACGTCCGATGTAGAAAGAGCAGCGCCACAAAGCCCACACTTCGTTACACAATGTTCTGCTAACTCGTAAAGCAAGGTTTATCCGCACGTATCGTTTCGACGATTAAGCGCCCACTCAATAATATAATGGATCGTGGCTGTGCGCGTAAACTGGGTTAACAAATTATTTGCAAACGCGTTTATAGGGGCTCGCTGAAATCAGAAAGTAAGCGGAGCAGAGGAAGGACTTTGCGATACAACAATTATAAACGAACGTCGTTGGGGCTTGGGATTTGGGACAGAGGACTTGTTAAACATAGCATAGCGTGTCTGCAAAACTGATCCAGTCTCCGGGGCAATTTTGAATTACAACATTTTATATTTCTGGCCATGCGATAATTTGTATGTCAGACGAAAGACCTCGATTTTATTACTTTTCGGCTAAACGTGACTTTCCGATAATCGACCGAACGGACATGTAATATATATTTATATGATCCATAGTCAACATTAGCTGGCCACGTCCCGCGTCCGTGACGCCGCGCGTCGTGCATGGCCGTTCATTGAAATCTTCATGGGGTTCGTAGACCCGTAACTAGGAGAAAATTGATTATTCTGATTATTATTATCGAAATAGCTGCGGCGCCCGAGCGTTATTCTCAATCTCCCAATATGCTTAATTGGAATCATTGTTCGCAATTGAATTTACAGATTGAACTTATAGACTAACGTGAACGTTCGTATGAGTCTACGGCTGATAATAAGGGAAGGAAATAAAGAAGGACTCAGTGTCAGTTTTTGCGACCGGACAAAAACTTTCTCAACCCTGACAAGTTCCATCTACATATACCGTACTCCCTGGAGAAGCATTAACGGATTTCAGGTGGCACTCAACGTGTTAAAGATGCATTAGCGAATTTCGCAAGGCAGAATGAATGTGTTGAATCGTAAAAGGATACTTTGGCGTATATCCAACCTGTCATTTTTCATGTAAACGTTTTCTCGTGCTCGTGCCGGAATAGTTTCTTCTTATTACACCAAACCTCTGGCCCAGTCAATTGTCCCACACGCTACACATCATGCGGCATATGTACTTCTGCGAGCACGATATTGCATCATATGCGAATATTTTCGAGCTCGCGGAACAACCTTGTTCTTCTCCTCTAATTTCCACTCACGCACGTGCATACTTTCTAGCGCAGCTGTACGCAGGCCCGAGTGCGTGATAACGATCTCATTGACATACCTCTGATGCGTTCCTTCATTGCGCTCTAAGCGGCATTTGTCGTGCTCGACATTATTACGCGCTGACAATCCGGCAGATCTACGCTGCAAATGCGGCCGTGGCGACGTGCGTTAATCGAATCTGTTGAACGAAGCTGACGTGGGAAACTGGACGCTATACCGCGGACAGGAAAAAGTTGCGTCGGCAATCGTTCCGATGACAATGACCGACGCAGGATTTGCGTAAGACGTATAAGTGCGGAATGAAACGATTGCAATCGCGAGCGATAATTATCGATTGAGACGCAAATAGGGTGGCGCGGTCGGGCAAAGTTTCCTCTCGCACGGAAGATTGAGAAATATTTCTAGAGAATGGCCTCGTTCGGCGGGTGGCAGGGAAAAAAGTCTAACGGTCGGCGAAATACCAGCGGGAAACAGTAGAAGGACTCGTAACGACTCGCGAGTCTTCCATGCGAAAGTGAACCACTACGCGAAATTATAGTTGCAAATTAGGAGTGTGTACTCGGCAAACACGGCCGTGCTCGCCCGTGAAATTTAATGGAAATTAAATTGTGTTCCTACGTCCTGCAATCTACGGAACTCGATGGTTCTTTTTTCGTTTTCTGTTTCTCGTCCCCGACTCCGCCGTTCGCCTTCTCCTTCCTATCTGGCCTCGCCCCTAGTCTCACCCTTCTCTCACCCCGCTCTCACCTAACTCTCACCTTTACCACCTCACTCTTCTCTTTTTGGCATTCCTCGCGCCGCACTTTGTTCCGTTTTTCAATTTGCTCGTTCCTACAGGTGTAACCTCAAACGAAATGGCTACACTGACACAGTACTCTAGCAAGCACGAATGTGTCCTTAAAATTTAAATGCGGCATTGAAGCGCACGAAACGAATGTACAGACGGAAAGGAGCCCGGAAGGCTTACTTTTTCATCCGCGAATAATTTCAACGAATTTCATGCAAATCGGTCCGTAATATTTACGACGAAACGCTTTAGGAGCGTCGTCGGTGCTACGTGCATTGCTCAGTGCAACGTCAAAGTTGACTTTCTCTGCTCCCAACAGTAACGATGTTGATCGACGAAAGGGAGAGAGATGGTGCGCAAACAAACAAGTTCAGTCGTTTCATGAATGCTTGCCCATATAATGGTTGGAGAAAAGATAGGAGCCGGGTTTCATGCGCGCTGCCAGAGCTACAAGTGCTCCCTCCGAGTCGCGCAACGTTCGAAAGAACGGATCACGTATGCTGGTGCTCGTATGTCGACACCGACGCCGACGCCGACGCCGGCGCGGAAGCAGAAGGCTACTAAATAGCGCATTCTGCGTTGGACTCGAAAGAGCGCGGCGGGCAAAAAATTGCCGTGAACGTTGAATAATTCAGCGTGCCGGTATACATTCACTTTCCGCGGAATAATTTCGGACGATAATACGGAGCCGAAGAGGGCGCGCGCGAGGACCTCGGTCAAAATCATTCCTGCAATTACGAGAGCGTGCGCCCGCGCCCTCGAGCCGGCCGCGGCGAGTGGAAATGCAAAGTGAAAAGTTTCGCCGTACGATGAGATGCATGAAATTCTCCACGCTTCGGTTGCCGCGCCGCGTCCACAACGATGAGAAAGAAATCTGTCGCTAACGGGACTCCGTGAACTTCACGATCACTAACTATTCTCTCAGAGTCGACTAATCAGCCTTCCTGCCGGCTGACTCAAGTTCGCTCTCCGCACGCAATAACGCCGCTGTTGCCTCCGCGATGTTTATTGAACCTACTCACATCCTTTGCCTACTGCCAGAGCCGGATCTAGGGTCTAAAATCCTTGAGGCAAAAGCCCAAATTTGCGACCTCATTTGCTAAATGTTTTTCCTATAACTAAGCAAATAAACCAATTTAAAAAAGAATAATATTAAAATTTAATAAATTTAAAAACACAACATTAACTTCAACATTTTTAATTCTAGCGGGTCCACTATTTAAAATTACACTTTCCTTGCTTTAGCTGAAGCAAATTCATCATTTACTGAATCATAATTGATAGTTTTACATATAGAATTTTCAATTGATAATATTGCTATATTTGTTACGTTTTGTTAAGGGCTTACGCAACTCCATACTTAAGAGAACGACATTTTTGCGCCCCTTGTATTTTAAACTTGAGGCAAGAGCCTCATACGCCTCGCCCTTAATCCGGCTCTGCCTACTGCTAAACAAAGCGTCATATTACTGGACAAGGTGATAACGGGCAGGTAAAATGAGCCAATGCAGAATCTAATATTACATAACGGAGGATTGGCAGGTGAAATTGGCTGTATAGACAGCGTGTCGCCGGCCGGCCGAAGGCCTCGAAATGTCTGCGCTCGTACATTGCCGCTCGCGAAGAAAATCTGATACAAGGGTAGATAGGGGCGTTCATGACAAATCGTTTTTCAGCCGCGTACAGTCGTCGGCGAAAGTTCTCGCGGCCGATCGAGCAGCCGAATAACATATCCATTATTCTTGCGGAACGTTGGCGAGGAAAATCTGATGCGAGGGTAGAGGGCGACGTCTATGACGAATTGCTCCTTAGCCACGTGTAGCGGCACCGAGTGGTAGCCGGGTCGGGTCGACTTTCGGGCTCCGTACAATAACGGGGTTGGTCTGCAGGAGGTGGCATGCAAACACTTGAATCGTGGTCGTTCCCATAACAGCGGCCACACAACGGGCAAGATCATACACAGCAGGTGCGCCCACACGTACCCAGTCGTTGCTGCCCCCGGCTTTTACCTATGGCCAGGTCGAGCCGTTGGTCTTGCTTAATCTGATTACGCCAGGTGGGTGGGGATCGATATTTTCGCGTGAGTTTTCCAGGCAATCGGCCGCGAGATAGCGCGCCTCGGCATATTTTATATGCGTACACCTCGACCCCATTTACTACCGTCCGTCCGTCCGTCCATTTCGTCCGGTCGGTACCTTCGTACACCGTTCGGCCTTGATGGTAATCCACTTCGCCCACCAGCGTCTTCAACGCCCGCTTCACGCTTCTTATCGAGGATCTTGGCCGACTAATACCATCCTCCATAGGGCGATCGTGATCTAGCGAAGTTTCTATGTATCGTCTTTGGCGCATGGAGACTGCAAGAACTCCGACTTTGTGCCCTGCAGATTGCGCGTTTCCGGTGTCCACTTATGAACAAGGTGCGAACACGTAAGGAGAATAGCCATTCGTAATGGGAAACACCATTCAAATTGGACGTTGTGCGCTCGCTTCCTACATTCATCCGTCGGCGTCGGCACACTCATTCCTCTGTTCGCTCCCTCCTACGTCCGTTTCCGTGCTGCTACGTTCGTTTTAACACCCCTTCAGAGCCACCACTGCCGTCCTTCGCCGCGTTCCTTTTCCATTCCTATCAACCACGCCACATCGAGTGCGAAATCGTTATTTCGCACTTTTCCCACCTGAGCTTCCTTCTCCACGGCCCACCGGCGGGGTACACGGCGCGGTCTTAAGCAGTCGTTTGCATCTCTCTTTGACCCCGCTTGCGGCTTCTAGCATATTTGCCACGGCTCTCACCCCACCTCTCGCTTCGATCGAACCAAGCACGCGTCTGCCACAAATTTGACGTCGCGTCGACGTGCCGCAGTCAGAGATGCACGCAAAGTGTTACAAATGTTTCCGTTCCTCTTTAACCTTGCCGATAGTCTCTCCGAGGTCACTCAAACAAACAGTAGGAATTCCCGATACCGATTCGATTCTTCAAAGACCGCTTTTTTATTTGGAGTTCTTAAGAAATGTTGGAACACTTGAATTGGATTCTTTAGCCGAAAAGATTTTTTTATCCCACCGAAAAATCGATTCTTTCAAGATACTTCTTTCAGGACGTCTCTCGTCCGGCACCGTTGACGGATTCGCGTCCGGGCGACAGTCTATTTTTTGAATCATTACTCTGGCATATATTACTCTCAGACGAACTGTAACGCGTGTCGACGACTCAATCGCCGTCGGGGGCCGGTTGGCTCGTTGCGGAGCTACTCGGCCATGCGAAATTGATGACCGAGCGCACGTCAATAGGCTATCGATTTCCAATATTATACATTTATGACGAATTAGACAGCGGAGAAATCCTCGCCGGCGACGACGCCGATTTTGTGCTCTGCTCCCGCGGCTCTCGCGCGCCGAATTTGTCTTCCCTCTCGCGTATATTTGTTCTCCCCCGATAATATGTATCCGAATTATCCGGCGGGGCGGGATTAAAGTGTTGCGATACGTTCGCCGCCGACGATCGGCCAGCATTGTTCAGCGGCGCTCTCTCGGCGCATCCCGCTCATTATATCAGCATTATCGTTGTCGCTACGGTTGACCGTTTATATTTACGCTCGCCCACCCTATTGTCGCGCGTTCTCTTTCGCTCGGCGTCCCGTCTCTTTCTTACTCGCGCACCATTTCCAGCGCACTCGATGCTTCCGCTTCCGTTTATCGTTGTCCGGCTACCAATGCGTAACGTAACGTATAATTAAACGAGCGTTTCGGCGGATCAAGTGAAATATGCCGTTTCCCTGCAGCGTAGTCCGCGCCAATTTGACAGAAAGCGAGCCGTCACGTTTATCGTATCAAATAGCGACTCGATACGTCGCGCGTCGGACGCTTCGTCGGCCAGTCAGTACCACGTGCAAGCTGGAAACTGTTGCGTCGAATTTGCGCGGATTTCCTTGCGAACGGGTCAAGAAGGAAATGCGAGGCAGAGAGATGGCGGACCGTTGATCTCGATGGAAACTTTACGACGGAAAACGCCTGCTTCCGAGCGAGCGACTAGCTTCCTTCGTCTTCGCGCCCTGTCTTCTCCCTCGTGTCTCGCGTCCTCCTCTTTCCTCTCCGTCCTTCCGCTCAGGACGTTCTCGCGAGTTTTATTCGCGATTCAGACAATTTTATTCCGTGAACCTAGCGCGCTTCCAATGTTTCCGCTCTGCTAAGTTCTCGCGAGATACGACCGTCGCGTCGGGCGATAACCAAAATAACGTCGCAGCTTATTTTCTCGGCGGCGTTGAGATTTCAGGAAAATATCGTAAACTCCAAGTTGACCACCGCCGAGAGTCACGGGGCAAATTATCGACATCTTACGTTACGGCGGTCCCGTGTTTTCCATGTCGGTTTGCCAGCCATACTCAGGGGAAATTTCGAGCGATGAAGCGGAAGTTTATACTTCATTTGCGTCATTAAATTAATACGGACGGGCGAAAGCTCAGAATTCACTAACAACTGCGCTCGCTTCCTTGTGCTGCGTACGCGTTCCACATTCGCTCGTGTCCCGATGAAAAAATAACATTTAATGAGCGTGTGTTTTTTGCCCGCTTTCCTTCCTCAATATGTGTTACGCTTAAAATGCCGGCGAATTGAGTATTTTCGCTCTAACGCATTCATTTAATTATGAAATTGAAGTTAACCTCGCGTCAAAGAGTGCGCGTAAATGAAGACCGTAAGATCGTGGATAGAAGTGCCGTGAAAACGAGGCGGATGGCACACAGGCGAAATCAGTACGAAAATCTCGCGTCTCTGGCGTCGGAAAGTATTGCCTACTATATGCGAATATATTTCAATTTGCCAAATCAGCTGCTCATTGAACACTTATTCCGTTCTCGACCAATTTCGGAGGTCCATTGCAGTCAGTTTGGAAGTTGAAAAAAGTAATGATTTCGTTGTTATCGTCGATATTCTTAGACACCTTCTCCAGCGTCAACAACGTGGCAGAAAAGACGACGACGACGACGACGATTCGTCCCGGCGTGCAATAATATCGCGTTTCCTTTCCATCTCCGATCCGACGTCTATCTCAATATAGTTCCCCGAAGCTTTCCCTCTCGCGCGAACAACTTTTCCCGTTGCAAATAATGCATCGCTGTCGCGCGGCTGCCTTTTCCGTCGAACCATCCGTAGCGGTGTTACTGTCGCCACGCGGCAGCAAGCACGAAGACGTTATTTTATCGCTCACCCAACGTCCCGACACACACGTCACGACCGTCGAATGGCGGCAAGCATTCTGAGGAAATTGCTCCAGAGGACCGTTAAAAAAATCCTCACGCCAGACGCCGGACGCCGGACCAGGATCCTATTCTGTCGGCGAACGTGTCGACACGTTTCTCTGTCTGCTCGTTCGAATAAGCACTTAGATGAGCGACAGACAGGAAACTATAGTAGTGGCGCGTGGAGTGACGTTGAGATCGCGTCCGTGTCGCGCCCGATGCTATCGTCATATTTTCGAGAACCTGTCGTACGCACATAACGCATCCGCGTCACGAGCACCGAAACGTAGTCGTGAGTACTCGTGTATATGATCCTTGTTAACGGGAAAGCCAGACCAACCCTGGAACGGGGTCGTGTGTGCTTGACTTTATTTACGAGAGGGTGCGGCTCGGTGGAGACCTTCGCACCTTCGTGTGCCGCGGAGACAAGAACACACATTCACGCACCCTCCCAACCCTGGCGTGTGATCGTCGAATGGCGTTGTGCGCGACGTCTTAATCGGATCAGGTCGATCGATTCCCTCTTCCTCGGCGCCAAGCGTGCACACCATTCAACGCCCCTCATACGATTTTTCTTTATCCGTTCGACACGGCGGACTAACACGAATTCAATGCTTCTTTCTTTCTTGGCCAATACGACAGCGGCGAATGACGGAGAGTGATAATAGTTTCCGATCAAACGGTGCAGGACTCTTTCATTGAGTTAAGCAAAGGCGTTTGCTGCCACTTCCCCGATGCCAGTTGAACGTCGTGTCGCGAACAGTTTACGATCTATCTTCGGCAATGTTTGGTTGGGCGGCGATAATTAAGCTGGGTCCTCAAACTCTCAACCATAAAAATAGAAAGCTTCCGGCTGGCTGCGACGCGCGACGCAACGAATGTTCATGTCCTGCTCGGTGCATACAAACGCAGTTCGCACAGAAGACCCGGGGCGGGCTTTGAAATGTGCAACAGATTGAAAGTCGCGGCTTGTATGGGAAATTTGATGAGAAATTCTTCGGAAGCGGAGATAGTCCTCTTTCTTGCGCGTCGACAATGAACGACTCAATTCATGAAACCGGCTCGATTTACAAGTAACTCTTGTCTCGCGCGTCGGAAGTGTCGGGCAAAAACCACGGAAAGAAAATTCAATAATGGTCTTCACGGTCCCGAGACCGGAATAAGATACTTCTCGTCTTCGACCCAAAGGGCGAGAACGCCTCTTAATGAAGTTCTCGTCTATGGTTTACGATGTCTACGACAAATTGTCCGAGATTAGAGGGTAGCGATTAGAGTTCATGCCCGACGACACTGGTGTTCCATTTCAAACGGTCCCTCATTTCTCCGGGCTGGTCGTTGCCAAGATAGCGGTCTGTATCATTTATTCGCCGCTGTTAACGTTACATTGCCATGCAAGGCGTAAGATAGTCTTTGTATCGTGAAAAATTGAAGCAACAAGTTTTGCGTCAGAGCGCTGACGTTGGATGATGGATTTCGTAAAAATTGACCATGCGCGAGAGTAATTTCGATACACTCCGGCATGTTCTATCAATCAACGATGGGTTCGCTTTATCATAAATCTCTTCATCTTTTCATATCTGATACTTGTCACAGTCGCTTTCTTTTTGTTGAACAAAACCCTTGAAGGCAGTCGACTTTAGTTTTGCCGGAAGTAGAGTTTCAGGAGAAGTTTTTAGCATAAATTAAAAACAGACGTGCTTTGCACCTTTCATATAAATTCCGTCGCGTTTCGTTGACTCTGGAGGAACTCATCACTGCATTCGTTGAATTCTTCTGCTTTGGACGAAATCAGGGCTGCTCTATCTCCTTCGTTCTCCCTCGACCAACCGTTCTTCCTCTTCTTTATTCTCTACTTTCCGAAAGCTGAATCATGAGGAATCCGATGATAAAGACGGATATTAAGTACGGCCTGAAAAGTAGCGCATATTTTGACGATTCCGGCGATTGGAAAAAGATGAGATTCAGCCGGAATGCTCCGATGGCGCACGGTAGAATTCATCATAATGTACAATTTATTGGCCGTAACTATTAACGAGAATAATAAGGAGATAAATATCGTGTTCCGAAAGCCGCTCGGGTAACGATTGAAAATTTGTTCGCTGAATTAAATGCATCGGGGGTACGCGAGCGAACGCGTTTCATAATCGTTTACGAATTATACAGTGGGCACGGTATTTCAGGGGTCGCCACCCCTTGCCTTCCTCTCTCTCTCTCTCTGTCTCTTTATCCGATGCTCCCAGTCCGAATTCGCGAAAACTCACATACGCGCACGTTCAACAATGTCACGATTTTGCAATCGTTCTGACCGAGCCGCGCAACGGTGGCTACGCAGAGTACGTTCGCTGACACAGATACGACTGTCTTCACTCGTAAAATATACATTGTGTACGATTGCGCTTTGCACTATGACGCTGCGCCGGCGGGCAGTTACAGGGGCTCGCGATTTAAAGATCGGCCAAAACAAACGTCAACGAAATCCGATATGCCGTTCGATCATATGGGATTTGCCCCGTATCGTCGAATAAATTCGCGTACGTCATTGGCGCGCGCCCACCCTCCGTGTCATCTTCGGCGCATAACTCACTGCCATGGTGGCGTCGCTATTTCGCGAACGGAAGCTTTCATCGGCCAGCGGGGGCGAGGTGTAGCGCTCGCTGCGAAGGGCGTCGATATCATCGATTCGATGCGATCAATCTGTTATCGTGGCAACAATTTTTCACGTTACCGAACGCACATTCGCCCCGGCCCGATACGGCGCGATATCGACTTTAAGTTGAGTGGAAAATGGGGTGACCGCGCCCACAACCAGTTTTGTGAATAGCGCGGAGGGGAGAAAAGAGGGAGAATGTTTTTTACGGCCCCAAACCTTTCGCCCCGTTCGCTCTCAGCCCTGTTTCATCGGTCCCGCGGTCTCTGCGCCGTCTCTCGGCTGCTCTCAGCCACTACCCGATCGGTTCTCCGTACACTGGAAGCAACGGGTCGCGCAAAATTTCCCGCTCCCCACCGCGCCCGGTTCATATGAAATGCCAGTCGGCCGAGAGCATTTACCTTCGCACGCGCGCGCTATCGAATAATCGAATAAATGCGTCGTCGCTGCTCACAGCCCACCTGCTTTTTTCCTCCCAGCTGTTGTTTTTCATTGGCACTTTTTCTCTCGTTAAGTCCCGTCCGACGCGCGTGTAACGGCCCGCGTCGACACATATGAATGAACGGACGCTAATTTATAGATACAGCCCGTGGAAACGGAGTAGCCCCCTCTGTGTTTGCGTCCGCGCGCATCTCGGTAATTAATTCGCCGCGCGCGGCACCCGCGTTTCAACCAAAGTACACTGTATCCACTTCGCGCTCCTAGTCTATTTTTAAACGTTTCGCCACATTTCACTGCGCGCTAGTTTTTCGAGCACTCTCAAGGCACGGCCACTAATAAAGCGCTTCCTGTCCACTTTCCTCTTCTTCCGAAACTCTCTCCTATCCGCCGTCTGTTTGCCTTCCCTTTTTCTTCTCCAACCCTTCACTTCGTCCTCCCACTCTCTCTTTCTCTCTCTCTCTCCCACCTATTCACGCTTCGTTCCACAGCCAGTCTTCAAGCTTCGCAGTGTTTACCGCGCCCGAACAGTTTCGCCCGGAAATTGCCTATCAGACATGTTAATGCCGATGTCTGCGTGTATATACCGATCCAATATTTAGCGGACCTAGCCAATGGCCGAGAAACGCATTAATGCAGATTGTCGCTATCGCATCCGACTGCCGGACCTCCCAATGAAACTATTACACTCGAACGGTTTCTATCAGCCTATCCCCGGTTTAACCGTTCCCTACTTCGCCGCGCTTCCATGTTTTAGCACGGCGAATTGATTTCCTTCAGGATGACGGCACCTGCAAATCATCGTCGAAACTCGATCGTCCCCCCGCTCGGAGTTACGTATTGCCACGACTCCTCGTTCGAATATCGGCTATAAAAATGCAATCGCGAAGATAAAGCTCTCAAATTTATTGTCTCCGAAAATCCTCCGGCGAGCACGTGCGGCGAACGGTTGATTTGAAAGCGATATGCAATGGAGATGGGGAAGATAAACGGAGATTAAACGTACATCTTTCCGAGGCGATTCGCAGTGTACTCGCCATTCAATACGGCGTAGCGCCTCGATTCAAAAATGACGCGCCGTTTGTGACCTAACCTCGCTGACTGAGTTCGCGTCAATCATTCGCGATGCACGATCCCGGCGAGATGATCGTCAAAGTTGACGTGACGCGTGTGAAAAAGAGTGTAAAGTGAAAGTGCGAACGATTGAAAAGACTTTGTAGGCGATGCGACCGACGAGGCACGACGAATTTCAAGGGATTTAGACGGATGGAGAAAGAAGACATGTATAGGCAGATCCTGGCGGTGAGTGAGGTTATGCTCTTCGCGCCGGACAAGATCGATTGTCGTTGGTCGTTCAAACGTACATATTGCGCAGACGTGCACTTACCATCCGCGATCGCTGTTCTCCTTTCGAATGTCCGGAGTTGATGCTCGTCTGTATTCCGCGCGTACACTCGGCACTAATTGAATGAATTTCATATCTTTGTTACGGCCACGCTGCCGAGTGCGTACCGAATGTCCGGCGCGGATGTCGCCCGACTTCTTCTGCCCGCAAATTTAAATGCACGATCCATATCCCGTGAGACCCTGCAGTGCGCAAATCTTGTATAATCGTCTCCGCCGCGTTATGGACCGTGAACCGTACGGATACCAGGCAGCATAAATGAGGGAAAATGAGGGGGTCGTGTAAGTCTAGACTGAAGACGGATTCACGCAGAAAACAGCAGCAAATGCTGCCATTGGGCAGATATTACATTTCTGTGTATATTTTTGCATCCATCTCCGCTCAATACAGTCTACTGTAACTGTCTTTTCCCCCAATTTTCTCAAGAAATCAATCGAAAAATCAGGGATTAGTCAGACATTTATCATTCGTCTTTTTAAATCTTAAAATGATTCTCACGGCGAAACTATTTTGTTGGGGTCTCAAAGAGGCTGTCAATGCGCACTGCCAAATCGATGGGCAGCCCTCAATTTGCAGCAACTTCGGAGATATTGTATTTTGAAAATACCAAAAAATTCGAAATTTTGTTGACCATCGGTATTGGCGGCATCTGATAAAGGATAAAAAAAGCTTCAAACCCCACGACTTGACATCTGCTCTATCGCAAATAGTTTCGCCGTGAGAAGCATTTTAAGATTGAAATATATGAAAAATGAATGTCTACGTTTTTCTACTCGATTCTGGACTTCTCTGGCGAAAGCGCCGGGAGCGCGGTGCAAGGGGGGCAAAAGTGACTCGAGAGTAGTCGAGAGGCACAAGTTCTGCGGACCTGATGTAGAGGATGCAGAGGTGAATGTATAGTGGGCATAGGGGTAAACAGCGTTCGCAACGGACATCGTACTGTGCACAAGCTATATTGGGAGGAGCAAAAGGCACGTAACGGGGCCGCATGCGGATGGCCCGGGAAAGTTATTTCGTTCCTGTTCTCGCGCTCCTGAAGAAGGGTAGTAACGATGGAGAAGTCAGCGGACGGAAGGTGTCGGGGAAAGGGAGAGAGTGGTTCGCCTATCCTCTCCAGCACCCCTGGAGGCCCGACTAATGGCCGGCTAATTGCCAGAATGTAAATAAATATCCCCGGAACGGTCGTGAGCCAGCTACCACCTCCGGGGACTACGTCTATGAGGATATACTGCCTTCGGACATGCATTGCCACTTCGATAGCTCGCGCGGCTCTCGAACTATCGTGCCTCGTAACGAACGACGCTTCTCTCCCTTTACTCCCCCACTCTACTACCATCCTCTACGCTTCGAATACATATGCGTTTGCTATTTCACGCGTGTACTCCCTCGATACGTGCATCGCAAGATTTATAACGCGCAAAGCCGGCCTGCTTATTTTTCGATTAGCCCATTGACGATCTTGAGTTTAATGTGTAGACGTAATGTGCTAATGGGATTCTTTCATATTCTGTTGTTTGTCTTCTTTACGTTGTCTCGTATAGGGTGACGTGTCACATATCTGCGTTATATTAGAACGTACAAATTGTAACGGAGAGCATTGAAAACTAAGTAAGGAATAGCATTAGGGGTTAGAAACGATCGGGTTGACATAGCCGCTCGTGGCCCCTCGAAATATGCGAAAGATACAAATAATTGCACACGACCCGCCACGTAGGTATTGTACATTGCCTGCGCGTACACATTCTGCGATACTGATGATTCAAGTTCCAGTCAATACTGCTGCCGATGATGTAACACTGATTTGTGGCGCCCCCTCTTACCTTGCCGTGAAGTATAGTGAGCAGCCCGTGAACTTGATAAGTTGAAGCAACTTTTCTCATGTTGCATTTCCATCTCTATTACGGATATAAATTTGAGTAAACAATTGAGCGAGCATATTGAATGATTAATATTAAATATTGAAACCTGTGCCGGGACATTGACGGCAGCATACGGAATGTAATTACACGCAGAATCAGCACCGTAGTGCATAATATGACGAATAACAAACGCGTCGTACTGCCAGCACAAATTAATGGACATAAAATGACACCGGGAATTATTATTCAAATAGACGCATTTTACGTCTCTTAATTGCCAATACTCCACTGATTATCGTTCTCTCGAAAATGTGGAAAACATTTAGCGCGATGGAACTTTATGGGCGCGTTTTAAACGCTGAATGAATCACCTAGTTCAAACATTGGTTTTTGGCGCCTAGCTGTATTTTACTAATTGACTTTACGATAATTGCATGGTGATTCGTGAATTGAATCGTTCGCCATTTGAATACGGGGCGGGGTGTAATGATAAAAATTCTGCAATCGGCCGGTTTCATCATGTCACGTTTTGTGAAACCAAAGTTGATTATCTCGGCAACTCGATTTTTGATTTCATTTCAGAGAGAGAGAGAGAGTTTCTGCTCGTAACAGTACGATAAATATGGCATTTTCCGCTTGACGTTGTATGTCAGATAGTGCAACGCGAAACAGTCGAATACATATGTGTCTGCCGTTCGGCCACGTTGATATATCTTTTATTTTTGGTAAGTACGAGTATAAATGTCACGTCTGCCGTTCGTGCAAATTGTCAGACTAAGGAAAATTTAGTTAAGACAATTAATTTGCTAGAAATAACGATACATTCTTGTTCCCATCCGACAGACACATCTTATTCCGTGTCGGCGGAGATCAGTAAAATGTCGCGTCTATATTTAAAACGCCGCATCCGTTCGTTACAATTTGCTTCGCGAAATACAAATCGACCTCCGTGACTGAACATGTTTCATGAATTATGACGGTCACCGTGCTCTTCGAACAGCGAGCCCAATGCACTTGCGTCCCATATTCACGTTCGTTGCATGTTTGTCGCGATACTCGTTTACACATAGCCTCACTCGCGGCGATTAAGCTTCGGGAAGTTCTCGTCGAATCTAAACACGGAGAGTGCACGATGAAGCACGATATGTGATCCGGTCGATGCAAAGTGCAGCTGCACTTATGTTAATGCAAGAACGGAGAAGTTCGACGTGGCTGCTGCTTACCCTCGCTATCAGTCTATTGAACGGCATGACGTAATGCCGTGAGGAAATTATAAAGGTTGACTTCCTCTTGGAGGCAGAAAATAGCGAGACGCTCAGTTGACTGCGGCGTGCGTCATTGTACGCGACACTGCTGCGCGAGCTGATAAACAATTATATGTCGGCGGATCGGAATAAACTCTTTATCCCCCTCCCTGGAAAACGTTAACGAATGATGTACCGAATCGGTGGGTAAGAGCGCAATAATGCAAATAGCGTAGCTTGTACGTTATTATTTTAGGCAAAAGGTGAAGTAGGTACGTAGGTCGGTGCCGACTGCGGAGCTATGCACTTTGTAACCCGGACCCGATCGTTCCCGCGGGAATTTTCATTAGGTTACCACTTTCCGTGGCGGTGATAAAATAGAGTCTTTTGTGCGTCCACTCTGTTTGTTCTTCGTAACATCGAGCCTTCCTCTGCCCTTTGACTTATTCGCGTTTCTTGCTTTCCTATCGGTGCGCCGCGCCGTGAGCTGTCGGTTTCCTTATTTTGAACGTAGAAGCTAGGTAGTAGAGCGGTTGAGTCGTGGTTTTGCGGTGTGGGTGCAGCTGGTCGTGGTAGCGATGGCGGCGCCAGCCCTGCGGCAGACAGGACGTGACGTCAGCGAATGCAAATCTCGTCTTTTATTGCCGGCCCGTCGCGCGTCGGTCAGTTGATATTCTTCCCGAGTATATCGGTGCCGAAGCTATCCCATGCAACAGCTCAGCCTGGCACGAAGGAGGCTCGGGAGTCGCAATCGTAGCGAGAATGTGTCCTGGAAATCGGAAAGAATCTATCGCGTGTAATACGATCGATGCGTGCGAATGCGTGCTTTTTCGCGCTGCCAAAGAGACTGTGGCTCATTCCAACAATCCTCTCTCGCGATCGGAAGAAAGGGCTAGAAGAGCGTCGATTAGAAGTTTTGTGTGAGCTGGCATTCCGGCACGCACCCCCGGTGCCGCCGACATAACTCTTCCCGCACACGCTACACATCCGCGAGAGCCGACCCGGCCACGCTCGATTACGTCGCATCTGGCTGTCCGGTCCGCACGCGCGTTGCTTTTGTGGCTTTAATCGACGAGCGTAAGTACGCTGGCACGCATTGCGGCCCGCATCATCCGGACGCGGATACACAGGTGCATCGCTTCTGGAATGCTTCCGGAGCGCCGTATGCAAATTGCCTGGGATGCGACTCGTACGAGTGGATGTAGGACGTCCGGCGTGGATGGTGCTAGTCACAGTATGAACGAGTACCCCCGCTAAAGCGCGCACCAGCTCTCCTTCGCCGTGGCTTTCACGGAATCTGTAATATCACGCAGCCAGGCTACTATGGCGCACGGATCTTGTAATACATGCGACGACATACAGGCTTATATGCTCGCGCAGACCCTGTATATAGGATCCGGTGTAACGGAGACTCTATATCTCCGACGTCTGCATGTATAACGAGGCAGAGAAGTTCTCGCTCGTATACAGTCGGAGGGGGGAGGAAAGCTTATGGCAGAGGCGAGGATGGCCGTAGATCAAAGCGAGCCTCGAAATTTGCACGCACCTTCCGCGAAAGGGGTAGCAGTGCGACTTTACGAGCACGGCTGTCGTCTATTCTCTCGTGTTTTATTTACGCGCGTCATCCGCGGCTTCGTTAGCGTGCCACGAGTAGCACGGTCACGTCCCGGCATAAAAACCGATCGTGGACGGAGTGACGGTAAATTTTTTACCTACCAATTTCGAGGTGCATCAATTTCGATCGCCCTCGGCCACGCTACAGTTTGCCCGCGTCAACGGCCTGGAATTCACCTTCCGTTTGCGTTTGCGTTTGCGTTTGCCTTTGCATTTGCCTTCGCATTTGCGCTCGCCATCGATCTGCCGCGACTATTACATTGCGAGCATGAATGAAGTTAGCGACGGTTCGGCCGAATCCGCGAATCCTTTCTGTGTCAGGAATTTTCATAAAAGTTCCCTTCCGTGCGCGAAAACTGCGTGTCGCGTGACGAAACGAACTACCACCCGACTTCTTTGCATCCCCCATTACCTCGGTTACCTTAATAGTTTTATAATTTTCATCGACAATTTGCCTTTTCGTGTGTGCCAGTGTGTTGGTATATTTCTAATGAAATAGGCAATCACGAACGTCGTTTCGCATAATCGTTCCAAGCCAATCTTCCCAAGTTTTTCTTTTTAATCGCCTTTTTCTCACGCGTCGCTGTCGTGTCGCGCTCGCGCATACGACTGCGGTACGTTGCGAGTAGATTGCGTAACGCATGAACCTCTCCGAATGTAGCGTACCCAGATCTATAGATTCGACGACAGAAAAAATCTACAATACGGTCTTTTGCATCGCGGAATCGATATTGTATGGCTTTGACATTCGTCTTCCGCGGACGCCGTTCCGAATGGCCAATATAAGCCCTCGCGAGGCACAGCTTTACGAGCACCATCCTCCCTTGCGTTATTTAGACGCGTCAGCCGCCCCTTTGTTAGCCTGAGCGGACACCCAGTCGCCCGTTCGTCTTGAACGCATATTCCCGCGCTCGCCGTATATGTCCGCTTTATGACGTCGTCGTTCGTAAAAGAAGTGTGTCGCGGCGAGAATTTTCTACCCTGGCAATTTCCGCACCGTTCCCAGAGATCCCAGAGATTTGCCCTGGCTGATTCGAAAGGCGAAGAGCGCGGTCGCACGCGCGTAGAGAGACGTGTTCGATCGGAGCACGCTCGTAGATCGAGGCAGCAAACGCGCACGCAACCTCGGACGGGGCAACTCTTTACGAGCGCCATTATCTTTTGTCCAGTTTCGAGAACGGAACAATTTTCTAGCGTTCCACTTACCGCGGGTGAAGCCCGTGCGGCCGGCATCGAGAATATTTTCGCACGCTGACCGGTGTATTTTGTACACCGGCCTTGCGTCACTCGCCGAGATCGCCCGTCACAGAGAGACACGGTGGGGAAACTTTACACGCCAATTTTTCGGGCGCGTCAATTTTTAACGCTTACATATATACTGAATTCGACGATGCCGCACACTCGGGCAAGAGAACGAATTTTCTGCGATACGTGCGACCACATGAACGCATCGGCGTGTAACGCGAGACAGGGCACCGTGAACAATTTTCAATTATCCTTATCCAAAAGCACTGGCCGCGCCTCGATCGAAGGTCGTCGGCCCGTTACGCGTCCGATTTTTTTCGCCAGCCGAGGACCGTCGTCGTGAGGAGAACGAGATCAAAGGCAGAGGCTAGTTACAACAGTTTCATTGCGCGTTCGACAGAATTGTCGTTCTCTCTCTCGTTCCCCCTTTTCCGCTGTTTCGTGGCGTCGCGACGCCAAAGGCACCATTTCGCCGAGCCTCGGTCTCTTTCGACGAATCGACACCGCCGTCGTCGTTCTCTCACCCTCCCGCGTCGGCGCCCGCGCGCCGAGTGATCGACGTTAATCGATCCTCCAGCCTCCAGCTCGCCGTATCCTCGATCCATGGCCAAGCCGCGCTCGCTGCTCTGAGAGCGAAAGAAAAATATAGGATACGTATCGAGTGTCCTCGGCACCGTGCCGGACACCGATAATATTATCGACATGTAGGAGGATGAAAATTGAATTGGGCGCGCAGCTAGGAATATCGCGGTCGAAGAGTCGCGTTTCCCAAACTCCTGCCCCTCCCCCCGCTCCATCTCAATTTATCTGCGCGTACTCCTCTCTATCTTCCTCTTTGTGCCTGTCCGTAGATGACATCGAGCAAGCCAGCAAAAGGCTGACAGGAGGCTCGTCGGTGAATTCTGAAAGTGGCGTCAGGGAGGGGTCGGAGGCCGGATTGAAAGAGGAAGAGAGCGAGAGGGAAGAGTGGCGACGCGGCCGTCGCGGGTGGCTGGCTGGGCGGCTCGAGGGGGGGCGGAAAGGGCGAGTAACCGTGCGCTCTCTTTGTGCACCGACGACTAGATTGCCCGACTGTCAATAGCAGAATAATTGAAAGACGCGCGCTTAATTAGTACCCCGGCAGCGGCAGTCCCTCGCTCGACTGGCGGGCGAGATTATTTCGAGCCGGGGAGGGAGGACGAAGATGTCGCGTGAAGGGAGGGTGGTGGTGGTGGTGGTGGTGAGAATCGACCTACGACTTTCAGCGCTCGTTCCTGGCGCAAGCCTGAGCACCGTGAACGTGCCGGGAATTCTCGGGAGTAGTCCTAGCACCGCTGTACTTACTTCCTGCAACTGTCGCCCCGGCCCCGAGTTCTTCCTTCTCGTTTACCAGCCTCCTCTGCCTCGAGTATCGCCTTTTTCCCCTCGTTCTTCGGTAATTTCATTAACGAAATTCCCTCCGCCGCGCCGGATTCGCCGGATCTACCGGGGGCCGGAGTGTTTTCGAATGAATTACGGAGCTGGACTCCGTTTGGCACTGCTCGTGAAAATCTCCTTCTTATCGGCTGACAGGCCGAAAAATCTTGGTCCACTTTCGCTGCAGCTTTCGGCAAACGGACGGCCCCTCTGTCGCTTATGCGCTCGAACAACTTTCGAAGCGACGAAATATTTTATGCAGTCAATGGCGCTGAGCCGCCACCCTCTATGTTCCCTACTTTAACGAGCCAAATCAGACAGCTATTTATATGAAAATGTAACTCGACGAGTGTAATATAATTTACCGCGCAGAACGTGCTTCATAGATTTATCTCTGAACATAAAATTCCCTCTCGCTCCCGAGTCCTATTAACAAAGTATTTTATTTATAAAAGTTACTTTATATTCGTGAGACACGCCAGTGTGAGCATAGCTTTTTTGAACTCGTTACCGTAGCTCGCGCATTGTGCCATCGGCTCGTCGGCGCTCGGAAAATGCCGGAATCGTTGAAATCCGGCGTATCTCTAAGTGGTAATGAACTTCCTTTGTGTACTCAGTCGCGCTGTGTGCAGTAATATTTGAGATACAGTGCCGGCAAGAGGAAGCGCTTTGTCATGGCACGTTCGAGGGCCGTAAACCACTCGGTGCCGGCGAGCCGGTGCTTTCGACGCGAACTTTTCCATATCCGACTTTGCAGCTGACTGCACCCGCTCAGTCATCGTCGCCCGTCGATGTAATCGGTTTAACGTATCGTAACTTCTATGAGCAAATTTCGAATTTACCAAGTTCCCGCGTCATGGAAACGCTCTCCGGCGACCGCGCCGCTTCGAACCATTTTCTCCGCTGGCTCGTCGAGATCCCACAGGACTGCGGCCCTCCGCGCCGTAACGTTTTGCTAACAATCGTCGCGCACTTTCTCGTCACTATCAGAATGAGTATTCGAATATTGAAACGCGTTCGATCGTCGTCGTCGTCGTCATTGACGGCACTCCTCGACGCGCGACAATAAATCTGACTATTTCCGAACAAGATCGAGGAATTTCGCTCGCTACTCCTCTGAAACAAGAAGGAGCCTTAAGGAGAGCCGCGGGTCGTACGAGAGTCGCGATTGTCGGATGAACGATCGTGTCCCGGGCGGTAGGAAAGAATTCCGTGATTTTCATCGTTCGAGCGGCGCGACGCTTCGGGAAAGAGGAAAATTGAGTTTCGAGAGAATTATGTGAGTGCGCCGACGCCGACACCGACGTATCTTCCGCGTACGCCGCGCGGATACAGGGGAATTCGTTCGTACGGAAATACTACTCGAGGGATTGGAACGCGTATTATAAAGGTCCATCCCCGCGTGATCTGTCGATAACGAAGAATTTAGAGCCACTAGGAGGATCGTAAAATATTTATTCGCCTTTCGAGTGTCACGTAGAGAAGCTGTGAGGTGGAAGAATATCCTTTTGCCGGCGCGCATATATCCGTCTTGTCGCTGAGACCAAGAGAGCGGCAGCCTGGGAGGGCTGAGAGCGACAAGGCAGAAAGTGGGAGAGGTGGAGGGCGACAAAGAAGGAAAAAAACAAGAACTGTCCGATAACTCGTTTGTCGAGTCGGCCCCCGAAGAAATTGCGACCCGCTCTTCGTTCCATCGTCTACTAGGCTTGCCACATTTTTCGGCGCAGGCCAAGCTCCGTGTCCAATTGGATTTTCTTTCTAATTCACGGACGTAGCCAAAATACTACCAGCTCGAAATTGCTCGTAATGGTCGGGACGATAAATCGAAGGACGATGAAAGTGGAATTGGCGAAAGAAGCTCCCGCGATATTTGACGTCTCGAACAAACGAGATCTGGCGAACTGCTCAAAGATTTACCAGCGAGAGCGAAGAAGCGTCGGCCTCGTTATTGGCTATGAGAATTCGATAGGCCGTCGGCGCGGCGGCAGGGTGAACTTCCGGCTTCTCGTCTTCTCGGAAAGCGGCGTAAATATTCGGAACGACACGAGGGCTGCATATTACGCGCCCGTTCCCCGTTGCTAATGATTGCATAGTCTTGCCGGAGAAAACCGATCGTCGTTGGCGGCTGGGGAAGTTGTTTACCCCGGCGTCGTGTACAGAGGACGTTAGACACACGGAACGCATGTACTCCCATTTTCGACGTGACATTAACAACCTCTCGTTAAGTCTCGAACGCCTTCGAACGGGTTCTTGCTAGTGAGCAAGGCGCGCTATTTCCCGCGCAGACATTCCCAAGCAACTCAGTCGAAGAAGATACCCTCTCCGTCTCTCTCTCTCTCTCTCTCTCTCTCTCTCTCTCTCTCTCTCTCTCGCTCTGCCAGAAGGAAATAATAATTATCTCGTTGCCCGCTCTAGACCCGATGGAAATTCTCATCCGTGTGCGTGCGCTACCGTCACGTTAACGCGAACAGATATTTTATCAATTATTACTCCGAGTGAAACCCTCTACTCGCAAGCGAGTACAGGGTCTTCCGAAAGTTACGGTATACTTGCTTGTGGGGTTGTACTCTCGCCAGTGTTCTCCGACAAGAAGGATGCGACAGTCAGAATTAACGGAGTTGCCGACCGATAATAAGATTCTTCTCCGGAATACCAGGCTGAGATAATACTGACTGTTGATTGCAGTAGTCAGCCTTGTGCGGGCAGTGTCTCGGCTACCGTCGAGTATCGCAGTTTTCGTGGATAATTCCTAAATATTCGAGTGGTAGTTTAATCTTCTAAGTAGCGCCGAAAGGGAGTCAAGACGTTAGGACAAGCCTCGTAGGATTGAAGGGGAAAGGTGTTTGAACAAGGGAGACTTCCTGAAGAGGGGTCACGTCTTAACTCTGAAGGCCCTTCATTTTCGAATATAAAGGATTTAAGAAGTGACGGATGGTTAGGAAAAGACTATTGATACACTTACATACGTATCTCGGCAGGAAATCTGTTTGTCAAGCTTCTAAAAGCGATATTCTCAGAAAATGACGGTGCAGGGATTTCGAGTGCATCTCAGCGATAAAAGTAATAAGTGAGGGAGGCACGAGAGCGTATTTAGTCGAACACTCATTATCGCGTTAATTGCTCCCATGATTCCGTCAGGACCCTCCGTCGTAAAATTCAGACGGAATGGCACGACAATTCGATTTAATTAAAACTTTCACTATAGTCGGATGCAGACAATTGGATTCAATAATAGCGATTACCTTACTACACTCCATTAACGTATCAATGTCAGCTTCAGCGAAACGTAAATCGTATCCTTGATATTCGCCATCTACCACTCGCAGCTTGATACGCGGAATCAAAATGAGTTTTCGACGAGCGTCTATCGTCCGAACGAGAGTCGTTCATCGATTCGCTGCCATTGATCTTAATTCCATACTTTTCTGGACTCAATTGTGAACTCGGCGCTGGGGCGGTAGTCGATGGTTGTTGTGGCTGGTGGCGTTAGTCGTGGTGGTGGTGGTAGTGGTGGTGGTGGTGGTGGCGAGTTACAGCCTCGAGAAAACAACTCGTAATTAAGGCTGCAGCGCTACTCGGGCGATTATTCTCCTCCAAGTGGGTCATCGGATAATCGATGTTTTCGGCCGGGACCGCGAGGCCGAACAGTTTTCGACCTTTAATACTTCCACCGTTCGTGTCGGAACTCATAATTCAAGGTGCTGCTCTCTTCCTCCCTTCCTCTCTCTCGCTCTCTCCCTCTTCTTCTCATCACCCTCATCGTCTTTCTTCCTCCCCCTATCCCGTATCTATCTTCGGGTTAATTCGAGGCCGGTTTTTACGTCACTCGCTCGTACAGAAACCTTGTAACCGGGGAAATGATTTCGACGGCTGGGAAAATGAAAATTTAAGCTCGCTGCGGATACGACCGTTTGTACAGAGAGAGGGAAAGAAAGAAAGAGACAGAGTGTCGCAGTAGACGTGCGTGCACGATGTTGCGACAAGTCCATACCTACGCAGCTCCGTGACTATGCAGCTACCGGTCTCTTGCCACTAGCCCACGCAAACCGATCGTATCGACGTGCTTCGCGTACTTCGTCTACAATGTTCACCGGCGCCATCAAAATTGGACATCGTATGGGACGTCGTACGTGATATCGTACGTCGCGTTTCCCGTTCTCGATTTCTGCCCCTTCCGGCAGAGTCCTTTTCCTTCGTTTTTCCCGCCGACGCGGACGTGGGGTTAGGGAAGAGGCACGGAGTCCCGCAGAGCATTGTTGTCCGAGCTGGACAGAGGAGAGAGAGAGAGAGAGAGAGAGAATGGCCGTCGAGAAATATGGTCGGAGGATCATGAAAAAAAGAAAAGAAAAGAAAAGAAAAGAAAAAGACAGGCTGTAGGTAATAAAGTATGTGCGGTCACGCTACGCCCGATCGTCTTTGGTAAGCAACGGCAGCCAGTCCATTCGGAGGTCCAATTTCCCTCTCGACGCGCTCGCCTTGCCAGTGGCCGAAGCGACGGACGCTCCGTGTCTCGCGGCTTCTCGCTTCCGAATATCCGGGAGTCGTTGCGTATGGATCCCTCATCCGCTCTATTGTTCCAGCCGCTTTTCCGTTGCCGCGATAACGAATGCGAACGCTTGTCTTTCATCGGCGCGTATTGGCGAAACCTCCTCTCTATCGTACATATCTACCTCTTTTTTTGTCTCCCGTTGTTATTGCTAGCTCGCGGCGTTCGATGCGCGGAGAAGGAGTGACAGAGAGAGAGAACGCGGATTTGATCCTTACCGTCGTCGCGTCGTGCTGCTCGTGTTACGATTACGCCGTTCGCTCGCTCTCCGACGAACTTACAGGAGATCTCGACGGCCACGAGCAATTTGCATTTTCCACACACCCATTGTCGGCGCCTTATTCGTGCGCCACCCTCTTTCCGCAGACGCCAGCGTGCTGGGATCGAAATATCGAGGGACGGAAGAGTGAGCGTTGACGACGCGCTCGTCGTAGGGAATTTCCGCATTACGCGCATCATGGACGATGGATCCGTCGGTCGACATTGCCCAGACCAAGGAGTAACGTATCATTTTCGACGCTCGATTGGAAAGTTCATCAGCGGATGTCGGTCGTGCGCCTCCTCCACTTACCGCTTGGCAATGCGGCATTTTCATGCGGACTGTGGCATCGTACGGCTCGCGATTCTTGTGCTGGTTGCGCGGCCATTATACACGTACATTCGAACACGTATCCGCTTCGCTCGTGCTCGACCCGCTGCACGTACGCATAGAGAAAGGTATGTATTACAGTGAACCACGATCATTGGGCACGATACTATCAATCACGGGCTACGACCATAGACGCTCGCCATAGTATCTACTCTCGGCATCGACGTGCGCATCATCAGTGCAAACACAAGCGGAGCGTGCACGAGTACAGACGGGCGGAACTGGTCGCGCACAAACGAGCGTGCACTAGGTGCCAGGCTGCGTTTTCGACGAGTAATTAACGAAATAATTTAGCGGTCGACTCACCGAACTCACCGGCAGATGTGCCTTTAATTGCTGAATTTAATGCGTCCGCGGACCGAAAAGTTGTCGCGGTAGGCAGCGGCGACTTTCGTACGCAGATTTTCCGTTTCGCGGAATTCTTCTGCAAAGAGATTTTCCCGGCGATTGCTGCGACGGGTCCGGCGGATGAAGATTGAACGTACGTTGAGACGTGACGGGCGACGGCGACGACGACGACGGCGACGTCTCAATGAAGGAGACATCTCGCCATCCGATAGCCGATGAGAGTCTTACGTCATTTTTTTTACTTCCACGTCGGACGTTCCGTCGAAGGCTATACTTTTAGGATATCTGGCAGATGGATCTATTCGTGGTCAAACGCAGCGCGGGGCGGACTTTTCGGTGAGAGTCAAGAATACCGAATAAAAAAGGACATCCGAGCGGAACGAAAAAGCGCAGGGTCGGTTCCGGGGTGAAAGAGAAGATGAGAGAGACGGGCATTCGATCTTGGATGGTCTCACGATTGAGACCATCCCCTCGGCAAAAAGCTCCCTGGCCGAGAATTCTAATGGAATCGAGCGTTAATTGCGGCTCGTTTTAAAGCTGCCGGTAGCAATTAAGGGTGCACGAATTAATTAACGCTTCTCCCTCTCTCTCTCTCTCTCTCTTCCTACCCTTCTCTCGAGGCACTTTTTCCTCTTGCTCCTACTTCCTTCCGTTCTCTTCGCCGCCGCTCTGTCCGCTGAATTACTGTCGTTCCTTTGTTCTACCTTTCCTTAAATTTCGCGTGTCCTGCTCCTCTCGCCCCGGTGGCAAAGCGGTAATTTGATACTTTTTCTTTGCAAGATAAGCACGCGCGTGCACATGCTCTCCTCTCGCTTTCGCTTCTTCAATTCTTACCGCTCAAAGGTTCGCGACCCACGGGACTGCATTACCAGATTGTCAGGGGTCCGGCAAGAGAACGGAACGTACGTTAGAATCGTTACGTAGTGGATAGGATATAGGATAGGTAGGCTTTCTTCCTCGCATTCAGGCATTCGCGTTCTCCTTTTTGCCACCCTGCCTGTCCTTTCTTCCGCTCTCTGCGCCAGTTTTCGAGGGAAAAGACGGTCCCGCAACGTCGTGGGGTTCTAGACGAGACCGCGGGAGTAAACCTCGGAGGACGAAGAAAATCAGTTTTCTCGGACAATTCGTCTGCGAGGTTGGGGCGGCGTGAGTTATATCGGTGAAAAGTTCGCCCGCAAGTTTTCAGTTCGAATGCTCCGTAGACCTCGCGATCTTTAAGGACGATATACAGGATTGTCCTCGATGCAATAGAAAGGATGAAATAAAAATACGAGAACCGACGAAGAAGTCGTATTTCGAAGACTTATCCGCCGGCAGAATTAATGCCTTTCACGCGCCATTAACTTGGAAATGGATATGCTTCAGAAACGCAACGCGCGAGGTGTCGGATGTAATAAGAATTTACAGGACCGCGGATTAATGCGCGAGCGCAGCGAGGATGACTCGCGGAATTTCAGTTCGTTCTGGTGAAAATCGAAATCATTCGCACACAATCGGCGCGGGGTCGGTTTCGACGGTGATTCTTCACGTCGTTAAAAATACCCTCCTATCCCCCTGAACTCGCTCGAGACCTAACCACCGTTGAATGGCGAGGAGCGCGATACTCGACGAAGGCGAATACTTTCTACGCATAATGTAAGAATATTGGAAGGAAATATGGAAAATATCCATGCGGCTCAATGCAGCTTACTCGATCCCTATCCACTAGTACCAGCAACCACCACCCTCCAACGCGCACCCTCTCACCCTGATCCATTGATAACGAAGTTTCGTTAAAATACGATCCTGCTCCGAGCGATACAGTCGGTATCCCTTCGACGGTGCTCGATGTAGTCTATTCACGCGATGCGCCGCACAGAATCGTTGTCGACGTATTTTTCGGAATAATGATAGGGCTTCGAGCGCGTCGGCTGAGGCCACGGAATCGTTTTAACGAAGCGTCGTGTCACGCGGGGGGCTTACCTTTAACGAATTACTCTCCGAAATGTCACCGTGATGCATCGTGGGTGAGCGATATTTATAGAAAGCTTAAATAGAACGCCGCGGCGGTCTATCTGCGGAGCTCTTCCGACGATGGCCTCTTCCGCCTTAAAGGACATGGGTCATCCATCCTGCCCCATTGTTTCCTGGCGGCAGGAATTTTTAGGGGGGCCTTGAAAGGTACGACCACTTTTGCGGCCCCGGATCGCGCGCGGATCGATCGGCGAAAATTAGATTCGGTCGTTTTCTCATTAAGACTCCGTTTGGATACGAGCCGCTCATTATCCGGGCGACATCCACCCCGCTACCGTCCGGAATAACAATTATCCTGACCGACGATCCCAATCTTTTAATTACACCGTGCTGCCGCGTCCCTACCCTCCCGCCTTCCTTTCACCGCCACCACCATCGCTACCACTACCGTCCCTATTACTACCGCCGAACAATCCAGGGACATGCGTCGCACTGGCAGACTGATCCGACCTCACGCTAAACAAGGTATCGCAGTGGCTCTTTTGTCGAGGTCAACGCGAAATGGCGCTTATCTCTTTATTAATGCCTGAAGCGAATTCTCGCGACCTGAACGGTCGAACTAGAAATTTGATCGACTCCGCTCTGTATCGTGAATGTTTGCTTCACGATTAATTCACAATGTGAGACTTCAGTATATACACAAACAATATTTATTGATCAAAAATATGTACATGAAGCTTGATGAAAACAGAATGTGTGCGGTGGAAAACAAATGGTTGCGGTGCAAGGTTTTCTTTATGACTGACATGAGAGCTCGGTCGTCTTGCCGAGCGAACCCAAAAACATAGGAACAACGGTGGCAGCGGAGAAAGGGAAAATCGCATTGGCGAAGTCCAATGCCCATATATGGAATTTCCTCTGAAGGAGGTAGCGGCGAGAGTTTCGGCTCACGGTCGGATTATCACACATTGTATTGCCGGCCGATGGCTAGACGGCGAGACTACATATAAAAATGTGCGCGCCTAAGTAGACGCTACTGAACACGACCCAATGAGCCCCCTCGGACGGACGAAAAAATGAGGCGAGGGATGGCACCGACCATTGTCACGGTACAGGTCGCTCCAGGAATTTCCCGCCTGCGATGTATCGACAGGGATGTAATTTTCATTGATGCGCCTGCGAAAATTGCAGCAGCGAGTCGGTGTTATTTGCGGAATTAAATGGAACCCTCTGTTTTTTCCCGCTCGCTTTGTAGCGCGCCGGCTAATGGCGCGAGCGTTTATGTCGTAATATTGAGCACCTTTGAGCGCGTGTAAACCGTGTCGCGGTGGGAGGGTGGGTTCCCCCGTCGATGGCGAGGGGGATAGGAGTAACGAGAAGGGAGGGCGGCGAGCGCTGAATCGTTCACAAAGGCGGCCCGAGCCGGCGCGCGTGCTTTAAAGCTTTTGCTTCGAAATCGTGGTCGCAGAAAAGCTTATGAAATTTAATGCAATTGCGCCGCAGCGACGCGGGGCTTTTCGGAAAACGGTCGCTCGGAGAGGGACCGACGTCGATGGCGGCTGGGTCGAGCGACGACGTATGTTTCGGAAATATCGATTCGGCATAACGCTTTCCGCGTCGATTCGTCCCGATTCGCTTCGCCACGTTACATTCGTTCCACTTTCCTCGAGAGCCGCGTCACCGGAAGTAACGCAATGCAACGGGCCTTCGACCTTCGACGGCTCTAAAGAAGAAGGTTCTCTTCTTCGTCCGTCCGACGCGACGGCGACGACCGATGTTTTCCGGGTGGGGTCGTAATCCGGCTGGAATCGTACGTCGGGTCGGGTGCGAACATCTTTCCCTACAGGTCCAACTGACGGATCAGCCGCGATCCGTTTCTCTGCTCGAATTGTTTGCTGCCCGGCAACAATAGCCACCCTCCCCCGTTAAATGACTCGCGCGGAAATAAAAGCGTTTCGCTGTCGAATTTGGATCCTGCGCAGCGGCGGCGTCGTTGGCAGGAAGAACGCGATTCGACCCAAAGTTCTGCCCGTGTGTTCCGATTCTCGTCGCTCGAAGCGAGGGTGGTCGACAACACTCCAAAGTCCCTTTTTCAATTCCGTTTGGCTTTTCAGACAAATTGCCGGCGTTTCGGCAAACTTTCGAATGTTCGTTATTGATCTTTCCCTTTGAGACCGGGATGAGACGGTCGACGGGCATAAAACCGTTGATTCGGTGAATTGAAAAGGTGAGCGTAAAATGAGGCGCAAACGCTTGCGTAGGTAAGACGTTAGACTGTGCTAGATCGATGCCTCTGTGCTGCATCGAGATGGACCTTGAGATTGCGGTTTATTTTATGCCAAGGCTGTCGGGCACGCTCCTGCAGGGACATTGCGCGAAGTCACGAATGGTGTAATTGAAAATCAATATTTGCGCTCGGTTTTCCCTGTGCCCCTTTCGCCAACTCTTCCGCTCGATCTGAATCTCGAGAGTGTACGTGCGGGCCGCCATGCCACGTGGCGTGTGTGAGCCCACGTCCGTGTGCATTGACGAAACATTTTGCAAAGCCGTGTGCATTGTGTTTCCACGTATCGAATGAGATCTCAGGCACAATGCTCGTCCACGTTGTGTCGCGTATCATATTATGTCGCCACCTTAATTCTATGTCATTTTTGAGGCAATTATATCCACGCAAAATCATATCTGATTATCTGCGAGTACTAGGCGAGTATTTCCATGGAAAAAGTAGATGTCCGTTTGAAGAGAGGATAGTAGCAAACGCGGGTAGCGATCAAAGATCGTTTTTGCGGCGGAGAGGCCAGCGAGGATAATTTTGACAAGATTTTCCCATTGATTCTACTCTCCCGCCGCGCATTAACCGAATACCTAGCGCGCTCTGCAAGGCTTTCCGCATAGCCCCAATCCCCATCTGAACGAGTATTTTTTCACTCCGTTACCAGCAACGGGTTCATTAATGTGCCGCTGCGCACTGGCCGCTTTAATTAGCGCATATTTGTTTTCATGGAATTCCGTTCCGTTCGGGGATATTTTACAATGCGTGCGGCAGTTTTGAATATGGCTTTAATATCCGCGTCGTTCGAGGCGCGCGGGCGCCACAAAGTGATACCGTAATTTATGCCCTCGCTAATTCGGGTTTGCGATCCGTTTTCTTTCCTCGGTGGCAGACAATTTCAGCGCATATAATTAGATCCATCGATCGCATACAAAAACATGTGCCATAGCAATAAGACATTTGAAGTCGGATCTGAGGAGGGTGTTGAATTCTTGCCGCGTGATCAAGAGGACGAGGGGCAGCAAACTAAGCTATCGATCTTGCTCTTTGAGGAAAATCATTCACCTTGGGCGCTCTTATCCGATCGGCAGACCCGGTCGCTGTCCTCGTCTCGTCTAACAAAATCGCCCTCTTGCCTTCTTGCCCGTTTTTCTCTCTCATCCTCGATCCAGGAAATACAGGGGAGACCGTCAAAGGATAGTGCTTTTAAGGAAATCGTCTCAAAAAATCTTGAGAGAGCAATCCTCCTTCCTCCTCCGCGACTCTCGACATCCAACCTTTCTGACCAGCCTCAAAGTTTCTGCGCCGAGTTCCTCACCGCTTCGCGACGCGACACTCTGCAGCCGATGCAGTTCCTTCATTTCATTTGCACTCGCGGTCCCTCATTTGCCGGCAAGCCGGGAGGACACAACGTAAATTTCGTTAAAAGCTTGTCGATCCTCCTTTCCCTGCGGACGTTTTCCCTCCGAACATTTGACGAATCTGAAAGAGGAGTGCTGCGGTTTTGCGTCAAAGCGCAGAGACCGTGGATGGACGAATCTGAGGGAGTCGAGTAAAGAGTGTCCTGAAAATGAAGGGAACGTCATCGAGAGCAGATTTGTGCCGGTTTTATCAAAGTGGGAGAGAGAGAGAGAGAGAGAGAGAGAGAAGGGTCCTTGCACGGGACCTGAAGTTTACTTCAAGCCGAGTGTGCACATATGCACGTCAATACATATAAAAGCTACTCTCCGCGATGGAACGCGCCGGGATGAGGAGTGAAATAGAGCTGTTTGCAGTAGTTTTCAATCTTCAAACGCTGAATGCAACCGGGCGTCGTAATAAATTCTGACGTACCTACTAAAGTAGGTACAAAGGAGCGCGACGCGTTCGTGAGGGCTCCACGCGGCGCGCTCTCTCTCTTTCTCTCCTTCAATCAGTCTCTCTGTATACTCGCCACGATTCCGCGCGATTCTCCGGCCAAGTTTCCCGACTCGATTGAGAAGTCGAAGTACGAAGGACGACTCGATCGATCGCGCGCCGCTTCCTTCGTCTGACGTCTCGTAAATTTCTATTGCGATGCACTGAGCGCAGAAGAAAAAACAGCAGCAGCAGCAACAACAACGAGATATTTAATAGATAGTCTGCCCTCCTCGTACCTTCTTTTGCTCCTGTACGTGCATCGTTGCTCCGATATCGCTTACCGCCCTGTAATCCTATCAGCGGGCGCCCGTTGCACGGCGTCTAATAAAAAGCCGATTGTATTAGGTATTTCATAAAAGCGCTAATGCATTGCATCGCGCGCTCCGCGTCCCGGCGTACGTTTAATAACGGAGTCTTAAGCGGCACGAGGGTGCCTTCCGTGGGGCCAAGTAAGGTTCGCGTAAAAATATTACGATACTCCCGGCGCCGCATTCGGCGGATACGTTTAATAACGTCGGAGGCGGTGGCGGATTAGTCGGCAGATATTTTCTTTATGGGCCAGGTCTTCTCGGTGCACAGAGAGAGAGGAGAGAGTGGCTCTCTTGTTGACGCTTCTCTTCACTAATTGTAAGCAGTCCAGCCGAATTATTCGTTTGAAACTGACAAAACCCGGCGAAATAAGATCGTAAGATAAGATTTTGGACCGGGAGAGAAGCGAGGCATGAGCTAATTCGGACGTAACTTGGACGCGCCAAGAGCCGACGATGAAGACGAACCCAGCGGAAGCCCACCTCAGACCTGCAGGGTACCTAATTCGTCCAACTCCACGCACTCGAACTCCAGAATCAACGCGGTCTAACTACTTCGTTCCGGGCTTCGTTCTACCTTGGAGTTTTAATAAATTGTAACTCTTGAAACTCTGGCGCAACGCCGACTCGTCGCTGTAAACTGGACAATCTACTTAAGCGCGATGCAAAAAACGCCGCTCCATCGTTGGCTGAGTTAACGGCGGAAAAGGGACGGGTGTGAAAAAAGATCGAAAGCCGGTGACTCTGTGTATTTGCTGCGCGAAACTCCGCGGGGACTCGCGATCTAGGGGCTCGGGGATTATCGTCGCGGACACGCTTGGCGGAGGGGCGGAGGGGTGGAAAAATGGAAAAAAAAAACGCGTGAGAAAGTTTCCCAAATTCCGCCACCCCCGCCGTCCCCGACGTTTCGTCCGTGATGGATACGAGCTTGTTATCGTCGAGCTGTCAAAATTTCTCCGCTCGGTCGCGTACTCGTGCAACGTCGATGGCCCTTCATCCTGCCAACGTCCAGGACGTCCCGGATGCCGGAACTCGACGTGGATTCGTATGGAGTATACGCGTCGTTCTCGATGTACGTGCGCTTATATGTTTCTCTCTCTCTCTCTCTCTCTCTCTCTCTCCCTCTCTATCGATGTCACACTCTGTCCGAATCCACGCGTACGGTGTCCAAGTTGGATGGTGTCGATTTTAAGGTATCGCGCAACATAGATCCCTTCACAAGGAACGTATCGCGTGAATCCGCTAATGCTGACGTTCGTAAGATGAACGAAGCCTTCCTAAGGAAACTTTGAAAGAAACGATACTAGTGAAGGACGAGTAGGATTGCGTCCGCAGAGATCGACGCCATCAAAGTTGCTCATTGTACGCGGTGTCGAGGGCACGGTTGACACATATGAAGACTAGACTCAGGAACGATCCCGTGTGTACGTACGGGCCGGTCTGTCACCTCGTTCAACCCGGTATACCGACTCTCCTTCATCCGCATCCCTCTGCGTACGAGCCCTCGAAAGCCGAGTCCTCCCCCACCGCGCGCTGACTCGCATGCGGCACATGCGAGTGAATGCGGTCACATAATCAGCACTATTGACGCCATTATGGCTTGCAGGAGCAGCGGCGAGCAGCCCTCTCGCAAATGCGCGCCTCGTCACCGTCGGAGCACAGCGTCGCAGTGCACTCCCCTGGCGACCCCCCCCCCCCCCCCCCCCCCCCCCCCCCACCACCTAGCCACTCCACTAGCCATACTTCCCGCCGCCACCCTCTTGCCGCCGCTCATCCGCCATCATCTGCCACCCTCGACCCGACCCGGCTCGCTATTCCGTATTCCTCTCGGCGATCGGCCACGGAGACGTCAAATAAACAGGCTCACGGTTAATTGCCTATCTATCTATCTCTTTGTCCGTCGCCTGTCCTGCTCTTCCTTGCCCGACTCGAATTTTCTACTCAGCACTTTCCGACAGTGCGATTCCGTTCGGTGGTATTTATTCTCATTCGCTGAGATCGTTGGCTGTAATCTGCGGCTGCCGGTGCGCAGAGAACATTCTGGCGCGCGAGCGAAACGGATGAACGGAGAGTGAGAGAGAGAGAGGAAGAAATTCCGGGCGGGACGTATGCGAACTGGCAAGTGGATCCGATCGATCTCCTTCTTCCACGAGGAGCAGGTGTACCGGCCATCCCGTTTTAACATTCTATAATTCAGAACGTGGGAAAGAGGGAAAGGAACTGCTGCGAACGCGCGGTGAACGATCGACGCGTGCGGAGCGCACGTTACGTGCATGTTTCACGCGCTTGAAATTTTTAAGGGACCGATGATTTTCGTGCCGTTACACGTATCGATATGTATTCGATCGTCTGTGCCACCCATCGTGTGTTTTTTCGGGTTACATGTATCTGCTCAAGATTCGCGGGACCTTCGATTGGATAGAAAAATCAAGCGCCCTTTATTCCGAGTCATAACATTTTCCAGGGGACTCGTTGATCTTACCACTTTGTAAACTTTTCGCCGACGCACGGCAGGGAAGAAAATATCGCGGGAACGTAAACGCCGCGCGCGCGGTTCGTTTTATGCGATTTGAAGTTTTAAGGGAGCCACGATTTTCGTACCGTCACACGTACCTTCGCCATACGTTATGAAAGAACCAAGCGGTCCATATCCTTAATGTGTCGTTTTTCGCCCGGCTCCCGAGCTTCGCTTGTAACGCACTCGATGCTCCCTTTGCAAATACGGGTTATGTAAATATTGTTTCACAGATAAATGAGGAAAGAGACGCGGATGAAGGAAGAGAGCGGAGAAATGGAAACACGTTGGATGCGCGGGATGATCGTCGCGGCAACATATACGTGTGCGTCACGCCAGTTGGATTGGATTTAGCACATTGAACACCGTGTCAACCTGAAAAAAGGTGACGTATATCATATTTACGCGGATCCGCGGTACTTAACAGTTAAATCACGGTATAATGGGATTATCATTATTCCTCGTATCTGTCAATATTTCTTGCCACATGTCGAGGACTGTTCATTCGTTCGACTGTAATAGTTCGATCTGCAGGTGGTAGCGTTCACTTCTCATCGAGTCAGTCGGTGAACGAAAGGACGAAAATTGAGAATGTATTACTTTGCTGTAGCTTCCGTCAAGTATCATGATTCTTTGCGAGCGTAACTTAATGGCACAATAAATTTTACGTTGGACGCGATATCAGCTGTAAGAAAAGCTTCGTTCGCGCCGGTACTCCGAGTCGATCGACTCTTTACAAAGATATCGTGCAGATAAACGAGGCAGGAAGCGAAGAGGATGGTTCTAGGGAAGGAGGACGAGAGGATAACTGCAAAGCGGAGATGAGCTACCGACGGGAATATCGATCGTCTCCGAAATCAATTTCGAATTTATTATGATACCCGGTCTTATTGTCCTGCCGACTGACATTAGAATAATTTTAATAAAGCGGCAGGATCATTGGGGCGGGTGCAGGAGGGGACGATGACGGTAGCAGAGGGTAGGTATAGCTGTAGGTATGGCAGAAGGTATGGGCGCGCTTCCTGGCCATTTGAATACGCTCTGGTTTGAACGTTGGCACGATATTAAAAAGACCTCGTTGCTCGAATATCCTTGCTTCCATTGATTCCCCCCACCCCTTCCCGCGCCGTTTTCGCGCTTCTCGAGATTCTCATACTTGCCGAAGCACCGGGCTTAGCGGCCTGCTTTCAAAATTTTTCCTGGCTTCTCTTCAATTAGGGATTTCTCGCGAGGAGAGGGGGGAGAAAAGAGGAAGCCCTCATTCTGTTGCCTTAATATTTACGATCCATACCTCGGTGATCCGTTGGATCTTCATTTCCATATCTCGCCCTTGTTGCTTCCGAACGGCGCGGGCAGAAGAGTCACGGTCCATGAGGAAAGTGTACTCGCCGTAAAAGGCTCGAGCCTATCGAGCGAGAGGGAGCAGACAGAATTTGCAACGCGTCCTGGCGCACGTTTAAGCGCATCGTTACACTTTACGGTCACGACCGCTAGCGTATACTCTACTCGTAATACGCCCGCTGTAAACTGCAACGCTACATGACGAAACTGCGGGACCGTTCCGGCTTGAAAAACGGTCGGGTATATCGCGGGCACCAGCGATTTACATTTTCCGGACTGCCTCGGAGTTCCGCGCGTCGCGATCCGACCTCGTCAAATGCCAAATACATTTCGGAGACGCGCGCGTCGCCGGCAATGGCACTTATAAATCGATTTTGTCTGGCGCGCTAATGCTGCTGATCGCCGAAATGAATTCAGCACGCAACTTGACGGACACTGCGCTCTCTCTCTCTCTCTCTCTACGGCTCGCTGTCTGTTTGTTCGTCTCTCCGACAGTCCTCACGGTCCGCATACGCTCAGCCGTCTGTCAAGCACGCACGAAGCATGTTACACGATCGATGCCTTTGCGATGACCAGTGCCCAGTATACGGTGGCGGACAATATCCGCTTATACCACCTAATATCTTGTTACCGAATAGGAACTGGTTTCGAGTCATCTATGGCATATAATGAGTGCGAATTGCTGATATTATCGCGACGGAACGTCAGTCGTCGAACATTGAAATGACTCTCCGAGCTCCGGGACGCGCACACGAGATTATCAGGGACGATGCATATTTCATAATCCATTTGAAGATAATCGTTCGTGCCTTCCTCGACGAGTCCCCATCTGAATCACTTTCAGTCGTATCCATTCAGCTCCGCGGGAGGCATACCGACGCAGGAACAGTCATTCAGCGCGTTTTATTGCGAGGCTCCTCGGAAAGTTTTCTCATTCACGAATCCGCCGGAAGAGTATTCGTATTCATCGGTCGACTGCTAACAAGAGAGACGACGTCGGGGCGGGTGGGAGTCGTCGATGTTGGCTATGTTTGAGCGCATAGACGAGATCGCTTCGAGTGTCCCATACAATCGAGTCCCCGTCGTTAAATCCGTTTTACGATCACGGATTCCCGCGGCGCACGATTCGCGAATCCGGCACAAGTCTTTTCTGATAGCGCCAGTAAAATATGCATCGATACATATTCAAACGGTTAGGTGGCACGAGCTGTCTCGCCTTTCCTCCTTTCTTCCCGTCTTCCCGTGCTTCCGAACCCGCTTCTCTCTCTTACTCCCGCTCACCCTCGGACCGGAGCCATTAGCATTAATCGCCTTCCGGCCCTCCGTCATTGACCGACCGTTTATACGCCGGGGAATTCATATTGTATCGGGGCTCATCCTGCATCTTCTGAGCCGCCGGTATTATCCTCGAGCACGTAAGGCGAGCCTCACGAGTGCTTCCTCCAGCCGAACGATTATTCTTTGTCGTGGCACGAAAGACGCGCCCCGCGCGAAAGCTCGCCAGAGAAACGAACATTTCTGACTACGATTCACCGCCACGGTTATCGCCGATTCTCACGAGAACACGAGAAGTCGTTTGCGCCGGACGCAGAGAAGACGACCGGCACAGGGCGCAGGTACCGATCGCTGTAGCTTCCTCGTCTTAAATCCGTCCTAAGAAAAACTTCGTTAGCCGTGATGGGACCGTTGCAGATAAAACTCGGGCTTTTAAAAAGTCTGTCGATTCTTGATAGGGACAAAGTTTGCCGGCGGTTAAATAAGTCGAGAGTCGCTCGATAATTGCTGATTATAGAACTCTGCCTATAGAATAATTAAATCCTCTCTTTCCGTCTTCTCGAGCGTAACAATGCAAATCGTCTTAGGCTTTTTATCGTGGCTCAAAAAGTTCCCGACCGCCGCGCCGGGGAAACTTCTTTTACGGTCGATTTTCTACGTAGGGAGTGGGGAGAGGCGGTAGTAAGTGGACGACGATTTAATGAAATATGATTTATTACTAAATTTGCGAAATATATACATTAGGCCATACACATAAGTACATAGGTAATCTTTTTCTCGTGGGTTTCTCAATAGTTTATATTGCATGGATACGCGGGAAGAGTTTCTTTGGAGCGATTCGTACGTCGTGCTATCGATAATTCTGACGAAATACCCTCCACGCGGTATCCGCGCGCCTCAATAGAACACAGGTGTATACATATACATACTGATGGCTGCGTTAGAATCGTTTAATTATATTCGTGTATTCTGTACCAGAAGCTCGTTAAAACTGAGGGCTAACATCGAGTACTTCTTTATTACTATGTACCGTATCGGCAGCAGGGTGGAAGTTGTATATACGCGTAGGTCTCGGCGCGGGTGTATGTGTATGTCCGAATATCCTGTATGTCCTACCCGTCGGATTTCCCATCATTTAACAGTGACGCCTTACTCTACGAGATCATTCATTCACCACAGAAACTCGCGCTTTCCGTCCCGAAAATCACGACAACATATTTACACGTACGGTGCGTATGTACAACGTATCTACAACTCCGAAGATTCGTGGCCAGTTGTCGCCTCCGCGGATGTCTCGTCGAGAGTTCAACGTTCTGCCGACGCGCCCGGAAAAGTGAGGGCAATTAACGAGAAAGTCGCTCCTCCTCGCCCCTTCACGTCGATCGCCGATTCAACTGCGAAACTTGATTAGCTATCATCGTTTCGATTTACTCCCGAATGCGTACCATCGAGCGTGCGACAGCGAATTGACGGCACAACGGAAGCACAGCCTTCGAAGCCGACGACGACGCTCGTCTGGCGCGAAACACGTAAAGCGAGCGCGTCCCGGAGTTTATCCCCTCGGCAGCTTTGTACTCGTGCGGCGCGACGAGCTTTCAGATGGCGAGAGCGCTGAGAATTAGAGGGGAAAGGGCGAGAGAAGAAGCGCGAAAAGAACGGGTGGTTTTAGTTTGCTTGGTCGGACGACGACACAACCGCGAACTTCCATTCGACTCTTTCGCACTCTCTCCTTTGCCGCGCCACTTTTCACTCCTTCATCGCATTTTCGCACTTACTCCGCTTCTTTCTGTCGTCCCGTATCTTCCCCCGGCACCCTTTCACTCACTCTTTCTCTTTACTCTTTTTTTCCCACCCCCACCGCGGCAGCCCCTATCCCATTCTCCTACTTTTTCTCCCCCTTTCATGAAGACGCGGCACTTAGCGCTGGACTGAAGAGCTGCATGAATGGCGATTCGATTTTTTCCCCCTTTCACGACGGATAGCTCACTTTCTCGCATTCTTCACCTACCTAACCCGTCGCGCTCACGTTTCTACGTGTCCGTACTCGTCCTATTTGCACGTGCGTCGGGGCCGACGACGTTTCCATGACGATAATCCGGCAAATATGAGGATCGAGCGCGAGGAGAGTCGATTGCGGCGGAAGTCGAAGCGCTTTTAACCTGCTCGCTTGAATTCCGTGGTCGCTTGCGATTTTGATCGGCCATCAAGGATATCATTTGCGGCGCAATCGCGAGATACCGCGGCAAGTGGAGCTCCAACGCGGGCCGTTTGTGTCGCGTTAGCCGCTTGCGCTGGAACGTCGCGGTGAATTTCGTGGCGCAAGATCGACCACCATAAGCACCGACCTGTTGAGCGTCGGAAGATTCGTCGGAATATCCAATTTCACTCGCTCAACGTCATGCGAACGTTTCTGTATCTTCGGGTGTCCTAGTCCGATTACATAAGAAGCGCAGTTGTGATCTAACAGTGGGAATGGGAGGTGCAAAGAGAACTTACGTCTTCGTTTTCTTCCTTCGCCAACGAACTCGGTCGATGCCCATTACATTTGCTCGCTCCCCGAGGTTCCTTTAATTCTTACGTTACACACAGACGAGAATTACGGCGCTGTAATAATGTGTGGACACCGACAATATAGACGCGACGCTCTAATGGGCTGCACAGTTTTACGGTGCGCGCTGTCTGTGTCGTTTGCGGATTTCGTGAATCATAGAGCGTGCGGCGTGCAGGGCCCGCTAACACGCGGGTGTCGTAACCGAGCCTGCAATAAATAGACTCCATTATGCAGACGCTATATTCACAGTGTCCACACGCATTGTAAAGCAAATTCGGGACATCGTCCAGGCCGAACATTGTACGAGGACTCGCTCAAACGTCGGGAGTGGATCCGAATCGATGGCCGGGTAACACCTGTTTACTCGGCATGGGGTGCGGGGTGGAAAAAGCGACAAATTCCAGAATGCCGCGGGTGTGCGAGCACCCGAGCGCCGATAAAACGATCGCCGCACGCCCGGGATAGTTCGCAAATCAATCGGCTTAACGCGCACGCATATTTTCCATTCGTTAGGCGATCGGATTTGAACGTGCAGTAGGAGAATCGACTGCGTTATCCTCTCTCGTCGTCAACGGAAGCCAAGTCGCAAAGTCTTTTCCCACGCTCGAGCTAGATCGGCGAGTCGCCTGATAACGGACACACGTACTTAGGTGCGATTAGGTAGTCAAGTTTCTCGGCTTCTTATATTAATCACACGTACCAATTAAAACTTATAATTAGAACGAAGGAAGCTTATGGTGGCCCGACAGAAGTGTACCTAGCCAGGCATCGGTACATATACATCTATATCGTGTGTGTGTGTGTGTGTGTGTGTGTCAGTGTGTGTGGGTACAATGTACATACGTACTTACATGGTTACGCGTATATTGGAGCGTTTACGCGCACACGTATAACAGTTCGCTATATGTACAATCGATAACGATTACCAGGAGAGGCGAAAGGATTGCAGATAAGGAAGCATCTTTTCCCGTGTCATCTTCTCGCCTTCCTTCCGCCGCGCCCCGCATCCGTCTTCGTTATCGTCGCCAA
The DNA here is from genome assembly GCA_963942575.1 of Priocnemis perturbator. Lineage (NCBI taxonomy): Eukaryota > Metazoa > Arthropoda > Insecta > Hymenoptera > Pompilidae > Priocnemis > Priocnemis perturbator. The sequence continues at coordinate 8,989,418 of OZ012652.1, forward strand.
TGCACCTCGGCAGGGGAACTTCTCAGCAGCTAGCAACAGAGACATCGTCCTCGAGGGCAGATGCAAAGCTGCCGATAGGACAGCCGACAAGATCGTATGAGATCCTGAAAGAACACGCTGAGAACGATCCCTCTGTCCCGCTCTTCTGTCAATTAATTTCCCTCCCCTCCCGCTTTACATTCTCGCACAATTCACTATCTACGATTGCGTGCCAAATGCAACAACGGCACGAATTCCGTGCGTCAGCCTTTCCCCTGATTCTCTTCTCCGCTCGCGCCCGGAAAGTACAAGTATGTACACATACTCGAGCTGTACAATAACGATTAATTAATCTGAACTACCCTTTGATTTTTCACCGCGATCGATCGATATCAAGGTATGATTGTCCTTCGTCACGAAACGTTCGTCTCCTCTCTCATTTCTTCATTTCGTTCCCTCCGCTTTCGATAATGTCCGGCTACGACACCTCTCATGCCTGACTTTACGCAGCCGTCCAAAGTGGACGCTCGTTCGGTCTTCCGCGGACGGGCCTAGACGGGCAATAATAATCGTAGTAACAGCACGGCCATCAGTAAACTAAGCGAGGACCTCGTCAGACTCGCGTGGCCTTGAACTGAAACAAAAAGCAGAGGGGAGGAATGATTAGCTTCCGAACACTCGTGCATGAACGTCGATGGACGAAGGGCAGGCATTGGGCCGCTGAAAGCTTTCGCAAATCGGCACTAATAATTCGGCGTGCGAGCCTCGAACGAGGCAGGCGTCGGTGCGCGCCGGAGCTGTCGGAGATTCAAAGTGAATTCCGCCTATATAACTTTCATAAACACGCCCCTCGGACCAGAGAATGCCTTTGCCATAGTTTACGGACACTTTAAGGATAAGTCTCCGTGAAACGAGTCTTCCAAGAATAGCGAGAGCCTCGGACGAAGTATGTAACTCTCGGGTCTCGCTTCATAACGAGGTTAACAACTTCGAAAAACTCTCCTCGACCCTCTTGGCCGCTGCGTCCGCCTCGCGTCTATAGCGCGCCCTTGCACTTGTATTCCTTCTCGCTCAATCGGCCGGGCGTGCAGTGATGCAGGTGCGTTCGCCAGTTTTACGCGTTTTTGCGACTGCACGCGGCGAAGCAGGGAAATGAATGGCTTCCAGCAGGCAGCAAGAGAAGCATGCTTTTCGAAGGGAATTTTTGGAGGACGACGCATATTTCCGCGGAACGGTGCGGAAAATAAGACGGGCGCCCGGTGCGACGTGCCATAATTGCATCCGGCGGTAACTGTAATTGTTAAGTATACTCGAGACGTTCGAAGTAGACACATCTAAATTCGCTCAGACAGTTAATTTCTTCCCCCCCCCCCCCCCCCCCTCCCTCCGGTAACGACGTGTCACCGGCGTAATTCAATAGCACAGCTGCAGTGTTGAATCGCAATTGGTAAATACAGCCGCATTGTTCGAAGTAGACGCAGCCGAATTCGCTTAGACAATTAACATGGGCGTACACTGAATTCGAGGGGGAGGGGGTCGTTGCTCTTACGTGTCCTTTCAAAGAAGGAGACAACGGCCGGGGTGGGGGGAGAGTAAGGAAACGGCGAAGAGAGGCTGCCAGGGAAACGAGCAACTTCGCTCACCCTTACAATAGACGGCCTGGGCAACTTCCAACGGAACGAAGTGGTACAAATCAGTTTCGCTCGGGCAAGGGGACTCGCCACGCATTTTGCGCCCGACAATAGCGAGCGCTCGTAAATACGTAATGTTCGGCACACGTTGGGGCCGACCGATGCAGCGGCATCCAGGTGGGAAAGGTTGTCGAAAAATGCTTCCGGTTGTTTCCGTATGTGGCCGAATCCGATCAGGCATTTACTGTCCGATTCGTATACGTACAGCTATTGGGAGCAGTGAGTCGTCTAGCCTCGTTTCTCCCGAGATTGGCCGCGATATAAGGGACGTTGAGGAGGGTCGGGAATCGGGGAATCCGCGGTTTAGAAATTGGATCATCCCTCAGCGCGGACGTTGAGATCGTACCGGAACAGGCTGCGACGTGGCTCGGCGAAATTCTCGGTGGCCCCGGAAACGATTACTGTGCGATTGAATGTAGACAAATGGCTGCGTTCGGCGGCAACTATGCCGAACCCATTGCCGATTTCGGGGCCAATAAAAAGGTCACCCCGGTGCATCGTATTTTCCGCGCTGGATTCCGTCGAAGAAGAGAGAAGGTTACAGTGACAGTTTAAAAAAATCCGTTTTTTGAGATTTCATTTTCTTAAGAGATTTTATTCAAACTCAAAGTGTTTCTGTAGTTGACTGAGGTATAGTGAAACTGTGCGGCGCTTAAATGCCGTTCAAGTTTTAAGTCTAGCTTAAATCGTTCAGATTGTAACCAAATTGTGAATTGTTTTCTCAAACCGCCGGCAAGTATATCCAATTACCGTAGCACTTCATATTCTTTTCAGGATCCGTAGTTATTTAAAAAAGCAATAGCAAAATCGGGCTTCCTGCGAGCTTTTACTGTAATGCACCCCCTTTAAGGTGATATGAAAAAAAGGAGGTCGCTCGAAATAGAGACACACAGGCGGTCGGAAGAAAGCGAGGGATGAGAGAGGGTGAGCGAAAGGAAGGAAACGAAGGGAAAAGAGGCGGCTCGTTGGTAAATGCGAGAGGAGTACCGACGTACGGCGCTTCCACGAACGATTCCGACTAACGAGAAAATCGAAGATCGTTAAGAGCAATTTCTTCGAGTCGTTCGGCGTCTTTTCCGGTTTCCTATCCCCTTCCCTTATTCTTCTCCGACCTCCCCCAACCATACACCCACCCACCCCCCTCCGGGTACACTTTCTTCTTACCACTTTTTTTCTCCTCTTCACTCTCTTTATCCATCGGCCATTAAGCGTCTCGCTTGCCTGGTTGAAACCTCTGTCCGCATGTACATGCACACGGAAGCGCATTCCGCCTCCGCTTTTCTCTCTCCTCGGCGAATTTTTTTCCAACCCTTCCGTCGCGCCGGCACGTTTATGCGTCCTTCGCTCTTTAACCGTTGCGAATCGACTTATCTCTCTCGGCAGCAGCGCTGATCGTATTGCGCCTCGTATCGCGATTAATGTCGGAATTAACCCCGAAGGTAAAGAGCGGCGCGACGAATTATCATATCGAGATCGTAAGAGCCGGTCATTACAGGCGCGCATAAAATATGTACGTTTCTAAGTACGTGTTCGACGGTGTGCGCGCGTTACATCGGCCGCGCGCGCACTGTGCACACGACGTTGGCTGCTTCAATGGCGTCGTTATACGCGAAGCCAGTCAAATGCCGTGTATTATATGCATTGTAATTCGGCGTGGCCCTTCCCCATGGGATTTATATGGCGTGGCGGCGCATAACTAATCGCCATTTGATTATTCTTGATATGCATTCGCGGCGCATATATTGCCGCGCGCTGGCAGCTTCGCCATTTGTCGCTAATAAAGCCTGTTTGCCGATGCGGGCGCGAGCGTTCCTGCAACTTCGTCCGCCGGCGAAATTCTCTCGGCCATAATTGCGCGCTGACGTAATCTGTCCTTCGGAGGACGATCGGAATAAACCTTATTTCTGGCTGAAGCTCGCAATCGATCGAAACTTATCCGCCCGCGTCCCGACGAAACGAGTCCGAATTACTGAAACGGAAGTATCACTTCCGACATTTACTTTGCATCGTTCAAGGACCTCGGGCGGGGGGCTCGAGATCGATTCGTGCCGGCGCGTTTTATATCAGCGACAATTCGGTGTCAATTAGCGTCACCGTTACAGCGCAAAGACAGCGCGGCGGATATCTGAAAATGATAAAACCTTGGGAAATTAATTATACCTGTCCCGCTTTCGTAGCGTCGTAATGTTTTGGTGTCTCTACAAGTTGCATCGAGTTTGCCGTGACGGTGTGCGGAAAATGTAGTATAGTAGGAGGCCAAGTTTGTGACCGTGCGCTCGTGTGTGTTTCTGTGTGTTCACCTGCAGCGGGGGCAACGATCGACAGTGACCAACGAAATGAATGTTTCGTCGTGAACGAGATCGAAACATTTCTGTCCCCGCAACGGCCGCCCGTATTTTCTACCCTTATCGCACCGACGTTTTTTACGCATTGTCTCGTAACCGCAGCGCAATCGAGCAATCGAAGAATAGCGAAGAGGCAGCGTGCTCTCGCAAAGTGGAGAAGAGGATCGGCAGGGTGCCGCGGCGGGCGGCGGAAAGAACGAACGAAGTGAAAGAGGACGTCAGACGGGGGGAGGTGAGGGGTGCGGCTAATTTAAGTCGCAATTAGACGGTAACTAACGGACGAGCGAGGAACCCGGGGCAGAGCGAAGGAGAAGTTGGCAGTTGCAGGTGTAGGTAGCCGGTAGCCGTTGTAAATTATTGTTTTAATTTCTGCGCCCCCCGTCCCAGGAGAGACGCGGGCCAGTCGACTGCGCGCCGCGCCTAGCTAATTTTATGGACTTGCAAATCATAAAGTACGATTAATTTGCTTAAGTGGCTCCGTTAAGTGCGACCGATTCTTTATTTAGCGCCGACGATGCAAGACTTTGCCGACAGTGTGTTTCTCGCTGCTTTCACCTCTTGCTCAGCCGCCAATCGAGCGGTTCCATTTAAGAGCGAACACGGAGCGAAAACGTTCCGATCTGTTTAAAATAATTCCGTCGCGGCGTATTGTTGCCTACTGGGCGCATCAGCGGCCGTGTGTTTACAATCTGTTGTTCCCGCTCACGTGGTACATTGTCTCGGACAATAACGAAGCAATGCCGCGCCGCGCGCCCCGCGCCACCCTCGTCTGCTCGAATTAATGCGCGAAAATAAATAACCGTTGCGCGCCCTCGCATTTTCCACCCGGCTCCATGGAATCGGGCCCGATTGTTCGCGACAGCCGTTCGTGCTTCGCGTGCCGGTCTTTCTTTTTTTTCTTCTCTCTCTCTCTCTCTCTCTCTCTCTCTCTCTCTCCCTCTCGCTTTTTTTTTTAATCGACTGAATATTTCTCCCCCCTCCTGCCGTGTAACGCACCATGACCGAAGTGCACTTTGGATAAATGATTATCACGACCGTCCGAGGGTCAATCGGCTGATAATCCTATTATACGCCGGGGACAGTAAATGTCAACGAAATTGGATTTATCGCCGTGCAGATCGGCATTTTAAATCAAACGCAGGTGTGTCCCGCGTCTGATACATCCAGCCGAGGGAGTTCGACTAACGTTGAAAATCATTGGCAGGGTGTGGAAAAACTTACCAAAGACCTCTGTGTCGCGCATATCGATTAGGGGCTGATTGATCTCATGAGTCGACTGCACCGTCGCCTCGCATCTGCAACGAAATCGTCGAGGGAGGAACGTTAACACGCGCGCCCCTTTTCATCGTTTAACGCTAATGAGGAAGAACGGAGCGTGGGACGTCCATTCGCGGCAAATTACCTGACGTTTATCTTGTCGGTGGCCAGATGATCCGGCTCCAGCTCGATTCGCAGGCTCGATATCGTCGAGAACAGGCCGTGCTGCTCTTGCCACACTTCCGAGTCGGGGTTCACCTGCGAACAGTCGCAAAACAGAGACCTTCCGTGAGCTGCAACGAGATGCTTGCGACCCTATTGTTTCTATATCAATACTTTACACTCTCGCAGCAACACTTAACATAAACCCGGAAATTCCAAAAATCCGTAAACACACAGTGACGCCTTAAGAAGAATTTTTTGAATTTCCAAGTTGCATATGTTCCCTTGTAAGGTAACGAGTACAATGTCTTTAAAGCTCTTCTTCGTATTTCTTTCTTACATACTGGCGAGTTGAAATAAAGGAAGTAGAGGGTGGGAGAGTGAGAGACGGGGAGCGATTGGGGTCGAAGATCTATACCGGGGCGAGTTAGCAAGAGTAGAAAAGGAGGGTGCGGCAGATGCAATCAAAGGGATCAAGAGTTCCCGAGTCAAGGAGTGCGGCTTAAAAATGATTTAATCTCGAGACTCGTTTATCTCTTTACCTCTTTCCCTCTGACAAAGCTCGAGCTCAAAGCACGAGGCACGGCACGGACGTGTCTGTATGCACGGACTCGAGCTTGCTCCGCATGTGCATGCAACATCGTCAATTTTCCGTATTTTCTTCAAAGTCAACAGCGCGCATCGGTAAACCCTGTGGCCCCGTTACGATCAAGTAACCGTCCCATTAATGACACGCGTCAGTTCGCATAAGAAAGTTAAGGTCGGCGAAGATAATCGTTTTAGGCGGCTCATACGTACACGTCGCACGTACTTTCGTTCCGAGTCTCGTGTGCGACAGGAAAAATTGAGAAGCCCGCGTGCGCGCATGCCCGGCTAAAATTTGACTCGTGTGTGCGCGTGCGAAAGTACGCTCGCTGCTTGGTTTATTAATAATGAGAGCAGAAGGAGGTTGACTCTCGAGTTTCGAGCGAGTCCCGATAAGACGAAAGTGCAGGAAGAGTACGCGTGTCCGCTTATGAGAGGCGAAGGCAAAAAGCCCGGACGGTTGGCGCGAGAGGGAAGACAGCGAGGTCTGAAAAAAATATAAATTCCCGGCATATAAAATAGATGATAAACTGTTCGGAAGCCACGCTCCCAAGTTGCACACGGCTCGGGCCTGCTGAATAATACATCGACCTTGCACAGCACTCGTTAAACTTGCACGCGGAACGCATTAACGCCGAACGAAGTCGAATATCGGTCCATTAACCGCGTGCTTTCAATTATCCAGGGTTGTATAATAACGATTTTAAATCGTTCATTGAATTCTCGCGTCTGCGTCGAGCACGAGGTTGCGCGTCGTCGACGTGTACCTATATGCGCGTCGCGTGTCATGTACCCTGTGACCGTATTTTTCTTGACTGGGCGATATTTTGCCCTGACTTGCACCGGACTCGTTCCCGGCGGGTTTGCCGTGAAAAAGCCTTTCGTAACCCGTCTCGGTATAGACCGGATACGTGTCAAAAATGACACTGCACAGCGTTATTCGGGGCAACGGACTTGTTCCGGGTAGGAGCGTGTCCCTGAGGGTCACCCCGCACCATGCAGTGCTGTAGGAGAGCAGCGGAACTATTTTCTACTCTCGGTGATCGACGTAGAATGCGTCGATTGGTTCGTGCACTGGGCGAATCGAGACAAACGACTATGGAAAACACACAATAAATATTATATTCTCAGGAAAAATATGTACATAGAAAAGTGTGTCACGCGTCGGTGTTATATGGCTATGGCTAATACGTATTATACGCTAAGTTTCGTTATTGCCACGACGGACACTATTAACGCCTGTTATCTATACGAACGCTATGTATGCATGTGCTTCTAGACCAGGAATCACCTTGGCGAAGACTAGGATCGTCAGGCGGGGGACACCGAAGTGCATGGGCCGAGCTTGTTATCCGTCTGCCAATGGCTATTCCGTGTCCTGTCTCTATAATGTGTTCGGACTCAGGCGTTTCTTATTCTAGTGATTCTACTGCAAGATATTCAATACGTCTACAGGAATTCGGCAGTTATGAAATCGACTTATGAGGGGAGCGCGTAGCTGGCCGTACAGTCCGTCTATCGCACCACCGATATCCTGTATTACTTTTTATTAATATGCAAACTGCCTGCAAGGAAGGCTAGGAGTATCCTTTGGGGGGCAGTTGCCAGGCCGCCGGATACGTCCGCCTGCTTACAGGGATACACAGAGAAGTTGGAAGAACGGCACACGACACTGTTCTGCGGGAGCGCGAAGCTGGCCGGGAGTCAGTCTAGCCACTTCAACTTCTCTGGAGCTAATTCTATTCTTTTTTATTCTCCTGCGTCTTTATTCCTTTTTATTCTCCCTTTTTATTCTTTTTTATTCTTTCAGATTCTTATTGTGGAACTATCCTGGCTTATGAACGCGACGCTCTTACTACGGCGGGTACAATGTCGGATATGAGTACGCGAGTACGAATATACGCGGTTGAATGCACGGTATATATGCGATGCTTCTAACTGAATTGTTTAATCACGCGCTTATAGTGGCAAGCAGTTTGACAGGGCAGTGACTGGAGCAGACTTCCGCGACGTGTATAATTTTCTTGTAGAAGGAGAGCGCTTCTTCGTGGATTCGATGACGGCGTTTTACAATTGTCTCGTCTTACTACTACTGTTTCCGTTTATAATGTCCGGCGGTACGGCGTTGTGCGTGTTGGTAAAAGGGCAGCGCTTTCGCTTACACTTGTTACTGCTCAGGATAAGAACGATTTGACGGTGGCGATGGGCAGTATATATTCCTCATTACGCCTAAATGCTCTTACGAGAAAAGGAGGCATCTACCGCCCGGAGTCGGTAACTAGGATTCCGCGTTGCCTGTGTGAGTCAGCGTCAGACATACTCCGTGCGCGCACGCACACACCGTTGGCTGCCGCGTGCCGCACGGAGCGCTTGCGAGAATTTTGTACGCATATGTGACGCTCCAAATTGGACGGTTACAACCCCGGGAAATGAAGTGACACGGCTTACGGAGTAGAAACCTGACTCTGTCCGGATCGGATCGGATCGGATCGGATCGAGTGCATGCGCATTCGGTATCGCGGATAATCAGTTTACTCTCGGACGTCGCGTCCTTTGCCTCGTCCGGGAGTTTTTCGACACCCCCCCAGCGCGGGGCAGGACAATCAATTTGCGCCCCGGACGTACGTACGTTGACCTGCTATTTCCAGGTCTTTTTTCTCTTCTTTTCCACGACAATCAGGGTGTCGCGCGACAGCCAATTTGCGTCCGGACACTCCAGACGTATACTTCGCTCCTTCGAATTTCTCTCTCATCGCTCCGGCTAGCTACTCTGTCATATTCCTTTGAACGGATACCTCTCCGCTTCTTCCGGCGCTCCCCTAAGGTCGGCAGACACAATTTAATTATTTTTCCACACTTCACTCGCTGCCGCCATTATCGAGGAAGACTGGCGGAAAATACGCGTCCTTATTCCCGGATCTAATGACGACGACGTTAATCAGACGAATGATTTCAAGCTTCGAGCCAGTCGTCATTTTTCTACGGTTATCCTCACTTTATTCGCTCCCACAGACACGGATCCGTTCTTCGACTCTTGCCCCGTTTTTACTCTTAACCGTCCTCTCCCATTATTCTCCCTCCGTCTAATCTCTCCCGGCGGCAACTTAGAATGCGAAAAAGTTCAGAGACAATTTTCCGCGCAACTGCGGCGCGTACCGGGTTCCCGGTATCGCCATTTTGTCCGACCAAACGCGAGACCTCCCTGGGTTCCGCGGACAACATTTTACGACGCGTAAAATGTAAGTGCGCCGGGGGCGATAATTAGCGGCCGGACGAAGTGCTCTTCCGAGAACCTGTTTCCTTGAGATGCAGACGGCTGGCGCGTATAATCTCGGGGTCGACAAATTCCACGTTTGCGGGAAGGACTCGCCTACGCTTGCATGATTTTCCTTCCTTCCTTCAAATCGTCCGACGCGAGTCAGCGAATCTCGTTGAAGCAGCGCGATGCGAACGTTTATCAAACAATATTGCTTGTTAAGTGCTGCGCTGCGCTCGGCGAACTTCTAATGGACATTGGCGGGAGCGTCAGGAAGTTTCCGGGATGGGGCAGGGGCGCATGAAAGAAGAGGAGAGAAGGAGAGAAGTGAAGCGGCTTCGGCGAGATAAGGTGAAAGTTTCCGCCTCCATCTCGAGCGATTTGCCGCGATGCCCTAATGGAGCGCCGGCATTTATTGGCGCAGTCTTTAAGCCTCTAAAGGCTCAAGTCGATTCATCGTTCCGGCAAACTACGACGGAATGCCATTCTGATTCGGGTCGACGCTTGCGGGTTTGTCGCGCGGCTGCTTTCAACTCAATCAATCGACCTTCGTATTTTCTGTCAGTACTCGGAGTCGATCTTGCGCATAATTTAGCGCCAAATGATATTCCGATGATGAAATTTCGATTCGGCGGAGTAGAGAGGCGCGTACGTCCTACATCATCATAGCCGCACATGGCGGCCAACGTCGAAAGTAAACGTCGAAAAATGTACGCCGTTTCAGAACGAACGCTCTCGGCAGAAATCCGCGTTCGCCGGTATGCGTATCTGCTGTTTCATAATAATATTCGTCCGTCGAGCGCGGCTGTTTTTAACAGGAAAAAGTTAGTCCGCCGACGTACTGTCGTGTACGCGCGCCGAACTTTTTGCGCTGCAGGCCGCGGGGAGAGAGACTCGTGTATTTCAGTCGATCGATGGCACCCGAAAACCGGTTGAAAGAATAAACGTCCGCGGCGAGTCGGCGAGTGCCGTGGAAAACGGCATGCATACATAGGGAAGGGGCAACAATTACGTGAAGGACCCTCTAGCGAATTGTGAGAAGCGAATCTTACTCCCCCCCCCGGGAGTACCTTCGACAGGCAAATTGATTCCTCTCAACTACGTTGCGCGGATTAATTAGCGAGGCTTTCGCCCACGGCAAGCCTTCTTCTCCTCCTTCTTCTTTCGCGTTCGCCTTTCACTCCTAATGCAAACTTCCTAGTCATCCGGCTCAACCTGACGCGCACCCCGTCAGCGCTGGACGGACTCGTAAGCGGTTCTTACTAACTTGTTGATAGCCATTCCGACTCTCCATTTCTCGGGAATTTGCGTCACTCTGTACCGCCTCTAACCTCCGGCAGCGTTAATTAGAGGACAGTAATATCGCTTTCATTTGCGAGGGTCGACTGAAAAATTCGCGACCCCACTCGGAAAGTAGTAAAGCGCTCGAGAGATTCTCGTGAACGACTGTCTAACGTGTTCGGGAACGGTTTCGGCGGAGGCGCTGAACTCTCACCTCGTTCCCGCCGAGCGCGTCGACCCTCTCTTCTCATCCAGCCAGTTTCTTCCTCTCGGCCGGCGTCAAAAGGTCCGAGCTCCGACGCCCGAATTAAAAGCCTCCGCACTCTCTTTCTTCGTCCCTGTCGCTGTCCCGTCTCTCGGGGTCCCGCGTTTCGGTAGCACGTCGTTAATTGGAGCTTTGGCTCATCAAGCCGACGACGCGACGTCCAACCTTCTCGTGCCTACTCGTGTCGTCTCCCACACGCGCGGATCCTTGATGACGCCCGCGCAAACATCGGCCGTTACTCGCGCACCAACTCTGGCCCGTGATAACAGCTTTGCAAAAAGCCCGTCATTAAATGATGCGCGTACGCACAAAACGACGTTAAAAGCTTCCTCCGGCCACATCCGCAGCCCACCCACATGCCCCATTCTTTGTCTATAGCTCTCTATCTGTCAATCTGTCCATTTCTATGTTTCCGTCTATCCGTCTCTGTTCCACCATGTTTTTGAGGTCTATGTCCCTCTACCCACACAACGCCTCGCTATATAGTGCGGCTGAAGCCTGAAGCTCGTTACGTCCACTTTTCAAGGCAGTTTTTTTTTTTTTCATTTTTTATTTTTTTTTTTATTTTTTTTTATTAGAGCCAAACAGGGTTATGTGGGTCCAATAAAATGTTTCGTTGCAAACGGACTGGCTCCTCACGATTTACATGTTGTCTCGTTAAACCGACGACAGGCGGCTGGCCGGGTCTAGGACGGCTTTTAATTGCCAAGTCCTTGCGAATGTTTTCTGAAACGGGAATTAAATCGGCGAGAGGATGTTCGCCTTGAGGCCGGCTAGGGGCGGTTGGCCAGTGCCGCCGATTGGCAACCGACGTCGGTTATTATTTGCCCGATAAAAACGTGCGCGGCGCAGTCATCAAATTAGATCAATTGGGGAAATACATCAGGGCACACTCGCGCGACAGCGTAATGAACGCGGATATTACAGTCGCGCGAGCTTTTCATTAATCCCTTTCGGACGACCCTCGCCGCGCTTGTTTATTTGCCGCTACCCGGGCGCTTAAACAACTCGACGCGCACGTTGTTGTTCCGCGATCGGCATGTAATGAAAAAGCAACGACCGCATTGATCAATGCGACGCTGACCGGCCCAGGACTTGACGCTACTTAACGAGGCATTTGCATTTTTATGCAGGGGAGTGGGGACCGAGGAGAAGAAATATTTTCTGCCCGATTTACGCGACATTTCGGATACGTCCGGCGCCGGTAATTCATGCCTCGACGCCGGAAATGAAGAATTTTTAGTACGCCCGCTCACCTCGACGCCGTTGATGAACCACTTGAGCTGAGCGGGAGGGTGGGACCTGCCGCTGGTGCAATTCAGGGCGAGAACGTCGCCGCTCGCGTAGACCTTCTCCTCGCCAGTTATCGTCGGACCTTCCTGGGGCAGCGCTGCAACAGAATTAATGGCGCGGTCAAATTATTGCATAATATATATGTAGGGATTAAGGTCGGGTGGAGTGATGGTGATGCGAAATGAATTAAGAAAGTGAAAAGGTAATATATTTTACGGAAAAACACTTTTACATCTGTCCACGCTCAGTCGCTGTTACCAAGTGCCCTTGCCGCGTTTCTTTCTCGCTCTCCCCGATGCCCCCACGATCATCTTCGATTGTTTAATCGACGATCGCGATCAGCTAATTGTAAGTCACATTCACACCTTTCATACCTGCACCCAACACCTTGCTCCGGACACACACACACATGCGCCACACTCAGTTGTTCATACTCTTCATACATGCCCATACACACCTTGCCCCGGACACACCCATACATGCACACCACACTCGGTTGTCCATACCAGTGTGGCCAGATCTGGCGCCCGAGCACCATTCGTACCCGCGGGAGTGGGGATACGCGCAAGTGTGCGTGCCCGTCTGTGAGAGCTGTGGACTCCACGCATTGGTCTTTCAGCTCACAGACAGGGCCCGCATACTTGCGCGTATCCCCACTCCCGCGGGTACCAATGGTGCTCGGGCGCCAGATCTGGCCACACTGGTCCCATACTCTTAATAATACTACATATAAGATCGGTCGTGGCAAGGGATAAGGTATCGACGAAAAGACGTTCTACGTTTTTGCGTTCTACTGGCCTCTAGCCGAAGCAAAGAATGAACGGCCACGCGAAGCATGAATGAAGGGTGAGGTTGGGTAGTTTCTGACGAACGCTCGTTTAGGAAGCGGTCCGCATACCCAGGCGGAGGGCCGGAAAATTTAGCGCACAACGAAGGAGCCGCGCGAGTGACACCTCGGGTGGTCTTATTCATTTTCAAGCTCTCCCTCAAGACCGTTAACGCGGCGCGTGTGCATACTCTTTCGCCGATGCAAAGTGGGAGTACGAAAGAAGGCCGCCAGTTTATTACACGGTTTCCGCGCGAAACTGTATAAAGAGGCATGCCGTTAACAACCACTTTTACTGCCACTAAACGCTTTTATTAACCGTGCTTTAGCCTTCATGCATTTTAAACCGTGACACATTCGCGCTCGTGCCGATGCTTTTGATAATGAAGCGTGCGCGTACGTGCGACGGCTCTCCTCGTTTAATAAATATACACTCCGTATCCGGATTTACGGATAAGCGTGTACGGCCGGCTGCGCTTTCGAAAGTTCGACGTCTCGGCCGGTGAGCCGGCGCGCAATAAACATCTGGCTGCGGGGTGCCCTGGCGTGGCTGGAAACCCCTGCGATGCAACGTACCAGCCTTTAATCTTTTAATCCGCGATAGCGACATTAACTGCGCGCCGCCGATCGGATCGAAAGTGTCCGAGTTATGGAAGATTGTGCCCAGGCAAATAAGCGCGATATGCGTTCTTGTCTCGCCTCTCGCACACGACCACTCCAACCTATGGCTTGTTTCGATCTCCTTGCTCGACCTACATCTTTCCCATCTTCCCTCGGCCACCCTGACGTCATCGATCACCCAGCGCAGACACATGAACATCCATACCGACGATACGATCGCGATAAAAGTCTATCTTCCGATGAGCTCCCGACACCGTTCGCGACATCAAGCTCTGAATATTCACGGAATTCATTCTCTACGTCTCCGGGTTTATCCATTCGGCGCGCTTGCCTTGCGCACATATCGGATTCGAAGAATACACTCGCTTAAAGATCATTGCCGTTCCCCGGACTCCGTAATCCGCGAAAATCCGTCACGTTTGTCAACGCCCGCTAGCAATGTTCCCATGCTGCCGGGAGAGTTCGGGCTTCAATCGGGCGCATGAATAATATCTATTTAATAACATCGATTTCGCGCAACGCCTAAGTAATAATTATTGTCGAATAACATTAATAATTATCGTTGACCCCAATATCATGCAATATTGGAAATTTAATGCGCCAGAACGATAAAAGCCTTCGGCTGGAGCGGATATAAATCCCGTTTTTTAGCGATCCCGTGGATTGTGTGTACTCATAAGAGGCCGCAGCAGCGTGCATGGCCGAGTCGCGCGCTATATCCTGGAAAAATTCGAGGTGGCCGCTCGCAATGCCGTGGAAAAAAAAATTGACGATCGTCACAGAGGATCGCGGCAGGTCTCCGCAGGTAATTTCCTGCGCACGAAATTTTCCACGAAGCCAGTAAAGACGCGGTAATGGCGGGTACGTGGGCTATCGATCGCGCACGGCCCAGAGAACCGGCGAGACGGAGAGAGAGAGAGAGCGCAACGGAAGCGAACAGGTCCGAAAAGAGCGAGCGAGGAAGTGGCGGGAGAAAGAGGAAATTTTGTCGCAAAGGTGCCGAGCTCGAGACGAAAAGCCGACAGGTCGTCGGGCCGACGAAACTTGTACCGTCGGCCTCCGCTCGACTTTTACGTGCCTAAAGCCTCTTTATCTCCCTTTCTCGCTCTCTTCATTTCTTCCCACTTCGCCCGTTTCCCTGCATTTCCCTTCTTTCCCGTCCGGGCCCGTCTGCGGCGGCCCATTCCCAACTTAAGACTTACGACGTCGTAATATTTATCGCGTTTCGACGTCTTTATGCGCCTTTAAAATTTAATGCCCGGTTTCTCCGGCCGCGCGCCCTTCCGAAATTCGTGGCCCCCTTCTGACGCCTGCCATGCCGCAGGTATGCAGGCGCCTCGTTAAAGTGTCTACATCACTCGACGAGTTGTCCTTATCGGGATGGATCTAATACCGCGAGACGTTCGAGGTCGATAACCGCTTTATTCCCGTATCCTGCCTTATGCGACGTCACCGTCTAAGAAACCTTCCCTCTCAGTTATACGATCTTCCTAGTAATTAATACCCTAAAAATCACTTCGCCAGGGATGTCACCCGTTTTTGTAGATTTCTAACTTTATTCCCACGCTCCTTGAATTCCCAAACAGGCAAGCACGGTGGAGAACTTTTAATTTTTTATTTTATCATAATTTTTTAAAACCTCCGAAGCGCTTAACCGTCGCCTTGCTATTTTGTCAGGTGAGATACCATCAATGATATTAGCGTAGGTACTCGTGACCAGAGAATTATTAATTACGCCGACACCGGTTCGCTTACCTATGACCTCCATGTTCGCCTCGGCGCTAACAGAATTAAAGTGCGGTGCCTCTGCGCTAACTTCGCACTTGTACTTCCCGCTCGTGTGAAGGCCGACATCCTGGAGGACCACTCTCTGGTGGTCGGAGTGCCGATCCTGAAACAGAAACGTTCGTCGGCCGTTCAGCCTTGACACGGGCAACGAATTTCGACAGGCAAAGAGAACTTGTCATGGACTAAAATGAAAAAAAAAATACAGCTAGTAGCTCGCAGCGTTTCGGTAGAAACTTTCGTTCCAATATCGATGGAGAGTCACGCTTCGTTCGATCTCGATATCTTCATAATCGTCGAATTCGGTTATCGACTGTTGACAGCTGCGCGTGATTCGGTAAATATAATATTTGCACGCGGCCGGCATCGCGACCATCGAAACGGAGACCTCGTTCCAGGTGCAGTCAGGAACAAAAATTCATTTTCACTGTTCGCCCGAGCCGAGAATTTGAGTCACTCATCTAGAATTCACGAAAAACGATTTTGTCGCTTTATCCGGCAATGCGCCGTAGTATGAGTGAGCATACGTGCGCGTCCGTTGACGCTTAAAATTCACCGAAATATCTGCTTGCAGAAGATTTTTAAGCGGATCGTTATTCGCACCGAATGTCTGAAAGCACCACCGACCGCCATGATTTCTCGTTTAGGGTTGCGCCTCGTCGACTTAATAGTTACCCCTTCCGCAGGGGTGTAACGTTGCATCCGTAGTTCGATAGGAGGGCCTTACGCGCTTACATTGATTTATTGCTATAGTTACGTAGGTACTATTGTCAGTGTGTTACTGAAAGTTATCCGGGAACTGTTAAGTACATGGTGGCGGCGTGGGTGGAAGCAGGAGTAAAAGCGATGGTGTGAGGCGGGCGCAGAGGAGGGTTGAAGGTGGGCGACGAATACGTATAGATAGAACAGAAGAGAGAAATGCCATTAGCGAGAACGGCAACTCGGCGAGTTAGTTAAGTTTCCGAAGTTCGTCCATGTAAGAGAAATCGGGGAACGTTTCTTGGTATCTGGCAACTTTTTAGGGAATTTTTCTGGGGCGCGATAAAACTTCTTGTCGCCCCGTTACCTGCCCCGTCGGTCCAATGAAATAGTAACGAGTGGAGTGTGGCCCGGCGGCAAGATACAGGAAGACAAATAAGAGCAGCGAGGGCGGTAAGCCCGCCGTAAATTCGCCGCTAAAAATGCAGGGCTCGCGCTTAAGTGGGATATTGACACGGCTGACAAGCCACAAATTCGCGAGCGGGCTGATAATTTTCATAAAATTATCGCAGCCCACCCCACCGAACTCGGCGAGTCGTTAATTTTAATGATCTTGACGTGACGTTCGAACCAATTACACGGCCCGATGAACCACTCAACGATCGTTAAAATTAACGATTTGTCGAAATTATCCTCCGATTTAGCCGGCTGCAATTTGTGTAGCCCTCGACTTGGCACGGCGAAAATCGGTGAGAACGCAAGTCAATTCACGTCCTTCTTGCTTCATTACTGACAGTACTGTGACGGCACGCTAATATCCCTGACAGATATAAGTTGCGCCAGATGATTTAATTGTTTGGCCGAAACACCGCGTGCCATGGGTCGCAAAGAATAAACGTCAATCTTCTCGTCGCTCTCTGCTTTTCCTTCTTCTCTACCGTACTTGCTCTCTGACGCCGGTGGCACGAGCTAAGGCGGTCGCTATCGGGCCAGGAATTCGTACGGGCCGAATCAATTTACGTTCCCTCGAGGGAGGACAGCGCGAGACGAAGTGACACGGACAAAGGGACATGCCGGACGAGGAGGCGAACGGGAAAGTGGACGGACATCGGCGAAAATCGCATTACGACCAACGCGAAATCTCGCGACAACGTGCAAGTTTTCCGAGAAACGATTTACGCCACGTCGCTCGTCGGCGTCGGCGTCGGCGTCGTGGACGGGGACGATGGCGAATGAGCGAGCGGCCACGATCGCGCAAAGTGTCCTGCTTGTCGGCGAGCGTGTGCGAGACACGAGGGAAAGTCGAGTTCGGTAAGGATCTTAAGAAAGTGTCGGAGTATAGGCAGCCGTGAACGGGCAAAAGTAGTTTGGAAGACTCTCGCGAGAGAACATGCCACGTTCTCCTTTAGTTCCATAGTTCCCTACCGCCGCCGCCGCCGCCGCGCGAAACTATGAGCATTATATATTCTTAGTCGGATCTGTGCAACCACCGTGGGTCTTCATATTTGTACGTCGTGGCTGCCAGTGTCTCAATGAATTCCGAGGCGGCGCCCCGGAAAAGTTTTCATCAATTTTCTACGAGCCTTTGCCAAGTAACGGCGCCCACTCTCCAAGGCCTTAGCGAGTCTTTAACGTGTTCCGGTGTTCGCTGATCGGCGAACCGGGCGTAAGAGATTTCGCCGGTTGCTTCGGTCGGAAAGCAGAGCGGTGAAAGAATGAAACGTGGGATAACTTCCACAAAGCAGCAGAGATTGTTTGCCGGCATCACCGGGACGGCGGAGTTTCGCGTAAGAGTCCGGGAAAGAAAAGTGGAAGGGTGAGAGACTAGAAAGAGATGACGAAGGGTGGGAGAGAGAGAGAGAGAGAGTGATAGAGCGGAGAGAGTGAACTTAAGGAAGATGGAAAGTTTGTCCAGGAGGTAGGTGGGTATACGTCTCGAGCACTCTGAGAGATCCAGCTGCTGATTCGTTCCCGATGAAATTTCAGAGTCGAGTTGGCAGGTAATTTCAAAGCCGTGCGGTTTCCCAAGCCCCTCTTCGTCCCTATTTCATCTCGACCGATGTCGCCTTTTTATTCCGCGTCGCTGACTGTCTTCTCGGACATTCGTTTTAAGCGAATTAACGGCCACTCTACGTATCCACCTGTTAGACTCGCTCCGTCGGACTAAGGGCAAATTGAACTCGTTGTCAGGTACTTACCCGACGCACTTGCGCCCGCGATAAACGTGAAATCACTGACAAATCTCTAACGTTCGTGCGTGAGAAATGCAGCCCACTCGCCCGGATCGACTCTGTTTGCCGACATTCCCTTCTGCAATTTTCAATTTGTCGCGGTTATGCGTTCTTTACCGATATTTATTGCATGTATCCTAGTCCACCGATAAGCCGCACTAGAAATGAACCCCGCAAATATCGACTCGAGCGGGTATCGAAGGAATGGCATACGGAAGCAAAGAGAACACGCCGAAGCTCCCAGATATCAGTCGTAAACCGCGAACATCTGTGTGAGCAATAGACGTGTGCCGATAAAAGGTGATCGAAATACGGGCGGTGTCGTGCGCGACATGCAGCGAGACAAATAATAATAGCGCCAGTTTATTACCTGTACCCCATTACTTTGGCTGCCATGGATGTTATACGTTATACCTTTCGTTTCGCGTATCACGTCGATTCTAGATCGCAGTAGTACCGTTCGCAGGAGCATGGACCAATACGTGCGCAACGGACTTGCACGGTACGATTGGAACGAGTGTCGCTGTCAAATTTCGAAATGTATCCGTAACGATTCGAGACTTGGCGACGTTAACACCTGCGCTTCCCTGACCATGGAGCATCGAAAATGCTGGCGGGGCTGGGAGAGTGCAATTTCGTTTCTTTATTTTTCCTTTTTTTTCCCCCCCCCTTTTTTTTCAACGCCCCTCCCACGCTGCTAACGACGGTATATCGGATCCGCTTAATTCCGGGCGTTTCCAATAAGTGTCAGCGGAGAGAGCGAAAGAGACGGAGAAGGGGGAGTGGGCGAACGAAACAACGCGATCGCTTTTGTCCACGGAGAAATTTCTTTGTCGATATCAGAGGTCCGTTGGACCGAGGCGGATTAATAGCTTCTCCTTCTCTCTCGCTCTCTGTCCCGCTGTCTGCGTTATCCCAATGGCAGAGGGATGAGTCGATTCTCCTCACGTAATGCTCGTTACACGTCAGCCGATATTAACGAGCGGCAAAGAAAGCGGAACTTTCGAGCCTTCGAAAACGTGAATCGGAAGCGGACGTACCGTATCGAGAATAGAGAAAGGCCATGGCGCGTTCTTAAGACACTACAGGACGACGAAAGGCAGGGGTTAAGACGGCGAATAAGAGAGATAGTGCGGAGATAGAGAAAGGACCGGAGGTATACGGAGGATTTCGAAATTTCGCCGATACGTCCGCGGGCGGAGACGCGAGAGGAAGGATAAGAGATGCGAAAGCACGACCGACGTTCCGACGAAAATTGTATCTCGATGCTTCAAGCGGCATAATAAACGTGGCCTGACTCCTACGGCGCTGAATATAGAGCGGATGACCGCCATTGGATGGGAGTGCATACATCGCGCATTTTATGCGTAGCCATCTGCTCCTCAGCGTATTTGTTCGACGGGAATTCTTTTATAGGACGCGCCGCGTAAAATTTCGACAGAAATTGGAAAGGCTGAATGAGCGGCGGACATTTGAATTTCCTCATTCCCGTTCGCCCATTCGTCTTCCCTGACCGGCCCGGACCAAACCGTAAAAAGTCATTGAAACGGCATCGAATAACTGGACCGCCATAAAGGACGACAACGACTTCCTCGCGCGTTCGCAGCCGCGACTCTGAGCTGGCCGGTCATTTTTCAGGAACGGCTCTCTTCAATCTCGCACGACGCTAATTAAAGTTTAAAAAGTTAGCACACAATCTCATATATCGCCAGGCAGATTGCGCGTCCCGCCCGCTTGTTTTCCTTCGGTCGCATCGGACTTTGCATTTCCATCTCACCGTTCGCCGCGCGCACCTACATATTCGCGGGCACATACTCGCGTAATATGCACCTGCATAAATGCATCTAAGTAAGTCCCGTGGCTTCGAAGCTTTATTTTTATGACCGCTTTGAATATGTGCCTTTACTATTTATCCAACTTCAGTCACACGCGCGCGTGTATGCGCGCCAGATACAGATACGCGTACATTATATCCGAGCGTCTCGGGCAGCGAATAAATTGAAATATTTTATGCAGCCGTGCGGCGGCAACTCCATAAGTCTCATTGCAGCTGCCGGCAGATACGAACGAGCAAGATCCACGGGACCGCTCTCTTTCTCTTTCTCTTCCCTTTCCCTTCGTGACGTCTGCAGTTCCGCACCTTCGCAACTTCTTCGCAGTTCGTCGTTGGAGGGTAAAGAAGGAAAGGTGTTGGAGAGAGATAACGAGAGAGAGAGAGAGAGTTAGAGACGCGAGAAGCGGTGGGCTCGAGGCACGGAACGAACGGCTCCTTTACGATCGAACGACCAATTTCACGCAAACTCGTTTACTCGAGCAATTCGATACGGCGGTATACGGTGGACTCTTTTACCCGTGTAAACGGCGGTAACGATTTTTCAGTTAGCGAGTCCGGTACTTCCTTCGCGATACTCTATCGGGATTTTCCGTTCCTCGTACGATGTCGCCATGGCGCTGCGTAAGAGAGGGTGTGGAAGAACATAGAGCAGAATGAGGAGGGCTAACGGCAACGAGGAAACCGGGATAGATCGGAAAGCGCCTCGCGTTTAGCTATGACGAAGGGACGCCTCGTTGGCTGGCCGTATAGTATGCATCAAAGGGTGCCGATGTGCGCAAAGGTAATTGCAGTTTGCCACGCTTCGGGTAATACGCAAAAGAGGACGTGTATGCATTATGCGCCGAAAGAGAACGTGAACGAAGTCGCCAATATCGGCGATATCAAGTGTGTCGGATTAATGCCGCCGCGTACAAGTGTGTCAGTGACGTTCATCGATTGAAATCCACAAAGACCCATCGATGCGTCATCCGCGGTACACAGCTTGCAGAGGGACCCCTCGGCGCGTCGCGTCGTGTCGATTAGAACGATCGATGGTGATTTGCTGATACGCGCTAACGCATTGCCGCTGTAGTTTACAGCGCGGTCGCCCGTTTTGCCCAACGCTGCGTATTAAGATATCATGCATACGTGTCGCTGGACAGGTTACGCGGGGACACGGGCCGTGGATGAAAACGACGACGGACGTGGCCGAAACGATCGGTGAAAACGCTCGGGCGAACGTGCTTTATGGCGAGTCCTGTTATTCGCCACGATTCTCGCAGCCGTATCGACCCAATTACGTATCAGCAGGCTAATTATATTGCGGCAGTCGGGATACGGATTCATGAGCGCCGTCGGAGGAGTAGATGTGACGGTTCGAAATTACGCGCAGCTATCAGGTCTGTTATGCCGTTTCGTTTCGTGTTTTTCGATCTTCCATGAGTATCGAATTAAATCTAATTGTCAATCGATATTAAGGACGGCCCTGTAATGACAGCGAAATCGCGCTTGAATTTACTGCTCATTCGGTTATGCGAGTACGTTACGTGAACACCGCCAGCTATCGGGTGTCCATTAAAGAAGGTAGTCGTGCTATATCGCTAACGAACTTGATCTCGGCCGTTGTTCGGAGCAGAAGCTTATGCTCGCGCAAATCGTCTTCTTTCGCGGGGAGATAACTACAGAGAGAGAGAGAGAGAGAGAGGGCAAGACCCCGCTCATCTAGCCCATAATCTAAAGAGTAAATTGGCTCTGCTAAATCTTTGCCGAAAGTCGTAAAACTCCAACGGTCTCCTCTCTGTAGCGGGGAACAATGGAAGAGGGGAGGGCCATGAGATATTGAGTGTATGCGGAGCCATGCCTGCGTCGCCGTAAAAGCAGGCTCACTTCCTGTTCCTTTAATTAAAGATCGAATGAAAAATGCGGCCGCAAAATGGCGCCTCGGCATAATCCAACGAGCGGACGATTGGCGGGAACTTTTTGGGCCGCCGCGCCGCCGCTGAATTATCGAGGCCGACAGAATGAATTAATTTGCATATACACTGAAATCCTTAATCAGGTCACCGGAGAAGGTGCGCGGCTGAGGAGAGATTGATAAAGAGCCGCGCTCTCCTTATTAAGCGCCGATGATAAATCGACTGGCCGCCGATCTAATTATCACCCCCGCTCGACGCTCGACCGTCGTGCCCAGCCTTTATTTCACGCCACTCGCTCGTTCGACTTGGACGCGGGACACGCGGCGTACACTCGTTGCGATTTAATTAAAAATCGGCAGCTTGTCGGACATCGTCGGCCGTTTAATTCGCACTCGTCGCTTTGTGGAGAGTCGGGCGGGTGGGGGGTGAAACAGCATGTTTCGAGTCCATTTCCCATTGACACGCGGCGGACGAAATGCGCTTCGCCTCCGATTGCCCCGACGCAACCGATGTCGGGCTACGGAATTTCGGCCGGGAGATTTTTCTACAAAATAGCTATCGTAGATCAGACGGAGAGCGCCACAACTCGCGCGACGCCACGGGCATCGACGTTCCCGCTGCTCCCGCAGGAGATTTCGCTCGGAAATCGAACGACTTTCCACGGTAAGCTGCGAGATTTGTCTTGAAAAACGGGAATCGTCGCGGTTAATGCTGTACCGGCATCTCGTTCCCTTTAGAAAAGCTTTGCCGGACGGAAGAACGGTCGGCTATTTTTAAGACCGCGTCCCGGTTTCTACAACTGCGCTTTATTTGCCGTTTCTCGCTCTCTCTTTTTCTCAAGGAAGAAGAAGAAGAAGAAGAAGAAAAATAATTCGCCTGGGTTGTTGGGAGAGTGCGCATTAGAATTTAACGCCGTTTGCTCTCGACGAGGGTGCCGAACGAGGCGGGCTCTGTTTAGAAAATGCATGCTCGAGTCAAGTGATCGACCGGACGTTTAATACTGAAAGCATGGGAGCGTCTGGAAAACACAGTAGGTCACACAGGGCTTTCAACTCACGTCAACTTTAACGCCCTCGACGCGATAGCTGTGCTTCGTTGAATCCCCTCTAGGCACGTATCTGTAGAATTCCTCGTGATCCTTGTACCACGAGATGGAATAGAGCTTGTCCGTCTCCATATCGTAGCTAGAACAAGAGACACAACGACGCATACGTTATTACATACCCCACGTTCCACTTTCTCTTTCTACTTCCTTCGAAATAAGCCTTACCGAAAGGCAGTACATACCGACGCGTCGGGTACAACCTATGCAGGCTACGCAATTCATGCTCATTGCGAATTAAGGAAGGTGTTTGAAACGAAGATGAACATCGTACGATGTATTGCGCCCGAATCGAGTCGAGATTCGCCTTTCCCTGACAATGAGTACATTTCATCCAGTCCTCCTGCCCTGCTTCTCGACTGACGTCGATCGGACTACGTCTATTCTTGTACGATTATTATATCGACAGATAATACGGCCGATCATGGCTGCCTTCTCTACTGAAAAGTCACCCAAGTCCGCTTCATTCATCGGGCGCTTTCGCTGCGTCCTAGCTTCTCCCACTCGCACGACTGGGTACAAACGAGAAGTGAGCGAAAAAGCTGAGGGGAAAAAAGGAGAATGATCAGCGGGAGCCGGACAGTTTTCCTTAATTGACCGGGAGTCTATTATATCGGCGGACAAAGCCAAGTGAAATTGGTACTCGACGGCACAACGTCTTTCGTCGATTCGATCTTCTCGCGCGTATCGTGCCACGAGATCACTAAACTGCCACTATTTGCCGATTTTTCACGTTTCAGCTATTTCAGTGGTATTTCCGTACGGGAGAGAGTAACAGATCGCTCGATAATTCATGCAGTCTTACGGGAACAGAATTTTGATTAGATCATGTGCCAGTGAAACACCGCTATTGTCATTCATTGTCAGATGGTTTTGCCGGAGATCGATGGAGCCAGATGAGCTCACACGCAATCCCGCGTGTAAATACTAGGATAATGGCCTCGCTTGCCAGCTTTTTGGGCAGAATGATATATGCGCACAGTCGGATGCGTACTTTGACGTAATTGCCATTAACATATTAACGGAAAGATCATTATCATAACGTGCATTAAGTGTCGACCGAACGAATTTGCGATGCGACTAGGCAGATCTCTGGGAGATTCTGCCAACCAGCCTGACGAGCTGGATCTTTTGAAAATGGGATCAATTTTTTCGTTGCATCAATACATAATTACTATTTATACGTCGACGTGATCAGTATAACGGACTGTACGGAAACCTCTACGCTTACGACAGACCAAGTTTTCCATGTTAATGGGATTCATACGATCGGTATGAGTTTGTTCATTCCGCGAAAAACTGGAAGCTTTCGAAATTTGGCACAGCCGGCGCGTGCGCGATCGTACGTGTACGTTTTAACATGATTACTATGATGTCGGGCACGAAGGAACGGACGAACGGCTCGCGTGACGAGACCTGAATGGAGGGGAACTACAATTACAGTAATTGATCAACATCCGTGATCGAAGCGCAGTCCCGGTCCGTCAATTTGCTAATCGAGTCGTTCGTCTATCGGTCCCACGACAGAGGACAGAGGGCCCGTGAGATTCCTCATTCGTGACTCGCGCCAGCCTACTCCCCTAATAATCCGTTCGTAATGTATTGCTCGTAAAATCATAAAACGCACCGGCACCGTCGCCGGGACCAGCCGATTTCGTTATTGCCACGGCAAGTGTAATTGTTGCCCGTCGAAGTAGCCATCGCTGTCTCGCTCCGTCTTTGCGAGTGAACTTCGCAACTGGCGCAGATTGACAAGTTTCACGCCGACGACCTACAGACGAGCATTCGAAAGGTAAAGAAACTCCGACAATGCCGCTTCGCCCAAGAAGCCTCGCGCTCGACGAGCGTCGGATTAGGTGAAAATTAAATAACCACCCGACAACATTGTCCCTCAAGCTGCCTCTCCACTTCAGCCATTGTGGCACGCAAGAGACTCGACAGACTGTCGGCTTTGGGCGGTGTCCAATTTGACGACCGTACACACCCACCCCTCGCGCAAATACGACTTATGTATGCTGTCAGATTAGATACGAGTACGTCTATACGTCACGGACACGTATATACGTATGAAGCGTGAAGCGTCACTCGTAGCGGGATGAGGGGGGGCTCTAAACGCAAGTTTATGCGGTGAATCGCGAACAACGAGGGCTCCCTTGACGTACGACCTCCTCTAAACAGCGCAGAAAGGGTTAATTGGGGTAACCGACGATCGGTATCGCGACCCTTCGAGCGGTTCACCGTAGCGATCGCGCAACAGGCTGCGGCAATGCCGACGGGGCCGTGACTCGGCCGCGACCCGGCCGCGACCCGGCCGCTGCTGATTAATTAACGAAACAAATTAATTAATGCTCGGGACGAATAAAGCGGCCGCGAGCCGCGAGTCTAGTTCGCGGTTAAGGATGGCTCGGCAAGCAAGCCGTTGCTGGCAATGCCGGCTCACGTTACAGGATTTCGAGAGTTTGACGGAAACTCTGCTCTGAGGGGGTGGGCCTCTCCATGCCGTGCCACGCGCCCCTTTCCACTCACGGCTATATACACGTACAAGTGCTTTCGTACGGCTCTAATTCGGCCGTTCGAACATTACGGAATCGGCGGTCAGGAATTCCGTCGAGCCGGAGGCCGTTGGAAGGCTGAGGCAGACGATCAGGTTAACACGGCGCTGGATGAGTACGCTCCAAGTTCAAAGCGTTTCTGTATCAGCCTGTAACGAAGCTCGCGAACAAGAAGCCCGCGCGGGAAGCCGTTCCGTCGAACGGCAGGCAGCCGTGTTAGTACGAGGGAACGCGAGGGCTTGGCCGAAATTCGCGAGCTCTTCGAACGAGTCTAAACGCCCATTCGACGAACGCGTTGTTGAGAATTCGCATTTTTGTAAGGCGCGCGCCGGTCAAGCAGGCGACGCGTGGCATTTGTGGCGCCCACTGTGGACGCACCTTTGATACAGGGCACGCGGCGTGCGTAGCCATTCCTTCTTCTCTCGTCAGTCGTGGTCTTATGTACGCCACGCGACCAGTGATGCCAGAAAGCGAAATCGTAACAGTAACACGCCGAGTGGTGGGGGCTATGCATGTGATATGTGACAGTTGTCACAGTTGAACGTCGCGAAAGACGCTCGCAGACACGGCACGCACACACCTACCGCATGCCCCCACCACTCGGCGTGTTACTGTTACGATTTCGCTTTCTGGTATCACTGCACGCGACATCCACAATAAAAGAGTTCATCCCGAGAGACTAGTGCTACACCTTTTAATAATTACCAATCCCGACCATACGTAACACGCGTCTTCCGGCCGACTGAATTTCGTCGTCTTCTCGCGCAATACCCCAGCGCCTAGCCGATCGAGGCACACTAGTCGCGTCGAAGCATCACTTCGCTTCTGCTCGTTAAATCGTATTCGTCGGAGTTTCTCATTGTCAGTCACGCTTCGACGAGCCTTTTGCGCGTCGAGTGTTCCTGCCAAGACGGAGGCCCTCGCCGCTTCCTTGGAAACGCATCTTTGTCCCCGATATTACTTTCCCGAGATCCCGTCGACATTGCCGGGCGAGCGAAGTGAACGAGATTATTCGTTCGAAGTTGGTGCCGTAATGACGGCAAGACGGAGCGGGCATGTGCCGCTAATCGTGCGTGGAACTTTATAAATTACGCGAAAATCTTCATTTCCGTCTTCAAAGCGAACGCTCGACTCGACGTCATTGTGCGCTCGCTGCGAACGACTCGCCCTCTTTACGCACCGTCGCGTTACGAGTTACGACTCGGCTGAAAATTACAGAGGCAAGCGGATCGACGATTGCATTTACGGAAACGTAATTTGCCCCGCGCCAACTCGCGCTCGCGCTTCCACTGTTCGTCGCGAGGGCGTCGATGGGCAGTGGAATAAAGCGGCGCGTGCCGAAATCTGGTCGGGAATAATTTCGGACTGCCAATAAATTCGACGTTGTTTAATAATGCACTTGTTCCGGCCGTACCTGGCGTTGTATCGTTATCTGTAATGGATGCGCATAATTGACAGAATGCGGTACGATCACTCGTATTTCTCACGCGCACCTTTCTTCTCCAGAGCTATGCCTTCGTGTATATATTCCTCTCTTGTGCCTCGATCTCTCCATCGGCCATATTTCGTCGACATTTATAGTCGATGCTCTCAAGTGCATTACGCAACGATACAAGGCGGAGGGCACAAGGAAATAAGAATAAAGAATCGAATGGAATATGTAATATCACTCACTATCGGCAACGGTACTAAGGTACCACGAAAACACAACTCGCGATTCCCGCAATTCTCCTCTCAGACGAACAATTCTTCCGACGTCGCGCTCCCACACATCCGCAACTGAAACTCGTCGCCAGCATGTACTTTCCGAGCGTGCACAACTAGCGCATACTCCGTCTGCTGCGGAAAAATTCACCGTTTCAGAATACTTGAATCCGACGATCGTTGCGCGCTCCCTAGAACAACGCCGGCCGGAGGAATAGAAAATTGTCGGTGGCCGATGCTGGAAGAGGCAGGCAGATGGTACGGCGCCACAGCGGATCGGTCTAGGCAGGTACGTTATTCCCTAAAGAGGATCGCGAAGAGGCTCTCTCTCTCTCTCTCTCTCTCTCTCTCTCTCGGTCGAGTGGCCGCGCGTCGCCTCGGACACGTCGGATGCGATAATGCACGCTCGGCTGCAGTGCCCGGTCCGCGCGCACCGTTCCAGTGACGTACCCAGGGGTGGTATTGAGGGGGGGCACATTCAGGATCGTGTGTGCTCCGTGTATGCCGGCGCTGCTAACACCATTGCCACCGCCGCCGTTCGAGGGCCCGGAGGGCCTGGAGAGCCTGGAGGACCTGGAAAAGGGATTGCCGCATTCAAGCGTAGGTGCACAATTTGGAGCGCTGCGTCGTGGGATTGATTTGCATCCTCCGGCTCATTTGCTGGGTCGTGTCCTGCGGGACCCCGCGGCTGCTCTGCCACCCCCTGCTCCTCTCAACCGCCTTTTTCTACTCTTTGCCGCTACGATGCACTCTCCGCCTACCGAGTTCCTCTCACTGCTCCATTCTGTCTTTCGCTCGAGGCTTAAATTTCCCTCTCACTTTCCGTAGCGTCGCGTTGCGTCGCTTGGTCTCTCCTCAACCCCGTTAGCTTTTCCCCGGAATCCGGACTCTTCCCGTTACCTCGCGTCTGGGAGCTGGGGCACTCTTTCGCATTTCCATGTTTAAAAATTGCCGCGCTCGCAATCCTCTCCCGTCGTTCACCGGTTGCCAAGTAATCGAGACCATTTACAGAGCGTGCATTTATCTGCGAGTCTGTTCTTTTGGAAAGTTCCCGATGCACTCCACAATGATTCCTCCGCAGGTTGACTGTCAGGTGTTTGGTAATGGTTTTCATGTGCTTTACAGAGTTTACTGTAATTTGAATTAACGTGTGACGGAGCTAATTTAGGCTGGGAATTTTTGTTGCTTCAAACGTCTGAGATTGATCATCGATGCAAGTGGTAATGAGGAAGGTCGCTCAATGTATTAACTCTATTATCGTCTGTCACCGGATTATGCGGGTGGAATGGCTAGCTCAATTCGCCCTGTTCTTTCTTCGTTGATAATAGAAATTCAGGAAGAGGTGTCTGATTTCCTCAGTGAACCCCTTCTACGCACGCACGCACACACGCGATCCTTCGAAATACTAGAGAAACGCCTGAATTGTGATACTCGCGACACTCGCCTCAGTTTCGTTGTGTGTTGCTTCGAATACCGGGTGTCTGCCTTTTATATAAGTATTTCGCGAACATTTACTCATTCTTATTTACTTAATTACATATCTAGATAATTATTGAGTGCTTCTAACAAGAAAATGAACTGAGAATGAAACGATTAAGCTCAATCGACAGAATATGTGAAATCCACAGGGTCAGTAAACATCTAGAAGGTACAGGGCGTTGTTTATAAATAAAAACCGAGCGTAGCCATTTGGAGCACTTTCTGCGAAGGTAAGCTGTTGTAGATTGTTGAAACACAAAAAATGGCTATTACTCTGAAACAAGGTCAAAGTGAACACATGTTCATACAAATTTTTTCCATTG
Organism: Priocnemis perturbator; assembly: GCA_963942575.1. Classification (NCBI taxonomy): domain Eukaryota; kingdom Metazoa; phylum Arthropoda; class Insecta; order Hymenoptera; family Pompilidae; genus Priocnemis; species Priocnemis perturbator. The sequence goes on from OZ012652.1 coordinate 9,018,583, forward strand.
TTTTTCTGCCTCCTGTCCACTCCTGATGTGGCACCCACGTGTTGCGATAAACCGTGTACATAGAAACGGGAACGTACAAGAAAGCACGTATCGCTCACGTGATATGGCGTAAATACTGAAAAGCATATTTGAAGGACATAGAAATCGCTTCCGAACACTTGCCTTACGTCGCTTGTAAGTAATACCGTCGGAAAGTAGAATTTGGCGGAGTTACAATGGATTCGCTTAATCGAGGCGAAGCCCGGGCGTACGGAAACAATTTGCTGGATTAAAATTACAGACGTCTGCCGGCGAATCTCGGCGCGGCGCCCGGGTCGGGAATTTGTATGGCGAAATTAAGGGTGGACGAGAAGAGAAAGAGGAAGAGAAAGGGAGAGAGGGAAGCTTCCTCGCGATTTGGCTGCATCAGGAACAAATTTCGCTTCCGACAATTTTCACAAGCGACACGACGAGTTACATCGTCACTTATTACCGGCCCGGTATTAATGAGAATTCTCCCCGTCGCGCGTCGGGTTTCAGCAGACACTGCTTGCAACCATTTCGGATGCTGGCTCGCAGCGTTTGCTCTCATTGCCGGCGTTTCATTGTTAATCGGCAGCCTCGTCGCTTTGTTCTTACTCCCAGACCACTTGCGGCCAATCGGCTGATTATGGCATTTGACAACGTTGTAATCACTATGCTCACAGCGGTTTCAGGCCGGCTGTCGGGCCCGATTCAATTGACATTGGCTTCCTGTTAAAACAACATCGCCGATATTGATTGAGCAAACCCGAAGTAAGAGCAGCAATGTTCCAGTCGCAATGATTTTATTAGTACTCCGTTATTGCATCGTCGCCAACCCCTGTATCGCATTACATTATTGCGTTAATGAAGGAATATTATCACAAATTCCGAGTGCCCGGCCGAGTATCGACCCAAGGACTACTATTCGTGTGTCGAACTACGACTAACGCTGCGGGCAACCGCCAGCGTTAGATATTCCACGCCGCAATATGTATTCGTACACTAAGACGCGGCAAGCATCACATGCCTTTGTTTCCCTTAAATTGCGTAAACAATAGGACCCGGGACGTTGACGAGCGCTCGCGGAAAATAGTGATCGTTGCGAATTGAGGCGCAAAACGTTCGCCCAACCGGAAATTGAGGTTACTCTAAAGATTTCATGCCTCCCAATCTCTGTACGATGCAAACTCACGATGGGGCTCGGAACAATGCAGTTAACTCGAGAGAACGTGGAGCGTTGGAAAACAATTAGGAGTTAGGTCAGAGCCATACGGAAGATCTCGGGAGTCGTAACATCTGCACGAATTTCCATGCCGCGATCATAATGACGAGGAGTTCGTGATCCAGCTGCGTACTCGCATTGGACACAACGAGCGTTCTCAGCCGCGGCTAGCTGCTGCACGGCAAGATTCTCTCGGTAAGACGTTTATTGCTGCCGAACTACGTACATAGTTGGATAACGCTCGACGCGACTCTAATCCGCAGCGGCGCACGACAAACGCGCAACTCTCGTCGAACTCGACGACACTCGATAAACGCCCGCATTTTGCGTAGGCGTTTCATCGAGACGGACGAGTGAGATCACGTGAGTTCGAAGTAGCATCTGGAGGAATTTCCATGGCATTCGAAATTACGCTGGCGAGAGAGAGCGAGAGAGAGAGAGAGAGAGAGAGAGAGTAGCAAGAGCAGCCCGCATCCGGAGCGAGAACTTCGTTCCCGGTTCCCGGTAAGCTGCGTGCTGTAGCGAGAAGTGAAGAGCGCGAGGGGTGGTTTGAAGGGGAAGCGATACGGCGAATGAACCAACGGGCGAGAGCCGCGCCAGGACGGTAAACTAATTTGCAATTTATACCTACGTCGAGGGACCACCCCGCCTCCAACCACCGTCATCACCCCCCCTAGCCCCCGTCAGTCCCTTTCCGACGGGAATCCGGTGTCTAATATTAGAAAACGAGGCGTAAAGTCGTAATCCTGCCCTTCTCGCATCCGGGTCGCGCAGGGCGGCACGGCTTGGAAAACCGTGTCTGCCATTTAATTATTGACTCGATGGACCGTGCTTTTTCCGCCCTATCTCATGCTCGCTCTTCCTCCGGTTGCTCGTCTTTCACTGACTCGTCACAGTTGTCACCTCCTGACAAGCGTCGTCGCATCTGTCTGTGCGCAGAAAGTCAAAATCGAGAATATCAACTTAAGAAATTCCCCACTTTTTAACGGGCCTCTCCTCCTCTAAACCTTTTTTCGCCATTGAAAAATCGTCATATCTATGGAAATATTAAGAGGAATGTGGCTTGCTCGCTGGAAGCATCATTAAAAAAACGTATCTGCAATTGGATTATCCAGTCGATGAACCGGGACACTGTTTCTTCTCGTCTCTTTGCCGCCGTTTGGCCCTCCATAACAGCTGGTTCTTCTAATTAACGGCGTAACGATACGCACCGTCACATTCATTGATGTAATTCTGCTGCCCGTTTTTCCACAGTCTGTTTAGTTTTGTTTCCGAATAAGATTGAGTGTTCGTTAACCGTTCGTTAATCTATCCGTTTCATTTTTCGCAAGTCAATGTGGCTGTCATTTTGATGCGTTATCGGCGTCGCCAATTGGCAGAAGTATCATATCCGGATCAGTGGATTTGAAGCGGTGGCGGCTTTACCCGCGGTATACCCACTCATCCGGGAGAAACTGCGTTCGATGGGAAAGCGCTGACGAAAGTGCCGATCTCGTATAAATAGGCGCGCCTGTATACACGTACACGCGTGCACGCTCATGTGTGCGCGGGCAAGATTTGGCTCGAGGAGAATCGTACGTGCCGCCGCCTCAGGCACCGCTGACGTTACACCATACGTCATGCCGACGATCTGCAGTCGGGTGTCGGATTAAGACAGCGCGGAAAGTGTGGAAAGAGGGTGGGTCGGACGGAAGTGTGAAGGAAGAAGGATCGTCTCTTTCGACCCTTTCACATCACGTCCTGCATTGCCTCCTTTCGGATACGCAAAACGTATACATTATGAAGCTTGATTTCTATACGTCCAAGTGTCTGATGTTTACGGCTGAATATCCGAGCGGGTGGCTACATGCACGAGAGGTTCGAAGTGGGGTAAGATGACGAATAGGGTGAGACGGAGAAGTGTTTCATTTACGCACACATGAGATGGCCTCTGTCGAGCACATACGCGGGGAGATGAGTAGGGGAGGAAGAAAGAGGGGCTCGAAGGAGGTGAAGGAGGTGAAAGTGCCTTGCGAAAGGGGGATGAGGGTGGCCCCGATTGAAGGGCGCAAAAGACGGCGTTGCTCCACTTTCCGAGCGATTTCTCGAGCGAGTGTGGAAAAAGCGGGAGTTCCAATTTGCGAGTTTCGCTCTTTTCAGCATCTCCGTTACGACGTTACGTTGTCGGAGATGATGATGCCTTCTCTCGTTGCAACGGAACTAGCTCTCACTCTTTCTCTCTCTTTCACTCTTCGTCTCTCTCGTATCCCTTCGGCGTTCGCGCTAACAAGAGACTCGGCTGGCGTACATGAATTTTTCGAAAGTAACTCGATAGCTCAATTTGTTAAAAGCATTGTGCGTCGCTCGACGCGCTCCACACTCACACACACACACACCCGCTCGCCTGAAAGTGATTTCTTTCCAACTCTCGGCAAGGGAAATTGGATATGTCGTCGGGAGAAGACGAAACGTTTGACGCAAGGTCCCTACTTCCGCTCCTTCAATGACGTCATTTTTTTTTAGCCCTTTTCGACAAAAATCCTACCTTCAGTAGGTATTTATCGTGGCAGTCATATGCGATGCGACTGATGCGAGAGACGTCTCGCTCTCAGAGAGTGCCACGACGAGTGGATAATCTGACAGAGAGTCGTGTCTATAAATTCAATAGCGGGAGAAGTTAAGCGCGCGGTCGATGGACTCTCCAGAGGGGGTACGTCGCGCAGTAGTCGAAAACGGCGGAGACGAGGGAAGTAGAGCTTATAAATCGAGTCCGCGACGCTTTCTCGGGCGTGGCCGAAAGTTCGATCTATCAAGGAGATAATATTCTCCGCACCGAATTCGTCGTGGGAGGGCTGGCCTGGGCAAAGGGGTCCGTCGAGCTGTCGGGCTAAAGAAATGCCGTACACGCGGAAGCGGTAACGGAAAAGTTGGCGCGTCCAATGGCGGGGCAGCACGATGATGCCCGATCGTGAGTTATTGAGTTCGAAAGTGCGATCGACGATTCGAGCGTACGTGCGCGGGCGTGCCGGCGAGTCGGCGAGTCGGCGAGGCGAGCGACGAATTTCACTTCGAAACTTCTCGAGTCAATAATTCATCGGCGCGAGTCATCGCGAGCCCTTGCCTCTTTGCCGACGATAGTCGTAGGGCGTCGGCGATAAAGTTTTCCAACGTAAACTCAGCCTCCGTTCGGCCACCGGTTTTAGGTCTCGTGGAAGGACTCGGTGAGCGGTGGGAAGCATCCCGCGTTTTTCATACGGACGATCAGTCATGCGAGGGGAATAAAAGGTTCGAATAATCGTGCACGTGGGAGAGTGCAGCGATTGCGCGGCCATCGCTAATATACTCCACTTTACCAACGGCATCCGTCCGCGCCTCTCTGTATCAACGATCCCGTTAATTGAATCGCGACGCGCTGGGCATCAATTTTTAATCGAGATTAATTTAACTAGCTGTCTCGCGCGCTCGCGCTCGCGATACATTGTTCGGGCGCGGGCGTTGCAATGGAATCGTTATCGGCCGGGGAGCTGTTCGGCGGAAATCGATATTAATCTGGCAATGGTTCCGTTCGGCGATTCGGGTCACGCGGAAGGATAAGAATTCTGCGTGTTCGCCGCTAATTAATGCAAACTGCCCGAACACGCCCGTCGTTTTAAACGTCGTTTGCGATCATCATTAACGACAACCTCGTCGTCGGTCGCTGGTCGGGGAGTTGCAGGTTGTAGCACGAAACAAGTGCGCGTAGATTTTGTATAGTGCCGAACTTAACAGAGATCAGAATGCTGGCGAGTGTCAGGGACGTCGGAAAAGCAGCCCCAAACGCCCCCCGTCCTTCACTCCGCCACCCTCTAACCTCTCGAATTAACTCCAGATTGTTCACCTGCCAGGCGGATTAACGTGTCGCCGACCTAATTATGATCAGCGACTGCTTGTTAGCATCGTCCAATTAGCGTAAGCTTGGCCGCTCGATACCGAAGCCTTTGCATCTGAAAGATATATTAATCATCTATTTCAGCCGGGGACGCTGTCCTGCCTCTTGCATTACGTTTGCATGCATCATTAACTTTGGATTACGCTGAGTGGAGAGAAAGCGCTCGGATACAATCGACAATACGTAATTCGACGAGCATGAATGGTCGTGTCATCGGTGCTTCTCAGGAATATAAACGCCTGGCTGCTGTTCATATTGGAAAGAATGACTTTTTCACGAACAATCATAATGACATATTTCTGTTAAACTGTGTTTCGACGAATAAAGAGAATTTCAGGTATGTTGTCTCGTTCATGAAAGAACTTGTTCAGTAGCGTCTACTTAGGCGCGCACATTTTTGTATGTAGTCTCGCCGTCTAGCCATCGGCCGGCAATACAATGTGTGATAATCCGACCGTGCGCCGAAACGCTCGCCGCTACCTCCTTCAGAGAAAATTCCATATATGGGCATTGGACTTCGCCAATGCGATTTTCCCTTTCTCCGCTGCCACTGTTGTTCCTATGTTTTTGGGTTCGCTCGGCAAGACGACCGAGCTCTCATGTCAGTCATAAAAGAAACCTTGCACCGCAACCATAGCAAACTTCCAAACACATTCTGTTCTCATCAGCTTCATGTACATATTTTTGATCAATAAATATTGTTTGTGTATATACTGAAGTCTCACATTGTGAATTAATCGTGAAGCGAACATTCAGGATACAGAGCGGAGTCGATCAAATTTCTAGTTCGACCGTTCAGAACTGGTTGCAACATGTTCTACGAATGTTGGATATCGTGAATTAGTAAGTCGACACATTTAACGTCTCTTCTCTCACTTTCACCGCGTCCTCTTAGCACCCGTTTACCCCTGTAGGCTCGTCCTTCGTAGACGACGAAGACCCGAATTAGTGGGCGCTTATCCGGGATTTCTCCAGTGGCGTGCTTGCCGGCAACATAACTGCCCGAATCTTCCCTCCGCCGACGTTTCCTCGACCACTCACCTTCTCCTCGCGCGTCCACTCTCTCCGGCTCGAACCCCCGAGGTGGATTTCGGCCGTGACCCTTCGTCCACCCTCGCCAGGGGCCGGACTTTCTGGTTCCACCTGCTAGTTGGCCTGCTAATTATACCGGAGCCATCTCTTGAAATGGAAGTTTCTTCCGGGAGGAAGTGAGGGGGCTTCATGGAATCTGTATTAATGAAGCTTGATCGAAGAGCCGTAACGTCCGCGAATTCGTCTTCGCCCTCTTCCGCCGTCCGCTTACGTGTCCCTTTCGATGCTCGTTCCACGAACTTCCATAACGACCTCTTCGGAAAGTTAATTAATAACGCTGCTAGTTCGGCGAATTCGGCGGGAGTTCCGTTATACCCGGCCGTACGTATTACGTATGTTCTATTCATAATGTTTGTACGGGTAGAGAGCTGGGTGGACGACGACGCTTTGATTGTCCTCGCCGAACTAACCGAATCACACCGGTGCGACACGCGATCGGAATTTAAAGGACGATTGCGTCGATCCGCCGGCGTCCGGTCTGCCGCACGTGCCTAGGTGTTGTGCCGTGTGCGAGCCCGTACTCTCGCAGAAGAACCTTTTGACCGATACACGTGCTACGCGCGTCTTGCGAACCCTCCGAGATCTCGAGGATCGTCAGTGATCCACCTGAACCCGATTATCGCTGACAATGAGTGCACGTCCACTCGCGTCTCTTTCTCAGCCCTCCCCACTTTCTGCCTAGTCCCGTTCGTTGAACCAAATCAATGTTTGCTCACCAAAAACGGTCTGGCCCGTTTCACACTCGCTTATTTCGTTGCAGCATCTTTGTCCGGCTTGCGCGGGCGACTGGCGAACTTCGATCGAAGACTTGACGAAGAAGTTGCAGGTGATCTCAGGGGAGAATTGCAGCGCGAGTGGTCGATGACTTTCGGAAGGGTGGTCAGTGGGCGCGAGGTGGCTCGACAGAGCGCGCTCAACGGCTCAAGCGCTCCGCTTCGAGCGATGAGGTCCCACGGCGGCGTGTAAATAAATAAAGTAAAGCGCTAGGAAAGACGATGGCAGGGTCGGGGGGAGGGCTGGGGGTGCTCCAAGGGCTCGATGGGGTTTCATCCCGGGCCACTTCCCACTTTTGTTTCTGGATTTATTTACCCCCTCCACCCGTCCTCCTCGAGCTCACGCCAACTTCGTTATTACTTCGTCGCCCGCTTTGTTATCGCCGTAACTGTCGTTCCTGCGCGACTCGCGCTAAAATACTATTTCTCTCCAGCCCTCTTCGCTCCTCGCCGCTTTTCCCGCCGCTTGTAGCTTCATTATACCCGGGACCCTTGCTTTTTCGCAAAAAAAAAAAACAAAAAAAAACAAAAGGATGGCCCGCAAGCAGAGACGCCGGCGCGGGCAGTCTGGCCGCGCTCCTCTCTCGACCCGTGTTCTCTTTCTTCTTTTCTGTCGCTTTATGCTCGCCAAGCGAGATTTATGAAGTCGGCTTTCGCGCAGCGCGGTGCACTCCGCATTTTGGTTTCGGTCCAATAAAATCCTGCCACGCGCTGCGGCCATCTACGCGCTCGGCCGGCTCTTTCACGCTATCGTGCGGTCCCTCTCTCTCTCTCTCTCTCTCTCTCTCATCGTCCGCGGCCTCTGTTTGCCCGCACGTTGGTCCACGCGCAACATATACACGCGTGGCGCGTACACGCCGGTGAGCACCGAGGTGACATACATTAGTGATTATGTCACGATACGCAGGTTTTGTTGTCCGGTCCACATACGCTTGGTGAATTATTTATTGGTGCGCGCGGTTCGTGACCCGAAATAATGCCGCGGTCGGTGCATCGACGTCGGGACGTCATTGTGACGCCGCCAGCAGCCCTGTCGGAGCGGACGGAAACGAAGGCGCGACGTACATATTCACTGGCAAGAATCTCGCCCGGTAATAGTGGACGCTAGATTTGTTCGCGCAGACACGAGGCCGATTGTACGCCGGTGTGTAACTTTTTCCTGGCGTAGAGTCGGGACGGATGACAGGGAGGCAAGGAAGATTGCATCCGCTACGTTATACAAGCGGATGTTGGGTAAAGGCCATTCCACGCCAAACCGATCACCGACTGCCAGCATGTCTTCCGATTTTTATGAAACTGTAATATGTTCCACTCTATGTGAAATAATAATGAGTTTATAAAAAAGCGTGTCAAACTTGACTGTATAAACGTATTTTTATCTCCGGAACTGTTACAGTTACAGAGAACACTTTTTTTAATTCACGTAGTAAAAGATTGACCTCTTTAACACTAGATTGCCCAAGGAAGTCATTTTGACTGCTTTTGAATTTCAATTAGAAAAACAATTATGTATATAATGACACAATTTCTTAGAATTTTGTGACTTTTTGTACAACATATAAATGCGTTTATTAATAATTGTCCCTCCTCCTTCATCAAAATTCTAAGAAATTGTGTCACTTATATACATTATTGTTTTTCTAATTGAAATTCAAAAGCAGTCAAACTGACTTCCTTGGGCAATCTAGTGTTAAATATAGCTTTAGTTTTGCAAAGTTTGGACTGGCAGTACGTCGTTCGGTATTACAACAAACTGTGAAGCAAGGCATTAAGAACACTCTTGCGGGATGATAAATACATACAGTGCTAGTAGCTCGATAACTGAGAAAAGATAACGTGGAGGATGTCGGGAAGGGCTCGAGAACCAGGGGAGTGTAATGAGGATAAAGTAAGTTAGCGCTTTCGACGAGACTCGTGTTACCTCGAGTCGACGCCGCCCCGTGTGAAGCGAGCATAGAATAGACGCTTCGAAGGATAAGGCACGCGCGGTCGGCAAGCGTCTGCGATACCGATTTTGGATGACATCGGTTCATTTGCCTGGCACGTCGACGCGAATGCTTTTTTTCACTCACAGCTCAACAGCAGTTCCGTCGTCGTTAATGAGTCTGAACGGTGAGAAATGAAAATTTCCCCGACTCGAGCGGTCCTTAATTCTCCTTTCGACGCGGAACGCTGGCCGAGGGGGGTGGGTTGAGAACCGCGGCGGGTACTTTACGAGCGGGAAGTCGATTCGTGTAATTAATAGAGGTCGGCGATGGCTTTAGTCCGACCGATATGAGGGTTAACAACTCGCAGCCGGTTGCCGATAATTCAGCGGTAAGTACGCGGAATAGCCGCTAAAAATTGAGCCTCCCTTAGTTATGCGGCTGCTGGGGGGCGTCCCGTAAATTGCGACATTTCGACCGCAATATCTTGCTAATCGAGACTGAAACGTCGCGCACAATTCTCCGGCTGAAAGCGGCTCCGTTCCTTCGCAGCAACGTATCACGGCGGCAACCGGCTAACTTCTCGCGACACGAAACGGACATTTCCACGATGATACGAGCGTGGACCAGGCGACCGTCCAGTGAACCATATGAAAGAGAGTACCTCTCGCCATTTTGCCGCAGTCACGTCGATTACATTGTCAGACGGACACGGCGACGTTCAATACCGACTCGATACGGGACTAGTACGCGCGCATCGCTGCTCCCTATATTTCTAGACGTCTCTATGTGTGCACGCATGTTTTCGCGGCGCATCTTCGACGATGCAATTCCCTCTACGCGCAACCTTCTCCATCGAAGTTACCTTCCAATGCATATTGACGCGGCCGACACAGACGCTTGCGTTTTTCGCGCGTCGCAATTTTTCTCCACGCACGCTTCTGTCGCACGCCCGACATTGGAGAGTTCGAACAGAACGAGTGAGTCCGATCAAATGACTGCGACGACGGAAACAATCGTAGCACGGTGCGAGCGGGCAACGTAGGCCACCCGCGATATGCCGACGATACACGCCGACGAGCCAGAACATCCTTTGACAGTCCGGCGCACAGATGCGCACAGACGCGCACATACGCGAGAAGCTTGCATAGTAAGTACTCTCACCTGCACTCCAGAAGCGCACTCTTGCCCCTGAGGGTGTACGGCGGGACCTTTATGTGGAGTAGCTTCAGAGCAGCGACTGCAACATCAAGAAGAAAGGAGGCCACGTGAGAGACAAACATGCACGATGAATCTGTCATTTTTCTAGCCTAATATTTCGTCCGGCTCTGGCCGTCTTGAGCGGGAGCGCGAAACACTCGCCCGTCCGGCCACACGCGCCGTCGCAAAATGCATGATGCATTTTTTTACCGGCACCTTGTAAATCTGATCGAGCCGTGTCCGTGTGTGGACAATCCTTGTCACGAGCGTCCTTCATTGCGAGTTGATCTGACTGTGGGCCACGCGGCGCACGGTCGATCGAGGTTATTAAACGTACGGAAGACGGTCAGAGAATATGGGTCACGACCGGTGGCGAACGCAATGTGAATTTAAATAGTCTGGCGCATTGTGGAGGCCCGCAGTGCTATGACTGTAGCGCGGCACTGAACCCACCCACAGACGGCCATCCGCGTCTCTCATGCTCTCCCTAGAGCATCGTCATTCGGTTCACGGGAGCGAGTCGCCATTCTCCGCGCCCCGACGGACCCTTTCAAGCCTAAATCCAAGAAATCCTTGACCCACTAACAGTGGAAAGGGCTGGATAAGGGGCAGCGAGGTTGCAGGAGGTTACAAAGGCGGCATTAAAAAGAACACCACTCGGGACACTCTCGACCTCCTGTGGAACTTTTCGGCCTTAGGGATATCACGATGACCTTCGTGACGGAGCCTTGAATGGTGCCGAAAGGGTGTGCGGAGAGAGAGGGAGGGTGGGGAAAACGTTGGAAAATCGCGACTCGATCGGGGGTGGTGGGACGAGGATCGGAAGTGAATTGTACTACTCGCTCAAACAATGGCCCGCCAGCTCTATTGTGGTAGCCTTTGTGATCTCTCTCTCTTTCTCTCTTTCTCTTTTTCCCTCTTCCTTTCTTTATCCTCGTCCCGCTCCTCTGGCTCTCGTCCCCTGGATTTCTACATCGTCAGTAGGCATCGACCGGCTAACAACTGCACGGAATGCAACCGAATACGGATAGCACCTTTTGTCTACGAGCCTAGGTGAGTAGACGTGGCAAGTATCGGCATGGATATAATTTTAATAACGGACAAGACGAGATATATTCAGATCGGAACGAGCGAATCTCATTAAAAGCGATACTGCGCGTCATGGGGAGGACGTCGTAACGTCCGCAGTATGTAGCTGGAATTAGGGCGAAACGGTATCGCCGAACGCCAATGGATAGTTGTAGTGATGTGAGCCGGCACGGCGGATGACGTTGGCACACGTGATCGACGAAAAATGAATCCGCGATCGAGCAATCGCAATGCGCCGGTCTATTCGAACGATGCATCCGGCGCCGGTTGCATAATTACCGTGACGAGAAATTCCGCGAACGCGTGCGCGCGAACGAGTTGGCAAGGAGGCGCATTTCGAAATTCGCTTCAGTCGTTCTCCATTAAATCCTGCATAATTCATGCCGCGAGCATTTTGCCCGACCGCTCCTTCCATCCCGTTGTCACTGCTTATCCTTTATGCCGCGGTCGGTTCATCGTCCTTCTTTGCCCCGCAGATCCTTCCGACCGATATAAGGATTTGTTCCGCCAGTCCCCAATCGTTCCCATTACGCTCCCACGATTAACGAATATTCCCGTCCCATCGTTACCGCATCGACGAACAATTTGCCGCGAAATATTGAACCAGCGTGCCTGCACCACCACGGACACAATACTCGGTGGAGCCGAAATTCATTTCGGCGGGTTCCCTTTAAACCTGCATAATTCCCGCCGCAGGCTTTTTGTCTGGGCTTGTAGACTTTTCGTGTACGTGGTCGACTCTTAAGTTAAAGTCTCACACCGGCGGCGGAGAGGGGGAAGGTCCTTGTATAGTTAATCTCCCTGGTTCTAGCGGCGCTTAATCCGGCACTCACGAAGCAAGACGTATTGTTCTCCTAATTACGCAGCTAGCGATCTTAATGGACTCAGAAATGCTAGTCGCGTTGGTAGCAGGGTCGAACGTGTAAATGGCGCAAACGTGAAAAGAATTGTTAAAGCGTTCCTGTATCGTCGCTCGATGGCTCGCGAGAAACGCGCGCCGGGCGATTTTATCTTCCTCTCGAGTCATGTGCTTGGTCGTTACGCGGTCGAATGTCCGCTTATTAACAAATGGCGCGGCAACCTGTTATTTGCCCGGCTCATTCCTTATCTTTCCCGTATAATGACGGACTGTTCGGTCGAGCAAAGTTCATGACTATTCGTTCGAGCGTAACGTGTAGAATGTCCGCGATATATTTATCCGGCGGCAAGAACGTGTATGCGAGCGTCGGTGTATAGACTAGCGTGGACTGCGGAGAGCCATCGTGATTCGTCGACATTGTCATCGTGACCCTTCTCGTCGTCGGAAATGGGAGAGAAAGAGCGGTTAAAGCGAACTGTCTAGCGGTGAAATTTTCTGCGCCGAGTCAAATATAGCCGAACCGGTAACGCGATAATTGCCGGTAGTTGGAAATGTCTACTTCGTAAACATAGGATGCCAGTGGAGGGGAAAAAGCGATAATTTGCCGGTGAAATTTTTACGTCGCCATTAAAAACGTACGAGGCGCTAACTGTGCCGGAGTGGAGTTATCCTTGTCTACGGAAGCCGGCCCATACTCCTCGCTGAAACGCGTTCGGGAAGACGTTAGTAGACCGTGAACACCGGTTCCGCGATGGGATGCGTGTCCTGTCGGACCGTCATCGATGGCACTGGCTGAGAGAGGAACGACTTGACGCAGACGTCGTCGGCGAAAGAATCGACGCGTCAGCACTGACGAGTCTGGGCTACGTATTGACGCTTTTAGCCCTCGACGACGGCGACGCCTAAGTACCCGTCGCCTATCGGCAGTCTAAGCATCTCCGCAACCTCACTACTTTCGCCGCCGCGCCGTCACGAAACTTCCGAAATCCGAATGTCACCCCGAAGTTTTCGCTCGTCGCACGTCGTGTCTAAACAGTTTATCCGGCGGCGCGCACACGAGACGTCGAGCAAACGAACGAAAGTTTCCTGCGGAGGGCCTCCCTGGAGCGTCCGTAATTGGCTAGGGCAGAGATATTCGACGTTATTCGGCCGAGTCAGCGGGGCGTGGGAGGAATCCGATTTTGCATACGTCCCACGATACGGCCTGCCGCTAATGTTTGTCCCGCTGGAAATTCGATGGGACGTCTTGAGGATGTCGGAGTGCTCACGAAATCAATGCAACTCCTTTCCCTCTTTCAATATCGCCCACGTGCAGAAAATCGTTCGAAGGAGGCAATTCGTTCGGTGTCGGCGAGCAGCGAGCGAGAACAAGAGCGGCAACGACGATTTACGGCAAAGCCGGCCGAAACAAATGCGCTCGCCGGATATTGGATAATCGAGCCGCAAAGCGGACGAGTGTCTCTCTAATCTCGGTGTATTACGGGACGATAAATTAATTCGCCGAGCCAATCGCAGCAGAAACTCGGCGGGCGGATTCGATAACCTTGCGCCCGTAATCCCTCGATATTCCCCGCTCGCCCGCCACTACCGCCGCCGTCCGCAAGGACAATAACGTCACTTCCGGTACGTACCAGAACCATCCATTGAATTACGCGGGGACCGCGGTGCGCCGAGATAAGCGATCTCAGCTCTCGACGAGGAGCTCTCTCTGTCTCTCGCTCGCACCCTCTGTTATCCTTACACGCTCGCGCCCCTCCCCAGGATCCGGAGCCGAACGATCGTGACGCGAAGCACGGCCCTCTATCGAACCGTGCGACTCACCTCGCCTCGGCGTGACCCAGGAATTAATTGCATGGCGGTTCGACTTTGAATAGCCACTCGAAGTCGCTTCTCCTCGGGCGAACTCTCTCATCGGCGCGAACGAGCGATGGAATGCAGACGTCGCATCCCGTGCAATTGAAGAGCAAAGTCGCCGTTAAGATGAGCCGATTCTACCTGCTCCCTGCCAATTCCGCGGAATAATTGGTAGCCTGCCGGCTGCCGGTGACGACGCGGCGGAGGGTCAGCGGGATCGTCGATTTTCCTAGCTTCGCTGCCAATAAATCCTTCCGGCTCGCGCGGCGCGGGCTAAGCAAACGAGCAGTAAATTAGCGTTGGGCAGGAGCGAGTGCGTCGTAAACCGTGACAGAGCTCTGCAGGGAGAACCTTGGTGGCCGCCGAGAGAAACGAGGGACGGAGATAAGGTGGTGGAGGGTGAGAGGAAGACAGTGAAGAAGGAGTGTATGAGGGGCCATAGAGCCGGGTACGTTTTAATTTTAACTTATCTAAGGGCCGCATAAATTCGAGGTTAAAACATCGCGCGCGTTAAAAGTTCCTCCACGCTCGAGCGCCCAAAGTATCTTTAATTTATACCGCTCGCCCGCTTCGGCCAGGTAATACGATACGGCCGGTCGGGGGAGCTGCAAAATTTATTGTAAGCAGGCATTCATTCCAGCAGAGTTAATAACGTATCTACCCCTCCGCCCGCTCACGTCACGCACGCGCATCGCATTAATGCAGTGAACTGCCGGAATGAGCGGACGAAATCTGTAGAACGCGTAGGCATCGTGCGCTCGGAAACTGTGCCGGACCGCCAAGTTTTAATTCATTCGTAACGCACCGGCCGCGCGTCTTCCGATTGGCCGAGCAGACGTCGAATGAGGGATGCAAAATTAACGAAATGCTCCTGGTACGTGGCTGCGGTGGGTCGTAAATATCGGAAAACGGTTCGCCACGATGCCGGGACACGCGAGTATAGGTGGCTCGATGGATCGTCCAGACGACAGCTGACAACAGTGACGGATCGTTGTAGCCGTTGGCCGAGCACTCTTTGCGATCGACCCGAATGAGATTGGGATGAAAAAGTGCGGGACGACTAGGAGACGGAGGGACGGAGCGGCGATTTATTTCTAGAGAATTTCAGACCGAGCGCCTCCGTCATTTCGCGACAACGCGCACCTTCGTTTCTTAAGTACCCGCGCATCTAGACCGTGAGACGTTAGAGGCATCATTTGCCTTCGGATCGATTGCCCTTTGCGACAAATGCGTTTCTGATTGCACACCGCCGCGCCGTCCCCAAGCTTCTAATGCCGAGGGACGTTTTTTCGAAAGTTAATATCTTTTGCTTTTTTCACGTCCCTCTCTCTCTCCCTCTCTTCGTTGTCACGAGGTTACTTATTCTGGCGCGATAACGCTACACCGTGCATCGCGGCGAATTTCGACATTCCTAATCCGATCTTCCAGACTCTCTTGCGTGAAACGTGCACAGCACTCGTTTCCTTTTGTTCCCGCGGAATAATTCTTCGTTCATTGCGGTATGCATAACAAAAGAACGTGCTTGTATAATTCAGCGGCGCTCGTCGTGCGCGTATGCGTCTCGCTTTGTCTCTGTCTTATCCCATTCAAATGCTTCACCTGGAGCCGGCTTCGCGGCCGTTCTGTTCCCCCAGAATCGCGAAACTGATTTATTCATGATTCGAGGTATCCTACGCGAAACTAATTGACGAAGCAGCCACGCCGGCGAATATAAATTTACTCGACGAAATAGCGCTGGCACTTTGATCTCTTGACTATTTCTCCTGCCGCCGTGCGACGCGGCACTCTGCGAACGGCGTAAGCAGGTTAGTCTGTATCGAGTCGCGAATGGGACAGGACAGTGGAAAATCAAGGAAATTAAAATGGATTTCGAGGGCGAACAAAATGCCGTTCGTTGCGCGAGATTCAAGATGCAATAATGGAAGGTCGGGATTTGCGGCGTGTGCGACTCGGCGATGAACGATATTCCTCTTTGTTCACGGTTCGCGAGAATGTTCCTCTGTCCGCAATCGGCCATCGAGGAACGTTTACTGCCTGAACGAGAGGGAGAGCGTGTACGAGCGCACGGTACACGACTACGTCGTTTTTTAACGACGCGACGCGAATTACAGGGCGAACGGAGAATAATTACAGACGACCGAAAGTCCTTTTAAGTGGGACGCGAGAGAAAAATGAAATTCGAAAGAGTCGGCTTTTAGGGCCGCAACGAGTGTTTGGCCTGTGAGGCGAGTCTTCGCAGTAACGGTCGAAAAAGTAATCGCTTTCAACTGCCTCTCGGCTGAAAGGCATGCGCTCGGGCACGCGGGAGAACTTGATCCCGAAACAAATCGGATTGGGAATAGCTCAGCGGAAAAGTTTCAACCGCCCCGGCCGGCGCGGAAACTTCGGTCAAGTTTAATCTCAGCGAGCGAGCGAGCGCAACGTAGTTTCTGACGTAGAGGCAACGTCTCTAATGTACGCAAGAATTAGCCATTGGTAAATAATGGAAGGCGCGCTTTAAAGGCAGGGCGGATCGAACCGGAGCGACGAGGAAAATTGATCTCCGTCGCGTGCTCGACGTAATTGATCGTTATCAGCCGGCCGCGCGTGCTACGTCCCACCGCGAGAGGTAAGGAGAAAAAAAAAATAATTAGTCCCTTTCGACTTCTTCGCGATGTACCGGCACCCCTTTGCTCTACAACGGGTGGTTAAGCCGGCCGGCCGCATAAAGGGAGAATTAGCCGCAGAAGTCCTTTATTTCGCTCTGCAAAACCAAACACCAGCCCACCTCCGTGTAGCGGCCGCCGGCCACTTTGCACGACCTCACTCGAGGACTGCTTGTTACATCGTTTTACGAGCCCGAAAGCGATTCGCTCGGAATTTCCATATTGCGTCGCCTCGCAGTGGAACGAGCCGTCGTTGGTCAGACGTGCCGATGCTGGAGGATGAGACGCGATAAGACGCGCACCCTTATCCGGCCGACAGGGAGCGTGCGTGGATTTAAAATGCGAGGATTTATCGTGTCTACAGAAATCGAAACGTTTCCTCGCCGCCGCCGGCTTCTCGACAGAGTATAACGGCTTAATTGAAGAAATTTGCTTGCGGCGTGGATATGAGTCTTAATGCGTACGCGTAATTATTACGGACTGCCCGGCAACACGTAAGCACGCCGTAATTCTTTCCATACGAGCACTTACCACCACCGCCGCGGCGCCCTAGAGATTGCTTATCGAAGAAAAAAAGCCTGCCTTCGAGAGGTGCGCTCGAGGTCGAAAATTTGTTCCGCGACGAGAGTTGGGCCGTGAGCAGTTAAGTGCGTAACGAGGGGCCGTTCAGCGACGACACCGGTGTCGTCCGAACGAGACACCCCGGCTTGAATAGCAGCCACTTTCCTCGGCCGAAGGAGTCTTTGATTAACCGAACAAGATCGTATCCCAATAAAGAGAAGTGTCCGACAGTCCTTATCTTATCCCATACTAGCTGTCCGCCAGGTAGGGAGTCGTATCTGGTCACGCCACGAGGTGGATCGTGGATCCCACCCCATTACATACGAGTGGCCGTGACTGTTGGCCGATGGCTGTACGCCGTGTCTCTACGTCGTGTCTCTACGTCTTGTCTGCTACGCCGGCATAGGCTGCTCGAGTTAGAGCAGGAGGAATGGAGGCCGGAGACACGGAAAGGTAATGACCAGTGGGCATTATCGCGTTCGGATGAGCTTCACGTGACCTTACGAGCGTCGCTCGACATTAACGTTTTCATTCTAACGATAGTCGCGAGAGCCGCGACGTCTCGCGTCTCGCAACGTATATCTTATCTCCAAGATATTTAGCGCGCTCACTGATTTTTAACGATCGGCGAGCCTCGATAATCCAGGATACTCGCGGTTGGCCGCAAACTGGTCACGCGTTTTCTTTGCACAGCATTCCTTCGCTTTTGAGTGCGGTGCCCGCATAATGGCCGGTGTAGGTGCGTCGTACGCTGACTTTTCCGTCGAGTTTCTATTTCGTTTTGACGACTCGATTGGCTCGAACGCAAAGGACGAGGAGCGACATTTTCCTTTCTGCATGAGCGTATCAGGCGAGGCATGTAATATTATTTCGCCTTTCATCTTGGCATAAACGGGCGCGCAATTGCATGTCAGAGAAGGAACTTTTTCCAGATGCGATTTTAATAAGTACGGACTGCAACGTTCGCGGAGGGATGCATCGTGGGACGGTCAACATTTCGTAGCGGCCTGTCTCGCAATGAGAATAACGCGTCATTGAACGACCAAGGACCGTTTATCTCGCAACTGCTAGCACTTTCCGGGACAATAACGATTCTCGGAACGCATTTATATCCCTTGCGTTCCCTGGACTAGGCTGGTAGGAATACTCTCGGCACGTAACCCCCAACTGTACCGAAGAGTTAGCAAGCGAGCAGATGTTTTAATTTTCTCTATTTAACCCGACCGTTATCCGCGAGCAGAAAGCCGGCCGCTTTAGCTGCCAAGTCACACCGACGTTATCTGCGCCGTTCCCCACACGTATTTCGAGGCAACGAAAAATTCCCGACAGACGCTATCTGTGTCGCGCCGCGTCTCCATTGCCCTCTTTAAGACCGTTCGCCATCAGATAAAAACGAGGGAATCGAATCATTTAACTGTCAAGCCGTGCTCGTCCTCCTTAGACGTCAGACCCCGAGGCATGACATATTCGACGGAATGCTCGACTTACGCACCGTGCGCCTTATCGCGAGGTCGCCCGTTTCGTCTTCGAGACAATGAAAAATTCCAGCCACCGCGATATATCTACCCGGGCCACAGCTTTCTTGCCCTCCTTTACGAACCCTCGCCCTCGCCATCAGATAGTCTCGGCGAGTCAAATTTTTTAAGCGCGCCAGTCCCACTCGTTCGGGCCCCGCTGCCGAGTCACAGGCAAGATAATCGAGTCTCTCACAGCTGGACAGTCGAGGAGGTAAAATAAAAGCACGTTCGGTGAACCGTAGTAGGTTAGCGCGAGTGGACGCGCAACCGTGTTTCCTTCCACGTAAGCGAATATATGTGTGTGCGCGCCGGTAGTTATGGCGATAAATTTATCCGGTGATAAGAGTCCCGATTTTTGTCTTTACGACCCTCGCCGGGCCCCTATGGTTCGGGGAAAGGGTCACTTCCGGCTTATGGCGTGACTGCGTCGCCCTCCGAGCGATCAAGTGTGAGTGTACGGAAGTGAGAGAGCGAAACGGGGCCGAGGGAGCACAGAGAAGTAGGTGATGGAGGGAGCGAGAGAGCGGACGGTATAAGCCGTCGGTTATACAACCCCATATAATGCCATCGGGGCGCATTTCACCCTCGAACGCCCTTCCAAGCTAGAGGAGAGCCGGCGCTAGATGCGTAGAACCGCATACAGGACGTGTGTTGGAGGAAGACGAAACAGGCTAGGAAATGGCGTTTGGGGGCGAGGGTCGAGGGCTGAGGGCTGAAGGCTGAAGGTGCATGGACGATGTTGGCGTTGGCGGTCGTGGTGATGGTGGTGATGGTGGCAATGGAGGCACCGCTGACGCTCACGGCGGAGGGGTAAGCTTTGTGTGCAGGTAGTTTTTCGCGTGTTTTACGACTATCGATTCTTTTCCACCCCACGACGAGACGTCACGTGGTCCTACGCCGCTACAGCGGCGGCCTGACTCAGCCGAAACGCATGGCAGAATGCGACATTAATATTAATTACCCTGCGCTGCGAGCCGTTGGCGGAGTTTGTCGACGTGCGGTTCGAAAAGGCTCCCGCGTCATTAGGCGGCGGACGTCGGGAGTCGTTTTCGAAAGGAATCGGGAACGCGCCGAACGATTTGTCACGAGAATTAGCTTTGGCGCGTGAAGCGTCGATTCGATCGCACGTAAAGCACGGAAGACGCGGCGCGGCATTTTCAGAGGCACGAAGCGTACAAGATTTCTATCGCTCTGCTATGTAAAACAGGTGGGACCCGAGGAGCCCCATTCTTCTCACGTAAGGCCGGATAAAAACCGTGCGGGAATCAAATTGATTCATGCGTCACCTTTTGCTACAACTTTATCCCTTTTCGCGAGAGAACGCACTCGCGAGTGCCTCTGTCGTCAAGCCACGCCACGTTCTGCAGTTTGTGGTATTCACGATGTAATAAAGGGTAACCGAGTGTCCCACTTAGCGGTTAATTATTAATATATGTCTATGTCGGATTACACGGATTACACGGATTACATGGCGAGAAGAGAAATTTCCGAGGGAAGCACGTACCTCGAGGGAAGATGGGGATAGGACACGGGGTAGAATATGGGCTGGGATGCGAGGACAGGATCCCTAGGACGTATCCTGCCACGTAGCGTGTACACTCTCCCACGGCCCAAACGGCCGGGAAAGGGTCAGACGGGTCCAGGGAGGTCAATGGGTTTCGGGGGTGAATCGCTTAGGGGCTAGACGAGATTCGAGGGTGCATACTGTAGAGAGTGTCCGGCAGGCCTACAGATTGTTTCGCGCTCGGAATGTCGCCGTCCGTTTGGTCAAGCGTGTGCACGCCTACGCGCACATTCATACGACTCGTGCCCGCTTGTAAGGGATAATCGCGCGGACACTCCTTGAGGTAAATTATAGGAATGTGGTAAGACGCCCCGATGAAGTCTGGAACTTACTTGCTTCGCGCCAATGGAACGTCCGAGACGCGGAGCCATTATCGGATTGGCAGAATTTATGACGGCCGCGCGAAGGCTCGTTTAGCCAGGCAGTTTGTCTCGCGTTAGCTGACAGGAACGAGCGGCCGGGGCAACGATCTGACGTCGGAGAAATAAGAGCCTCCAATATTTTTACGCGCCATATTAACGTCGCGTCCGCGTCGGCCCGACAGTCTGTATCATCGATTGGCGCGCGCGCGTTCTCCGCTTGAAGCACGGCGTGTAATCGGAGGGCGAACGTGGGATGCTCGCAGCGACAAAGCGAAATGCCGGCCGATTTTCGGCAAAGCGGAATGCGAGCGCAGCCGATTCGGGGCGATAATTAATGCGCTGCCGTACGATATGGCCACGAACTCGTTTAGGCGGGACGTGCGTCGGCGGTATCGTGCGCTTTACTGCCGCGTTACGGCAATCGCCGTGTAGGTGCGGCTCTGGCTCATGTGTATGTATGTGTGTGTGTGTGTGTGTCCCGATGTCGTACATATGTGAGCGCGCCTTGGCACTTAAGCCGGGGCGGCGGAAAATTTAGATACACCGACCCGCCCTTTATGCGCAGCCAGTAAATGCTACATTTGTCACGTATAAATATGACGTGTGGTCGGGTTGTCGCTCGCGGAGACCGACTCCGCGTCCCAGACATTATTTCAATATGAACAACCGTCGCGTCCGGTTCTACTCTCGAAGAGGAATTAAGTAGCGCAGCGACGGTTCACGGGGTGCAAGGTCGATGTACGCGATAAACGGGTCCTCGAGGTCTCTGGCGTGCCCAGGACGCAGTTCGTGTCAGCGAACAATTGTTTATTACCCGTACGTGATTCTATTAGTGCAGAGTGCCCGGTACGTCCATGCGCTTTTCCTGAATGCCCGACCGGCCATCTGTTGCGTCGTCGGCGTCGGCGTCGGCTCGATTCTGCCGATTGTCTGACGGGCCCATGCGGCGCGGTTAAAATTTCAACGTCTTAACGATTCCCGAGCGAAGCCTGTCAGCCGACTGGCAGGCACCCTCCATTTATTCGATCCATAGCTGATTGTCAGGTGCCATGAAGGCTGTGAATAACACCGGTTGTGCCCACGTGCGAAAGTAGAGATCGAGTGCGGCGCGCTTAATAAAACTGCCAATATCAACTGTGTGACTCGCCTGCGGAACGATCTTTTTTCTATGTAATCGAAGGTGCGCTAATTAAGCCGGGCTGGGAAAAATATGTTGTATCGGAATGATATCGATAACGGGGGCTGCACCGGTCCGAGTGCGCGTGTTCCGCGAAAAACGGCCCGGCGATAAAGTCTGTGGACTGCGGAAGTGAGCCGTTAAAGAGAAATCAGCGTTAATCTCCGGCATTACGGATTCGATGAAAAATCGGGCCGATCGATACCCTTCGCGCCGACAAATTCGTACGTGCTCGCTCGTCCAAGACTCGCCCGAGCGGCACCGGCAACTCCATCCAAGCAAATGTGCTTTTCATATTACGAAATTCCGCGGAGCGGTGCGGCGACAATATTGCGGAGGATTAGCGCGAGCGAGCGGTAATGAACTTCCGCGTCGTCGTCGCAAATTGATCCGATGCCACGTTTCGTTTGCTTTTAATAGATTTCCACCCGATACCGTTATCTACGGGACGCGAGATAAATTTGAGTAGATTGCCCCCGCGTCGCTCTCTTCCGACAAATTCAATTAGTTGGAATGAAAAGCCGCTGACGCATTAGCGAGCGCATTCAATATTCGATATGAATTCACTGGCTGACCGTGAATTATGAAGACATAGAAATCGTGCGCTGCTGGATTCCCTTTTTATTCAATTTACGATATCGTGCCTGATCGGCCATAGCCCATTTCCAGCGAATGTGCCAGACTCCGCTTCTCGTATTGCGGCTAGCAAGAAATGTTTCATTGGGGTGGAAAAAAAAAACGAATGGCAGTGCGGAATGGGTTATATCGTTTGATACTTGTTGAAGATTCACGACGCAACGGGCTCGCCTCGGTAGAGCAAAGGTTGTTACGTTATCTCCGTAAATACAGCCGAATCCGCTCGACATGATATCGTAATGGGACAAGTTTTTCGTGTCGAGAGACGGAGCGAGGAAAAGTTGAGGGTGAATCAAGGAAGTATTGTGCAAAGAATGGCCCTTTCCTTCGCTTTACCTTCACCGCGATCGTGTAAAGATTTCTAGAATTTGCGGTATATATGACACGTGATGTCAAGACGCGTCATATACTGTCATCAACAGCCCTAAAGATCGAAATTCGTCTTTGAACTAAATCATTCATCTCCTGCCGCAGTACTTACGCTAAGAAACGTCGCAAGTAGCCTTGCCATACAATCGCGTTACATCGACTCGGTTCTCAGCAGTCAGCAGGACGAATCGCATCGCTGGAGTGTCGCCAACCTGAGCCGCAATTCCGTTCACAGGTCATTAGCTTAATTCGCGACACGACGGCCGATTCTCTTTTTTCCATGACGCCCGAGGTAGCCGCGGAGTGGCTCTTTACGGGGAAGTAAAATTAGCGTTACTTAGACGAGTGTCGTTCCGGGGCCGCGGCCCAATTAGCCGACTCCCACGTCCCGTGCATTTGCATTTTGTGCAGTTTAATTCGTCTGGCCCGAGAATTGGACATGTTTGTCGGCGGGCAGTTTTCGCGCAATTTCAAACATGTCAAACAAGTCATGGCGCGCGCGGGTGCGTGCGAGTACGTGGCGCCTTTTTTAAAGAGCCTCGGCTAGGCGTTGGGCGAGGGTCGGGCATGGCGTAGAGCGACGCTCGACCGCTCGGCACATTTGAATATTTAATGAGCGGCGCCGCCCTGTGACGGACGGCCACGGAATCGACTTCCCGTTTACCACTCCCTGCAGAAATTCTCGTTTCGTCCACAGTTCAGTCAAGGCAGTTGGTTGCCGAACGCGCGCCATTCGCCTAACAGCTCTCCAGGCACCGCAGTCTTAAAATTCTCGCGTCAGTCGACTTTGAAGCAGAGGGTAGCGTGGGCTGAAAAATGTCTTCGCCCCGACGACGGCCGCTGGTTAGGGAAACTTTTCTTTCAGCAGCGGCTTCATTTCCCACGCAGCGTCACAGACGCGCTGCGATAACGATCGTCAGGGGCTCGTCGTGCGTCAATTAGACACATGATCATCGTCAACACGTCACGGCACTTTCGGCCCTAACGATTCACGGTCTCGTTCGCATTTTGATAAACGGTTTAATACACGGACTCCGCACTCGGCACGAACCGGCCGCGTCCGCCTGGCGAAAATCATGAAATTACGCTGCCCCCGGTCCGGCGTTTAACGTTGCCCGAAGTAGATAAACTCGCGGTCGGCTGCCGACGAAAGTGAAACAGATGACGTATTGGCTTCGCAATTTGCAGAATCATCGTTTTGCCCCCTGCCCGTTTACCCTTCGCAGCGCGCCCGTATTTACGCTTTTACTATGGCCTCGGCTGCAATGCGATATTCAGTAACGCGATCGAGCACACGCATAATTCAAGGGTTATAGGGAAAACATTATTCCGACACAGACTCGCCGAACTCATTGTGAGGCTCTTTCTCCAACTAATTGCAAGAGGAAAAAATGTTTCAAACGAATGTCTAAAAGAAGAACGACCTCAAGATGTTCATCCAGAGTAGAATGCCCCCTTAAGCGCGTCGGAAAATCAATTGTCGCATGCGACGCTGACCCACGCAAGGTGATGAACGAATTTAGCATAAACGAAATGAGCGCAGTACTGCGCGAATGAGGTTACGCATTACGACCCTTGATTGCCGTGTAATTTTTCCGATTCACTCCGAAACACTTAACCCTCTCGGTCTCCGCATTCGGCGAAAAGTGCGGTAGATTCCGGGAATTTATTTCGCCGCGCACATCCTCACACGTCGTCCGAGCAGTCTCGCAGCGAGCCGGGTCGGGGCGATTCGTACGAATTTAGAGCGAGGGTGGATGGCGGCCGAGCACGTAGCGAAGGAAACGGCGAAATACGAAATAAAGGAACAGCGCGACGGTTTACTCGACCCGGAGCCCGGAGCACTGGAATTCGGCAGTGTGTCTTTTTTCCGAGATCGAAAATTTCGGCGTCTATATGTGCCGCGCGAATTGAGACGGGCAAATATAGGCGGCAGGGCCCCGAACGAATTACGGGAAAGAAAGAATGTGACGTATGGGCTCTATCTCCGCCGGACACGTTATACGTGGAATTCCAAATCACTCTGGATCGAGGCCAGACCCTTCCCCCCACTTCCTCACCCTCTCTGCCGCTACATTCAACTTTCCATCGAGCGTATTTCCATGTCCTTTCGGATTTTCGAGAATCTTTCCCCGGTGAGCGAGCAGACGTTTCGCGCGACAGATTTTTCAATCGGAATCCGGCCCCGGTCCTTCGAGAGCTCCCGATGAGATCGATATCTCGTTCGTCGTGCTGCGAGAAGTCTTGAAGATTCCTGACGCATGCCGAACGCCTGCCTCGTTAGATTTACGTCGCCCCGCGGCCGTGGCCGGGTGAAAAAGTTGGCCAAGGAGAGGTGACGAAGATGTTGATTTTACTTCGTTTCGGGGACGTCGGCGTAACGTTGGGAGCTCTGGTGAACGTGCTTTGGGAATTTGTTGAAATTGTACGCTATAATCACGGCGGGATATCTGGAAATTAATTAGCAGAGATGGGAGCCAAAATTAGATACACGCTTGTGACGAGAAATAATATGCGAGTATTCGGTGACAATTTTCATCAGGTTCTCGGCTGATTGAGACCACTCGAGCGACAAACTCGTAACGGATAATACAGTTGCACGCATGCATTTGTTGTAACGTACTGGCTAGGGCGCACGTTACATTTTCATCCCCATTGTAGATCCAAATTTGCGAGTCATTATGCGACCGGTGAAAATACGTTGCAATGGGGAAACACCCGGGAAACACGGGGTAAACGTAGGTGGACTAGGGTTGGAGGTAAATAAGAACACGTAAAATTTACGCTCGGCGCCACCTCGCATGCATGCCATTCTTTCTCTTTCTCTCTCTCCCTCTCATTCTGCCTGATCCCCGAATGCACGTACACACTTCCGCGTATTTTATACACTGGTATCACGCGCGGGGGAGTTATTTTTTTTAATTACATCGGTCTGGCGAGGTGCTGGTGTGGATACTGCAGTCAAAGCTTACCGTGGTCCGGACCAACGAATGTCCGTGGGGACGGCTACGTTGAAACGTCGAAAACGACCCGCGAATTTGTTAATTCCGCACTAATCAATATGTACGCCCGTTTCATCAGCGACGTCCATTTTCTGACATCGGCGTCCACTGTTGCAGTCCGTCTTCCGTCGCGTGCTCCGAAGTAAGGTTGAAAAATCGTACCACCCTCTTTTAACGGTGTATTTACCCGTCTTTACACGCCATTACTTCACGATCCACACCGAGCCTTGTTTGAGTTGCGCGCAAACACGGAAGTGAATCTATAAGTATTGTTACTTAGAGCTGTCTCGTTTGTTTGACGAAGTACACGCCGCTCGCCGGGAAGGAAAGTTAAGTGCTTCCGCGGAACTTGGGTTTTATGCAAAAAGTGAGCTACTTAAAACGATCATCATTCTCAACTGTTTTATTGAAGCATTCGAAAAAAAAATTCTATTTTCCGCTGACAGCATTGGCGAGAAGTAAAGTATGTCAGAAGTACAAGTGTTGAGAATATAACCGTGGACGTGTATATTTCAGATGCCCCCACCTCTCTCTCTCTCTCTATAGCCGAAAAGCTTCGATGCAAGCACTGTCCCACTTTCCGCTCCCCGTTTCTCCGTTTCGCCTTGAATTCGTTAACGATCGATTCGACTGCGCGAAGTTCCTTTTAAATGCTCCGCGCCGGTAATATTCTTCGACGGTAATTCCACCGCGATATTAATACTACTCGGTCGCTGCGCGAGCAAGGAGAAGGCTCCGGTAATTATAATTATCGGCGCCCTTTGTCGAGCAATTGGTTCCCGTCACTCCGCTACCCCTCCCCTACCGCAGCCGTCCCTTTTCCATTTTCATGAAATATTCCGCGGCTGGAGTCGCGGCGACTTAGCATTCACGGGCGACGAGGCGAACGGATTTCGTGTGGCGCCCGATTGGGGGAGTTCGCCGGGAATAAAGACAGTGGACGGGAAACGATTAAAGTGGAGGGCCCGAAAAATGGGAGGGGTAGGGGGTGGAATTTGAGCGATCGAGGGAACGATTCGGCAATATTTTTATCGGCGGATCAGCCGGGGTAAGCCGACTTCACAGGGCTTCGTAACGCGGCCGCAAATCCGTGCTACCCCTTGAAATTTATCCTTTCTACTCGCTTGTAGCCCGGCTCTCAGGTCTCGGACTCGGTGACTTCGCAAGGCACCGGACGCTTTCTTCGTTGGCTCGGCCGGAGTGAATTATACCGGGGAAATTCGCAGGGCGCGCGCACGTCACCCGACCCGCGACTAATTCAAAATTTCCTCCTCCGCCGTTCGCATCCTGCTACGGCTGCTCGCTGTCCCGCGGAAGACGGCTGGGACCGAATGAGAACGTAGAACGGGGAAATTAATTGGACGTCGGTCTGGCCGACGGCGGAAGGAAGGAACGGACCCAGCGTTGGAAATTAACCGGTCTGTGTCGCGAGCCGCATTTTCGGGGAATTGGTCGATTAATAACTCAAAAGCGCTCGCGCGGGACGTCTTGTCCGTCTTAATAAAAAAAAGAATAGATTATTGGTAAATCCGACGCCGGCTTTTGTGGAATTATCGAACTTCCCAGATTTATCTGTCTCCCCGAGCCGCGCGCGCGCCTCCTACGATCGCACACGCAATTTAGCGGAAACCTCGGCCGCGATATCTGTGCCGGGAAATCGGCGTGGATAAAGAATGAAGGGCAGATCTAACGGAGCGAGCGAATCGCCGGCTGTAATCGAAGCGCGGTGTGTGCGAGCCGACGCGGAGCGTATAAACGACGTGAAGAGGGCTCGCCGAGCAGGATATTAAAACGCGAACGGCAACGATATCGTACTGAGGCCGCTGTAAATCTGACGGAAGCAAGAGCGGCGGCGCGAGCGCGTGAAAATCCGCGAAAATTTCGATTTCCAGCCAGTCGTATTTCACGCGGCGAAATCGCGCCACCACCCACGCCCGCCCTCTTCCCGTTATCTCTCGCCCTTTCGGCCCCTCTCGCGCGCGGAAAATGACGGGACTCGGGCGAGCGGCCAGTGGCGGAGAACACGATTTACATACCTCCATGGGCCCGGATCGCGCGAACGCGGATCGAGTTACCCTAGGGGTCGCGGGGCGAACTTAATTAAG
Organism: Priocnemis perturbator; assembly: GCA_963942575.1. Taxonomy (NCBI): domain Eukaryota; kingdom Metazoa; phylum Arthropoda; class Insecta; order Hymenoptera; family Pompilidae; genus Priocnemis; species Priocnemis perturbator. The sequence goes on from OZ012652.1 coordinate 9,046,445, forward strand.
CGTGCGAGGTGACGCACGTGCGCGTGCCCGTACACTTCGTTAAATTTTATTCCCCGTAATACTGCGGACGCGCGGCACGGCCTTTAACCGTCGCCTTTAATTACATAGCGCGGTACCGAGGCCGACGCCGACGCCGACGCCGACGGAAGTCACACGGGAGGGCGCGTTGCGCGGAATACCGCGCGTCATCTCACGCGTGATCCGGCGCGCTCGTGGAAAGGGATTAACGGCCGATCCGCGGTCCGCATTTGTCCCCGCAAATTCTTGTTGCTCCGGTTGCGATGCGTCACGCTCGCGCGAGTGAGATTCTCGCGATAAAACGCGCGGCGCGGAAGGTGATGCGGTTGGTGAGCGGTTCTGTGTTCGAGAACGACTCGAGACATTTATCGTGATATTGCGATGGGAAAAGCCGGTATCTTTCACTCAACACTCGCGCGCGATATGCTCGCTGTAAACGAAATGCGCCACTCCCACTCGTGGATTTCGTTTAAATTTGTACGCCCCGTGATAGCTCGACGCTGTTTCGACGTCGACTTTAATCGCATAATGGTGCGGCGCAAATTGCTCTCTCGACGAGAGGCGAGCCAATGCGACCGACACACACGTTGCGAAGCAACTCGCGCAGTCGAGTGCTAAAAATAAGGCCCAACGAGCACAAGAACACGCGTAATCTCGAATTCGCGCAAAGCTACTTGAGACACAGAAGACACAGATTAACAGAAAAATTCGAATCAATTGAACCGCGGTTCGTTGATCGCACAGCAATAATGGATGGCGGAACGAAAAAATGCGATAGTGGGAAGCGGCGTGCCAGGCCAGCGCCACTTCTCGACTCTGAGTCGGGGGAGGGGGGGGAAGGAAAAAGGAAAAGAGAAGCCGGGCGGCCTGAAAATCGAGCGCTTTTCCAGACCGTTCGCGATGGAACGCGTTACAATAGTGGCATGCACGAGTTTCCGCGATTCGGGCGGGTGTTACGGTATCCCGTAACGGCTGACGGCCGTGCCATTCAGAACGACGTCGTGCAGCTAGACAGAGAATCCTCGTATCGAGGCGGAGGGCGGCTCCCGAGAATGAAAGGGGAACGATGAATGACGCGCAGACAAGCGACTTCCTTCTCGCGTTTCCGCGCGGCATTGCACCGACAACAAGTCGCGGGAAATCTGGCGTGATAAATTGCGGAAAGCGTCTCTGTGGCCGCGAGAAATGGTGGACGGGGCTTAATTAGGCACGAGTCGTGTCTATAATTGTCCGCGCGCTGTCGAGTGAGAGCCGGCGTGACGTCGGGGGGTGGGAACGCAGCGGAAGGAGTGCGGATGGAACGGCTGAGGAGATCGGTGTCAGTCGATTACGCACTCTGCTAGGCGAATCCTTTAACGAACGGTGCTCATTAGGCGGATGTTAATGAGCGAGACCTCCGCCGCGCCGTGTACTTTATACGTGGATGCAGCCGTTCAAACGAAATTATTGCAACGTCGAGGCGATCACACAGAGGGCGAAAGTATTCATTTCCACGAGTCTCGGGCCGATCGACGTCGCTGACACTTCCGAAGGATCAATAATCGAGCGACGTCTGCATCGGCCTCGATTCCTTCGTTTCGACGTCATTCTACGCGACAAATAGCGCAGCCTGCGAATTAGAAACCGAATATACGTTCACGCTCTGCTAACGGTTCTTATTAATTATAATGTCAGGCGACGAGAGACCTCTCGGGCAGCGGGCCCGAGGTCGGTGTGGGAAAAATAAACGGCCCGAGGCTCGGCGGAAAGCACGTGGCGTAGGAAACGAGAGAGTGGGTACTCGGCAAATCAGCCGGCCACATTTCCGAGTTCGCAGGAATCTTTCGAAAAACGTTCCCTCATTACCCGACTGTTAACGAGCGAAATCTTCGTTACCGAGAGGCCTCTGAAAGCGTTGGCGAGCTTTTGTGAAGAATTTGCACGCTTAAGCAACGGCACGGCGAGAGTGGGCGCGTCAAGTTAAGTCTCTGACGCTTGGGTCGACCGTTGAATCCGTATCTAACCGAATGTTTCGTCGAATCCGCGCCTGCCCTTTACAACTCTGCGACACATTATTGCTGGCCAGAGGGGCGGCGCGGCGCATCGTCGATTGAAATGTGAATATTTCACGTAATGTCAATTACGCGAGTTCGGTTCGCCGATTGGTATCATATAGATTTCACGTGAGCGCGAAAGCACAAGTGAAGGGGGGGCCGCAACTGATAATTACGTATGTGTATACGCGTTCGCACGTAATCGAGCGAAGCGTTGCGTCGGCGGCGGTCACGTTTCGAATGTTATTCGAATCGTTGGCAGAGGCCGACGCACGCACATCGGCGTGCCGTTATATCCGGATATTCGTTGCCGTTCGATTTGGCGCGCGCGCGAAGAAAGGCCGTGGGTGAGGGGCCATAAAACGCAGGACCGTCTCGATGCAGTTTTCCATCGGCATAACGGCCAGCCTTGCCGCGGCGATAAATCAGCGAGACGCAACGTGTGAGAACAACAATTTGCGTAATGAAAGAAGTTTCGACGAAGGCCGCTAAGGTGGCTTTTAAACTCGACCCGTTACCCCCCGAAAGAATCGAGACTATCGAGAGAGTTCAATCGAGCGCGCTTGGGTGTCCGTGTTGCGCAATTATCGTGAAAAGTTTGGCTCGTCGTGGGAAACCAATAAAGTATCCTCGCTTCATTTTGCAGCCAGGACTAGAGAGCCGTGCGGCGAGTGCTGCTCGCCGATTATAATGAATGCATCCGCGTCGTAATATATTCGCTGTTCGCCGAGTAAACGAACAGGATCGGCGGGATAAGTTGGTGTATTTTCATCGCCTACTTCTTCATTTTACCCTCTCACTCTGTTCGCTTCGCGCCGGTAATGGAACGAATGCTCGCTAACAACTAACGCGTCCGCGACGTACTTTTTGCTCGTCGGAACAGCGGGAGCGGCTTTATTCGCGCGAATATGACTGAGCCGCGGAGTTAAGTTATTATATTTCCGCAACATAGTAAATTGCAAATCTTCCTCGCTCCTCTTTCCGCTCCGGTCGCGGGCCAAGTTTTGCAGTTAACAAGATTTATCGCCGCTTCTTATTTGTCCGAGTTCGCTGGCACACGGTAAATTATGCACGCGGGCAGCAGGCTACGTACACAGCTGTCTGGGTATATTTCGCTTGGTCACTGGAGTCGTCGCAGAGCAGATTGGATATTGCCCGGTTTCCGCGAGGCGGATAGAAGCAGCCCTGCAGAAGAACGTCGGGTCGGACCGAGAAGGATTTGAATCTGGAGATGACCAAGCCTGGCAAGTGGAAAGAATGAAGTATCCGCCGTTGCTCAGGGCCATAAACGGCCCTTTACCTATCAAAAAGAGATGGAAGTCTCCCGTTCCCCCTCCGTTACGAATCCTCTGCTGGCATTTCGTTTCCGCTTCGAGGGGATAGAGACACTCGTGTTGGAAAGCGCTGAAATCGCACTTCTTCGAGTGCCTTTCGACAGAGCGCGGAGAACAAGGCCGAGAGAGGGGTAAATGAAAGAGAGGGTGCGCGAGAGGGAGGCGATCAGATGAGAGTGGACCGCCGCAGATATGGGGGAGTGAAGGATGTGTGGATGGAAATAAGCAGAAATTATTAGTCGCCCACGTACGCTTACTTTAAGCCCGAAGAAGATATAATCAAGAAAATGGCGTTCCGCAATCGAGATCGTCAGTGACCGAGCCAGAAATAATTAGCGGGACTGCGAACGTCCGTACGCAGTTGTGTCCGGGAGTGTCGGGATGGTATGAAAAATGAATGACATCCCTCTCTTCCTCCCTCCTTCGCAGTGGGTTTATGCCCTCTTTGCTTTTTTTCCCCCCCCCGAGCAACCTTCCCTCTATTGCCGCACCCACCGTTCGACGATCTCGCGTGTCTCGACGAAATTTAGCCGCGCCACGATCCCCGATAGGCTCTATAATTATCCCGTTTTATCTTCATCAGGCGGGGTGGCTCTGAGGGGGGCGCAAGTCGCTGCCGAGGAGGCTATGTAACCTGCCGGTGCCTAGTTGGAGTGCGTTTTCGATTTCAGTGCAGCACGCCTGGACGTTTTCATTCGACCGTAGAATAATACGCCCACGCCGCCTCTCTTTCGCCCCCATCGGCTTTCACCCCTGCCCACGGCCATTGTGTATTCCTCGGGGGTAATTTTCGATATTATGGGAAATTTGCCAAGGGTCGTTTAACGGTGACCAGCTGGATAAATCTGTCCCTCTCCTTTTTAATTCATCTTCGTTACGCGCGTCAATCACTGGCCCCCCTCGCTCCGCACTCCTCTTCTCAAAGTCCGTTCTGCAGCTCGCCGTCCCCTGGCCCCATCCTTCTCCGCACTCACGGCGAAGCCCATTTTTCACCTTTTTCCCTTCGCTCGGCGCGATCGATAAATTACCTGCGTCGCGCTCGCAGCCTTCTCGCGCTTTGACATACTTTTGTTGGGAAGATAGGACTTTTCGATCGAGCCGGCGAGGATGACGGCGCACGGGACGACGGCGAGTGAGTCGCGGACAAAATAGTCCGTGTGATTCTTTCATTTCTGTCGATTGAGAATTTGTGTTTCACCGCGCGGTTGGCGCAACTAGCGAGTATCAGAGGATTGCTCGGGGCGAAGGTAAACGTTCGCGCGGCCGCGGAGTCATAATTTCTCCGGACAATTGAAAAGTGATACGGGGCGAGTGCCAAAAAAGGAAACCAAAAAAAAGTACAGGCCATTTGTATATTGAAAAGCAAGAGCGTATGTAATTTCTCGCGCACTCCGGCTTTCTATTTAACGTACGTTCCCGCACGATCGCTGAACGCCACCGCAAATGGCGTGTCAGCGAAATATTCGCAGTTAATATTGCCTCGTTGTAAAAGGTAGCACCGCTTCGCTGTTCGGTGGTTTGTGCGACGCATTATACGTGTCGTTCCTTGTTCGTCTATCGGAAAACGAGAAAAACGTCCCGCAGAGGTTCGCGGAATATCGAGAAATTTCTCGCAGCTTCCGCTCGAACGGTCGCGGCAAAAACTTGCTTTGCGAGCCGATTCGCTGTTCGATTGCGAAAACAATCGGCGCGCCGTCGAGTAAGTAAATAAACGAATGGCAATTTCTTTGCAGCCCCTATTATCGCGCAATCCACGACATATCTTACGCGGCGCATTGAGCCATCGCCATTTGTTTTTTATTTGCTTATGCTAACCTCGTATCCACCCCTCGTCATCTCGGCGAGCTCCCCCATGCGAACGTGTTGAAACCTACTCAGTTTACGATTTGAAAATTTAATGCCGGACTCAGCCACGCGCGTACGCTCTCCATATTGATAGGCACGCTACAATGCACTCCGCTCCCCTCGACTCGACCGTCCGCGCCGGCCGTAATTTACGCTGTCTCATAACGCGCGCCAACTTTCAGACACGAGGAATCGTTCGGGATGGCCCGTAATCAGGGCTGTCCTTTGAATCGGCTACGAGGACGGCGCAATAAACGTTAAAAGCGCGGCGCCCATAAATAATTGGACCGAGCTTTATACACCTGTCGCCGGCGCCGACGTCGTCGTCGTCCTCGTCGTCGCATCGTCATTCCGCAGTTAGTTTAATCCAAGCGTCGATCGTAACGCCGTCGTTCCAGCCGTCCGCCGTTTCATTCTCGGCCGTTTAATTTTGACTTTTACACCGTACGCCAACCCTTAACATCAGATTTTATTCTTCGTCGCAGTAACGTTCGCTTCTCCCCACGTACCACCCGCACCCTTCCGCGCCGCGTACCGTAACGTAATAAATTCTGGCCATCCTACTTTCAGCTTCCTTACTCACTATACTTTTCCCCCTTTTTACGTCCCCAGCGTGTACCTCTCAGTCTTCCTTTTTCTTTCACCCCCCCCCCCCTCTCTCTTTCTCTCTCTTATTCCTCTCTTCGCCCTCTTACTCTTTCGCGTTCGAGCTCCCTCTCTGTCCCGCCGACAGCGAGCCGTGATAACTCGAGAGAAACGACGGGACGTAATTAGAAAGAGCGCCATTTTTAAACCGCTCCTTCCGTCCGTTCCTCACGCCTTGAAACGAGTCCGTATTCGCAGCAAGAGAACGCGAGAGATAGAGGAGTTTGGAGTTTGCGGATTGGCAGGGAGAAGGTGGACAGTACGTACACGCGCACGCGGTGGCAAGAAAACGCGTCGACGGGGGTCGGAGAGAGAGAGAGAGAGAGAGAGAGAGAGAGAGAGAGAGAGAAGAAAAGTGGCCATTTGGAAATTGCGGCCCGCCTTCGAGATGCAAAGACGAAACTTTGCTCGGCGAGGATTGTTCGCTCGCGGGACGAGGACGAAAAGTGTCATTCACTCCGCGCCGATTCCGAAGCAACATATTTGCAGAGGCGCGCGTTTCGGAATCGGCGCGGCGAATATCGTTAAGCGCGAAAGAATAGCATCCCAGCTGTTTTCATTCTATACGGCGCGGGCGTGCAAATGCAGACGTCGAAAGTTTCTCAGATCCCCGCCGCCGAAGGCACTTTCTCGCAACGTCTCCGAAATCTCGAGGCTTGCTTTAAGCCGAGCGAAAAGGAAACTCACCCTCTTGTCTGAGCAGCACCACGAACAGCAGCAGCGCAAAATCCATTGCTCGGGGCTCGCTCACCCTCCGGTTGGCCCGATTTGACTTATAATTATCGCCTTTCCGCCACCTTGGCAGCGTGCAGCTCGCCAGCCTCGTCGGTCTTCCTCGTCGATCCTCCCCTCCGCACGCCGGCTGGCGAACGTTGGCAAGACACTCGCGGGAGGAAAAGAACGGGGCGGGAGAGTGGCGCATTCGTTAATGAACCGCCGGCGCTTTTCAATTATTGCCAGGGTTCGTCGATGAACCGGCCGCGCCGCTGCTATTGATGACGGCTGATTGCGAGAGCGCTGCTTCCGCTCCGATACGAACGGAACGACGTGGCACTGGACGAGGAGAGTCACGCGCCAACACAGGCCGGTGCAGACGACAGAGAGAAACGGTAACAGGCACGCCGAGGACGACACACGCGTCTGTCGTTGCGCAGTCTTAATTGGCAGCGACGTTCTTCGTTATTCCACTGTCAATTAAATTTAATGATTGCCACGGAGTATTGTGTGTTCCTTCTGCTCGCGACGCCGGAGAAAGGGTCTGATCGGTCAGTCAGTCAAACTATCATTGTATGCTTTTCGCTAGCCACGAAACTGACGCAGCCTTCTCGCTGGCCTGCTCGCGACGTCGCCAATGTCGGCGGTCGTTTTTAGTTCTTCCTGCGGTATCGCGGAGGACTCTTCCTGGCCCACTGATTCCCCGACGCTACCGTCGGCACGGTCGGCGGCGTTGTCCTAAAACAGAGCTTCCACGAGTCTTAACCGCCCTCACACTCGGCTGCCGCGTATGGCCCTAAAGACGTCATCCTTTACGATGGTCGTAATCCTTCGCGCGCTCGAACGCTGTAATGCGAACGCGTGAAACTTTGCCGTGGCCATCGCTCGCCTCGACGGCCAAATAATCCTCCTCTCGAGTGAACCGGTCGAGAGAGAGAGAGAGAGAGAAAGTTGCAGTCAACTGTACAATGTGCAATCGTTCGACCGAAGGGGAGTCATAAATAATGCGGCAGACGCCGTCGCTCAGCCGATATTGTGGGTCATTCGGTCGCGTCTCGCACCAGGACGTCCAGGACAAGCCTTTAAAAGTCAGCCCCGCTCGACACGCTCTACGCAACGGCCTTTCAGGGGATGATGATTATGGGGATGAAAACCTCCCCGTTTACCGGACCGAAGAAACACTCGCGAGAATGTTTGATGGCACGAATCAGCGATCCGCGAGAAGTAGCGAAATGAGATCGCATCGAGCGACGCGAACGGCAACTAATTACGAAGGATGCGCCAACTCAGCGATGGCTCGTCTCTGAGTCTGAGACTTTGGAAAGCGCAGCTGGCCCGACGCGGATGTTAATATAGCCCAGCGCGCAAAATAAAAGGAGCGCAGATTCTGCGTCGCGCTGAACTTTACAGGAATAGATGCCCCCGACGCCGACGCCGACGACGGCTCGCTCGCCACTGCACACGAGACGGCTGCAATAATCTTCTTAATAAGTACGAGGGCGCAGCTAAGATCTGCACATGCCTCCCGAGGGGCAGCCGACGGCGACGTTCACCTCATGCTCGCGCGCCAGGCGAATTTGTAACAAAATTCACGTACACTTCTCGCCGCGGCGAAAACGAGAAATCCCAGTCGAGTTACGCAGCGCTGAATGGCGCGAATCAGCCGAGAACGAAGTGAACTCGACGTTGGCGCGGCGGGGCTCGGTAAGGTACGCAAGGAAGCAGGCCGGAGGAGGGCAAAAAGGACGAAGAGTGCGGAGGTGAAAGAAAGACGGCGAGCTCGCCTTTATGGCAGATACGGATTTTAAATGCAACTTGTTGCGAGTCCGACGAAAGCTCAGACTCCGCTCCCTGGATCCCCGACAGTGGGACATTCTGCACGCGCGTCTCTTTCTCGCCGCGTGCGAACGCGAAGAAGTAAACGTGGAACGAACTCGCGCATGCGTAGCCTTCCGTACGTCAGGCTGGAAATACGCGTACTCGCGGAAGAGAGAATTTGCGAGCTGCAAGAAACGTCGATGATTCCGGGATGAAAGGCCGACGTTTTATGTTATTGCCTGACCTTACGACTGACTCGAGCGTCGTACGTGGCCTTCTTCTTTCGTTCCTATCGATACATTTACTCTCATAATCTGTCGACTGTAATCTTCAATACTCCACGCGGTGCGACTTCCAACCGTCCACAACTCTCCGACAGCGAGAAAAAGAAAAGATCAGACGGCGATCAATATTGCCCGCGAGCACTGAAATTATTTTCCTTCCGTACTACTTTCTTCCTTTTTTTTTTACGATCGCGAGAACAACGGCGAAATTACACGGAAAGCCATTACAAATGCTAGCCGTGTAGAGAGAACCTTTGACTTCTTAAACGATCAAGCGCAAGCTCCCATACTATCGGCGAATTATTCTTTCCGGCCAATTGTTTATTTACACGAGCCCGCGAATTGTTTCTTCGTTTCCGCATGGCATTACGTGCACACCTATCGTGCGCCCGCGCATGTACCTGTAGTTAAGCGCATACACGTTTATCCAACACGGCGTGACGTGCATGAGAATCGATTTGGGCGAGACTATTCCCTTTCGAATCCGTCTGGCAAAGTAGGAGGGGTGGATGGGTGGGTGGGGAGGGGGAGTAGGGGTGCGGGAGGTGCTCGTTCATTTATTTATTAGCTGACTTATTCACGCCCAGCCGGCAGGTTCGTTGCCCCAACGACCTGTTCCTCACGAAAGCCACCTGTCCTTGCGTCCTAGCGATCAAACGCTTGCCATTGCCCCCTTTTTCTCTTCTTTACGCGTTGAGACGGGATCACATCAAAGGACGTCAACATCGATAATTCGAAACGTAAACTTTTGCATTAACTGGGTGCCGAGAGGTCGGCCGTTCGTTTAAACTCGTAACAGGCTCGCATCGTATTAGCGAGATGGCGCGAATTTGGCCCCTTCGACCCCACCACGGCCCGTTCGATTTTCTATCACTACTGCACGCGCACGCAGGGCAAAAGATCCTGTTTTTCATAGATCACACGATTGCTCTTCAATGAGATTTCATTGGCACGAGATGTGCTTGCCGCGAGTCTTGTTCCGGAGTCAGCTCTCACGTTTATCACTTCCCGATCATTATGGACCGCTGTAAACGCCGCTACGTATACGCGTCATTAATTCCAACTATCTACTAGCCCCCCGTAATAGAATTGTGTCATCATCGATTTTACATTATCGGTTTGTTAGCACTGCTATTACTCGCGTTCTCTCTCTCTCTCTCTCTCTCTCTGTCTCTCTCGCTCTCGCTTCGATCGTCTTCCAATGTGTCCAGCTCAATTCTCTGTTCCGTTCTACGCCGTGTTCCCCGTTTTAACGATCGACCCTTTTATTCGTCAGAGTAAGAAGCCCTTTGCACTGTGGCTCGACGAACGGCCCATCGCATTCTTCATTCTCGGCCCCCCTTCATTATAACCGATTGATCGGCAATTGGAACGCAACGGCGACGATATACCGGCCGTATCGTTATCGCTCCCCAGTCGCCCCATCGTTCAGCCGATTACAGGAGGGTGGAATCGACGAGCGACAGTCGGTCTATCTTCAATCCTTGATTCCGGTTAAGAGCGGCTTTCCGCAATTCCGGCGGAAGCATCGAAAACCTTCCGGTCGGCTGATTACATCGCGATCGAGCCCGAACACTTGCGCTGGATTACGCATTGTATTTCGCACGGATTATCGTGACGATGAATAAGCTCCGGCGTTTATCGAAATAACGCGCGTCGCCTTATCAACTGGCAAGATAAGCAGCGATACCCCTTTTCCGTCCTCGCATTTCGTCCGGAGGCTTTTTGCAGCGAATCGAAGATTCTATCGTCTAATCGACTGAACGTTCCGGTTCGTGACTTTTCCTTCCTACCCCCTCCACCGCGATCGCTGTTTCTCTTATTTCCGCTTGACCCGGCGCGCGGCGCGGCGTGCAACGGCTTCGTTCGAGATCCCGTCGACCCCTCCGGAGGAAACGGCCTCGCTTAATCACCGATCGTCGCCGCCTGACATGCGATCGGAATCAGTGGAGGTGGCCGAATCGGATTCAGTCGTTTCGAACTAATCGGCCGAGTTAGAAACGGGCCGCGTCGGGCGTTGCATAATTTCGAACGATCCTGATCCTGATTCACGCGCGCGCGCGAGCGCGCTTCCGTGCTCTTCGTTTCAAGCGCAACTACGATCCTCGATCCGGCTTAAGAGCGGAAACTGCCCGCAATTCCAGCGTTAGCGCCGACACTCTTCCGGCTCGATGATCTCATCGCGCGCGCGGACCGATCGGATGAGCCGTTGGCGAAAATGAAAATTAGACGATGCCCCCCTATTGCCCCGTCACCCGCTACGCCGGCCGAGCTCTCTCATTGAAAGTCCACGCGTCCACGCACCAATATGCCATCCACCCTATGCACACTTCTCGGGACCAACGAGAAAAAGCTATTAGCAATCCGTCGCCCTCCCCCGCCACCTCAAAAACCTTTCGACTTTGATCGCGTCTGCGAATTCGCTGAACCTTTCGGATCGATCCCAGCGGCCTCGTCGATGTTACGTAAACGAAATAAAAATAAGGCGAATTTATACGATCATCTCAAGCCGATATCCAAGCACGAACTGCAACGAGAGACGCGTGGCCAGGGAGAAGCACAAGGATGTATCCGTCCACTGTCTTCGTCTAAGAGACCATCACACGTTTTGTAACTCTGCAGGCGTGCAGCGCTCACGATGCACGTTATCCTTCGAACGTGGCGCACGTTTTCTCTTTTCGCGGCCGAACGGGATGATGTACGCGCGCTTACTTCGTAACTGGCGCCAACGCGCGGCGCGGGAGCGTCTCGGAGTGAAAGTTCACGTCGCGGATGGCCGATGCCGACTACGAAAGCTCCACGTCGCGCCGTTTTACGTCTCGTGCGCCGCTAGCGTACCTGGGCGCCTGCGCGCTCCACAACCCCCAGGTGCATCCGCACGCGGCTCTCAGCTCGCACGCCGTACCGTTGGCAACTCCGACACTACTACTGATTTCACATAAACAGCTTTACCACACTAATCGCCCACCCACTTTACGTTTCCGAAACGTTACGAATAATCAGTCGAGACGAATCGGTGGTGCTCGATGTCGGCTGTCGACCGGTGCGTAACGCATTTTTCACTCACGCTGGGGGAGTTTAGTTCGGTGGGGGATTAATAAATTACGCCTAATCGATAGACATCGTAATGCGAAGCTTGCAAAATATATCATTTTGCTGTTCTCATAGATAGCCGTGTTCGAATCAAAAAAATTATCCTTGATATTGCGCCAAGAGCTCGCGTACTAATTACCAGTAGATCAATATCGTTGACGTAATCGTCATTCGGCTAGCGTCGTTGTTCGTTTGCGAAAACGGTCGGTCGACATTTTAACGTCGTTACGTAGAGAGGGATGCGCAATCATTAAACGCATAATTCTCACATCTGATCGTGAGCTGAAGAACTCTGGTGAATGACGGTAGAAACTACTGACACATTTTTTTGGCAAAAAAATGAAAGTTCGCCTATCGACCAGACCTTTTGCACTGCGAAATCGGGGGCACTGGTCAAATCGTGGCAACTTGGAAGATGTTGCATTTTGAAAATGCCAAAAGATTAGAAATTTTTCTTGACCATTGCCAGTAATGGCATCTGATAGAGCATACAGAGTGCTTCAAAAAACACTACTTCATGTCTGCTCTATTACAAATAGTTTCGGCGTGAGAAGCATTTTAAGATTTAAACACGTGAACGATGAATGCCTGACTAATGCCTGATTTTTCTACTGATTTCTGCAGAAAACCGTCTACGGTGCAGGGAAAAGGGAACATACATGAATAGTTTTGTGCCCCCGACACAGCATCGTTCCGATCAAACTACCGCCGTGAAAATAAACGAAGGACCATTCCCACAATTGAACGATGTCAAGCCGTAAAATCGGATTGCAAGAACTCGCGCCCTGTTCCTTAGTTCGGACCGTCGAAGTACGTCCGGCGCGGATAATTCCATTGTTGCTTCGGCGCACGTGCGTTCGCAACTTGTACGTGACCCGAAGTCACGTAAATTCAGTTGAGCGCAGAAACTTGCGCGGAGGGGGTGGCATTATTCGTTCGACTAATTGTCCGGCGTCGATCGACAGTTGGGTCGCGTTCGCTAGCTTCTGGCCGAGCGATGACTCGTGCGCGAGGACTGTTTCAATATGTCCGCCCGTCGACGGTTCAACGCGAAATAACGCCGGCGGAGGGAGGAAATAATCGCGAGAGTCCTTGGCTACGTGGCGAGCAAGCGAGATCGATCGACTCTCATCGTACCCCGATCGGACGCCAACTGTCGGCCTCAATTCCGCAACAGCTGAAAGAGGAACGTGCGGCACGATCCTGTAGAATGAACTACGTTAATAAGTACATACGATTGGTGTCTGTAACGCGAAACTGGCAAATGCTCATCCTTTCATTTCTTGCCTCTTAGATACCATCGTGCACACGGTGTCGGGTAACTAATGATACAACCGAGAAAGTCACGGTTGTATCATCGTGAAAGAACGAATGTAAAATAACGTTTCTTTACGTTTGCTATTATTATTGTTATCATCATCTCGGACGCATCATTAAAAGGTACTAAGAGGAAGAAGAAGAACGAGGATTCAGGCTCGATCCTCGAAACTCCGTATGAAAACACCTTACATATTTGACATTTCCGACTTACTTCGTCATGCAGAATATGCGAGGCCGCCATGAATTCGGTGTGGGAGCGAAGGTAGGGGTGAGAGTCTGTCCGTCTTGGCCGAGAAAAAGTGAGGACGGTCTCTCTGGGGACACCGGCACCGCAGGGTAGGTCGCAGAATGGACCGCGCGACGTTTCGCACACAGGCTTTGTCTCCCGTAACACCGGCATTTGCGTGTAACAAGATAATCTCTTTTCATTTACGGCCGGGCGGGGGGCGAGGTCGGGGAGAAGAAATTCCGTAGTCCCTTCTTGCGGGAGTTGCCCGTCGACGTAGTCATTGGCGAGCCAAAATTGATATAACGGCGCATTCCCGTTCGTTACGGTAACGATAACGGTAATCGTTGAGCGTGATACGGTTCATCCGGGCGCGCCTTGATGCTCGAGCGAAACGAAATTCCGCGAGGGATCAAAGGGCGTTCCTTCGTATCGGCTCCGTCTCCGCTACTCGATACCACTCTCCCAGGACGTTTCAGGAAAATGAAGATTCGGACTCGTCGTCGCTAAGGGAAAACGGACGACGTCGCAGACGGAAGACGGGAGACAGGAAGCGGCGTCGTTCTCCGACTCCTTTAAAAGGAACGTCCCGTGTCGTGCCGAGTGAAATTTGGAAATGCGCTCTGCCCGGATAACACCGCTGCCGAAGCCGTTGCGGCAAATATTCCTTTACTGTTGGCCGGCTATCGACAGTTTTCTCATTGGAAACGCGGTGCATCGACGAAGGACATTAATATTGTTGCACCGTCACCGACTCGACAATTTCGCTACGACTCGGACGTACTTAGTCGGCTGCTCGGTGAATTAATGCGCCCAAGTTTAATTAGGAAAAGTGCAAAACTATTGATCACTTTATTTTAACAAAAGTAGACAGTGCTGTAATTGGTCGCTGCGGACACTCTCAACATATATGTCACGCGCGTCGTCTTTATTTTTTCTGTCCGGAAAAAGGAGGATCCAAATGCGACGATCCACGTACGATGCCGATGTCTACGCTTCTACGCGAGTGCGACAAGTTTCGTTACGTCCGTTGTGACCGAAAGAGCAGCTATGGATGAAAGGGAGCGTGAAATTGTTTTCAGCGGTAATCACGGTTACCGCAGTCATCCGATTCGCGGGGCACCGTCGTTAAAGACATTTCGCTCGCATTAGGCGGCCCTTTAGAGTTTCACTGAACCGATTAGACGGTTATTACAGTACCGATAGCGGCGGCAGATGGAACGACGTACACTATCGAGCAGCACGCTCGTCGCACGAGCTGACAGCCAGTGCGACGACTGGCTCGTGTCTTCTCTTTCGAAATACGTTTAGTGGAATTTTCGAAAAATCTCTGCTCTCCGCCGGCCTCAATCCTATTGCCTCTTTAATATAAATGGCCTTTGCCTCGGCGAGATACCTTTTATCAAGGCATCCGAGCTCCAACCAGAAGGGCATTTCGTAGGAATGCAATCGCTTCTTGCTAAAATCGTGCTTATCTCAGGATGAATTATTCATCGTCTCGTTTATCTCGCAGCGTACCGTCGGACACGGCGCGAGGCGGTCAATGGGAAAAAATAGAATTAACATAGAAGGGGGCCGCGGGCGTGATTTAGCGGCCGAATAAAGGAGTGCGAACTTAAAAAAGCGCGCCGCTCTCTTACGGATTCTTGAAAAAATATTTTGCCTCGCGCGTCGCTTTCGCAGCATAATCCCTCGCTCACCGCGACGATTCTCATTACTACGGGGTTTTAGCGTAATGATTATTTAAAATCCCCGTTCCGCTAGCGGCTTTGCTGCGACGCGAAAGCCCGCAAACGTTCCACCAAGTAATAACGGCAACTTCTCCGTCCACCACGCCCTCCTCGACGTACCTGCACGCTTTCGATTCGTCGCCGAATTCGATCCACAACTTACCCGCATAATTGCGA
The DNA here is from genome assembly GCA_963942575.1 of Priocnemis perturbator. NCBI lineage: Eukaryota > Metazoa > Arthropoda > Insecta > Hymenoptera > Pompilidae > Priocnemis > Priocnemis perturbator. The sequence continues at coordinate 9,061,682 of OZ012652.1, forward strand.
AATCGTAACGTCAGAGCGTTCTCGATGCAGGAACAAAGGTCTGAAGCGGTCTGACAGAGCAAGCCCTCGAGAATGTGGCGAATTCCGTTCCGGTCGCTCTTCTAAAATTGGTAATCAAATTAGCCCCGTCTAGATATTCACAGATCGTTCGCTCTAACAGAGTTATCGGCGATTGCACCGCTGTTATTCAAGCGCGGACTGAATCGATTCATTCAGTGGACTCGATACGACGCGACGTTTCAACTAATCCACAGGCAATAATGAATGTTCCTTACCCCTGTCACTGTGTCCACGGAAGCAGTAGTTTGGCCGAAAGAGAAAAAGAAATAAGATAGCTAGGACTCTCCGTGCCCATCACATCGGCGTTTTCGGGAAGATAGGATCGACCGTGCTTTCAAAGCTCGTCGCAGACTCCCTCTTTCTCTCTCCTTACTTGCTTCTCTTTTGTACGTCCCGCAACGTCGTCGCACAGAGCCAGGAAGGTAACCTAGCTGAGCGAAACGCGAGCGCCGGTTGCGATCTCTCTGAGCTGTAGAGTTTAATGTTTATCGAGGTCGTCTGTAATTTTCTTCGCTTCGTGGGGTAATAAAAAATGATAAATCTAACGGGAAAACTTGGCCAAAAAGATCATTACCAAGATCACGAAGATAGGCGTCTGAAAGATATGTATTTTGAATTGGCTTGCGACAGTCATCGGCGAACGACGGTACGTGATCTTTGATATTTGCGCTCCGCAGGCAAGTCGATTTTTCGCGCGAGACCGTGAACTATCTCCGGTTAGAGGGAAGCCGAAGACGTGATTCGTGGACTGGGAATACAGGGCATTTCACTTCACGCCGGGCAAATATTAAGTACTGCTCCGACGGAGTAGAGTAGATTTTTCTTTCAATAATCACGCATCGCTAGTCGCTACCCCTAACCGCTGCAAAGGGTGGAACGAAGCGTCCCGTGTAACGTCTGCGTTTCGCATCTGAAAAGGATGCGCGCTATGCCAATATAAGCGAATCTTCGCATGATATACGATCAAACCACATATTTCTCCCGGTTGGCAGGTCGATCTACCGCCGGTTTGATATTTCTTCGCAAAAACTGTTCCGCTGACTTCCGAACAAACGAAAGTTTCGGAAACGAGCTGTCGTTGCCAGGCGCCCCACCCACGCCAGCCCTGATCATTTTTATTGCAACGCTGCGGTGAGTGCCGGACAGCCCGCGTGAGTTTGTTGCTCGAGATCAAGACTTGACACCCTGTCGGGAGTGCCTACGATGCGATTACAAGCACCGGCCGAAGCTCATCATTTTGCTCGAGAAAAAAGGAAGGAACCGTCATCGAAAGAAGATTAAAAATGAACCTAGGCCCAAATTAATATTTCTCAGGCTTGACAGGTGACGCAACTTATTTCAGCGGCGCAAGTGATACGACCACTCGACTGGCGATACCGTTAGGAGTAGAGTCACTTGATTTACGACATAACCGCGTCTGGTATCGAGTACCATCCGACCCTACGGCCGATTAATTGGCCCGCCGCGTCGCAGAGTTAATTTATAGACGTGCCAATCGCTTGGCACCGGTTGTCAACAAGTGGCCGATTCGCCTGCTAACTCGACGGCATAACGAACGAGGAGAGCAGAAGACACGTGTGTGCGGTCGACGATCGGCTACGAAAATCCGTTCCACCGTGACCAAGACCCTGTTGGCGTATAATCCGACAACTTGTTAATCGCTCGGCATCCATTTTCAACACGCCTCCGATCTCTAAGTTTCCTAATGCCGTCACTGTGACACTGCGGCGACGAAAAATTGTCCACGAAAATGGCACTGCGCACGAGTAATGAAGGCGCCGTAAAAATGGCGGAAGCGCGAGTAACGAGCAGGGAAGACATCGCACGGGAGGCAAGAGATGGGGGCGAGACAGTGGAAGAGCTCGTTCGTAGGTAAATACGTTTTCCAGGACGTGTGTGCACGCTACCGACTCTGCGCGGTCCTTTGGGGGGCCGAAAATGCACTTTTTATCGTGCTGCATCTTGCATGCGCCGCGGTATCAGGTCCGCGCATGCATATTTCCTAGCACGTTTCCTGCACGTATGCCGATGTACACACACGTCCTTCCCACCCCTCCCCTGTCTTCTCTCCTCTCGACTCCTTGCGACTTTCCTTTCTCCGCGTCTGTCTCTTCCATTCTGGCGTCCGCGTCGGCGTCGGTCGCTAGGTAAACGTGCGAGTTTGGCCAGGGGTGCATATTCATGGGGGCTCCCGAAAATCGAGGAGGAATTTTTTCGGCACACACCGGAGACAGTCGGAGAGGGAAGAGAGGGCTGACGGAGGCAGGATCAAAGGTGTGTCGCTTGTACAGGGTGCGCCGCGCCGTGACTTCATGGTCGCATGAAATTTTCCAGAGAAAGTGGCGACGACGAGGTCCATTGGGTTTCGTCGCACGATTTTCGTCGCGTACGGGTGAAACGTTCGACGAGTATAGTTCTTACGAGTCTGACGCGCCCGCTAAATTGCACATTCAATTTCCGAGTGCAAGGATGGCGACGAGAATTCGAGCTTTCTAGATGCTTATTTTATTAACGCTCTCAGAAAACTTCTACACCCTGTTCAAGAGGCAGTCGCATCTGTCTCAGCATTTCTCGCACGAGCATGTTTCTTTGTGCAAGAGAGTTTATTTGAGTATAAGGAATAATACAATGCCTTGCCTCATAAACTAAGAGACCCTCATTATGTACAATGTCTGTGCTTTCGCAAGAACAAATAATAAAATTAAGAAAACAAGTGGCCCGTGTTACACCAGCATGTATTAAGGCGTCTATGATATATATTATTTATAGATTTGATAGAATTCTTTATTCCATGCATCCGATAATGGCAAGAAAAGGAGGAAAATAGCATCGTTTTGCGAACTATGTGCGACGTCGAAAGAGGAAAGTAAGTGAACCGCACCCCCCGTCTTCCGCGTGCGTCCGCGAAAACACGTCTGCACTGTAACGAAGCCATTACAGCCAGGTCCACGGGCAGCGGTTCCTTCCGGTCTTTAGTTCCCGAGGAAAAGTGCCGTGCGAAAAGGAGAGGAACGGGAGGAGAGAAAAAAGCGTCGGTCGCGGTAGAATTACCTGCTGGTTTAATAAGCGGTTTATTTAATGAAGGTCGCGGCGAATTTCTCGACGATCGATGCAGGAGTACGCACCCGCCTCCACCCTCTTTCTCTATCTTGCGGACAAGCGAGAGCGCGTGTTAGCGAAGAGGGAGGCAATTTAACGGACAAACGGACTAAGATCCTCAAAGCCTTTCGCCTCTACTTAGGCTGCCTCGCGACGCGATATAAACTTATCGAGTAATCCCGCACGGTCCTAAGGCCCATTATGCCGCGGGGCGTGGGTCTTGAATCTTTGAAAGTCCAAAGTTACCGCTTAAGACGAAGGATTCGAGCGCATGCAATGCCTGGCTTCCGCCGGGAATCGTTGCGTTCGAGTAGCTGCGACCGCCTATACTCGCCAGTCAGTAGCGAGAGCGCGTTATAGATCAGACGTGGGCGCAATACGGTAGACGGCATCCGGCATGGCGAAGCATCTCGATTTTCTCGCAGCTCCGACATCTATACTGCTGAACTTAGTGTCCCGCGCTCGACGCAGCATCGATTAACGAGACTCTTGCGTCTTACGTCCTAGGCAACGTCCCGGCAAGCGCGACCCAGCTTGGCATGTTAATTACAGCATAGTCGCAGAATTAGAAGCGCGAGTGCCGGGACCGGTCGAAATTTCAGAATTCCCACCAGAAGGGGGTCACATTCTCGAGATTCCAAGCAACCAAACTCTGCCGTTCAATTGAATCTTTCGAAAAACGGAGGTCATGAAGGCTCTTTCCAAGTACCTACAAGAGTGAATTGGTGCGTCGCGAGCCGGCAATATGTCGCGCAATTTTCTCGACCCGATGTTCCCGTAACGGCGCTGTTAATTAGAGTGACGTATTTTCGGCAGACGGCGCGCGGCGGGTTAAGCGTTGCGGAAAGCGCACGATGCCTCTTTAACATCGAGCCACCAATTAAATCCGACAATTTGGCGGGTACGTCGCTCGTGAAATTACTGCGCAGAAAGAGTAAGTTTATCCAACCGCGTGCACAGCGCAGATCCTCGTACCCTGTAGCCACCTACAACCTACGTAGGTCGCGGACAAACTTACGAGTCTAAGGGTTCCTCCACACCGACGCCGCGGAGGTAATCGTTAACGTATTCCGCCTCTTTGCATCCGAACTTCTCACCCTTATCTCGTCCGACGCAGGGGAAAAGTTTTTCCGCATTTTAACGGATCAGCGCTAAGCGGCCGCGCGGAATTTTATCGCGCCTATAAAAGGTTCTGCTGTCCAAGCGATTTTAGTGGGAGAGTCTTACGTCGCGCACGGCTCGCCGTGTTGAGCGCACACGTCTCTCGGATGTAACGAGAATCGTTAACGATTTTTCAACCTCCTGTTTTCCCCGAGTCTGACAAAACCGTCTTACCTCACTTCGGCCTCGCTGAAGTAACAAGTGTAAGGAAGTGGGAGATAAGTAAAGACAGCGGCGTGTGTTAGCAAGAACGCTAGTTAGGCCGGACCTGCGCCAGCCCATTAACGTCCGACCGTTTAACGTCTGTCTTGCTGGTCGGCGCTGGCGATCGGAATTTCGTGGCCGCACGTTAATTAACTCCACGCCCGGCAGTCGCGAGCGATTAAGTGTCGGTGTGGCGCGACCTTAAATCCGACGCACTGCAACATCCGCAACTAATGGCTTATATATGCTGAGCACTACCGGTGCGAGGAACACACTCGAACGATGCGAGTCTTTAATCAATTATGCAAATGATTTGCGGACAAGCACCATATCTCTTTCCTCACCTGCGCCCGCTGGAAGGAGAGCGCAAGGAGACGCAATCCGGTCCTTCCTTTGTTCTGCGACCGTGCGCGCAAACCGTGGCCCAGCGCGCTCAACTTTCTCCCTCCGCCCCGCGCCCCATGCACCCTTCATCCCTCGGTCCCTTCCGTCCCGTTGGCATTTTCTCTTTCAGCCGCCGCCGACCCAGTCGCCGTTGTTTATTAAAACTTTCGAATTAACTCGCTTTAAGCGCGCGTTCGTTTCCTACTTTCGCTCGCTTGGTTTGTCATTTATTACGGCCCATTGCCGCGTGGTCGAAAATTTTCCGTGTCTCACCGACGACGTCAACGCGCCCCTTTCCTTCTTGTCCGGCATCCACGGATGCGACGGAGGCCACACGTCACGCACTCTCTACGGAGCACAGTGTCATCAAAACCTCTCGTAACGCAGTTTCATCCTCTGTGCGACTCTCTTCCGTCTCTCTATTGGCGTTTCTGTCTCGCCTGTTTCCTCTTCGCTTTGCTCTGCATTTTCGACATGTATCCACATACTCGCACACGCGCGTCTCCTTCCTGTCTGTTTCCCCTCCGCCTCGTCTCGTCTCGTCCTTTCTAACGAGTTATGTTTGCGCCCGCGTCGCGAAAGTTCGGATGCGAGATTACCTGGTGGTCGACTCTCCGTCGCTGGAGGCTTCCAAATTTATAGAAAGCGCGATGGAAACGGTCGTTGAGAGGTATAATCAACAATATACTGGATATTTCAAAAAATCATTCTCAATCAACTTTTATTATACTCAGTATTCCAAAAATTGGCCGCGTCGTGGCGGAATTGGTTTTTCTTGTCGAAAAGTGATTTTTTTATTCCAATATTTGTCTGCGCCGAGCTTACAATTAGTCATATGCCAGGTCGGAAAACGGACACTGCGTTCGAGCAACACTTGTCGGGATTTTTCGAGACACCTTACTGATAACGCCGAATACGAGTTAAGACCCGAGATCGTGGAAAAGTGGGCGAAGATTTAGAGAGCGCTGGAGATTCGCGGAACAAGAGGCTTCTTGGCATCCGGAAAAAGTTGGACTCCACGAAAAAAGCTCGTCGCCGTAACGGTGCCGCGATCGACCCGGATAGCGATTCTTGCAGCGTCGGTGAAATGTTCCCATTACTTTAGCCGACTGTGCCTTTATGGGCCACGGGATACAATTTAAATGGACGGATCCTGTAATGGATTCAAGAAGCCCCTCCGACGACGTCGAGTGTTTATAGAATGTAGATTAGCGTTTTGCGCCGGCATGGCAGTCGTCTTTCTTCCGTCTGCCCATGCCGCTCCCTCTGTCCGTCCATCGCACATTAAATTGCTTATAGGAGGCGAAGTGTGGCTGCGGAATAGATGAGAACGATGACACGGAATATTAATATCAGAGCGAATCGGAGCGAGTCGATGGAGATCTCGAGTGCACGTCAGCGCGAGAAAACTCTCCGGGGAAATAGAGGGAAATAAGTACAACGAAGAGGAGAAAGGAGTGGCGGGGTAAAGAGATCGAAGGACATTTTAAAGTGTAAATATCGAAAGGATTTAGTTTTTATTATTAAACGAGATGATGGTCTATCCGGACTCCGAACGCCAGGGACCAAGGTGAGTGCAACTGACAATGAGAAGAAAAACGTCGATAGAGTTACATGCACGTCCAGGTACTATCAATCGACCGGTCGCCGGATCGATCTCCCCAAATTAGTGACGTCACCTTCACGGCCCCTTCAGCATCATGAGCCGCATCCGACCCGTTTCGTTCGGGACGAAATTATCAATCCGAATCGATCCGGCCCGATTAACCTTTCATTCTTCACAAACGAACGGGAATAAAGCATTCGTACAAAAACTGGAGCTCGGCGAGCGAGGCGAGCGAGCTCCACGAATAGCCAAATAAGAAGATGAATCTGGCCTCGGATAAGCGAACCGCTCGCCGTTAGGAAAGAGCGAAATAACGCGCGATAAATTGAAGGCGAGGAATGGTAAGTTCGGAAACGGAGAATCAAAGATTCTTTCGGAGCGCGGACGCTCTCGAGCGAGACTGTATGCATGACACACTTCCGAAAACTCCGGCGTTGCCCTTAGTACCCGTGAGACCCGTATTCCAAGACAAACTGGATGAGAAACTGCGCGACACACGCTCGGGCTAGGATTGAACCCGCGAAGCATACGCCAAGCGAAACGGGGACGCGCACTCGGTACGTGTGTGCTCGTCTTCCGAGAATGTCTACGTCCCTCTCTCTCCCGCTCTTCTTCATGCCACGTCTCCTTTTTAAGACATACATACCGAAGTGTATCCTTCGGGTATTTTTGTCCGTCTAAAAGCGCGCGGCCCGGTAATAAAACTCCGTCGCAAAGCAAAGCGATTGAGCATATTTCGTCAAATATTCAGGGTCACTCATCGTTTATTGAGACACGTCGAACGAGTGGGCCCGAGCCGTGCAGCAGATTCAGTTATGAGTGATAAATGGAAATCGGAGCATTTATCGTCGAGTCGGTTCCCGCGGAAAGCTGCATGGCAATGCACGGCCTGTGAAATATGCCCAATCAATAAGATATTATACCGTTCGATTCGCGAGTCCCGTATGTTCGACGTTCGCGGCTATTGTACCGCGGTTCCACGAAATTCGTCGGTGGGAAGTAAGTATGCGCATGATAAGGACACTCATCCGTTGTGCGGCTGACACGATCGAAGCCGAATATCGTTCCGGCCGGCACTCCTACGCGGCCTCTCGGCTTCGGCTTCTGTCTTAGACGTGCGGAGAGTTACGCGCCGCGCGGGGGCCACGGAAATCAGTGCAGAATAATCGCTATCGAACTTCCACGGCAGTTGGAGAATGAATCGGGGAGTCGGCTGACCAAGATCCGACGAACTGTGCCCGGAAGTGGGACGAACGGCGAGAGCCGGGACGGAGGAACTTCCCATCGAATTAGAGAAAAGTGTTCTCGCGCCATCCTGCGCACCGCCACAAGGACAAAGTTCTCCGTTAATCTCCTGGAAACCCCTACGGGTCTCGATTTATCGAGGGAAACCCGATACGCGGAGCACCTCTCTCGTCTTTCCATTTATTCCACCCCCACTCTCCTTCTTTCTCTCGCCCACTTTCTCCGACACGGCTGCATCCTTCTCTCATGCAACACCGCTTTCTTTTTCTCGTTCCACAGCTCGCTCAGACATTCTACAATGAGTCGCTTGCGCATTCAAGGGGACATGGCCGGGGCGCGTCCAGGAGTTGTCGAGGAGTCCGAGTCGACGCTGTTAACGTGATTTCAGCGGCTTTGTCCTTCGAGCGGGACGGAGGGAATGTCCCCTTCAACCTCGTGGCCACTCGGTCAGAGAATAGTCAGCCTCGCAAATGCAGCCACTCTGCTCATTATATATAAAACGTGACCCCGTTATGTCGCCGTGTAAATATTTAAAAATAGCGCGCTTCGGAGCTATTTCGTTCTCGAGCCGAGGAACGCGGGAGAGCCCCTTTCCAAGGGGCGAAATCGCTGAATGGCCGGAGCCGCCGCGCGCCGGCCGGCATAATACCCAGGATTCTTTTCAATTCGGGATTAAAAAAATATATTTAGGGAAATGGTGCGGTCCGCCAATTTCCGAGACACGCAGAGGAAATTTCTCGTTTGTTAATCGCGCCGTCCGTACCCCCAACCCCTGACCCGGCCCTTCCACAATCCACCCTGGCCTGGGTGCCGTCCATCTCGTTTCCAGCGACGATTTCGGGTATTAGAGATAAAAATGGAATTGAGCTCTCTCTCTCTCTCTCTCTCTTCGTCTGTATCCTTCTCGCGCAGCCAACGACACTGGCGATAGCGACGAAGCCGGCAGCCGAGAGGTGTAGGCACGTGGGGATGGAAAATGGCTCGAGCCGAGCCCCGCTCTCGACTCATTACTTTGAATTATTTGAATAATATTTCCCTGTCTGGCTGAGAAATCAATGCGTCTGCCCGAACGATGCATAATTCATGCCGTAGTATCAGACAGATCGAAGATTAATAGGCTTGATCGGACGCTCTCTAATCGAGCGCTTACCACCCACTCACCCTCTCTCCCTCTCGTTTCCCTTTCCCTAGCTGCGCCTCCTGCGCCTTTGAATCTTCTTCCCCCCCCGACTCGCTCGACGAGAAAGAATCGATAGGTCGCCTCAAGGGGACTCGATATGATTCAAAGCACCGAGAGATCCGTCGATCGTCGATTTTAGCGCGGGAGACCTCGCCAGTCGATTTTCCACTTCCACTCGACTATGTCTAGGAAGAACGACGATCCGCCGCGCGACGGATCGGCCACATTTGCCCGCGGTTTACTCGACCTCCGCCGGCGTTCTTTCTCATCCGGCGATCGAGTCACGCCCTCGCTCGCCTTCCGCTCTAAGTGGAGTATGAATTAATCGAGCCGACAGCGACGCCGACGCCGACGTCGGAAGCCGAGATCGCGCGCGGTATCGGAAACGCGAGGAAGAAGGAAGTCGGCGTTAATGCGCCTCGAGGCATCCGCACGACGCCGCGACGCCACGTTCTTCTTCCTTTTTTTCCTCCCGCATTCGAATTTCATGTTGCGCGAGACACAAACGTTCTTGCCGATCCATGAGTCCGTGGCGCGTTCGATAACTTTCGAGTCGCGGTCCCCCGGAAATTAAATGACGTGACGCAAAAGCCAAGCACTCCTGGGAGTGCTGGCGGGCGGGGGAAAAACGGCAACAGAACGAAAGACGGGACATAAAAAGAACCGTAGAGCGGAGTTCCGGAATATCACGCGGTCGGGCTTGAGGCCCGAGTTAACCGAAGTTTGATGGGACGAGTTGAGAATATATTTCGGAGATTCAATTGAAGGCGTAAAAAGAATACGACACGGGCCGAGGGCTGGCGCGATCAGATGGGAATCCGAAACTCGGGGATACGAACGAATAAAATTTCAGAGACGAGAATCGGAGAATAATTACCGAATGTTATTTCGAGCACGTTCGACGATGTCGTTTTAGAAGGTACCTACGAGAATGTCCGCTATGGACACGTGTACGGATCGACTACATCGGCGTATGCAAATGTTATCGATGCGGCGCCATTTTAATTACACTCTGGCATGAGGAAGGAAGACGCGGGATGACTCAAGGGGCTCTCCAATATCGAGCGTTTACCGAGCCAGGGCATCGAGAGACAACGGGGCAGTGATGAACGCCTGACGATTCGATATAACTGGCACGGTCTTTCGGACTGAACCACTGCACTCCCGTTCGGACTATTATAAGCCGTAATTGATGCTGCAAGAAGCGTAATCGGGTAAATGTCGTGAAGGGACGTTGAGCGAAAGGTTGCCACGTATTGAGGGCGACTAAATTCATCTAACGGGTCGCAAACGAAGCCCGCAGGCAAGATGTTCGTCGAGCAGGTATTTCGGCCAGAGTGACCTCCTCCACGTACTCCCGAGCGCTTCTATTAATAGACAGATGGCTCTACTAAAGTTGTACGTACACTTTTTACCGAAACTCGGGCAATTGTAGAGGTCGATTCATTTCCTCGTAAGCGACGAAATGCAATCGATAAGATGCAATCAATGATACCGCTGATTATGAGTTTAGAGCAATATAATTTGCAGCCAACGTATCCGCCCTGGCAGACGGAAGGGAGCGTTGTTTACATGAGCAAATTGACGAAACTCCGTTATCGAAGGACTACCGACTAATAACATTAAACTTTCTCCGAGACCTTACCGACCTCTCAGACGGAGGATTCAGCCGAAATGCTCGGCACAAATTGACTATCAGATCAAACGACATTCGGAGCGTTCGAACGCTTCAAGCGCTTCGAAACTACGGTTTGTATTGGGGTTTTCCAGAGGTCCTCGCGGAAAGACGCACGGCGTCACCGAACAATCCTGCTCGCTGCAGGGACGCCAAACGCGGGCGACACTGTTTCCGCAAGCGGCGGAGCCGGCGCTGCGTAAACAGGGCTCCCGGCTCCGATTAAATATCGATTTGTAGAGATTTTTAATTTCCCGAAGGGACATTGCGTTCCCCCTCCCGCCCCCCGCTAGACTGTTTCGGGGAGCCTCCAGGTGTCGGCTATACGTCACGCTCGTTCGAACAATGCACGAACACGGTGCGGCTATATCAATTTCAAGCTACCCCTACTCGCACCCCCTTCCCCGGCCACTCCCTTTTGCTCCACAACCACCGACCGACCGTGCCCCGGTGGAAACCACCGCGGACCTTACAAATTGCCATCGTGGGTGCTAACTAACCGTGTGCGCCTGGTCAACGAAAAACGGCGACCCATTAATATTGCGAGAATGGCGTTACGAACCCCGACCTCCCTTTCTCCCTCTCTCACTCGGCCTGCCTGCTCGCCTGCCTGCGACCTTTTACGAGGCGACGGAGCTTCGTTGGGGCAATAAATAAATAAATATCTGACGCACGGGCCTCGCTGAAAAATTAGCTCGGTCGGCGGAAGGTTGGAGCAAATTGTTCGCTACCTTCCCTCAAAACGAACCTGAATACGGTTTTGTGCAGATGGTTACTTATGCACCGTGACGTTCGGCTTCGTCGGCCAAGTCAGGTCTTGAATCGTCACTGTCATAGTGTGGGCATAAGCGAAACTTTGTCGGGGCCGCATACGCCGTACGCGGAGCGGGGGTAGTTTGCCTCGTCCCGGATCCTGGATTCATTCCTCGGGCCGGTCGAGGCGGGCGGCGCGCGGCGCGTGGAAAGAGTGTATAGATAGAGCGATGCCAAGAGATACCGAAAGGATGTTGCAGGAAAAGAGAGAGCGTGCGGGAGGAGAAAGGCTCGCGAGTCTGCCGGCGAGGGCGGCGTATAATGGTGAGTATTACGGGCACTTAGTCACTTTTGTGCCTCAGCCGCCATTGTCCTGAGACAAAAGATGGCGAATCCCCTGAAGCGATTCAACTGTCCCGTACGAGCCAGTTGGCGGCACTCGAATAACCATGGGAGCTCACGGCAAAATTAAGCCGACTGCCGGTGCATGCGCCAGAGAGTGTGCCGTGTGCGTGTGAGCGCGCGCGCGCGCGAGAAACAGAAACGGCCACGGAGAGGAAGCTGGGAGGCAAAGGGTGAGTTCACGCGTTCACAGGCGCGCATCTGGCATTCACAGGCTGACACGCGAAAGCCCTCGTATCCATATATACGTGCCATCGCGAGTATGTACAGGATGCGCGCGAGCGCTCGGGCGCACGCGCCACCGGCAAACCTTGATATGATACACATCGCAGCAGCCCCCTTTTGTTATTTTGTTCCGTTTCGAGTTTAAACAGCGGCGGCACTGTAGCGCGCGGCCCGCGCTCGCCAGTATCGTCTCTCCTGTTTAATACGTGCCTTCTGCTCCAGCTCCTGCTCCTGCTCCTGCTCCTGCCCCACCTTTACCATCCCTGCGGCGCCTAGACGTGCCCTTTCCCAATCATTTTCCCGGTCCTTTGTCGAGTTCTTTGTTCGGCTGCGACTGTCACCGCGATCCCGAACGGCTCTTATGATTAGCGGGACACGAGTCGGGATTCCTGACCGGATGAGAAATTAAGCATTAAGCCGGTGGCCGTGCGATTCTCACGATGGTAAGTGGGGTAATCGCGTTTCAGTGCCGCGGAGCTGGATCAAAGAAGTCTCCGTGTTGGCTGGCACGGTGAAAAGGGATCGTTGAGAGAGAGAGAGAGGAGGAGTCGATGCGTGGAGAATGAAAAGAACACTAGGGGCGCAGCCTTCCGTCTCGATCGACGCCGTTGGAAGTTCGCCTCCCATTGTGTTCTTTAAAGTTCTCCAATTTTCGTCCAAGAGAAAGAGACGCGGGAGCGCGTGCCTACTACGGCAGACAAAGTGAAAACGCGCTGGGGAAAAAAGAAGCGGAGCTCGAATCGTCGCGGGTGGGCGCACCGTTCGCCGCTGATATAGAGAAAGCGGCAGACTGCTGCGAGTTGCGACCGGCCCACTCAGCCGCGGGCTCTTTCATCTCTAACATCAAAAGGCAATACCCAAAATTATGGAGATTTTTCCGAAGAATTTCGCGAAATCGACATTACGACCGTAACCTAAAGCCGCGTGGAGCGGCTCTTTGTCGAAGCGGAAAATGCGGAGGCGAAGAGAAAGGGAGCCAGCAGAAATGAGAGGTTACTTCAGTTGTTCGTTGCGCATCTATCTGCCTGTTACCGTCTAACCCCATCGCGCCGCCTCGTCTTCGTATTTCCATCGCCAGAGACCCCTTTCCTTTCGATCCTCCGCGTCTATATGTATGCAGACGCGTTGCAGCGGGCTTCTCGACATCACCAGGACCATTCGTACTCGCAAACTCGTCGGCGGCGATGGCAAATCGCGCGGCAGCGTTAACGAGAAGGCAAATTAAGACTCTGTCGGTCGATCGGAAGGCCGGCGAGGCCGGCTAATGAAACGACTGATCGAGATCGACCATCCCCAGTTTCTGCTTCGTTTCGGTCCAATGTCAATTCCACCGCGACCTGCTGAGCGGAATCAAAGTCGAGGGAATGAGCTCTCTCTCTCTCTCTCGGGTGGGGCGCGTTTCGTTTGTGCCGCAGTGCCTAATGCGTTGGCTGCCTTCAGCTGCCTTTGATCCTGCGGGGAGCGGTGACCGCGTCCGATGAAGAACGTCCGTTTCGGGAGCGGGGTCAAACGAGGCTTGGACCGTTCGACGAGGAATATCCGCGTCGCTCTTACGCAATGCTTATGGCCGTGCGCAGCGTTATTAAGATCGAAGCGTTCCATTTTGTCGCGCGCGAGAAGGATAGAGGATAAGACGAGAAGAACGCGGTGAGACAGCGGCACGTAAGAGGGCTGCCGTCGACGCTTTATGGCGCTGAAAACAAACTTTACGACGGCAACGTACGTGCTCCGCTGGGGCAGGCTGTGTCTAGTTGAGCGAGAGAGGTCGGTGGACCAGGAACGAAAGACCTGGCTGGGTCAGACCACACTCTCCTCGTCTCTCTCCCCTTGCGCGCGTTTATCGTGTCACAGAGGACGATGCGCGACAATTATCGTCGGCCAAACATAACGTTCCAGCGGTGCGGCCGCTGGAAATTGTGGTCAGTGACACTCGCTCGTGTCTAGCTGTCAGGAGAGAAAGAAGAAATTTCGCCTCAGCGAAATAACGCGCGAGCCCCATGTTCTCCAGCCTGAGTCACTTGCCAGGCACTGGAAAAAAGACAGGAATCTGGGAAGGCAAGTGTTCCCACACAGCCTCCTACCCTTTCCTTCTCGTCTCTGCTGCTTAAGTATAATTACGTAGTAAAAGCGAGTAAATGCGGCGGCGAGGAAAGAAAAAGGAGCGGAGGAACAAGAGGATGGCGGCAAGTGAGCTGGTTAATGTAGTACCTGACTCCGTCGAAGGGAAGAAATTTCATTACCACGCCAGACACTTTAAACTCCTCTTCTTCTCTTTGCACAACAAAACTGCTCGCGTTACCGAGTCCATTTTACCAAGTTTCCGCCATTGACGACAGATTTTCTGGCGATCGGGCAAACTCACTTCCGTCGCCAGATTCTCTTCTCCCTCGACGCATTCGAATGTGTTCCGCGAAAGGCAAATGACTGTTAACGCTCCCAATTATGAATCAATTCTCGTGTAACGACGAGCGAGTTCGCACGGGCGACGAGAGCGATTTGAATAATCGCGACGCCTCTTGACTCGATAAAAGAGTACCAGCGTTCATGGCATCTCCAACTAACGGGAAGCAGCAGAGAGCGCGCGTTACGATCTCTGTACGATCGTCGACATCGGTTACGGCCATCGTCGACATCACAACCACAAGCACTATCGCTACTACCACCACGATCATCAGTGGCAGTATCTCAAGAGGAAGTACGAGGAGCTAGGAGGAGGAGGAGGAGGAGGAGGAGGAGAACGACGGGATCCACCAGGTGGATCCGGCGACCGCCCAATTAGCGTTAATCCTCGTTAATCCGCGTCTCTCCAATCTGCATTCCTTTGTTCTTCACTCGGACTGCTCTGTCTAACGAAGAGGAGGAGTAGAGATGAAGAAGGACGGGAAAGAGAAAGCAGAATAGCAGGATCCGTTTGCCGACTCGCATTCGGGCAACGCGTATTCACACCGATCGATCCTTCCGTCGAAATGACGATGGCAATAATAGCGACGCAAGCATCGGAGCGCGCGTTGCGACCGGATCGCTACGCCAGCCGCCTCTTTCAAAAGAAACGATTATCACGGCTGAAGAAGTAACACGCTGACTGAATAACTAGGAGCGTCAAATCGTCCGTACTTACGGGGGCGCAGAGATCTAATGGCTCGGCCGATATTTGCCGAAATCAGTTGAGCGCCGTTTCGGTATTTAGCGAGGAACAGCCGGTTAGTGCGCACCAGTTGCCGTCTTTCGGACGGCTGAGATCGATATAGCGCGGGCTTACCTGTGCGCTGGGACAACAATCGTCGCGACGCCAACCTAGTACGTCACTGACGTCGCCCAATGAGGAAAACGATGGCGGTATAATCAAATGGCGCTTGCTGCTATCTAGAGACCACCGCGCGCGCGCTCCATCATTATTTATATCGGCCGGCGGCTGGCGAGCCATGGAGTGTCCGATGGGGAGGAGAGTCGAAACAAAAAGACAAAGCGGCCGAACTCGCTTCGGAAAGTTCATCTTTTCGAACGGACGCGCGCCATTGTCCGCGCATCGATAGATCCTTTATGGACGCCTCCGAAGCAAGACCAACAAAACGCACAAAAATACGTGGGGACGCGAGATGGAACGAGAGGGCCAGGATGTCGGAACGTGAGAGGGGAAGAGGGAAAAGAACTGGCAACCGGCGTCACCGGTCGCTCTGCTCACATTGTTACCATAATCGGGCCGGGCTGGGACCATTGTTTGTCATTCAATTTTCCCGCTGGATTTCCATCGCGGACAATAGTAACGGCGCTTTATAAGTCGCGGGAATTACACGGGCGAACAAAGCTCGTAAATATATCTGTTGAATCGTGAAAAACGTCGTGCTCCTCCCTCGTGCCACGGTTGGAATGAAATTTGCCCATTCCCCACTCACGCCTCTGCTCTCCTCGTGGGCCGTCTCCCTTTTTCTCCGCTCCCCGGCGGAGCGTGCTAGTAAAAAGCACGGTCCGTATCTTCCTGAAACGCTGGATGCTTACGTGGTGGCAAACTGTCCTTGCTCTTGCCAAGGGGGAAGAGAAAAGAGAGAGGGAGTTTGCACAGTAGTACTACCGGATACGAGGACGAATGACGAGAATGCGGCCTGCGCGTGGCTACAACGTCCTAGGGCGCTCTAACGGCCGGGCTCTCGTAAATCAGTGGAATTTCGCGGTCGTTCCGGGACAATTTTATGATTTAATCCGGTGGATGCGTGAAGGCTGCGGTCGCGAGGACGACACACAACGAAACAACCTCCCGCGATATACCTGGCGCACGGCGCACTCGCGGAGATGAATCCCACATTGGCGAATGGCGAGCACGGCCAAAAAGCCCTATGGTTCGGTGAAAATCGCCCGAGCCGTACGTTCGGCAGTCTCGCTTCAATCGACCGGAAGCCACTGCGCGCCACCGTCCTCTCATCAAACACGCTGACGTCGGCCGAGTGAACAGAGACGGCGTGCATCCGTAATCCGCATGATTGCCTTTGTCCAAGATTATCGTCGACGTTACGAACGTAAGGGTTGCGAAGGCGCGGATGGCTGGACGAGTCGCAGGCGAATCGGAAGGCTCGAGATCGTCTTGCGTGACAGGCTAGCCTCAGCCGAACAAAAGGTTTCTCGCATTCGCAAATCGAATTAAGCTCTCAGCCGGCACGCCATCCTCGATCTCGATTCGCGGCGGCTGTATAAAAGGAAACGATAACGCCGCCGTGGGCTGAGTGAGTTGCGGAACGTACTCCCAACCTTCGCACCGCGTCTCACTTCAAGTCGGATATACGCATACCACGCTCCCGTATAGCACCTCCCCAATACACATAATACAAATACGCTCGTTCGAGTACGAGGCGACGCGAATCGAAAACTTTCCGCCAAACCGCTGCATTCCTCTCGAAGCCCTCTCCCTGCCGGATATATATCGGAGCGTTGAGGGAGGAGGCGCATATCGCTTTCATCGACACCGAATTCACCGCAACCCCGTAATATTTTTCCTAAGCCCCAGATTCATCGTTCAACGTCTGTCTGCTCGGGGGTAGAGCCTGAGGCACGTCTAGGGACCGGCCAATTAGACTTGGAATACCCGAAGCTATCGAGTGGATTCGGCGCTCGCAGAAGCAAGCCGCACGATGTATTCCCAGAACGAGACCCTCATCGCCGCACCACTGGCGTTCGTCGCCGAAGTTGGGTAGGTGCACTCTCGCCTCTCTCACTCTGTTTTCTCATACGCGACGCGCGCTGCAAACGAGAAAACTAAATAGTAGAGAAGTTGCGCAGAGAAGGACTACCCTTCTTTTGGCAGTTCGCAATTCGCCGCGAGGATGATCGATGGGGACGTAATGAGATCGAAAGAACGTCAGAAACGAGTAGAAAGCTATTTACCGTTACGGCTCGCTCCACATTCCCCATGTCGTGACGGGGTAATACTATCGGTCACGAAGGAAGCGACAGAAATTACCCTCGCCGTTCTCGTCAACATTCGTCCGCGCTCGTTTGCTCTCCTTCGACGCTGATTGAAGCCTTTATTCGCGTACAATTTGTCGTCAAACGAGGATCGTTTTACGCGTACAATCTCTCTCTCTCTCTCTTTCCATTCGGCCGCGGACGATTTCGAAAAATAATTTTCAGCTCGCTGCTGCGGCACCGTCACACGTTGATTCCTTTATCAGCGAAGTAATCCGTTACGAAGCAGTCAGACGATGCAATCCTGTCAGTGACGTTGGCGTTTGACAGATAAAACCCGGCGAGCGAAAATAATTTCTCTTTTTCTCTTCCCGGCGCGCAGCGACGTTGCAAATATGCAGGAGCGATTGCTCGGATGGAACGTTCCCATGGAGCACAGTGGCCTGGTGCATCCTCATTGGAGAGGATTCCTGGCACCGGGAAAGTACTGGCACATCGGCCTGGCTCTCATCTACTTTATGCTGATGGTAATGTCGGTGGTGGGAAATGGCTGCGTCGTCTGGATTTTCAGCACGTGAGTCCGTCGTTTCTCATGCCCCGGTCGAGTGCGCGTATCGAGATCCTTTAGACGCGCGGAGGATAGTATAAATCCTTGCCTATTCCGCCCGATGCTCCGTCACATTCATCGACTATAATAGAGCGCGACGCTCGTGAAACGGATAGAAGACGCCAGTTGCTACCCTTAGCCAACTGGGTGGTTTCACTGGCGCCATCTCTCTGCTCGGCGGCTAACTACTTCCACGAAACGTTTGTCCACAGGTCCAAGTCACTTCGAACGCCGTCCAACATGTTCATCATAAACCTTGCTCTATTCGATCTACTCATGGCGATGGAGATGCCTATGTTAATCGTCAACAGCTTCCTCGAACGAATGGTTGGCTGGGAGATAGGCTGCGACGTGTACGCTGCTCTCGGCAGCGTGTCGGGTATTGGATCGGCCATCAACAATGCAGCCATCGCTTTTGATCGCTACAGGTTTGCAGAGATTGAAAGTACCCACCCGAGGCATATGAAACTGCGACACACGCGTTCTTCGTTTGCGTAGAACCATTTCCTGCCCTATCGACGGAAGACTCAACAGCAAGCAGGCCGCCGTCATCATCGCATTCACTTGGTTCTGGTCGATGCCGTTCACGATTCTACCTTGGACCAAGATCTGGGGACAATTTGTTACCGGTAAAAGGGATTGCCAGCACACTAGAGATATGTCTTTTGCACTTTCTTTACTTGTGCATTTCTATGATTCCGTCGCAGAGGGCTTCCTCACGACGTGCAGCTTCGACTTCTTGACCGATGACCAGGACACCAAAGTCTTCGTCGGCTCGATATTCGTTTGGTCTTATCTCATTCCGGTCATCATGATCGTCTACTTCTATTCGCAACTGCTCAAGTCCATCCAGAATCACGAGAAAATGTTGCGCGAGCAGGTCAGTTGCGTCGATACAGACAGACCGTGATATGATATGGAAATGTGACCGTCAATGGGTAACCTCAGGATATATTCTTCGCCACAGGCCAAGAAGATGAATGTCAAGTCGCTCGTATCCAATCAGGATAAAGAGAGGAGCGTAGAGATGCGAATTGCCAAAGTTGCCTTTACAATTTTCTTCCTGTTTCTCTGCTCGTGGACGCCGTACGCCGTGGTGGCCATGATGGGCGCCTTTGGAAATCGGTATAGAATTGGATCAATCGACTGCACTTCGTTCCGCTCGTTTCAGAACAACTATGTCACACTTCATTTTATTTTGCAGCGAATTGCTGACGCCGTTGTCAACGATGTTCCCCGCTGTTTTTGCGAAATCAGTCTCTTGCATCGATCCTTGGATCTACGCCATCAATCATCCAAGGTAACGACCTCGATAGTACAGCAGACGTATCGTTAATGTCGTTATCCCCCGACGTCATAATAGCGTTATTGCGGAAATTCTCAATTTCCAGCATATTTCCAATCAAGTTAGACGAGAGGAATACGAATGAATGTTGTACTGTTTGCAGGTACCGAGTGGAGTTACAGAAGCGTTGTAAATGGATGGGCATTCGTGAGCCTGAGCCAAGTTCGGACGTTGCGTCGGCACAGACAGAAAAAATGCGGACTGACGAGGCATAATTTCTTGAAATTCTCTTCGAATCCCGATACCCGCTTGACCCGCTAAAATTCATCCAAGCGGACGGTCCATTGACTTGCGTTAAACACGGCCACCACGAGCGCGACGTCAAACAATCGTCCGTTTTTTATTCTCGATGTGAATCAAGGCAAGGCGACACTCGAAAGTTATATTATGGACGAATGATTTGAGTTTAACGATTCTTGTATAAGTACCGCATTAAAGCAAATTTCAAAGCAATCGTGCGTACCCCCCTTTTTCAGATTCGTTAAATGCACACGACATGCGACTGGCAGAGTCTTTCTCTTCATAAATCAGTGTGTTGCGAGCAATATGAGGTTGGCGCAGTTTTTGTCAGCGACGACTCCGCCACTGAGTATCGTGATAGTCGAGGAAAATCTCTCTCTGTCCTTTGAGAGCTTAGGAACATTGTTTTATCTTGAAACGAGGTCACGTGCTACCAAAGAGACGACCAAGGAGCAGGATCGCGAGGAGATGAGAGAAGGGCGAGAAGGATGGGGAGGAAAGTGGAACGTGAGGATGATGTTGAAGAATACCGCGGCACGTTCGTTTATGTGTTATCTTTTGCCTGGCGAAAAATATTGTCCCACAAATCAACCGGCCTGAAATATTCTTTGCGGTTATCCCCGCACCGTTGTCTACGAGCCTCATCGAATTCGTTCGGCGACGGAGGGGACACTTTAATAGAAATTTCTTGCTGAAGTCTGCGAAGTTTAAGACGACCGCACAAACCACAGTTGCGATCGATAAGTATGGTGCGGCAAGATGCATCGTACGCTTCGCTCCGACTTATTCTCGCGGGATTGAAGAACGTGCGAGGGAGAACGAGTTTACGCTCGACTCTCAATGCATTAAACTGATTGCGACATGCATAATCCTGGGCATGGCCCTCCTCTTTACTCTCGCATTACCTCGCACATCTCTCTTTTTACGCTCTTCCCAAAGCTTAAATTCTGCCCCACCTTGCGCAGAGCCCTCGCCAGTCGCCACTCATCATTCCCGCGGCTCCACGTGGGATTAGCCTTTAAGACGGCACTTGTACGTGCTACTTGTTGGCGCACCGGTGCCGATTAATTCCCTACGTGTCCGTCGATCCCCGAATCCCAGCCCTAATCGAACGCGCCGCGCTTCGTCGCCGGCTATTTCCTTTTTAAACGATAATCCCTGCTCCGCGAATACACACGCTTTACGAGGGAGTCACTTTGCTCCGCGCTTGTTACGGAAAATTGAGCGGATCCCGTTACATTCTCGTTATCTCAATCCCCTTAACTCGTCCGTCGAGTTCTCCTCCATGCAGCCGCTCGAAGGGTGACGCCTCCTATAAGTAAAATGCGCCACGGAAGATCATTCCGCGGCACGGAGCAGCCCGCTCGTACGTCCTCTTTTACATGCATGAATATACGCCAGCCTCGCTGTGAGCCATGCTCTTTCAAAAGCGCGCGGACGTCGCAAGGAAGCTAACATTTTGCACGAAAATCGAATTAGAAGGTGCCGCCGGTGAAGACGGACGAACGGCTCCGTACTCTTTCCCATTATCGATTTCGAGTAATTCTTACACTCGAGCCGTAACCTTTCGTAGATCGATTCGATTGAAATAGAGACTATCGGCTCACGGATCATTCGCATATCGTAATTGCCGTCATTCGGATAGTTGCCGCTCGTAGTCCCGACCGAGATTATTCTCCGAGAACATCCCGTAGATATTCAATGAGGCTTTGCGAGACCCCTCTCCTTCTGGAGACCACTTTGCCAGAGTACGCAGGATGGTTTGTAGTTATAGCAAAGTCCGTTCGAGCAGCAGACTCTCAAGCCTCAATGGTACATGTCCAACTACGTAGTGCCATTTTCAACGTACTCCCAGCTATCACCCATTTTACACTTTTTGTTGTTGTTGTTGTTGACCTAGTCAGCTTTCCGATAGGGTGAAAGGTGGGATCGGCAAGGTGCAGAGGGCAAAAGTGCATGTGTAGCGGCCCTCTCAAAGGGATTAATACCGTGCAAGGGGGGATGGATCGAGTGTGCACACCAGAAGCGATAGGGGCGCTTCGGTAAGCGAGACGTCTCGTCTAATTTCCTCGCTCGCAACATTTTTCTTCGCCATTACCTTGGAGACGAAGAAGCCACGAAACAAAAGGTAATGAATAACACGAGACAGCGCGCAAACTTACTGTCCAACTTTGCCGCGAGTAAGAAACATTGCGCCATGAATACATATGCACGGGGAGAAACTCAGTCATGTGAAATATTCACGACTGCTGAAGTAGAAAAAGGAGTTCGGAAAGTGACGAACGAGCGGTAAAGTATCGTTACTGCGGCCCGCCAAGAATGTTTCCTTAAGCTTAACATGACGCCCTTTAACGCGCCGCCCACCACCACGATGTATCGTCTCGAACATATCGGCATCTGATGATAAAACTGACAGATTACCGGTCGCCCAAATGTGGCCCCGGGACACCTAACAGAATATCAATATGAATTATTTCGCCTGCGTCACGAGGCCGTTTATATCAAGATTATGCGCACCGTCACGTGGCAGTTAGTTTGATGAATGCGGCCCACTGATCAAGACCAGTCCCAATGTCTTTCCTTGATAAACTGTCGAATATCGAACGCTGCCTCCATGCCAGCTTCAATTGACAAACCGTCAACTGGCGCTTTATCGGCAAATTGCCCGAGTAGCAGAATTGAGCGGACGATGATGGTATATCATGATTTAGCAAAACCGTTCTTTTCTTTGCGTCGCCCGAATGAGAAAAATTCCGATTGTCCCGTGAATAAGAGGCAATCGATGAGTGTCCTAGGCCCGGTATAAATAGACCGAACGAATTCGAGCGATTCAGGCGATTCGAGGTGATCGGCTCAGCGCGGGTAATTGTTTCTATCGCGCCGCTATCCTAATCTATCAAGGAAGACAAGGCGATTACGCATCCCTCCTGCTGCCGGGTAAGTTCTGTCCACAAGCCGTGGCGTCGGCGACTCGTGCAGCCACGCGGCTCGCTGGACAGCGGCCGGGGTCAACAAATACCCGGGCAGTTCAGTTAATATGCAGTTAGTACGTCATTTGTTTCTCGCCGCTGGGAGGGCTTATCGTAATCTCTGACGTCACGGCTCCCACACGATCTTCCGTATTACCGACACTGTCCAGATAGGCGCCTGCTTTACCAGCCTTGCGAAGATACCCCGAATTCAATCCCTTCGGGACTGGCCAAATGACGTTGCTCCTCCGAAAGTATCAATTCACGAATTTGTGCGAGGGCGGCGATCAAGAATAAATAAGCGCGGCGCTGCACCTGGATGCTTCGAAGGTATTAAAGTTCCAGAATAGAACGAATCCGTTGACCCCGGAAACGTAAACGCGGTTTTCGTTCCTTCAGACTTCAGGCTGCTGCCTTTCTTTCTTTCTTTCCTTTCTCACTCCCCGCCCCGCGCGGACACGCGCTTAGTCACGGCGCCGTATTCTTTCGGGAAATATATATGCGGGCCATTGAATGACAGGATTTCCAATCAGCTGAAATCTCATCGTATTCGTGGCTCCTGAACTCCCCCCGATATCCCGGGCATTCCTTTTTCGTCCCCGGCGCATTCGACTTACGTACAATCAAAGTTTTCCGCGCCAAGTCCGTGCAGCGGCCAGGAGCGGCGGGATGAGGGAAAAAGCGACGAGCTGGTGGGAAGGGCGCGGAAAAGAGGAGTACGGTTTGGCACGACGAAGGCTCTTCGGCCAGAGAAATCCTTGATTAGATGTTCGCGTCAAAGGAACTCTTCGCTTCCTGGTAGTCGAAGAAAAGAAGGGACGAGGACAGACGGCGTGGAAAGGGAAGCCTGGGGTGGGAGGACGGAGGGGAAGCGGTCTGTAGAGCGAATTAAAAATAGTCCCAGGATACGAATGTCGAAGAATCGATTGTCCTTCTATCCACGGCCAGGGAGGAAGGAACGGGGGAGGAGAGGAACCGCGCCTTTTTCGAGAGGGAAGGAGTCGTCTACCACCGTCCAAGATACATCCCATCCCATTTCCTGAGGTCGCTGCCGAGCGACGACCAGTTATGGATGTTGAAAATTCAATTACGCGGGATTTATAGCCGCCGGGGTGAGCATATTTATTATCGTGCCGTCCTCTCTCTGTCGCTTCCGCGCCTCTCCCGTTCTCACCCCTTTGCCCCCTAGCAGCCACAAAGAAGATTTTTCGCCACCGAGAATCACAGAAGAGTTCGGTCGCGTCGGGTAATAATGCCGAGATAATCTCGCGGCTCCGGAGTGCGGGGGCGCGCCGATGGCGGGGGCTGAAATTATGCCAGGCATAGTTTCCGAGCGAGCGCGCCAAATGATGGTGCAGATTTCCTTCTTTTTCGCCAAGACCTTCCCTTATCGTCCGCTCGCCGCTCAAACGGCTCTCGGCACGTACGTTCCGCCGCACGTAACGCACGACGTGTAAACTGAATTCCCAGGACTTGAATGCGCCGTCTCTCGCGCGAGAACCTGCTTCTATTTGGCTATACGATTATATTCGTGATTGCGGCAGGCTGCCTCTATCCCGATCATAACCGCTGATCCTATCGCCGGACTATTGCCTTAATTATGCGCCGCTGCACTGCGAACCGTGCGTTTGCCTCATTACGCAACGCGCTCGCGGACTCTACTATTTCCGGGCTAGTATATCGGCCGACTATGATCCTCCTGTAAATACTGCTTTTACGTTGCCAACGGAACGTCGAACTGTAAGTGGCGTTGCAATATTAATTCGCCACCAGACCGAGTCGCCCGTTCATCAGAGCAGTTGTGCTGAGGATTTTTCTGCGTCTCAAGCAACAGCCGCCCGTGCCGTCCGTGGACCTTTCTTTCGTGCCAGTCATTTCCGTCCGGCGTCAGTCGATTACCCGTGAGACTGATTTACGGTCTTCGCTGGTTCGACTGATTACTTTATCGGCGTAACAATCAAGACTAATGCTACCACGTGATGTTCGGCTAAATACGGTAATGGCATTACTGGCCGCGCCAGGGTGGCATCAATCACTGGATGTACGCGCCGTCGTATAGCGGTCATCGACAAAGTTGTCATTTCAAGTGACAGATATTTCGCAAATTGAGGCTCCGAGGGTGTATTATTAGAATGGTATGCTCGACAAACCAATTGTACTCGGAGAATAATTGACGTTTGTTAAGAATAACGAAGGAATTCAGGCGAATTTGGACATTTATTCTATGGACGAAGAGCAATGTTCCCTGTTCTAGTCTGACTTTTAGCTATGGCAATCGGCTTGTAAATTTTCCATATCCCCTAAGGGAGAGAATACAAGTCCGATAGAGAGGAACGAATCAACGAAGAAGATGCAAGCACGGAGATAAAAATATAAATGAAACCAGTAACGAAGGGAGCAACCAGCGATATTCGATAGTTGAAATGGCCTCGTGCCACTAATTGCCATTCCGACGTAACGTCTAACTTCGACGGGCAGATGATGCCTGCACGCATTGTAAGCACATACTCGTGTGCATGTAGCTGACTAGACGACCGTATGCTTGGCCAGCTAGCACAACCGAGTTAGTAGTCATAGATGCCTCGGGAATCTGATCAAGGGCGACTAGTAATCGCAGCTTCTCTCATACGTATTGACTGTAGCCCTCCACGCGTGGCAGCTATTTTCCGACATTACGCCCGACGACGATCTACTTCGTTCGCATTATGTGCTGCGACTGCGTTGATAGCTGGCAAAATTATTATTTGAGGAAGTCGTGTTTCTCCGCGCTTTGGACAGATACAGCTTACACTGTCCGCCACGTCTAAGTATATTGTCGATGTAACGAACGATTCTAGTATGTACTCTGACGCAAGGTCTGACTACATGCACCGTGGTCACTACCGGACCGTGTCAGTTACGATGACTGATTTCCCACGAGGTGTACCAACTGTTCCGACAAGCTACTTCGACCGTGTGCGTCGTCGTATAACGAACAGTCTCGGTGACTAGCGGCTTTCGCCGTTCAAATCGTTTTAGTCCACACCGGCATTTATTATGCGCGCGCGCGCGCGGGCTCTCGTTTCATCGATAACGCCACGCTCACAGTCGCCCGACAGAGCCCGTTGGGCTATGAATCCTGAGCCATCACCGGCGGAAACTATGATTCCTGGAAGGAAACTTTGGCCGAGTACGAAGGAGGTACACTTGGTGCTTCCTTCCGATAGTTCGACGTACATGCCCGATGTAACCTGTTCATTGGCGTGCCGGCGGCCGGCGGTCGGCGCACACTTGCTAGGCGTATTCTTGCCGAGCGTCTTCTAGCCAGTACACGAACCGTTTGTCCCGCTGGCGATTCGTGTCGGCGACACAGCCTTATTATCCGCGCTGTAACCATTACACTCCGCCGTTTGCCAATATCGCCCGACTATATATGCCCTGCAACTATTGGGCAACGCCAGCTACATTGGCTGATTACGCACGGAGTCGACCTACTGGTTTACATGCCATGTTGGTCGAATATGTACTGAGCGTGACCACGGACTCTATGACCTGACCGGGTCGACTGACTGCGCACTGACGGAACTATTATTTCGGCAAATGAACCTTGAGCCATTACACCGCGAATGCATCGTTCGAGTCTGACCTAGTCGCGCAAGGCAAAGCATCGAAATTTGCCTTCACCCCGCTCGATTGCTTCGGGACTTCGTCCTCGAACGATGCCGATGAAATTTCTTTAATTAAGAGGACCGTGCGAGTGGAGCTGTGTCCGCCTGGCACTCTTTATACGAGCGATCCGCGGTAATAGCAAAAAAAGACGAACGTCGTATGACGATAGTAATGTCCAATAGGTGCTCACAAAGCACCGTAAAAGCTTGCGATAGCGCGGCCGAAGCGGGAATACTGCCTCGTAACAGTGCGCAAACTAGCAGCTTTACTACCCCGAAAGAAATACCGAAGATAAATTCTTCGATCCTCCGACGATCTTTAGCAGCCCCTCCCGCTGGCCTGCCCTAACCCTTATGGCGCGAGTTCAGTACCGACGTGCCGTCATATTAAAAGCTGAACGTGCAATCTTACTTCGAAATCGCCGAGCGAACTGGATCTGACATTGAAGACGCACAACGGGAGCTATTCGGGAAGGATACAGAAATGATACTTGAACGATACGCGGTGCGCAACGATTCTACTGTTTCGAGAGGAAGATATCAGTTACGCGAGATCGAGTGACATGTGCCGCGTCGACCAATTGTTTCGGTACAGCTGGGAAAGGCCGCCACCGCACGAAATGGTGTAGCGTTTCGGATAAAGCCTTCTCCTTTTTTCGGACGAAAAAATGAAAGTTCTCCGATCGACCGGACCATTTGGGCTCTCAAAGAGGGTGTCAATACGCACTACGAAATCGACGGGCAAATCGAAAGACTTTCATTTTTCTGGCCAAAAAAAAAACGGTAGGACTTTACGGCTTCCGCGTGCGTTGCATGGCGGCAGAAAATTCAATGTTGTCGCGGGCGAATCGAAAACGAGTCGATGAAAAGAGCTTTCCTGACGTTCGACGGGGCGTCGATTGATGTTGGGTAAGAAGAAATTGTTCGACACGCTTGTCCATGATTCATGCCGTTCCTTTTATTGTGCTCAATTTTTGTCGCCGCGCGTTAGCAATTTAACGGCCAACACTGTTCGGTCCGTAAACTGGTTTGCGCGTACTTTCGCGACAGCTTTGTCGAGAGAATTGGAATGAGGATATGGCGGAAGGTATAAATCGAATTCGCGTTACAGACCTCTCTCTCTCTCTCTCTCTCGTTACGAAGCGACTACGAACGAGGGGAAAATCGTGATTTACCGTGACACGCGAGCGCGGGCCGTGTCATTCGGCGCGCTTACGCCTTGCTCACAGTTAATGCATTTTTGCCTTCCAGACGCATCCCTTCCATTCTTCTTGAGACTGTCTTAATCCGCAGTTAAGCGCGGGGGTAATATACTCCGCGGCGCTTATTAATCCGGACTTTATGCTCTTTTTACTCCGGCCGGTACGATGTATATTAACGCGAGCAATAAATATCGTCCTTATCGGTGGCGTTTCGCCACCTTGTTAACGCGTATTGATTTTCCGCAGGGAGAACGGTGCCACTGCCGCTGGCGCGGCGGGAGAGCGAGGCGAAAGAAGCGGAGCACAAGACGACGCGATACCGAGGCAAGAGATTTTGATAAATAGAGTTATTCCGTCGGAAGTAAAAAAAGGATGGCCCGCGGCCGGGCAATTTGACGGCATAATGTAGAGCGCGCCGGCGACCGCATCGCTCGCTGCAATTTACTGCTCCCAACTTGTTCCGCAATACCCACGGACATTGTCAATGCAAGGTCCATAACGCAACGTCTATATATCCTGCACTGTATATTTGTAGAATATAAGTAATGCAGGGCTTACGCGTTGCGGAGACTGTGTTTGCTGTGCCAATATTAATCGTAAGGCCAGTTCGCTGCAGATCGTTGCGCAAGGGCGATAATCCTCCGCGGAAGGTGCAACGAGATATGATTCTTGACTAACTCGCCAGACGTTTGGCATTGAGCGTAGACGTGGATATTTTTAATGGAATATTTCTTTCAAACGGTCAATTTCTGTTGAATGGACGTTTCGCGATCTGTCTGTCTGCCGTTCGTAGAAGCATCCTCCCGGGCTGCGAATTCGTCGGTGAGACTTTCATTCCGAGATTGCATCGGTTTAATGCCGAGGACGGCATTGATAACCGCTTGGCGCGAGGACATTTACCCCAAAGCCCCAGCCGCGCAGTCTATTTCTATACGTTACTCTCGCGCGAATATAATCGCGGTTCGATACGAGCGTTCGTCGCTCGATCGCCGTCACTCGCGCGAAACAAAAGTTTCTCGCTCGTGGTGGAACGACGGAGTCTATATCGGCGAATTCTTCGAGCTCCTTACGTCGCGTCGGGCGCGTCGGTTGAAAAGCGATTTATTAAACTTACCTAATTCCCGGGGTGAATACTTATCGACGTAGATGTGGCCTCGCGTGTCGACGAGAGACTCCCGGCGCGGCGGCGTGAAAGGAGTCGAGCGCTCGATCGATGCCAAGAGTTTGGCCAGAGACAAAATCTGTCGGATCGACTCGCATGGGACGGAAAAATGTGCGGCAGGTGAAGCGTGGAATAGCGGGAAGATCGGAAAAACGCGGAAGCCCTTCCGTAAGCGCAAGTTCCGCGCGATCGTTACAATCTCCGCGTTGCACTCGCGGCTAACCCCGTTGCGCTAACGATATCCCGGATATGCACGCTGGAACGCGCTAAGCCGTCCGGGAACCGAGAAAACACGTGTTATTCGAAAGTTTGTTAAACGTTGCACGGAACGAAGCTACTGGCGCGCCACCAAGTATTTCGAGCAATGCCCCGCGGGCTCTGAGCGCGGAATCCGGCACGCGTCAGCAACGTGAAATCCGTTGTCGAAGAGGCTACACGGCCTGCGTGGCAATCAACGGCGGACGAAGCCGCGCTTCTCGAACATTTCGTCGGTGTCAAGTGGGCCGCGCGTGGCTGAAAAAAGTAGCGTGCGACGATCGTATTAATGTACCTACCGTATAAGGCACGGCGAAACTAATTTCGAAGCCGTTAAGAGCACTACGAAGGCACGATCTCCAGGGCGCTCGCAGGCCGCACTGCGGAAGGAAGGGGTAGGGCTAGGAGCGAGGGCCAAGCAACGGGTCGGCGAAACAGACTTCCTATTTCCGCGACGTTTAGAGATACTCGCCGCAAACCTATTCGAAACTTAAGCCCGAGCACGACTATCGTAGGAACGCCGGACGAGGAAAAGGGGTGAACGGGAGGCGGCATGTCAAAGAGAAGGCAGAATCGGAGGGCGGCTGCTCGGCAATGCAACTCGGACAATACTTGCACCGTTGGAGGGCGTAGAGGGATGCAAACGTCGTGCCCGAGACTGAAATACTAAAGTGAGCTTAAGTGCGTTGCCATAGGGACCGGCCGAGAGTTTCTGGGGACAAAGAGGCGGCAGCGGGGCCACGAGGGACGCGGACGATGTGTACGAACTCGTTCTTCGCCGCCTCACAGCCTCTCCTGCAATCCCCTCCCCTCTCCACCCTTCCCATTTTCTCCCTTTTCCGTCCCTCCTTTCCGCCCCTCGTTTTCCGCCCCCTTTTACCCAGCTGCTCTTCCGGACTCCTTTCCCGCGCGACACGTAGTCCCGCGCTTAACTGTCCGTAAGTAAGTGCGATCGAGATTTTCATGGATTCGCGCGAAATTGAAATCCTCTCTCACTCCACCCTCGCGCCTAACGTCTCGACCCTCGGCGTGATCAGGTGCGGACCCTGCAGGATTCGTGAGGTCCCCTATCCGTGGAAGGGCTCTTACTTTTTATGAAGTACGAAGGAGAGGGTGCCGAACGGTGGAGTCGCCACTTGCAGTTCGCAGCTGAGTCCGAGGTTGGCGAGAATGCCGACGCCGTGGCCAGATTATTGTCGCTCTCGGAAATTAGCGTAAAAAGCAGCGCGACCACCTCGTTCCCGCTGCCGGCTGCCGCCGCGCCGCGCCGCGACGTGTCGGGGAAAGTACGCCAAACACTCGGCGACCTCGCGAGTTCCTGCTCGTACTTAGCCGTACTACTTACCGCCATTTGTTATTCAACGCGACTCGCTCGCGCATTCATGAGATTCCCGTCCCGAAATTTTCGGCCGCGCGCAAAGGGTGCAAAGCTTGCACGGGGGTGAACGACGAATTACGCAGGCCGGCGAGAGACAGACGGGGAGAATTTCAGGACGCAAGGCTAAAGGTGGAGCGCTAAGTGTTCCAGGAAGCTGCGGCTGTTGCTGATCCGGGTGCTAACGTTCTTCGCTCGATGCTCGCGGCTGATTTAGCAGACGTTTTGTCTGCGCGACGACGAATTCTCGAGCGGAACGGTGCCCAGATTCCTGGGGATACGCTTCTGCGGGCTGCGAGAAAAGATGGAGTGGTGAATTCTGTTGGAAAGCCTCTTACGGACGATTCCTTCGACAGCTCACGTCGTTCGCTAAACATGAAGAGCGCCTATATCGGTATGTATATGTATATGTAGGACGCGCGTAAGACTACAGAGAGTTCGAACTCAGTGGCCCATCCACATAAGAAACAATACGATGCTATGCACCGCGAGTCCATCATCGATGGTTTTCATACCCGAAAGAGGTCAGCGTTGCACATCCAGTTTCACAATCGTGCCCTGAAAACGTCGCGGGTCTGTCCGAATACGCTGTTCGTCCTCTCTCTCTCTCTCTCTTGAACTGGATTTAATCCCTTAAAATCCCTTTCCTGTTTCCCGGCGCGATATAATTCACAGCGCTTAAGATATTTAACGTGCATCGAATGGCACATATCTACACAGCGTACCGTAAACTCGTACATGCGCAGTGCGTCGCATGACTCGTACAGCGGTCGGAATCTAAATATGAAACTCGGAACTCTGAAGTCGCGTATACCGGCACCGTACGACGTCGGCCGGCCGATTTATTCGCGACCGAAATATTTATTCTCATCTCGGATCACTCGCCGGGCCAGTGTTCCAGACACTGTTCAATTTATCATTTGCGACGTAGGCCGTCGCACGTCGGCAACAATACTTGGCAAGTCCGTAATTTGCATCTCGTTCCAGATGTATTCCGTGTCGTTAAACGAGTTTCCCCTCATTCTTACTGGTTTTCCCTTTCCAGCCGCCGCGCCGCATCGTCAACGTCTCTCTCGTTCTCTCCCTGACCGTCGAAACTCGCCCACTTCGGACTTTCCCGCTCGTTTCCCTCGGCAGTTGGCGCGCAAGTTGCACGGAAGGGATGAAAATTTGATTATTCGCGCCACGATCGACCTGGTTGTAATTAGGGGAGAGGCAAATCGAGAGACAGAGAGGGAGAGAGTAGCACGGCCAGAGGAAAGGACCATCGTCTCTGCCGATGAAGACCGGGAGGAAAAGTCACAAGTCGAGAAGCCACTTTCGATAAGCGGCAAATCGAAACGCGTTCGTGCATAGATACTGAGAAAAATGCCGCTGCTCCGGAATATTACGCGCGCCAGAAGAGAGAATTCCGGAGGAAGCCTCTGGGTAGGTGGAAGTGTAACGGAAGCTGGTAATTAGCACATTGACTAGCAGCTGAAATTCGGTAATGCTTCGTCTTATGTAAAATATGGATTCTGCTGCGGTTGCAGTGCATACTGTGAAGCTTGCGCGTTGTCTTTATGAATATTAATAATCGAGTTAATGTTTGCCGCGTATCTGTGAGTATCTTTACGGTATTCACGGAGGAGTGTCGTAGGACGTTGTCATACGTGGACTTTTATAAGCGCCACTTTAATTCGAGCCGAAGCTTCAAACGCGCCAGAAGCCATCGACCGTCTATTTCCGCGTTGAAAGCATACTAGTCGGAGCATTGATTGGCCGTCTGGTAATCAATATATTGAGACAGAGAGCGTTTCGATGACACGCTTCCACGCGAAAATGCACTCGTTCCGACACGATCCCGAGCAGTATCAGTTGTGATACGTTCCTGACGAATCTGGAGGGCGTAACGGCTTCTCCAAGAGGGCAGTGCGCATAAATGAAGCTAAAAAAATCTTCTTAACCAAAAAATGCGCCCATATGCGTCTGCGAAAGAGAATCCGGACTCGATATTACACCGTGCCTCTTGGTCCTCTCATTCGCCGGCTGAATTTCAAGCCGCAACTTTCTCGCGCTACGCCAGCGCACGGTCCTTTCCGTAAGAAGGAGAGAGATTACGACTGCACTCTCCGTTCCGGCGCATGCTCACGAATCGTCATCCAGGATGCACTCGGCAAGCCGAGGCGTACGGAGATGAAAAAAGTTTGGCGCAAACGATAGCGGAGCGCGCACGCGGGGCGCGCGCGCGCGCGCGTTCATTGCCAGACGGAATTAATACATTTTACATGCAAGCACATGCGGGGCAGGGCGGCTGCACAAAAGGCGAAATTCACGGCGACGAAGGCACTCGAGTTGCTGAAGCGCCCTTCGGTCCGGGTGGCACCGAGAGGTGGCCGAGGGGTGGCCGAGGGGTGGCCGAGGGGTGGCCGAGGGGTGGGGAGAAAACGCCCGAAGCCCTGCTGTGCGGCAGGAGGGTCAGGCGAAGTGCGCGGGGACTCTACCTTTTATCACGTCATCCGGCCCGCCGGTGACTGTCGACCGCCTTTTTTTTCGAGTGCACTTCAGCGCATATTTTCAGGTTTTTAACGCGCGCGCGACTTCACCTTTCCTCCCCTGTCGCCACTTCTTCCAGCTCCCACTTCGCGTCCGCTTTTTATTTCCTACGGCACTTCGTCTTCCCATACCAGCTGAGCACACCGTCGCTTCCGTCGGCCATCAGCGCGGCCGCACGAGGCGGAGAACAACAGGACGCAGGAGTCGCAGGACGCGAAGCTCGCGCACCGCGAGACGGCGCGGGCGCCGGCGACGGCGGCGTGCCTCGGGGATGGCGGCAAGAGGGGTCGCTCGAAGGGAAACTAGGCGAGCTCGACCAGCTGCAATACCGCGATACACAAACTTATTGGCGAAGCTCGCGAAACTTCCGCGAGGCTTCCGGAATTCCAAGATGGCGCATATCCGCATAGCGGATTAACCTGAGAATACCTTCCTTTTGAAGATTCGAGGGTAAAGCTACACCGGCGAGGGCGAACGGAGAACTCGGTTTATTTGAAAATTTCAGCGCGGTCCGACGCCATCGATTGGCCTCGACGATTTTTCGTGCGCTTCAGGCACAAGGCCGTGAATCAGATCTGTTTTGTAATTGGCAGACCGCCGCGCGAGAGGAGAGAGCCATTTTGTGAGGTGTTCCAGTTGTAAATGGCACCGGTTAATTAGGTCGACCATCTGACGATTGGTGGGGAGGTGGTGGGGTGGTGGGACGGCTCCGAGCGGCGGCAACGATAATGGGCCGTATTAATTATAAACGTCCCGACCGACGTTAAATATTCAGGAAGGAAGTGTAATAGTACATCGTGTTTCCCTACATTTCTCTACTGTGTAGAACTTGTATTATCCGGCTAATGATTTACCTCCAGCGGCGCTCCGGCATTTATTAATAGCGCGAGATAAAATCGAAACACTTCGGAGTTTCAGTTGGTGCCCGAAGAAACGTGGGTTCTTCAGTGAAACTTCCGTCAAAGTTCCTGCCGATTCCGAATGCTGCTGAGAAACGTGTGTCCTTCTCACGATGCGCACATGCGCGCGGCAGATCATCACCCTTCGTAAAGTTCAAGGTCACAGTCGGGGAGAGGAAAAAAGAAAATGGACGAAGCCGTGGTCTGTCGGTAGCTGCGAACGACCCGTTACAAATACTCGTTTATGAGAAGCGGGGAACATGGGCTGGTAGTCCGGGAGGGCAAACTCGTCGGAGGTGGATGAGGGTGAGAAAGGTGAAGGGGGGGGGGATGGAAAAGTCTCGCGGGAGGAAGATATAGCGAGAGCTCGTAAATTCGTCGCAGATCGAGTGCGGCCGGGGAAGAAAAGTGGACGATGCAGTTCGTTCTCTTCGTTCGATATCGCCGCCTTCTCTCACCGGCCTCGTTGTGCGCGAAATTGACATGTCCGGAGCATGCCGGAGATGTAAGCGTAAATCACCGGCGCAAATCGATTCCATTATTCGTAATGGCGACTAAATGACCGCTGTAAGCCTTGCGTACTCCTAATACACGCGACAATGATGGAAGCGAAAGGCGAAAGTAGGGAGAGGCGACAGGGCGGTTGGGAGGGGAAGTAAAATAGGCGAATGTCGAGGAAAGCACGGCCCGAGATTTCCACCCTTTCACTGTGAAAGTGGTCGAAGGGGATCCGGGAACAGCGGCACGCGACGCCGACACGGCTCGACGAGGTTACGCTCGGCACGGCGACAAATTACAGATCCGACTTCCTCCGTTGGCGAACGAACGAATCGGACGGACCCGCCAAGTGGGCGAGTCCAATGCCTCGAAAATGATATCAGAACGGACGGCGCGGAAATTGTGAGGACAGCGTACGCTCGAAAACCGTCGTAGCTTACGAGCCGCGATCGATCCGGCGTAAAAAGGGAGTCAACGAACTCTCGACGAGAGAATGGAAGCTGTCGATCTCCCGGGAAATGTGTCCACGGCCGAGCATCGACTGCGAAGGGTGCCTCAAGTGGCCTCGTTGCCGACGACGGGGCGTAATGCACGACCGTCATCACGTTTATTGGCCTCGATTCCGGGCCCTAACGATCAAAATCTTCGCGCACCGCCGATGGCCATAGGTCAACGCAACGTGTCCTGTCACGCTCGACCTTCGCCCGTGATACATCAGCCAGGAGCGAGCCGAACGCGAGAAAATGCCAAGTCGTTTTCGTCCACTGCTGGACAGCCTCGGCCGCCGTTATGAATGCCCATCCTCGTTCATCTCAGAGGCCCTTTGTCTTCCCGTCCAAATGTTTTGCCATCGGCCGAGATAAATCCGACGTGGAGCGCGGTAACACCGACCATTCGAATATAGGACTCCGCTTCCTTTGTACAGGCCCTTTCGAGGCTGCTGCGAGGGAGAGAGAAAAGTTTCTCTCTTCGTGCGCGATCTCGCGACGTTCTCCGAGGATATCAATCGTACGTGGCCTTAACTCCCAAAGCCTTGATCAAAGTCACAAAGACGCGGGAGTCGTTTTCTCCTTTCTTCCTCCACACTCCCACCTTTCCCACCTCCCATAGGCTCCTCATATTCACCCCGAGATTCAAAGCTTTCGTTGAGCTCGAGGGAAATGGGTTTGCTAACCCACGACGAGGCGTCTTCTCTCTGCGGCTGAATACGATCGGCACGGTATGTACTCGTATTATGTACGTGTACGAAATGATCGAGTTCTTCCGCGAGCACCCTCGTCTCCCCAGTTCTACCCTCCCCGGCGTTCTCACCCTTTTCCTAGCTCCAACTTTCAACACCGATGACGACGTAGACGACGACGACGACGACGACGACGAGAGAATTCGATGCTCGCTCGAGCCAGAAACGAGCGGTTTCCGTGACTCGTAATAAATCCGTTATTGCCTCGCCCGCATTGTTTAGCCTCTCCACACAAATCCCGGCACGAAATTCTTTAGCGCGCTCCCTCGGCCGCTTCCGCGGCGCCGGAAATCAACAATTCAATTAGCTTGTCGTTTTTCGACGTTCTCTTCTTTTTCTATTTTCAAATCCGCGATGCAAAACGGGCCTGCCACAAAGCCAAGGAAAAAATTCCGTTTCGCAGGGCGCGCGCGCGCGAGGCAAATATGACTCCGACTGTCGTCGAAGAGGCTTTCGGAGGGCGTAACGTTCTGACTGCTTATTTCCGTTTCATCGAGAGGAGCGAGAGAGCACTCGCGAGCAAATTGACATTCGGCCTTACACTCGTTTGCAAATACTTCTTCCGACCTCCGAAGTTGGTCCGTCGATTCAGCGTCGAAGCGTTCGACTACGACGCCCGTTACTACAAAACGCGTGGACATTAAGCTATTTGTTTTACACGCCTTCTTTTAAGAGCGAAACTTCATCCAAAGTTACTATCGGGGATTCATTAAATCCGTAAGTTGAGTGTCGTGTAACGACTGTAATTAAGCAATGCACTTTCGAGTGGCTTTGTACGTCGACGATAAGCTTGGCCGTAAAAAGATGTAACGCCGTAACTTTCTTTCGTTTTATTCGTCGTACATCGAGGCTCCGACTACGCAACGCTTTGCCCGATAAAGCCTGCAGCATAGTCATATTTAAAGCAGAGTATCCAGATCGCACGGCGACACACTCTAACGGAGCCTTACATTTTGCAAAGGTCTCTTTCTCTGTCTCCACCCCCGTGCAGAGTCCGGCGACGTGACGAAATCGAGTCACCTCTCAGACCGTCATACTCCGTCATAAATATAACATTTCCTTCGTAATTCCTGTTATAACACTCGCGTGAATAGCTGCGAATGACTCAAAGCCAATTGGTTCGACATATTTTTGATCCGTCAGGAAGTTTCGCTCGAACGGCTGCTCCGTTTCCACGTCAAACGGAAAGAACGACACACACACACACACACACACCGTGCGCGACCGGAGGTGCAAAGAGTCGTGCAAAAAGAAAGTGCACGTAGCCTGCGCCGTTAGTCGTTTTCTCGCATTGCCGCTGCAAGGTTGGCTTCCGCGGCGCCTAGTTTTCGACTAGAAGACTTTGTATTTAGAGCGCTCGCGGTGTAACTGTAAGCGGGGCCGGGTACTTGGAACCGCCGACAATTTCCTTGACCACCCGGTACAATTGCGACGTGCAACGACGCACACCGAGGCACATGCACGGGCGGGAGGCAAGCTTGGAGCATGCGCGTGGGTGGCGCGAGTGAACGAGGGTTGCTTTCGGATTCAGTCGAACCCCGGCGTCAGCAGGGGCAGAACGCGCTCCACTCTCCCGTCCAGCAACGTGCTCCTCGTTCGCTGCCCGTCGAACACTGTCGCGCGACCCTGCTCGCGCGGTGCCGAAGCGGCTCATTGGCGAAGCCAATGTGAAAAGTGGCCGTGGCAAGGGACAAAGGGACGATTTCGGATCGAGCTCGGCCGGCAGTGCGTGCCGCGCACGTGGATCGAGCCTTCCCTCCTACTCGGCTCGGACCGCAAGCGCACTTTCCACGGATCAGTGCGGGAGGGTGAGTCGGCTGATAAGCGCGGCCCGATAATAAAGAGAGCGAACCGACTCCCGCATTCTGCCCTTCGTCTCTTTATTCCGGCTCTCTTTGCCCACGGCATCGTGTGTACGTCACACCTATGACTCGGTGTGCGGTAGTCTTTCTGGTTGCCTCTTGGGCACTCGTGCCGTCTTTCTGAAACACACAAAGTGCACTGTGGGGAAAAAGCGTACTCTCGCTCATCGGGCTCTCTTTCTCTTTCTCTCTTCGTTTTTCCTTTTGTGGTGTTCGTTCCGGTGTTGATTGTAGAAGTAGTAGTAGTGGGCGACAGTAGCAGTGTGACGACGGTGGTGGTGCTGGTTCCTACTGGTGGTAGTGGTCGTGTCGGTGCTGGTAGTGCTGGTGGTAGTGGTGGTGGTGGTGGTGGTGGTGGTGGAGGTGGTGGTGTTGGTGGTGGTGCCGCTGGTGAAGGTGGCGGCACGAGGAACGTTCAGTGAACAGCGTGGAAAAATGTGGTGAACCAAGGCACTGCTACACCCCATCGCTGTACAACACCCCCTCCCACCCGAGCGCGCTCTCGAGGATTCCTCGAGCAGCCCGAGCCCATTCAGGTGAGTGCGAAAGATACTCTTTTTTTTTTTTTCCTCATCCTCTCTGTTTCCCGATGCTTGAGGGACATTCTCACAGTAAGAAGGTCAGGAGATCTAGCTATGCCACTCTGAGAGCAGGCCGGCAGGCCCGCCTAGTATAATTTCGTACTACTTGCCCAGTGGGCCATACTGCTGTGAGCGCGCGTGGGCCAGATGGAAAACGCAGCGTCGAATACAAATGAACTGCTTTATCGACGTTGGACGCGGAGTGACACGTGACAAATGATATGTCTCACACTTTCATACAGCCCGTCCAGTGGCTTTCGATCTATCGTAATTAC
This sequence comes from Priocnemis perturbator, assembly GCA_963942575.1. Classification (NCBI taxonomy): domain Eukaryota; kingdom Metazoa; phylum Arthropoda; class Insecta; order Hymenoptera; family Pompilidae; genus Priocnemis; species Priocnemis perturbator. The sequence continues at coordinate 9,099,762 of OZ012652.1, forward strand.
TTAGCGATTCGCGGGCTCCGAATGGTTGCTTCTAGACAGCCGGGACAGCCGAAGAGGTCGATGCGATAGCACGCGAGGAAGGCACGAGCGCAGGGTGTCTCGTTTTTACCAGGCAGTACGATGAACCCTGGATCCGGTGCATAATGCACGAGGACGTTGATCGAAAGCGCACGGCCTCCGCTGCTCGACGGGCGGATGTTTGCTCGCGGCGTCCGCGAATTGTTCGTCAAATTTGCGGAAAATTAATGAACCCCTTAGACAGAGCCGTCGGCTCGCTCGCTCGTTCGAAGAACGCGCCTCGTCGCGACGAACCAACCGATCCCGCAGAGTCCACGGGCTCGCTGTAAATTTCGAATCGCGCTCCCGTTTAATTTTAAATGTCACGGGGGAGTTAAGCTCGTTAGACGTTTTATCGCGATACTAATCGTTGCCCCCCCGGACGATATAATCAGCATAACCGTTTATCCTATAGCCTATTCGCGTACAAGCGGAACGCGCGATGTATTTAGTTCGTAAGCCTGTAACAATTTGCATCTCGCACACCCGTGTAAATGAAGCCTTTCGCTGCGAGCCCTGTGATTTACGGCACGATGTAATGACACGATTGTTGCGCGTCGGCGAGTGTAACTTACAACCCGTACGAATGCTCAGGCACGCTTCGACATCGACGGCGAGCCCGATACCCGGCATTTGGCTGCGAAAAAAAGTAGTCAGTCGCAAGCGTGCGACGGAGGCAAAAGTTGCTGGAAAAAAATCAGAATAATGCGCAGAGCGCACGACACTCGCCGACGGAAATTGATTAAATTAAACGACGCTGGGAGCGAGAAGACTGCTTCCTTTTGCCCCGGCCGAAGCCCCCGTGCACGCGGAAGCGGCACTCTCGACACGGCGTAGGCTTCGAAGGCGATTCTAAGAATGCGATTAGTCGACGGGGCAAATCGACCGATCGATCCCCGTTAACGAGATTCACGGACGGACCAGCTTGCCCGAGATCGCCCTCGCTAACTGTTCTCGAAAGACAAGTAGCGCGGTCGGGATGTGGGCGAAAAAAAAAAACTATAGCCACGACCACACGTTAAACATAGTGCGTACGGTAGTCAGCGAAAGTTCCGAACTTCGGCACTCGGCGTGTTCCGCGTGACGCGCCGGTCCGGAAAATCGTTCCACGCAAAATTAACATGGAGGGGTTGTTAGAAAAATTTGTCCTCCCGTAGCCACGGACGCGTCTGTTATTCGATCAACACCGTTCTCGCGCGAGCTATCGGTATTTCATAACGTAGCCGCCCGTCGCGTGCTGATGGAAAATTATTTTCCGAGGTAACACTCCTGTTTTTTTCTTCTTGTTGTCGGTTTTCATATGATTTGATCGGGATTACACGGAATGCTGCGTTCGGAATGATTTGCCGCGGGCGCGATTACCGCGGACGGCGGATAAAACATTAAATGGCATCGCGATTACGCGGACGTCAAAATATCACCGCAACGTTATTAACGCGCTCCCGTAGACGCGAAATGTGGCCAAGTACACGCGTCGCTTCCTGTCGGTACGACGATCGTCGACGCTCCCAATATTCGGCATCGCTCGTGCCTCTAATTAGGCGCGTAATTAATTTCCCGCAAAGCCGGTTTCCCGCTCGACTGGCTCCGGTGAATACGGCTTGAAACGTGAAAGTTCCGGCGATGACCCTTATTACACCGCGTGCGGCTCCCATTAACATCGTCCGCGAGAAACGGTTCTCGGCTCATCGCGAGAAACAGGCCATCCTGCAGCAGCGACCAGCACCGTCGACGGATTCCAATGTGGCGCGCGATGATCCGAGACAAAAAAGCGATGGTTATTGGTTGTTTGTGTGACTCCGCCACGGGGGATCGACCGTTTCACGAGGAGCTTAATAAAACTGTGTTTTAGCGGCTTCTCCGTTCGCAGGGAATGCCCGTTCATGCTCCAAGTTAATCGCTGATAACGGCGCAAACTAACTTTTTAAGCCCAGCGATATCGAGCTTTGCCTATCCCGCTCTGACCTCGAGCGACCCCTCTCCTCGTCCTCTCACCCTCTCACCTCCCCCGCCGACCTTCCGGCACACTAGCCCGTTTCCGTGGAGAATCGGTTTCGTATCTACATCCGGCCTCTCGCGAGTCTGATACGCTCGAGATTGCGCGGGTTCATCCTTCCCATTCCATCCTCCGACCCTCTTCGACCCTCTTCGACTCCCCTCGCCAGCCGCTTCGACTCTGGCAGCGAATGAAAACGCGCTCTTCCTCTCGCCTCGGTATTTTCAGCTGATGATGATACTTTCGCTCTGTCTGCCATCGACCGTGCGCCCTTTTCCTCTCTTTCGCTCGCAATCTTACCCTCGTCGCGCTTCCGTCCTCTCGTCTGCGAACCCGCCCGACGCTACCGTCGCGCGTCGTCTGCCCTGCTTTCTTCTCTCGCGATGTCTTTTCGAAATTCACTCCCATCCTCTTTGCCACCCTCTCTGGCTAACGTTGCACTCGCGTGACTCAGGGATGAAGATTGGAGACGTGCAGCTTCTGCTTGTCGAGCGACGCGCGACCCTTTGCTGTTAATGAATATCGAAGGAGCACGATCCGCGCGGACTCGGCGCTGACCTGTGCACGAAAATCGCTCGCAGAGTATGTATCCGGAACCGCGCGGATATTGACAAACATTATGAAGAGGGAACGCGGGTCGCGCCACGTGCCCGCCACATACCAACGGGAAACATGCACATGCATACGAATCGCGTAGCAGGTGTACCGGCCGTCTTCCAGCAATAAGTTACGAAACTTTACTCTCCGATCGCTGTGGTAGTTTCTCGTTTGTTCGCGAATATCTCGGCTTCTCTCTCTTTCTCTCCCTCTCTTCTCGGCGGAATGAAGCAAGACGGGCGCGGACGGGTGGAAAGAAAGAGGGATAATATCCTTTCGGCACACACGCAAGCGTGTCCCAGTACGCGTGCCCACGCACGAGCCATTTCTCTGTTTCATCGTTAAAACCCTTCCGAAACTCGACCGGTCGACCGCAAGCAGCAACAGCACCGGCGCCAGGCACGTAAATGAGAGTTTATACGCGCCTCTATTTGCGCGCGAGAAAAAGAACATGTCCCGACGACGTGCATTTTTCGCTCCCTCTCTTTCGGCTTCCGGCGCGTGATTCGCGCATAAGTTAGTGGACGAAATCGGGAGAGGAGAGGGAACTCGCTAATTCACTCTGCGCTCGACTTTCGCTTCGCAAACGAGACCGATCGCGGAGGGCGAGTCGTTCGGTTAATTTCAGCCGGCCAATTAATCATGCGGGCCAAACATTCACGTCGATCGGCCTTGCGAGACGTCGCGTATCGCGACGGCGAGGACAGGCAAACTTCTGTCTTCAACGATCGCGTTGTGCAGAGAAGGATTTTCGACGGAGCTTCATTAATTCACTATCGCCGACCTCCGTTTCTCTCGCACATACGCTCGCTCTTTACCATCGTTAATGAGCAGCTAAAAATCTGCTGGAAACTTGTCGCGTAATAGACCGCCAGCAGCGTTGCTCTTCATTCGATGATACATTATTTAATCGAAATTTAAGGCTTGCTTCCGTTAGTTTAATCTCCCTGAAAGCGTCCCGTCGTAGCACGAATATCCTGCACACCGTATCATTCGCAATTAACACCGTCCGGGAGGAGAAATGCCGGAAATGTCTCGAATCGACATGGCCTCTCTCGTTCTCTTCCTTTCAACGAGCACGCGATAATGCTGAAAATACACAGGCTCTTTATTGCGTTACATAAGCGCGCGGACTGGAAATGCGAAGCGGCTGCTTCCTTTGTATGGACGTCATCTAAAAGTATAATATACGAGGAAGCGTCTGCGGACCAATGGTGCGCGGCCGCCGTGCACTGCAATTGCAGGGGAAAATTCGTATTAACACGATTGACTGGCACGTGGAAATTCAGTGGTGCTTCGCACAGAAGTCGCATCGAATTACTACTATTCGTCCGACGCTCGCATCTCTCTCGGTCAGTCAAAATTCGCAATAGCTGAGTAGATACGGTATTGACCGATCTATTCCGTTCCATCGACATTGCAAAAAATGTGCGACCAAATGATAAGACTTTTCGACGCCCTTTGACATTTAACCGCGTTCAATTTAGCGCGCCTCGTTAGCAAGCCACGCTGCCCGGCGAAATCGGCATACGTCCATCCTAAGTCGTTCAGGTGAGCGGTAATTTCTTCCGTGTGATGGGGGGAGCGCCGATATCGATTAGCGAGTCCCATCTGTGCGTCCAATCCTTCAGTGATCACTCGCAGGTACCCTACGGGGCAAATAAAGGGCCGCTGCCAATTAAGAGCAGAAACTGCCTCGTACCGCTGCTCGGCATATACACTCTGGGTCGTCTCGACGCGCATATTGCTGCCTCCCCTTGCCTCCCCTGGCAGTCCGCGCGCGTCTATCAGCCCTGCCAAATCGTTCCCGATACCCGGCTATAATTTCACGATCGCGCCCGCTGCCCATTTCCAGCCGAGTGACGCGCGCGAGAGCGGTGCGTCCTGCGGGAGAAATTTCAGTGGACGGGGAACGTTTGAGCAGACTCGTCCTGCGCGAGGATTGAAAAGAAAGGGAGGGCGAGCTTGCTCGAGAGGGTCGCGCGCGCGCCCGATCAACTGGAAAATCCATCGACAAGGCCGTCTGTCACTTGTCCGTCTTAATCCCGCCTATCGCTGAATTTCCATTAACCGAGCGCGGCCGAAGCTGAAAGCTGCAGCTAACGGCCACGAAATTTCGCCCCGTGGTGGAACGTATTAGCGCGGGCGTGCGCAAAAGGACGCCACCATCCACCACATACGACCGGCGACGACATTAATCTCATGGGCGGGACGTGCAAAGTGATTACGAGCAGTGGACATACTTGCCACAGGGGGTTAGCCGTATAACGACGATGCATCGCGGCCCTCCTAGTACTACCTTAACGATCCAAATTCCCCCCCCTCCCTTCGCGCCGCGTGCTCAAACGGAAATTGATACACCTCGATCGGCCGCGCGCCATTGTTCCCCGGAATTAAGAGCCACGTTAATCACATTCACGGGCATCGCTGCTCATGGTTTCCCGATGTGCCTATTGTTTCGCCGTCACACACTCCGACGATCTCCGTCGCTCAGTGTCGAATATATTTATCGACCGCGAGATCCCGAAACACGTCCGAGATGAATGCGCATGGCTTGACGATGCAGGCGGATGAAGGAACGGCGAGCGATATGAAAATCCCGTCTTTCTTCGTCGATTCACTCATTGTCAGGCGCGCACCGGCGAAAATCCTTTCACACCGATTGGCAGCTCAATTGTTTCGCAGGACGAAGACCGGTGGCGCTTTAACGAACTAAATTTCCTTCTCCCTTTCGCCGATTGGCTGACGCGTTCGAATGGAAATCCATTCGCCTCGATTGGCCGGCCCCGGCTGCGCCGATTCGAAAGAAGAGACGCAAAGTGTCGTTGACGGTGCGAAAGAGAGGGAGGCGACGTTAATCTCATCGACAGGACAGGGCGAGGGTGATTATGGCCGGTTGGATAGAGCTCGTCTCTGCAGGGGGTTGCGCGTGGCAACGTTTTACAACGCCTGAAATGTAGTAGACGAAAAGAAAGGAACGGAATCGTGGGCAGAGGGCGAGGCGGTGCGGCGAATGTACACAGTCAACAGAAGCTCGTCTAGGATATCTCTACGCACGTACTACTTCTCCGCACACACACGGCACTGCGCGGACCAAACCACTCATCGCTACATATGCAGGCGTACCTCGCACGTAGGACCGCCGTCCCGCGTTTCGGGTACCGCAAACAGTTTCGGGAATGCGTAGCATGTGTTTCAAGCGCGCTGATATGATTTAGGAATCGCTTCCTGTACAGGCCGCCCCGGGACTGGCTGCTACCACTGTTGGGATTTGCGTGCATGGCCGGGCGATGAGAGGGTTTCGAGAGGCAGAGCAACGGCTCTCCGGGCTGCGGAGGGTTGTGGAAGGGCGATAGAAGGACTATAGAAGGGCGATAGAAGGACGGGGCCGGCGGGAGGTACTCACCGGAGTGCCCCGCCGCCGGCCAAGATTTACCGAGCTTACGTGACCTTCCGTCCGCGAAATTAGGCCGATTCATCATACCCCGTCCTGAATGGCCGAGAGAGGGACCGTCGGCGTCGGCGTCGGCGTCGGCGTCGGCGTCGGCGTCGGCGTTCGCGTCGGCCCACTATTCAGCCCAAGCCCGATCGCCAATGGTCCGCGTTGACGTCTCGCACCATAGGGGGTGTCCGAAAGCCCCGGAGACGTATCGATCACCCGCTTGATGCATCGTCGCCCATCGAATTCTCGCGCCCGACGTCCACCGACCGAACGAGCGCCGCGCCGAAAGATATTTTCGAGAGGCGTCCACTGCGCGAGCGTTCGGATTATTTCGAAAGCTCATTTAACGCCCGAGAGACGCTCATTTGTAGACGACCACGTAGACGCTATAAACTGCAATCGGTAAGCCCTTGCCGTTATCGTGCTAAATAGAATATTCTGTATTAAATTCTGCCGAGAGAGAGAGGGAGTGGAAGGTTTTTTTCGACGCACTATTTCAGCCCGTAATACTCGACCGCCCTAAAATACGTATGGACCGTTGAGGGATAATTAGAAGCCGTATTTCGTGCAGCCCGTTCAAATAGATCTTCGCGTAGTTGAACATATTTGAATTTTAAATATACCGAAGTCTGCGTAGTCCCGGGCGGCGCACTCTGTCGGTTCCGCCGGCATCATTAAAGTAAAGTTCGTAGGCGGATCGTGATATTATGTAATATAATTGCTACATTATATCCTTGTCGGTGTGTACAACATTGGGTGGTCTGCGAGCCGTGCGCGTATCACGCGGCTTTCCTTTCAACTTGGGAAATTTGTAAAGGAAGCGTATCATTAATTATTGTACAGCCGTCGATAGCCCAGATACGACACACTATCACTGTCATCGCAACATCAGAAAAATAACTATTTTCGAAGTACAGTAATGAATATTTATCATTGATCGTCACCGAGCTTCCCATTAACCTCCTACTTAACTCGTACGGTCTCGTGTGCGTTTTCGAAAAGTGGGATTAAGTTGAAATTCGCCATTGTCGAGTGGAACGAGTAATCGACTTTCCGCTAAGACACGCTTGGGAAATTAAAGCAGTTGCGATGTAAGATTCGCCCCGCTTGTCTCGCGATTCAGTGGCACGTTTCGAGCGCCAGTACGGCCGTTTACACTCGCAAAGTCGATCGCACGGATCAATAATGGTCAAATAAATCGCTATGCAAAATGTAAAGAGACATTGATCTCTCGACATTAATTATGCTAATCAATTATGTTGACAAGTATTGCGCGAGAGCGATGAGTTAAGCAAATTTCGTTATCGCCGAATCGGGATAAATACGGCCGCTCTAGTATAATTTTAATCGCTCGATATGCTGGAAAAGTGATCTCGCACAAAGCGATCGCGACATATTCCGCCGGACGATCCTGACTAAATGTCATTATTCGTACTCTACAATAGTATTGAACTTTTGTAACGCGTGCGTAATCACCGTGTCCAGTGTTCTCCGTCAACGGTGCCTCGAATTTTACGTCCTTGTTACGCATCGGCCGATTGTTGGCGGCCAATAATTGCGACGAGAATTTTCCGCGAGCGTTCGAGCCGCGTGCCAGCCGCACACACCGGTGCATTTGAGCGACAATGAACCACCCACCGCGTATAAATAGATTCTCGCTTATCCGAGCAATAATACCGCTGAACATTTGCAATGGGATGCGTTCGGGAGAATCGCGATACCTCGGATACTGATGAGCGTATGAGTGAATAAATAATAACACTTCGTTACCAAACATTTTTCTGCCTGCTCGATATCTCTTCGCTTTTGAATTTTTGTATAGTCATGCAGAATCAGTACTCGATTAATAGAAACGAAATGTATGAGAGTCTAGGAATCCATTCCGTAAATCCAACTAGTTGACAAACAGTTGATGTAAGTTGTACCGGACGCTTATACAAGTAAGAAATTTTGAATACGCATAAGTTTTCAACCAGTTCACTCAACGACTCAAAGCCGTTATATTTAAACTCTATTCATCGAGTGCCATGGGAAATTGTGAAAGAAACGCTTTAAAATAAAGTGGTGTTCGAAAAGGAAGTTTAGCCAGGAAACCTTACAAAACGACATTGACCCTGTTTTTCGCGCACCGGTAGGAAATTTCCCACGATGCCCGATTGATTTGCTGTCTGCCAGAGGCCAATTACATCCTACTTCTGCGCGGGAATAAACGAAGCTCCGAAGAACGTTCGCTCCTCGCCAGTAACGACGTTCGACGCCCTTCTCCGACTAACCCTCGCGCGCCTCCAGCAACGATCCGACAGCCGAAATGGGATACACACGGCCGCTCGATACCTTTTAAAAACGCACGCTGCATACTTCGTGGGCACCGCAAAAACGGAAATGCAGATAGGCGTGCAGTTGATTTAGATGCCGCGCACGTTTGTCCTCCGAAAAAATAGCCGGCAAACAGCGTCGACGCATCGCTCGTACGTAGAGACGTACCCATGTCGCGAAACGACGTTTGGCTCGCGCAAAAAACAGCCCTTATTCTCCGTTGCTCGCGTATCGGTGGACGTTTATCGTGACCTCACGCTTCGTGAATATACGTCATGGGCATGTCACGCCATCCTAATCTTACACGTCTCGCGCCAGCCTCCGGGGTGACCCTTGGGCGCGCCATCATTCTCCGAGACATCTTCTCTCTATCGGCACGTGAACAGACCAGCGTGCAACGAGCACGTGCGTCAGGCCAATTACGCTTGGCCGCTCCTCCATTTTTCGACGTCTCCTCGGCAGCCGTCCAATTGCTAGGTGCTAATGGATCTTTTTCCCACTGCCGTGTCGCGGGTTGCCCGACGGAGGCCGGACTATTTATCGTGGCGGCTCCGGCGAAATTTATAATATCGATTCACGAAGGGAGAGAAGAAGGCAAATAACGCTAATAAGTCAGCCACGCGATCGGCCCGTGGTGTCGGTTGCGAAGGCCGACCGGCAATTAAAGTGAAAAAAGACGGCTCCTTTCAATAGTAGCACCCTACTGGATCGTCCATTACCTGGGAGAGAAAGTAAAAAATATTGACAGGTTACGAGCGTTTTTCGGCGGTGTAGATGTTGGGTGGTTGGCCAACGCGGCTACCTAGGCAGTCGGATTTTAGTCCACCGGCGACATCACCGCGGGGTACACTGCGAAATTCCGTGACGAAATACGTATCGCCATTGAACGACCTCTCTCTCTCGTTCTCTATTCTCATCCGTGCGCCGCACGCACACTCCGTCCCCTCATACTCTCTCGACTAGGAGACAGGACTTTCTCATCGGCGCGAAACTATAGTCCGCCGACTGATTGCGAGAGTTTAAGGGTTGTTTTCACGATCTCCACCGCGGACGGTCGGCGATCGAACGAAACATCGACGATCCCACGAGGAAAAGCGATGCCAGGAGCGGACGTGCCGGAGATAAAAATGCGACTCTCGGGTCCGGGGGGCAAGTGGCCGGGGGCAGGTAGGAATTCGCTGTGCTAAATTCCCGGGACCCTGCGGACGAGATAATTGGCTGAATTAGTGCAGCGCTTGTAACGATGCTGCGTTAATCGATAGCGATTCGTACTCCCCGCCGGCGCTGCCTGCTTAATACGTTTACGGGCGAAATATTTAGGGAACTCGCGCTGCCAGGGCCATACGAAATTTTCCGGCCATTCGGAGGGCTCGCCTCTTAATTCCCCGGTTGAAAGTCGAACGACGGCGACGCGTGCTTCGGCAGATTGAGATTTCGGAAATGTCGCGCGCCAAAAGGGCGATAGAAGGGTCCGCAGACCCTTCGCACCTCCCTTCGGGGTCTCTCTCGAGCTAATCCGACTGGTGAACGAGCGTCGTGAAGCAGGTGCACGCTGAAAAATTCACCGACCGTTAAAGGGAGGAATGAAGAGACCGAAGGGGAAAAGTGCAGGAAGGTCGAGGAGTGGGGGAGGAGATTTCACGCTATCGCAGCGGCTGGCAAGATGTAAGAGGGAGCGGACACGTACGACAAATATCCAGTACGCTCCTCGGGCGGTACTACTTTGAACGTTCGATCGGCTGCGATGTCCGGCTTGGATGCGGCTCCGTTGCGACTGACGCTTCCCACCGCACAAAGCCTTTCAGATTCCGAGAACGCTTCGGGAATTCACGACGTCGTAAATGTATAATCCGATATGCAGCGCCCGTGCACACTAGCTGCGCTGCCGTTCGAGTTGAACAACGCGGGTGTGTAGCCGCCGCCGCGTCGGCAACGTCCGAAAATAATAGGGCGCTCGGATTTGATACAGCGACTGTAATTCCGTTTCCCATAGCGGTGCCGCCGGCACATCTCCGCTTCTTCGCTCCACCCACGACATTCCACGAGCCCGTGATTAGTCGGGAAAGCGCGCCAGCAGCTCGAAAGACGGTCTCCTCCGACCGAGTGCCGTTCGCCAAGTACCGGGGTGAAGCCGGAAACTGGCAGTTGGTTGCGAGTGACGTTTAATTCCGACACTTCCGACCTTCCCGTCCGCTTCGTCAATTTTTCCATCCACCCGATTCGGATGACGACGCCGACGCCGACGACGATGTGCGTCCGGTGGCCGCCTCGCATAAAGGCACTTGTTAGTAAACATGGCAAAGCTACAAACTAGATCTCTACAGGGAGCTCCTCCTGTTACTGTCATTAGTGTCCATTTATGAATATGTAATAGACCGCCGCCGCGCCGGTGGCTTACGTTCGCCCGCTGCCTGCGCTCTCGGTATTTTCCACTTACAGTCGTGCCAGACGCCACCGCGAGGGGTCTCGCGTCTCGAACTAGGACGAGAACGAGAACGGGGACGGGGTAGGGGGGAAAATGAAGGGCGCACCATCGGGCAACTTCTTCATCGTCAGATCAAAGACGCACCGCGAGCCAGATTAGTGCCTAATTCGCTGACAATCAGCTCCGCGCGGATAACGTCGCTTCGCCAGTCACATGTGCGCCATTGAATTTCGCTTCCCCGGAAAAGCAGAAGTTGGGATCTTCTCGGCGTTAATCCGGTATTAACTCGTCGTAGCGAGACAGGAAGCGGGATGGGTAGGTGGCGCGTAGGCAAGAAGCGAATGAGGGAAAAGGAAAGGGAGGACGTCGGTTCCTTTCTTCGCTGCACCTTTTCATAGAGAGAGAGTGAGAGAGAGAGAGAGAGAGGGAGCGGCGGTTTATCCACGTTACCCTTATTACTATTTCGTGACCACCGTGCCGTGGAAGATTTCTCTCTCGCTTCCGACCAAGTGCGAACCCCTTTTGTTTCGCGAGCGGTACTCGGTAATGAGGCTTTTCAAGTCCGCGTTCGCGCGACCGTGGGTCTTCACCGACTCAACACAGCCGCGTGGCCATTTTCGTGCGCACGAGGCCGCGGGTGTGCGCAGTTGCGCACGTGGGAGAGAACGCACGCGCGCGCTCGGTTAATGTCCTCGCTTCTAGCTGGATACAGCCGCAGCCGGCGGCGAACAAGCGTACTTTTTTCCACGGTACCTGAACGCACACACAGTGAGACGGTAGCTCGGGATGTCGCGGCGAGAGCGGAAGAAGAAAAGAGGAAAGCATGGAGCACAAAGCTCGCGTGTGAGTCGTATTGAGCACGAAGTCGGGCTGGAGGTGGTGAGGGGGAGGGAAAGAGTACCGGCAGAGAGTCTCCACTCTCCTTTACGTCCCTTCGTGTACAGTGCCAGTCAGGGCTGCATTGTTTGAGTTATCACAATGGCAGAACAAAACCTCAACCGGGGGATCGAACTCCACTCCAAAGCCCAACCCTCTCTGCCGTCGGTCTTTCCCCCGCTCTCAGGCCCCTCAACCCTCAACCTCTTTCCCTCTCGCCCTTCGATCTCGGCCCACAAACAAAACAACCTTCGCGGCACGCTACGTAGACCGCGCACGTCCCATCCTTCCGAGGACGTTCGAGGTGCGGGCAGTGCGGGCCCGGCCGCTTTTCGAAAAGCAAGAAGCAGCAAGAACAAAAGGGAGGGCTTGACAGTGCGAGATGAGGCCATTGTGTTCGCGCGAGTGCGAGTCTCGCTCCTATCGACGAAGCTTTTCGCCGCGGCAACGGCCGCGGCCGCGCGACGTTCTTAGCTCTTTTAGCAGGATTCTCGCGAAATAAATGTCGACATTTATGCGTTTTCAATCTCGCCGGAGAGGCAGATACACGCGTCCCTGTAACAAAAGCCGTTTCTACGCTCGGAGATACGTGAGCTCGACAGAGGCGAAGTGCCGCCGCCGACTTCCCTTCTCCCCTTCTCGACCCATCTTCCATTTTCTTTCCCCCTCGTTCCTCGCCAGAGAGCCGCTAAATTTGGAATAATAACCCCCGTAACCGTAACCGTAATCGTTATCGGAAACCGTTTTTTCCCCCCACTCCAACTTATTTTGAGCCCGAACTTAATTCCAAAGCAATCGCTCCGCCCGCGGACCGGCTAATTACCCGTTCAATCTTTCACGTCGGACTCGTTTCTTCGAACCGCCACGCCGCATGCCGCGGACGCCCGGCTGTCTCATGTTTAATTCAGGCCCGGGTAACATTCAGAGATAACACTGGGTCACTGCTCTTTTCCGAGCCGAGAAAAGAACTAATGACGATTGTCCGCGACTCTGCTTTTCCATTCCGCTGTTTTTGCCACGAACGGAGAGTGAGGTCTGTTCTCATAGAGTGAACGGTCGCTGAAGAAGTGTGTCTCGTTCGGTGAAACCGTTTTAGTCACGTCTGCGGTTGACACTTTCGGAATAGACTTGCGGTGAAATGAGTTCTCGGCACGATCATTGCCGTGAATACGTCTGTTTAGACGTAGATACTGCGCGCCAGACACTGATACGCTTCGGTTGAGTGATAAAATGGTCGACGCAAAACGACTTGGTGTACCCGTTAACTGGGCAAGAGTGGGGACCGTGCTTCTCTCTTCGAGGAAAGTTCGCGCCGCGGTCTAGGCTGCTGGAACAATGGCGAGATGGAACGAAAAGCGCAGTAGCCGTTGAATTGGAAGCTGGAATAGATTTGGAAGGTCTATCTTGCTTCTCATCCGCGCACCCCTTCCTTTAACGAGTTTTATTTCGCGCTTCTTCTCGCAGCGACCGAGTCAGTTTGTTAGCGAACGGTTGGCGAAGGTTAATGAAAAAAAGGCTTGAGGCACAGACCGAACGGGAGTGTCGCTTGACGAGTTTCAACTGCCAGAACACGTTCGTCCCAAGGCGGCGACAATTTCATTGCGAGAATATAATTTGCTGTAAAATGGACGGGAGTCCCGGAATTTCCACGCTCTTCTAACTTCTATTGTATTACGTCGCTGGAAATTGCGCTTGAATGAAGGTGGAAGCGCCGTTTCCGTGCCTTAGAACTTCGTGCTCAACGATACGCGAGATGGCGAAGAACGAGGGGCGGAAAGAAAAGCAAAGATGAAAAGTCATCGAAGCGGAAAGTCGAGTAACTTCCGTAAGAGACCGCTATCTTTAGTTGATTCTGCTTCGTGAGTCTAATGAGATTCAGTGTTTCCCGCGACGCACGGTCGTGAATAATTTCACAGATACGTACGCTGGGAGCAGCGCGCTGCTCGACTGCCAGTGCCAGCCGAATACGACCGGCGCGGCGGACCCGGGCGGCGTGTCCGAGGAATGAAATTGTCTCGGTCCACTATCGTCAGTCGATTGTTACGTCGAGCGTCAGCCTCCATTACCGTTCGACGCAATTATGCCGCACCAGCATGATTCAATCATAAAACAGCCGGTAATCCAATCGTCTCACCGCGACAGACTCGGCACAAGAGCAAGGACAGAAGTGCCATTTCCGCTCCTCAGAAGTTCACGCCCGACGGAGTAACATTCGGAACAAAGAGAGATAACGGAGGATAGAAGAGCAGGAATGAAAAGTCAGCGAAGCGTCAGGTGGAACAGTCTTGGAAGCAGCGCTCATCGATTGTCTGCTGCTAACTGCTCGTCTCGTTCCGCGTCGGCACCTATAATGAGTTTCAAGGCGCAGTTTCTATGTAAAATGGGTGTTCCGCGTATCTACGACGACGACGACGATGCGCTCTAAACATCTTTGCATCGATCCTTCATCGGCTCCGTGTCTTCCGGCAGACACGGTTCGCTGGTGGCACAGCCGTCGTTGCAATTCCGCGGGTAACCGGCGATGCACACAGTCTCCGGCTGAAGTCAGGAAAAGACGGAAACGCCGCTTCCTGTTAACTGAACTTGGCGGTTGGCCGCGAGTTTCGAAACAAAGAGAAGGCGAGCGAAGGAAAAAGGCGCCGGCGAGAGGAAACCGAGGAGAAGGAAGTGGCCAAAATAGAAAGTCAAATGTAGTACGCTGGAGGAATCCACTGACTCCAGCCCGACTTCCGCACCGGCTATTTCCTCATGCAAAAATTCTATCCGGAATTTTGCGACGACGCCGGCAGGAGTAAGCGTTAAAAGAATGCCGATAATCGAGGGTAAGCGTGAGAGCGGTAATGGGATTCAGTGTGGCCCCACGCGTCGCGTATGGGATCGAATAGGTCCTGAGCACAACCGGTGTCTCGTGTCCAACACCTTTCATTACAACCCCTCTCGTAAAACGTCTCGCGAGAGAGATAGAAAGTCCATCGCTGTAATCGCAACCCTCCTTTCTCTCTTTCTTCTCTCGGGACGGTGGCGGTGGCGGTAACAAATTCCGTTAGTTTCAAACTTTATTCCTATCTTACGTTTCGCTCCGCGGCTGTAGCTTTGCTTACGCCTCCGTTCTTTTCATGTTTCTCGCCCTTTTTATGCTGACACTTTTTGCGTCTTTTTATGGCCTTCTGTGTCCGCCACTGTAGTCGACGATCTCCTTTTTCGCGCTCACAGCATCGCTTTCCTTTCCCCCCTCCCCTATTCCTCTTCCATCCTCTTGTCCTCTCCTCTTCCTATCCAATAAGCACTTCCCCCGCCGCGCGCCGCACGATAAAATGTGCCCACGACGTTGCGCGGCTAATGCTTCGCAATGCACTGTTCCCATCGCTTCCCGGACGGACGTTGATTTCTCGACTTGCCGTTTATTTCGGGCGTATGAATTAAGTAGCGCCCGATTTGAAATGCAAAATTCAATTACCGCGTTTTCGCCGGGCACGCGCGCGTGCACCTGCCTAACCCGCAATCGGGACTTGGACGGTAAGTATACAAGCTCGTGAAGAAGGCGCGCGCGCGTGCGCGCAGGCCGGAAGTCGGAAAGTTGCCGAGTCAATTGTCACGAATCTTGGAAAGCCGTCTCGGCTAATAGTCCTGTCGGTGTCCTGCGGCGCAAAGGATAATTGTGGGCACGCCGCAGCGTTCATCCCAGAATCCAAGGTATTGATTCGATCCCGAGATTACGCTCGGAATCATAGTCACCGGTGCACCGGGAAAGCCACTTGCCACTTGCTCTTGACCGATCCGGAGTTCTCGTGGTTTGAGGGTCGGCGTACGGCGTACGCCGTACGGTGTCAAAGGGTGTGGAGCGGCCGGCCGGCAATTTCTCCTTTTGCTCGTCGCCACGTTCCCATTCGCTGGCCACCAAGTGCGCCCACCGCCATTCCCATCTCCGCCGAGCGCGTGAAGCCACGCGCTGGCTGGCTGTACGAGCAGATTAAAGCGACCGCAAGGAGAAGTTTAACTTAGCCGCCTACCAGTAATGCATTCTATAACTCCTATCCGTGCTTATTTCTGCATGCTCGATCGGGATGAACGGCGAACGGCCTGCAGAAAAAAGGAATGCTAATCGACACGCTTGCCGTTCGCTCACGAGGCGGGATTGGCGGGAAGCGGGCAGAGTCGTTTAACCGTCATCCGCCCGCAGTCCGACGCCTCTCGCCGGTATTCAAGAGGGAGGATTTCATTACGTTGAATTGCTCTCGAAAATAAACCCAAAACTGGCATAATCTGAACTGTTTGCCATAACTGCGAGTGGTCCATGCAATCGCGCGCCTCTCCTGCCCTGCCCTCCTACCTTTCTCGCTCCCGCTGGCTGGCCAACCCCAGTCCCAGGCCAGCCACCATCGGCGGTGCCTCTGCGGCATTGTCGACGCGGTAATATCGCGAGTAAACACCTGCAGCCTCGCGGCGGACCTCGTTATAACGCGCGCGCTCTCGCCAACCTGCCAGTTCAAGAGTCGAGCGTTTCGCAGCCAACGGCTGGGAAGGCCAATCACTCGGACAACCTCCTCTTTTTCATTCTGCCCTAAGCGCGTGCTCGAGGATATCTAGCGCAATCAGCGCGAACGATAAATTAGGCGGCCAAATTTCATTGCCGCTTCTCGACTGCGCCGTTGCGCTTTCTCATTCTCACGTCTCACGATATGTCTCCGAAGCGTCGTCGGCGTTCCCGAAAATTTGTCCTCGCACGTATTCTCTATTATTTTAGGCGCCAATTGAATTGGTCGGCCGCGTCGAGTCGCTCATTTTCGGCGAGCTCGATCAATTTGAAATTGAAGCATACTGCAGCATGGAGCGGAAGACGACGGTGTCGATTCGTTTCCTTTTCTTTTTCCTGGCCCGTCTCTCCTCCGCTGTCTCCCTTTCACTTAAATCGCCCTTGCCTCAACTCTTTCTGTTTTTCTCTCTTTACCTGTTCCGCCCCCGTTGTTCCGTCGGTGCTCCGTGGAAGTTGCAAAATTGAATTTGCCATGTTGCAGTCGTGGCTACGATCTTTTCTCTCTTTACAACCGTACTATTCCTGCCGGCTATCGCGCCAAGCAGACCGGTCCAATCACCGGCGTTCATTACTGCCGACGTCTCGTCGTCGTCGTCCTCGTCCTCGTTCACCGACGCTCCTTTCTCTTTCTCTCCTCACCCACCTACGGAACTTTTTTCTACTTGCGATACTCTACGACTGCGGAATTATTAATGACCTGCCGACACTGCTAAATATATGATACCGAGGGTCGATCGAGCGGCTCACCGTTCGTCGTGTATTATCAGTCGGACAACTTAAACGGCATGTTTGGCACGCTTCGAAGAAGCTGAAACCGGTCTCCTTAGCAGCGGCAACTATGCCTTCGCGCCCAGCCGAAAAGTGCATCGTCGGATGCTGAATGCAGCGCTGTCAGCTATCTATCTCAAAGAATTCCGCGCCACGGCGAACTCGCAAAGGATGCAAATTTAAAGCCACCGGCAAAGGCCGGAAAGACGAATGAGAGAAGCGGTGTCGTGGGGGGGGGGTGCGATAGGGCTAATCCACGATTTAGTTGGCCGAGGGTTTTACCGGCGACTGTACCGCGAACGCTGCGAGCTTGTAAACGATCGCTAATACGCACCGTCGAGTAGCGCGGAGGCTTTACGAGCGCGAGTACGAAAAATTGCACAAATGATTTGTTGACCTGCCCGTACCGATGCGCGAGTTAAATGTATTGGTAGGGAGAGGGAGAGGGGGGAGGAAAAAAGTGGCCGGAGGTGTGATATAACGGGTCAAACCGACGATACACGCTGACGAAACGAGGCGACTAACACGAGTGGCGACACGGAACGAACCGATCAATCTCTATCTCTCGATTCAATCGTCTCTGCGCTTTTGTTGCCCTCCGCTCGCCATCAGCAACTTTATCAATTCCCCGCGCCGTTAACCCATTATCGCTAATTCAATGCTCGGCGCGCGCATCGTCGCTTAGGGAAAAATCTCCGTCGCGAACGATACGCTTTTATTGAGTCGCCGTGCCGCGCCGTTCGGTAATCTCCGGGCAAGGCCGTTGTCGCGCTAATTTTTGCACGCTCCCGGGAACGGCGAGGCATAAAGTGCGAGCGACGGCGAGTATTTTCGGGGAGCCTTTGGCACGAATGTCGTGTAAAGCGGACGTAAGGGAAGATTAGACAACGTGAGCGCGGGGGAGTCGCTGGCCCGCCGTCGTTCCTACCACCGTCCTTGCCACCCGAGAGAGCAAAGCAGCAAAGGTGGCTCGATCGTTTGGCAAATTGTCAAAGATAGCTTTGCCGGCGGCACACCCGGTATAGAGTCGATAACACGCGAGTCGATGGACTGTGCTCGCGCTTATACGGTCGAGGCGGCGCGGGTTGGCAGCGACGGTTGGGGGTAGTAGTGGGAGACGGCAGTGGAAGACGGCTGTGGAGAGGGGTGCTTCCGCCGTGGCTTTCCAACGGGTGTATGCGGAGATCGGAGGGGCTAAGGGTGCCGCCGATAGAATAAAGTTGTCAGCCGGGCACGGAGACATCCCGTCCAAACCTCCTCGTAAATCTCTTAAAAGTTCCGCCGAGGAGGAATATTTTTTTCGGCCCTTTTTGCCACCGTCGCTCCTCTCGAGACAATACTTATCCGCGAGGTTATAGGGCGGCCCGGCGCTCGCCTATGCCTCTTCGATCGGCCCCACAGGCCGGACAACTATTGGACGCCTCGAAGACCATTTCCTCGAACCACCCTCGCAAGCCATCCGGAAAGGAGCGCGCGATACGACGGTGACGACCGGGCGCGCACGGTGAGCGAAAGTGATTCCTCGTTATCGCGAGGCGCCGCGCCGCTCAATAAAATCATATTCTTCTAATGGATTCGTCCTAGCGGAGCGGAGCGCCGCGGATTTTCGCCAGCAATTGTTTATCCTTAAAGTATTCCGTCTGACGACAATGCACGCTCCCGAAGAAACGTTCGTATTTCGTCGAAGAGCTCGTTGCATAGAGGAGTTTGCTCGACGGCGCCCGGCGCTTGCATTCGAAATACATATTGGGATACATGGCCGTCTGGAGATTTTAATGATTTACGTCGTTCCTTCTTTCCACGGTGAAACCGCCAATATAGGCGCGTATGTATTTCCATGTTTGCTGTTCCCGCGTATATAATGTACCAGAGGCTTGCACGATTTCCGTTGTCGCGCAAGAGGACGACGGTTCACGGGATAACGACCGCAGCCATTGCGGTCGACGATGTTTTGCTCGGTCTCCTGAGGAGACTTCGTAAATCACGACTAAACGGTCCGCGCTCGGTCATTATACCAAATTTTCGTACAACGCACACCGGGGCAATACCGAGTGCAAAACGCGCCCTCGCGCGGAATCAAATTAATGCAAGTCGTTAAAGCCATCTTCATTTACACGGCTACCATCTGCCTACTTTTACTCGTAAATAGCTCGCACTTTTGATATATTATTACTGCTAAAAACGCCTATTACCGACGGATCCAACGAGCCTCATTCGTCTGCGCGTTGCCGCGTAATTAGAGTGGCGCGTTACCGCGAGAAGGAGTACGTGGTAATAAAAACGAGAAAATTCGGCCGAATTACAGGGCCGCGTTACGTTTCCAGTGCACCTCATAAGGGAGCGATCGGGGGCTTCCTCAGACCTCATTCCCTGACTATTTGGAGACTAAACTCGAGCAACTCTCGACGAAGCCAGCGCAGCGGCGCGCGGCGTGAAAATTGACCAGCTAACTCGCCGGTCGCGGGAGCACGATGATGGTGCTGTCGGTTCGCGCGATACAGGTGGCGCCAACGAGCTGCACACGAGTATATTTGGTCGTGCGAGCGAACACGTTCGGGACACGTACCAAATGTCACCGGTAACGTCGCTGTTGAAGCCTCGCAACACTGTCCCGCTCCCTCTTGTCGTCGGTCGAGTGGCGCACCACGTGCGCCGTTAACGGCAGTTCCTCAACCCACCCTCGACTCACCCTCACCGGTCATCCCGACCAGTGGCCGACCGGGAATATAGCCCGTTTCAAAAAGGAACTGCCCCCGAAGGGCAACGCTCGAGCTGATAAGGTCTCTTCTCCGTTCCACGGCAGGAAGAGCCGCCGTGCAGCTCGTTTCAAAATGTAGTCATTCCATTAGCCCGCCAATATTGCCGCGGGTGAACGGAAGTCAAGCTGAATGCCAGTTGTACCAGCGAATCGGACCATTTCCCCCGCCCCCTGTGTCGTGTGTGTGTGTGTGCAGACACTGCGGACAGGTAAAATATTCATAAGTATTAGAGTACGCGGGATAATACGCGGGATGTAACAAAGAGTGATATTTGAAGTAAAAAATTCCGTGACTTCCACGAAATGCGCCGGTCCGGTGCGATTAATTATGACTTGCAAGGTGCGACGAGTGGGGAAAAATCGCAAAGCACTCTGCGTTTAATATTTCATAGGCGAAGAGAGGACGGCCGCGGCGTCCGCGGAGGATCGTTGCGAATTAGCGCGCACGGCTCGCGAAACGTGTGGACGTGGAGAATGCGACCGCGTCGAAAGGAACATTCATAGAGACAATCGAGCTTCTTGCTTCCAGCATCGACAACGGCTCGTGGATCATAGTTAGTATTTATTGGCGAAAGAGTACAGTAACGACGGCCGGTCGAAGAACCGGCGGAATATTATTATACTGCATCATAGTCGGATGCAGGAGGCGAAGAAAAATGCTTTTGCATCTGCAGCTGACTAAGGCGGGATATAAGTAATGGCCGCGCGAATTTTCTCCGGAGCGATATGTAACCAGTGTTTTCTGGTGACGAGTGCGATAACGCTCACCTTCTTGCCTCACGCCCAATTCTCGTGTTCGTCTCTCTTGTTTTCTGCCGCGAGCGAACGAGCGAACGTCACATTGCATCGCGGGCGCCAGAATCGAGTAAAATCGCGTAAAATGCAACGCGGTGTATCGCGGTCCTCTTGTTGCGGCACGAAACGAAAAACAAGCCCAATTGTTACCGCCGCCCAACGCAATTGTTCCGTTCGAGTTATTTGTACGTCCATTTAGTCTGGCTTTAACCGCTGCTCCGTGGAACGGCTTAATGATGATAATTTTGGCTGCCGCGACACATAAGCGAATGGACATAAGTGAGATTTTGCCCTTTGTGCGGGGAAAGGTTACATCGTTGAAGAGCATAATAACGCCGGATTCCCCGGATTCTTCTCTCCGCTCGCGAATCGTTCTAAACTCTCGAAAAATCGTCGCAACGATAGAGACTCGGCGAATGCGGCGCATAAATTCTTCATTCCCATAAATGGACTCAGAGTCGGCAAAAAACGTGGAGAATGATTAAATCATTTTCTGTGTCGTCGGGAACACGCGGGAACATCGGTCGGTCGGAGTATTGGAGGAAGCATTTACGCCGACAAGCGCATGCGATTAAAAGCGATGTCTGATGAATTTTCTGCTTGCGCGCAGTCAGAAGCGCGAACGTCGGTGCCCGGTCGTCAGAAGTAATTTTCGTATTATCCGGAAATTCAAGCCCCGCTCAACATATCGCATTGTACTCGACGATGTACTCCTTTCGCACCGACACACGCATCAAAGTAGATTCCTCGGAAAGAAAGTAAAAAAAAAAAGCAACGCTCGCGCAAAATAAGTTTCATATTTTGCAGGCATTCGAAGCGGACGTGCGCATACGCGGAACACCTCGAAATATCGTTCCACACGCGAGTGCACGCGGACGAAATTAAAACATCCGCGCCCGAGGGATTTGAAGTATGCACGGCGTACGAGCCTGCAAGCCGATGCGCCGGGTCATCAGAAAATGCGCATAGAACCTAAATCACTTTCGTGCATCGAGGGCGCACTGTGCGCAAGCTTCGGAGTACGCTCGTCACGTATCGTTATGCGATCCGACCCTCCCACTCTTTTAGCCCGTTTTTTCCCGCCTGACATTCATGCGCTCGCACGTACGCGAAATTAAAAGCGCGATGGACTCTCCGCTCGCATTAAGACGAGCGTGTGGAGGCAGGGAAATATCCGACTGAAGTTGCTCGGTGGAAAACCTAACGCGAGCACTCGTCGATTCGTCGGTGAAGTTGCAGACGCGCGTAGAGTGCCGCGCGCCGTATGAACTCGTACGGCCAACGAGGGTTTGCCCTGGCATCGATAGTCGGCTGCGCTAGTCAGTAGGGTTCCCCTCGTCGGGGGTAAAGTCCGCTCCATTACCATCCCCTAAATCACACTGGTAACGTTTTTGGGACGGCCGTAACTCCGGGTTCCGATGTTTTTGGCCTCATTAGTAGCCGTCTCACGGCTTGATGTGGTACACGAAGAGGAGGGTCCTGGGAGAAGTAGCGAGCGAGAGAGAGAGAGAGAGGGTGGTAGTCGCGAAAGAGAAAGGGATGGGCGCCGCTGGAGGGCGACTACAGTGGCTGCGATTAATATTCCCGGTTCTACCGAGAGTCCCGTCGTGTCTTCGTCGTGTGCCAACCTTGCTCGTACGTTTGCACTTTGAGCCACCCTACCACCACCACCGTTGCCATCGCACCAATACCGTCGCATAAATACTGCCGGCAGCGTTAGCAACCCGTCGTCACTGCTACCACCACCACCGCGTCGTCGTCGTCAGAATCAGCCACGTAGCCGACTTAGGCTCCAGTGGTACAGCTTTCACTTCCGCATCGTGACTAATATTGCATGAGACCAGAGGCATTCTATTCTTCGACACACCGACGCCGTGGCAATGTCGTCAGATTAATACGTCGCCGGCTGACTCGATGTGCTCGCCACGAAAGCCGCGAAAATAACAGAAAATTGCGATCGTCCAGTTGGCTTCGGTGCATTCAAACGCGTCGCGACGATTCTCGCCTCAACTTCTGGCCGATTCGAAACGTATCGTGGGAACGCAGCTAGCCGTTCGGATTATCTCGCCCCGCGCTCGGAGTCGATGTAATAAGCGAGCTGTGCAAGAAATTAGCTGCTAGAGTTAAGAGTATCGTTCGCCCGGTGCTTTCCACTTTCCGGACTCGGAGTTAATTAAAGATCGCAGTTAATTCCAGCCAGTCCGCTGACGGTCAGCGCGGGCGCGTGCGCCAACTGCGTGCATGTTAATGTATGCACGCACGTGCGCGTGTCGGTGTGCACGTGACAGGGGTCCGTCGTAAACGAGCGGATGTATTTATGGCGTTTGCAGGTGTGTATACGAGCGTCGCCGTCGTCGTCTTTACGTCGCGGAACGTACGGCTTTAGCCCCGAAAAGGGAGCGGGTCAACTACCCCTTTAAACTAAACAAATCCTCAGCCAAGACCAAGTATCGAACAAATATTCGACCTCGTTTTCAGTCAGTCTTGATAGCGTGGCGAGAGTGAAAAGAGCGGCTTGATCAAACGATTCCACCATTACTTCTGCTCCGAGAGTGCAAGCTTGTATTATAAGCGAACATTTACCTGGCCCGAAGCTCGCGCTTGCCGCTCGCGACGCAGCAAGAAGTCTGCAAGAAGTCTGCAAGAAATCGTCATGGGTGCCCCATCAAGACTGCAATTATTAATGGCGCGCGCGTTCTCCTGCGGCGTTTTTCGCCTCTGAGGCTGCTTCGAGAGCTCGCGAAAAAGACGTCCGCGGAATAAAATGTAATCGAGAAGCCGGTAATTACGTGCGTGCGTACAAAAAGGAAAGTTTCGGAGCTTAATTAGCGAGAATAACGCCACTTTAATTACCGCGAATAATGTGGGATCCACAAACGCCCCGGCATCGATCGGCCTCCCTCTCGGGCCGCAAAACTCGGGCATCGCCGCTGATTACCGGGAGCATTACGTCGTTTCCCTTAAACCAGAAGCAAATACGGGTAACTAACGCGACGTTACATTTATTACGCCCACCCCCGCTTGTCGTTCAAGGACGCCATTACGGGAAGCATAGTTACCTAGACCCTCCCCCGCCCACCCGTGTTTGCCAGTACGAGCCGACGACTTTGTTGAACGCAATATTCGGTACAAACTCGTTCGCCGACCGGAGCAGCTGTTTGTGTTTGTGTTTCCAAGACAAACACGAACGGTCGCCCGCGCGCACATAGTGTGCAACGATTTTTAGTCAGTGTTCCGGTATAAATCAGAAGGGAAGAGGAAATCTGAATATTTATCGCCGACCATCGTCACCTTGGAATCGCATGAAATGCCATTTTTACGCCGCGCAACCTTCGCGACATAACTTCGGGATCACCGACGCTTACCAAGTGCAATGGGGAGTGCAAGCAGGCCACGGAATCGATGTTTTGCCTCGCCGAATCCTTTCGATAATTCTCCCGCTAGCGAGAAGCGATTCTTACACGCGTCCCGTCGACTTATCCGAGCGTGGAGCGGAAGTCGGAGGAATCCGGTAAAGCCCTAAATCGCGAGAGCGCTCCCGGGAGGAAAGTGGCGAAAGAACGGAGAAAGCGAGACGGTCGGCTCCGGGACGGCGTAAAGGAGTAAACGAGCGCATGAGAAATTAGTGCCTCGTTGTCGTAAGACCTACGGTTATCTGCCAGGCGCGCGCGCGCGCGACGTCGAGAGATAAATAGATAGAGTAGGTGGAAGGTGGAAGCGAGGGAGGAACGAGCGGCAGAGAAAAGGGCAGACACTGCGAAAGCCAGAAAGCGGCCGGAGGGGCGAGGACTCGGCACGCTGCCGAAAGGGGTCCTGGAAATGGTGCTGTAGCGAGAAAAGGGAGACACTCGCGAATCCAGACTCGACGTAGACGGCAAAGACGGCGAGGGAAGAGAGCGTGGCAGATTCGAGTAAAAGGGGATACGGTGGGAAACTGGGCGAGTGAGAGAATGAAAGCTAGAGTAGTGAGCGGAAAAAGGAAGAGAGGGTGCGCGAACGGAAGACGGCGACGCAAGCGTCACGGTCTCAGCGAAGCGCAAAACTCGTAAACCATAAAAGAAAGCAAAGCAAGCATTGGTAGGCAGAGAAGAGTGGATTTTCAGCGGGGAGGTAAAGAGAGGGTTGCACTTCCGTGAGGCAGTGCGCGTTATGAGAAAGAAGGAGAGCGGGAGCTGTGCCGCCGTGAAGAATAATCTATACGCCCACGTGAAATGCAGTATGTGGGCTAAAGGCTGTCCGTCGGGTCGGCGGAATGACCGTCCGAGCGTCACAGAGCTGAAAGGGTGAGGCGCTGGCTAACCTACATATCTACTACGGCCCAGTTGTACGGTTGTTGCACCTGGTGGCCGATAGCTAATTACCGTGGATATACGTACGTACGTATTGCGAGCGATTGGGCACGTGCGTACTCTCGCACTTGCCTTCGTTTCCACGCAATTTATGTGCGGACGGCTTTACGATAGCGACGATGTCTCGCCCCTGTCCGTCCTGTTTTCCACCCCCTCACTATCCCCTCTTCCGTCTCATCCTCCTTCTTATCGAACTTCGATGCAGCCACCCTATGTCACTCCGGCCGCCTAGAAGCGATACAGGAGCGTTTGCGAGAAGAAATAACCAGGAAGAACGATCGAGACAACGGTTAGCTGGGTGTCGATCGAATCGATCGCCTCCGCTCGGCTATTGAACTTACGAGAACTCGCGATCGAGGCCAAAGCGTTCCGGAGTACAGGGCCATCCCCGAGCACGTCCTCCGATTTTTCGATTTTTCCCCAACGACACTGTTTTTCCTCCTCCCGAAGCTCCACGTCTCTCGTAACTCTGAACGCTCGCCGGGTAGGCAGTAAACTCGGTGCGAGCATTCGAGGAACGCGCTGATTACTTCAGCCCTCGCCGCGATTCTTCCGTTTTTTATACCCCTTCACTTCTCACGTCGCTCGCGGCATAATTGGCGCACGCTATCGTAAGGGTGCGTCCAGATCTGGGCACGAACCCGAATGAACAGCCTATGCGTGAGAGGATTTGGAAGTATGTGAGGATAAGAAAGCATTGGCTTCGACACCCACACACTTTCAAACCCTCTCACGCATAGGCTGTTCGTTCACGTTCGCGTTCGTGCTCAGCTCTGGACGCAGCCTAAGCCGTACACCGAACGACTTAATGCGACGCTTTCACCCCGCGAACCCGCTAATCTAATACTGAAATGGCGCCCTAAGATGCGAGCTAACGGTTTGGCGTAATAAAGCGTGCGACGCAATTTCAAAGCGAGTCGCGCTAACCTCAAAAGTGATTACAGTGGTTACGAGTAATTAAAGTCGATGGCATCATTAGAAGGCTGTACCGCACGACGCACGATCCACGAAGAACGTGACTGAACGTCCGCGCAGGGTGAGGGTGTTGGGTAACGTCGAGTAGGGATATACGAATACGATTCTTTGGTTTCGATTTCTTCAGAGGAATGAGAGGAAATGCGTTCTCATGTAGATGAAATTAAGGCGCGCAACTTGTTACGCGACTCGTATCGCGTGCGAGGATAAGGGTGTGAGAGCGGGCACCTTCGGTACTGCCGGGATGTGTGTCCTGGCATTTCCTGGGTCCACCCGTCCACCCGAAGCTGATCCGACAAGCTTAAAGATAAACCCGCGCGGACTCTCACGTTCGTCATGTGGGCTTTTGTCTCGAATCAACGAGCCGCCCCGTCGCACGGTGTCGCCCTTAACTCGACGGCTTTAAAGTTCAAAGTACAAAATAAAAGTTCATGCAAATAACCCCGGAAAGAATGTCTTATGCGCGTCAGGCGAACATTCCGCCTCTCCGTGAGACCGTCCTCGGATTGAAGCTGCACGGAAGGGAAAAATAATACAAAATGTTCGATTGTCTGTTCCCGCGAGGGAGTACGAGCGATAGTCGGGACGTCGTGATTTTCCGGGCAAAATTTGCCACGGCAAAATATGCCGTGCGAAATACTCTGTTCGAAATAGATGCGCGTGCATGCCCTCTCTCTCTCTCACTCTCGATACAGACGCATATAAGTATATATGTACCGCGGCGCGTATGTACAACTCTTTCGGGATGTCGCGCAGCGAGTGTAATTTAACCGCCATCCACCGAAAAATATACGTGTTCATTAAGATCTAAAAGGGGACTTCATCCCTTAGGTTTCAAAGCCGTGAGGCTATAAAAAAGGAAGAAGCGCCGGCGCGCCTCTTTTGATCTTTCGCGTGCTTCACAGTTTCTCTAATATTGGACAGAAATGGCGTAGAAGACATTTTCCCTCTGACCATCGACGTAGGTGGAGGCCGCTGGGAAGCATTTATTCGTGGCGAAAAATAGTCTCCCTTTCAGCGTCGAGCTAGCTCCTCGCCTGTACTATTCCGGGCTGAAAAGTATAGCCAAGAAAGTTTAATAAAAGTCGTCCGATCGTCTCTCGGGCGGCGCGGCGTAGTCGTCGCGAGACGCTCGTTCTCGATGACGATCGGGTGAAGACAGGACGAGGGTGATAGGGTGGAGAGAGGCGCAGAATTATCCGAGGCCACCCTTCTCAGTCGGGGTGCTGTCTGAAAAGCGGTCGATTTGTCGAGCGACTAACGACATACGGATTTACTTGGCGGCAGTTGAAGAGATCCGATACCGAATGTCGACTTCTAGCGAGTTTTCAAGTGGATCGACCTCTCACGACGACTCCTGCCGGCACCGAAACACCGAAACACGCAGCGCTTTGGCTTCGTTGTGAACGGTACTTAAAGCGGTGCGCGCTATCGACACGCTTGGGAATTGGAGCTGGTAGGGCAGCTGCTACTAAAGTATGCATGAGCAGAGACTGTTTTGTATCAGTACAATCGGTGTGCAGCGACTCCTAGTACACCCTAGATTGTTCTGCTGTCGTAGCGGCTGTACAACCGCCGCCGCTCCTACCCACGTTTCCACGTACGGCGGGACTCCGACGTTCGCCGAACGTTTGATTAAGGATGACGCCTGACGTTTTCGAAGCGTAACCTGCCCTCTTTAAAATCCTACCGCCCGCGCCGCCGCGCCGTCTCAACTTTCGAGGGCAAACTTGATAACGCGTGGCGTGTCATATTGTCCGAAGGAATATCTTCTGTGTCTATTGAATTTCTATCGCTCCGCCGAAAGTACTGCTAACGAGCTCCGTAGAACACACAAAGACTGTGCCCATAGGCGGAAGACAACCTAGCGATGAAATATGCCCTGCGACGGTACCGCTAAGATCTCGCGGACAATTTAAAACTGGGTCACTCGCTGCGCACACTCGCGCGCAGCGTTTAAGTTCCGCGTACCGGAAAGCCGCGAACAAAACGTCAACGTCGCTCTTCTAGGCCGATCTTATCGATTGTCGGAAGACTATTAATATCGGCCCGTCGCCTATCTATGGGTCCGTGAAACGTTTATTGCTATAACCGAATAAGAATAATAATGAATGGGGCGAGGGAGAAAAATGACGGAGCGTTTCTAAGCTGAATATTGATGTTACGAGAGCCAGGTTTGTACGCAACCTCATCCTGATAATCGAGCAGCTTTATTCCGTGCTGCACCCCGACGATTTTCTATCCGGGGCTTAATTATCATCTCGCAACTAGATGCGGCGCGAGTCTGTTGCTCGCAGATAGAACAGGCATAAGCTCGGGGCGCTAATCCGTTGCCCCTGACTTTTCCAAAGTTCGCTCTCGCGAGCGAGCGAGCCCGACAGAGGCTGAGGGGACTCGGCGAAATTGTTCTTTTTCTCGGAGCGAGACGTAACTTAGAGGTCGGGAAAATTTATATCGAGAGAGGAAACATCGTTTCGGGGGAAACTTTGGCCGCTCGTCGTCAGAAGTGGAGGAGTAAAAAATCGGTTAGAGCGAACTTTAAAATTCGACAAAGAACCTCTCAACGAGTGCCTTCCTTCGGCAACTTTGCCCACTTCCTGTAATTGCCCGCGTGCAGTTGGACAAACGGTTATTTGGCCGGCGTAATAACGTATACTCTCTAGACCGAAGCCGGATTCGTGCAGAAAACGGTAGAAAAATCAGCCGCGTTGCTGAGATATTCTCGTTCCCATCTTGTTTGGAGAAAGGAGAGTGAGAGAAGGATGATGTGCCCACTGTTCGATGTTCGGACTGTAGACATAGAGGGGGGGGGGTACTTCTCCTCGGCCAGTGGAACAAAAGTGGCACGCGAGTCACAAGTTCCGCAGGCCTGATGACGTACAACATAATTTCCTCTTCCATTTCACTTTCAGGGAACGAGCCAGACGAATGAGAAGAAGCGGTTAGAATGAGATTTGTAGCATGCTAATTTTCAGGATAAGGAGAACTTCGACGGGGGAGAGGTGGAGAGGGATCAAGGCGCGGAAAGTGTGAAGCGTTGCGCGCAATCATTTTCACCGGAAATAAACTCGTCGTGAAGCGGACTTGATGTTTCGTAACGACTCATTCGCACGGCGCGCCATAAAAGGCGAAATTCATTGAGCGTGTAACGATATTCAGCCCATTGAGCCTCGTGAGGGCAGCATTGAGCGTTACGCAGCAAGTGGCCTTATGCATATCAAAATCCTAGCGAACAGGTACATCGACTATGCAAATGGGACTAACGGATTCAGACTGTGAGACGAAGAAGGGGCGATATCGTCTGCCGCGAAACGATTTGTCCCACCCTTGCTCCCTGACGATCTCCCAGCGCCACGGAGCAGCCTCAAGAGATCGTCAAGCTCAAAGTGAACCGCGACAGGAAGTTTAGCGATTCTCTAATGCCGAACTTACACACAACTGTCGCGGTCCGGCTTTCGACTTTCGGTCTCGGCTGTTCGATCAATCTCTCTCTCTCTCTCTCTCTCCCCCTATCTCCGTCGTCGTTTTCCATGGGTGTTAAAGTCCTCAACTCGTCGTCCCACTCTCCCCAGGTCACTGGCGTTCGTCGATGGCCCAGCAGCTCCGGCCTCCGACCCTGCGCTAGTCTGTCCACCGGCAAGCCGGCTCGCTTCGCTCTGCCAACCGGGTAACTCCCCGACAAGGAGCCAACCTTTAATGTACGAGTCGTGTTCGAACTGAAACCTGTTTGGGGTAGTTACGAGACGTACGACGAAGTTCGCTGATACCCCTGCTCCGCTGGCACTCACCCCGTACGTGGCCAGGGGCGTACTGACCTCAGCGCCGTGCCCTCGGGTTACAATCTCTCTCCCTCTTTCTGTTTCGCCAGCCGTCACCCGCGGGATACTTCAACCGCTAACCCCGACGCGCTGGCGTTACGAAGATAATTGCGTTTCGCGACCCCGAAGGCGGAACGACCGCATTCGATAAAACTTTTTCGACCCTACTACATCCCCTCTATCCCTCGCACCTTTCGCGCTCTTCACCTCTCTCTCGACCGTCTCCCGCGAACGCCATCGCCGCTAGAACGAAACTGGCACCGCTGCGCAACACAGTGCAACTCCGTGAAAACTCCAAGTGGCTTCGCACTGCGGTGCATTGCAATGCACACTGCACACACTGTGACTACGGCAGCTGCCGTTGCCGCTGCTGCTGCTGGTGGTGGTGGTGGTGGTGGTGGTGGTGGTGGTGGTGGTGCTGCTGTTGCTGCCGCTGTTGCTGCAGTAGTGGCGTAAATAATGCACGCCTAGAGCCGTTAAGGGGTGGCTCGCCTAATTACTGCGTTAACTTTATTGCCGAGTCCATCGTGCAACCTTTCGCCTGACGTGACGAAGGTTATTTCCACTCGCGGCCACAAAATCCTGAAAAATCTTTCGACGAGAGAGGCATTTCCGAGGGCCCCACGTTTTTGCTAATTAGCGCACATTATCGTCGTACGTGCCGTCGCTTTATACGCGCACGCCTCTCTGGGGGCCGACGATGACGACGACGACGACGACGACGTTTGCACTCGCCGATTTTTCACTTGCTATCGGGAGCGTGTAAAATAAAAATCAGCCATGCCGCCGACCGCAGGCGCAACGTGTCGCTATGGTGGCTGTCGCGCGAGTGCGACAAGACTGCCGGCGAATAAGCTTCGCCGGAAGAACGGCCGCGCGTGCAACATTGTACGCGCCTCTGTGGTTGCATTCCGATTGCGCGTGCAGGCCGTATGATGCACGGTATCCGATATCGGCGATCCTATCGGTAGCACACATTATGCCAGGCCTCGAGCCTTGACTCTACCGGCAAGCCCGTTCGCGCAACCAACCTCGCGCACGCGTCATTGAAAACTGACTAATTGCAAGACGCTGCGCGATTGGCTCCCGACGATCCGAGAAACGCGGAAAGCCGGAGCCGTTGAGAAGTAATGCAAGGTGGACGGATGGAGGACGGAGGAAGACGAGTTGTAAGGTCGAGTGGGAGAGAGGAGGAGAGCGAAAAGACAAACTTTATCGGTTATCCCTGTACTCTCCGAGTAAACAGACGTGCGATGATACGCCGCGATGATAAACAACCGAGTAGTTGGAGCTTCGGGAGCGAGGTGGATATTGTCGGCGCAACTGGAACTTCCGGCCCGATCGTTATTTCACCGTTACATTTTCCTGCAAAACGTTCCTATCGTGGCGAATGAATGAACGGCCCCCGCGACCGAGACGAAAGTTGGCTGGTCGGTTCGTTCAGCTAGGATAGACGGTAGAGTAACTTGGAAGAGTCTTTTTAATAGATTATTACGTCGTAGCCGGTTACGTCGCGTCGCCTCGCGACGCGCCCCGCTTCATCGTTAATGAACGCTTAACCATCATCCGCGTCTATCGATCCGCGGCCAAATGAAACGTCGCGACGAACGATAAAGAAACAAGCGGGCCGCGTAAAATATGAATTCCTGCGCGGCCTGGAAAACGTGTCATTACTTCCATGTAAATCTGTTAGATAAGACGAATCTTGAATTCCTCTTGTCCGGTAGCGTTACATAGTTAATCAACGGGTTCATTGCCTTCCCTCTTACCTCTCCCCTCGGCCGATAACTATCGCGAGCAAAAAGGTGAGGGCGGAGGGAGGAAAAAGCCTGGCACGTAGATATCTCTTCCGGTTTAATGCCGTGACGTCAGAGCTCGCGATTCACGGTGACACTTCCAAGACCGTACGTCACTGTCTCGCCGCCTAACGATTATTAACGAGTCGAGTGGGTGGGTAGATTTTTTTTCGCGCCCGACAAGAGGGAGGGCCGAAGGAAGGCAGGAAAGTCGATCGTTTCCTCTCGTCAGCTCTCGCATTCGAGTGGCCTTGAACCCGTCCGAGTTGACCAGGGGTCTCGATTTGCAGAGAACAACGGCCGCAGCCGCGGAGCGGAGTGGGCGAGAGAGCGTACCACCACGGTATCGCCGTAATTTCAATTAATTTTCATTAACCAAAGCCGCCTCGGGACACTGTCCATGTCGCTGTGTACGCGCGAGTTCTGCGGCAGCCAGCACTCCGACCCCATAAGACCCGCCGTAACCTTAAAATTGAGGGATTTAACGGAGAGCGGACAATTATTGACCCCGGCGCGGGCCTCGTGAACTCGCACGTCACGGGACCAATGTTTCGCCGGTCTCTGCGGTTGTCCGTCGAGATGTGACGTCATGTTCACGGCCAAACCTCGCGTACCAGGACGAAATTACCGGTACGGGAGTTATTGGCGTTTCCTAGTTTCGCCCGCCGGCTCCAACTCTGTCCCTTTTCCGCTCGCTCGCTCCCTCGATCTCTCCCTTCAGCTACCCTACGAAACGTCCTTTGCCGTCGTCTCTGGTAATGGAAAGCTCAGGCCCCCGAGGAAAATGAGAACGAATCGTCGTCGTCGTCGTCGTCGTCATCGTCCTCAGCGTCTCGCTCCTTATTTACTTTATGAAATTAAAGTATAAACCGTCCGCGCGTGAAGCGCAGCCAAGTGAGCCAAGTCACGCGACGAGGTAACTTCCACTGCAGGAAGTGCATCATTCTGCGGGGAAAAAATTCACGAGCACGTAGGTAGATCAGGATTGGGTGGGTCCTTATCCGGCAGCGGGCAGCGGCGGCGGCAAATAAATCAGCCATCGGTCCCTGATCTGCCTTAATTGCTCGCCCCCGAAACGTTTGACTACGGGATTACTCCGTGCCGGTTATAATCTTTATTGGTCCATAAAGGAGCGCGTTGAGATAGATAAGAGAGTAACCCCGGCCGCGGTTATTCGAGTGAAGTCTACAAAGGCAGGGTTGGTATTTGCCGCCAGACCCGAATTAAACTCGACGATCCGCGTAGCTGCAAAACGTTGGCGATGGCCGTCGCCGATCCGTACAATAGGCTGTCTCTGGCTACATTTGATCGCGGCCAGGCGAGACTCGCTCTCTGGCGTCGGCAAGCTCACGGAGTTCGAATCGCTCGACTCGGTACTCGGAATCCGTTCGCGTCGATTGTCTCCATTGCCGGGGAATCCTTTAAGCCGAAACGGCCGGAAAATCCGCGAGTCTTTTATGGACGGTGAAACACTCCCTCGGGAAGGGTCAACGTTGCTCGAACAAATTCGCGTCCCGATTCGCGCGACAATTTTGCCGGCCGCCCCCACTCGCTTCTCGCCCAACGAGCGGCTGCATTAAAATGCATATGCGTACGTTTGTTGCATCTCGCGTCGGATCCACGGAGCGAGTCGTCCGACGTAGAGGGTGGAGGGGTGGGCAACGGAGGGAGGT
The DNA here is from genome assembly GCA_963942575.1 of Priocnemis perturbator. Taxonomy (NCBI): domain Eukaryota; kingdom Metazoa; phylum Arthropoda; class Insecta; order Hymenoptera; family Pompilidae; genus Priocnemis; species Priocnemis perturbator. The sequence goes on from OZ012652.1 coordinate 9,132,937, forward strand.
GGAAGGCATTAAAATTCATACGCGCAGTCGGCGTTTGTCTAGCGCGAGCTTCCATCGGCGGCGTGCGCAGTGTGCCGGAAGGCGAGACTATTTCGTCGAGCGAAAACATCGGAATACGTAGGGACATAGGCGGTGGGCGAGGGCGACAGACAAAGAGTTCCGCCGCTCGTTGAAAAAGGAACGCACCAGCTTAAACTTCGAGGACGTAATTCTCTTTTAAAATATTGAAATTACTCAGACCCCTTCCCCATGCCATTGCTCTTTCTCTCTCCTCCTTGTTCTCCTTTTTCTCTCTTCCCTCGTGCGCACCACCTGCCGCCTTCGGCGTCGCTTCAAGGCGCGACTCGAGTCGATGCAAATCAAGTTTCCGTCGCAGTTCGGTTACAATAAATTGCGAGACCGTGCGGGTTCCCAGCGAGTCCGGGAGCTCTCCTTCGAATAGAGTTCCGCTCCGCCGAAGAGGTAGCTAGCTACTAGCTGTCATCTTCAAAACGTCTCTCAGGCATGGGGGCCGCGCCCTACTCGAGAGTTCTCGATTCTCTGCGAATTTGGAATGACACTGGAATGGATCGAGTAGAGCGTGTTCGCGGACCGCGATAATGCACGGACCGCAGCGCGCAACGTCCGATCGAATAGTTTGCGCACGAGTGAGTGCCGGAACGGAATGTCGAGTAGGGAGACTGGAAAGAAAGACCGTTTCTTCAACGAGGCAGCATTAACCGTTACACGCGGCCTTTGAATCGTGCAACATGCTTTGAACCCACTCCGCGTAATCGTCCATTTGTTCGTCAAAGGGAAGGTCGAGTGTGCTTTTAAGGAGGCTGGTTAACAAGGGTTCTCTAGGGAAACTGAGTTGCTCTCGGTGATCCGTCGGAAAAGTTGAGATTGATTGCGTCAAAGTGACCCTCTCCCTCTCTCTCTGTTATTTTCTCAACGCTAGACTGAATAGTTTCACCGTGAGGCACGATCATTACTGAAATTATGGAACGCCGCTGAACACGGCGACGAGAGATAGGAGGACACGCAACGAGCGACAATGCCACGCGAGTGTGACCCCAATTACGACGTTTCGTTTGCATCGATCAGTGTTGAAAACTCGCCGTTTCTAGTTGACGCGAAGAACAGCTTTTTCCTATCCGACCGAATCCCACCTCGATCCTTGCGTCACTCAACCTATTCGCGCAGTCGTTATCCGCGTTACATCGGAACTATCAACCTACGACGATCGTCCATCATACTTTGGGGCAAGTGCCGTTCCAATATCGGCGTATGTTTACAGCGCTGCTTCGGCTCGGACGATCATCCGCCATAAACCGGTGGCACGCGATACCTTATCAATCAGCAATCCCGTACGGGTAATCCGTGGACTATAATTTCAAGCATTTGTCCGTGAGTTACGAGGACGGATAATGCCGGGACGATTTTAGCCATTAATTTCGACCGTGACGAAGAAGTAATCCCTTTGATTATCAAAGGAGCGCGCTGAACGTAAAACTCGCAAAGACGATTACGAGCCCTGAAATAATTAGAATTGTCGCGCTGCGACAAATTGCGCCGGCATAAATTACGGGCGCAGCTTTTGTCTCGCCGGAGGTCGTTCGCCGGGACTGTTTCGCTCGTGCATCGTCAAGCTAGCGTCGGCGGGCGGACAACGATGCGCCGTTACTGTCGGAAGCACTCGGGGATTGCAATCTGGAAAAACGAAAAGTCGCGCAAGGAGCATCGCTACTGGCAGCACGGAGTGCACATTATCCATTCCTGGACCTTCTTCATTATCTATCGTTCCGGGGGCGGGCGGAAAGATACGTCAAGTTAGATTTCACGAGCGTGCTACGAATTGATTTTCCTTCGAGCAGCGTTTTCCGGGACATTGCATATGTAACGGGTGCAAAAATTCATGTGACTCGCCTCGCACGCGGCGCGCCGTGCCCCGGGATTATAGGAAAGATGTTACCTCAAAGGCAGTACAGAGAATATCGAGCCGAAGCGCGGTCACTCTGCGGAATTCCACGGAATTCCGCGGATTAAGCGGGGCTCGACTCGGGAAGAAGGGTAGCGTCGTATTATATTGAGAATATTTCACCACGACTTCCCGGCAGCTGTATCAGTCTCCTTCCATTGTTATACCCTTGCGAGTTTCCCAATACTTGACGTTGTATTAAATTATTATACTTTATATACTCGCTCGCCTGCCCTCGCGATATCCGCAATATTCCCTACTTCCCGCATACCTATACATCCTTACAACTTGCCCCACTTTCCATTCGACACGTACATTTTTTACTCCCGCTCGCCGTCTTCAGAGACGAGCTGCCGGCATCGTTGCCGTGGAAGAAAAATATTTGTCCGGCAAGTGGTCACAGTGTCATATTCAGCTGTGGGCGGCGGTGTCGACTGGCTTAACTGTTGACCGGAAAGCCACGTTAATTCAGGCCGATTATCGCCCCGCGGTTGGACAATTATTAAGCGGGGCCTCGGCCGCTCTGTGAAGTGCTGCGGTTTTACTCGCATGCTAACCTAAATTCATGGGATGTATTTACGCCCACATACTCACGTGCACGTCCCTGGGCAGTTCCGGGCGATCTCACCCCTGCGATTCGGCCGGTCCGACGGCTACTACCAGCGTCGTTACCACCATCGCCGTCGCCACTATCAACACAGCTGCCGCTACTAGTACTAGCACCCGCGAGGCACCGCGCGCGCGATAAGACGAAAGGCGCGCACGGCCGCGGCCGGCTCGTTCAAGTTCGCCCTGACTTCTCCCGCTAACTTCTTCCAACTGTTTCCCGCTGACCGTTTCGGAACCGACTATTTTGATCCTCTGAAAACGGCCAATGTCTCCACTCGCCTCGCACGCGCGCAACGACGCAACAAGTCGCGTGCGTTCGCGTTTGGCTAGAGAGGTCTCGAATAGTCTACGGATAAGAGGATTTCGAAGTGTGCGAGTGCCGAAGCCAATGCTTTCTTATTCTCATACATTTCCAAATGCCTTTATCATGTTTCGCGAAATTGTCGAAGAGGACGCGGGCGAGCGGAAAATCGATGCTGCGGGCGGCTAAAATTTCGACGAGCAACAAAGGAGTGCCGCGGTTTAATATCGGCGTTGAAGGATTTATGATTTCAAAGAAGATAAGGTTTATTCGGTATTTATCGGCGCCGACGAAAGCGTGGTCGCGGGCCTCAACACGACGCTTCTGTCGTCACCTCAGTCGAGCTCGGAAAATAAGCAATCAATTTTTCAACGCGACACCGTTCGTTCTTCAAATCGGGCCGCCTGCATGCGCGGCGTAGATAAAAATGCTCGCTCGACGGGCTTCCTCCTATCGATCTCTAATTTTAAATATTACATTACACGACACCCGGCTCACCCGGCTGGTCATTTGTGGAAAAATCTGCGTGCCGCGTGTCGATCTTGTTCTGTCGTTCTTTCCCCATAGCCAGCGAGGTAAATAGAGGCGGGAAGCTTGTCGGGGGAAAAAAGATTGCTCCAGCAACGTTTCCGATATACTCTGTGAAAGATGTTTCTTTCGAGGCGGGAGTGGCGATAACAATGGACCGTCACCAGTCGGTATGTTAATAGGACTCCCAGTCAATTCCGCAGCGAATCAATTATTCGATCCGCCGTGGAGCTCGAGTGCCGGCGCAAAGGGAGTGAATGGGCGTAACGGCGTTCGAGACTGGTCTCTAATTTAAAAGATCAAATTAGACCGATCCAATTCAGTGTCTGAGTCAGCCGTCCTTTTAAGCCGAGCGCGGAAAAAAGCTATTCAAAAAGCACGTCTGCATGCACCCGCCCCGCGCCGGCTATCGGTCTTTTCATAATAGAAGGCTAATAGGATGCTCCGAGGCAGTTATACCCGGCATTGAATACGCACACTTTGCACTCTCAATGGAAGTCGGAGAGACGTTGCCCCTTGCCGGCGCGACCGTCGCGGACGTCGCGACGCCGACATACGCCCACCATTGGCCTTTGTGGAGGAAGAAGGACCGACAAAGCGGCGAGAGCAAGTAAGACGAGCTGCGGAGTACAGACCGATTGTTAAATCTCGGAAGGCGAAGGGACCGCGACCGCGACCACGACCCCCGCTCAGCTGTCCGTGTCGTACAGATCCGTCGACACGTCTTGGCACGGTTTTCGGCTCGCTCGACGACAGAATGGCTGCATCCGATAATTGCGGCTGCGGATGTCGAGCGACGTCATATTACGTTCTCTTTTTTCTTCTCGCGCACCGCGCGCGCGCTTCTTATCGACCATGCATTAATAATTCCGAGTGCGCAGGCGCGCGGGCGTTCGCTCGTCGCACGATTCGCGCGCCGTTAATGCGACTTAGAGCGGGATTTTAATTACGTAACAAGATTGCCGTTTCGTCACCAGGCGCGTCCCTCTTTGTCGTACGCGCGCTTGCACACGCGCTCGTAATTAAATTGCGACTAGCCGTTCTTCCGCGAGCATAATGATCGCATAAAATTTGTGCAGCGACGTCTCGCCGAACGGCGCTCGAGGTTTTCTGCGAGCGGCGAATAAAAGTTTGCCCCCGCCGCGGGCTGTGACGTCTCTTTCCTGGCGCTCGGCTAATAAGATCTGGCCCTCCCCCACGATGCACGAGCGTGCACGAGACGAGCGCGGCGAAAATCGTCGACACAGGATATCCGCCGCGCGGCCTCGCCGAACTTTCGACGATGCTTTTATTATTTTGCGGTCTGTTTTGCGTGCGCGCCTACGTCGGTTCGATACGCTCTCATGCCAGGCGTGTCTGACTACAATTGGATCTCGCTACTTTCCATTCCGCGAGGAGTGTTTTAAGCAAATTGAACGACACAGACGAGCGCGGCCGTGCTCCGGCGCGTGTTGAGGGCGCGCCCGTCTTCGTGACGATGTACAATGCGCCGGATTACAATGCCGTTCAAACTTTCTTGCCAACGATACGACAACGGCTTCGCGATCTCCTACTTAGTTTCGCGCGCGTCTGACAGAGACAGCGTCATTAACGGACACGAGGGACCGTTTAGGATATTAGGATAGCTGCCGCTATTACTTCTGAATGCGCATCGATGGCGGACAAATTGAGTCGCGCGAGGGAATTGCGAGCGTCGAGCTAGGGAAAATAATAAAATATCGTTAAAAATGATAGCACGACACGCGTCGTAACAAGTGTTCAGCGATATTTATCATGGCGCAGTGAATCAACGTTAATGACGGCCGTGCGGCGACGAGTCGACGGTGCGTGTATGCGTACGGCACGTCCACGTGCGCGTCCACGTTTATTCCGCGGCACAGCATTCAAATTTGCATTGTAAAATTTTATTCTGTTTACTTTCGCCACCTGGCCATTCCGCGTACTACCGTCCGCCCGCTCTCTTTATCGCCCTCGCGCCCTTTCTACTCTTCTTCTTCTTCTTTCCTATGTTTATTCGGAAAGTTTGACACTCGTACTCTTGCGATGAAATTCAAAGGGATAGCGAGACGATTGTGAGGCCGCGAAAATAATCGAACGAGGTAAATATTTGTACAGCCTGATCACTGAGAACCGCTTGAGAAAGCTCCTCGCTTTTCATCATCCCGTCAAAGCGAGTACTTGCCGCCGAAGTAAACGGGGAAGGTGCTATTTCGCAGGTCGGCAAAAGCGAGTCGCGGAAAGGTCTCCCCGATCCTCGATAAGGGTCGTTCGGTGAGGCACGGCCTTTAAAATTTGTCGTAACGACCTTTAACGATTAGCTACGCTCGCTTGCACAACCTTGGTGATAAGGAAGTTACGAGAGTTCGGAAGTCGAGCATTCGGCGGGCGAACCTTTCGATGGATCATTAAAATCGTTGACCGGAGCACTCGCGCGCGCAACTTATTTCACGTGCTCATCGTGCGGGCGCGCGCGCGGAGGTACGTAAATGTCGAGTGAAATTTAAATCGCGCCCACTGCCGAAAGATAAGCGGCAAGACGGCGAACGGCGAGCCGTGCGAGATTCGATCTACACGCGGAGAGTTGCGAAACCCGCTGAAATAGGTTGACCGCCAGCGAGGCGAACACGTAAGGGAACTCACGCCCACCGATTCCAATTCAAGAGCCGTAAAGGACAGCTGGGGGCCAGCCAGCTGGATCGATGCCGCGTGATTTCTCGAGGTGCGAAGTGGGCACAGGCCGCCAGCCTCGCCTCCCCCGCACGCTCCGCAACTGGCCGGTATCGCAGGTGCCGTTAATCTGCCGTTACATCGTCGTGCGTCGCCGAAAACCAGGCCGCCGCCGCCGCCGGATTTCGGACACACCGGTTCGATACGGGCGTACGCGAGGCCGCGCGAAAATATCTATTTCGCGAAGCGAACGAAAAATACGGCCGCTATTATCCCGCCGAACAAATATGCGCCGTGTACGCGTACAGAGCGCGCCAAAAGTTTCGCTCGCCTATCGATTAGCGAGACGCGGAACAAAACGCGGGACTCGGCGTTTTGCGAGTGCTGGGAAGACGGAAATCGGGTCAGCGGTAAGCGCGTGCCAGCCGGCTGTGCCGGGTCCATATCGGCGTTGGCCGTTCGCTGTAATTTACAAGCACGTCGCGCGTCGATGAGTTGCCTTTTTCACGGACCTCGTGAAGGAGGCCACGAGTTACTTCAGCCTCACCGCCGTCTTGGTGCACGGACGCGCGGTGGATGGAGAGGAGGGGGAGGCGGAGAAGAAGCGAAGGGTGCAGGATGGCGCGGGGGCGGTCTAATGTTACCACATCCAAGAGCGCTGCGATTTCTCACCCTTATCTTATCAGTCGCCCACCCTCCCTCCTAGCCCACCCTTCACTATCCACCCCTTCTGGCCGCGCCGCTGTCGTTCCGCACTCCTTCCCGATGTCCCCGACCCTTCTGCTTGCCGTACTCCCTGAGGGCGAAGCCCTCTCGTGAGGGAGGCGAACTTAAATTCGCTCCCAGGGCTTTTAATTCCACGGATTGACGCGGCATTTCGAGCGCACCGTCTCGTCTGCCGTCTACCGTCTACCCTTCTTCTCCTTCACGCTCCCTCGATCCGTCCCAGGACGTCCGTTCGAGGAAAGCGAATGGCCGATCGAGGAAGATGGCTGACTGCTGCCTGAATGACGACCGCGGCGACAAGCGGCTGGAAAATCTGCGCTATCGATCGCGACCGTCTGCCACCGTCCGTGGCTTCGAATTACGAGCATCGAATGAACGAGGAACGGGTTGCTGCCCTCCTCTCTCTCTCTCCCCCTCGCCGAGACCCCGACGACCGCCTCATTTCCGGTCCCTGAGAAGCGATCCCGCTCTCGTGGCGCCGCGGCGCGAGACTGGAAGTGAGTATCCATCGTTAATCCGGAAAGACTACGGGAAGTGGGTTCCCATGAATCTTTCAGATTTTCCCGCCACCCCCCCCGGGATACGCGTAACGCCGGGTCGGGGCTCGCTAACTCTCGGCTGGAGATTCAATTAAATATCTAAGGGTTCGGTGGGCGAGCGTGGATATTTAATGGTCAGCCGCGCGATGAGCGTGCCGGACGCGAGGGTGCAAACGTGGAGAAGTTCTGTGTTCTATGGAGTCGCGCAACGATCGCGGGATGATAGGCCAGAGCATCGAGGCGAAAGGATCATTATTCCATCTATCTTTCCAGAGCATATCTTTTTTTTCCCCTCCCTTTCCTTGATCATCATTATTATTATTACGATACGAGTTGAAAGAGAAATTGAAGCATCGTTATAGTTTTCCGTCGGTACTTTGAACTGGTGGCAGCTCGGTTTCATCAGTACGCTTATTACCGGAATGAATCTGGAACAGAGACGATCGAGCGCAGATGGTATTTTGAAAATTCGCGGTCCGATTGTGATTGATTTGGAAATTCCTGGCAGTCAGTCATCGTTCCGAATCGACAGATTCGTGGCTTGTATCACCGGAGCGCGGCGGTCGAGTAACAGTGAAACTTTCGACGGAACTTCCTACCAGAGACGTCGACAGGTAATGAAACACTGAAAGATTAAAATGACCTTAATTAACTTCGATGCTCCAGCTGCACCACTCTGAAACGTCATAATTGCGGTTCCTCTAGCCGAAACGAGAGCTTTCGCAGCACTCAGAGCGAAGCCCCATGAAGTCATTACTGCCTCGACAATGGTGAAAATCATCCCATCGGCCTTACCACCCTTCTTCTCTCTAACGAAACGAGACACTCGCAGTGCGTGAGCGTAAGAGTAGCCGCGAGAAAGGATGAACATTAACGCGAAATTCGCAATGATCTTGTTACGGAAATTACTTCGGTACACAGAAATTATTCGCCTGTTACGCATATTCGCCAAGTTATCTGTGCGCAGCTGCGGCAAACGCCCATGATCGTCGTAGTTGCCGCTCGCTCCGGCTCGCCTTCTTCGAAATAATTGTCAAAGGACAGAGTGGCAAAAAAATGCTCCCCGCCGTAATTCCGGGCACGCGCTATAGCATCGCTCGCAAATTGCGCATAAATAAAATCCTGATGCGAAACGCGATCGAACGACGCGAGCGCGAGCATAAGGATCCTCGAAACTCTCTTCGGGCACGTACATTTTCCAATGTTGTGCACAGTGTTCCCTCGAATTTCGGCGACCGTTGTAATTAAATGCAGCCGTAATTGAATTCAAAACTCCAGACAATTTTCCTCGTTCTAACTCGTACGATCCACATGTCACTGTTAACGCGCAAATCGCCCGAAACGATGATTCCTACAACGTTGCGAGTAAATTTGCGCGGAAACTTTCGCTCCCAGCGGGGGTCTTCCCCTCGAACGGTACATCTGCTTACGTCACCGCACTCCTCGCATAATGGATAGTTGCGCGAGTTAACGTCGAAGCGCCGGCGCGTTTGGGCGCGGCTTAAAAATACTAGCTCGACGATACTAGAGCTGGGAACACGTTAAAAGCGCGAGGAGTTCGGACGCACGGGATTCGCGGTAAATTATGGCAGACCTCAGTTTACGCGTCACCGTGGCGAGCCCGCCCATATATATTAATAATCGAGCTCGAGCCATAGCTAATTCCGAAATTATTGACAATTCCCCCCGCTCCTACGCTTGCTTGCTCCCGGTCTCGCTCGAATAATGGGTCGATCTGCGGTGAAAATATTTTCGAAAGTTATAACGCACGTTGCACGCACATACCCTTAACGCTCGCGTGCCTCTAGTCCAGTGGAGACGGAATGCGGCAATGCAGAGGTGTGTTGCAGGTGCTGATTCTCCGACTGCATCGGAGACGGAAGAACGTACCGCGAGCGGGATGAGTGATCCGGCACAACGGTCGATGAATTGGCGGGAGGGGGGTGAGATTTTTGATTCAATCAATTTGCCAGACACGGCTTGCTTGTGTATCGGTGGGCCAGCCCACCCCCGCCTCCGCACGCCCTCTCGTCATCCCTTCCCATCACTACCATTGTACCCCGCTCGACTGCACTTCCGCTCCTTCGTACTCAACGCTGTTCGACACGAGGTACGGAGGATTTATCAATTCCGATGCACAGCTCTCAGCATTCCCGCGCAACCGAGGACTTCCAATTAAAAAATACTGCAATCCAAATCGACGAGCGTCCGTTACACCCTTTCCCGGGCTGACACGGTACCGCGTAACACGATACTGCGCGCTGTAAGGGCCAATTTGTTCTCATCGATGACAGTTCCCAATGAGCGGTTGAACAATCGATCGGCGCAGAGATGATCGCGTTGCAAATAATCGCATGCGAGCGTAATTATCGTTAAATCCCGAACGTTAATGACGCGCGTAACAACCTGACGCAGGTGAGCGACCTCTCGAGCAGCGGGCAGAACCTGCGATTCCATAAACGATGACCCTTGATCGACTGCGGCCGTCCTAATTGATGGCCGCGAGAACGAGTGGCGCTAAATTGAAGTTGTAACGATTTCATGACGGCTGTACGTAAACGAACCGGCCGATCAATAGAGCCAAGAATACTGCCGAAACTCTGCTAATAGAGTCGGCGTGCGCCTCTAAGCGGCCCTTTTATTACCTATCAAACCATACGAGCTCGCGGTAATCTTGACGTCTTAATCGAGAGCTCTCCATTAATTCAAGGTCGACCTTGCTGAGGCGGCCGACCCGACGGAAGAGTTTCCGACTGAAATCAGCGGAGCCATTGCCGATCGATCGTTAGGGGCGTCGAACTCGAGCGTTGCGAGAATTTCTTATTCCCGAAGTCGTAAGCGTGTACGTTCGTGCGAAACAAATCGTCGAGCGTACGTGGGAGATTGAGGGTGGCTAGATGGAGAAGGAGAAGCGCTCTTTATCCGCCTAGAAGATCAAAAGTAGGCACTCGCTCGACATACGTAACTATATACCTATGTCGCCGTTTGTCTGTATGCGAGAGGAATTGAGAGAGAGAGAGAAAGAGAAAGAGAATCGTTCGTCGCTCGCTTTTCGGGGACGACTTCGCTCTGCGAGCGACGAGGGCGGAGACCGAAAAGGAAACATAGGCAGAGGGGCAGAGAGGAAGAGAGCAACGATGGATACGAGAAAGAGGCGGGAGAAAGAGGCGGTGGCAGGTACGACGACGAAGTGGGTTTTGTAGACATACACAATTTGTCAAACTGCCGTGGCACAATGAACCGTGTATTTTCCCAGCAGATTTTCCGCGGCGGAATTCAGGCCATCGTCGTAGCCGTGGCCATAGTCGTAGTCATCTGCGTCCCCGGCGCTTCGGTTTTGTTTCCGTGGTTCGTCGCGCACCTGCCTCGCCTTTGTCGTCGCCGTCGACGTCGACGTCGACGTCGCGGCGGTGCGCGCCTCCGTGTTGTTTGCACGGTTCGTTTGCGGCCGGAGGAAAGCACATTTCGAAATCAGCATTGGCTCTGCACGTCGCGCGATTCCGGGCTCCTGATTCCGCGGTGCGAGCCACCTACGCGCGCCAGACGCATCTACCTGCCGAGACACGGATATCTATGTGTGTGCGTATATACGTCACAGTGCGTACTACGCAAAACGTTCCTCTCACTTTGTGAGAGGAACCCCCCTCAACCCCGCTTCCTACATCCGACTATTTACCTAGCTGTGCTTCATTTTCTGTGCTTCCTTCCTCTTCTACGCGTCGCTCTTTATTCGGCCGTCGATACCTCTTACGTACACGGCATCGGATCCCAGAGCGGCGCGTCGCGACGCGACGGGATTAAGTTCGGTCGGGAGTACTTCGGATGCAGTGACGTGTCGTGATGAACGACCCTTCCGAGGTCCAGAAACCCGATCAAAGTAAATCGCTCGGTGATCGAGTGGCGAGGACAGATCGCAGTCGAGATAAGTCCGCAGACGACCCCACGACTCTGCGCTATCTCGTATTATCGCTCGCGGCCAGCGGCCATTGCGCGTCTTATTTTGCCGTAAACAATCGTTACGTTACGCGTATAGGAACTGAGAGTTGGGAGTGCGGTCGAGGTCGGTCTGCCATTTAATTACCAAATTGTCGCGATCGCGAAACGCGCCCTCGTGTATTTCTCGTCGACTACTTTGATGGCTCGAAAGTTCTCTCTCGCGTGTAACCGGCCCGACACGAAGCCCAGCGAGCGAGCGGGTACTTTTGTAAGCCGGCAGCTGCTTTGATAAACGCGACGGCGGCTGTACGTTCGCACGTAATTAACGTCCACCAAAGAATAAAATCGAAGTGTTGCCCGGCTTCTCTCTCTCTCTCTCTCTCTCTCTCTTCTGGTTCCCACCGTTTTTGTCAACTCTGCCGTCGTTCCCCTTTTACTTACTCACAACCGCTCCGTGTCCAAGTCTTTCCCGGCACTTTGCTATCGCTCTCGTTCCCTTTCACAACCTTTCGTATCTAAACTCGCTCTCTGTCCCTCTCCTTCGCTCTTCCGCCTTCTTTCCTTTTGCCAACTGCTACGGTCGCGCTCCACGTTTCTTTGCATCGGGTGGCGTGCGAACTAAGCAGGTGTCGCAAACAGACGAAACGAACGCGAAGGACGTTTTCTGAAACGCGTCGCGGCGAAAAACGCGCGAATCAAAACGACGAGTTCGGAGCGGGCGGAGGGTTTGACGTTGCGGGGAAGTTAATTAATTGTGTAAACGACGAGGCAGCGGCTCGGTACTCGCGGGTCGTCCCACGCAAGACGCGCAACACATTTTTATGGCCTGCCAGCTCCGCCGCGTTCCAGTGGATAATTGAAGCGAAGCGGAATGTGCCGGTTGGAGGGCACCCCTAAGTCGCCGGCTTCCCGCTCGAACGACAGTTTCTCTCTCACTCCCTTCTTCCCGTCCGTTATCTCCCGAGACGCCTCCTCTCCTCGCACCTCTTTCTTATTCTCCGCTTACCTGCCGCTCCTTACGACTCGAAGCCGATAGCTATCTTCCCATTTTTATGGTCCTCGGCGGGAAGTGGGGGTAGGGGGTGGAGAGGAAGTGCCGGATGGCAGACCGAAAGGTGGATGATATTTTCTTCGCGGCAATTCGCCTCGCCGAAACAGTAGCCAATTTCGCGGAATGTCTCGAACGTGATCCGGACACGGAGAAGTTTGACTACTACCTCGATCGAGAAGTTTCTTCGCGCTGTCAAGGGCCGCCGACCGACCGCTCTCGGGCCGAGCGCGAGAGCGTCGCGGCGGTATTGTCTCTAGATTCACCCGTCCGGCTAAGCTTGAAACTTTCTCAATGACTCCTTCGATGACGGCTCGCAAGGACTCGTCGAGAGAAACGGCCAACGAGAAGAGGTACTTTGCCGCTTGTTTCGCCCGTCCCCTTCTTCCGTCTCCGTCAACCCCTCTTCAGGCTCATTCGCTTCGCAAACCTGCCTCCCCTACATCCCTCACTCACCCCTTGCGCCGTTCATCCCACGCCCCGCAAAATACACCGAAAAAGGAGGAAACTCTTGGCGATGGCTCGTACGTGATCTGAAAGTCGGAGTCGGAGTCGGAGTCGGCGCTCGCGCGACTCATGCCGCGGAAGAGCGGCGGCTTCGTTGGCACGACAGAGCTCCTTTAGAACTTCGAACCCCGGGTCTGCTCTAGCCGCCGCCGTCGTACGAGCTGCACCGGTCGAGGGGGCGTCGCGTCGTGGAGCCTTCCACCTTCGACTTCTGACCCGCGGAAGAGGAATCTTACGCGTTTGTCGGCGTCACTCCAGCAGCCACCGCCGCGAGAAGAAGCGGTTTCAAAGGAAAGATTCACTTTTTCCCGCGCACACCCTCTCCCTTCTTCGTCGCCGTTCTCGATAAAAGTACGCATGGCGAGTAGAGGTGCTCGTCGAGAAGAGGTCGGCCTTGGATGGAGGAACGGAAAGGAAGACGTCTCGCTCTTCTACTCGTCGTCGGCGTCCACACCCTCCGCGACTCAAAGCTCACTCTCGATCGATCGATTTTCTCGCGGCCTCCGGGAACGAGAACCATAGAATTCGAAGCGACGCAAGGAGTGCCCGGCCTTACACCACCCACCACCTTCATACTCGGTGCTTGGGAACGCTTAAGGGAAAGCCCGCCTTTCGGATACGAGTTGGGAGTAAAGTTTTACGGGCCAAGTTAGGATCTCACTGGCGAGAGAGGAGAGAGGGACAGAGAGAAAGAGGGAGAGAGAGAGAGAGAGAGATGCGGTGAAGGTGAAGAAGATTCCGCGGTCGCGGCCGGCAACTTGCCTCGTAAATTCGATATTCAAAACAGGAAGTGAACAATGCCTTTATACACCTCTACCGATAGCCGTTCACTCCGGGACTATCGAGAGGGCACCGTGAGGAAAATTTCATGATTAACGGCCGCCGGATTGGGGAAGATGCGTTAACGATCGCTTTTGTCGCACACTTCCGCACTCGACGAAAGGCGCCGGACGATCAGTGTCCTCAAATTTGCCGCATAAAAGGACGACGGACGGCGGGTCGAAAGCGTTTTGGCGGTAAAACCAGAAAAAAAAGGAAACTGATGCGTCGGTGGAGGCCAATATAGTCGGGGCGATTTCAATTACGTCCCCCGTAATAGCGGTGCGTCGCAAATGCAGCTTTACAGTTTACGGAAAAAATGACCAAAAAAAAAAAGCAGTTTTCATTATATCGTCGAGCGCTCTAAGTTTTTCATGCGAAATTCGGGAGGGCATGAAAAAAAATTTGCGGTCGCAATCCGCGCGATTTGCATTTCACAGGCGGACCTCGTGCAAACACCGCGCTCGTTGTTCGGATATAATTTTTTTCCGAGGCTAAGCCGCGCCGGAGAAGACCATGGACGATTAATAATCCCCCCTCTCCTCTTCGCTCTCCATCTCTCTCTCTCTCTCTCTCTCTCTCTCTCTCTCTCTCTCTCTCTCTTTCTCTGTCCCGTGTCCCGACCCGCCGCAACGGCCCAACAGCAATATCGTACGAACGTAACGTCCGATTTATCGGCCATAGGTGCGCAACAGCGCCGATAGTGCCCCGGCGTGCTCATTCCTGCAACAGCGGCGCGCCAAATTTAATTTCGCATTTCGACGAATTAAAATTCAAACGATCGGTCGATTGACTTTATTTGCATACCGGCGGTATTTATTAACCGAGGCTCAAGCGGAGCTGGGCCCCACCGCGGCCGTCTGTCCTCCCTTCTTTCACCCCTCTCTCTCTCACCTACCGCTGTCGTTCATAAAAATGAAAATGGATTGTAGCGTCCGCCGAATGGGCAAGTAGATTTATCCCGGCAAAGGCGGGAATTTTCATTTTTCTCCCACGACCTGCGTACAACCTCCCGAACGCTTCGACTCGGTCCCTTGGGCATCGTCTGCTCTTTCGAAACGTTCCTACCGATAACCATTTCGTTTTTTCCAACCAATTCCTTTTTTATCAAGCCGAATGAAACGTTGATTTATGACGCGACGAATGGCCGGAGGACGCGAGTGGGAAAGAAGTGAGCTTCTTAACGAGGCGTAAGCCACTCATTGTCAGATGGACACCGGCGAACGGGGCGAACCTCTTGTTTCTCTCCTGCGAACGTTCGTCGAGAAGGTGAGGCCTTGATAATAGTCGTCCGATCCGTCCGACGGTTTTACCTCCTTCGAAGAGGTCGACGCGCGAGAAGTTACTCCCAGTCGACGTCCAACTTCGCAAACGTCTCAACGACAGCTTCCAATGCTCGCTGTGAAATTCTTCATCAAACGTCCAGTAAAAGTCCCCATAGTTTAATGGTTCATTTTGACGGACCGAGAGAATGTGTCACGACTGCTAATTGCATCGAGAGCGCCCTTTCCCGTTTTCCATCAACACGAGACTCGTTAAAGTCCTCGCAAACGATAATACTCGAGGCCCGTCTCGCCGCGCAGCATTCCGTAATCGACAGCGTCTGTCCTGAACTCCCGAGCGGCGCGAATGTGCAGTGATTAAGTTTCGTCTTTGCACGTCTCTTCGCTCGCCGCTACGACGTGACACCGTTCCCATTAACGACGGCAACTGGGCCGTCGTCGGTTAAACGCTGATGATAAACGAATTATTAGGCAGCGGGCGAGAGGAGAGGAAGGCGCTGCTTAAACGACCGGGAAGAAAATGAGAAAAGGAGACGATGGGACGAGGGAGGACAGAGCGGAGGCGGAGGACGAGAGACAAGGGAAGTCGAGGGAAGACGAGTCGTTCAATTAGAGGACCCAGAGCGGCACGATCGAATGCGAGAATTCAATTTCCTCGGTCTTTCAATCATTTCGAGTGCGCGAGGTCCCTCAAGCTTCCTCACCCTCCGCGCCCTCTTTTATGTCGGCCCACTCTTTCTCCGTGCCCCCACTGCCCCTCTCCCGCTTCGTTATCTTCGCGAACGACATACCATTTTTCAAATGTCGGTCTTTGCCTCCACTTGCCCTATCGCACGATCCGACGAGCCTACGAGTCGTGGATTAATATTCCGGAAGTTTCCGTTTTGAGGAGAGTTGCAAGATCGTTAAACCTTCGAATCAGTGGGCCCGACCGGTCGCTTGCCGACTAGTTAGTTACGTCGCAGATGGAATCGGGATTTTCCTAACTCCTCGGGAGTCATTCAACCGATTTTCACTTTTGCCGAGGGCACGAATTATGTTCTATATCTGGGTCTTCGGATTTTCTCAGCAAGCTTCCCCTTTTTCGGAAAAAGGTGGCTCTCGCGCGGATTCGATTCTCTTTTGCTTTCCCATACGTGCAAACGGTGACGTACGACCATTTGAGAGATACTTTGCCATCCCTATTATCTTCTTCTTCTTCTACTTTCCGTTTCTTTTCGCCGTGACAAAACTACAAAAGGGTCTCACTGGCACTTGATTCTCTCTCTCACGTTTTTTTTTGTTCTCTTCTCTGTCTCTCTCTCTCTCTCTCTGTCGCTCTCTCTTACTTGTCCCAGTCCGCGTTCTGTAAAACGCGTCTCCAAGCATATCATTATGTGGGAAAAATTCGCGACTAGCGGCTTAGCTTAGAAAAATGTTATATCTTCCGATTGCACGTGATTTTATTTGGCCGCTCAAGGGAAGATCGTGGAAGAACATTTTCACTGGAGCTCTCCGTTCTTTCCATTCTGCCACGACGGCGACGTGGCATCTATACACATGACAGACACCTTCGTGCAATCGAAGACGACGTCCTGCCATCCCTCTACCCACTACCTGCTCGCTCTTGTCCAAGGTGCTTCGGCAAACGCATTAGAACCCGTCGTTCCCCGGTTCTGTTGATATTGCTGACAATTACACGTAAGCCTGAGCGACAACACCGAACCGGCGGGGCGCGGCGGCGGAAACAAAAGAGTAGAGCCGTTGGTCCGTGAAAATGGTGAAATGTCATGATGCTCCCGTCGTTCTGTCGGCATCGAAGATTCGCCGGTCGAATGACGCGCGGAACTAATAATCGTCCCGAAATCAGGCCCCGCTTTTATCCGTGCCGCGGAAAGCAACTGTCTTAACGAGTCGTTAAGACCCGACCGAATACGACCGATAAAAGAATCGAAGGAAGTACCGTCTGATGACTTCCGATAAAAGTTTTCGGTGCTCTCGCCGAGTCACCTACTACGGCTTATCTCTCTTGTCTTTCTCGCTTTTCTTTCCCTGCCTCACTCCCGCCCCTCCCGCCTATTTCTGCTCGTCCAAAGTTCGATCCTTAAGCGCATCTATTGCTTCGCGAATGGTGCAGAAAGTCGAGTACAGACGCAAGGGCAAACACTGAGCGGATAACACACAGCGTGTCTCGTATATCCGCTGGGAAATCCATCGGCGTATAAATAAGCCCTGTGGATAGAGAAGGTAGAGAATCGATAGCGGACATAATTTCGTTTTCTATCCGGTTGCCCCAAGGATTCCGCGGTAATATGTGTATGTGAGACGGTGCACGCGCGTACATGTAAATACGTAATATGTACATAGATATATAAACGCGTTTACCCGTTGCAAAGAGCATGGAACCGCGCTGAAATTGAAGGATCCGTGTACGATCTTAGCCTATGTCCCTTGTGAAACGAGGAGGAGTCGCGGAGAGTGAGAGCGCGCACTGGTTGGCTAATTTCGAAAGCAATAGTATGCAAATTCGACGGTAAGTTTGTGACGGCCGCAATTAGCATTATAAAACGGTGCGTGGTGCTTCCTTCTGCGATCCCTCGATGGCGTCGCGCACGCGCGTGTACTATATTTCGGTAGCGCCACAATTATTTGACGGTCTTGTCGAAGATTAACCGCAGGCGGTCCGGTCGCATCGAAGCAACATAATTGATCAGAACTGTTGCCGTGAAATTACCCGACGCGGCGGCCAAATTTCCGAATTGAACGATGTCGCTTGCTGCGATCCGACGAAAATGAATGTTTGCCGCGGACTGGAGAGGCGGAGTACGAGGAAAACGGAGACGTAAGGTTGCACAAATCGGCAAAAACCGAACCGAGAGAGAAAGAGAGAGACAGAGAGAGAGAGAGAGAGAGTTATGTATTTTCTGTTATTTATTAATGCCAAGTGGAGTTGCATGACACGCCGTCATTATTGAATTCGGCATGAAATCACTTCTCTTCCCCACATACATCGAGCCATCTATCTGGCTCGACGGCGCATCAGTTACTTTCATCGTTCGCCTTCGGAGTAGAGATTACAGGCTGCTGAACATTTTCATCCCGCAGCGGATAAACGATGTCCCTGCAAATAGCGGTATATCGAGAGACACGGTTGAGGAATCACAGGCAGCAGTCGAGCGTTCGACAGGCGGAAACCGCGAGCCGCGGGGGCGGGCGCAAAAAAGGACGGGAGCGATGATCGTGGAGAAAAGACTTGCGGGACGGGCCGGCGAGGCGACAGGACGGAATGCGTTATGCGTTCCCGTCTCCGCAAGATATTCGTTCTGCCATTCGAAGAAGCGGACGAGACGTATGACCGGGGCCGAAGTATTCCGTCGGAACGAATGATCGACGGTCGCACGGATACGGCCGGCCAGAGGCGTCAGGTAGCGGGGACTTCTTTAAGTGCTTTCGCAACTTTCGAGTATCCGCCGAGAAGGTCGTGATTTCTCAAGGCACTCCATCGCTCGCAAGCCCGTGGAATTTCAAATGGAGCGGAATAAAATAAGCGTTCACGACGCACGCCGCGATCCCTCGTCGGCATAAAAGTCGCTTAACAGCTCGACGCTTTTCAGCGTCCGCCGCGAGAGCCCGCTCTGAAGTTTTTCAATTTTTGACCGACTCCCGGCGCGCCGCGATCGGCCGCGCTTTTTTCGGATGAGAGAACGGGACAAGGGTGCACGCACGGCTTGTCGGCTGGGGGTGCGAGCGAAAGCGCACGGAGACGCGAAGAGGGAAGTGGGCGACAGGAGGAAAAAAAGAAGGGGGGTGGGGTGAGTAAGTACTCGGAGATTCGGGGTAGGGGGCGAATAGTGGAATCGGACAGAGAAGGAGAGTGCGGACTCGAAGCGACGGACGCAGAGATGGGGTGGTTGGCTGAGCGGGCTGGCAGAGAAAGAGGAACGGAGCGATGGCACACTATTTCCACGTACAGCCGGCTCATCAATCATCAGAGTTTAGAGTCGGACACGTAATTTCCGGGGCGTGGGATTCGTTCGACGGGCGCGTCCGCTCGGGCGCGGCTCCGATTGGCCGGCGGTAGCTAACCCAGCCGCTCGATTGGCTGCACACCCGCACCGCTATGATTTATGAGCCATAGTGCGTTCGTTAATATGCCCGGTGATCGGTTCGGACGAACCAGCCAGCACGGCGAGACGAACACTTCGACTACGACGTCAGTTATATTTTACGATTCCTCTCCTCTCTCTCTCTCTCTCTGCTCTCCGCACCCTTCGTTAGTCGACCTTCGCTGCTCGCCAGCTCGGCTTTCGCCAGTCACCCATCCGGCCGGTCTTCGTTCTCAGCTCGAAACGTCAACCGGATAGTCTTATAATGAAGCGGTCGCTGTAATTAACTCGGCACATCGACGCAACGGAAGCGATCGTTTGTCGCCCTCATTCAAATCGAAATTGAATTTCTTTTGCGCCGCTGCTGCTGCTGCCGCGGCAAACGTCATGCGACGAGTGAGAAAATGTTGCTCGCTCCTGTTGATTGGGCGACGTTATGATGATTGGAAAACGTATCGCGCTCGGCATAAACGCTTCAACGACGGCTCTTCGAAAGTTGCGTTAATGGTGTTTTTACGCGCGGCTTGCTCGTCGTAATTGTACGAGCCCGTGTCCATTCAAGGTCCATTTTACGACGACTAAGACGACTCTTCTCTCGCGTCGACTGAACTGCGAATGAAATAATGTAGACCACCCGGTCATGGTGTAGCCGATGCTGGAAGGAACGAGAGAACGAGCGTGTAGCGCGTTTAACGTCAATCAAAATTTCGCTCGATACCGTCTAGTGTCGGTCAATGGGACCAGGCCGCGCGCCCTTGAACCCTGAAACTCGAAAGAGCCGACTCATTTCGCCGTATTGATCCCGCAATTACGCGACTACGGCGCCGTAAATGTAATACATAAAGAGCGGTGGTATCCGGCCGCGCACAAAGATGCTCTCTCCTGCTTTCCTTTAATGACGTTCGTATTTGTTCAGTCGCTCGCGATGCCGAGGACGCCATTCCGTTCCAGGGACGGCAAACATTTGCTCTTGTTTCCGAGTTCCCTCCTTGCCGAATCCCGCTCCAACCTGAGCCCAAATTTTCATTCTGCTTCTCGCCCGACCCGCTCGTCCCACAACAAACTCGTTAAAAACCTTTCGCCATCCTATTTACGGCGCCTGCTAGTACATTACCCGCGGGACCGCAACGATGAAAAATCAGTGACCTTGTATTAATTCTATCGATACCACCGAAAATATTAAGATAAGTTTCCTAAAGATCCCATGTTTTCCTAGTTCTCTCGATGACGCCGAAGATCCAACCAGTCCGTTGATCGTTTCGAGCGTAACATTGTGTGTGACGTTAGCGTGACTCTGGAAAGATTCGTACGTGGCGATAAACGGCGCGGCGGTTTGTTAACAAATCGTTGGTAAAAATTAGCCAGGTAGCCAGCGGCCGGAGAAGTTATCGCGGGGGATCGGAGTGCCGCTCGTAAAACAGACCCCGGCGGGGTAGTTAAGTGCGTCATGAGAGTCGCGCGGCGTGGCGGCAAGAGCGTTGCCGGTCGACTGGAGGCGGAAAGGGAACGCGCAGTGTTTCCCACCAAGTGGAATCACAATCCCTTAACCGGAGGGTGTAAGCGCGGCTCAGGTAAGGCGCGAAGTAAGGGCGGTTACGACTCGATCTCCCTCGTTACGACGGGAAATGATTATTCACCCTCTTTCACCCCGCCCTGACAGCGGCGCTAGTACCTGGGCTCGTCTGACGTTGAACGAACGTTTCCACTTAAAGACGGGACCGGCTTTATCGTACGCTCCCGGACTGATGCGAATTGGTCGGATGACGGACGTCCACGACGGATTACCGGCTCGGGCCTCGAGCTCATTCTGCATCGCTCGCTTATTCCATCCCCGCGAAAGAATCGTTTCGGGGGGACGATCTAATCGGAACTCGATTTAACTAGCCCGTTATTAGAGCGAAAGTGGCGCTTTAAACGAGTACTCTTGCGCGAAATTAGCTCAGTGGGTCGTACGTTCGCGGGCAGATAGTAGGTACTTGAATTTTTCACTGTTGATCTCGTTCCTCGGGATTGACGGATCCTCCCGCTGACGCGTCGACTCTCGTCGCGGTCTGACGGGAGATCGGTTCGCGAATAGAAAGACAGATTATCGGCAGAGCGTTTCCTTTTCGGCACTCTTTATCGCGAAAGGCTCCATTGACGCGGATACGGAAGGTACGAGCTCCGAGGGAGAAGGAAGCGATCGATGCCGCGCTCCGCGTATCACCGTTACGCGTTTTATCCGCGATTACTAGGACGGAAAGCTCTAAGGACGGAAGCGCGATCTGTCGATCGTCGAGTCTCAACGGGCCCCAGAGACGAAATGCCATTTTCGTGCGAGGTTCGACGTGCCGTCTGTCGCTATAAAGGCTCTCCGCACAGCTCCGGGAGTGCCGGGACTGCCGGGGTTCATTATTTATAGTTCGGCCTTACGAGCGTGGAATCGCACTGTCTGGCTGTCCGGGCAAACTGCCCCCAGTCTCCGTGGTGCACACACGCAACGAGACAACGACGCTGCCGCCTCCCGTTACCGGCGTCCTCTCTCTCTCTCTCTCCGTCTCACCAGTATTATAAACTAGTTTGAACCGTTCGCGACTAACAACGTTACCCGCCGAGCGTGTCTCGACGGCGTTACGGGACCACAGTTCGAAACAGTTCCGACCCCCGAGCTTCTCCAGCCTTTAGCATCCCTTCGTCTCAGTCACGCTCGTTCCCGGATCGGGAACGGGAACGGGTAAAACTCGAACGCGACCTTTCCGCGAAAGTTTCGCGAACACGGCTATCAATGGTACGGCGATGACCACTGAAATTCAATCGTTAGCGCGGAAAAACGACTCGACGGGGAACTCGGGCGCGAACTCGCCGGGAAACTCGATAACGACGTTTCGCTGGGGCGCGCGAGGGTGGAGGGTCGGGGAGTCAAGTCGGCCAGTCGGAGAGCAAGGAGGAGGACAGGGTGAACGATGAGCCGGGATAGGGTGCGTTTAGGGTCGACTGCTAGTTGGCGCTTTTCGTTCCTTTGTCACCGGTAGCTTGCCCTCCGGCGAGTGGCGTTAGTTAGCGCAAGAAATGGCCGTTCGTTTGTCTCGGGCCAAGTTGTCGGACGGCCGCTGTGTACGGCCAACGTATAGCTAGAGCGATGCAGTGGACCCCGTTGGCGCACGCTGACCCGTGTTTGTCGGATAGAAATTTCTTGCACCCCAGTTGCACGCCCGTATCCTCGGGGAGGTGTAAAGTGGACCACGCTCGAACGAGTACCGAATCAACTTATGTCCGTTTCCCATCAGTTCGCGTCTTGCCGCCCGATCGATAAGCTATGCGTAAATGATGTAATCTTGTGACTGCGATATAAAGCGGAGAACATATTTTTTATGCAAATCCGTGCTGCTGTTACTATATGTCCCTATCGTCTTTCTTTGTCGCAACTTATTTCAACAGTGTCTGAAATATGTTTGTACCGAATCACCGCTTTCGGCCGTCTCTCTCTCTCGCTTCGTTCCAATGTCCGATTTCGGTGCAGGTGCATTTATCAATCTCCCCCAGATGTCGTTTCACGTAATTCCAAGTGCGGCCGCCTCTTGTACAATCATTTTTAATGACGGCTGACAAAAGCAAATTGCTTTTCAATAGAAACTTGTATAACACCGTTTTACGGACGAAGAAGTTTGCTCTGCGTCTTACGCGTAAGCTCTTAGATCGTTATAGAGATAGTATGACGTAGCAGTATTGTCTACCGCCGAGCCGCGGGTAGTTCGAGCAGCTTACATACTCTCTACATAAATAGACTGGATTAGATATCTAAGCACACTTAAAGTGGAATAAGATCTGTAGGAAATGTATGCAGCAAAACTGTCGAATACCTAATACTTCCTGTTAATACGAAGAAACATCTTCTGCGTAGTGACTTGTATATAGGATAATTAGAAGGTGCCGTCGTTAGCGATACTATCAAGTCGACTCGCTATCATATTAGTCGGCAGAATGCTATCGAAAAGTTTACGGCCACAGCGGCAATCCTCTTACTCAAGGCGATCGATACGGCCAGTTAGTAGAGTCGGCCACTTGTTAAGATATCCGTGAGGATCGTGATGGCCGGCTGGAATTGGCAGTTGAGGAAGGTCCGTATGCCGGTGACAATAATCCTAACTAGAGAAGAAGGGGTTGTTAGCAACCCTCGGTCGTGCCATAACCCTAGCGCTGACAGTGCTTCGACCTCTGGCGTCGTCGTATTACAGTAAAACGACAATAGAATGTTATTTTCCCGCCACACCTCGTTCGCCGTCGACATAACGGACACACGCTTTGTCCGGTACCATAATTCCTTTTCCAGTCGAGAGAGCGACCGCGACAACGTATCACTATATATTAATATTAAAAGTTCGAGTAGCGAGCGGGGGAGGGGTATTTTCGGCAAGGCAACGAAGTAATCGCCTTAGGGATTTGCATGAAAAATTCACTTTGCCGGGCAAGCGCAAAAAGTTTTAAGGACGTCGTGCCGGCCCCCTTGAAGGTGATGGTTAACTTCCCCAGGAATTTTTACAAGCTCTCGCGATATTCAAAGAACCTCCAGTCTCGGAGACCATTTTTGACAACTTTCTCCTCTCTTTCGCCGTTGGTCGGCTTCGTAAAGGGTTGCTCGAGTGTTTCTCCTAAAGGTAACAGAGCTTCCAGACACGCTCGTTAAAAGGCGTACGTAGACGGGACGGCTCAAAGCGCGCACGTGGCCCGGCCGGGGCGCAGAAATTTGTAGCGAAGGAATACCAGGACGGAGATTTGCGAGGTGCCAACCGCACGAACGCTCAACCGGCTCCTACCCTTCTCACGCGAGCTCTGCACTTTCCGGCCGATCCGCTTCTACAAGTCGCGCGCCTGTGATCTGGATTCCCATTGAACGACGAGTACGTATATATACGTCCCACGGGATCTTTCAGTTGCCGGCGAGTGATACAGCCGCTGCAGCGTCAGTCGGATAATTCGCTGTTTTGCTTTCTGCGAGCAGTTAGTTAGTAGCGGATTTGGCCCGTACCGCGTCGCGCAGTCGAGCGACAGAGACGTCAGCGACGGGATGTGCGCAATTGAAAAGCGTGCGCCGGGTGAAATATCGAGAAACACCTGTTCTCGAGTAAGAAGCGTCACTGAGCCTGCCGACGTCGAGTCAAAGTTATGCGTATCTCGTATTCGCGCTCCGATGCTCCCCGCGAGCGTTCGCGAAATTCTGCGAAGCTGGCTGCCTCCGGAGACGCGTGCAGCCGCTCTGGGGAAGAAAACTGTTCCGTCTCGGAAGCAGCATATGGCGGTGACCGCCGTTGACGGATTTCTTGCCGGCGCGGGCGCGGGCGCAGGGCGCCTCGGCTAGACGCGTAGAGTTTAATTGGACTCTCGAATTAGTCGAAACAGTTAGACCGACGGGAAGTAGTGAAGAAGGTTGAAGGAGGGCTGGGATCGAGCCTCGGACGCCATTTTGCCGACTACCGGTGGCTCTCACGCAATCTCGGATAACAAGTCGGCTCGGGCGTTAAAGTTTTTAATGGGTCGACGCCTTATCGCGAGACTATTCGACGAGAGAGGATAAGAGGAAGGAGGAGAGTGAGAGCGAGAGATAGGGGGAGGGGAGGAGGGAAGAAAGAAGGACTCGGGGCCCCTTTCCATTTCGGGCTGTCTACTTCGCTGGGAAAATAGCGTCGCTTAAGAGGATCCGGCTAGGTTTTCACAATGGCCGCTTCCACCTCCTTCCCCTCCCACGCTTCCCAAACTCTCCCCACCTTCCCTCGTGCCTTCGAAGGCTTCGTTCCACCCTCGAACGGACCTGGAGATGCTTACCCTTGGAGCGCCGATAAACTTTCAAAGTGTGCCACTTTATCGTTTCGTCTCATTACCGAGACAATGAGGGAGATTGCGTTTCACTAACTAAGCGGGAGGTGAGCGAGAGCGACGGGCAAGAGAGGCACTCTCGAGCTCCTTCCGCTTCTTCCGTTGCCGTCTCTGGCAGACTCGACTTTCGTTCTGCTGCCGGCCGCCAAGACGCATCGCTCCTGGCGCTTCGGCAGAAATTATCAACGCGACCCCGACTCGTCTCACTTCTTCTTCACCTCGACCGAGCAAGTTTTCAGATTTCGCTACTGACCCGACCTCCGCTCAAAACACCGTCGCATTCTTGTTCCGGGCAAGACACTCGTTTTTCAGACCGAACGCCCCCGGTCCGACTGGTATCACGAAACGTCAAGTAATACGAGTGATGCGCAGTGAGAGGCAGAAGCATCGGTAGGATGTGGAAGTACAATTAGCAGCGACGTCCGAAGAGCGAGACCGTGGAAATCGATTCGGAAGCGGACTGGCGGACGGACTCTCGTGCGGCAGCGGTGATAATTGCCGATGCAAAGTAGCCAGATGATGGCAGACGGTAACCGTGCCAAAGGTCGCTTGGCCGCGTTGGGAGGCGGAGAACGTTGAAGCCGTGGTTGCGAAAGTCGGAACCTCCATATTGATTAGCGGTCGCGGAAGCGAGCATCTCCGCCAGCCCCGGCACTCCCGAGTGCCGGCTCCTTCGAACTAGATCATCCCCGATGGGCCTGGTCGGAAAATTCCGACCCTCAACCATTTTACCTTTCTCAGACGCGTAAGCTTCCCTCTGCCAAATGGTCTCGCTGTGTTAAGTGGCACGAATTTAGACACCCCTGGACAAACAGAGTGTCTAGGAAGAGGGCGGGAAGCGGGAAGCGGGAAGCGGGAACTCGATTAAATCTGCAGGAGAGAGGTGCCGAGGATTGAAGCTCACTCTGCCTCTCCGCGACTCTATCCACTCCGGCCCAGCCCGTTGATTTGCCAAGGTCCCTCGCCGCGCGAGACGCTTCAGCTCCTTTTACCCGGTGTAATCTGCCGAACGAAAAGTAAGCACGTCGACGGCGACGCTCGCTTTGTGGCATTAGGCGCGATGAACGTTTCGGAACTATAGAGTTTAAAGCCACAACACGATTCCGCTAAGACCCGGGTTCGCCGCGGAGCGAAGCCTTGCGTGCGGCCCGGCTCGGCTAGCTCGACGTCGAAAAGTGCCGGCGCGGGTACGACATTTACGCTGAGAGGCATTAATTGCAGCGGGTATTAGATCCGCTGCGACGGCGCTTATGGAATTTTTGATTGCTTCGGAACAATAAATTTCCATCTGCGATGCATGGAATATCTTTAAAGTGTAACACTATTATTCCGGCCGACCCTACGTCGCTCGCTCGTGGCCAGGGTAGAAACAGCGCGCATCTATGTTTCATTCCGGCGTAGTGATTGTTCGGGCAGGCAATATTAATATTTTCGTGGGGTACGCGCGACCGCACGGACCGCGAACAAGCCGCGCCAATTGGCAATTAGTGCGTCATTAATATCGCTGGCGAGGATTTAGTGATGGCCGGTCGAACGCCGAATTCAGATTTCGAATTTTGACGGGCGTCGATAATTGTGACCGTCATTATCGCGCCACTTGGCCGGAAACGATCGAGAAGGAAGAAGGTGCGAACGATGCCGAAAAATGCACGACGTTTGAAGGAGACAATTGAATGAGACATTTGAACGAGACGTTCTCCAGCGAATCACGCGAATAATCGCTCGTCCGAGCAGGCAGGATAAACGCAGACGTTACGCCACTGTATGGCGTGCTACTAGCGGTTGGCGTGACTTCCGGCGGAGGCGCTGAGCCCCGGAAAGCAATCGTAGCCTCTGCCAGACCGAATCATCCGTGCTTCTGCGGTCAAGCAATTCACGTGCCGTCGGCCGCTTCTAGCAGTGTTCGTTAATGGCGGCTACAAATAGAAATCGAGGGGGAGCGTATATCTCGATCCTCTTACCAGCATCCGTGGCACTGATCTTTAATCAGAAATCAAATGAACTCACGCTCCCTCCGACCAGAGCGTGTCTGTTTCGGAAGGAGGAATCGGCTGCTTAAGCGCCTTAATCGAGAACCATTGAATTTCCTTGCCGAGACGACGCGCTCGTACGTTCTCTATATCGGAAATTGCGCGGAAGAGTTTCGAGCAGCGGCACACGGTGCCAGGCAAGAGCCGGCGAGCGGGCCGATTTTTCATCGATATTGCCCTCTGGCGTCCTCGATGCCGTCTCGTGCCTCTCTCTTTCTCTCTCTCTCCGGCATCAATTAATACTCGCCAGACCCGCGGCATTACCGATGTCTCCGTTATTAGCTCCGGCTCGAAGCTCCTCACGGCTGTCTTCCGCATCGGCCGACTGCTGCGAGTCATAGTTCGTTGGCATTCTTATTGTTGTTCCAGGGGGGAATTGGGGTCGCGGGGGATGGAGGGGCGCAAAGCGGAAGTTGGGAATCGCGAGATGAAGAGAGGAGCGGAGTAGGAGAAAAAGGACGTCGAAGGTAGAAAAAGAGAGCGGACGGTGCTGGGGGGAATGGAAGCAACGTTCCGAGGGTGGATTATCGGTTTTGTTTGCCCGGAGGGCCGTCGTCGAGTATCGATATTCGCAATCTCGCGGAGGCTGGCATCGGGCTGATGCAAAAATCAATGAACCAATAACCAAGGTGGACTCTCATCCGCCGTAACAGTGCACTCGGGTGTGCGTACGTGGGTGCGCGTACGCGCCCCTGTGTTCGACACGTCGCGCGGCCTATCGGCTAAACATCGTCCGCGAAGGGCTCTCTTCGCTGTCATTCCGCTCGCGGAAAAGGCGGCCATTGTGCGGGAAAATCAATTACACGAATCGCGAGCATCGATCGCCGGGAAGCCGACGTCATTGCGCATTGAAAGCAAATCAGCCGAAATTACGTTACAACGAGCTTCCGTATGGCGCGCTATTCATTGCGGTCGCATATCCATTTTTAATATTTAACGCGTAATAATGCGCCGGGCCCGATACTATATTATACCGACAAGAGACGTAGCGCGCGTGGCGCCTGCGAGCGTGGCATAATAACGACTGAGCAATTTGACGTGGAATCGGGATTTTTCGACGATCGATGTCGGCTCGATCCTCCGCGCTCCGAACCGTTCTACGCCGCACGGCATCGAGTTGCGATATTTCAGTATTTAATCGTCGAATCGATGCTGCGACGATGGTCAAAGTACGCTCTCGCCTGTTTCCGTGCACAAGGCGGACTCGTGTTATCCTCGCGCGCAGGTGTGCCGCATTCGGCTGCGATCGCGGCAAACAAAGGCGTATTACCGATGGAAAAAAGCTCATGCAGACGGTAACCGGGGAAAGAGAGGAAACGTAGGAATGGCGAGAGAGAGAACGATCGACGGCGCAATCTAAATCGGAGTTATGAGGCGGCGATGCGTAATAACGTGATCCGGAAAATGAAAGGCGAGCATTTTCTTCGTTGCTCCCGGTTTCCGAGCGAATCGAACGAATCGATGGATTAAAGCGAGGAAGGCGCACCCGATGGGAAGAAATCGATGCACGCCGGACAAAAAAAAAAGAAGAAGAAGGGAGCGAGAAAATGACCGACGTAAGCCTCTCCGAAAGTGTCGGGTCAACGTGCGCGTGACGCGGGGGACGCGAGAAAATTGGAACGGTTGTTTGTCCGCCCTCAAATCCACCTTAGATTGGCGCATCTTTTTCTGGCACCGTCGTCGACTTTACAGCACTCCCCGGACCTTTCGCCGCAGCCGTTCCGTTAGAAATTAAAAATGCACTCACGTAGAGCCGTTTTATTGCTCACGTTTGATATTCAATCAACGCTCGCGGAATTGAAACGCCCGTACTCCGAATTGAAATCTCGCTCTGACATTCGGACTTAATAAATCAGCCCCCACCGCTGCGTCTTGCTGGACTTTTAATATAGGCGATATAATGATGATATTCGTTGGGCGGACCGCATCGATCCAAAAGTGCATCTCGAACTCCGTCGCGAGTCTAGCTGCATTTTTCGGAACGTCCATGGAAATAGGTGGGAAGCGTCTGGATTAAAATTCGACGGTTTGCGGCGTTCGTGACCGCTTTAAATTTGCCAAGTTTCCTGCCGCTGCGCGCAACTTCGCGTAGCTCGATATGTCGGCAAAAGGCGAGATCGTGGGATGAAGAGGATGAAATGGCGTGAAACTCAGGCAGGCGAGTGGGCGCCTGAAAGCGCGAGAGACGGTATGCGATAAACGGGGTGTACACACTTGCCTCGCGTACAAGATGGAAAAACGTTCTGCCGATGCAATTGGCGAGAACGTCGGGGACGTAGAGAGACGATGACAAAGTTTGGTCGGCGATGGGATTAGAAATGAAAATGACGCTCTGAGAAATTCACGGCCCCCGACGTCGGGCGGTGCGGCGGTAAAACGGATGGTCGCACGCAATTCCGCGAACGCGATCGTAATTCTTAATACTCCCTCTCATCCGTTTCTTCCGTGCGTTGAGGAATTTTTTAGCTGCGCCGCGGCGCCTGCTCGCAGTCGGTGTTCGACTCCGACAGGGTCTTTATGCGAGCAGCATCGGGGAGCGCCAGGAGGATCGAACCGTATGCCGCGCCATTAACTATCTGTCTGCTTAGTTTGAAGGAGCCTGTCGCTGGCGACGCGCAACGGTGGGAGTGGCAGTGAAACAAACGCCTCGCCCCACCCAGCGGCTCCGGAAAACGCATCCGTCGACTTCTTCCCTGTCAGCCGACGAAAAACTGCGAGCCGTTTCGTCTCGCGTCTCGATTTGCTTCCGCGTCCGAGAAACCAATTTTCCACGAGCCTCCGTCATTCTTGTCGTTCTTCCGCGGCGCCCGGCCGGAAGAAGAGGATGGGCGAAAAGGAGAAAAGTAACGTTCGAGTGGCAGCAGAAGAGAATGCGGCGGGCGGAAGAAAGGGGTTGATTGGGGAGAGAAAAAAGGCTTCTTCCAATTCCGGAGAATAAATCTTCGGGTGGCTGGCACCGGCGACCAACGCCGCGCGCAATGTTTAACCAAAGTCGTTATAACTCGACAAAGTTATTACGACGGAAGCTATTAGGAACTTGTGTTAATTTATAGAAAATGTCGGGCCGGTTCTCATCGGTCTCCGCGAATGAATGAATCGTTCTTCGGGGCAAGTTTCTCGGGAGACGATGGTAGGGGTGGGCCACGATGATACGGCCGTACGTGCGGATTATTAGCTGGCCCGGTAGAATGGAGACTAACTTTCCGCCGAGAAAGTCCTCTCGCTCTCGCGCGGCCTTTTGTTCCGTCCCGGCATCGGCGACAATGAAAATGGCCGCGGCGGCAATAGCGACATCAAATAGAGTGGCCGTGGCCCTGGCCGGTCGCGTTGTTTAGCCATCGAACTTTGCACCCCGTCTGGGGTTGGGGATGGGCCGATCGAGCGAGCGGGAACTCTGAATTTCATTTGCTCGGAAGAATCGCAATCTCCGCAAGTGATCCGCACCGGGCGTCGTCCACCGGGGCAGGGCAAACGTGTCAATTTTCCTCGCCAGCCAGCCGCCTGCTTTCCGAATTCCGCCAATAACGCTAATCGAAATATCGTGCCGGCAGCGTTATTCCTGAAAGGCCAGAGTCGATAAGGAAGCGGGCGGAAGATGCGCAGGAAGAAATTCATTACGATGGATGTACGGCCGACGGTATATAAACGTAAAACTCGACATTCTCGCGTGTCACTTTATCGATCGCGACTGTGTTCTATAAATGCGCGCGCCAGCCGAAACGCTCGTCTCTGTCCCACAACCTCCCCTATATCTCCCGCTCCGAGTTTCGAGACGGGAAAAAACAGTTTTAAATCCTTTCGACGTGGCGCATTATTTATTCGTATGTCGCGCAATTACGGAAAGTAATCTCATCAGATAAGAGCCCGGTACAGGGCTTGTCGGCTTGCCTCGAACGCGGGTTATGAATAGGTATGGAGATAGGGCGTCGTACTTGACACGACACGTTCCTCTATATTAACATCCTGCCGTGATCATTTGCATGACACCCGTCTTACTTGTCACCGATTGCGTCCCAGTACAATCAAGCGGACGCGCGAAAGCAATGAATTCGAAATGTGACGATCCATTTCCGTAGGACCGGATGGCACGACTCGCAGGATCCTCCTTGTACGTGGTCGCCGGCATTTTTAAGTCAGTCCGCGGACGCGGCCTGCTTAATATACGCGAGAGGCCGGCGCGCCCTCGCAATTCCATTGCGAACTTACCGGCCAGTTGCAATTAGTTAGTTCCGAGCCGGGTCTGATAAAATGCGGCGTGCGTGAATCTGTAATTATACGCAGGGCTCGTCGCTCTATTTCTCCGCCACTTTATATCTCATATCGTTCTTAATCCTATCTATTGCCTCTCCGTCATCGTGCCCGCTAACAAATTCGTTCTCAAGCGATTGTCGAATATGTCGCGACTCAGCGAGAATCGTCGTTTGGGAAGGCGGAGCCGGCACAGTCGATCGTTTCACGTCCACTCCATCGCGGGTTATCGACACTCGTCTCTGTGAAAGATTTACAGGAGTCGAGTCCGACTGTCGTTCGACGATCGCGCATAATCTGCCGATAAAAATGCAGGAAAGTAAATAGGTCGGATTTATGGTGCGACAAGTGTCCGATCGGATGCGTCATCTTGCCGCGGGGGTGTATAAACGCAGCGCTGCTGTCCGTCAAATGACTCGATACGTCGAGCCGTACGGGCCGGTCCTGGTATGTCCAGGCGACCGCGAGTTATCGAAGATCGACTTTGTTAAACGTTTAACGATCGACGTGGGTCGTTGGCGCGAGAATCCGACGGTCGAACACATTGATCGGCCGTTTGGCCGCTGCGAAATCCGAGCGTGCACAGAGCGTTCATTCGCTTCGCTCCGCTCCCATTTGCATAAAACGACGTACAGTCGGCGCTCGGGCCGCTGCGAATCGTCGAAAATCGAGTGTGGATAGCGGCGCATATAGATTTGTGCGTCGACGTAATCGCTTAACGAAGAAACAATGACTGTTTTGGTGTTGGCCCACAAATCCGGAGCTCTCGGCCGGCGTATACACTGGCATCGCCACAACACCCAACACCCAACCCCTATCGCCAGCGCTATACGCCTGTTCGGTTCGTGCTACTTTTTTCCTCCCTCTCCCGCATCGCGCAATGCACGTCCCATTTCCATTCCAGCAACCGATATCTGGTCGTCGCGCTGCGCGCCGCGCGCCGTTCCGCTTCTTGTCTTTTTTCTTCCGCAGCGCAGCGCCACGTTCGGAATCGCGGCCGTCCATCTATTCCGCCCATTGTCCGTCATCCGTCCGCCCAACCGCCGCGGAAGCTGTTTTTTCCCCGAATTAGCGACTTCAACGGGGCAACCGGCGGCGATCGCTCTCGGGTCAGAGGACAGCAATTAGCGCGCTTTAATGAGATAACGTAATTTCATGCACGCATATCCCGCGCGATGGCTGGCGAACTGAACTCCCGACCGTCGCGTCGCTACTAATTTGCATCTACCTTCGTGCTAGGCGTGCGTTGAAGTTCGCGGCCGCGTTAGAGAAACGATTGTTACCGAGAGACTGTTATTAATTAAACTCTCGGTTTTGGGCCGCAGATACGCCTCGCTTGCCACGGAAATGCCGCCCGGGATTGGCTGGCGCGATTTCAGCGGCAGCAGCAGCAGCAACAGCAGACCAACATTTTCACAGTTTGCCGCGGAAGGCTTGCGCCCCTTGCCAGAGTGGCGAGAGCGCGTTACATTCGTTTGTTCGCGCTAAATCGGTCTGAACCGTTCGCTAAGCTTTCTTAGCTGGAGACTCGTAAGCGGGACATTAGCAGATTCGACGGAGACGAACAGGCTGCCTTGGTCGCCCTCGCCTTCCAATTTAATTCCTACCCTCGACATATCGAGATTTAGAACTGCTACTATCAGGAGACAACGGTAGTACGGCGGGCATTGGAATAGATAGAGGGGGCGGGAGGTAGCGGCTTAGCTTGCTGCAGAAAAAGGTTCATTAAGGCGAATCAGCGGGACGAGAAGTGACCGGATAAAAGGCATTAACGAGGCGGAAGACGAAGCTCAGTGCCCTCTCCTTATCTCCCGAAAATTTTAAGCGTACCCGAGGAATTCTTCGGACGGTTAAGGGGACGGGGGTAAGAGCGAGCGAGCGAGTAGGAGATAGATAGAGGGAGGGCGGGGGTGATGAGAAGGGAGCCACGCCGTTTGGCACGGGAATTCCGGCGGAATTCGCAAAGAAATTCGCGCTCGCGGACTGCGCTCGGTCGTTTGTCTCGAAAGCCTGCACAGACCGGCCATAAGGAAGGCCGTAATTCAGGCGACATTCCGCGTTAAAGGTGTTTCGCCGACCTGCTCTCTTACTCCTTCTCCGCAGCTCCTTCTCACTTACCCTCCTGATGTCTGCAAGAAGTTTCGTCCTCCACCGGCCGCTCTTTTTACCTCCAGTCGCACGCCTCTCTCCTTTCACCGGGTCGCCCTTATCGCGCGAAAAAGAGCTAAGAAATAGAGGAAGAGCCTTCCAATTATCGGCGCGCGCGCGTCGACTTCTCGCGGCTGCGAATTACTGCCAAGCTGGACGCAGCCTCGAGTTCAACCTTCAACCGCGGCCGAGTGTCGAACGGTCTACCCGATAGTTATCGGGATAACTTGTTCGAATGGCTTTGATAACCCGTCAGCGGCACTGACCTCTACATATGTCGCGGATTACTTCGGACCGAGCAAACTTCGAGCCGAGACGCGGCTTTTTCGTTCGCTCGTTTCCTCCGAGTGCGGATTGAATCGACATTGTACTTGGCCGGGAGCGTGCTCCGAGAAGTTGGGCAGTATTTTTAATCACGGCACGGAAGTTGGATGAATTAGGTAGATCATTCGGTCGGTCGTAGGGCGTTTTAGTGAAATTAAGCACGACGTCGTGGATCGACGCGCCGTTAAATATTACGGCGGGAAGTAAGGCGAAGAGGAATTTCGCTTCCTGCAGTTAACGTTCCAATTTTCGCGGTAATCGTCGCTTCTCCGTCAGGTGCCTAAGGCTAAGTTCACGCGTCGGATTAACTCCTGAAGTTCGACGGAATTTTGGAGGCCCCGTGCCGCCATACCGGGGGGCCTCGTCACGCTCATTTTCCTTAATATCAGGACGAAACCTCATTATTAATCTCCCTAAATACGCGCGCTCTAGCCTACCCACGCGCCGCCGATAATTACGGCTACGGATAATTGTGACCGCAGTCGACGGACGATCGGACGGGCATAATTAAGCCCCGCCAAATAGCCGCTAGAAATATCAGCGAGAAATGGGAACATTGAGAATGCACCGGTTGTGCGAGCCGTGTCTATGTTTCGTCTCAAAAGTTCCGCTGTCGCGTCGGGGAAGTTTGAAGGAAATGTAACTCCGGCGAGTGGCCTATATCTGCTAGACCGAAGACCGATTCGGGCAGAAAACAGTACAAAAATCGGCCAGTGGTCAGACATTTATTATTCATCTATTTAAATCTTAAAATGCTTCTGACGCCGAAATTATTTCAGATAGAGAATGCCTGATTTTCTACTGGTCTCTGTACGAAACCGTCTTCTGACTCTGAAATATTCCACGAAGAAGCTGTTAATCGTCGCAATTACATCCAGCGAAATGTCAAATGCACGTAACGGGAGGAAACGATCGTGTCGTACATTCTAATTTCCCGTCGCGCCCGCCGATCGCGCGGCTGCCCTCCGTGGCCGCGAATTTGCGCCAGATTCTGTAGCCTGTCACCGTCCTGCCGGCGGGAATTCCATTACACGCTGAAAATGTTCCAGTTCTCGCTGGAGCCCCGGAGTGGAAAGACGAGAAGGATGGGACAGAAGGAAGGAGCAAGCACTCTTCCTATGCGGCGGGTACATAACGTAAAAATTTAAGACTATTAGGTCAGCCGTAGCAGCTACCTTAACAATGCTGACATCGGTACTTAGCCTCGGGCCGGAATGTTTTTTTCCGTCACACGGAGATAGCGTTGAACCAAGAGAGAAAGGGAGAGGGAGAGAGAGAGAGAGACCCGTAAAGACGGGCAACCGACTATGACTGGAGGGAGGAAAAGCGAAGGACCGAGCAAAAGAGGGTGAAACGGGCGATGAAGGGACGGTGGAAACGGGCCGTGGAAAAATAAGAATTTCAAATCCAATTTTCCGAGGCATATTTAATAGCGTGCCAGCCATCCCTCCACCGCCTCAGCCGCCATCATCACCGGCGCCACCACCCCTGTTACCACCCCCCGTCGCCGTCCCCGCTGCCACCCTTGAAACGATCTCGCCCGTTCCTCTTCCACCAGCGGGAAAATGAATAATTGAAGAATACGTTAAATTGGGTCGAGAGACGAAAGGCTGTGCGAGCACTTTTGCATTTTTGCGAATAGTGGGCGCGGATAGCATCCAATCTGAAGCGCGTCGAACGCGTTTCAAGAGCGCCGCATGATCTATTTATCTTCGAATCACGGCCGCGCATCGCGGGGGTTGATTACCGAGGAACGACGAGCCATTGAATCGGACAAATCCGTCGGCGGGCGGACGCAAATTCTCTTTCTACTTCTGCCGTTGACGATATTTCGTCACGTCGAGCCTGACTTACTGTTCCGAGCGTAACGGTCGATAAATAAAATTAGTTTCAATGCTAACTGGCCATCCTTCCTCTCTCTCTCTCTCTCTCTCTCGAGATCGCAGTTTGCACGCTCCATTATAATGGTTAATGACGCTTGACTGTAAGTATAATCAGTCCACTAATTCCATGGCGCGAAGTAAACGCGAAACGCCATTTTCATGCGCGTGCATTCGTAAAATTGCGATGGACGGTGAAATTAGTGAGCCGAAATCGCGACGTGGAGGAGTGAGTAGAAAGTCGACCGCGTATCAGCTTGGTGCACTACCGAGTGTCGCTGATTAATGGTTTACATCGTAACTTGATTACGTCGCCGCGCGCGCGTATCGTTTTTGCCGGAAACGCGATGGCGATTGTAATTTATACGGGCGGAAACGATGTAAAAGTGGAAATGGTTGGTGGCGGTAAAATGAAACGAATAAGCGAGTGTGCCGGTGGTACTGGTAGGTAGCGGTGTAGGTAGGGCTGATGCGGTCAGAGCTTACGTCGGGAGAATAAAAATTCCAAGTGCCACTCCCGGACTGCAAGGAAAATGCCCACTGCCCGTCGGCAAATGAAAAATCCAAGAAGAGTATGAACCTAGGAATACCACGACTTTCTAGAGGAATAGCGTTGCCACTCGAGGCCACCTTGTAGATTTGTTGCTCGATCCAATTAGCCCCGATTCTTCGGCTCAAGACCTCAATCAATTTCGCGGAACACTAGGTCACAGATGCCGCCAATTACGGTCTGCCAATGGCGCGCCATCTTTTCCCAGCACTCCCCCTCCCTCCCCCCCCTCCTACGTCCAGGAAACAGGCCAAATGATTTTTCCCCGTTGGGACCGACGGCGGATCCGATCGAGCGAAGGAAAGCCATTTGACGACTTTACTCCAATAATTGTCGTGAGAGCCTGCAAACGTTACAACGAAACAGTCGAGCGTCCGGCTCCCGTTTCTTCTCGCTACCCACTTTTTGCCTCCTTCTCCCCGTTCTCTTCTTACCTCTTCTCTTCACCGTTTTTCCCTCCTCTCTTTTTCTTTCTCGTCGCAGCGCCCAGCAATAATTTCTCGACTCGATAAATCCAATACGGAACATCGAGTTACAGTAACAATGAGACCGTTTAACGCCGATTTTCACGGCTCGCTGAATTTTACTTCGGCGCCAGGCCTCGCCAGTAAATAAATAACGTCGCGGCACAGTAACTCGCGCGACGTACGGGCTAATACGTTCGCGCATACAAGGCCAAGCGAAAGTTTCTCCATTATTCTCGAGAACCGTCGCAACTGACGAAGTTACTCGCACGTACGTTATTAATACCATCGTCCGTCGGTACGCGTTTTAATTAATTACGTCACCATACACGTCCCACCCACACCCCGGACCGGCCTACGCCACCATTCGACTCGCCGTACAACGACGACGAACGAGACACGACTGTAATATGTCCGGAGAGCCGCAAATTTTCGCTCGAATCTTTTTTATCGATGACTTTATGCCCGATCCTGCGCCGCCCGGAGCCTTTTTAGACCTCGTATTTCAACGGCGCTCGGGAGATCACTTTACATCCCTACATAAATTTTAAATCGACATTTATGGACCCTAAGTGCGGTCTGCCGCCCTATTAACGTCAAAATCGTCAAATCTCCGCTGCCTCTATAAATATACAATCACTTCCTTTAGACGTCCAGCGCCTCGCTGCAGTATGTATTCCTAGTTTCGCAACGATAATATATGTTAATAGTATGGGACAGCTGGTTGCCCAGCAGCTTTCAAGTATATTCCACTGACGGCAGAGATCTGTATAGACCAAATTTGCAGCAGAAATAGCGAGTGTGCGAAATATAACTTGTAAGAAGCGAAACGAAGAGCTCGTATGGACGGCACGCTTTAATGCAATAAACTTCGAGTCATCTTCGAAATGATTTTATTCTGCTTTCCGTAAGGTAACCACGATACTCATAAATTGATGACTGACATTGAGTTGCGTTGATTCTTGTTAATGAACGAATGGTAACTCCAGAAATTTAATGTCTACGGTGAATAATATAGGACAGAAACATAGGACTTGAAATCAGTTGATCAACGTTTAACAATTATCGTTGCACTGCAGCCCCCGGCAAAACATTATCGGAACTTGCGTAGCAGTTAATGTTGGTAAAGAAGATTTTCCGTCCATGTATTTTTCTGTTGAAGAACAATTTCACCTCTCGCCGTTACACGAGAGGCACCGAAATACTTAACGAACATTTTGCAACGAGCAAAATTGCAGCGCGCGCGGTCCTGCATAATACTTGGTGAAAGTACTCTTCCAACACAATTTAGCCTTATCAGAACTTCAAACGTCGACCTGATTTCAGCGTAACATTAGCCGCAGTCTATGCAGCTGCGCAACTAGTTGTATTTCCCAAGCGATATACAAAAACGAAAATGAGCCGAGCGAATGTAATGTACGAGATATTACCGTGAATTACGCTGTGCGGCCGCATTGCATTAGTGAAATCTGACGGTCGTGTCGTCCCGTCCCCGAACAGGAAATTACAATGAACATTAAACCGGAATCGATGCAGAATTCCGAGGACGCAGAATCGACGCGGAGAAAAAACGGCGCGGTTACATCGGGGTCGACCCACTGCCTTTCCGCTTCCGGCCGTTTCCTTTTTTCGCCTCTTTCCACCCGACGCGCGACGCTGCCCTCCTGCTCCGAGGACCCCGTTGAATAATGCAGACGCAGGGGAGAACGGTCGCAAGCACTACTCGACTGACTATTTATAAAACAATGAATAATCATTGACAGTAACGACGGGTTTGCGGGCGCGTAAAGCAATTACACGGCTCGTCGTGCAATTTATTTGAGGTGCGTCGCTGCATCCGCGCCGTTTCTCCGTCTCGCAGGAGAACGGCAAGCCGGAAGGTGAGGCGTGCGTAACAACGCTCCACGTCCAACTTTTCCTTCCAAATAATATTTACAGTCAAAATTCGAAATTCCACCGGCCGAGATTCTGAAAGCATCGACGAGCGCGCCTCATCCTCATCCCTGTACCCGCTCGCGCTCCCGGCGAACTCTTCCGTAACGACATCTACATGAGCAGTTCCGGCGGCGGTCTATCCTGACGCGCTCATCTGGAAGTTTTCCAAAGCGGGGGGCGGGACCCGCTCGTTGCGGAGACGGTGGCTAAGTTAGAAGTACGTTTTTCGCGGGGCCCCCGCGCGCGCGGTGTGTCGCAAATATAAAACGGGTGATAAATTCTCTCGGCCCGGGCTCGGTCATTAGCCGGGGGCCGAGTCTAGCGGCTGCATCGTCAGCGAGCGTCAGTCGTATATCACGAAATTAAAATGCTGCCAAATAAGCTGATTAAAAGCGCCGGCCTTCTCGGTGCCTCCGTCCTTCCCGCGCCCCTTTCGACGCGGCTACCTACCCTGTCCCGCGGGGCACGCCTCCCTCGTGGCTCAGGCTCCGACTCCAGCTCGCCTTTGTATCTCCATCGCCACGGAAAAGGAAAAGAGCCTACCGCGCTCGCTAAAATAAAAACCGCACATAAATTTCACGCCCGCCCTCTGCCCCGCTCTCTAACTGCCCTCGCCCTCGCCTCAGTCTCCCTTCAACGACCGTCCTCTTCGCTGTCTCTCTCGCGCAAGTCGCGATCCCTACACTGGACGCGGGACGCAGCCGGGAGCGAGAACGAAGCGAACTCCCTTTATGAAGTGGAAAGATGTTTTACGATTATGGTCGCTTAGAAAAAGAGCACCGGGCGAAGGTGATTCTTCGAAACAGCGTTGAAACGTTTATATGGCCTTGCGCGCTCGACCGACGACGCCCCCGCGCCCTCATATTCCGCGGAACTTATTATAAGTTTAAATGAGAGCGATGCACGTGGAACCGCCGCCATCGCCACCCTCCCCACCGACTCCGTGTCCGCGAGAGAGCAATTGTACATATATTCTCTCCACTCGCCAGCTTGTTTCCATCTACAGCTTTGCCGACTGTTGACTCTCGACCCCTCCGGTTTTCAGATTTTCCCCGAAGAGCGCAATTTTTGCCTGCACGCTTTTCCTCCCGTCTCACTTTCTCCATTTCGTTTATAATGTCTACCTTTCCACGTCCTCAACCTACTCCTTGGCCGGGAAATTCTAAAAAGTTCCACGCATTGTCCGCAAATTCCATTATGTTCGCGCCGGCAGACGAGTTTTTGGGTGAAAAGTTTTCAGTGAAAATCTTCGCGCTCCGCTCTCCTTTTGCCTCACTTTCGCTCCTCTATGCGAGACCGCCTCGCGCACTAGACGCCGTTTTCATCTGCTTCGCTTTCGCTATGACTACTGGAAAAAGTAGATAGTATCGCGCAAGAAACGGCTGAATGGAAGAGATTACGAAAATTAAGTAATACGAATAAACGGTGTAGTCGAAAGCATATTCAGTAGTACAGATAAACGACTTTGTCAGACCCTCAAGTATGTATTTATCAGAGCCGAAGTCAACGATATATCCAGACATTCCCAGTGATAGAGATCAATGGTATAGTTGAAAGCGTATTCAGTAGTATAGTTTGCCGGTATGGTCAGATATGGTGAGTAAGCCAAATTGACAGGATCATCATAAATACAAGCCGGTCGGAAAGGAAATAACTCCTGAAAGTAGCACTTTGCCAATTCAAGCCAGTATCAAAAGACGAAAGAAACCATTCCGACACACATCTTCATACACATAATGCAGGATAAAAGCGTACGAAAAATGTGTCAATAGACACAGAGAGAAAAAGCCGACGCACGTGACCGACGAACTGCAGCAAAGTACAGCACTCACCTTCTGCTACGAGTTTAGCAGAATTTCCGACGGCCAACGTGCAGGGTCAAGATGCAGGGGATAGGCGCGGGACGAGAAACGAGGAAGACACAGAGAGTAAGTAGAAAAAAGGGTGAAAGACGAGAAAGAAAGCAAAGCTCTCTGTATTATAAACTCGTAAAGCAATGCCGGTGAGAATTGCCGTGACAAAGGCAGCTCGGCGAGAGGCCGGTGAGCGACAGACGGACGGACAGGGGTGCGCCGCGCAACGGCCTGAGCAAGCTTCAACCAGAAAGACTCGGAAAGCTCGGAGAGATTGATTATTATTTTCGAGTGGGAGGAAGAACTCCCGGCGTGGACTTCCCGCTCCGTTCTGGACTCCGCTCGGTTCCTGGGCCACTGTACCGCGAATACAAAGCAAACGGAGCGCGGCGGGTGGGACTACTGGGAGGCAGAGGAAAGAGAGGAACGGACGAGGGTTCGGATTTCACGGGAATTTTACGGGCGGTTTTAGGGGCTCGTTAAACGACGAGGCAAACTTATCTGGTGCGAGAGCGCGGCCTGGGCGAAAGGGGTTTACGAACGATCGCAAAAGCTGTGAGAACTCTGCAACGAGGGTAGAAAGTGTGCGTGGGGGGAGGCGAGGGGAGCGGCGACAAGCCGTCATAGAGCAGATAGCAATGGCATTCGGGTGACGACGACGACGACGACGACGAGGACGACGACGACGTCGAGCATGCACATCGTCGAATAAAATTGCAGATAGGGAGCCGTGGGAAGGAAAGCGAAAGGGTGGCGCGAGTTGTGAGGCAAGAGTAAAGCCCACCGTTTCAAGTATCCGTCGGGTCTTATGATCCCGTGATTACAGGGCCACGTAAGCCTAGATGCAGATACGAGCCAGCGACGCCTTTCATTTACGTCGTGCCGCGTTGTTGTTAATGAGAGTATTCGTTGCGCTGCATTCATGGCACGAATACCGGCATTATCGTCTCAGCGGAGAATCGCTCGCGCTAAACACACTTTCCGTCCGTTGTACGCTGTACGTTACGTTACACGTTCCAGGTTACACAATCCTTACCTTTTCAGGTAGAACGTATCGGTACGCATGCCACGCCGTAGACTCTGGAATGATGCGGCGCAAATTCACTTGGGTGAGCACGTCCGCGTTAAAAAAGTCGGACAAAGATCGCGCAAGCCCGCCGCCGACGTGTGCGGGGGAAGTAAATTCCGCGAACGGCAATTTCATTCTAAGTCTGGTAAATGCCAGTTGTACCGCGACGCGGGAGGGCTCGTATCGGAATAAAATCGAAGATGGGAACGTGCACGGCGACGGCGACGTCGGAAAACACGCATAAGTGGTTCGATCGATCCATTGGCTCGTACGATTCTAGATTACATCCCCGCGTGCTTGAATGCCAATGCACGTCGGCAGCTTCCTGCGCCTTGGGTGCTGCTTCAACAGCCGCCGCGACCGACGCGCGACGCCGCGGAGGAAAATCGCACGTTTCCGGAAAAATCGAGAGGACACTATTTTCCGTCCTCTCGTCATCGTCGTAGTCGTACGAGGGAGTGCCGCGCTGGGAACAAAAGTCCCTCGTAAAATCCGCAAAGTAACTCAGAAGTTATAACCAGATATATTCGCGCTGCTCGTTTTTCAAACGGTGGAAGAGTCGCAGGACGCGGGGGCCAAAATAAAAATCAGGAACCGCGCAGCAGTGGATTTATCGTCGCTCGTTGTATGTAAAGTTCTCACTTCCTTGTTTCTCGATAAATCATTCCTCTGCGCACGGAATCGACGTATCGCCAACGAGCGAGAGCGGGGTGCGTGCGTTAACCGCACTTACACACGAGCCCGAGAATCGATCGACCCACAATCGTAGCCGACGCGAACGTCCGCCGTTCGTTCGCTCGCCCACTCACCCCCGCCGCTCGCACTGGTGTCTATAGGCTGGTAGCAAGGAACACTCGCTCTGCCCCTCGAGCCACGATGTCGATGTCGCGACATCCGCGAATTCCAGCGAAATCTCTCAGATCGATCCACTCGGCGTGTATACTGGCATATTCGAAAGTTCGACAAAGATCTACCGCCCGATGGCGCTGGGTAGGCCCGGTCCGCCCGCTCGCCAAAAGGGGCGTCGTTTTAATGGGACGAAAGTTCGAATAGAAAAGTTGGATCGAGCAAATTACTCCGAGGAAATTACTTTGTCGAACGAACGGAAAGTTTGGGAAGTCACTAAGGAGGCTAATCGCGGCACTTGAAAAGTGCGGCCGCTTATGCGATCGTTCCGCGAGCCCCGCGCACCGTCTTATCGGCCCTTTCAAATCTGACAATGGACGTGCGACATGCCCGAAATAAACCGCGAGGGACCGATGAAGCGCCTGCGGGGACTGGTCGATTAATTTGGTGCAACGTCAAAGAGGCCGGGCGAACGATCCATTCTGTCGTTGTCGTTCGACGTCGTTAAGGATCCCGGCTCGCATCCCGACTCGCGTCCCGTCGCGCGAATTATAGCCGCAAAAACAGTTCATCAATGACAACGAAGAATGAGAAATGGATTGCTAACTCCGAGGGTGGCTCGCTGCGAGCGTTTGAACGTTCGCCCAGGTCTATGGGCGGGCATTACGTACGAGTGACACGGTGAAGCGGACCTCTTCCGACAGTTTGTTTCTTCCCTCATTCATGCTCGTTCTCTCGCACGTGCGCCGGATACTTACGCGAATAGGCGAGAAGAAATCGCGTATACAGCGACGACAATTAATCAAACCGTTTGACGTTATGTCCCACCTACAGCCTGGCTTCATCCCGTTTTGCATGCACACGAGCGTACCTACTTTCTCAGATCATCTCGTCATTTCTGCTCATATTTCATCTCGCTATTTAACGCATTCCATGCTCCGCATTCGCCTCGTTCGCTCAGTGCCGATCTTCGGCAAGGGAAGTAACCCTTCATCCCACCCAGTGGGAGCAAACAAAGGACCGACACACTTCCCTCCTCGTCACGAGTAACACCCAGAAAAATGTGTTCAAGAACGAATAGAATTGCTTTCGGAGACGTTCAATCCGTGACGGTACTCGAATTATTCCACCGACCGACAACGACTCTCAAAGACTGCACCACACAATACTATCCTACACAGCGTCCTCCATAAAGAAGCCGCCAATTAAGAAATAAGGCAATTGCCGGAATTGGAAGAAGCAATCGCATCGGGAGAAAAGTCCACGATTCGCTCTGATATGTAAAAAGAGAATCGAAAAGGCTAGGTGAGCGAAATCGTGCCGCGAGCACAGCGTAGCCTCCGTCTCGTTTTGGCGCACCGCTAAAGCGCCGAGGAGAGATGGCACTGCGGGAAAAATAAAAGCCTCGTCCTCCTCAGCCCAGTCCACCCCCACTTCCACGTCTACCAACCCCTTGTGCAACCGTTCAACCTCACTTCCTTCAACCTACTTTCTCGCCAGACCGAGCTCTCTTTCTGCTCGCAATTCCGTTCTTCTCCAGGCCCCGCGTCTATCCGCTTTATAGCGCCAATAGAACGGGCCACGTTAACTGCCATGTCTCGGCATATTAGTTAAATATATCTCGCCCGAAAGATGTAGCAGCCGGAAAGTCGTCGAGATCGACGTTACGATTCTCGGGTCTAACGGCGCACGTAACCCCGATCTCAGAGGACCTTCCGTAGGATCGAAAAATTAAGCCAGCGAGCTAGAGTTCGGCTTATTGATTATCGATAATTATCGATGTACTTAACGATAAGGGTCTACTTATCTATAATATCAATAAGTTGTAGATAACTTTTTATGTACAGGTTATGGTAAGCTATAGTAAGATCGAATGACACAGACGTCAGAGACTTAAGGTATAAAACCCGGAACAAGGTTTTGCGCTATCGAAATATTATCGATAATTTAATGATTCTATCGATAACTTACCGATAAGCCCACCTCCAGATCCTCAAGCAGGCAATGGACTCATTCACAAGATAAATACTATTTCACCAA
The DNA here is from genome assembly GCA_963942575.1 of Priocnemis perturbator. NCBI lineage: Eukaryota > Metazoa > Arthropoda > Insecta > Hymenoptera > Pompilidae > Priocnemis > Priocnemis perturbator. Next base: position 9,177,182 of record OZ012652.1, read on the forward strand.
AAACCAGTTTGCTTTTTCTTTGAACTTTTCTGGTGAATTATAATGTAAAAATACTGCCGAGATTCATATTCGGTCGAGGTGGACAGTAATTCGCACTTACTGTCGTCTTTACGAGTCCTCTGTGGGAAATAAGAAAGTGTGTCGCTAATCTAAGAACTAACGAGAACGTATGCGTTTGTCGTTTGGTTGCGTATAATAAAGCAAAGCAATAGGTCCGAGATAAGGTTTTCATGGCTAAGTATTGCCTAAGTAGGTGCAGCTTGACCACCGATGCTGTAGATCAAATGAAAAACGTCTTCCCCCAATATACCCCACAATTCTCTATCAGTACTCGCAGCACGCAGTTATGTACAATTCACAAGCGTCGCGTGTGTACATTAGTAGTTTCGTTTGGGATTCGAAGGTCGCAAGGGATGGAAACAGCTCTTGCTCCGTGCAAACCGTCCTATACACAGTACTGGATATATTTATTACATCACTCGAACATTAAACTCGCGGTACAAATGTTATCGGTATAGCGCCGTCTTCACCAAAACAAGGTGGATGCGATAGTTTCATCGATCGCACTGCTATGAAAATTGTGCGTGCCAGGTAAATTCATGAATAATGGAATATTGGTCTACGGGTTTGGTCTATAACGTCGACGGTCAAGCTGGTGTGCTAGAGAAGCGCAATTGGAGCGTTCGACGAGCATCACGAGTCCATATCGTGCGCACTCTCTCGAACGCACCTGCAGCGCGATGAAAGAGAGAGAGCAAAGAACCGGTTGACCGATTAACGTCATTCTGAAACGGCCGGGGAGTCGTCAAAAAGAGCGGAGGAACGAAAAAGGAAGTCCGAGCGGGAAGGAGGTGAAAAACGTAACAGACGTATAAAGGTAGAGTATTTGAAGGTGCCTGCGAGACAAATGAATTAGAACGGCTCCCTTTTTCCCCGTGCGCTACCCCGAACCTCCTTCGCGGCGTAAAGGATGGGTAACGAGGCGAGGGTACGGCCGCGTTTTTGAATAGCAAATCAGCAGTTAAATTCTATTTGAATAGCTTAATTTCCGGGCTCTTTACGCTTCCCTCGCGGAGCGAAGGTAGTTCCTCTTCGGAATTCGTCCTGGCCTTCGGAGGTGCACCTGTTTCATTCTAAGGTAGTCTTTGTTATTCAGTACTCGTTAGCGATTTATTCCCAAGTTCTTAGGGAAAGTCGAATCTCTGGGGACCCTTTGCTTTTCCTTTTTCTTTCGACCTCTTTTTCTGAACACTGTCTTTCACGTTCGTGCCGTTCGATCGATGTCCCGCTCCCTCGGCTAGGAATTTTTAATAAGTCCCGGCCGAACAATGACGGCAAGCGCATTTCGATTATTGACCGTGCGCATCGCGACTGACTGACTAATTGAAGTTCGCTCGCTTTCAGGTAATGTCGCGAGGCTGGAGTCAACTTCCATCCCTTTCGACGGCATCCGCTTTAGAAATATTTCGAGCATCGCCGGGTGAGTCAAAGAGCAGTTTGCAGCCCGTTCGCAGTCGTCGACTTATGTAATTAAAACTGGCCGAGTGGCTGAGAGAAGCGGAACGGCCAAGTTACCGGCCGATATTATGGACGCGTCGTATCCGTTCTCGATTCCCACACGTTTCGCGAATCAATTATAGTAAAACACTGCCCGCTCAAGCTTGCCCGCCAATCGAAGGGTCTGTTCGGTCTCTCGAGCGAAGAGGGGCAAAAAAATACATAATCCATGAAGCAAAAGTTCCACGCTCCTTCCGTCAATTACGTTTGTAAAGGGATTTGACGTGTTAGAGTACGCCAGAGCAAGCCCGAGCACGGCCAATTCCAGGCTGGCATAGAAATTAGTGCGTCGGGTCACGTCGCTCGCGTTGACCTACGTGAAATTCCGTATTGCGTGAGAAATAAAGCTCCGCGAACAAGGTACCGAGTAAAGGCCGAGCTCACGGAATTCCTAGCAATTGGCATGAAGGAAGGACTCGGCCGTGCGGATAGTTGGCGGAATCCCTTCGGCGAACGTTCAACCGCTCGAGTTTCGCGTACATTTTTACGTGGCGCATTACCCGAGTCGATGAAATATTCCCGATGACGCGTGTGTCAAACGTCGCATCGGACTGACATCGATGGAAACGCGACATCGAGTTCGGATCGAGAGGGCAAAAGGGAGGAGTGTGCGGATGAAATGAGAGGGAAAAGCAGGGAAACGGGATAGGGGGAGGGGAGCGAGTAACAGCTGACACGGCGAACGAGCGAACAAGCGAGACGAGGGAAAGGGTGAGAGAGGAATGTGTCGAGATGCGAGGAACGTCAATCGCTGTAAACAATCGCGCCAAGTGTTTGCGCCGTCGAATATGAAAAATACGTGGCGATAACAGTGGGCCCGAAGCGGTGCGAGGCATTTATGCCGTCCTAAAGCGAGACGTCGGCGTCGCGTCGGGATCAATCGGAATCACGGCCGCGAACGTCCGGGAGACGAGTCGCGTAACAATAAAATCGCGTAGCGACGCTTCATTCTTTCGTACCTTCACTTTTCCACGGCGCGTTCGTAAGGACAAGGGGGGAGGGAAGAAGAGAGCAGAGCGGACGAGCGGTGTCCGTGACGCTGGTCGCGTGCGAAAGGTTAACGCGAAATTATCCACTCGTAAACGGGTTTTACAGCTCGCCCCCGGTGCAATTTACAATTCAGATTTGCGGATACTCGTCGCTCACGTGCCGAATGATCGATCATTCTCGCCGTCGTAAAGTTCCCTTCAACGAGTGTCAGAAGAACGCTCCGGCGCGGCGGGCGATCGTGACTCGAAGTGTCTCGAAGGGTACGATTCTTTTGCGGTCAAATTTCGGAAGGACCGAGTGCGAAAGCTGAGACCGGGGATAGAAAAATTGGTGGGATACTTCTGACGTGTTCCGAGCGAACGGTGTACCGGAAAGTGGGTGCGCGCGCCTTGAAGCTCGCTGAGCAAGGCTGAAAGGGCCGGAAAGGGATGGCAGGGGAGACCAGTGGCCAATCGGAATGCGATAGAAGTAGTACGGTTAAGAACGGCTCTAGATAAAAGTGATGGAGCCGATAGAGGTGATCGCAATATAAAACCTTGCTGGGACCTTGGCCATATGGCGTTCCAGTTCGTACATCCATCCGCGCGCATACTATTCCACTTTCGCAGCGTTATATCTCGTCGACTTCCTTTTTCCCCTGTCTTCGCAGCGAGAAAACGCAGGACGCAGCTTCTTCCTCTCGCAGCCAAACTCGGCCAATCAATGAGCCCCGTAGAATATTTCCGACGACGAAAATGCCGCCGTATCGAGCATCCCACGTGACGAGTTAAGATCGTCGGGGCGAACAACGGCCTCGCGAAATGGAATGAAACGGGCGACGCGGAGGCTGAGAAGAGCGAGGCTAGGACAAGCGAGACGGAGCACTCGGCGAGGAGGGATGACGGTTAAATGGTTTAGCGGTTCGTGCCGTACCCGAGGCAGGCTTAAGCGCAAGCGGCACAGGATTACGGCTCGCTTTGTGATCAATCAGGTTCATTGATGGCTAATCGCTCGCGAAAGCAGGCCCGTATTCGATGTATCGCGTGTATGACGTTACAATACGTGTAAAGAGGTGGTCGCAGCCAGCTCTCCTCCAGCAGCTTGCGTACCAGATACAAAGGAGCGGAAGAGAGAGAGAGAGAGAGAGAGATCGCAAAGTAGAAACTGTACGGTAGAAATGAGGGAGCGAAATCGTGAGCAATATTCCGGGAAGGTTGTTGCATGCGCTGGCTCGATCATTATACCGGCTTTGTAACGTCGGTCGAACTGAAGCTTCCTCCGCGATTTCCTATGGGATCTCTGATCCTCCTTCAGCTTCTGTGTCCATCCCACGTCCTTTTTCCCGTCCGTCCGATGCCGGCGCATCTCCCTTCTTCGCTCTCCTGCCTGGCAACTCCGGTATTCGCGATTGAAGGAATAAATGGCTTCCGTCGTGATATCCGCATTCGTTGCCTCACGAGATGAGACGAGGTAACGTCGGAGACTGTTACTTACTTTTGCCGAGAGTAGAGCCGCGCCGACAAACCCCCGCAAGAACCCAGTCTGCTCTGCCGCGAATGAGTAAAGAATCGCTTTTTTTTCCACGGACAGTTTCGAGATTAATGTGACCGCCGGAACGGTTCCACTCTTAAATCTTCCCGCTTTTCGGAAACAATTCGAAGAACGCTGGAGGGCCGTCGAGTCTTTTCCGACGGCGAAAGGCAAGGGTAAGCGAATATTCGGGAGGACGCGCATAGTTACTGCACTTCTCATTTCGTTATTCCACGACAAATAATTGCACTTTGGGTTACCGTACGTAAGCCGGCCGCTTCTATCTCTCTCTCTCTCTCTAACCGATATGATCCCTGAAATTATTATCCCGTTTCTTCGACTCTTTTGCCTCGGCCGGTATAAGCGGCGAAGGAGAAGACGTGCGAGCGGAGGGACGGCCGCGCACCCTCGTAACTTGGAATCTTAGCGACGTTTGTGGGGCGCGGTTGTTAGAGAGGGGCCGCAAGCGGGGGATCGAATTCGCGTGCAACAGCAGCAGCAGCAGCAGCAGCAGCAGGCCAACACGTTACGAGGCAATCGTAACTCGGCGAAACGTGGCCGGGACGCCCGGGGGAACGTCGAGCAGAAGTAGAGTATGAGTATGGCCAGCGACGAGGAACGGGTAAGCGGTAAACGAAGCGGTTTGTCAGGATTTACCGAGCCTTCTACCACGACGTCCGAGTCATGGCCTCGGCCGGAGCCGGAAGTCAAAAGATCTCTGGCGACTCGGTGAGTATCACGGAGCGGCGAGTATCGCTCGAAGAGTCGACGGGGCTGAGGGTCGAATAAAATAAGCGATAACCACCGATGAATTCCCGTCAATCGGTCACGTCGCTAAGACCTATCCGCTGCTAAAAGGATGACTTCGAGTGGATCAAGGACATTAAGAAGTTGCCGGAGCAGCTTTGGGGGCCGACTCGTTAAGCTCGTTATTTGTCGGACGCTTTGACACGAAATCGATAGTACGGAGGGGTAAGTTTTTCGACGGCCGGCGAAGTGAATAAAAATTTGCCGGAGCGTGAGACAACGTCGACTGACTCGGCTCACTGCTCCAGTATATTAGACGGCGCGCGGAGATATAGATTCTCCGTTTACAATATTCATATCTGTTGAGAGGCGAGAGCACGGCTGGGAGCGTGCGCCTGGAAACGTTCGTCGGCCGTGAGAGCGATATCGTAGACGAGGGCGAGAGTAAAAAGCACGGCTCGAGAAAGGCCGAGGAAGGAAAACAGCGCGATCGGCAACTATCGCGGCGTTCGTGGGATCGACGAATATCGGCTCTATCGGCTCGGCCGATCTGCCATTCAAGCGAGGAAGCTCTCAGGATCAAGGGCGGCTTTATGCGATCGGGGGAATATGACGAAATGACGCGTCGTTGTTTCACGACATTGTCCGGAATGTATCGATGCAGCTGGCACTTGCCGGATTCCCCGATACCCGCCGAAGGAAGCTCGTTGAAACGACGAACGACAAGGCGCTGTTAACACACGCTCGACAGGCTACTGTGAGTTCGCAGCCTTCCCGCGTCGCGGTCAGTACCTCATACGACAGAGCAGCCTCCTGTTATTCCTCCGGGAGCTATGAGCAAAAGCTATGGGCCGCTGCCGCGGCAGAGGGACGGCAAGACGCACGAAATATAACCGAACTTTGCCACACGTTCTGCCTCGGGCGACGAGCGTGATACAGGCGTACTCCTATCTCTCCGCGTCTAAGATTAGCGAAAGCTCCGCTCGAAACCGACTGCTCGAGCTTCCGAACGGGAATCGACCGAAGGGACACCTTACGGAAAATGTCACGATAATCCGTCGGCTGGCTGCGGAGATCGATGCGGCCGACGCAATGAGAGGATCGCGAAGCGAAACGGAACCCGGGAGTTGCGGCTTCGACGTTCTAAGGTAATTTCAAGCTGTCAGTAGCTTTCGCTCTCGAGCGGCAAAACTATTCCGCGAGGGAGGTGCGCGCACGCCCAAGCTGTTTCGTTCATTTCAAATCGTGGCTCTCCTCGAGGCTTACCTGTGCCATACGTCGAGATGATTGAACGTTTGACCTGAAACTGAAGGGGCCGCAATATGTTGGGCGAATCGCCTCCGAAATCGCTTTCTCCCTTCCACGAGCTCGCCGGCGCGGCGCGGCGGAAAGATACGGGGTAAACTGTTTGCCCGAAGGGAGGCAGCCCTTAACTCCCCCGCCTCTCCAGCCCTCCCTCCTACCTGTCCCTCTGCCTCTCTTCGCACCCGTGCAATTCAAGCGTCCCTGAGTAGGACCATATTTTCCCGGCCGAGGCCTTTCTCCGTGTTATCGATTTCGTATCGAGTCGTCTAATAAATAAGATTTAACGAGCGGCGCTCGAGCTGCCCGTCAACTTAACGCCTCTGATCCGATTGAAGGAGCAACCCTTTACTACCGCTTGATCCGCCTTATCGGCTTCGCCGCCGATAAGGCTCTCCCTTCGTCTTCCTACCAACGATCACTGCCATCTTCGAGGAACTCCATATACCGGCCCACAACGCAGAATGCGGCACTCGGTACAAGACTTACCACCTTTTGACGATTGCCTGGTTGCCGCTCTCCTGGCGCCTCAGTCAAAAATCGGGCAGCGTGGTAATGCGAGGGTTAACTCGAGCGTAATATCGGAGGAAGGAGTAGGTGGAGCAAGACGCGGCGGACCGGCCGCGGGTGCGGCCGCGGCCGCGGCACCGGTGCGCCGGTATATCCCCGTTGTCGCACGGCCCTGGATTGCGGACGGCGATTTAAGCTCGACGCATAATCCATCACGACGTACACATGCACCTGGTTGCACGGGCGCGCGTCTAGGCGCACTGATCGGGTTATGGATTTTGCGCCGCGCTGGTAAATTGACGAGGCATCCAAAAGGGGTTTCCCCATTTTCCCCCGCCCGCTTTATTCGTGCGGGATTTTCCGCGCGATCTCCGCCCGCGCCGTGTCCGCAGCGGACCGCAGCGGACCGCAGCGTTCCCGGATAAAATCAGGAGGAAATCGCGCTCGTCACTGAGCGCCAGGCAAGAATTGTCTCGCTTTTTTTTTTCCTTTTTTAATAACTAAACGCCAGTATTCTGATAATATTTTAAACGGACCGGTTCGGCGACCCCGAACAATCGAATTGGTTCGTTGAAATTTCATATTTCCCATTTCTCCCTCGGCCAGTAACTAATTATCAACAACGATTTGTGCGTCCGTCAGCTGCGACGCCGGGCATTGAGGGATGCAAGTAGAACGGGACTGAGAGAGGATAGTGCCTAGGCAAAAAGAACGCGGGGGGAGGCGTGCAGGGTGGAGAGAGGGAAGAGCATCGGGGATGTTCTTCCGTTCGATAAAACCGATAGGTGAGCGGGGCAAAAAAAAAAAAAGAAAAAAAAAGGCAAAAAGAGGGAAAAATGAGGAAGACAGCGATAGGTAGTGCGAGATCAAAGGAGGGTTGATGGCGAAAGCGAGAGAAGGAGAGCGGATCGTTGGCAAGGCAGCGGTCGTTGGGGAGGCCTACGCGAGAGGAGTGAATGAGAGAAAGCGGAACGTCAAATTGCACCGGTGCCAGAGAAAATTGCGTTTTGTTGATAATATCGGCCTGAGTTGATAACGCAGGGGGCGTGCCGAGGGGTAAACGACCCCCTTCCATCTGCAAACCGAGCCGTGCCCGCCCTCTAACCCTCACCCCGCCACCGCCAACTACCCCTTCCCCCGACCCGTGTGCACGCGTACGCGCTGATGTATGTACCGACGTGCAGGCCTGCTTTGCATTTTTACGGTGCACGTAGAATGAAGCGGTATAAAGCGGTCTCTTGGTTTCGTGCGCGTACTCGCAACGAACACCTCGTTCGTAATATAGGGTCACCGACCGGTTGCGCGCATTGCACGAAATATTTCTACGCGGCCGGGAGAATCCCGAACGTCATTTTGTTGTCCGATCGGCGCACCATTAATGTGTAGTTTGTCGGACTGTGCCCGGAGTATAAAACGCGACACCTCGATCACGTCCCATCCGCAACTGATTGGGACTGCCTCCCTAACCGTACCACATGCTTCTAACGTGTCGCTTGTACAGTTTAAAAGCGTAGCGCGTGTGTATTCATATTCGTCCTAATTAGGAGTCCATAAGGGGCGGGTAAACGTTCTCTACGCGCAAGTCGGCCTACATTGCTTAATCTCATCCGTAGTCCATCCCCGTCACTTCAAGTGATTAAAAAATTCACTTTTAACCTGGCGACGTCGCAGACAGGATATTACGTTAACCTTTTCCAATTCGAAGACGTAGAAAGCGACATGATCGAAGCTGGACATTGTATCTATACGCTCTACTCCTTACGTTTCTTCTGATAGCGGGGGCTCGCGCACACTCGTGCCAGCTGTTTATTTCCCACGTGATACACTGCGCGATACAGCAAGCCCTCGGTGCCATCCGTTTCTCGTCGCTAACGTTGTAAGCGAGCGAGTTAGAAGCAGCCGCAAATCGATGTGGCGCTCGAAAGCGACGTTAAGAATGTAAGGACGTATCTCGTGAGGCTCCGGGTGTATATTTACCGTCTACGCCGCTGGAATTCGTTGGCCGCGAGGCGAGACACGTCGCCGCAAATGGAAACTCGATGCGATCTGGTAGGTAAGCCCCGGCGTCGCCGTTTATTTTTATTCCGTGCGTTGTCTCGTTTCGAGAATACGCGACACCTTTCGGCGAAGATATCGCCGCGCCTGATTCGTCCGAGTATGGAGATAGCGCCGACGACGGTGGTCGATCGCTCTCGATCGGCCACGAACGATCGAGGAGAAGCGACGACGGTGGTCGAGCCATTTGCATTGAATAGAGATACCGGCGCGGAAAGAGGCAGAAGGGGGGGGGGGCGAGCAATTAATTAAATTCGCGAAATACAAAGCATGTCGAGCGACGAATCGGCGCGGACGCGCAAAACGACCAAGACGAACATTCGCGCCTCTACGTAATTAATTTGCAAGCGACAAGTTGCTCGCCTGCGACGCGATAAAAATCACCCGACGAGCGAGCAATTCTTTTAATTGCCGCATTAAAATCTCGCACGTCGTCGGACGTACGTGTCCACGCACATATGCCGTTACGATAAATTAATCGTCCATCTCCATGCGCGCGCGTACACCCGCGCGGTGCCTCGAGAGCGTGTAATGTAAAGGAAGGCGAAAAAGCCACACTCGCGGCAAGTATAAATGGTCCGACCGGCGCCGTCGAATGTGGATGACAAAACGCGCAATCCCTTTCAGCGGAATCCGATTCTTCCGGGCGCAAAAATTGCCGCGGGACGATTGATCGTTCGAAGAAAAGTGGGATGCGAGGGCGGAAGGAGAAGCGGCGGACGGAGAGGGGACACCACTTAGACGACTCCTCAGCCGGAAGATCTCGAGATTTAGAGTCGATTTTCAACGGCTCAACGATCACTCGTTCGGATCCTCGTGCTCGCCCGGTTTCATTAGCGAAACAATTAAATCATAATGAAAAGTAGGACAGTGTCTACTGTGAGTGCACCGAACGAGCTTCTAACTGCTCTAAGAGAATGAAAGATGGACAGGGGTTGGGGGGGAATCGAAGAAAAACGAGCGGGGTGGATATTGGCGTTGGAAAAGTGATTAAATCCTTCCACGTTCAACTGAATTATAGTTCGAAGGATACTCGCGCCGTTCTTCGTCGACGAGCGCAATGTGTCTACAAACTGTTTGAACGGTGGATTACGTAATCTCTCTCTCTCTCTCTCTCTCTCTCTGGTCAATTATAAAGTCACGAATAGTAAATCTCGTCGTAGGACTGCCATTTTCACGATATTTAAGAACTGAGCGCACATCGGTCGCAGTGAGCTCTGTTACGTAATCTAGCAGCCAATTAAATTATCCCACGGCTGCACGGCCATGGAAACGAAGCAATTAAATATGCATCCACAAGCTGTATTATTATTATTCGATACAACAGGCCGATCTCCGAGCGCGTCAGTTCTGGTAACTGAACTTCCTGTTAGTGGTGAGACCTTGGAAAAGAGATGATAACGACGGATGGAACGGGACAGGATTCGTAACAGCGCTGATCGAATATTGCCACGAATTTGAGAACGTAATAACGGCCGACGTGCCGATAAGCGAATGAAAGGAGAACGAGCGGCGGATGGGAGAGTTCTTACAATTAAATCTTTTCGACTGCAAGAAGAATCAAAGGAGCGGGTGAAGCAGTGGGAAAGGGTGAACAAACAGAGAAGAGATTAAAGAGAAAACGTCTGCATTGGATCGAACGCGACTGGCGCTATCGGGCGACCTTTGTCACAGCCAGCGACGTGGCCCTTAGGACAAAGTGTAAATTTCCACGATCGACGATTCCACCTCTCGTCTCACCTAACGTCCGCGAGAGTTTCGGACCCGGGCGAATGCGAACGGCGAAAATCGGCTCCCCGAAAACTCGTGGCCGATCTCGCTCGGTTGACTTTCGGAGCGGAGCCGCAAGTTAAATTACAAAAGTTCCTGACGAACCCCCCGCGGAAAGTCGTGCAAAGAAACCGGGAAAGGCTTTCCGGTGAAGAACACACTTTTATCGTGCGCACATTCTAAATGATACAAGACGCCTAACGTAATAAGCGAGGAGCTCTCGTTAAACGAACTTCTTCGATAACTTTTCGCACCCCTACGCGTCAGCCTCTCCCCCTTTCTCTCTCGCCCGTCCGTCCGTTTACATTGCGCCGCTCACCATATTCGACACGCAAAAAGAAGCAATCGCCTCAACTCGCACACTGGTCCCGCGCTCACGCGCCTGTCACGACGAATAGACCGCGCAACTTCGCGCTCGACAGTTCCGGAATGCTAACTGAATCTCGCAGTTTGCCGGGGCGCAGCACGAGGGAGAGACTACAATTAGCGAAATCCATATTGCGACGAATTTTTCGTCGCAAGCGCGTGCGGGTCTTTCATTTTCCGCGAAACATATATATGTTTTAACGGCGACGGTCGTCGGTAGGGAATGACAACGTTCGCGTGAACACACAGCTACGGCCACTTAAAAGCGAACGAAGAAAAATCTATCCAATTATCCGTAAATTAAAAGGAGTCTTTCTTTATCGGAATGTACGAGGGTAAAAGTTAAAATGAGCATCGCTATATACCGCGCCGCCCTCCTCGACCGTTCCGTGCCTCGCCGGAGTAGGAGTAGTGAACTTGAATTTGCGAGGAGCTCCGGCGAAGTGAGCACCGACGACGAGTATCCGCGGTAAACATCGTTGTCCAAATATTTCCCTGTCAACTTCTCTTTTGCCACACTTCGCTGCAGCACCCTCGAATGAACAATAGGGAGGAAACGGTTTCGTGCAATTTTGACAAAGCCGATGGCTCTCTCTCTCTCTCTCTCTCTCTCCTTCTCACAGCTCCATTCTTCGTCATCGTCCTACGAGTTCCGTCTTCCTCGCTTTTCCCCAATCCGTCTTTCCGTTTCTCTCCTCGTCACTCTCCGTTCTTCCACTCCATCGATTCGATCCAGCGTAGAATATCCTCTTAGGCTGCTCGACTGCGGCCCCGTTTCCGGAATTTCGCTCTCCTCGTCGATGCCGCGCGATACCAACGTTTGCAGTCTCTCTGTTGCACCTTATCTGCATGCTTCAGGCCGACCCGACAATGCCTAATCTACGTGTGCACAGTGCGTCCCTGTGTGCGTAGGTGTGCGGTCTGGCTTAGAGGGTGTGGGCGCGTGTGCATGCGCCCCGGGTACATGTAGTGGTTTCAACAGAGGCACCGGCGCCGAGAGGAAGTCATACGTTGCGGCAGTCCGCGCGGACGCATACGGGTTCAGTTAAAAACGTTATTAAATTCGCAGCGTGGCAGGTGCATTAAAAATGCATATCAGTGATTGTCAGTTGCAATTAATGAATATACCGAAGTTCGGATACGTGATATTCATTAATGCCGGACAAAGCGAGCGAGGACGGTCGTAAAGAGTGTTACTGACGTTTAATAAACGTTTAACGTTGAAATTCAATAACATGCGCAAAGGCCGCCGCGCACGTTAATGCACCAATTTTTACCCCCTCCGCCCTTGTTGTTTTTTTCTCCCCGGCCGAATCGTACATACACGCGGTTACCGCATCGGGATGCGCAGACAAAGAGGGGCGGGGAAGGGGGTAGCCTGCCGACAGCAACCCTCAGCATTTTCGAATTCGCGGTCTCGCTCGGCTTTTTCGTATTTTTGCATAGCGGTGTACGGACGGGCTCTCGGGCACCGATACCGCGAGCCCGCGCGCACAACTAGCAATCCTTTTTTTCTTCCCTCCGTTTTGTCGTACACCTACCCTTGCCATCGCCCCTCGCCGCCCACGCCACTAGACCGACAACCCCTCCTCTCTCTCTCTCTCTCCCGCCCCTTCTCCCCCTCCCCCTTGTTTCGCTGGTTATATCCGACGAGCTCAGCTCGCAAACCTCGAACAAAACAAATCCCGTTGGCATCCTCCCTCTGAAACTCGCGGCGCCGCAGCAGCCAGCCCTTGACCGCCCCTTCAAATCACCCTCCCACCCTCCAAAGGCATCTGTATCCGCGGACCCGACTCGGCATAAGCGCCCACCACCGTCGCACGCTTTTGTCACGAATTAACATCGGCAGCTTTCCGCGCAGGAGAATTTATGCGGACATACAAATAAGCTACGCTGGCGTTGCCGTCTTCGGGAGTGTCCAAAATGGTGGACCCGCTCCGCTGGAACGGACCAAGCTCGGGAGTACAGGAGAACTGTTCGTCGAGCATTGCAAAAAGGGTGGTCAGCGGGGAAAGCACGATACGAGATAGGAGATTATAACCGAACCATGCATGTACATGTATTCTATAGACTAAAAAGCTGGCGTATGCGGAACTATCGTTACCCTCACCACCTGCGACATCCGAATCCGAAGTAAAATTCATACACAGACGGCCATAAGTCGACCGAACATGATCCAGTCTACGAAGCGGTCCCAATCGCGCGTCAACGAAGCCTTCCTTTTTCGGCCTACTGTCGACAGGATGCCTGCTGCTCGCATTTAATTGGCGCACCCAGTGTATCGCGATGACGTCGACCCCCGCGACTGTAAATCTGCAGACTTCGGTCATCGATTTCCAAACGGATGTCGCTGCGGGATACGTTGAGCGCGACCGATGTTCGCGGGAAGAGATTTATTTTACGAACGATGTAATTGAGTTTTCAACGCGGATGATTATTACGCGGACGAACGCATTGTCGCGATTTATCCAACGCTATTCTCGTGGAACTCGTCTCTGCTTTACAGCCGGCTTTTATTTTTGTCAACTGAACGATCGTGGAATTATCGTTATTTTAGATGTTCCGTTTCTTCTTTCGTAGTGCGAGTCGAGGCAGGAGGAGAGAGTAACTGTTGCAGCACTGGGAAATCGGAGACGTTCTGTTGAGAATTCTATAAATACCTCTGGGACATGTGTCTTTTAACGAATATTAAGATCAGAGGCTACGTCAACATTAGTGACCTATTGGTGATATGACCGAAACGATGAACAGGTCTGACGCAATTGCGCCGCGTCAATTTTAATATAGGAATAGCTGGAAGACTGGTATATTTTAAGTTTCGGGACAATGTGTGAAAACGACGAGAATGAAACAAATTCGTAATTTGCGGTACCGCCTGACAGATCATTACGGAATTTCTCGTGTCAGTCACTGTCTTAAAGAACTCAGAATAAACGTTGGAAAATATGGGACAAAATTCGAGAGACATTGAACTCTGCGTCAGAGACTCGGCTGCACGTTAATTCGAAAAATGCAGAAAGGCCGAAACTATCGTTACCGTAGCAGAGACGCGCCTGAAATAACTGTCGTTCCGAAGTCTCCTTCTTTTACCCTTTTCTCCGCTATTCGTTTTCCCGTCCTTCCCGCCTTCCTGCGTTTCCTCTTCTTTTTTCATTGGGACGTCTCGTACCAGATATCCGAGCGTCCTAACCCGAGTGTGGTTGTTCCAGTAGGTCGACCGACTATTGGACATTCCACTCCATTTGCGAGACCTTTAAAATTGTAATATACCTTCCCTTGTTTTTTTAATTAAATTCTTCCCCAGCCCGTCTCGGTCATCCTTCTCACCCTTGCTCCTACATTCGGCATTTTACTCGCCAAGTCTTAGAGATGCCGGAGGAGAAGGCAGGGCGCAAAAAATAAATAACTTGTTCACATTTTGACGAGTTTAATTGGCACGCGGCACAGTTCCCACTTGCCATCACATCACGCCATGATCACGCCTCGCAGTTCGTATTCATCGACGAAGAAAGAAAAACGAAAGCTGCGCGCGAGCACTCGATTCTATCCAATTTTCCAGCGGTCTCGATCATCTGCCTTTCGCTTTCGCCAGTGAGCTGATATTTTTTCGTCCGACAATATCGCATTGTAGCAGCGTGCCCGTTGTACGTAGCGCGATCTTCGAGCACGAGCAAGCACGGAAGAATAGCCGAGATTATAGCCGGATTTTATATCTCGCTGCCTGAAACGTGCAAATTGTTATTGCCAGTTGTCAGTACTGCCGTCCGCGTAACCCGAGGAACGAACATGTTTATCGGAAACTGCGAGGGCGGAATTCCGATATTACGTAGAGCCGCATACCGACAGCTCGCGTGCAATGTCATTTCATCGGTGTCTTTTGTCGAGATATGTGGCCTATAACTCGGAAACATCTCGCGAAATATCGCGAAACCAGGTCACACTGGATATAACTAGACGAGTTAAACCGCTCTGAGCATTTCCAAGTGCTCTGCACTATTGCAAACATGGTCCAGGGCACTCGTAATACTAAAGCCTCGCTGCTCAATGGCAAAAATTGCATTTCGCTCGCGGATACCGACTGGATTGTAGCGTCGTCGTTAAACAGCCACGACATCGGAGATACGTCGCGGAGTGCGCCTGTCCTTGAGCACACACGTCGTTTCACGTGGGCGTGCAAATTAATTCCGACAGGATTTTCATCTGAACATATTGATCGTATAAGCCTAACAGCTTCGCGATAGACACAGGATCTCTGTCAGATAAATCAATGCGAAATGGTATTCCGCGGGACGATCACGTTGGCTATATACGGCCGATGCATCTCCCGGCAATCCAGTGACAATTTTATCGAGTGAATTCCATAGAAAAGCGAGACTGCGCCGCTGTCGGCAAGTATTTACTTGGTCCACGCTGCATTTCCAACAGAGACTTTGTCCCTGTTAATGGAAGCCCTCCAGTGCGTACGCCATAAATCGCTCGCAGGCTCAAATCGTTTACAGTGTCGATCCACGTACCGCTAACCTTTCATTTGGCATTGACAAGTGCAGCTTTCGCCCCTCGCTTTCCAAGTTTCCTCTCGCGGATGATCGACGCGCATCTCTCTCTCTCTCTCTCTCTTTTTATCCATCTGCGTCAACCTCATTCACGCAGTCCCCTTGAAAAGAGGACTTGCTCATCCGTACGACGCCGGCGTGCGCCAAAAGTGCAGCGACTTCAGATTGCAGAAGAAAGAGATTGTCGGCGTTTCTTATGAAACATTCTCAAGCGGAAACTCGAGCGGAGAGCGATGTTTTCGTCGGGATGATGAAAATTTTGCTAAGTCCGTGACTTTTAAGAGACGCCAGGCGCCGGATCCTCCGATTCGTATATAACGTCCGTTCGTTCGCTCGTTCGTTCAACGGATATCCTCGGGTCACCGTTCCACCGTCACTATTTCCTCCGATTGCTGTCCCCGGCTCGCTGTTTGACTTGGTTCGACCTTTTAAGAAGAAAGTTCTTCGTCTCCGCGGTTAATTCCGAGTCGTAAAAGACGATGAAACTGACGCGCTCTTCCGGCCAACTTATGCATGTCGAGAGAGAGAAAGAGAGAGAGAGGGACGGAGATAGCATATATTTTCCTCTGGATGTCACCTATGATACAGTCGATTTAGGCAAGAGGGAAGTCCTAGTGTAGGTGACAAAATGAAGCGTAAGGGAGCGTCAAGAGGAGCGAAAAGAGGAAGTTGGCAATATTGTCTGCGAGAATCCCGATTTTGAGCGATGCCACGACACCGTAGGCAATCTCGAAAGCTGTTATACGTTGACGAGAACCTTCTGGTCCAGTTGGTCGTTCACAAAGGATCGAGTGTTTCCGTGTGAGGGAAGAAAAAAGTGTCCATTGTACGTGGGAGGCGGTAAAGGAAGACGAATACGTAAGCTGTGAGTAGAAATCGTGAGATCGTAGAGTACTTAAACGGTTATCGAAACTACTGGCACGACTGTGATAATGATACCGCAGCGTCGTCGTCGTCAGCGTCGTTCGTGAAAAGTGGCTTGCGAAGCAGGAGTCAATTTCGAGAAATTAAACTAAGCCAAGCTCATAGATAAAAGCCGTAAACGATAACGAAATCGATCGCCAATGAACAACGTCTGTTTATTCTCCCATTCCGGCTGCTACTGGCACTTGTCAGTGAAACTAAACATTAAAGACTCTATCCTCGCCGGACAACGACGCAAACGAAAGCCAAGCTCTCGTCCGACAAATTCCTTTAGGACGGTCTTAAAAGTCCAGCCCGTTCGTGATTGCTCGCCGAGAAAGAAATTTCGTAACCGTCGAGGAGCTTATCCGAAACTTTTAGATCATTTTAGCCCGAAAAAGTTTCCGGGAACAAGAATATAGAGACACCGATCGTGAACGTGTCTGGAACGCGTTATCTCGAGCTCGATAACGTTCCGGTATCCCAATAACGTTCCTGACAAACCATTCCCAAGTGGGGAAGAAGGGTCAACGAACGACTCCGGCAGCCACTGGAAACTTCCTAAGCACCGCAAAAAGAGACCGAGTACACGTTACGTCGGGGGAGGATTTCAAGAGATAGGAAAAGCGAGTGGAGAGGCTGACGCGGGAGGGGGTGGCTGGATTAGACTCGCCTTTAAATTAATCGGAATCACGCTAATTGGATCGATCTCTTTGACGCGTGGAATTCGATAGTACTTCTGGGGATTAACGTCCCGCATAGCGGCGTACACGTTCCTATAGTCCGGCCGCAGTGGCTCGTCAGAGCGAGCTACCAAACGAAAATTACCAATGGCTTCGACGATCGCCGGTGTGCCTTTGCAAGATTTTATTTCACTGCGGTTTTCAGCGGCGCCAGACGAACGGATCTGTTACCCGCTCAAAGCTCGCGCGCTTATTCGAATTGCAGACGTTTCCGTATCCCCTGTTCCACACATCTCTCTCTCTGTGCGTCATTGGATATAAGCTGCCTCTAGATCGCGGAAGAACAACTTTGTCAGGGCTGATAAAGGTAAAGCGATTTTTCTGCCCGTTACTTATGCCGGAGACCACGGTGAGGAGTCGGAAAGTGGCGCAACTGCTGAGAAATTTAAGACGTGTGCATTACGGGTGGCGCGATTGAGTACGGCTGAACTTGGACGAACAGAATTTTTCGCCCACAAACGCCATGTGTTGGTAACGCAGCGAGCTGGCGCGGCTTGTATTAATATTCGTTCGACGGAACCGAGCGAAAAACATTTCTCAATTTACACGTTAAATTGGTGAAGCCGAACAAAAATATGCACCGGCCAGCATTGTTCGCGGCATTATACAATAAACGCGCGTCAATTAAAAGCAGCGTTTAGAATGTCGGCGAGTTCGACAATAAATAAAATCGATCGATAATTAACGCGACGCCGACGTTTGCGACGCGCGAGGCCAATGAAAACGATAACATCCGAAAGTTCGCGCATGCCGCCATTGGTAATGAACTGCCCCGGCCGCGGCATGCGGAAACGGCGAACAGGAAGAGAGTCCGAGGAACGACGGACGAGGAAGAAAAAGGTGGCCGGCCGGGGATGTGGAGCGAGAAATGCGTGCCGGAGAAGGAGAGGAACGGTGTGAATCCGGCAGACATAATCGCAGGCTTAGAATGCATGGAATAATTGCGCGCATGCATCGCGCCGTAGGCAGCTTAAACGCTGCGGCAATCGTAAAATATAATTTCTTCGGGTCGGCTTATTGCGCCAGTCTCCCTCCGCCGTCGCCGCTGAGCTGATCCTTTTCTTTTTTTCAACCTCCGACTCGCTATTAGATACGTTGCGCCGCGATGAAACGAGCAACGCTGCAGTAAAGTGGCGTGGGCGAGCCGAGAGGAGGAGAAGAAGAAGAAAAGGGAGAGACGACGCGACAGAGGCCCAAACGCGTATTTGCGTGCACACGCAGCGGAACTCACGTCGTCGCGCATTCAGTAATAAAGTACGGGTAACCAGAGAATGGCTCCTCTCTTCAAGACTTTTCCTCGCGCACTCTTGTATTTTTTTATCGCTATCCCAATGGCCTTGCTCAAAGGCTGGAAAGGAGCAGGCGACTTGCCAGTAGGTTGAGTAGCGTTGATGACGCTACAAAGAGCGAGACCGGCCGGGGCTTTATTTCTGCTTGCATAGCTCATAGACGCAGAAGATAATAGATAGGACGGCGAGGAACGGCTGAGAAATAATAATAACGCGCTGAGCCGAGTCACTCGTGACAATTTGCCAATTGGTCGAGTGGGTTTGTTGACCCAGCGAAACTACCGTCTTACAAGCAAAAGAGGCGAGGAGGTTGTGCCGGCGGCGCGGGCGGGGGGAAGTGGTAGGAGGAAAACGCCAGCTCCACTTGGCAAATTTTATCAATTTCACTATTTCCTGGCGCCCGTCCAGCTATCGTCCTCCTCCTTTTCCTCCGGCGTGAGAGGTGCGTCTATTTTCCTCTTCTAAGCGAGCACTACGACGGTTATCCTTTTTCGCACCTGCGAGAGCAAAACTTTCCTCGCGAGAATATCACGCGAAAATCGTATCGACGACCGTTCCCGCTCCGATTTTCATTTCGCCAACGACCCAGAATTCGAAGGAGAGCCGCTCGACCTCCCCGAATGTATTCCTCGAAACTTAGACGTTCCGCGTGTCGCACGACTTCAATTTTCAACTTGTAGCCCGCCCGATTGCGATCCGATATTATTAAACGGTTGCATCGTGGGTTACGATCGATGATCGGCTGTTTTTCTTACGAGTCACGAGCGAGAAGAGGACAAGGTGTTTCGAGGATTTGCTTAATTTTTCGTAATGGGCGCGCTCTTAGGCGAGCGCAAGGCGCTTTGATACGTTTGCTCTCGCTCGAATTGTCGAAAGCGGAACTCTCCTCTCGGGCGACTTAGGCGACTTACGTGAAATTCGTTTCGACGACCGTCCCCGTTCAGATTTTCATTCCGTGAATGGCCCGGAAACGACTCTCGAGAATTCGGAGCGAGCTTTGTCGAAACTAAAACGTCGATCTATCGCGCGATTTCAATTCTCCGGCGATATCCGGACGTAGTAGCGTTTGGTAATCCCGTTATCCTAGTCATGTAGGTCACAAAGTGATAATAGGCGTTCGGAAATATTCCAACTGTAAACCATTGTGCAAGACGCGACGAGCGGTGACTTTCATTCTACGGCCATGCATCCGTTCGTCGCTCCTTCTCATCGTGTCAACAGAGCTGTCAAACCCGAAAGGAAGTACAAACAGCCTCTAATCAGCTGGCCTCTCATGTGCTACTGATTTCTTTTTTTTTTAGAGGACGATGGTAGCGAAATGGGGAGGCAGCGGTAGAGGGTCGGACGGTCGTTCAATGGAACGGGTGCTCCGGCGAGATGATCGTGACGCGAGAAGCAAGGAGAGGAGTTTGCCTCGGCAAGAGGTTGCCAGGCATGGGCAGCTTTTCTGCCGGCGGTATACGCCGTGTAAATAAGACGTTTAAATAAAATCAGGCGACGAGTCCCGGTGAAATGCAGATGACTGCTTTTCAGAGTGCTGCAGCACCGAGTGAAGGGAGGGAAAAAAATTGCAGCGCCGGGCTGGTATGCATAAAGTGTTTACCGGCTATGTAGGCCGGGTACAGTTCGTGACAGAAGTTCGTAATATCGTCATCGATCTTGTCAGATAATATTGAAATTTAGCGTGCGCCCTCCATCCCTGCCGCGCGGATATTGTTTAAAAGGAGAGTAAACAGTCTCGGCTATCGACCGTAGTCGATAGGGATCCGCGATGAGAATCATTTCCGCCTAACTCAATTTTCTCCGCGCGCAAAAGGAAGCGCTCTCTCTCTCTTCCTAACCGAATTACCCTCGACCCAGTTCGCGCGCCGCGGAAGAAACAAGATGCGTAATTTATATTTCCACGCTTGTCGCCGATGCGCTCGTCAGCGAGGCCCGCGTTTATAGGTGGCGAGTGAAAAGCCGAAATAATACGGATTCGGCTGAATATTCTATTAGCCACTTTTGCCACTGTCGCACCGGCGAAGGTCGGAAAATATAAGAGCGTGACTGCATGCCGATGCTGGCTGGTCCCCTTTTTGCGACGGCACTGCCGGAATTTTATTAGGTAGATTTTTGCCCCCACCTCGCCCCGTCCCGCTGGCTCATCCCAGGTCGGCCGCGACCCTCTCTCGTCGTAACCCTCTCGCCGCGCTCCATTCCTTTGAAAAGGGACTCCCGAAGCCGCTCTGCCAGGCTTCGGCAGCCAATATCTCGGAGTGCGACTTAGCCCTGATCCTCCCTTTATATCCACTGAATTTAAATAATGGAGCCCGTACTAATTCGCCACCGCGCGGGCGGCCGACCATTGAGCGCGCTCCGCAAAATTCAATTCCGGCGTCGCTAATCTCATTCGGGGGACTCTCCGCGAAAAGAAGTTCTTTAAGCAAAACGCTCCCCCGCTTCCGCGATAATGCGATCCGAGGGTCCCGTGGGAGGCCTGTTTGTTCGGCAAATCAAAACGTAAAACGCATCCGCGGCGAGCCACGCCGGTAAATGCTTTTGCGTCGCGCGCGCGTTCCGTCACTAATTACGATTTTCACTGACAAGCGCGTTTCAATGGGGACTTCAAGAAGAGCGTTTCGAATGATGGAGAGTGGAGACAGCGAGCGCGACAAGTGCTGCCGACGCGTTCTTCTTGCCCCGCGACGGATTTTTCTTCATTCTCTCAGCGAAGAATTACTGACTTTCTGCCGTGGCGAAGCTTTCCGTTGCGCCTACCGGCCCGGCTGCATTCACGAGTCTCAGGCTGCGACAGGTTCTTCCATGTTCCCGGCCATCGTCTCTACGTCCTCCTGTCATCCGACCATGGGGGTTTTTACTGAGAACGATTCTCTCTTCCTTCCGAAAATATTTATCACTGTCGTCGAAATAAATTCGTCTCGCGGCGGAAGGCCCGGCGAGAATCGTAACGGACTTAATTTAATGAGGCTCATCCGTCTTCGTTGTTCTTTATGCAAAAACATAGAAACTCGCACCGAGGCAGAGAGCACACGGGCAAGGCACACGCAACGGTCGCGCACCGCCTTCTTCCACGGTTTCGCTTCGTGTTCCTTTCACGTTCTCTAATACGATATCAGCGCAGCATGCCGTAGATTCAACCCTGGATAATGGCGACCTAGCAAAATGGTGAACGGGACGAGAGGGTTGGAAGTGGTCGTCGACCGAAGAAAGAGGCAGTTTGAATCAACCTCCTGCACTCGTTACGTGGCACGGCTATACCCGCGTGATTACCTGCACGAGCCAACCACTGCCGACTTCTCATTATCGCGACTGCAACACTTAACCCTGAACTCCTTGGCGCATTGACTGGCAGAATGGATTTCTGTCGGCGGCCGGAATTTTCAAATACCGCTGCGCGACGCGCTTCAGGCTGATTACGCTTCGGGGTGCTTTCGAAAAGAGGAATTAATGTTCTTCTCGGTCAACCGGTAACCTCACTTTACGCTATCTCAATCGATACCTGCCGCCGCCTGCTAATATGTCTTATCCACGGTCGAGTGCTGAGAATTGCGCACTTTATTCGAAAGTTCCTCCAACCAAGTTCCATGGAATGTCGCGGATTTGAATCGAGTGGTAGCTACTCTCGAGACCCTCTTCCTGATCGATAAACATCCAGCGTCTCGCAGAATCTGATATTTTCGAGCGCTTTCGGCAAAAATTCTCAACTCTTTGCAACAATTTTCGAGAAACGACAAAAGATCTATAAGACTAAGCCAATTCCATTCGTCCGCGTCACATTTGCATCGCACGGAAGGGTCAGATAGAAATCGGACGACTTATCGAAAATAGGAGGAAGCAAAGAAGGAACTTGGCCGACGGATACTTAGATGCAGCCGGAGCTAGAGAGAGGAAGGGGAGGGAGAGGGAGAGAGAGAGAAAGGGGGGGGGGGGGGAGGTGGGAAAAGAGATCCGGAAGCAGAGCTGTAACGAAGTCGAAAATGTTTTTCCAGCAGTGGACCGTCGAGTGCTCAATATCTATGCTAATCCGTTCTGCCGCTTCTTCTGTACGCGTCACCCCGCTCTTTCACGACAGCTTTCTTCGCATCCTCTTTCTCTTCCGTCGCCCTACCTCCACCTCTCACTTTCCCATACCTCTGTACCTTCTTTCCGTCGCTATCCTTTTTACGGTTAAGTAAACAACGATTCGAAAAACGATTTCCGGAGCGCAGGTCAACCGAAGCCAGAAGACGATGGGTAAGTCCACTCTGTAACGTGGCAATAAAAATACTTTTATGGGACATGAGGTCTCTCTGGTTCTGGTAAACGTAATTGTCCCGTCTCTATATACGCACCCACATATATATATATATTTATTTTTCCAACCGCTGCATTGATCGCGACAACCGTCGAGCGTCGGGCATTGAATGGAAATCCGTGTCAATAAAGTAAGTCGCAAATAACCGGGCATCTATGGGACGGCAAATTAATGTTTCGAGTAAGAAAAACAGACTGTAATTCCCTACACAATGCGCCGTCGACGTGGCGATATTTGTCATTGTAATATGCCAAGCGCCGGCTCACGGAGTAATGGCACTTTGTGCGTGGGTGTTGACGGTATCAGCGGCGCCATCTTTTCTCCGTAAACGTTTACCTTTCACTATCCGATATTATTACTTACACCTTCGGCAAACATTTGTGTATCGGAAAATTGACGTCGGCCGTATCCCACGACAAACTTGTACGTTCCGTACAATCTTAATCTCTGGACCGTCTTTTACCCTCGAGCGCTCCCTGTTTCTCTCTCCCACCCCCGTCGAAAAGAAGACTCGCGCGTGCGCGGCAGAGATCGCGATGCGTTTTGAGGACCGGCTCGCGCAATCGATCTATCTTGTAAACCGGGAGCGGGTGGCAACCGGGCCCAGTCAGCCCAGTGTCGCGCGGAAATCGGAGGATCAACGCGTCAGCTTCAAATCGGAAAGTCGTGTACACAGCAGCGAACCTTGCCAGCGGCCGTGCGCAATACGAAATTCAAATCTGTTTACCCTTAGATTGACCGAGCGACTAGAATTCTCGCCCACCTTCCCGTCGCGCCCATTTCCTCTTTCCCGTCTCGTCCCTCCCCGCGCGCCCGCCATTAGCCCAAATCTAATCTTCTATTCAGCATTTCCGTTATAGCTGTCAACGCTACAATGGAAGGCTGATTAAGCCTCCGCAACACGGCAACACGCCATCGCACTGTCGCCGACAGCGTTGCTGTTACCGCTGCAGCTGCTGTTGCTAGAATAATTATTCGTCCACTTTCCAAATTGCCACGAATCGGCGAGGGCGCCCGCGACCAACTAGAATGGCGAGCTGGGAGGGTGGGGTGGGACGGGAAAAAAATGATACCGGAAAGAAAGGGACGAGCCGAACCGTTCGCGCCGCTTCCATGCACCGCCACCCCCCACCCCGCCGGCCCATCGTATTTCCTCGTCACATCGTTCTGCAGCTGCAATTTTCCAGATCGTTATTATTTATTACCGAGGTACGCACCGGCGCGGCGCGCCGACACGAGCAGTCGGCGAGCTTTTGGAAAACACGGGACGCTCTGTCCGCATTGAAGGTGCACTTCTCTCTCCTTTTTAACCAACTTCGAGAAAGGAGCTTCTCTATTCTCATGTATATTTATTATACATGTTTTATTTTCGCGCATAGCTTATTGGAAAGAGTTAAAAAGTATAAAATATGAATTGGCCAAAGAAATGTTTATAATTTGTTTCGTTTATCGAATGAAAATTTCGCCGTCGAAGAATCGTCATATATACCGACAAACAAACGCGCGCCCCGAAAACTCATGCTGGCAATTGAACGTACGGGATTTTTCAAAGTGTCCGCTCTTAGCGAAACGAAACCGTTTGGAGGAGCAGGTGAATCTCTGATTATCATGCAAATATCTGCTAACTTCCCCATCGCGTATTCGTGCGGCCCCGCTTCGTCCGACGAAATTTGCAAAATAGTCAAGCCGGCGCGGCCCCCGAATCCCGAATAAATGTCTAGGCTGTCAAGTGTCAGCGTCGCGCGAGATAATTTGCCGAAAATTACGTGCAAAGCCGAATACAGCTGAACTGAAGAGGACTCGTGAAAGGTAACGTTTCGCTCGGCGAATTGGCGCA
The DNA here is from genome assembly GCA_963942575.1 of Priocnemis perturbator. Taxonomy (NCBI): domain Eukaryota; kingdom Metazoa; phylum Arthropoda; class Insecta; order Hymenoptera; family Pompilidae; genus Priocnemis; species Priocnemis perturbator. Next base: position 9,201,610 of record OZ012652.1, read on the forward strand.
CTTCCGTAGATGACCAGGCCGGTATGTGGCTCGTAAAAAGACCATGTCGCACTGTTTATCTCGTCCATCATCGCGATTATTGAGCGTTCAGAGTACGCTATCTTCATCCTCTTTTTCGAGGAATTCGCTTGACATAAAAAAGTACGTATCACGATTCGCGACCTCCCCCCACACTCATCGCACCTCGAGCGTAGCGAAAAAACATTCATAATTGCTGAGGACGTGACTAATAGATGGCCAGTACAATATAAATACCTTCCCGAGAGCGTATGCCACTACGAAGATAATAAATGCACGGACGAAGAAGGATTGATCGATAGAGCAGATCTTGTTTCACAACTTCTAATTGCATCGTCCTCGGATAATAAGGCAAAGCGGTTCACACTAGGATTAATGCGTTGGCCAACGAAGAAGCAAATAACTGTCCTGGAAAAACTTCAAGATTTCTACCTTCCAATAAGTTGTTTCAGATCGTTCCGTAACTGGCGTTTCTCTAAAATACTCTCACCGCGCAAAACTGGATTGCTCGCGCTGCACAGTGTTTTGCGAAGCGATTGACAAAAGACTTGCGTGCTTGACAAATACGTCTTGGCACCGGGCGGCGCGGCGGCGGCGCGCCGGCTGCATTGCTACTAACTTACTGTCCGCGACATTTAACGTCGCAGTAGACCGCCCACTTTTCATTTCCCGGCGCACAACTCAAATATAACGAACGACGCGAAAGAAAGCGACATTACGTATACGTTCGCCAGTTACGACAGGTAGTTTCAGTGTTTCCGTCTTTTCGCACACTTCAGCGGCAAACGGTGCGCGCCAATAACTTATTCCAAGACGAATGTTAACCGCGGCGCGACTCGCAATGCTGTAATTACAGCAGCAGTCCGAGAGGAAAGCCCGCGAGCGTTTATTAAACGAGGCTCACGAGAAAAGTTCAACATTTTCCGGGGCGATCGAACGATCAACGGCACGCATCGAGGACTCATGCAAGGCCCAATTCTCGAAGAGCTAGAATAAAATCTCGCGACGATGCCGCACGACTCCTTTTTCGCGTTCGATGATTTTCGAAAGACCGGCAACCGATTATACGCGTGAATGGGATTTCGGGCGGATGAATTTCCGACATTAATCGGCACTGCAGCCGCACCCTCCCTCGCCCTGCCGCCCATCCACCCACGTCACCATTCCTCTCGTCCTGACTCTCTGGGGAGAAGCAGCGATCATTAGCGCGGATGCGCCGCAAATCATTAACGCGATTACGCCATAGCACAATAGTGCGTGAAACGTATTGCGCGATTTTCGACGAGGCGGGAGGTAGATGGTACTGCGAACGGACAAGGACGAATAGAGGCTCTAATGAGAATTTTTTTTTTTGCGCGCTATATATTGCATCTGATTTATCGGCGATTATACTCAAAGATCGGATCGAATGAGACAGGCTCTGTCGTCATCGATGACGATTAACGTTACAACCGCTTGCCATTTCCGCGCTCGAGTTTGTTGGAACAGACGTGTGAGGGATAGCAAATAACGGCCCGCTCAAAGCCGAAAGTTGTGCGCGCGGCAAACGATTTATTTGTGGATTAAACTGTGACGATAATTTTGCTAATAAGCATGCCGGGGCACCGTAGTGCCGGGTGTGAGCGTGCAGATGACAGAGAGAGAGATAGATAAAGAGAGAGAGAGGGGTGGCGCGAGGACGGCGGATGGGGGCAGATAAATTTACACTGGGAAAGCAAAGTTTGACATATCACGTAGGAATGGTCACTGGACGTAGATACCGTTACTTTCCATCTCACGCATATCCCCCACTAATCAATTATTGACCGTCGGTGATATAATTATCTACGCCGATGAAACATCGTTCGTAAATATAATTCGCACTACTAAATCTAGGGACGCATACCTGGATAGGAGACAGGGGCGTGCGTGCGGAGCACGAGTTAATTGGCAACGCCAAGTCATATATCTCCATCGACAGTCGATGATGACGCTTTCACGAAGCATTGATACATCATCGCGGAAATTTAATTACGCACTTTGCTTGTGGGCGGCGCAGTAAATTGTGAAGCTCCGTCGAGCGGCGTGATTAACCGATTAATAGCCCGTCTAATCGTCAAGAGTCTGCCGACAGTCGCGCGACGCGACGTCGTCTTGAGGGAAAATTTGAGAACGAAGATCTTTCATCAAGATGTCTGATTACCCGTCTTTTCCACCGGCTTCCAGCGTCTTCGGCTAATTAATCCGCTAAATTACTACCGCGCCGGAGTACGCCCGTTGCGGAGAGGTTATACAGCCAAGCCACGGGCACCGAAATCTTCGTCTTTGCCGCTCCGCGCTCTGTGAACTTGCGGTAACCAGACTGCTCGCGAATGTTTCAGCTGCTAGCAAGACCGTTCGTGCTGCGTGCTCGGTGCTCGCAATCGCGCGAAAATACATCACCGAGCGTGCGACTGTGCTCGGGAATGGCGAGAGACGAACACGTATACGCATTCCCGAATACGTACGTTCGTGCCAGCGGCGACCCACCTATACGCCCACATGCGCTCGGGCACACGCACTCGTGCACGCGTACGGAGCATGGCAATAGCACCTTGCGATAGGCCAACGTGTTTCTACCGGTTCCGAACACGTTTCCGGCCAACGTGCTGCACGGGGTTAGAGGAAAAGCTGCGTGAACGGATATGGAGAGAAACGGGGAAGCAGTAATTGGAGAAGGGAGGGAGACAGCGAGGGGGATGTGCGAGGGTGTCTCGTGGATCGCTTAGGCTTGTCGAACGCCGATTTGGACGCCCTGTACGTGTCGTGACGTCATGTGCGTCCAACACCCCCGCGTGGTCATCGATCTGCCACTGCCTCCTGACGCCCTCCACCCCGGACGATGAAGGCGTATTGCAAGCTAGTGAGCATCCGCTCTACGTACCCTCGTCATATGCCAATGCCGTGGGAACACTCATGGTGTTTCTGGCGGGAAAAAGAATAGGTCCTCAACTTCCATGTCCGCGGGCTCAATGTCGTGGAAAATTTCACGGTCACAATATTCCCATCTTACCCAGGAACGCCAAATTGTCCGGTGGCTGTCGAGAAACTTCGGATGAGCTATGGAGTAATCAAAACACATCGTCGTCCGAGTATTCTCCTCGCGTCCATTGAAAGAACGTGCAAACTCATTCGCCGCAGTTAAGGACGAGAAACGAGAAAAAACGATCTCACGATAACGAACCTAACGTTATCACGATCCACTCCTACACGTGCACCGCGATAGCAGGTGGATCTTCGTTTCTTCGTTTCTATCCCGGAACTTGGTTCAACTCGCGCAACAACCTTACACAAACAACGGGAAGAGCGAGATAGGGCACCGGCTAAGGACGAGTGTGAGTGAGAGAGAGAGAGAGAGGAATAGATACAGAGGAAGGGGAGAAAACTCCACTCGATCGCACGTGGCCCCGAATACCGTGGGAGAGAAAATTGAGATAAACACACCGACGAATCTACTTCGAGCTGGCGGTTGAGAGGCACTACTTACTGCCGCGGTTAAAGGCACGCGCGCGCGCGCGATGTGCTTGCCGTTCGCTTAATACGCAAACCAGTAGCTCCTCTCGTTAGTTGTAGTTCTCCGTCGTTAATATCTCGAATATTCAAGTTGCAGTCGATGATCACCGAGAGAACGTAGTGTAAAGCGGGCAACCCTTCGCGCGCACCATCCTGGACCTCGTCTCAACCCGTCGAGTGACCTTTCCGACGACCGCAAGACCCCAGTCGATAGATCGCTCACCCTTCCACATAACGCACACAATGAAAACCACGTATCCGTTTCGAAAGGTCATCCGTAAAGCGCTGTCAATCACACACGCCCGATATTTACGCGAAATCTCACTGACACGGGCGGTCCTGTGACCGAACGAAGACGTCTCGCACGATTGTCCGCGGATGAGTTTCGCTCGCCAGATTTCACTCCGCGACGAGAAAGAAATTGAACTTATTTCCATCTCGCGCGCACGTATACCAGTTATTTCAACGATAGAAGGAATTCTTAGGAATTCGCCGCTGGCGATCGAGTGATCTGGATACTTTACCGATACGGGACACTGCCATGAATTCTCAAACAGCTTCAAGCCCGTAATTCCTCACGTATCAGATCTCGTTCTGAATGCCAAACATACCGCGAGTATGGCAGCCGAAAAACTTGACTAGGTCGCGCATATCTTACGTTACGGTATCAAAGGAACATTTATACAACTGCTGCGGGGCGCCGGCGCCGCGCCGATCAAATAACTATCGGCATTAACTGCAAAAGGTCTGACGAAACAGTGAGTCAAAGGTTCGCATCTAAACTCGGTTATGCGGTTTAGATAAAAGAACACTCGGTGAATTGACTACTTCACTCTGGCCTCTGATACTCTCGACATTTCCCGTCCCCCTGACCGATCGTCAGGGACTCACTTGGTAATTTACGACATTACGTCGAAGCTCATCTTTCAATCTCCATCTTTAGCATGACGTCACCCGCACACAACGCGGCAGGGCCATCGATCTGCCAAGGCTGTTGTAGGCGTTCCACCTCCACGCTTCTCTCATCCTAGACATCCCTAACTGCCGGAGATGATCGTGTACTCGAGAATCTGGCACCGTTCTTCGATCCCTCGAGAAATTCCCAATCCCTTGTGCCGACCAACCCCTCTAGCTCCGACGGAGTCGACCTTTCACGAGCCGTGCGTAAGGCTCGCACGGTTACACACGCTTCCTCTCCTCGCACCCGCGATCCCGAGTGGTATGGAAATTGAAATACACCTATTACGACGGTTTACGATCGATGGCCTCGAGTGAATAGCTCCCGGCAGACGTCTCCCATACGTAAAATGTTCGATTTTCAATTATCTAGGAGGTCGTTAGTACGTCCTGTCCTACGGTACGCAGCTTCGATAGCGCCAGCTTTATTACTAACAGCTCGTAATGTGTCACGGAATACGTGTGTAAAGATTCCCGTCGATCGCTGTACGATCGAACGTACGGCAAAGCGTATTGCGATTCGACAAAGGTAGGCACATACTCGTACATAGGGGCGCACGGTCGAATGGGACCAGTGTCATAACTCGATTGCGCAAACTTGAGTGACGACATGGCACTCCTCGATAAGGCGACAAACGTGCCGCGTTGACCCCACAGGAGTGCAGGGGTGAAATTAGTTCGAAAGCAATTACTCCGTACTCGCGTAAATCCCTTCCGATATGATTGGTGGAACAGAACAACGGCTAGTTTCAAGATGGAGTTGCCCCGGAGAGCTTACAGATACAAATCTTCTATCGGGTAATGGGACACGGCGCACGTGTCCCGCCTGCCTGCCTGCCAGCCTGCCTGCCTGCCTGCCTGCCTGACTGCCTGCCTGCCTGCCTGCCTGCCTGCCTGCCTGCTTGCTTGCTTGCTCGAGTAGCCCGAGGAAATAGAGCGAAATGGTCGCAAAGATGGGACGATGGAAATAGAAATAGAGCGAAAAACGGGAAGAGAGGGATGAACAACGACTGGGAGAAGGAAAACCTTAGGAGTAAATAGCGTAAGACGGGTCTAGAGGGTCATTCAAAGTTAAGAGTCGGCCGCGGGGGCCGCCCTAGAATCGCATCTGGGCCTTTGCGATCGATTTACGTCGAATTTCCAGCGTGGCTTCACGAGTTTAGGTTGGGATTTATCCCGTGGGAAATCAGTTAGTTTCGTTGAACGAAATTCGCGATGTTGCGGGAGTGAGGGGGAGCGGCCAGCCTCGAGGAGGCCGAATAATCCGTCGCCGTATACCGTTAAGGTCGATAGCCGGTGGTCGTCGAAATTTATGACCACACTTTCCTCCCTCTTCTTCCGGGACTAAGACGTAGAGCCGGTATTCGTTTGCGCGTTCGAACAAACCGCAGCTTCTGTACGCCACGGATGGGCACGCGATCGCACGGAAACACGATTATCGACGGGAGAGCGCAGTCGATGTTTAAGCCTTCGCGTCCGATAACGTTCGGGCGCTCCAATTTTTTTCTCCCCCGCTTCTCGCGCGTTGCTTACATTCCGCGCAAGGAGTGACGCGGAAGGACGTGTTTTTCGCGGCACGAATGTCCTCGGTAGGTATTTTATTAGAGGCACACGAGACGGACAAACGCGGACAAAAGGTGACCTGCCGCATTGTTGCGCGGTACATTGGACGGGACATGCAACACTCCGCGCGCAATTGCGCCGACCTGCATTCCGAAAGCACGCGAACGACCAATGGCTATCCGCTCAAATTGTGGCCTTAACAGGTGCGCGACTCGCCCGACGGAACGTACGGGCATAGTGCTAATTCCTTTCGTCCGTCCTGCGAACAGCAAAAGGTCCTGCAAATTTCTATTACCGCTGGATCTTTCGATCGACTGCTACGCGATATGGGAATCTAATTGGCGAAGATTGCGTAAAGCAGTCAAGACAAGTGTCTAAAAGCTTCAGCAGCATCGTTTTGGTCTAGTGGAAAGTTTGCAAAGTAATCAGAAGCGTGGAAGGAGAACCACTAACGTCGGGCACACATTTATGCAAGTTTCAAACTCCTTCTCCATCCACGCAGTGAGCCCATTTTCTACTACTACTACTACTACTACTACTACTACTGTGACAGCGAGGAGGACGACGGCGACGAGCACAAAGAAGAAAAATATATTCGTGGCTAAAAGTTTTTCGGGGATCGAGCCAGTAAGAGTGGGAACTTATTAGTCGGTCATACGCGAGGAATTTGAAACCGTTTCCCGGCCCAGCTCAAGACTCGTTAGTCATTTCGCCGGGAAATAAATCGCACCTTGCGAAGCCTCGCGTCTTAAATATCCGGCACGGCGAAACGTCGCTGACAGTTATCAATTATATTGAGCGTGTAACTTTGAAATTCAAGTAGGAAGATGCTGAACTTCGTTCGGAGTTCGTTAAGGGAGTTACTGGCTCTCGTACATGGCAACGGATAATCCAACTTGCGTAACGACTCTTAACGCGATGGTCTCCACATAACGAACGCAAAGTTCTTAGTGAGAAACACGTACCTCGCGATGTTCGCAATTTGTTGCACGCGACACCTGACACGTGACACGTGTCTCGGAGTTAGACATGCAAGTCCGCGAACGTGTTCTGGTTACTGGCCTTAACGAATACCTTTTTACCGGTCGCAACGACGGTTTTAAACGTGCGACGGCTTTAAATGTATGTTGCACCACGGGAAAGGCTTACGCTTAAAGACTGAATCTCGACATATGCTATGGTAAGAAAATTGGGTCAACACACACGTTGCGCTGCTGCAGATAATTCTTCCATTGTGCTACATTTACGAGGGTGAGTAATTTTTGAGTCGATGGCGCCAGGGTGGACGCCTGAACGTTGCCCCGTGCGCGCGGCCCTGTCACATTTGTCTTCGAGTGCCTGTCAACGTGGCTCGATTTATCCAACCTATACGAACCTACCGGAGAATTTAACCGATTCTTTCCTTTGAACGGTTCCGATATACCGCCAGCTCTAAAATCGGATTCCCTCGCGCCATGCTTTTTCAACGGTATCAGGAAATATGGGAACGCGAGCATTCTCAGTCGCGTACGTGAATATTTATCGACCTCGTTCGCGGCGCCCTCTGTCAGCCTCGTCATGCACACCGTCCGTCTGATCCTGTGCGTCGCAGCCAGCCCTTCTTCCCGCTCATTTACCGACCAATAAAATCGCAAAACGATTATCCGACACACGTTCAGCAAGAACGCGGATAATGTCCATGTTCCGCCTTTACGGACTTTACGGAGTAAGACGCTTACGGAACACTCTATCGCACGTTATGAAACTAATATCGTACGTTTCGGAATATCGTTGCGCGCACGGGCACGTGCATTTTTATGTACACTTTCCTTAAAGTCGCGTCCCGTTCATGTACTTGTACGAGAAATTTTGATGTAAAACGGAGCACGAGATTCGACGTAGGCAGAGGGTTAGGTTGGGTTTTGAAATACGAGCGAAGACGGTCTTTCGAACCTATACTGACCATTGTTCGCAAGATTATACGGTTTGATAGCTAACATGAGAAGATCGTCGCGTACAAAACATTTCAATGGAACAAGGAGTAGAGCATTTAGCGTGAGTCGCTCAATGTGCATACGTACTCACCGACACCGTCTAGGTTAGCGCGGCTTCAAGGCAAGTCAAGAAAGAGAAATTTCGGCAGAAGGCGTCCTCTCGAAAACAATCGGCCTTGGCTCGTGCTCAGCAAACACTATTTCACTCACCACACAGAGTTTCGTCAAATTTCAAGAACAAATATCACACCTGAAGCAAAACACTAGCCGCGAGTTCCGACGAAACGTGCACTCCGCTCGGATTCAAAATGCGCGTTGTCAAACGCATCATTGGCGCGACGTTCGTTTTCCGAAAGCTACGCAGCGAGAGAGTACCGACGAGCGTCGTCAGATGGCAAGATCGTCGGTACCCCACAACATGGCCGCCTAGTGCTGGCACCGCCATGGCGATATTCTTGTCAGTTTCCTAACCATCGCCTTTTTTATACATTTTACACGAGTTTTTTAATAGCAACGCGTAGTACGTAAGCACAGTGTGCGTCAGTTTACGATGTGACGGTTGCGAATGACCGGAAGAGTGTTCGTCGAGATTGGAGTGAATTGGAGAAGCGTGCGGTGAGTGTGTTGCTGTTGCCCGTTTCTTCCCGTGCAATAAGTCACTGCTTGTGCCGTTCATGTTCGATTGGCCCTCTTCCGAGACGCACGCGAGCGTTATTTTGTTTACGCCACTCGTTCCCGGCTAATCTCGTGCCGTTGCCATGGCAATCATTCTGACTACCTGCTGCTCGCTCCGATGTTAAGCGGAGCCCGATGGAAATGTGCGCGAAACAATCGTCTGCGAATAGCGTGTATCGCGTGTCAGACGGAGCGCGTCAAAGTGCGTATAACCTAACTGCCTTTCTCCGTCCATCGTCCTTTCACGAACACCTCGCCCGCTCTATTCCCTTCTTCGCGCTGATCGTTAAATACTTACCTTTTGCCCGCGATAATATCCTTCCTCCCTAGCATCCTCGTCGTCGTCTTCCGTTTTCATTGCCGAGCGTGTCGAGAGGTTACCTATAACATCGCCAAGGTACAGCTTGGCGCATGCAGGCTGAACTCGTAAACAATGGAATCATTTACCGATTCGACGTCCGACGAACTCGGCGGTCGTTGACGTGCTGGCGGATAAACGAGCGTCACTATGGTTACTCAGTCGCCGGCACGTCGTTACAGTTTCTCGTGTTGTGACAGCTGGACAAATGAGTGGTAGGCGTGAGATTGAGCGGCCGTCTTTCTTCTCCCCTTCATTCTATTAATTCCCCGCGCGTAGTCAGCCGCCCGTTGACCGTCATGACGCGTCATCAAATTATCTCAGACGATTATTTTTGAAAGCATGCGAGACACGCGCTCCCGATAAACCTTCTCCACGGAAAAAAGGCGCGATCGCGCGCGCGACAGCCAGAGTAATCGCTCGCTTATTACAGTCGACGCAACGCGACACACATGAGAGCACGTTTCTCGAGGCGTTGAGCAGAGCATATTGATTTTTCCGACGAAATTAATGTGTCCCTTCTGTATTTGCTTTCAGGGCGGACCTAAGCGACGATCGAATCTGAGGAACGATACAGGTGCGTACTGACACGTCACTCCCGTGGGGGATGTTCGAAGGTATCGAGGCAATAGCGAGCGGTGCACGTATGTTTATTTATTTTCCGTACTTCTCACGCCTTTCCGTTGGATCGCGCCAGAGCGTCGCACGTGTGCACGTTGGCCTGACGCAGGAAAAAGAAAGCTGCTACTTGCAACGTTAATGCACAGCCTGTATGCTACGGAATAATTTGGAATTCGTTATTGCATTAACGGTTTTTAGGTCCTGTCCATAGAGATTAACGCACGCTTGAGTCGCGTACCTCGCCGAGCACACGAATCGACGCCGACGAGGATGTTTTCTTCGCGCCGTTGGCGGGAATTGTTCTGTCTCTATAATGAGTCGCGACGCTGACTCACGATCATTCCGAACGATTATTATGGTTATTGATAAATAACGAGCGTTGTTATTCTCGTCGGATCGGGCCGCGCGTGCCGTCGTGACTGACGATAGCCGTCCGATTAGCTTCCCTTTGAATTATACAATGAATAGATGTATTAATTATCTGTATTACGCGAGAGGCTAATGCCGGCGACACAACGTGCAGACGTGCGGCCGTGACAGTTTTGTTACGCCTCATTTTCTCTTTGACATCTCGATCGAATGTTCCCGCATCAACTCCCAGCGATTTAGGATCGTTTTACGCTTTGTTCGTTCGTGAATAGACAAACCCTAATTCGTTGTTTGCCACGCGAACCATTATTTCGGGAGCATGCTACGTTTCGCCACTTGCTAGAGCATCTCCTCTTTATCAGAACCGATCTATTTTGGTCAATTTTTCTATGCGTATAATTATGTCGATGACTATGTCACCGTTACGTTCTGTCTGCGAGAAAATCTTGACTCCGCAAACGTATATTTGAGCACCAGTTTGTCCTGAATTATTCCCCACAATCCCGTTGCTTCATTCACTTTGTATTTCTTTCAAGGCGGGGATATTTTGCAACTGCACCGATTTTTAATTTCATTCACTAACCCGTAGTAAGGAATATAATTTTATCACGTTTACCGGTCTTGCTGCATGACTTCTGAATTGTAGCCCTGCTACCGGTGTACGTTTCCCTAATCGTATTACCGTCTGAATGTACCTCAGAAATATGCATCGCGTGTCCCGTGGCACTAAAGAAAGTTCATTCTCGAGCAGTAAGATACATTCGTCGTGAAGTAGTTCAAACGTATTATTTCCATTATTCGCCTTCATCCAAACATGCCATTGAGAAACAAGAAATAAAATTTACATGCTGGCACAAATTTACAGTTTAACCGTTGACGTCTCTATATTGCCTGTGAAGTTTCATTCCGATCATTTCACTGTTTTCACTCTGAGAGCGCAACGATATAAGGTACTGGAATCAGCAGTTGCACCTTCCCCTTTACAAGTATTTCACTTGTGCTTAAAAATGGAATTAAAACAATACCAACCCCTGCGTATCAGACGTTTCATCCCCTCTGCTTTACCAACGGTCCGGCGTATAACGGGTAAAGGTAAGTCTGCTTACCGACGTCTCCTGTTTCGAACGATCGACTGAGACAAGTCAGTCCGCTGAAAACGAGCCTCACTTACCGACCCTCGATTCTGCAGCGCGTTCCCTTGCGTCGATGCAGCGTGCCACGTTCCTCCAAGGGCTGCAAATGGTCAATCAACCCCTAGGTATCCCATGATACGGGGTGCGAGGTTCGAAAGCGGACGTTATCGGCCAGTGAGAATCGAGGAATTTTGCGTGTCACGAGTCAGTAAGATAACGTTTTACCGTGATACGTTACACAGCGGGGGCGTAACTAAGCTCGCCGTATCGGAAACTCGACCCTCGGTAACCGATACGCGATAGCCATGATAATACGGTTGACTCGGACGTACCAATTGTGAACTCGAGCACGAGGAAGCAAGAGTCCGCTACGATATTCAATCCGTCTCCTTGCTCTTCCTTCTTCATCGGACGAAAGAGTTTCCGTCCTCGTTAACGGGCACGTCCGCTCCAATTCCCACGTGAGGTAAATTATGCCGGTTCTTTCGTCCGCCGAAAGGCATAAAAAAAGGCAAACGTGCGTCTGTACATAGCACACGCGCGCGCTCGCGCGCCTTACAGTGTACACTGGGAAAGGGTTGGACGTAAAAAGGTTGGCGTGGCGGCTGAGAGCAGGAAAAAGGCACTACACTTTTCTTTTGATTAATTACATTTCATGTACACACCTCCCTCTAAGCTTGCATACAGACGGAGGGGAGAAGGTTTCGCAGCGAGTTGAAAGAGACGCGATGGGGATAGGGATGGGGTTGGGGTGGGGGTGCGCTGGCTCTCGCCAAGCGGAATGACTCGCGCGCGCGGTTAGGGTATGTTGGCGTACACGCGAGCAAACTTCCGACCACGCGCGGTTGCGTATTATTTTTAATCACTCGATAGTTGAGCCGCACGCCCGCGCGAGACTTGACCCGACGCGACGATTATCGGTAATTGGATTACGCTCTTCTGCTGGCCGTTTTCACGCACACGATCATTTCCCATGCTCCGTGCCACGCGACTAAATGACGATGCGATGTCAATGGGTCGATTCAGTTGTCGGGGAAATAATGCATTCGCACGACACGGTGCTGTCCGAAAGCGTCGGCGTCGTCGTCGGCGGCGGGCCTACAGGACCTGTAGAATCAATGAAGGAAAACTTCCCTCCTGACATGAATATTGCGTTGACTCTCGCTATCCCCTTTAAATTGACCGTGAATCACAGGTTTTTCGGTCGGACGATCAGGGAGCACAAAAGTCCCGCGCACTCGCCTTCAGGGGCGAGAAATCTCATGGGGACAGTAACGTAAAGTCGATAATCGATCATGCGACCCGGTGACTCCATTGACGGGGTGGATAAGAGTGAGAAGCGTACGTTCCGCCATCGTCGACACCACCTGCGGCGTCTGTCCTTAGTTCGCAGGGTCAGCTCGTTCCACGGCGCGGCAGTCCCTGATCTCTTGAAGCCCCCTCGCCGTGACCCTCTGTGAATTCTTGAGAGCGTACCATCGATTGACCACCGCTTAATTGAATCGTCAAGCTTCTTCCACCTTATATATTCCGAGCTAGTCCCCCTTTCTACGCGTAGCCACACACGCGATCAGCTTGCTTGTACGTTCCTTTATCGATCGCGGTCACGAGCGACGCACGATCTGGCTCGAATTATTCTCCACTGGGAGATTCCTTATGGTTGCCTGTCGAACATGAGCGACAACCGCGGTGATTAATAATAACGCTTCCTCCCCGGGCCATGCTTTTCTTTGTAATCGTGAACGACGCGGCGGACAAACGGAAATTATTCATACCGGCGCGCAAAGGAATGGCAAAGAAAAGAAATCGTCCGTCGTCGGCAGCAGTAATCTGCATTAGCGCAATTGCGATGAGCTATGTGGAACGCGACAACGAGACCTGGCAAGAGACAAAGGTCTCATTGAAATCTCTAACAACTCTTGTCCTCAGCTGTTCCCTCTCTTTCTCAAGATTACGCCCTCACGACATTCGCGTCCGTTCGTTCAAAACTCGCAGTTTTCCAGCCGTCGAGCGGAAGAAAGTAACTGAGGCGTAAGAACGGTGGAACGGAGAAAGAAATGGAAAGGTCGCTGATGAACATTACAGAGGCAGACGGTCTAATGTAGTCCAGCAATTTCTTAAAACACTTGCCGGTTTCTTAATTTCGCGGATGACCTTAGTAAAATGGCACTGAGCTTTCCGGTACGCTTGCCATTTTCTCATTCTCAGAATTACGCGCGGAGCGTAGGAGGGGGCCGGTCGCGAAGGGCTTGGCCAGCGAACGAGGTTGCGGAGATGTGAAGGGGATGCGAGAAGTGAGAGAGAGGAGGGCGAAAGAAGGTGGCAGCGGTGGCGACGGGAGTGCAGGGTGGAAAGTAACTGACCGCAAAAGCGACGGCTACCTTTTTTATTCCTCCTTTCTTTTTCCCAGAGACCACCCCATTCGTTCATTAGACTCGACCCGTACAGCAACGCGCTAGCTGGCCGGGTCCGAGTTTTCTCCAGCCGTACAGTACGTCTCTCTTTTCTCGTCGTTCCCAGTCTAACCCTTCACCCGGCTCGCCATTCGAGCCACCATCCCACTCGCCGCGCACCATCGCTCTCCATACGCCACACCGTGAAAGTTAGGATATCTCGAGTAGTCGTATCATTGCCGCAAATTTCGCAACGGCAAACATTTATCCCCCGGAGAGCAGGGCTTCGTCGGGTGGCTGGAGAAATGATGAGCGAAAAAATAATCGCAGGGTCGTCCTTCCTAGTGACGCTCGAAGGTAAAAGTGCGCTTGACATTTGGCCTGGGGCGCGTTTCCGAAGCTCTCGGGACTTTATTGAAGCTTCGCTCGCACGCGCGAGGTCGGACGGAATGACGCCGTGTTGTGGGCAACGTATCAGACGGCCAATGTATGTCAGAGGCGTAGCACACGGCCGGGCGAGGGTGAACGGCACAGGTCGACAGGGGATTGTGCTCCGCGACGAATAAGGGGGCGGAGAGAGGGAGGGTGGATGGCGAGGACGTCGGAGAGAATCGCGAGTCGACTGGCTGTGGCGCGCTTTAATGACTTTAATGATGCCGCGCTTACGCGGGCCGCAGTCACGGCGAGTTAACAGGCGATAAATAAACTGTAGGCACGAGTCGACCGAGCATGGAACATCCGCTTCCCAAAAATTCCGCGAACCTGCCAGTCGCGCATACCGACCCATCTGCCGAGAGCGTCAGCGCCCGCCGGACTCTCTCTCTCTCTCTCTTACTCTTGCTCGTCCAACCTCTCCCTCCCCCTCCGTTCCGTCGTTACATTGCCACGTTCGGGAATAATTGGCGAAACGTATTCCACCCCCTGCAAGCCACCCCCTCGGCCCGGTACAACGGCATCGTTGTCTACCGCAACACGTGGCAGGGAGCACAGTGGTAGTAGCCTTTGATGAATTTCCAGAGAACGCGCATACGTACGTACACACACTCTCTTTTCGCGACATTCGAATTCTACACGTTCGAGAGCAAATTCTTTGTGCGGCGCGAGAGAGTGCCGGCTAGTTTTCCGACGATCCTGTTCCCAGCATCGCGAGCACGCGGTGCACTGGCCGAGTAAAGATGAGATGACGTTTTCGTTTAATTTTCCTCCTATCATTACCTAAATATACTCGCGATCTCTTCATACTCGTGTCGGCTAGCTGTCGCAGCGAATATTACGCACGCGCGAGAGAGGCTTTCCTGAATTACGTATATATACGCGGCCGCATCGGCCAGCGGGTGTATACGTTTAATTACGTAATGTCAGACACATGCCGTATCTGAATAAACGCGCGTAGAGGACGGTAGGCGAGTAGTGAGGGGTCGGCAAGTGAAATAGGATGCGAGAGGAAAGGAGACACTCGCGTCTCCAGATCTTTCAGGGAAATGCCGAGGGATGTGAGGGCGCATACACACTCGGCGTCGGGCACTCGACCTGCACCATGGTGTAACTGCTGTGCCTGTGGCTGATGTTTCAGCGCCAGTTTTAACCCCCAAGCTTTGCCGAGCAGTTTTCTCTGTCCCTGTACCTGCTCCTCTCTCTCTCTCTCTCTCTCTCTCTCTCCCTCTCTCGCCTTCGCGTTCTCTTGCTCTTTTGCTAGCCACCTTTCCTCCTTCCGTTCCTCCTCGTTTTACCGGCACTCTTTCGTCCCGCTATCTCTTCTTTGTTCCTCCTTCTTTATCATACCTGTCGGTTCTCCGGTTTCATTCCCGTACCTCTTTTTCGCCCTCCGCGCGTCTCCGCCAACCCTCTCCAACTCACCGGCAACCTCTCCTTGCCGCGTCCGCGTTAATTAATTAAAGGACGCCCAAGAGACAGTGACTTCGTCGTGGTGAGAAAAAATATTTGCCAAAGTTTGCCCGTTTTTCAGGTGCCGTCACGTTGCCCCTGCCGCTTGATTGTTTTAATATTAATCGGTGATTTTTGGCCGCTTAGTTTGCTTATCACAAGTTCTTCACCGTTTTTTTTTCTTCTCCATCCACGCGTCTACTGTTCCGAGACAAGGGCAGCGGGCTGCTCCTTATTTTTTTTTTCCGATTCGAGTGTATTCAGTCGTGAAACGCAGCCGAACGCGGGGTACGATCTCACGGGAGGGCGGACAGTGGAAACGGAGAATACGGTTCCACCGATACAAACCGACATCTTTCATTAGTGTCACTTAAGAGCAAAGCCAAGCTTAAACCCTCGCGCTTCCGGCAATCGTAGGCTTTGCAGCATTAGCGCTGAGCCGCTGAAAAACGTGGCTGAGCGCGAAGAATACATAAGGAGATTTTTCGTCCCCGCGGAATGTCGCTCCCGCGGGCGGAATTGAAATGAAAGCCGGTGCAATGAAAATTCAACGTCTTGAGAGCGGGATCGCGTTGAAGCGCCGGGGGGCGGGTACCATTTTATGGCGCGCTCGCCGAGGAGCCGGTGCATGGTACTTAATGCGAGCGCGTCATTAGCGAACACACGCATTAATACGTCGGCGCCGAGTCGTCAGTCGGTAATTATCGCGGCAAACTTTACCACCGAGCTCACCTTACTTCCCTCGATTCCGCGAAAGAAACATCGAGCAGCAGCAGCCGCCGACCGCACATTCGGCCGTGCACGCGTCATACAACTCCCCGGCTCGCAATTATTCCTGACGTGAGCTGCGATTTCTAGTTGGCCTGAGCGCGTTATACATCCCCCGCGTACAATTTACGGATTGCCGTCGCTGCATTCCGGCCGTGACCGACGTTCTCGGGCTTTTTCCGCGGTGCGATTTGTTGCCCGCAGACTTCGGCCGATAACGGCTTTTCCAGCGGCGGCCGCGGAACTCCGAGATAAACTAAATCGGTCGCCCGCGTTAAAGCGCATGGGGAACGAAGCGCGCCTCGGTAGAAGCGATAATTATTTACCGGACCGGGCCAACGGTAAATCCGCGGGAGGGCGCGCGCGCGCGCGCACCTCTTTACGCTTCCGCTGCGTGCACACACGGGAAACACACATGCAGCCCCGCTGCGTCGTCCGTGCTTTTCGCCGCGTACGGCGGACCTACGCAAGCGCGATACGTGTACAACCTAAATGGAATTATGCCATCCGTACAGCCAACGTACAGTAAACGTGCGTTATTTATTCTGACGATATGATTGCTCACGTTTCTTGCGCTCTCTGCCCGTCGGCGCTCACTCTACAATTCCACCGAGTTATCGTTCCGAAGATAATCTCCGCTGCGTCCTGACGACTGTGGAGTCTTTGGAAGCGAGTATGTCTAAGGTCGAAATTAGCTGCATAAAACGTGTACGTTTTTTCAGATCGTTTCGCACGATATTTCAGTAATCACGATGCGGCCCACTATGCCGTACGTTTGTGCCGGGCTAGAAAAAGAAAGTAAGAAGGTTTGGGGGGATGAGAAGGGGGTAACAACAGAATTCGCTTTACTACGGTACAAGAGCCCGCGAAGACAGCGCACTATCGTCGCATCGATGCAAGGCGGTTCGAGAGTAATTTCCCAAGGCGGCCTTTATTATACGAGATGTTATCATAATCCCTCTGAGACGAACCTAATTGCACTCACCCCACCCCAGCTCAGCCCAGCCCAGCCCCACCTCCGTGGAAGTCTCGCTGTGCACGACTGACTCGTTTACCGGTTTGCCAGGAATTCCGCATGAAAGACCGAATTATGAACGATCAGCGCGGCGTCGCGCGGAGAAAAAGGAAATAATGAATAAATTCGCGGCTCTCGGGCGCGCCGTTCGGTCGTGAAGAACGGAATGGGAGGGACGAGACTCTCAGCCGTCCTCGATTCGTATTCCGCGAAGCCCTCGGACCACACCTAATCGTTTCGCCGATGAAATAGACGCGAGCGTAGACGTAGGAGCGCGCGCGCAGTTGCACGTGCCCGGGCGAGAGGGTAGGTAGTAAACGTTTAAAGCTTCGTCGAGCGAGACTTAAGCTGAGTGCAGGTCTGCCCCCTCACGCTTCCATGGATTTCCACGCAGTCCTCAAGGCACAGCACGGTCCTCCGTCCGTTTAGATGTTCTCGTTTCACACGATAGCCGAGCGCAGAAAGGGTCTCTAGTCAGCCGGTAAGTGCGGACATCCATCTTAGCCGCGACCGTGCCACCCCCTCTAGCTTCCGTTTCTATTCGGGGTGGCTCTCCCCGTTCCTGCCTCTCACCCCTCTCGCCGTCCACCTTTCCTCCGCTTTTCCCGTGCACGCTGCATTCGGGAGAAGCCTTCCTGCCCGCCTGCCACTCGCGGCTCCATTCTTAAAACCGAGTTGACCTCTCCGACGCTCGCGGCGAATGGAAATAAAAAGGGGCGGGCAGGAGGAACATTCAGTTTTTCCACCGTCCGCGTCGGCTTCGCAATCTTTTTCGAGTCACGTCGGGCCGTTCATAGATAAGGAATATTCGAGAGAATGAGAGCACTCGCTCGCTCGCTCGCGACTCTGTCGTTCCTGTAATTCTTTCGATCCCGAAATATCCGACACGTTGCAGGCGCGCGTTTTGCGCCGCCCGCAGGCGACTCTCATGTTTTGCGGGAAGCTCCGAGATAAAATTGCACACGCCCGCTGAAACGTTATAGTCGGCCGCGAAATTCGATATTTGTCGACTAATGGCTATATGCCGATAGACGTGGATCAGAGATTTTCCGTCGAATGCGCGAAATTGATTCGCGCGCGCGGGACTCTAATCCTTAGCCGCGGTCCCTCGCGCGAAAATGGCATGTAATTTATGTCGAGTGCAAAACGTTTCGTACCAATCTACGCGGCGCAAACTAAATTCTGCACGCGCAACGGACAGGCCCTTGATGGATGAAATTCTCTCAGTGCAGTCGTGTCATTTCTTCGCGACGTAGTATTGTTGAGTTATAACGAAGTGCGAGTATGCTTTCGCAAAACCCACATCATTTCTACCAATATTTTTCCGTTTTTATCGGAGACTTGTTTTTATTGTTTCTCGATAATGGGCCGTTTTAAGTTCGCTCGCTGTTGCTTACACTTGCGGGTGTTGGATTCACAATGAGGTTTGCACATACAGTGCCCGGCCAGTTTTGCTCGCCCCAAGGAGTTATTAGCGAGCGCACACAGGGGTTATAATTTATACATGACGAAATAATTAGGACGCTCAAACGAGTTGCGCGGCCTGAGTGAGCGACGTCTCTGCGCTTTCTGACCTAACCGCAAGCCGTGCCGAGACTGGCAAAGTCCTGATTTAACGCGCAATCTCAGCTAACCTTCCTAACCGATGTTTCTCATTCCGTTAATCGCCAGACTATCGTCGTAAGCCATTCGATCGGTTCGAAGCAGAAACAAAAATTAATTACCGATATTAGTTGGGCTCGCGCATCAACGGTGTTTCATTTTGCCATAACCGTAACTGTCCGGTGAAAAGTAAAAGCAACACGTAAAATTGTCCCCAGGCCTGTGAAAATGTTGGATGGATCGACAACCTCAAAGCGCACTGACCACGGTCGTCTCGTCCGCGCTCTCTGTACCGCCGCTTTTAACCCGCGTAAAGAGAAAAACGGAAAATGAAAATTTCATAAAAAAAACAAACTTCCCGTGGCCGCTGGCAAGGTAACTCCTGGTATCGATTTATCATCTCGCTTTTTCACCCTCACGGTCGACACACTCTTTCGTGGCTAAATATTAGCAGAATGGTCACCCTCCGTGCGTTTCAATTTTGCTATGTATGTAATAAACAGAGAAACGTCGTAATGCATATTTGGATATATACGTCGGAGGGGGATACGGCTGACGTGAGAGCTTTCGAGTGAGCGGTAATCTTAGTAAAAGCCCCTATGTATTGTCCATACACTTTTATAAATACAACTTCTCAATTCGGAGCATAGGGAAATAAAGCTGCTCAATCCGTAATTTATATATCTCGCTTTTCCCGAGTATAATTGTCACTGATCGATCGTTGTACCCGAGCAAACGTAACGGCGCGCATTCATGTAGGCCGAAGTGGAACGTGCGGTTGGTAACTTTTCAACGAGAGAACGCTTGTTTTCGGTATCGTTCATCGCGATGCAGGTGTGCCTGTACCGCATAGAAAACTGTACGCGATATTTTTACGATAGAGGAGGGATGGGTGGCAGTGGTGAATGATATCGAATGAGGTTAGCCAGAATAATCGATAAACTTGTACTGCTCCGGTCACCTCCGTCGAACTGATACGTGCGCACGTTGATCGGCGACGGCCTGTGAAAAGTCTCACTGTGCATGTCTCCTGTAAAAAAAAAACACACAGTCATGACGTTTGCCCGCGATTAAACGGTTCGGTCTACGATCTGACAGTCTCTCGGCGCGCCTCTAATTCTCCGATTTCCGCCGATCCACTATTAGCGAGGATTCCATGACGCGACGAGGGCGACGCACCGTCGAGGCATAAAAGTTTGATCGTCGCGCGGCGGAGGATACCTGAGAAATCTGAAAGCAGAAAAGTTCCTCTCAAAGACCGTCCCTGAAAACTTATTTCGTTTCGCGTCACCGCCGTCGGCCCATAAGTTATGACGCACTAGCGGACCCCGGGAACTTTCTACGCGTTATTGGATCCATTGTTACGTAAGTTTTACCACGCCGACGACACGGCCCAAAGGACGCCGCGGTGGAAGTTCCCGCGGGAAGGGCGGGAGGGGCGGAGCGGCCCATTAATTTTCGCCGTGCTGGTAAAAATTAAATTGAGACGAGAGACGCTCGCTGCCTCGAGACCCCCCCGCACAGAAGCCACCCGGGCGGGACGAGTCCTGAGCTGGCCACGGATGGATCGATCGCTGTCGATCGATCGACCCATCCATCAGGACGGAACGCGCACGTGGCCTGTTCGCTGGATGGACAGTAGACATTAGCCCTGATTAGGACACGCAACAACCGGCGCCGTATACGTAATTCCCCTCGTGGTCCTGGGACCGCAGGAAGTGCAGGGTCCGTGGCGGTCCAAGGACTCGGTCCCATAATAGTATTAGTGCGCCGGCGGTGTTCACGAGAGAATGCCCAGGAACCATGCAATCATTGGCACGCGACAATGCCCCTGTTACTATCGGCGATAAGGACTAGAATCGCGGCGCCACCGCCGCCCGACCGCCGCGCCGTTGGCCAGCATGTTGACTAGTACGTAAACGACCCTTCGTGCTCGGCTGCGACGACGACGGAAGAGCGCTTTCGTCTTTTAGCTCGCGCGCAACACCCCTTCTATCCCCGTTCAGCTACGTGCATTGGGAAAGAATTTCGTTTGAACGACCTTAATTCGCTACATAAAATTGGCAGCGCTCGCTGGCGCGGCTCGAACACGTGGAAGCGGGATTGATTTGATTTATGAAGGAGAAAGGCACGATCGATCGCCTCCATTGTCTCGCCTCGGTTCGCCAGCATTCGTAAGCTCCGAAACTATTTAGAGGATATGATTGCCTCGGTCGGTTGTATCGTTCGGATACGTCGCTTCGCGGAACCGCGATTTATGGTCATGAAATTTGGCAATAGTCGCGACACAGTTATTGGACTCGCGCGGCTTGCAAGAATTAGCCGTTAGTTTGCCGGCCACTCGCGGTCGTGGTATCGGCAGGCATAACGCCCTGTCGCCGATCTTCGACCAGGATTAATCCGTCGTTGGTGGATTTTGTTGCGTGTGCTTTATTTGGTTTTTTTTTTTTTTAATTTGTCCCTTTCATCGATCCGTCGCGAGAGCGGTGCAGGCAGACGCATACTCTCGTACTTATTTATGTCCGACGCGGGCCGCGTACGAATTCCGCGCGTGTTCGTAAGACTTCGGCCGGCGAATTTCAGGGCGCGCGACCCGAACGTACTCAGTTCACGTATGAAAGTGCAATAAAGAAAAGTGGCGTTCGTGCTCAGCGGCGAGCGCGCCCCCGCCACACACTCGTTCTCGAAAATTTATTTTCGATCAAGGTGGCCATTGCTGATTAGTGCGACAATGGCAGCTTTGTTCCACGATTAACGACGTTTTCTCCAATTCCACCCATTCCGTGTACCCTTTCCCAGTCCCGATAATCGTACTTTCGGATCCGGGATAAGATTTAAAGAGCCATTCTGCGAAACTTACGGGGCCACCCACCTGTACGTAACTCGGCTCATTAAATTTGAAACTTAAGTGCAAACATTTCGGGGTCTTAACGTTCGTGCCGCGATAAGACAAACTGTGAATTTACGAGACTCCGGGACGTTTCTTAATCATCGACGACTCGACACAGCCTCGGCGTAAAATCGCGACTCTCCCCGGTACCCGGTACCCAATCTCAAACTCTTTATCATTTCGAACGAGGAAGAGGGGCGGCGGGGCTGGGGACGGGGGTGGGAAGAGGGTAAGATTGCGAGAGAGGATAACTCCGCAGCGCCTCTTCGATTTTTATCGATGTAGGCGATATCACGGGACGATGAGCTCTTATAATCAGCCCACCTTATAAGACCTCGTGCGCTTTACGAAGTGTGGTACGTAAAAGGAGAGACGCGCGAGGCGGAGAGGGAGCCTTCGACAGCTCGTAAAAAAAAGAGAGCCAAGTGGCAGGGGGAGGGGTATTGTTTCTTGAAGGGAGGCTAGGGGCCACGAGATAAAGCTAGTTTTTATGTAATTAGGTCCTCGAGCGGCTCGTAGGGGTGAAGATTGTCGATACGAGCGCTCGTCTGCTCCGGTGCCGCCATTATTTTCAACCCCTCTCTTGCTCTGTATTCTGATTGGACCAAATGGGCCGGCTACGACGTAGTCTTCTGGTCACTTTTACTTTTTATTCCCGCCTGTCGGATACTCGATATCTCGACAATGCGCATTCTCCTCACATTATGATCAATTATGATTTCGTGTCTGCGATCTTCTCGAGCAGTCGGGAGCTTCGTCTAACGCGCTTTTAAGCACGCCCCGAAGACACGTTTAATTAAAGAGACGATTTCTTTGCACCACTTTCGCCCACCTTTCACTATCAACAAGCTTTTGATCACGTCATAGAATTGAGGAAGATGCGAGGTTTGCTCGCGTTCATATTTTCATAACCCCAATGATAGCCGGGCGTAGTTGCATACCTGTATCTAATTACGCGGTGGCCCCAAGGCGTATGACGAAGGGGGTGGTACTTATATACACAGGCAGCGTGTATGAGCTAAGGAGCGTAGATACACACGCCTACGTGCGCCGCGCGTATTGTTACACGTTTAACCGTAGGCTAAAGTGTCGGGAAATTTAATCAGGGAGGTTGCCATGACGTCGTCGGCGTATAGTCCGCCATCTCTGATTATCTTTCCAGGCGAAGGAATCCGAACAGTGTTTTGACCGATTCTCCGCAACTTAAGTTTTCGCTGCGCGATCCGGACAAAAAAGGAGTCGGACGGTCTCGACGTAGTTGCGTCGACGTGTGCTGATTGGCCGCCAATCGCAGGGCATCTCCGAAAGAAACTTCACGCCCACGCGTTCGGTTCGGGTGTAGTTGAGTCTCGTAGCAGAGGGGAACGGCGGGGATCAAAGGCTTTTCCTTCGAATTTCGCGTCAGTCAGTTCCAGTGCCAAGAATAATCCCTGCCGCTGTATCCTCGTTCAGGGCGCGTATACAAAATACAGATCCGTCGCTGTCGAGCTCTTTTCTTGCCCCCCAACCCGGTGGCCGCTTAATAACGGCTAATAAACAGGCGACCAATGCGACCTGGCACGTGGCGGTCTTTCCCTTTGCTTTTCTTCCTTTTCTTCCCGCAGATTCCGCTCCCTGCTTCTGGCCGGACAATAGCAAGGATTAAGCACGTTTGTTAAAATGTTTTTTGGGGACAGCCTAATTTCAGTAGATACACCGCGCTGACAGGCTGGCAAAATGGCCATTGGGGGGGAGGCAGGGTATGACAGTTAGGGTACGAAAAACGCTATCCTATAATTACATGGCTTATTTAGGGACGCCAGCACGCTATTTATCTCTTCCTTTCCATATTTACCACCGCCGTGCAAGCGGCGGGAATAATCTGTCTTCAATTTCTGTCGGACGTAAATACTCAAAGTATAATTATTTGTTAGCTATTTTCATCTGGAAAGTGTATTCTTCTACCGTCCCTGGACGTCTGTTCTAATTATATGAAAATTTCCGATCACAAAGGAAATGTCAATCAAGTCCCTCGATGCATTGTCGAGTTTCACGTGCCCGTCGACATATTAAATACGCACGAGAGACGCCTGGGCTACCAGGGCGAGGTTTCTTGCGCGACCAGTCGAGGTCCGTACATTAGTTTTAATTAATTATAATTTGCAACGCGGCGAGCGCAGCACCGAAAAACGCGAGGAAATTGATTTGCGCGCAGCAAGCCTTCTCTCCTCCCGCCTCACCCCACTCTCTTTTAACCTTCAACTTTGCACGACGAGAGTTTCCCTTGGCGCAGCGGGCGGTAAGTAGCCGGCCACGATTTACTCGCGGCAGAACTTACCCGGCAATTAATTAACGTCGAGGAAGGAGTAAGCGATAACGAGCGCAAAAGTTGCTTCTTAAATGCGTAGACGGAAAGAAGCGAGGGAGAGTCGTGGGCTAATCGATGTAACGAATCGGACGAGTACTTCTGCCCCGTCCGCGTCCGATCGTTCGACGTTCGCTCGTTGGCCGTTCGTTCGGCCCTTTCATGCCTCACTCCTCGCTCGCGTGTACCCGTGGGCTTTTCGTAGAAATCGGCCGGGGTTGGCGTGCGCCGCACGGACTCGACAATCACCGATGCGATTGTCGACAACAAGCCACCCCCATTGCGTTCGTGTAGTTCCGCTCAGTTTTGCCGCACTCAATGTTTTTGTTCGCGTATTTGCCTGCATTGTCGCTGGCGGATCGACGCGCGTCTTTCGTGCGTCGCGTCGTCGGGCAGGCTAACGCGAACAAATCAACCCCTTTGAGCCCCTTCCTTGGCGGATTTCCCATTGCAGCGGAAAGTGGTAGTTTTGATACATCGATCGTCGTATTTGCGTCACGGTTAAGTAAAGACGTCGAGTGACGTTCGATAAACGGTTGGAAATGAGAGATTATTTATTAAAGTTTCTTATTCCGTTTTAGAAACTTTATTATTCAAGAAATTACAAAGGAAATATGAATGTTTTGAAGTCTTACGACAGAGGACGCCCTCAATGACCTTACAATCGTGTTAAAAATTATGAATATATAACATACATTTTTCACTCTTGCAGCCCGAGTACTTGCAGAAGATGGCTAGTTCGCGAAAGGTAATTTTAGCCAGCGAATTTCATTTTGCACACTCCGCCCAGCCTGCGATCATCCCGGAACGTGGCGAGGCCAAAATCTCACACGTACTCGCGACTTTAATTAAAGAATAACATTTACACTGTGTGACAAGGAGGACCCGTTCGGCTTGCGAGAAACTATGTGAGCGCAGCCAGTAGCCTCGCCAGCGAAATCCTCGGATTAGGATGGCATCCCGCGACGTAGTCCGCCGCTCTGGCGGACGGAACGGGAATATATATATTCGTAGCCAAGCCAAAAGTAGCGGCCGTCCTTTGCCGAACCAGAACCGCAAGCCATCGCTACAGCCAATTATACAAGGCCCTAATAATTTAAGCGCGTTGGCGTTACCCTGCCGAGATTTGGCCACGATAACGTTCGTATGCGCCTTCTATGCAATCCTTCGCCCAAACGAGCGCGCCCCTAGCTTCGGCGCGAAAACGGTGCGACGAACAAAGGGATGGAAGGAGAGGACGAGGACGATCGCGCCGCCGATGTGCGCACCTATCTCCGGGGACGCTTTACGGTAACGATATAGTTTCCTAATAACCGCTCACCGTCCGACAATCTTTTGATTGAGAGAATTCGAAGCCGTCTCCTGTCCGCCCTCTTTCTCCAACGGAAGAGTATCTGACTTTCTTATCGGATGAGTGTTACTCGTGGCACATTAAATCTACGTAATAAAGATTTCTCGAGTGCGAACGCTGAGTCTTTCGCCGACACTTAACCGCCCCTGCGCGCCCTCTTAAGAAACAGCCCCTTATTCAGTTATCCCCGTCGTGCGATGGTACGGTTATTGGATCGGCTAACTTTTATTGGCCCGTAAACAATTCTCGAGATGCTTAACGAACCAATAAACGTTATAGGTCCGATAACTGTCCCGCGCAATCCGCCGTTAGTTGCCGTGGCTGCGTTAACGGTTAGAAGGGAAGTTTTGTTGGGCGTCGGCGTCGGCGTCGGCAAAGTTTTTCCTCCCTCGCGGCTTCCACGGACCGCGCGACACCGGATTTGTCGTCGTCACGGTCGCGCGAGGCCTGTTATTACCGTTGTCGATACGCTCACTCGGCGACCGCTTATCGGCTAACGTACGTGCGAGGGTCGCCGCTCACGTGGAAATGAATCTTTTTCACCGTACTGCCCGCATTCGTACGCGCTTTCGCTTCCTTTCCGTAGCGTGCAGGCCGCGGTAATAGCGGGGCGAGCGATAATTGATCGGATATCTGACAAAAAAATTCCATCCTCGTACGCGTGCGCTCGATCGGGGTCGGTTATGTGGAAGCTGCGAGAGCGAGGAGCGCAACACAAAGCTTCGTCCCGTATAGCAGCGCTCTCCGGTTGCCGGGAAAAATTACGCGCATGTCGGTTCGCGGGGCATGTTGGAACTTAACGCTCATCGATATCCCTTTTCTTACTGCCGAGCCGTGCCACTCGAACTCTCGGGGCAATCGAGCACGTCGGTCAGAGGTAAGTGCACACGGGGCGCGCTGCCATTGAAATCGAATTCACAGAAAATCCGCGGATCCGCGCCAGAGTGATTCATGGGAACACCGGGGAAGGCTTAGTGCGGTGAAGGATAGGGGACCATGATGGTTTTTGCAGTATGTGGGCGGCGGCGAAAAAAGAGTGACGCGCGCGCGCATCCGTAGTCGACATCAGACAGCGGAAAGAAACGATCTGGCTCCGGGAACAATTTATTTTCTATCTCGTGTGGGACGATGCGGAAAATTCAAACCGTCACCCGGCAAGTTGCTTCGGCGCGAATAAGAAGGAAATTTCTATCCGGTTCCGTTCGCTCGCATCGCTCTCCACGCGATAATATCATAGGATGCCATCGCGGTGACGATCGACTTTTACTTTATTAAACATACCTTCGGGAGTACCTGCTCCTCTGAGTCCTTAGAAACGTACAAAGGCTCTCCGGTTACACAGCGGCCCGGCACAAAGGACGCGCGTGGGCCTTGTCCAAGCAGACTCGTGTGTAGTGGTTCGATAGTAAGTCGGCCATGAAGGAGCGCGTAACTGGGATGGCGTGCTTCAGAATCATTTCTTATTCGTTTTGTCCAAACATCATATTAAATGATTCGCGTTCAGTCTATCTGATATCGTTCCCTTTTATAGCACTAACCACAGAGCAATGCCATTAATTCGTCTCCGTGCGACGCACGAAATTCTCTTTCTCTCTGCACCATTATATTATGAACTTTTTGGCTCACGCTATTTTCGCTGACGACCAATCGGAGGATGCGCTTTTTGACCGACCGAACATTGTCCACGGGTCACCGTACAGTCGCCTTCGGTGAAGTCGTCAGATTAATTAATTTAGCTTTATCAGCCGTCAGTCAGACGTGTGGACATCCGTCGATACCGCCCAGCTTAGCGACGGTCCTTCAATACACGTCGATTCAATTAATCAGTGTCTCCTCAGCCGACGATACTGCATTCGGGAGATTAAAATGATCCTTCCGAACGGGCGGGATCGGCGCCGGAATCCTGCGCTGTCATGTTCGGATAACGATTCGTCGATCGTCAGAAAGATCTTCCGCGGCTGCCGGTCGGTCCGGTATCGATTCTGTCCGAAACGAAGCAGCGGCCGCAAGTTGGCGCGTCCGAGGATACAGGCTGCCTGTCCTGGATACTTGACCGCTTCACATATTTCGCAGCACGTAATTCCGTGCGGCGACGACGCGGGGACGTCCCGTAACCTTGTCACTCGTTAGCCTTTGAGGAGGGGGGAAAAAATTGGCCTGCCACACGGACGGTTGTTAGTTTGACGGAAGCGTGTCACTGTCGCAAACGCGGGCCGCGCGAAATTATGAGCCGACGATAACGCTGACAGGCGTGCGGCGAGTACATTTTTTTCCCCCCCCGTCCGCGTCCGCACGATAACAATGCACCGGGGGACTGTTTTACGGCATCGTAAGTAGACCGGCGTGGCGGCGGCGTCTCTGTACATTTCCATACTCAACCTGACCGTTCGCCCTCGAATACACCTGCCGCTCGTTTCCCCTGATATCCCCTTTCGGGCAGGGTAGGGTCCTCGCGCGGCTTTATATTTTGCTCTCTTCACGCGTGACGTCATCACGGAAATACGTGAGCGGCGTTTGGAATTGTGGGACAACACGTAAAGCCGTGGAAAACCGTGGCATCAACGGGCGCAACGGGAGCGACCCTTAAGCCGCGAAAGGGATCTCATTTCGAACCGAGAGCGTCCCCTTCTTCGTCTTCGTCGTCGTCGTCGTCGTCGTCGTCTTCCGCCGTACCTTCGTCCGGCCCGAGGCGGTCTTGACCTTTTGCGAATAAAATTCCCGGATCGTGGTCAGAACGGCGCCGCTGACACTTTGCATTTCAGGCGATTTGCGAGCTTCGCGTCTCAGCCGAACGCCCTCTCGCGCGCAGGGAATCAGTTCCGTGCCTCGTGGGTTACCTATGGACAGGAGAGATGTCGAGCGAACGTGACCCGTACCTTTGGCGCGTCGATCAAATTCCGTCTATCAAATTCCGTCGATCGGATTCCGAGGGACAGAGACAAGGGAGAGAAGGAGAGGGAGGAAGGAAGGCAGCCGACCTTATTTGCGAGCACATCCCTCGCTCGCCCTTTTCCCACGGGGATCCTTTGATCGCGATGCTCTGCGCGAAAACTTTGCGAGCTCCGAGTTAATTCGAGTTTTAAGCTCTCGAGACGACGGCGACGACGGCGACAGTACTGTCGTCTGTGCGGAGATGCTCCTTTACCGATGGCCAGTGTGCCGGGCGAGCCGAGGACGAACTTCACGGCTGCTGTCCTGTCTAGGATTCACAGGGCACGACGAAAAAGCCGTAATAGAAGGGCCGGAGGGGTAGGTGGCAGAGGCAGGTGGGTTCGTCGGCGAAGCCCGAGGGAAACGGATGGGTTTTAATATTGCGAGCTTGGCGAAGCTCGGCGCTCGTAACCGTGCGCCAAAGCGAGAGCGCGGCGTAACAGAGAGAGGATGGGAAAGAAAGAGCGAGGCGAAGCGGGGCTGGGAGAACGCGGACTCGCTAAGCCTTACAGATTGTAGGTTCGAGACTCGAGCGAGTAAATCATGGCGTCACACGGCCGCCAGTTTGTGCTTTAGGATGTGCCAGGACCCAGCTGCCACGTTACC
This sequence comes from Priocnemis perturbator, assembly GCA_963942575.1. Taxonomy (NCBI): domain Eukaryota; kingdom Metazoa; phylum Arthropoda; class Insecta; order Hymenoptera; family Pompilidae; genus Priocnemis; species Priocnemis perturbator. The sequence continues at coordinate 9,230,592 of OZ012652.1, forward strand.
CTGTCGGATCATCCTGTGGGATTAGCGATACTTCAATAAACTCCCGTACCTTCCGAACCGAGCGCGACGAGTTCGTTGTCTCTGACACTGCCGTCGATCGGCTACTCTAAGGTACAGCTTCGGGAACGCGTAAGCCTACCGGCAAACACTTGTTTCGCTGATAATAATCTTCAATTCTGCTTCGGAAAGAAAGAGAAAGAGGGAGACGTTTGGAAGAACGAGTGTCTCAGCGACTTGACGCCGGTAAATACGCGGTGGACAAATAAACGGTGAACTGCGCAGAGGATTATAAAGAAGGGAGGTGGCGCGCTCACGTTCCCGACGTTCTCAAGTCTTTCCAAGATCTCTGCTCCTGGGGTTTCTTATATATGGAAAAGGAAGCGCTGCGACGGAGGAAGAAAAATGAACCGCGCCGGTTGGATAGTAAAGATCGTGCGTCTTGCAAATGAAACTAATATTCGCACCGACAGGGTTGATAAAGGGCGCAGAAGTATGTAGTAGGATAAAGAAACCGGAATGCAAGAAAGCGAGAAAGAGAGAGAGAGAGCGCTGGAGAGTGAAGGGAGTGGGTTTGAGCTTCTTGAGTCTGCTCAAACCCACGAAAGGAGTTTAGTTTTTTATACAATAGATTTAACCTTATCCCAACGCCTGGCCGTTCCGGTAGAATGTGAGCCGGGAAAGAATATCTATTTCAAAGATATCCGCGGCCCCTGCCCACCCACTTCCACTTCCACTTACTCTCTCCTCTTCCATTCGGCCGGCAATCGTGTACATCCCGGAGAAGGAAGTTTTCCTTGGCCTCCCGCTGGCGAAGCGACAGGGACTTACGGTTATTTCAATCACCATAAAAATAGTTTTCTTTTTTTTTTATCGCCGCCTATCCCGCTTCGCCCGGGAACGCTCACTTCCAATCTTCTCGCTGTATTATGGCGCACGTGTATGAACCTGGACGCGAACGACGCCATCAGAGTCGCTATTTCGGTGTATATCCGAAAAAAAACCACCGACCTGCAGAAGGATCGTTGCGAGCGCGGAGAGGGGGTAGTGACGCTCGCCAGAGGGGATGGCGGGAGGTCCGTTTGGCTAAACTCACCTCGCGGAGTATTCGTACACTGCCGCGAGGTATTCGTCTTAGGGGCTTAATTAAAATTTATATTTCCGCGGGGCAGATTTATTAAGCAGCCGCTGCTGTCGAGAAAGGCGTGGCCGCTTCTGCTTCTCTTCCTCCCTCCACCTTCCACCCCCTCCGCCACCTCCCGCCACGTCTCCGTGACGCTTCGTCCTGCTCGCTCGCAGGCGCACGCGCGCCCACTAACTCTGCGTTTTCGCTCTTTCACTGTCTTGCAAAATCTGCGTGGATTTAACGTGACTGACGCAGGGGGATCAACGAAATCAGCGTGTACGTATGTACGTGCACCGCGGCTTAAACTCTTGCGAAGTTTGAGCGATGTGCAGAAGAACAGGAACCTGTCCCGCCCTCGAACGGTTAACTATGATATAGCGGCATCTACGATATCTCGCGGCGTCGATCCTCGCGTCTAACGCGCGCCGTACGAAAAGGGTTTAGTCTGTCGGGGCTGAATGCAATATTGTTGGGAAGCGGGAGGGAGGGAGAAGAATCTCGGGGGAAAATTGATTGTGGCTCAATTAGTCGTCGAAGTGACCGTCCGTGAGCCGTCAATAGCACAGACTCACCGCGGTAGCCTCTGGCGGAGCTCTCTGATGCTAGTTGACTAAGGTCCGCGAATCAAGGTAATTCAGGCGGCTGGCTCGATCCGTGTACGCTGCCGGCGTATGTGTATACACCCTCTTTTTGGCGGTTCGCTGTGAGCCAAATTAGGATGCGAGTAGAACCGACGCAGGGACTAGATACCTAGTCAAAGCTAAGTAGATATTTGACCTGCAGGCAGGCACGATCAACACATCCCACAGTGTACATAGGTGTGTAACATTAGCCGGTTCACGGTAAACACGAACGCTTGCATGCCTGGCTGGACTCGCGTATAGCCAGATATGCGTACATGCAGACGGAAATGTCTTAAGAAGCTATTTCTTCCATTAGAATGTTTTTCCTTCGGGTACCTACCCACGTATCCATAAAGAAACTTCAAATGGAATAAAATGACGAGTGGCTGAACTGAGTGAAAACGATTGTTATAAGATTTTATTAGTCCGTTCATATCGACCGTGCGTATGTGTGTGTGTATGTGTTAGGAAGGGATGGCTTTCCGGAGTTTCCAGAGCTTTCAAGTACTGTATTCAAAGGCCTGGGCTTTCGATCGGAGCACGATTCGTTATAATTTCACGAGCGCATTGATCACCGTCGCGAGATAGTCAAACTTGCCGGGTCGAAAGTTTCGCGGCGCCACATTCGAAGCGGTAAATGCGGCTATCTTAATAAGATCGGGTCGACACGTTGCGTTTTTCACACCGAACGGGGTCACGGAGGAACATATTTAGTGCGAAGTTAGCCGCAAACGCAGCCCCGGACTGCCTCTAGAAGCCGTAATATAAATGTAAGTTTGTAACCGATCCGCTCGAAGGGTCTTCGGCGAAGCAAATTCTCCTTCAAAGAGCACGAAATTGACGCTAGCTGCGCGACGGATGATCGAAATTTCGACGGTTGCGGTGAGTCCAGAATGCGGAGTCGACGCTCGCAACACATTCACGGAGAAACTTAGCTAGACGCCCCTGTAGAAATCTCAAATCTGCCGAAGTAATGTATGCGCGTCTCTGCAAACAGACGGAGACTGGCGCCGTGGAAGATCGTTTCAGTCCCGGCGAAATTCAGCCCAGCCGTCGAAACTCATCCGCGAATCTCTCGACCGTCTCGCCGCTATCTTCGCCGACTGTGTTTGTGCATGAGCCAGCGACGGTACGCCTACGCGCTCGGTACAAACCAGAATTTATATCTAATTTCCATTGCACGCAGCTCTAAATGCGCCCGACGCATGGCCGAGAATGAGGAAATTCTCTGACTCGGTCCGCGCGCCATGCTTTATTTACAATTTCACTTTCTTGCTCTGGCTTTCCACCGCACAGCGCGTACGGCCCGCGACAGCAGATTTACGGAAGAAAATTAGTCTTGCGCAAGCTCGCTCGCGCGTCTGACAGCTTTCTACGTTGACGATTAAAGTTACCTAACCGAGCGCACTCAACGAATGACAATGAAATCCGCAAAACGATGTCGAAATGATTCGGGCACGGGCACGCATCTCGCTAGCCCTTCTTTGTGAGCGCGAGCCGCGGCCCCCCCGACCTTTCGGCCTCGTGCCCTCAGAATTCATGGGCACTTGACATTTGCATTGTTCCGTACGCTCCGGCAAACGCAAGGTCGTTATCAACACTGAGAGGTAAGTCTCGTTAACCGTTTCTAACAGGCGAATGCGAGGCATCCTACCATTGGATTTGATGCTTTACTCGAGAGGCTCCATGCTACGTGCCGTTGCGTCTCGAGACATTTACTAACCCGCACGATACAGCGTCAGATAACATGCGAACGAGAGGGTGCCGCCTAGGTAAAGGGGGTGGAAGGACGGCGAGGAGTAACGGTACCTACCGAAATGCTTCGCTGCATACGAGTACCTATGTACCTACCAATCTGCCCTGCCGTACGTATGTACATACCCAAGAAACTCGCTCCTTCTCGTTCCCTCTCACGGCTCCTCGCTGCTTCCCACGTCTGCTCACTCTTTCTCGATTATTTCCAACATCCCAGACGCACACCTCCGGCGATCAGTCCTCCCAATGAGGAAGCTGTACGGCAGAAAAGACTCCGAATGTAATATGGCTATCCCGCGCAGAGTGAGATGGTTCGCCGCGAACTGACAGTCGCTTCGATGAATTTCAGCACGACGTACGATTCTTTATCCGGATAGCGATTTTTCCGCGATTTCTGGGGGGAAATTTGGTTTTACAAGCTGTCGCGTGGAATGAAAATGAGAATTGTCGTGTAAGCTGAGGAGAGACGTGGAGAGACAGAGAGAGCTTATGCTTTATTCGGGAATGCGGAGTCTCGATACCGTCCCTCGTGATCGTCGTGGGATGTGATTGAATGTAAACACGTGTTGCCAGTGGCTGCATACAAACGCCTTGCGAACCGGGAGAGCACGTCGACAGCTCTTGGCGTCGCACCGCAACAACCGTCGAACGGCATAACCCAGGCCGAGGCTGTGGGCAAGCCCGCGCGACGACGTTCTAACCGAGCAGGTGCACGCGTGTAAGCGCGCAGAATGCGTTTGAAGCTGACGATATGATGGCAGATACTCCGCCGCAGAGATAGCGACTTTCTCACGCCTCGCTGAATCTGTCGCAATATCATCTTCCGCCGCTAACGTCCTCTGTACATACTCTGTATTCTCCACTTTCTTCGCCTCGTTCAGACTCGTTCTCTCTTCTCCTCGGTCGCCCCGCGCCCACTCGAGTGTCCCGTTTTCCGGTGGTTTCTCATCTCTACTCTCGTCGCTCGTCCGGCCTTGCCTCTGTAATTCCGTCAACCCGATCCTGTAATTTCGAATCGGATACGCGGACTGTACTCAGCCGGCATCGATGTCTTCCTCGCGCCATCGTCCTCGCCGAGATCGATCAGCGCGCTACGGCGTCGCTGCATTTTCCATGGGACGTTATTTTAATGCGGCCGTCACGATTTATTAGCTAGTACCGCTACACTTACGACTGACGGACCGCATGAACGGACTTGCCAGCAGCAGTGGCACTCGCTCTATTTATCAGATTCCGAGCAATTTTCGATACATGTCCGTTTCGGAATATCCCGTGAACTCTTGGCCTACTTTGTCTCGTTTTTGCGTGTGACGTTAGCCGCGCTGAGCCCGTGAAATTCATCGCTCATTATTTATTGACGACGACGTTACGAAGCGGCGCGGCGACCCGCTTTCGATCTGGAATCGATTCGCGCACTTAACGTGCCTCGCCTGCCTTCTACTCCCATCGCCTCTCCGGTTATCCTACTCTCGTTTCGTCGTCGATAACGGGGCAGATCCCCGGCCTCGTCCTTCTAGAAACGCGAGGCGTATGGATCGTCCATCGTTGGCCCAGCGGCGTCCGCCGTTACAGGTCTATGGCCCAAGGTAATGAAACTCATAATGCATGGCTTCATTAACCCCGACGCGTTTCCAACGCGAGCGTTCAAGAATATCGATGGACTTCCCGTGGGGTGCCGGGATCGACGAGACCCTTTCGAGAAGTTCGCCGAGCGACGAGGGAAGCTTTAAGCGAGGAATATGATGACGCCATGGGGTCGAATGTGTATAAGCCACGGCAGTTTATTAGACACCCTGCCGCGACCTTTATTAGGCTCCTCTATCTCCTTCGTAAACGGACTCGCGCGCGTCGACGTTACAACAGCGACCGAGAACACTTGCCCCCGGAATGTATGTACATGTGGCTACGTAGTCTACGTACTTGTGCGACCGAACGACACCCTCACGCATATCCTCTCGCGCTCATTCCGTACGACGCGGACGCCTTTCGAGACCGTGACGAGAATCACGCCGACTTCATTATTGACGTCACGTATTCGGGGCGCGGGGAACTTTGCTCTTCGTCTGGCCGCAGAGCCCGTCCTCCCGTAATATCTCACAATTAGATCGCTCGAACGCGCGCACCGAGTGTTTTCCCGGCCTCTGTTCATCGCTAAACACCATAACGCCGATTCCGGATCATCTGCATCGCGCGACTCATTTTTATCCTTTGCTCAGTCATTAGCACCGCTCACTGCTTCGACGCGGCGCACTACCTCTTTTGGGTCAAGAAACAGAGACAATCTCTCGTCTCTATTCCTCTCCGTCGGCGTCGCGAGGACACAGTTTTCGCGTATAAGTTTGCGGAGATATGTCAATGATGCACGCCGGCCCGACATTATTTCCCAACTCCCGTCCATATTCATGCTTTGCTTTTAGGTCGGCACAAGTTTTGATGTAATAAGCGCTTAACCGTCGCGAGTCATGTTCGACGCTAAAAGCGACGTGTTAATGCGAGCCTAGGAGATGAGCCGCGCGAGGAGGACAAGCTAGAGCTAGAACAAGCCGCCGTGTCGCCACTATTTATCCCCGCCCCCTCTCCTCACTCCGAACGTTTTCACTCGCGCGACGATATGTCTTTTGATCAGTTACGTCGTACGTACTTTCTTGCTTTACAGGGAAGCGAGTGGGCGAAGGGAACGGGCGGCGAGAACGAGCATATCCGTCCTTCCTTCCTTGTAGCTTCGTCGCGCGAACAGGCGCAAGTTGGTACGGGTTCATCACTAAGTCATAACGCTTTTATCCGTCCGCCTTGTCACCCCTGTATCTGTCACACAGGGTCGCCCGCCCGAGGCTCGCGGGCGTACACACGGCACACACACGCGCACGGCAGAAAATACTTTTTCCTCCCCTTTCGTCGCACGTCTACGCGGCGAAGAAGGTGCCCTCCAGTCCCTCCACGTTGTCGTGCTGGGTCCTTGGAGGCAGCTTCTTCTTCTTCTTCTTCTTCTCCTACCTCCTTCGGCACGTTCTCCTTCTCGCGACCGATATATCGGGACCTGTCGTACGTGTGCAGAAGGCGCATTTACGTTAGATGTATTTATATTCACTCGTGCTGGAAGAATGAGAGAAGGACTGCAGGCAAGAGAGACGGGGAGGGATCCGTTTTTCGAACGAGGTCACCCTGGGTCGCGGCTCTGCGACCTCGTCGAGAGCAAGGGCGAGAGAGAGAGAGAGAGAGGGACGCAGTCGATTGGACCGACGTCGCTTTCAGTCTCGGAATATCCCTGCAGACACTGCGGGTTCTGAGAAATATCTCGCGATAGGCGTCGCGCGATATGCCGCGCGCGATGCGATACGGGCGTGAGAACTCATTCGATTATTACGAGGGCTTAGGTTGACGCGGTATCGTGCTCGAGTGCATTTTTCGTGTCATCGCTGATTTGCCCTAGCACAACTTTCCTGGAACAACGTTACCGAGCAAAAATTCGCGCCAGCTGGTATACGTAGTTGCACACCTGCAACAATTAGAGTCTTTATTCGTCGCTCTCTATTCGATTGCTCTATATACTTCCTAACGTTTCTCCTAAAGATGATTGGCGCATTTCTAGATATACTTCAATCGAACGGATCTTCAAGCGCGGTTTCGCACGGCTCGCTACGAGCTTTCCAACGAGATCTGCGCTATTCGAAATTGAAATGGGTTGGCTTTAGCGGTAATTAACGTCGTGGCGGCAAGTGCTCGTTCATTTTACAAAGGCGCCTTTATTTCACCCCGATAATGGTCGCCTTCAAAGTCCTCAGTCTTTGATTCAGCCGTCAAGTATCGATCGCCCGGCGTAGGGCATCGCAATAATAGCGCTGAGTTCTGGAAAGAGTCAATAAAGATTGATAAATCATTAGCCGCGAGGAACGTACATGAGAGATTGAAGAACGGGTAAGAATGAAATTTGGCCGCGGTTTATCGAAATAAACACTAATGGGACGGATCGAAGCAACAAGCCGGAAAACTATATTTGCTCTGTTAGAGGCACTGCTCTTCTTCGCTAGTTGGCAAGATACATTAGTTGCCGTTCGCTCCCTCGTCTTGACGAATACGCCACTTAGTATTTACATACCTTCGCGCACGGCTTGCGTTCCGCGTCTGTAATTGGATATTAATGTGAGCCACTATGCGCGGCTGTGATCGAACTTTGACTAACACCTGTCGAAGAGCGAGAAGTACGGTCTGGTCGCAATGGCATCGAGCGCATCTTTATGCGACATGGCTCATCCTTACCAAACGAATGCGTGCAAGGCAGCCGAGCTACACCGAAGTCAGTTCAATCTCGTGCGGCAAATTACAAATCGAAGTGCGCGTACCGTCACTCGTATGCCTCACAACTCCTGATCCCATTTGAATGTCAAAAAGCGTCGTTCGCGTCGAACGTGCATCCTGCATTCATTTAGCGTGCGCCCGTGGATTTAATATAATTGATTGACCAAGACGGAATTGGGACGAATCTTTAACCGCGGCTTTTTGGTCAAGATTTACGAAGAGGGTCAGCCTCGACTTGGTTCGGTCGTTTCCAAACGTGTCACCGCTTATTCGATTAGTCGGCGAAGCGGATTATTATTCGACGTGGCATTCGGCTGCTGCATAAATAAGGGACGGCCGATTTTAGAACGTAACAGGATTTTAACGTAGAGCTCGCTCTCGGTAACACGATCAGGATACACTTTCGCAGAGAGTAAATCGTTCCCAGCGCGTTCCAGTTGCTTCACGCGACTTAGTATTGGAACTCGGGCGTTGTATATTTGAACGCGCGTCACACGTCATCCACAATAGATTTGGTCTTGTCTAAAAATATATCCAATTGTTATCGTATCTCGCAGGGAGTTGGATTATATTGTGAAAACGTTTCGAACAACGTTATTACGGTTCGTCGGAAGCTCGCTTTGATGCAGTTCAGGTAGAACGTGGAGAAAATTTGTAAAGAGTCCATTCGAACTAACAACGGAATCATCGTTGCATTTTCTCTCTCGCTCCTTTTCCTCCCGTGTCCCGGTCGACTTCCTCGCGATCCCAGCCCGGCGTTCCGTCTGTCTCTCTCTCTCTCTCTCTCTCTCTCTCGATCGCCGCGATGTCGCCAAAGGGCCTCCTACGAAACGCAATTCGATACGCCGCGTCCAGGTTATTCGTTTACGGGCGCAAAGGGTGCACTACGGTACGGCGCGCGGAATGAAATCCGTCGGGCGGCGCACGTCGGGATAATGGCTCCGCGGCGTTTCGCCTTTTCCCGCGGCACGGGGGAAGCTGCGGAAGTGTGTTTTCTTTTTATTTCCGGTACGACGCGGTGACAGTGCAGCGCCAAAATAGCCGCCTCCGGCAATCGCGCGATAAACACCAGTCCATTCTCTCTCTCTCTCTCTCTCTCTCTCTCACTACGTTTCGACCGCTATTTCCCTTCTGCCTTTCCCATCTCCTCGCACTCCTCTTCCTCGTCTCCCTCGGCTTTCCCCATTTTTCCGGGCTCGTGAACGGAAAAAGGAAGATGGCGAGCGGCGGCGGGTCGGAGGAAGAGGGAGGAAGAGCACTCTTGCTCCCGCCGCCCCCGGAACGAAATAAAAAGGCCGACTAAAAGCGCGTATATTTATCGTTCGGCTTGGCGAAACACGTCGACTCCCGTCGCTCGGCTCATAGATATCGGGGAAGGAGAGACTCGCCGCTCCCTTTAGCGTGCCGATAATTTTCGTCCCCTAATACCGTTGTCGTCGAGAGGGAGAAATTTGTCGCACCCTCGCGACAAATTTCCCGCCCGACGCGCAATTCTTCACCGTCCCTCGTCCGCGAGACGCGCACCTCGAACTTTGCCGACGGAACTATGTGTCCATACCTGTCCGTCCGTAGTTAACAAAGCTTCCAATAGCATTATCCCCCCCGACCGATGCGCGACGGTTTGGTGCTAATGCGGTGGCTGGATGCTTCCTTTGTGCGGCACCGACTTGCCGTCGTCGTGCTCTTAATCGATTTAATTAGGATTTTACCCCGCCACCTTATCCGATCGTCCTACACTCTCCGGCAAACAATCGTTCTTTCCTCGCTTCTCATTTTCCGCCTCGCTCCATCAGCTCCGCATCTCTGGCCACTTTCGGCAAATGAGACAAAGAAGCAATTCGCCCGGTATGCCATTATCGAGCTATATACGTGTACACGTAGTACGTGCAGTGACGTAAGCAGCCCATTTTCTTTCCCGGCTCGTTTGAGAACGTCGCTAGCCGTCGCTTCCGCGTCGACTCTCACCCCCTTCATCAGGACGCGTTTCCACTTCTTTCGTTTTCTCTTTTTTACCCCCAGGCGCAGGCGTTTCAACGCATTTCAACGTAGCGCAACGTAAGACGATGCCGGTCGACACGGGCGCGGGCGTGTGGGTGAATAAAGTACGCGAGAACTTATGGGGACGGCAAGAAGGCTTCGCATGACTTCCTAGCTCTTTAAGTCCTATAGGTGCCAAGACTTTATGGCGCCAGGCATCATAAAATGGATACAAAGAGGCTATATTACCCTAGGCTATGAGGCCACGGAAGCCGGGATAGAGACGTGAATCTGCATATGGAACGCGCATTAAGTAGTTTCTTCCACGTTTAATTTAATACCGCGCCCGTACAATGGGCGAGACAGCCTGACGACGAAACGCCCCACGACTCTGCCGCCGCCACCAACGGCCGTCTACTCTTCTTCGACAGCCTTCTCCTCTCAATCTGCGTCACATAATTTGCACGGACAGCGTAAATACAGTTCAGTTTCGGCGCGGCATGTTCCTGTGATTCCTCGCAGACGTAATAACGTTAATCTCGCCAGATTCCGTGCGGGGGTGCGGCTGGCATAAAGTTCCGCTTGCCGAGGAGGTCTCTCTATCTTCCGGCCCATTCACGACATCGATTGAGTTTCAAAGCTTCATAACCGCGGCACTGGTCCGCGTCACTAATAGAAAGCATGTGCAGGAATAAGAGTATCGATTGGTGGGGGTGGTTGGCGGAGGGATGAGAAAGGAGCTCAGCCAAGTTTCTTCCTCGTACTCCTCCACCTCGATTCGTCCTTATCGCTCGGTCTCGCGCGCTCGTCGTGATCGAAGAAGCTCCATTATTTTTATCTCCGTCCCATTTAAGTACCTCCTGTACGTGTAATCGCTACATTCATCTGTTCCTTATACGTTCCCCACGCCCACTTCTCTTCGGGGGTATATGCCGACGTTTTTCGCCTTCCCCTCCCTTTCCTCGTCCCTTCGACAAGGTTCCTTCGCGGGACCCGGATCGTTGCTCGTTGCGGACTTTGACCAATGGCTGCTGGTCGCTCGATTAATAAAGCCGACGCTTCTCGCGAACAGTCCCCTCTCGACTCAACCTCCCGCTCGCCGTTTCCGTTCCGCTCTTCAGTAATCCCGACGTCGTGACTTCCGCGTATAACTGTCAGCGCGCGAAAGAAAAGTGACTTCATTGTCGCGTGTCGGCTCGGAGGAAATTGCTAGCGCGCATTAGCCTTCGTCTGATTTTATTGGATCTCACCAAGATGGATGGCGACAGAGGATAGGTACGGGTGCGCGGGGGAGGCAGAGGCAGAGGAGGAGGAGGAGGAGAGGAGAGAATACACACGAACGAAGAGGGTTTGGTGGCTGACATAGAGGAGCGCGCTCTCTCTCAGGAAAGGTGCGAAAAAGGTGAAAGGAAGGCCAAGGCGCCCGCGACGCGGCTGACGGCGATGGAGAATGAAGTGGCGAGGAGAGGAGGCTACTACCTTGTGCAGGTGGCGTGACGCGGTAAGAGAACCCCGACGACGTATCCGCGCCGGCGGGAGACTACCGAAAGAGGCGCGCCAAGGCGGGAATGAGAGAGCGAGGCAAGGTGGCTTCATTTCTTCGTAACGCGCCGCGACAGGCGGGAGAAAAATTGGTTCCACGCCCCCGCAGGTCCGCGCAGGGAAGGCGCGCGAAGGATTCGTCACGGGAAATGCTGTCTGGCAAGCTGGCTTTGGCGACCCGGGGCTAGCTCGAGTGTGCGCTCTAATATCTTTTGATTTAGCGTCGTGCGCAGCGGCGCGGCTTAAACACCGACGCCGACGCGTATAAAGGCACTCGCTTCTCGGCCAATATCGCCGCCAAATTAAACTCTCGTGACTTTCGAGCCCGTTTTTCAGGATCTTTCGTCGGGCGTCATCGTTAGTGGGGTTCTCGATACTTGTCAGGAACTTTGGCTGGCAGGTAGAGCCGAAACTGTAAGCCACGGTGCTATGGTTGAATATATTCATTCTATATCGTGTTCTTGTTCTAGTTAATATTAATGACCGTGAATAATTGCGTCTATTTGCTTAGTAGTGGTCCGACCATATTTAGGCATGGCATAAAATTCTTCTCGTACGCGGAAAAAATAGAACGACCAGCGTTCTCAAACTGTACTTTGACATGACAGTCAATGTTTTACCGACGAGAGCTTACTCCGATGAAAGTTTTTCCGCCGTTCATCCGTGACGTATCCAGTTGCAGTGCAATATTAATCGAAGAAGTGGCCGTTTATCTGCATATGTTTAGCATAACGCGACAGGCTGCCGATATAAACACTCCACTCCACGTCTTACCGGCATTTGACAGTAAAGTTAACTCGCATTTGTGTCACCTTGTTCAGCAGCGCGTGTCAGTCAAGTTTTACATAAATATCTTGTTCTCAGTTCGCGGACAGAGAGAGAGAGAGAGTGAGAGAGAGAGACAGAGAGAGAAAGGGGGGGGGGGTTGCAGAGAGGGTAGGGAGAAACCGGCAGACGACGTGTGTCGGATGTAAACCCGGCTTAAGCGAGTCAAATAAGCCACCGCGGTGAACGCTCTTAGCCGAGCTGGGCGGGCAGTATGGTCGGAAAAAAAAGGAGGATTCTGCGGGGTCGTTTGTCAGGCGGTGCGCGTCCATTAAGGGTGAAAAATCGAGTAGCGGGCCGACCATAAACAAACAAAATTATACGACGGCTGCCGCGGACTCGACTGATCCTCCTCGTCTCGACCGGGTGTATCTCGGACTCACGGATCCATCCGTGCGTGCCAAACGGATTTGCGCTTCCACTCCCTTTATTTATTCTCCCTGTCCCCCGTCGAGCCGAACGTCAAGCATTTTCCTTGTCTCCGTTAGTGTCGACGAACGTTTTCGCGTCGACGCTCGCTTGCTTAGTTCTCCTACGTCGGGCGTCGGTTTGGTAGGAGCTATTAAAGGTGTAGAACATCCTGCTACTATTAGTGGCTAGGTCATCCGTCTGACAGAGACGAGCCGGTGTTCGCTTGAGTCGCGCACTTGAAAGGATCGATCGTACTTGGCGGGGCGGGCGGTTCGATTGAAAAGTCATTTATACCGCGGACGACACGGGATGCCGGGAAATCTGCCCATGATATCACGACGTGACGTCGTTCGTTGCCAGCGAATTAGCATGTGGAACGGACGACGCGCAGATATAGTAACACCCGGCGGGAGGGCGCGGCCAGAGCGGAGAGAGACCCGAAATGAACGGAAACTTTGGGACGTTGTTTCGCTGACAGTTTCAGAGAAACAGAAAACGACTATGTGTAACCGTGCGCTGGCTGCGCGACGCGGAGAGGTACCTAGCGTAATCGCATGAACGATTAATCGAATCATGTAGACGAATAAATAGAATCCCGTCTCTTTGGCAATTAACCCACCCTTTAACGTGCTCGTATGCCACGGCCGCACCGGCGGAACGCGCGACCGACTCATTAACTGATTTTCAAACTTTCGCCCCGCTCATTTTCGAACGGGTCGGAGAATTCAATTCCCTGAGAAAGCCAGTCTGAGCACTAATAAGCTCCTTCTCGTAGTCGGTCCCTCTGATGTACGGTCGTACCTACACACGTATGATGCCTGATGAAGGACTCGCCGGTTTAAAACGATCCTGCGCAAAAATAGCGTCCATTACACGTATGAATATAGACCACATAGCAGGCTATCTCATCGTATAACCTCGCTTTTCTCGCTCAAAGCTTACAAAAGGCTACGCCGTGAATGCGTCACCCTACGGAAGAAAGCTCGGTTAGTCGCGGCTGCGAGTTAGTTATCATTGTTCCCTCGTTATGCCTCGCACAAAAATCTCACCCGAGCGTGGCCGTGGATATTTCCGTGTCATCTTCGTTTCTACAAGCGTTGCCTTTGTGCGTGACGTGAAAGGTGGCTGTATCAGTGCGACTCTCTTAGAATCGACCTCCTTCATCCGCTATCCTCGCATTCCATTTCTTCGCCTCTTTCGTCTCCATACACCCTCTTTGAGACGGTCCTCCAGGACCCTGGCGGAGAGTTCTTTGGAAAACGATCGGCCCTCCGAATTTCCCGTTCGCCTTTTCGCATCATTCTTCGCCTCGGGCTATTGGCCGACGCGGATGAAGGTGCGCAGCTGCCTTTTTGTAAGGATTTGTATGCATCCGGGGCTCAATAGAGCGTGCGCCGTCAAACGCGAAGATCGGTATATCTCATTTACTTTAATTTCGGCAGCAGGAGGAATCTTGCCTGACGACGACGAGTATTGACATGTTTATGTTCGCACGGACGCGCGTATCCTGCGAAAGGACACTGTTTCCTCGCACCCTCGTGGCCTCGTCCACTTTCTCCCTCGGCCACTCACGTCGCCCCCAAGGCGACCATTTGTATGTCCTGCGGGTAAGTTTCGGGCGTAGCAAAAGCTTTGCGGTGCCCGAAAGGATCGTCCCCGAGAACTCGACGGCAGTAGAACGAACGAACGGATGGATGGGACGGATGGGCGAACGATGGAATGTCGACGCGATACGCCCACTACCCACCGGCTACGTAGGGATTAGCATGTTTAGATAGCACTCACGGAGTAGTTATACGTCGGTCGAATTAATGCCAGGAGGACGCAACTTTGAACCTTCCCTTGATCCATCTTGATATTCGAAGGATGGAGCGTCGTGGCAGAGTGGGGAAAGGATCGACTTACGACGTGCATTGCTACCCAGCCTCGGACCCCAGACACTCTTATTCTTCTAATATGAACGTCAGGGTCGAGCGCGGTGGGCAATCAAAAAAGGATCATATAAACTTAGGAGGTCGAAGTGCCCGGTCTACGGACGTCTCAGACTCCGCAGACTTTAAGTTACGGCTTAGATTCGTGAGGCTCGCCGCGCACTAGACGACTAGACCAGTGTGGCCAGATCTGGCGCCCGAGCACCATTGGTACCCGCGGGAGTGGGGATACGCGCAAGTATGCGGGCCCTGTCTGTGAGCTGAAAGACCAATGCGTGGAGTCCACAGCTCTCACAGACGGGCACGCACACTTGCGCGTATCCCCACTCCCGCGGGTACGAATGGTGCTCGGGCGCCAGATCTGGCCACACTGGACTAGACGCTGCGATTGATCGCCACTATGAGACCGCGTGATTTATCCTTCTTTCGCGCGATTCGTCGGAAAACGATAGTCTATCTCGCGACGCAGGTCTATCTTTACGACCGCCGTCACCCCGGGAATAGTTGGTCCTTATGTACCCGTCCGTTTTCCATTTAATTAACCGTCGTGGGCCTCGGAATGACGGTTCTGATATTAAAAAGTTCGCACCCCACGACGTTCGAGGACCAAGGCAATTTTCTCGGCGCTCTTTTCGTCCTGTTTCTCCCTCCTTGAAGAAGAAGATGGTCCGTCAGTGAAAATGGCGGTTGTCGGATTACCGCGGGAGGGCCGAATCTTCCGAGAGGAAACGGAGGATCCGAATAATAACGGAGTCTCGAGAGGCCATCGAAATTCATAATATCGGGGAACATCAAAGTTTCAGCTGCACGGCCGAAGCTCGAACCGTTCGCGCTCGGGCGAAGCAGGAAGTGACGGAAATGTACGGTTGATCGATAACCAGTTAGGTTATCGGACTTTCTCAATTGCCCCGACAGAGAATCGGATATTTTCATTCTCATCGCGCGGCCAATTAATGTTTCAAGCGTTACCGATCGGCGCGCGACAATTTATTTAAATAACGAGGCGCGATCGACCGATTTAAAGAGCGTCGCCCGCTTGATATTTATTTTCTCGCGGGCCTTCTCGCGAGCGTGCGCGCATTAATGAAACAAAACGCGACGCTGGGCGTCGTTTATATCGATCGAGGAATATAGCCAGCAATAATTTTTCCATTCTATATGCGCGGCTACGCGATCAGGCGGTGGCTTTCCGCAGGACAGGCCATTACGCAACCCTTGTCAATCCCGTTGTCATTTCATTACAAGGTTTAATCGGTGTAAATTCCGCTGATATAGCCTATCAAGTTCTGAATGGACCTCTGTTTGAGGGGAGATAATCTGGTCGTAGAGTACTCCGATCCGGACCGGGAGGAGTATGTTGTTATACTCTCCTGTCGTTCAGTGCAATCGGTGAGCGCGCTGGATTCGGTGGGAGCGTACAAGAAAAAAATGTTTGACCGGCGTACGCGACGAGAATGGCCCTATTTGTCATTATCGCGGCCGACCGTCGTCGCGTCGTGCTCGTTCTGCAATTTTCCTGCATCAGCGTGCCTGACTCTCTACTTGCCGGCGCCAAAAATAAAGGGAAAAAATTCTTGACGATCAGCTGTCATCAAGTCGACCCTAATACATATAAGTTGGCTGGCGAGCAACAGGCTGCCGTGACACACATAAATCCCAACTAGGCGCGGCGGGGTGGCACACCTGACTTCCGGCCCGACGTGTCGGCTTTTCAAGCGAGTGGCGGAGAGGACAGGGGAGCGCGGAGTCGCAGAGGAAGCGAGATAGGGCGTTGACGTTGCTCGACGAAAGAAGCTTTTGCACTTAAATTTGAAGCGGAAGCGACGCAAGCCCAACAAAGCCACCGGACAACATTATTCTCCGGAGCAATTTTCCTGGCCAATCGCTGATCGCCGATAACGACCAATCCGCCAAACATCGTCCCTTGTTATCCGTGATTGTGTCGAGCGCCGGAATCGGCGAGGTACGCGTCGGAAAGTCGTCTCAAGATGCGGAGAGAAGACGGCCAAGCGAGATTCCGGCGTGGGAGAAGAAGAAGGTTGTAGGAAATGTTTGCAGATTTTCACCGGCGATGAAAGTATTGGCCGGGGTTGACGCCTCATCTCTCTCGCAACGACGTCAAAACTTTCCATCCCGACTCCGCTCGACAAACTTTTGTCCTCCCCCGCGACCGAAACTTCCCGTTCCGTCCGAACTCCGCGCCGGACTATACTTTGGCAGGCGGCACCGTCTCGGTATAACTTATATTTAATTACTGTCAGTAATATATTAGATTTAAAGAGTTTTCTCGTAAAATATCGCAACATTAAGAAAACCTCCGCGCTTCCACCGCGGCGGGCGGTCCGCGAGGAAAATGATTTACCTTTCATGAATTCTTTATGGCTACCTGGTCGTTGCGAAACACGGAAGTTGCAGCCACTTGTGCTCTCTTTCTCTCGCTGCTTCTTCTTCGTCTTCCCTTTCTCTCCCACCCCCCACGGCATGGTTCCTCGCTTCTTTCGATCTCGCACCTGTCTTCGTCTATGGCTGGCCGCACATTCTTGTCCCTCCGCCGTCATCCTTCGGCTTTTTCTCTTCCCACAGCTCGATCTCCGTTTGGCAGCGACTTACCGACTTTTTCCTCCACGGTAATATTCCTTTAAATTCCCTCGCCGGCCCACCCAGCTCCTTCCTTCACGGTTTTCCTCTCCCTTCGCTGACTAATTAATACAGCTCTAAGAGCCGCTCGTCCCGACAACTTTGAATCTTCCAAACGGTACGTCCGAAAATGCCTCTCCTTTTTCCACTTCCACCTCTCTCTCTCTGTCTCTCTTTCATTAAAATATATCTTTGGAATGTCTTCGTAATAGCGATCGCATAATTGACACAGGCGAGGGAAGATCTTGAAAAGATTCTCATTTCGTTACGATGATCGGGGAATGATACGCGAATGATCCGTCGTCTGTAAAGTCACTCGACCGGCAAGTCCCGAACTCGGCTCTTTCTAATCGCTTCTTTCTCGCTCTAAGTAGCGCAGCCATTCGCCAAGTTTCTTCTCGCGTCGCGTCTAAGAAAGACACAACTCGGTAAACTCGTAAAACGCAGTCGCAGGAAAGTTTTAAATGGAAATCGGCCGAGGAGTGGGAGGAAGTTCAAGACGTTATTCTGGTTCATGAATAGACAAATTGTTCCTTAATTCTGCTCGGTGTAGCAGCGGCGACGCCGCTGTTTATTTATCGCCGTGCCACTTCGAATTGTTGGCGAGAGCGCTCTTTCAACAGCTCGCGTGCCGACGGCTAACTTTTGCTACATTGACATATCGCAATGAGCGAGTGACAAGCGTCGGGCTAATTAGAAAAGACGACGCAGCGTGGCGCTCGAAATCGGCCTTTCATACTTGCACGCGGTAGTCCTTAGAGAAATAATTGATAGGACTGAGCTGGCACTCGGTTTTTCAGCAGTCATCACTACGAGCGATTCTTCGAAATTGCCAGGGTTCACAGTTAAGCGATCAACCCATGACAGAATAGCAGAATCAGTGAGGCATGACGTGGACTCTTTTGAGCAGACGCTTACTACATTGACGCGTGCATCAGTGCCACCCGCTCGAGCCGTCCGCAAAATCAACCTAACGTTTTTCAGCCTCACTCGCGCGACGAGCTCCGATGAAAATCTTTGTCAGACAGGTTGTTAGTCTAGCGGAACGAAGCAGCAGCGGCAGTAACAGCAGCAGCAGCAGCAGCCTGTCGTCAGCGGGGCTAAGCCGCGTCGACGAGACGGAGGGATGCCACGGCTTTTTCCACGGCTCCTCATTTCTCGCTCTCCTCCTTTTGTCTGATCCCGCAGCCCCGCTCTCGCCCTACCGCCGGCGATAGCGGGCCTTCGAAGGACTTTCATTCAATTTTAATTTACCTTTCAAGGCGGTCATTGATTCGCGAAAGAATGGGCGAGAAGAAGAAGAAGAAGCGGGGGAGCTGGGATTCGCTCGGCTTCACTCGTTTGCTCGTCCGCGGTGTATACGAAACAGGTCCTCCAATCTCGGGTCACCGACTATCTGGGTTAAGTGATCCTGCCGAGCAGCGGCGAGGAATCGCAGAGCGCGGAAAAACTTAATAAAAGCCATCGCCCGCGAACGCGCAAAAGACCGTGGAATATCGTCCGTATCGGCCGCGTACTCTCGCGCGCCGACCTCAATATACACCTCTCTCTCCCCCCCAGGCTCGGCTCAACGACGTTTCCAGCGGGTACGCGTACTTTTTTAACAATGCGCATTCACCGATTTCGCTTGAACTCGCTTAATGACTGCACGGGCGGCCGGAGTCTCTCTCTCAATCTGTCGTCAAATCCAGACAGCGCGTGGACGGTAAATTATACATCGTCTCGGTAAGTCGACGGAGCGATGTCTCTTGTCACGGTATTTGACGACTGTTCAATGCTCCCTATGAATTTATCGAGTAATACGAAGGGAATTAACCTCTTCCGGCCCGCTATTGATCGTCCCGCCCTCGCCCTCGCTCTCGTCCTCGCCCTCCCCTCTACCTTCCCTCAGCGTCCCCCTCGCCCGCCCCCTAGCCGTGCCCTCGCCCTCCTGGCCGTCTCGTAAAAAGGAGAAAAAAAAAATATTAATATCGCCACGTCCCTTTCGACTTTCGCCGAGCGGCGCGTACCCTCGATTAATCGGCCCTCCTCGTTGGAAGTTAATTCGTTTCCTCACGAAACTACGGCCGCGAGGGAGAGGGGAGAAAAGATAAAGTGAGTAACCGTGAAGAGAGAGAGAGAGAGAGAGTGAGAGCTTGGTGAGGGCGTGGGGATGAGAGAATGGTTAGAGAATTAAAAGGAGAAGCGGTTGAATGAAGGAAGGCAAAGAGGGTGGGATAAGCAAGCGGCGTTGGTAAATAGGAAAGCGGCAGCGGTAACAGTTCACACTTTCCAGCAGAAATGCTTTGCGCCTTACGTTACTCGCGATCCTCTTCTCTTCCTCCGACGGCCTCCTGCGCTCCCGGTGTGCCAGTCTCGAATAGTCTCGATGTGTAAGAATATAATTGCAACGCCTTTGCCCCGTCATTATTTCTGTTCATCCTCGTATGACTGTCTTCGCGTCGGATCTCTTGCGCGAGAGATGCTCTCGACGATCGTTCCGCATCCGCCCGCCTCTTGTCCCGAGCCGTCGTTCCGCGAGCGCTTAGAGTTTAGAGGAAGCGAAAAAGAGAGCGACTGCGGCTGCGGCCGGCCTTTGCTCCGGCTCTCAGTCCGTATCGCGGTCACTTAACGCGTCGCACCATTCCGTGCATCCTACCGTCAAACAAGTGGCAGATCATCCCTAAGGAGGAGCAGTCTCTTCCCAAACGTGCCAGCTCGCGGATAACGACTCGCCGACGAGAGTATCCCGGTTCGGATGCTCAGCGTTCAATGAAAAATGCACAACTACCGCGCGATATCGTTCGACGGAACAATTCCATTAGAGTTCCCGCCAGGGATCGGTCTGACAAGGGGGCGCAACGGCTACGAGGGGGTGTAGAGTGAACATTGAACGGCGGAATGAGAGGAGAGAGAGAGAGAGAGGGGAAAAAAAAGGCGAGGTAGGGCGAGAGAGAGACGGACGCGTAGGACGAAGCGCGGAAGAGAGCAAACGACTAGAAACATTTCTCGGAAAGAGCTCGGGCAAAACCCCAGCGGCCAGTTGAATTCCATACAATGGCATTTCGTGCCGTTGCGAAGGGACTTGCCTGCCACCCGGAAGTAGACACTCATTCCTTCTCCGGGCAGCGTCGTCGCCGTCGCCGTCGCCGTCGCCGTCGTACGGCCCTTACCGCTTACCGTCACCGACCCCACGCATCCGATCCACTTTTTCGCGCCGCGCCGGGAGGAATAGAGAATTGCTGTCGCGGTGTTCCGGTCCGGCACCGAGTCCGCCTCCGCAATCAGCCCCGCTTCCGCTCGCCACGCTTCGCGTCAGTTACGGAGCCTGCGAGCCTGGTTGAAGCAACGAAACTCACGTCTAGAAGCTGGAGTCGCGACTTTCATTTTCCCCGACGACACGCGCGATCTCTATAGTTTCGGCGGGAAGAAAAACGCCGGCAACGTCGAACGCGCGTGCAAATTCGTATTTTGTCGGACGAGTTAATAGAGAACGTAATTACGGCGTACAATGGGCGCGAATGAGAAAGCGGCGAGAGGTGCTTGGAAACGCGTGGCAAATGGGAATAAAGAGATATCGCGCGCACGTGCCCGTCCAGTAGGAGATTTCATTTCTCCGGACAAAACAATTCTTCGTTACAACAATGAGCGGTCGCTGATTCAAGGGAGAATGGCATCTGCCGCTTTTTTTTTTTCAGTCCCGCTTCAACTGCCCACTGCCATTCCCGCCCACCCTCTGGCCTCGCCTTCGCGGAGAATCCGTAATAGAAAAATGCATAAGTAATATCTCGCGAAAGCGCGGAGGTGCGCTCGAAAATTTCCGCTCGCGTTGAAATAATGGAGAAACTGCGGGTGTCGGCGGGAGGATGGCGGAAAAAATTCCGCGGCAAAGTTTCGCGAGGGAAATGAATGGCTACGCCATGAAATGGGGTAAATGAAGCGTGCGGTATGGGAGCACGCTGCAATTTCGCTCACGACCCACGTTTCGATACTCTACTGTCACGCTCGACTCGTCGAATGCCATGTAGTCCAAATATGGGACGTCTACTTTCCGAAGACTTCTAGGTATGCTGCCCTCTTATTCGAATGCTATAGATGTACAGGAAGCAAAAAATATGTTAAAAGTTTTTCCCCTATTCCTGTCCTGGACCCGGTGCAGTCGTACACATTTTCCATCGATTATTAGCAATATCTGAGAAGCTAACGCGTCAGCGACGTGGCGAGCTCTTGGACTAGGAACTTGACGAACCGCTTGCTTCGCAATCGGTGGTGAAAGAAATGACGCGAGAATGTCGAATCTCGCATCGTAGTCGTTGCCGTCGTCGTCGTCGTCGTGGCCGTCGCCGTCGCCGTCGCCGAGACTCTGAAGGCGAACACGAGGGGCCTTCAAAAACTTTTAATTAATACAGATGACGAGTACACAAAGCCTCGGCCGTAGCAAAGAATTTCGGAACAAAGGCAAGAGTAGAGCATTGTTGTCGGGTCTTGTTACGAGTGACGTGTCGGGATGAGAGAATGAGATGGGGTAGCGAAGACAGGTGGAAGGAGGACGGGAGACGCGTAAGGCGGAGAGAAAACAGGAGGGAAAAACAGTGTCGGTGCGGAAGATAGAAGCTATAGAAGAAGGTGAGAGCGGAGAGGAAGCGAGGGTGGCGGTGAATGAAAGAGACAGAAAGACATAGGATGCGCTTCCATTCTAGTGTCACACGGTTCTCTTTGCCTCTCTTCCATCCCTCGGAACGGGGAGGAAAAGCGTAAACAAGGGAAATCTTTTCCGTGCGCGAGCAATTTAACACACTTTTGCGTGCTCGAATTTTGATGCTCTTTGCGTCGTTGCTTCTGAATATTCCGGTATATATTTGAGAGCGTCCCCGGCACGTACCGCGCGGCGTCTTCTCATAATTGTCACGGCCCATAACGTCCACATTTGGCGGAGAGTGCAGTCACTAACTGCCAGGAACGACGCTCCTGCGCACAGCGGACAATATATTTTCGCTGCCTTCGCGCAAGTTAATTAAACTCAAATTTTAATCATATGCCTCGTAATGGCGCGCACCGACAGGATTGAACATGTCATATAATTTTATCAATGATTCATGTATGTAATCGGACCAAAGGTGATATTAAATACGTTTTAATGATTTCGCGGCAATCGTGGATTATCACCTTTTCAAATTACACGCGCTACCGTGGCGTTATTTGAGTTGGGATTACGTCGCGTCGTTAATTTGTATAGAGTCTGATCGATCCGACGCCGACTCCGACGCCGACGCCGACGGCGGAAACGGGTGGTAGTCGGGAAGTTTGCCGATAAAGTCGCCGGACGGAAGGATGAAAATCGCCCGCGTCCGCGTCGATTTTCTTCATATTCAAAGCCGCGAGACTTGGAGCAGATGATGCTCAACGCCTGACGCCAGATTTTAATTGGACTTCTTCGTAGTCATGTGAAGCCGTCGCGGTGCACTGAAATTTTAATTCCTCAATTCAACTTCCTTCGCCGGTCGGAACTTTAATGGCCGACATAATTATACTTAATTATGGAAGAGGGGAATTTAATAAAACGATATTATCGTCTATCGCGTTAGACTTTCGGAACTTAAATTGTAGAATGATATTAGCCCGACATTGTTGCTGGTACTTTATTCGAGCAGAGCGCACGCCTTTGCTTCCTTCCGTTTCCCTTCTTATCCGTAGTCAGGCTAATTTGGCGAAGCTTCGGTAGAACGCAGGGAACGCTGAGCGACCGAACGACCACCGGCATGCGGGCACACACCACCACTAGAAGCAGCCCCACCACCACAAGAGAGCGCGCGCACGCTCGTCTCTATGTCGCGAGAAGCGGTCGATTAATGTGCGTCGTGCTTCGGGTAATTTGATATCGAATACATATTGTCCGCGTCGATGGGAAAAGATACAATAAAGCTTTAATTACATTCCAAATAATTCGATGCCGAATGCGCCCGCTTCTAGCCCAATATGTTCGACACGTAGCCCGTTCGTACACGCAACCGTGCGAAAACAATCGGATAATTGAACGCCCGATTCAAATGAAATTGTAAGAAGAACATTATCGGACGATCGCTAACTCGCGCCCGTACGTGCGCGACATCTACAAACGTATAACGCCAATAAAGTCTACCTCGCACACGCCGCTCGCGACGCTCGCGGATAAAAAGAAACGGCGAGGAAATGTACCCGGGCGTAATTCACGCCACTCTCTTCGCGCATTCGTCAAATTAATTCTCGCCGCGGCCCGAATCGAATCAATGCTCGAGCGGCGCAGGAACTACACTCTCAACTACCCCCTGTGTAATTAACGGGCCGAGTTTTTTTTCTCCGCCCCCAACGCCAATGGCAGCAGCGAAGAAGCCGGAAGCCGAAGCGGCTCGTCGACGACGACGACGACGACGACGACGGCGCAGGAAAGTGCGCTGGCCGATGCTGATTTCGTTAATGTTGCAAAGGTCGATCGTTTGCCCACGCATCAGTCTCCGTCCGGGCACAGACGGAAACGCAAATGAAGGGCTGCGAAGGGGGAACGGTTTAACCAATGGATCTCGACGAGGCTCAACCGTGGCTGAATTCGTTTACACATTCTGCTCCGCGTAGCCCAAGTTTCCACTCTCTACGTGTGCACACCGACGCGCGTATCCGTCTGAACTAGATTAAAAGCACTCGTTAACGTGTAGCGACGTTTTCCACCGAGGAGTCTTTTCTTTGCCTATGTTGTTTGCGAAGACGCGCTCGAGCGGCAATCGTTTCTGCAGATAGAGAAAGAATTGTAATGTCGAAGCAGCCGTACGATCACACGTTCGGTGTTCTTAATGCGCGGTCCAAGTAACTCCTGCGAGCCGTCGAGTCGACACAGTTGTTACGGCTGTAAATTCTTTAAAGCAGTCCCCTATGATACGGAATAAATTGGCAGCGAGGAGCGAAGGAGGACTGGCTGTCGGCGAAATCCGCTCCCGCTGACAAGCCATCTCCCGCTTTTCACTTCATCCCCTATCCCTGTTTGAGCCCCATTCCGCCCCCATGCCACCCCTCGTTCCCTAAAACCCGGCCCCAGCAGTTCCTCGCCGCGTCCCTTTGGCGCTGACAATTGGATTCTCCGCGCTACTCCCGTCGAGTTACAGATTTTTCCTTTCCGCGAGAATTTTGCCGGCAGTGCCTTTGAGAGAAGATATCCCGCCACCTGCGCCTTCATCGCCTCCGACGCGCGTCGCGTCTAAGTACCGTTCGTGGAAAATGGTTCGTTATGTACGCTCTCGCCATCCGCACGCCCCTCCTCCGCACTCTTCCCGCCACTCCGGCAAATCAGCTTTTCTTTGATTCGGCCGCCTAGCTCGGGAGATACTCGAGATGAGTCGAGCTCTCGATGAGGATCCGCTAACGCCTCGACGGCCCTTACCGACTGACCGACGACGCAGGCCCGATAACCGTGGCGCCTGATCTTACGTGAGATAAAATTCTCATGTGGGTCAAGTATAGTGCGGTCGCATCGGCGCATGCTTACCGGGAGCGTACGAGCAGGCGTGGATCGACTTCGCTGGAATACTTTTCTTCTTTTCTTTTTCAGCCGAAAATCAAACTCTACGCCTAGCGTAATTCGCTCCAATTGGCCAGAGCGCACGCTCGTTTCTCGTTATAGGTGACGAATTGAGGTGAGCGTCGTCATGGTTATCGTCGTCTTTCAGAGAATCGAGGCTTCGGAACTTGCACAAAAGGGAGAGTCAGTCTTCCGGCGATTTTAAGCAAAGTCCTCGAGACGTAATGACTGCACGATCTCGGCGCAAGTCGTCGTTTTGCCCATTCCCCACGTGTTTCCTCGGAATCGAAGTGGTTCCGTGCTCGAGCAGGTCTTGATTTTTAACTGCTTTCGTGATCAAGACCATTAAACGCGAAAGCAGCGAGGGGTCCGCAGGAAAGAAAGAGGGCTTCGCGGGAGGGTAGCTCGATCTTCGTCGCCGCCGCCGCCGCCGCCGCCACTTTCCACCGTGATTTTTCACGTCCGCGCGCTCGATAAATTGCGAATTTACAGCCGAATAAAATTTCACTGTTCCCAGTCGTCGGACGAACGTCGCCGATCGTATCGCGTCGATAATTCGACGTCGAACGTCGCGGCGGTCGTTAGCCGTGTTTTTAAACTCTCTCTCCGTCGACACTACTGCCCCCGGTAATCGCTTTCAAAATACCGCGACGAGAGCGCACGAGTGAAAATTTCCGTCATCGACGTGCAACGCGACCAATGATTTCCATGAAGAGCGTTCGCGGGGGCACTTGCCGCTAATAACAGTTCTTATAAATAATCAATTATACCTATGCGTGCAATAATTGTTTATAATTGCCAAGTGCATCGTTGTAAATCAATTAACGGTCGAGAAGGTTCGAGAGGTAAAAAGCTTCACAGCGAAGGACCGGACCGTTTGATGGTGCTTCAGTCGATAGAGACCGATGGCGGCAACGCAACCGATAATTAGGCAATTTAATTGCGAAGCGCAACGGAAGTAGTACGCTACCGTGCAGTGCGAACATTTTTCCGGGACCCACCCCTTCGGCGTTCCCTCTTTGTTTCCCCGTGAAATCTCATTAAAGGCGGCGCGCGCGCGCGCCGATCGGAAAAAGAAACCGCGATTTGGACGATATTGAAAACCGCGTCGGTGCGATCTCGCCAGGCAGGCTCCCAAAATTGTTTCAAAGTTCGTTTGGTAAATTGACTCTGCCGTCGGATCTGTTCGGCGTGAGTCAAGTTTACTTTCGTGCTGTGAAACGCAATACCGTGCGGGGCGGAGGCGTGTATCGACGTGCGGCGATCAACTAATTATCAACGTTCCGAACCGATATCCATCCTTTCATTGGCGAAAAACAATTCTGGGCTGTGTCGGAAACCTGCCAGCCGGCCGGCGCGGCTGACGTGCGTTTCGAAAAACACTCAGCAGCGCTCACTGTGATCCTCGGATTGCTTGTCAGGCGATTCGGTGAGAGGAATCTTCGGCGCAGTAGCGTTTAATAGGACGTGCACGGGGTGCGCAAGAAGCGGCCAACGTGTCTCCGGGGGGAGAAACGAAGGAAATGGAAAGAAGGCGCGGCGCGATGGACGAAGACAGTTCCTGGAGTAATTTTCCGCTGGTTAGTCCGCGGAAATGTTTATTCATAAGTCGCTGGAATGTGCGCGACGCACGATTGTCGTGCCGCGCCGCCGCCGTCCCTTTGACTGCTCTCACTCCCTTTACAAGCCCTCCGCCGGAATCGCCCTCCCCCTCGTCTCTTTCGGCAGGAAGGGGAGTATGAAAGAGGGCTATTTCTCTACGGCATCTCTTTGTGCGTCACGCTGCAAAGCGTTAATATCGCGTTAATGGGAAAAAGTTCAGCGGAAGAACGCTGATGACGAGTCGGCCGCTCTTTCCTCAACTTCTCCGCGACATTAGCAAGCACGGGACGAGGAAACGATGATACGCTCCCGTAACGATGCCGCGGATCGTTCGATATCGGTGACTTATCCACCCGACGGTCCGTCGTTCGCATAACTTGCACGCCACGGAATCTGCGATAGGCGTTCAAACGGATAGCGGCCCCCGGTACGTGCATTGTGCGCATCGGAATTGCTCGCGAGGCTCAAGGCGAGACGGAACGGCGCCCCTTGAGAATCTGCCGATCTCTCCGGGTAAAGCGCTAATTCGTGGCAAATCGATCGGCCGACGACGTCTCGCGTGCCGACGCGGCGCGTCGAACGTTCGACGCGGCACAGGCATTAATTACAATCATTTTCTCTTTTCAACGCGTCTCGTTCCTCGTTAGCCGCGCGCGCGCGCGCGCGGACACTCACGCCACGCCGTTAGAGCGCAATTACACAATGAATTCGGTATAATCCCGGCCGAGACCGGGCCGTATTTTCAGGCGCGCGTGCTAATCCGGATTTTAAATCCGTAAGCACCGATAAGCGGATCACGGCGTTATGCGTTGGGCCGGGAAAAAACAAGCGAAATCTCTAAGTGCGATCGAACGTCAAGCGTGAACAATCGACCGGCGACGTGGCCGTTTTCGGGCGTCGCGCGTCGTTCACGGGAGCGAAACGGCGCGGCGCAAACATCGGCGACTCCTGCAACGCTTAGTGAAAGTGCTCGAGATGCGATAATGGAATATCGCGGGTTTAATGATAAACTTGGCATTCTCGAGCCGGAAGTCTCCGGCGACGCCCCTTCATCCTTCTTCCTCGATTTCTTGACAGAGTTCCCCGCTCCCTCCCCCTTGCCTTAATTTAACAGACTCGGCGCGCAGTCGACCGCCTTGCTTCCCGGTTATTCTTATTCCGGTTGTTATCTTTTGTTCGGGAGAAAAGAAAGGGTGGGCGGAAAAGCGAGAAGGAATATTTTAGAGCGAGAGACGCTGTAGTCCGTGGGGCCGGTTGAAGTCGGGGTGAGGCGCGGGGCTGCGAAGGGTGGGACAAAGATGCTGGATGGTACCGAGAGATTTATCATCGGGCCACGCTGCACTGGCCACGATATTAAATTAAGTTATGCGCACCTTAGAATTTTTTATCATCGCCAAGGGCGCAGATACATTTCGAGACTCTCACTCCATACTTTATTCTTCCTCTGCTAGTTTCCTCGCGGTCTCTCTCTTTCACTTTTTCTCCTCTGCTCTCTCTATTTCTCGCTGTCGAAAAGCTGCTGTCCGAACGAACGAACATTAAATTCGCGACGCATTTTACTGACGCTGCTGTTACAAAGCTCGGTGGCCGATCCCGAGCAGCGAACCTCCAATCTCGCAACGACATTGTCCGAGTCCGACGATGTGCAGCCGTAACTCTCGTTACCCGCGAACAGGTGGACGACTGATAAATATTTTCTGTGCGGCGTCTATCAGATATTCCGGGCGTGACCTCAAACTCGAATTACGCCGGTTAATGCGTTATTGTTTCGGGCCCGGTTGATTTTAATGATAGAGGGTTGCTAATGGAGTAGCCGTTATCGGACCATGACGTCTCACCACCGATACTTTTACCAACTTTGTTACACTCCCCCATTGTTCCGCGTATGGGATCGCATTACGATTGTCCCACTCTTTGAGATTCGCAGTGCAGCCCGGTTTAGTCTCGCGAAACGATGAAGAACGTATTCCATATGTTCGAACTGAGTCAGCCTGCCTTGTTGGACGAAAGGTCAGAGTGGCAGGCGTGAGAGGTAGGACATTAGAAGAGTAGCCAGCGTGGCAGGGTAGTGCGCGGTATAAAGGCATTAATGAAGTAGATTACTTCCGCGATAATATCATAAATATTGATCAATCGCCCGCAATAATTAATCGATAGGGTCTCGCCATAGTCAGAAACGTCCATTAGACGCGAGAGCCTCTCGAGCGGTGTCTTAAAAATTCGATTTTAATACTTCCCATAGTGTCCCGGCGAACTTATAGCTTCGAGCGGCGGGGGGTTATAGGTTCCTGCATATTTCAGAAGCGCGAGTAAGAAGAGCGAGGTAACGCGGTTCCTCGGCCGGGACGAAATGACTAATGCCGCGCTAACTAGACAACTAATTATCCACGCGCGTTCGTGATACTCATCCGAACGCGGAAAATTTTCAAACTAGATACCCACGGCGCACACACCGCTAACGCACTCGAAACTCGTCAACTCCGGTACACGTGACACGCGCCCGCTCAAACACATGCAGCCACACACACACACACACACAGACACCCCCATGCGACTCACGAAATTGATCAAGCAACTCGCTCTCCAAATACGAGAATTAACGACAGAACAGCGAAAGTTGGAGCAGGGCAATCAGTTGTCGGACCAATCTCGTAAAAATTTGCGAAATGCTCGAATACTGGCTCGAGGACACTTACCTGTTGAAAAAGTACGGTGCCACCTCGTACGTCTCTCTCTCTCCCCCCTCTCTCCCTCTCTCTCTCTCTTTTTCTCTTTCTCTCTCCCTTTCCCCCTCCCTCTCTCCCTGTCCCTTGTCCCACGGCGACGTCTGCCGTACTCCCATGGGCCCCATGAGTTCGCACTGCGAAGGGTCCAAGTCGTTTCGCGCTGAAGCTCGGAGGAAGGAAACTAAGAACGCAGGCGCGGCAGATCATGGCGCGAAGGTACCGATAAGATCTCTCTTCGTCCGCTGGCCGTGTCGCACCCCCTCGCGCACCTTGACCCTCCCTTCTGCGCGCCATCCATCCTGGCGGCGCTGTCCTTTTTTGTTTACGAGCTTTCCCGGGTATCTTCGTGCGTCCTCGTGGTCGGCACGAGCACCAGTCGTCCCTGGGAGTACCACGCGGACAAACATCAAGCCAGAAACTGCGATACGTCGGCCAGAGTACGGCGGCTCACCCCGGACATCCCCTTACGCGGGGGACGCATGCGTCGCTTTTAAACCAACGCCGAAACCACCCTCCTGCCCCTACTCGTCCCGCTTCATCGGCCTTTCCCTCTCTCGCGTTATTTCTACGTGCGCGCTCCCCCTTCCTATCCTCCTTCTCTCTCTCTCTGTCTCTCTCTCCCCCCTTCTGTCCTCCCTCTCGCACTCTTCTCGCTCGCGTTTCAGCCGGAGCTACATGCCGCTGCGCGACCTTTTGATTCTTGAATAATTTTCTTATATTTCACGTATTATCGTGCTCGGCTCGCACGTTAGTTTTTCCAGATACTGCGTGGTACGAGGCGGTACTGGCTTCTGCGTAAAACAGTTGTCTGAAGAGAAACAAAAAGCAAAAAAGAAAAGGAAGAAGACAGTGTACCGCGCTCGTGTAAAGTGCGGCGTAACCGCTGATACCGCGCGGGAAGAAAGATAAAAGGTAGAGAATCTGCAAATTCACTCTGTCAATATACCCGGCGAAGATAGTCGGGGGATCGAAGAAAAGGGCACTTGAAGCGTTTTGGCACTGAACCGTTTGCCGAGCAATCATAAGTCCACATCTTCGATATCTCTATGGTCGGGACGATCACGCCAGCCTCGGCCGGCTGCCGAAAAGAAGAAGAAGAAGGCGGACGCAGAGGGTCGGGGAAAATCTTTCGATCGCGGACGAAATCTCGCCTGGCGCGAATTCGCGTACGTGTACGACAGTGTGTACGTGCAAAGATCCTGTAGCCGAGGGGTGGGTGCGAGGCGCGCGGAGGGGAAGGTTTCGCTGCGCTTGCGCGTGGTACGTAGAACGGCTGGGGAGGGGGAGGGGGTGTCGTCGGGGGTATGGGGGTGAGTCAGTCAGGCCGCAGCGCGCGTTCAGAAAACTACCCTTAACGCGGTCTCATATTCTCGCCGGGTATTTTCCAATCGTGCCTCGAGCCCGTCGAAAAGAAAGGGAAGAATCGGCCGCGTTAATCCGGCACGTTTCATCCGCAACGAGTGTGCGCCCCCCGCCTCCCTCCCCCCTGCCCCAGCCCCCCTCTACGCGAAGAAGTCGATAGGATAAAGTGCACCGGACGAGATGTAATTGTTTGTCCGCGCGAACGCGGAAACGTGACGGGCAGGAAGAAGTGAAGGGGCCAAGCTGCGATCGTCCTCGTGCTTTCCCTGCGAGGAACTTTCGGCCGGAGGGTGCCCTCCCGCCCCGAGATTATTCACGTGCACTTCCCGTAAGACTGGCCCCGGTGTGACGAACGGGAATGGGGAGGACAGGCAGCGACGCGAGCGCGAGCGAGTTCAAGGAATTGGATTAAACTCATCGTGGCGTGAAAAGTTGCCTCACGGCAGTGAGACGGAGAGGGGGGAGAGAGAGAGAGAGAGAGAGAGAGCGCGAGGGAGAAAGACGCGGTACCGAGTTCTGACAAGAAGAGCAGCCCGAAAAGGGCCGTTTGCCGGAAAGTTGAGCGGAGTCTCGCGTAATCGCCGGCACACCCCGCGCCCGATAAACCGTGCATTCTCGAACGGCAAGCGTGTTGGCCTTGTTCGCGAGGAGTGCGTCGCAAAGGCAGCCAAGAGCCCGATGACATCGATGGGCAGCATTGACGGGCTCCTAATCTCGCAAGAAAAGGCTGGCTCCACGGTTAGCTAGGAAAAAAGCTCCGGGTTCTCGCCAGGTGGTTGTAAGGCGCGCGGGCCATTAGCCGTGTGAGACAAAAAAGGGGGAGCTAGGAAAAGCGAGAGAGAGAGAGAGAGAGAGAACACACGGAGGAAGAAGAAGAAGAAGAGCGGGAAATGAAAAGTCCACCTGAGCGGAAGCAAGGGGAAAACAGAGAGCGACGATTAGACCCGGTTAGCCAGAGGATGTAACGCGAGCAGTAACCGGTCGTCGACGTCTTGTGTCCGCCAGAACAGTTTTCCCGCAGTTGTTGGTGAGCGAGCGAGACGCGAACGGGGGCCTGGCGAAAATATGGAATGGTCGTGGAATCACAGGAAGAAAGAGTCGAGATAATCCCAAGCGGGAGGTCGCCGAGAATGAGACTTTGCTAAGGAAGCGACTGCTAACAATCGGCCCGCAGGCTCGCGCGACAGAGAGGGCAGTAGTTTTTGGTGGAGGGACGCCCCGCCGAGGCGAGGCGAGAGAAGGTGGAAAACGTGAGACAGCGTCGCGAGGAGGAGACCGAGGAAGAGCTCGTCCCCGGGGAAATACGGGAAGAGAGAGGAGCCGTTTTTGGGGAGCCGGTCCGGCGGCACCTTTTCCAAAATTGATCCCGTCATTATTCCGTGGACGTCCGTGCGCGAGGACAATGTAAATAGCCGGACGAGTCCTGGGCGGCTCGTTCCCGTCTCGAACTCTCGAGCGCGCACCACACCGGCAGCGTCTCATTGTTGTTCCGACGATGACAGTGATCGACTCGCCGGCGAGCGCGCCGCTCGCCGCTTTTTTATAATGCGCGCGGGGTGCTAGCGAACGCTTAATGCGTTTGCACGATATTTCGCGGCGAGTGTGGGAGGGGCGGGCGATGGGGCGGTAAATGGCGTGTGTCGATACTTTCGTTCGATGCCCGCTGAATAGGCGCACGCACCGTGCTGTCCCGATTTCTACATTCACATACGGCCCAACGAAGCACGCATGAAGGAGGAGTATTTTTTTACGTCTAGCTCAAGTTCGTTAGAGCCGCGAAAGAACTGTCGCGCCAGCGTCGGCGTCGGCGTCGGATCGCACGACACTCGTCGTCCTTCTCATCGTACTGCTCGAGAATTCGCCGCGTGCGATTTGCCCATTCGTTGGCATGCATATGTAAGCCTCGTCGAAGGTCATCGCTAACATCGCTATTGCCTCACCGTCATCTCCACATTTCCATCACAAGCAGTCTTCGCTCGTGACGAAGATCTAGCCCAACCAGCGCTACCCGAGTGAAGGTGGTATGTTATGACGAGGGTGATCTGTTTCTTTCATAGGTGGCTAGCTGCAACGGTGGTGTTAAGTGTGCAGTGATCACGGGTGACCGGGGAAAGACGGGAAAGAGGGTGGTCAATATGACTCCTATCTTCCTCGCTCTGTTGGTGGCGATCGACCCAATTATCGCGCAGAATGGTGGTGAGTAATCGACCAGAGAAAATATTTGTGTAACGAGGATAAAGAAACTCGAGTTGTGATACGAACATTCGCGCGGAGAGGACTGGTACTGAAGAATCGCGCGCGATCATCCGTGAAACCAAGTGCAAACCGTGAACGTTCGTAAACTTTGCTGGCCGCTGTCGTTCGACGCTGACGAGAGCAGCGCGCGCGTCCGCTAATTTTTGCTGTCCAGTCGAGTCGAGTCGAGTCGTCGGACGTGAACGTTGTTCTTCTTAAAATTAGTTTCACGCAGCTCGTTGGCGCGCGCGCGGCTTATCGCAGAGGAACGGCACTCGGCCAGCCATCCTTCTGTCTCTTGAGAGGACTAAGAGACAGACGTACCTAACGCGTACGTCCAATCCAGCTGCATCGGACGTGCTAAAACCGGGACTAAATGTATAAAGAAGGACGGCTGAAAGGCCAGCGTTAGTGGCGCTCGCTTTTGTTGGAGCTTTTAAAGCGCGAACGTCAGCGACACGTTAATGGAACGGGGAAATTTGTAAACTAACGTACCGTGAATGACGATGTACGCAACAAACGGCGCGAGGGCGAACGCGGTAGGCCGTGATTCGCGGCCATCGTTGCATGCCGCTTCGCGCGAGAAAGTTAAAAAGGCCGCGGAGGCCGATGAGGCAGCAAACGGCGAGAGAACGACGCCACTCAATGCCTCGATCCGGCGCGCATCGTTAAGTTCGCCCGATGGACTTACGCTGGCCATGCCGCCGTAAACGCCTCGTAAACGCTCGGTCGGCCCGAGTCAAAACTCGCGTCCGCCGAGTAGTGCGCGCGCGATCTTGATAGTGCTGAGAGGACAGCGTCTCGTTGTCCAGGACTTTTCGTTCACGGACACTTTCCGGGCGAAGCCAGAAAGCCCGCGCCAGTGCTTTATGGACACTAAAGTCTAGACTACTAGGACGAAACAGACCGGGCAATGCCCCGTGGGCATCGTTTGACCATTGTACTGTGGTCGAGCTTGCATTCGAGTACCGTCGTCAGTAATCATCTCCTCCTCCTATTTGCCCTTCGCACTGGATGCCGAAGGGCGTGCGCGCGCTCGCGTGCGGAGGAAATAATTGAAAGGACTCTTACGCGCAATCCGCGAGGAGGATCGCTGATCCGGTGATTTGATTCGCCGCGGCCGCGCCCGCGCTGCCCGAGTCGACGCAACCGCTGCGATCATTACTCGGTAATCCGTCGCGCCACTCGCTAATCTAGCGAGCTTTGCGCTGACTCCGTAATGACGATGACACATCACCGGCATTTCAGTCAATTAATTACGTCGCGATGTAATCCTAATTCGGTTGTCGGAAAGCTCTCGTCGGATTTCGGATGCTTCCGGAAATTTCGTCGGTGCGACGATAATGTCCGTGATCGGTATAGCGTGAAGCATGGACCCGGCACGCCCGCAAGGCGTCCGCCTAATTATTATAATAGAGAGGGTTCGACTGAGAAATCGTTAATGCCGGCGTGGATCGAAAACATCGAGCGTCCGAGCGTGCGGCAGGTGGTGAGCTTCGCGTTCCGCTCGCTCGATCAACGACGTTAGGTTCGATGAGCGCGGAACGAGTCATTTTCCCCAACGGGATTCTCCATTCGAATTCAATAGATCCGTTTCCCCGCGATTCCGTGCGTCCAGGTGCACGCGAGGGAAATCCGCGCTGCACCGGCCCTTTTTTCCTTTTTAATTCATGCACGCCGGACGACCAGAGACCAGACCCTCTATCGGGGTCCGCGCCAAATTGCCACCCGCCGAGAGTGGAACAAAGACAAGGACAAAGCGAACGGAGAATAGGAGTAGGCGAGCGTGACCGAAAGAGAGTCGGACGGAAAGGGAAACATGCCGTCGAGATAGATGGATCGATAGATGGACGGACGCGGGAGGCGGGAGGTAGATGCTGCGAAAGGGAAGCGAGCGTGGGAAGGTACGCGGAAGGAGGATGAGGCCGTGAATCCATAGTTAATGCAGATCCGTCTCGCTCGTTGTGTCTGGATCGGGGAGAAGGAAACGGTCGAGGTCGACTGCGAAGATTTCCTCGGAGGCTAGCGCCGCGCCCGCGCGCACACTGCTCCACCCGCGATCCTCCAAGACTCCTCAAGGAAAAAAAGGGAATATCCTCGGGGTAAAAGGACGAATGGCCGACTCGCTGAATGCACGTCCCTTTCCCGAGATCTATTTATCTTTTTCTCCGTTCCTCGCTAGCATCCCGCCCCCGCTCCCGTCCCCGGCGTACGTGCCACAGTACGTGTTTTGAAAAATGGTGCTGCAGACCCAGTCCGTCGCTGAGATCCGGTCGGTAATTCGTGGCGACGTAGACAGCGAATATTTCGAAATCACACGTCACTTCCGGCTCACCGTTGGCTGGTTCGCTGGCTGGCTGGCTCGCTCGCTGCTGGCTGCTTTTGGTTGGTTGCTTTCGACCGGCATACGAGCGAGCACCTTTTATGATGCAGTCCGTCCTACTACTCTTCCTTTCAGTATTCGGCGGCTCAGTAGCCAGCAGCTGGATCGTTCTCCTATATCTCCTCTCTCGCTCTCCTTCGACCGTGTATATTTCGACGCCGCGCATTTCCCCGTCAGCGCAGAAAATGGCTTTTCCGCCGGGAAAATTCGTGGCCTGGGAATGACCGTGAGGAAGGGCTAAACGAATTTTTCGTTTCTCGCGAGAGGAAAGTCTGTACGGTAGTCATTTCCAGTCCATTGGACAAACCGTTCCACGAAACCTGCGCGCCCAATTCTCCAATAGTGCGATTTATCTTCGACGTTGCTCTCCCTCTCCTTTCCTTTCTCTCCGTCTCCTCATGCTTCTTGCCTCCTCCTTCTCCTCCTCTGCCGCTGCCGAGGAGCGGAGTAGTCGTCTGATCTAAACACAGGCGGCAGGACGAAATGATTTATGGTCGGCCATTTATTTCGTGGTTACCTAGTCGCGTCTTATGTCTCGTACGACCGACATCGCGGTTACATCAGGTTATACCTCAGAGTCTCGGTAAAAAATTGTCCAGATTACGAAGTGACTTCTGCCGTCGGAGTCGTCGGCGCGAGCGAGAGAGTGGAGGTAACAACTCCGACGAGTTTCGCGAGATATTGCATCGGTTGAACGATGGCACCGAAATGTGCGCGGCGGCTAACAGCATCGCACCGACCGCTACCCTTCAGCTTTGCCTCAACTTGAGCGAGCGTATTTTGTAATCGCGCGCGCGCGCGCTCTTAACGAGAAGGCGGATCCGGCCGATCGCACTGAAGAGGCACACACTCCGCGGATTTTCGCGGTTAGACGGATGACATGTACCTTGCCCCAGGATCATCGACCTTTTTTCATCGCGTTAACCTGGAACGGCCCTTCGTTTTGGATTCGCTGCGGGCGCACCGTTATTTATCGCCACGGCAGACGTGATAATTTACATTCCACTCGCCTGCGTCCCCGTTCTGACCTGTCGGTTCTACCACCCCCCTTCCTACCCCGCACACTATCCCTACGCTTGCCTCTACCTCCCCCGCGGTCCCGCACGGTCTGTCGCCGTTTTTATCAGTAATTGACAGAGTAGACAGCTCGTCGGGATGAACGAACTTTTCAAAGGATGAAAAACTCTGCGCGGGAAAACGGGAGGGAAATTTGGAAAAATAGCTGCGTCTCAATCTATATGCGTTATGAGCGGTGTAAATACTAACGGAGCCGAAGGGTGCCTTACGCGTTTGTCCTACGTTTCCGTATCTCCCCGCCAGATCGACGGAAAACACACATTCTCCGTGCGCCGAGGCGAGTTCCCTCGAAGGTGGCCTCTCGATTGCTCTCGGTTTCGAAATCCTTTCAAAGAGATTCGTCAGAGTTTGCTGGAAACGGATTTATGGGAAGTCATTCTACTACCGAAAAGTCGTCGAGCCGCGAGATCCTTCCCGTTCCCTCACTCTCCCCCGCTTTTCTTCCTTATTTTGTGTCTCAAATCGATATGCGCTTCGATTCGCGGATGACGACGCTCCGATATAAACGGACTACGGCGTATGAGGGTAGCCGTCGAAAATGACATTGCGTCAAATATTTCCTCGGAAAGGTATCGCCGATTGGCCGGGAGAAGATCAGTTTCCCGATTTAACGTAACGGGACCAGTATCAGTCTTTCGGTCTGGAGGACAAAAAATCAGACACGAACATTTCGATGCAATATTGCGTTTTGATTCGCTCGTGAATCCGCGGTGAGGGAAGAGACATTCCGGGCAAAATCCGCGCGTTACTAAAGTGAGGGACAGTCGAAAGGATCCCTATACAAACGAGGGGCATCTAGAACTTGAATAGAAAGACTGGCGTGACACTCTTTTAAGCAGCAGCCAGCGCGTCGAAGCAGCGGCTCGTGAGAGGCCGGCGATAAAGTAAAAAAGTTACGGGTGCCATTTTATGGGCTTTCTCGACGGGGGGTTTAGCGGAATCCTCGCAGCGGGTGTTCGAGTCTTGCTACCCTCCCATCGGCCCGCTCGGCCATCTTCCATTGTTCTTGCCGCGCAGAACACCCCCTTCACCCTCCCGACTCGGACGGTGTCAGCCGCATTGCCGGCACGATGTAAGGCGAGCGGGCCACTCCGCACATGCGTATTTTCGCCATTTCCCGACAGCTCGTAACGCGGATTCAGCGAAAAAGTCAGCGTACGTAGAGATAGCGCGCGGTCTGTGTCTGGGCCGATGTTGTTTCGCACGAGGAAGCGCAGACAGCGCGCGCCGGATTTAAATCACGATCGAGGAAATAACGCCTCTGGTAACGGTGCAAATCTCCACTAGACGCATTCCCACCCCGACCCGCCCGCTCTGCTACCCCTCGCGACTCTAGACCGAACGACACGATTCGACAACAAATTTCCGAACAGCAATAATCCCGTCTCCGTCGGGGCGGAAGAAGTTGCGCGTGGGCGTGCGTGCACTCGCGAACAGCGCGACGAAATCAGTTTAACTCCCCGAAGGAACCTCTGCCGCCTACTGTGGCTAATCCCAGATCCGAAGGGAAGTTCACGACGACGGTGTAAACCCGAGAATGTTGCGGCTACGCCACGCCGTCCTACTCTCTCCCCTCCTCCCTTTCGCACCCCTTCTTTCACCCCAGCTCACCCCAGTGAACCTCGGCAGGATTCTTCTCTCTTCGAACGCCGATATCAGCTCGGAGACTGGGGTTCGAGCTTATCCCCACCGATACTCCTTCGATAACGTAAAAACCAGTTCACCGATGTCCACAATGATAAGAGCGTACAGGGTCCGCTGCTTTAACGGCGCCGATTCAAGTACGACTCGTTCGTTTTAAGATAATCGAACGACGTCGTCCCGTGTTGACTAGACGCTTCGCCCGCCTCCCGCGGTCTCAATATTGCAAACGCATCAGTTGCCTTCCACCTTCCACTCTTTCGCCCCTACTCGAGCGTAGTCATCGGCGTTGGCAATTTATGGATAGCCAAAGTGCAGTTCGCTGTTCCACGCGAGTTGGAATATCATCAGACATTCGCCCGCGCCCGCTGACCCTCTGTAATTGACGTATACGCCCGCAAGAGGAGGAAGAGGCGTGAAGTGAGAGAGAGAGAGAGAAAGAGAGGGAGAGAGGAAAAAAAGGCACTCGTGAAACTCTGCTCGTAAATCGGCCGGCGAGATAGATCGCCGTTTGTCCGACTCGTGCCGCTCTTTTTCCACTGGCCGTCCGTGCGCCATCTACGGTTTGCCGGCTCGGCGTCTTCGAGAATGTCGCGTCGGTCAAATTTTGTCCACGACACCGAGATGCCGATTGACAATTAGCACGGTTTGCCCAGGTGTTGGATCGCAGCAAGACACTCGGTGCGACTTCTTGCCACATTTGCCGAGTCTAGTCTGCCGAAGTCGCGAGTAATTATGTTCCGTCGGCAGTGACAGCGCTCCCCCCGTAACGAATTCCGATCGAGCGATGAATATTGGGAAAACTTAATGGCATCAGCGGTCGCGCGAGGAGAGTCACGCCGTGCACCCTTTTTCCATTCGCATAAATTCCCGTTCGTGCCACTCGAGAAGGATGTCGCTTTAATAGGCGCCATAAACTTCTACGTGCCGTTGTACCGTGAAAAGGAGCGTATTATCGCGACTTGTATTCCCGGCTGGTCATTAAACGTGAGTCGTAAATACCATACGCGTTGCATATGCATGGGGTCCCTTCGCTCGTTCCGCGGCCCTGGAAATCAATAACATTAGACACGCTTTTTTCCTTACGTCGTTGACCAACACGCACTGACTTCTCTCTCGCCAACCCCTTTCGCACGCCGGCTTTTCCCTCTTGTTATGCCTACTCACGCACTGTCTACACCCCCTCACCTACCTTAACCTCGCTCTCTTCTCACTCCGTCTCCACTCACCGATCTTTAACCAAGCAACAAGAGCAAACGTTGAATTTGCGTGTCTCGACGCTACGGATAGGATCGAACCCTTCGCAAACAGTTTTGGAACTTGAAACGGTGGACTGAAACTCCGTGGGCCACGTTTGCACAGCCGTGCGGATTACTTCGCTCCACTCGGCAAGCCAGTAAAATATGCCGGAACGTCTGTGAGCATCTTCCACGCGAGCGTTCCCTCTCAATTACTCGGCTCCGAATCGAATTGCGATTTATCTCGACGCGCGTTGCCTCGACTCCGTCTCTTACCCGATGCTCGTCAGATCGAACGTCGGCGGTGCTGGGTAATTGTCGTTCGACTCGTTGAAAAAGAAGTTTACGCCACAACTGCGCGATTAAAAAACGCTTCTCGGCATCGGCGTCGGCCTGCCTGTAAGCTCGCCGGTTGAGTGCAGGGGTGCAATATTCCACGCCCCACGGCCGCGTTGTATTCATCGATTTAAATGCGACTCCGTTACTTCACGATGGCTTTGCGGGCGTAAATAAAAGCAACTGCGTGGGAACGTGTGTCGTGCCGCGGTGCTCATTCGCTTCTTTCGCTCAAAGACTAACTACCGCGGCAGTTTTGTCCGGATCGCAGCGTTTCCTCTTTGCGTTAAAGCCGTCAGTTTTTAGCGCGTCAAGTGATAGTTTTTCAACTTTCCTCGTCATACTTTCAGTACGTACGTACGATCCAATTTTAACTAGTGCTTAACGAAACGTTCAAGGATTGCGCGTGATACTATTGTAAAAAGACCGTATTTGCTACGTATAGCCAAATGTAGGTGAAAACATTATGAAAAATTATCGAGCCACTACTATGTTAAGGAACGCATTGGTTCGCGTACATAATTCTTGATCATACTGTTATCATGTTATAGAACTCAATTCCAACGTCGGTCCCTAAGATACTGACATCGCAGTCAACTATTCTTGTACATTACGTGCGTACATAAATTGAAGGCCGGATAACGCGTTAGAACGTCGATACGTCTCGATCTCGTAATATGGAAAAGTTTGAGGACACACCGGAAGAGGTAACAAGTTGTAATATTGACGAGTTCCACTCGCAGCAGTTTCAGGCTTTCGACTGCCGCACGTTGTCGCTACTTTGCGCTAAGCCGGAAGAACCAGCCGCGTCGTGCTCATCAAAGTATAACAACATTGGCGAGAGCAATTCGTAATCTGTCCAAGCTCCGACGCTTGCCACCTCAAAATCCTCGCGCGCATCTGAAAAATTACAGCTAATTCGGTGCGCACGAACTTTGCTCGGCCGCAGGCTCGCGTCGAACGCTGCATCGGCGATTAAGCGCGTAACTTACGGACGACCGCGCCGATGACACAGTCTCTTTGCCCTTTCATCTCCCTTCTTTTTGTCGCTCCAAGTCCCGCGCTCTCATTCGATCACTTCCCCCCCGCCCCTCCGCACTCCCCTTTATCTCGAGCTCACCGAAAGTAATGTGACTTTCAGCTTTACTAACTGCATTCGGCGGTACATTATCGGACAGATTTATATCGTCGGTCGAAACGAATGGCCCCAAAGCGTGCGGAACATTCGAGAAATTTCGAATATTAAATTTATGATGGATCGCTGCCTACCACGGAGAAGAGGTGGGGGGTCTGGCCATTTTTCGAGGGTAGTGCTGGGAAAAAGCTTATCCCACGGGAGGAGTGGTGGTTGGGGGGCAAAGTAGGAGGACGTGGAATGACGACGTTGAAAGTGAGAAAATAAAGGGGGGTGAACGAGAAGGGCAGAGACGCACATGCCATAAGCGGTGTCGATCGTTATTAAGGCGCTCCGTTGCCTTTATTAACTCTCTCGACGCGATATCTCAAAGCTGACGGCCGCGCCAGCCTCCCTACCACGTGCGGATATATCCACTTTCTGCCGCGCATTCTTTCGCCGATGGCGCCGCCGTCCTCGACAGCTCTTCCGATTCATTATTCTCTCGAAGAACGAAACACGCGCAAAGTACGGCACGGCACCGATACGATCTCGCTAATAAGGCCGGACGCGTGCACCCTTTCTATATCATCGCCCCACGCTCCTCGTTTCTCGCTTTTCACGGCGATAGCCGAACCTTCTCATTAACTCGGCGAGCCTTGATACGCCATAACGAACGCTACTCGTTGCCCGTTGTGGATAAAA
Source organism: Priocnemis perturbator (assembly GCA_963942575.1). Taxonomy (NCBI): domain Eukaryota; kingdom Metazoa; phylum Arthropoda; class Insecta; order Hymenoptera; family Pompilidae; genus Priocnemis; species Priocnemis perturbator. The sequence continues at coordinate 9,271,656 of OZ012652.1, forward strand.
CAAAGGCGGCTGTTAACCTCCCATTAACGCCTAACCTACACGCAGCCGAGAACGCAGCGTGCGCACGAAGAGACAGACACCCCAGGAACGCAGGGCATGCAGGCATGCGGCCACGCACACTGAGCCTGATCGGAGCTATTCTCGGCACGGCTCCCCGTATCGCGCCGTATTTTCATTCAGACCATTAAATACGTACCTACGATTACGGCAGATTACTTATCGATTAGTATTATAATAGGACTCGAGTGTTGGGCGGGTGGGCAGTGTGTCTACCGGCAGCCGTACGCTCTCCCCCTCGTTTCTGCAGCCAGCATACTATCGACGCGAGTGAACGGCCGACGCCGACGGACAGAGAGAGGGCATGCATCGTCATTTCGCGCACGGCAGCTATCATAATTCACGATAACTGCCGTCGTAACCGTACCTTCTCACAGTCTGGAATAACGTTGCGGTAATTCCTTCGATAAAAATGTCACTACTCGCCTGGCCCGCTCCGGAGCGCGGCTACCGTTTGTTCGACCGCACATTCTCTCTCACACATTGCCGCGACTTTCTCGCCTCGTAAACTCGTCCTTCTCCACCGCTGCTCTTGTTCGGTGCAAAATTTCTGTTTGCGCGCCGGCGAATTCGGGAAAAAAGAAGGACGCAAGAGAGGCGAACGCCGAAGTTGGGTGCAAAACAGGTGAAGCCATCCGATACCCGGCGTAAGTAAGGAAGTTACGTTTCCTGTCTCGCGCCGATCGTTCCTGTGGCCACGATCGTGCATCGGCTCCTGAAACTCCGGTAATTAACCTAAAGGCTGGTGCGCGCGTGTTGCCGCGGCAAAAAGTTGCTCGACACTCGGATCAAAATTCGCCTCTCTGTAAATGGAGAAGATAGGATAAATCTTTTCTTCCTGACTTTCGGTTGGAGCCGGTAAACCACACCTTTGCGTCGTCGGTCGCTTCATTGTGTTCGCAATAGTCAGCGCCGCTCTTTTATTTTGCCTCATCGACAGACATCGCCACCTGCTTCTCCACTCGTAAACCCCCCCCTCTCTCTCTCTCTCTCTCTCGTCGTCTGCAAAACGTCTTGCGGAAATGCAGCAGCGAAATTTTCTGGTATGAGAATTGACAATGCCGAGAGATTCGGGAGTCGAAATGGAGAGCGCGCAAGGACGTGTTCCTCTCGACGTTCGTATCATCCCAGGGACCCGCACACGTCCGCCTGCATCATCCACGGCGAGTGTGTGCGTTAATGTAGGTGCGAGTGTATGTAACGAGCGCGCAAGATGGCTTTTGAAAAATCGACGACTTCAAATGGGGATTTCGCCCGCGTTTGCATAAAATGAAAGTCCCGATCGTCTTACGAACCTCGCCCTTTTCCACTGCCACCCTCCTCCCCTCTCTCCCTCGAACATATACATGCACATGCATACGAGAGTATTTTCCCTCTTCCTTCCGTCGGCTTTTCCGTCGTGAAACAGCTCCTGGGGAGGTCAACACTTTCTCCGCCAATGGGTTTTCAAAGCCCTCGGGGCGCAGCCGTGCGTGCTCCGGGTACATTTTCAATTTTACGTCAACTATTTTTCACGGTTCCTACCACTCCCCCTCTCTCCCTCTCTCTGTCTCTCTCTTGCTCTTTTCCTCTTTGACCCTCGTCTGGCTCTCTTTCCTTTTTTCACTCGACATCGCTCGACGTCGCCTCTTCTCCCTGGCCAGCAGCCTCCAGCCTCCAACCTCCAACTTCCAGCCTTCAGCCAACCACTTTCGTCGACCGTTGCACTTACGACGTTCTCAAGTCGACCGTGCCACCGGATCACCTTACGGTATTTCCGCGGTGAACAGGGTTTCCCAACTTATCCGTCGTTCAACGACACTCCGCCGACATGTGTGTGTGTTGACGGCACGCTCGTCTGGTTACATAGGAGCGCATGAAAGAAGCAGTGTCGACGACGCTTGCATCGGCAAACGAATGACGCTGACGGAATCCAGTGTGTCTGAAGCTTTCCGTCGAATCACTCGAGAAATCTGCCTTTGAGGCGAGGTCCATGGAAACTCTCGATTCAGGCTCGAGCCCCAGCGTGCAGGAAGCTCCCACGTTTCGGATATCCGACGTCGTCGTCGACTAATACGCACCCTCAATGCCTCAGCCGTCTTCCCATGTGGCGGGACAATTGAAAAATCACAGACATACACTCTCGCGTCCCTCTCAAAAGAATCCACCGAATACATTCGCGCTACCATCTTTCTTCTGTGAAAAAAAAGGCTATGGGATGCTGAAGGGCAGCGGGGGGAAGTTTTCTTCTTACTAGAATCCAATTCCACCGGCGAATTAGATCCGTGCCCTAATGGAAGGAAGTCGGAGTTTGTCCGACTGCCACCATTTTCCAACAGTCCTCTCTACTCCTCTCATCCAGTCTCGCACACCCCTATAACCTGAACCCGTCGAGGCTGCCGACGTCGTCGTCCTCGACGCGGCACCGTTGTCGTTGCCGTTGTCGTTGTAAGAGGCAAAGAATCGATCGTGTAATTGTAGAAAGAGAAGCGAACGGGTATGGACGGGGAGGGGGTGCAGAAGCGGTGGTGCACGGTGCATTAAGGTAAGTGCAGAAGGCGATTTGCACCTGATGCGCGCAACGGCTTGCAACCAGCCGTCGGTGAGAGTCGTGCTCGAGCTCAGCCCTCTCATCCAACGGACTCTCGTCCTCTCCTCTCTCGTTCTCGATCGATCCATCATTCAAAGCGGGCCCTCCTTTTTTCGCACGTACAGAGTGAAATTGGAAATATTTCAAGGGAATTTCCAAGCAGCGCGCAGGCTTGATCCACATATTGTTTTTCTTCCTCGTGTATCGGCTTCTGCATATTTTCGTCGCACTCCCGCTGCTTCACTGAAGTTTCCTGTGCAGCGGCTCGTTTTTTGAGAAGTAGAACAGTATCGTGCCCTACTGGCCTGGGGGACGTCTAATCAACATCTTCGGCGTCACTGACATTTGTATTGTACTTCCTTTTTTTGGAAAGTAGCAATTTCTCATGCCTTTCGCTTATTAAAATATCGTGACCGTTGTCTACCCTTTGATCGAGTCTTCGGCAGTTTTTAGTAGATTTTCGCGCATTTACTCTTCCTGCTCGTAATAAGCGTTCGCGTCTACCCTTTAGTCGCGAGCGCGGAATAATGAACGCGTATTGAGATTATACACGCAGCATTTATATGTGTTCGTACGCCCTCTACGGACGAGTCGCGCTATTTAAAGCCCGGAAGCGCGGATGGAGAAAAACGTACGACTATTTCGTCCCCCCTTCTCTCTTCAATGGCCTCACGTACCCTCAGTGCTGCAAGCTCCTCTTGCCCACCTTTCGGTCGATCCGTAACGGCATATACCTGCTACTTTAAAGCGTGTTCGCCGTGCGCGTTATTAAAAACAAGAAAAGCACGAGCAGAGAAAGGGGGAGAGAGAGAAAGAGAGAGAGAGAGAGGAAACGTAAAGCGGCTCCGGGTGCAAAAAAAAAAGCGGGCAGAAAGTGGTGCGCCATAAAACGTGTGCGCGGAGGCACACTCGCGTCTTTAATAAACCCATGCTTTATCGTAACTGCTAGTCAGACGCCGCGCAGCTGTAACGAGTACGTCCCATCACTCTTTCTTGAGTGTCGCGCTATACGAGGACCGAATGAATATATATATATTTGCATACGTATACGTACCGTTACAAGGTCCGACCCTTCCGTCTCGGCCCTTCGCGCGGTCACCCGGCATCCTCTGATTTCCATCGCCGAAAAGAGGGCTGGGAAGTCGCAAGGCTCCCGGGGAGCCTTGTAATTATGCGCCAAGCCCCCTCATCATTTTGCGGTCAAGCCGGCCCGGTTCGATTTTTCGCAAATTGCCGTTCCTCCAGCCAGCCCCTCAGATCCATGATCTGCCTGCGCGCCGACTTTCGCGTCGTTAGCTCGCGAAAGTTGTAACGCTCGCTGCCAAACTCCGCCCGTTCGCCGGCGCGTTCTCGGAGCATTTGAAGCTGCAAACTTCCCTCCACTCGTTACCTGTATAATAAGCGACGTACGAAAGGACCGAGTCGCCGTCGTAGCTCGTCCCATTCAAACGCCTTCGACGGGTGCAAACAAGGCGCGCTCGCTACTTTTATCTAGCGCATAAGAAAATGAGGAGCGCAACGAGGGAAAAGTCGGCAGGGACGGCAGGTGAAGAAAGTCGAGGGATCCACGGCGACCCGGGAAGTCGGAAATCCGACTTCTCGCCACTGAAGACGTACACGGCGAATCTTCCTCGATAGCTTCCGAAAGGACTTTTTGTAGTCCCGAAGTCCCAGGCAACCTGCCCGTAAAATCGGCTTATCCGCGAATTCTCCTAGTCGTCGCGAGGAAACTCGCAGGGTCGGGAAAAATTATTCTCCGACTTAGTTGCGACTGACCCTCCGCCCCACGTTCCACCCCTGTGGCTTTCTCTTTCTCCCCCTCCACCTTCTCCGTCGCCATCGTCGTCGTGTCATTCGCGAACCCTCACTTCCTTATCTTAACGCCCTATCTACACTGTCTCGGATCCCGTTTTGTCCCACCCCCCTAACCAACCTACTTCCCACGACCGCGCTAGTGAGTTTATCACGCGGATTTTAACAACGCGCTACTTCTTTTGCTCCGGCTTTTAGTTCAGGAGACGGTGATTTCTGCTTCGTCGCCCATAAAAGCACTCTTTTTCGTGTTTGCCTCTCTCTCTCTCTCTCGTTCTTTGTCTCGATTCGTTGATATCTGCCGCGAGCCTGGCTTTTTATCTTTTCGATATCTGCGACCGCAACCGTTGATTAGGTCCCCCGTAATCGCCCGGTGAAAATCCTCCGACGACATACTTTTGGCGGTTTGTAATCGTAATCGCTTCCGAAAATCACGGCGCGATTTCCCTCGATATTAATTGGGCTCGGATGGCCATTGTGTTAATGCGGGTCCATTTAAAAATCGATGCTACCGAACCGTTATCTAATTCGTATCGACACTGGGACCCGGCCCGTTTGATTGTATCCGCCGGCTTCCATTGCCGCTAATCGGCCCTTCTTTGCGAATATCCGCCCTTTATTAATTAACCGCTCTCGTAACGAGCGCCCAAACGCGTACCAGCTGTAAGAACTGAAAACTCGCGTTCCTCGAAACTGTATCGAAGCGAGAATGAAACCCCTAACGACCCTCCGTCTACAGAGCTCTCGCATCTTCTCTTTTCAACCCCTTTGTGCTCCCCCCTTCTCTCTCTCTCTCTCTCTCTCTTTTCACCCTCATACACGTATATTTCCTCCCTTTTCGTTTCTATGTATCTTTCTCTCTTTTCCGAACCCACACTCGTGTCTCAGCTGCTGGTAGTTTCACAGACTCGAAACTCGGCGAATTAAGTGCTAACTTAACTCGCCCGCGCGAAACTTGCTTCGACGCTTCTCTCGCTCTCTCCGTGCACAACTAAGTCTGCGAGCGAGGACGACGTCAACGAAGACGGCGACGACGACGACGACGGCATCGACAACGATGAGTCACGTACCGGGACTAATTGCAGTTTTCTTAGAGAACGCAAGATTTCGCAGCGCTCCGCGGAATAAGGTTAGAAATTGATTTCTCCGCGGCGGATGACGCTAGAACCAAAATTGATCGTTCGTGCAATTTGGAGCGAGCTGAAAGTGCACCGACGACGATGAAACGTTCGCGACAGGATTCATCCTTAATTTCGACGGACACAATTACCAGGCAAAGCGAGATACAATTTTTCGACGGTGCAGCAATAATGGGGCAAAACGGATTTTGCTCCTCAACGAGATCTTCTCAACGGCATCCCGAGACGCGTCTTGCCTTCAGTTCGCTCGATCCTTCCACCGTCGTTCGAGGTCCAAATTAAACGGGCAAGAGTCCTGGCCCCGTTCCTATAACTAAATTTCCGGGAAACCGATCTTCCGTCCACGGACGTGTGTGCGGCGCCTCACGAAAACGATGCTGTCCGCTGTCGGGAAAACCTTTTCTACTTTAACAGCCACTAGAACCGTTATCCGTCGTACGTAACAAGACGATATTAGGTAGGAAGAAAAAAAAAAACACTCTCCCGAAGCTACGTTTCGCGCAAAAATTCAGCTATCCCTCGAGCTCTTTCAGCCTCGGAAAAGCGATCGAATGGGAAGAAGCATACTGGTAAATAAGGTCGGCACACAAGCAGCGGAAGAGTGAGCACTGAATAGAATTCCAGAGAGAGAAAACGCGTAAATGCGAACGGCATGGAGAGAGAGAGACAGACAGATTGAAAGGGGAAGCCTTATGAACGATAGCGCCCGTTTAGTTGAGTACATAATCATAATGCAGGCTAATGGTAGGTTCTGTTTAAGGCAGTAAACTGCGGTTCCCGTTTCCTTACATACGCTCGCATGCGCCGGCGGCGTCACCGCAAGTACAAGGACGCACGTGGGGCGTGTGGTTGACCCGAGTGCAACGTATAAAGGGCCGTTGTGGGGGACTTGGATCTACCGCGAGGCAACATCGGTAGGGGTTAAGAAAGGGGATGAGCTCCGTCGTGTAGGGATAGCGACGAACGTTGTAGCGAAGACTATTATTGGGCTACACCTTGCGTCCGGCTGCGCGTCGTTCATTTACTGTGTAAGCCAGTATTGTAGCCGAGCGTGTCCGAGGACGTCAACTAATTCCTTCCATATCGAGGCGCCCACGCCCTCCCGAATCGCTCAGTTCGTGACCGTCACCCGAGATGAAAATATTCCTGATGTCAGGCTCGACGCAAATTGAGTCCTCATCGAATCCCGTCTCCTTCATGCCATTTGCGCCGCCTTCCTTCTCGATTGAATATTTTAATAAGAGAGCAGCCTACTTTTCTCCTATTCTTGATGGAATATTGATACCGTGACGAGGGCGAATGGGCAAGGGTAGAAGCCGGCAGCGATGGAAATAAGTCGGAAGCTATGAGCAAATAAATCGATGTTGCTTCTCGACCCAAAGAGCGACGCAATTTGCATTCATAATACCGAGTGCTCCGCTTTCGGGCAAAGTCCATTGGTCCAATTAATTGAGCGCAGATTTTATGACTTCTCCTCCGCTTTCGGTCCTTACGCCCCTCTCATGCTCGGTCTCTGGATCCTCTGTTGTCTACGATTCGCACCGTTTTCCAACTTCTTTCTCTCTCTCCCTCTCTCTCTCTCTCTCTCTCCTCTATTTGTGTCGCTTTACCGAAGAAAGAAGCAGCAACCCTTCCGTTTAATTGGTGAAACACGGCGCGGCGGCGGATAATGACGATCGATTTCGATCGATGACAAAAGACCGGGAAGAAGAGTGGGCAGAGAACGAGAGCGGCAGGAACGAACAGCCACCCATCCCCGAAGATTCTCGCGAAAGGAATTCTTTGCCAATTACACGTCTAACGATGGCGGATGCTGTTGCGCGTCGCTTACAACTCCAGTTCCGCACGCTTTTCCGTTAACGATCGACAATTAATTTCTTGGGCAAAAAAGCACGTCGCGCTCGGCCGGGAGTAGATCACAGCGTTTATCGTGGCCGATCAACAAGGCCGACGGCAGATTGAAATCGCATTGGATATCGAGAGTGGCGAAAGAGCGCGTGGCCACAAAGAAACGAGCCCCCGGTTCATTCATAAGCTCCCTCGGACGCGTCTCATGCACAGCCGGCGCGTAGTGGTTTTTACGCACTCCATCCCTTACGCGTCGTATGACAAACGAGCACCTCTAACCCTCTCTCGGCGGGAGCGGGCAGGAGGCAGAGAGGGCATCTCGCGTCGCGAGGGAGGCGAGGACGCGGCCGGCTCAGATTAAAATATAGATTTTATTGTTTTCCGCCCGTGTCCCGTGCGCTCACCTACGATTTATACGGCCGTTACTCATGCGACGCCCAGCAGCCCGCGCCTCGCCTCCCTTCCGTCTCTCGCATCACATATGTATAATAATTCATTCCCGATGCACGTTTTATGAGATTTTCTATTAGATGCTACCGTCCTCCAGCTCGGGAGGGGGTAACAAATTCGACGTGCCTCCGACCCACCCGTGAAATCTGGACAATAATAATGACAGGGCCGTGATCAATGTGTATGCTGTAATCGTTCCGAGACAAATTGATTACTTCGACCAATTCAAATATATCAGCCCGATACGGCGATCGCGTAATGATGTCGGGAGAACAACCACTTCATTCAAAGATCATAGCAAGTAAAGAAGTTTCCGGGCAGATGTATTCGGTTAGCCAATTTAGTTGTTCGGTGCAGTTGGTCGATTCAATTCTGATCTGACGTTAGAAGTGGCGCAGCTGCTAGGGTCAGTGCCGATAAAAAGGTGCGATGTGTACGAAGAATGCAAGAGAACGAGCGAGGGTGGAGCACGTTCGCGCAGTATCGCGAGGCAGGCGAGACCAAGCAGCAGGCGTTACCGTGTTCACCTGCCAGGGTGAGGCTGATTAACAAGTGCCGCGAGAAGTGGGTCAGCTCGTATCGACTCGATGGAAAACCTCGATCCTCCGCCTGCTGACCTCCTGGCTGCATAACAAGGGGGCAGCTCGGGGTATCTCCTTTAACACATACGCGGTCCACACGGACTCCACCTGCCGAGAGCTAGCTGTCGCCGCCGTCGGGATGCGTCAGAGCTGCTTCTACGCTCGCGCTTCCACCGCGACCGCAGGACGAAAGTGCCGTGCGATAGTGGCCGTTGCTTACCTGCACGGTCCTCTCTTTTGACGCGCGTGCGTAACGTAAATTCCGGCAAGATTGTTCAGCAAAGGTGTGACACCACCGAAGTTGGGGAGCGTATGCGCGCTCCAGGAGTTGGTGGCGGGCGCAAGGCCGTATTCTCACGCGGTTCAACGCACATATTAGCGGTCGCGAGTGTGCGTTCATGTGTGTACAAGCAGCGGCGTCCTAAGCTAACGCGAGGGCGGCAAAGTTCCTTCTCGGCACGCCACCAGTCGGCGACGTACGTCGGATCGCGTGCCAAAGGTTACATCGACCGCCCTCCCCTCCCTCACCTTCCTTCATACCCCTATTTCGCTTTTATACACACGACCCGTATCTTTCCCTCCCGCGCACGCCCGCTATCCTTCTTTTTTTTGCTCTCCTCTCCTCTCCTCTCCACCGTCGCTCATTCCCTCGTACGCTCAACCGTCTCTGCCCTCGCTGCCACTTGTTTCTCTGCGGCACGAGCGGCAATCCGCCCGACGCTTTATGAGAAAACGTTGAAGGGCTCCTTCACTACCGGACGTGCCTCCCGGCTGTTATTACAACAGAAACCGCAGCAGCCATACCTTCAACGCGATTAGAAAAGCTGGAGGACGGGGTCGTAGCCGGCACGAGAAATTACGCCAATTTATGCTCTCGACAGCCGAGGCACGAGTATCAAATGAATAGAGGAGAGAGCGGGAGAGAATGATGCAACTTCCGGTACGTTCGTGCACAAAGCTGCCGAGAGCACACGCGACACGTCGCATGTCCACTTTCACTCTTCTTCTTTCTCTTTACTTCTCGCCAATTTTTGCTTCCAACCTCTTCTTCCACTGTGCTCTCCTTCTTTGTGTCGGCGAGATAGCGAAGTGTACTGTTTATTTGACTTGGAATTTCCAAGTTTTCAGCCGTCTCCTTCGGCGTGACTTCGATCCGAGATCGCGTTCTGAGGGCGTCAACGAATCTTCCTGGCAATTAACCTAAGATGATTATATACGTCTGTACATAGATGTATACTAAGAGGTGCACAAATGCGCGGGCGCATAGTTAGCGCGGAAGTTACCGGCAAAAGCGACCATTTCAGTTTCAGTCGCTTTTAAGCGGATTTCGCTGTTCCTCGTGCGCGTCGTAATGAGAGAAACGTTGATACCTGCCCTGCAGGAAGCCTCAATCTAACGTTCACCGCTCTGTTCGTCAAGTTCCTTAAAAGAACGTCAGACTCGAGTGCGGAAGCTTCACCTCTGACTGTTCCATACTAATATTATTGGCAACTCATAGCTTTCGATTGCTATTTAACACTAGAACTATCCAAAGATCAAAATCACTTTTCTCACCATTTTTTACATTAACTCTCCGTTTATAAATTATCTAATTTTCTGACAACTTCTAAATACCGCGTAACAATGAAAGCACCACATTTCACCCGCATCTATCTCTCGCAACCCCAAACATCTACATTCGTCCTTGTCCCTCCTTCCCACTGGCTTCATCTCTCGATAAAGCCAACACCGTTTTACAAACTCTTGCAGGGGTTAACCAGAGCGCCATTGTCTGCGGTGAAAGGCTCTCTATAAGAGACAGAAGCGGTCGCGCAGCCGTGCGCGCGTGCAAGAGATCCTGCCACTGAGACAACAACAGTCACCTCGAAAGCCCGACTCGCTCAGCCGCCGGGGGGACTATTATTAATTATTGTCTACTTCGGGGGATTGGAGCCAGCCTCGGTCTCCCCACGGCGTTCCTGATAAATGTCAGAACAGACGGATACGGCTTTCCAGTCGTCGTCGTCGTCCTCTCTCTCCCTCTCTCTCTCACTCTCTCCCTTCCTTCCCTCTTCCATTCTCTACCCCTCTCTCGTTATCACGCTTCCTAAAGAGGCGAGTACATCTCGCACCATTGTTATCAAGCCAGCCAACAAGATCCGTGGGTCTCTTTGTTGAAAGAGCCTCCTCGAAAATAACCGCCGAAACAATCCCCGTTCGATGATTTTGCACTGGCATTGACCGACGTCAATTCGGCAGTATAATTAATGGAAATTAATGACGTTTCGCGTCGTCCGGCAGCAACCGCTGGCATTGCGGCTGGGACAGTCGGTCGAGCGGAGCTTCTCCGACGTGGTTCGGCGTAAAACGGGGCGAGTCTGCGGCATAAATCTGAACGCGGATATTCATGCTGCCGCGCATTCCTTCGGCGCTGAATGAAATTCCTGACTGGGAGCTCACTGTCACCCCGCAGAGACGACAGCTCGCGACGAGAGTCGATAATTTCATTTCCCCCTTAACGCGTCCGGGGGTAAAGGATTTGCATAAATAAGAAAGTTCCGGCAAACGTTGATTGCGCCTGCTCGGAAGTGAGCGCTCGTAAAATGGGAGCGCGGCGGAGGAATGGAAACTTATAACTTTGCCGCGGGCGCGCGTTAACGGGAACGAGCGGCGAATCGGGCAAAGCTTGCTTTGCAATGAGAGGGCGAGTGTTAGGACTAATTGCGAGGCGTTTAAAAAGAGGTGGACGATTAAACGAGGCGCACTGCCGACGAGATCGCCCGCGCGCGCGCGCGCCGGCGCGAACGGCTTGCGCTAGCCACAGTTTTCTCAATACACACGTGCGACGTGTGCCTCGTAACGGTAGCAGCAGTGACGTTGGTCGCCGGGAGGGAAGGCGGTTGGTAGTAGCAGCGATGGTATCGTTGTTGCCGGTAGCATTTGTAAACTAGCTTTTGATAGCACTACGAAATGGCGTGGCTGGACTGCTACGAGTTTCGTGTTCTCCACCTCCGCCTCTTCCCTCATCGTCTTTTCTTTCTTCTTTTCTCTCTCCTTCTCTCTCCGCTCTTCTCTCCGCCAGCCATGGCACACCCCGCACGAATTCACCGGAATCCGCCCCAGAGACCGACCAACGAGGAAATAACTGACGCTTCGTAAGTCTCTTCCGGAATATTCTCGTCCTCGTCCTCGTCCTCGTCCTCCTTCTCCGCCGACACCCTACTCTCATACCCAACCTTGCTCTAGCCGCAGTCGTGACGGCCTTTTTTTCACCCCCCGCGCCCGCTTCACCAGGCGCAATTGCACGTTTCTTTTCTCGCTAATACTCCTCTCCTATCTCGCACTCTGCACTATCGTCGAAGCTATGCGGCAGACTTTATTTCGTTCGACGTAATAACGACCGAACGTTTCCCATCAATGCTTCTCTTCTATCGTCACAAACAGCGTAAAATTGCGTCAAAGAGAATGAAACATTTCGGAGAAAGAAGGTCGGTACGACGTACGGTGCTTTCGAGACTAATAAGCATTTCAAGTCCATGGCGCGGAGGCAGCCAAGGGCGGGAGACGGAGCCGGCAGGTATGGCCACAAGCAGCAGACGCGAGCGGTCGCGCACACAGAGAAAACGACGGCTCGCCTATCCGATTGGACGCTCGCCAAATAGCGTGTGTGCGCTCGTCTCTTGCTTGTTTTAAGCTCGATGTGTACGGCGCGGGTGGTGGTCAGAGCGAAGAGAGAGCGTATTCGCGTGCAGGGAACCGGGGGGGGTGAGTTTAGGGACGGGGTTGGATGGGGTGTGTCTGACGCGCGGCGAATCTAGCAGAGAAACGATATAGGTGGGCGCGCACATCAGTCTCCCACCGTAGATTTACATATGGGGAAGGGTTGCCAGATTTCAGGACGTTTTTCAGCCGGCCTCGACCATGCGAAACGCGTGTCGGGCCGCTTACAGCTGGATCAGCCTGAATCTCTCGTTCCTTCTCGTGGAACGATGCTTCCTCGAGCAGTATATAGCGGGTGAATGGGCGGCCGGATTCGAAGCAACAAAACGGAGGATTTCTCCGGCGCACGCGATCCTCTGCGGTAATGTCTCCGTTGACCCTGCACACTTTCGTGCGATTCGAGTTGCTGGCTTTCTGAGCTACTGCATTGCACGCTTTCCTCTCTTTCTCGCTCTTGGAAAATGATACGTAGCCGCTCGGTGCAGATAATGATGGTTTGTTGCGCATCGAGTTGTCACGAATATTCGCGAGAAAGCGTTCAGCTTCGTGGGGAGGTCTTGTTTACCGAATTCCAGTTACGGAGAGTGCACGTATGCGCGTTCGCGCCTTCTCGTAGACGCGCGCAGCGTATACACGGAGAAGAGAGGCTCTCGCAAACGTCGAAGTCGCGCGAGATGCACTTTACCGGACTGGGTTCGTAACAGGGACTTGTATACCCTGTTTGCGGAGGCAAGGACTCCGGCAACGGAGTGGTTGGAATTTACCGGAGGTTTTGAAGGGATGCCCGGGACTGCGGCTAGAATAGAGGAGTGGGAGTCCCGGGGAAAGACGAAGGTGGACCGAGACATTGTCGGACGGTAACCACACGACTGACAATCGGGAATGCCTTGGAATACTAGTACCTTCTAACCCCTCCTTCTTCACAACGCCGCACCCTCTTTGTTCGCGGCGACGAATTCTTAATTGCGTATTAATTTTGCGCGACAAACTTCCTCCGGGCGCTCGCTAATGGACGTTTGAACGTTTGCAATTGTCGCCGCCCGCCACCCGCCGCGCCGTCGTGCAAATCTCGCCCGCGGCTAAAACTTACGAGTCGCGGAACGATCATGGGACGAATCAACTAGATTCGTCGTTGACAATGCGATAGCTTGCGAGGCTTCCAGTCGTCAAATTTTACCTCGGCCCGACGTCGAGTGCGTTTCGACAATGGCGGTACGCGGAATCGATAAGAGACGCGCGTGAAAAGGTATTCGGCGACAAAACGATCTTTTCGTTGTCGATAATAGCCGGGAGGAAGGGCTGATGAAAGGGGTCGTGGGGTGAGATTCGCTTTGCCGACTGCTACGCTAATATCCGGCGCCTTTAGTCCGTGAAGCCGACGTCGTTAGAGATATGCGCCCCTGCGGAGGATGCGAAATTGAGTCGAAGGAACTCATTCGCCTCTTTGTAATCGAGTTCCATCGTCTCTTTTCACGCCAGCCGTTTTATCGAGCATTGCCCGGCTTCGATCGTGTCGGACTAGCAATGATCTTCCGTTGCGTCATCGTCTGCCCACTGCCAGGAGGAAACTTTGTCTATGCGATTCTCCACGAACGCTGGAATCCGACAAGGGTGGCGTCGGTGGAAGAACTGCTGAAATCTCTTTCTGTCCTTCATTCATCTTCATCTTCTTCATTCGTTCACACGCATTTCGTTTTCGTCGTCGGAAATGAGGTCGGTACGAAACGGCGGACATTTCGTGAAAGCTTATCGCAGAGGTAAAAATTAGTCACGCCAAGTATATCACGATGAACGGTAAACAACAAGGGTAATTGGAAATTTCAGGGAAACTGTTTTAGCCCCGGCAAAAGAATTCTACGCCGCGGCACGGAGTCCATTCGATATCCACAGGATGCAATCTAGAACGGTCTTCTACTTTTCGCGGCAAAAATCTTCATAAATAAAGTTTCGAAGCAGTAACTCGATATGATAGAACATGTATCTTCCGCCAAGCCACCCGCGCCCCCCGCCGTAATTTCGAAACTTGACGAGCAGATAATTCCGAATTATCCGTAATCCTTCGTCTCGAGATCACTCAGGAACCGTTACGAGGCCGCAACTTGGTCTTGGAACGTCCCTTGTATAATCGCGTAAAAACGGAAACCCGAATTAATCCGGTACCCGGGGGCGTAACCGTATATCTGGCAGCCGGGACCGGTCCGTGGTCGAGTTGAACTTGCGAGCGGAAGTGGCGTCACATATCCGGCTTCTACGAACTAACTTCACCCTCCATTCACCCTCCGTCCTCTGTGGACGCTACTTCCATCGTCCGTCGTCCCTCTGCCGTTCCATCCCCATTTCACCCCATCCCATCCATCCCCTATCCCAGCCCTTTCGACCGTCTCGCGCGTCCGTCCGTCGGTCCGTCCATCCATTTGACGGCTCGAGCCTGCACAGCGAAATCTCACGAATGCAATTATCAACCGCGGAAACAAGCAGCCCGTGGGACGATGTTCGAGCCGACGCGGCCGCGATTGCCGGGCGTTAATTAATATCGCCATTGAGCGTGGCTTCGATCCCGGATTTTCCTCCCGTCGGCGTCGCACCCCGTGGGCTCGCGAAGAAGGAGACCTGGCATGGCAGGAAGCGGGAGGAGTGGGGGAGACTGCCTCCGGCGCAAAGTGTCGCTTTCGGAAATCGACGTCAACGATGACCGGACGGCGTAATGAAGAGGGAGTGTCCGTGTGTCGAGGATCGAACGGAAGCCGTAAAAACTGCCGCGCGCGCTGGGTGTGACGATGTATTTAATAAAGCCGAATATACGGGAGCGTGTTAATTCGATGGATGTGCGCGCGTGCACGGTAGCCGAGTCTGCACGGGACGGTCTACGATCAATTTTCATTTGACGCGGCCGCGCTTAAATTTCGATCAACGCCGAGGGGTTCGGATGATAGGTGTGCACGTTTCCGCGGAGCGATGCGCGCTACGTAGCCGTCGTCGTTGCAGCCCGAAATTCGATAATTGCCACCGAATCGGGCAGGGATACGCGCTCAAGTTTTCCCGCTAATATTTGCTTTCTCTTTGGCCAACAAATATTTTCGCTCTCGGCGGACTGTCTGCTGGCAGGTCTTCCTACTTCTTCGCTGGGAGACTTGACGGCACGTAGACGAGTGAAATCGGATAGAGGATGTTCGGGGTGTCCCGAGATTTCGGTGCGTCGATGCCAAGCGTATAAATACGTAGCGCGAAGTTTAGGAAAGAAAATTCAAAGCGGAATCAATTTTCCCCCACTCTCTCGCTCCACGAGTACCTCGGGTCCCTTTTGGCTTTGATCCTCTTTCGAGACCCGCATCTCTCCCAAGAGCCTGCTTTTCGGGCTTAAAGTTCAATAGAGCAGTCTGTCGATATCGATTTATCTGATCTCGTCTCGCGAGCCGCGACCGCTTACCTACGTCGCTCTCTAGCCATCGATTCACAAAGGCTAATGTAGGCTGCGTTTCGCTTTGCCCGTTTTCCCACAGACAGTGACCGTGATTCGCTCTCGAGACGTCTTGCACGCGTTTGCAAGCAAAGTGCTTTCTAAATCCCATTTTTACTTCCGCATCAACGTATAACGGGGAAAAGATTAATCCGCGACGCTGCGGGTATTATGAAAGTAGAGGTGGACTTTTTTCGCGGCGCCCGCGCCCGTTATTACTCGCCTCGCCGAAAATGCAAAAGAAAATATACCCGGCTAAAGCCGCCGGCCGCGAAGGAAAGGACAGATTTCGAAGCCGTCAGTCGGGAAAGAGCCGGTCTCTTTTCCCTTTGACGTAATTACCCATCGTTCTGAAAGAAGCGCTCCGGGATCCGGTAGACAGATCCCGGAAATTCAATTATCCCACCGGTGATTCTTCATTCGGAGTCTATTTATCTGCGGAGCGCTCTTAATGGTTCCCTCGTTCCTCGCCGCACTGAGAACCGAGCGAGTGCCTTCGCTCTCAAAGCACGCTGGATTCTCGTCAGCCGTTCGATGAAACGTGTGAAAACGATTATGAACAAATACGCCGATGTTCGACTGCATCCAACTACTAATGATGAGCGGTCAGCGTGGCCATTGCTACAGCTTGTTCCAGGATAGTGAGCTTAGGTTATTCCAGTGGCGTAAGACGTAACAGTTACATGCTCGCTCATGCACACTGAGTTTGGGTACCGCTGATGGCGATGACGCCGTTACAGCCTGACAAGCTGCAACCCGCCCCCAAAGTACAATGCGATTTACGTTCCGCCTTCCGCCGGCCGTGCGACTAGGAAAAGCTTTTAGGCGCCGCGGAAGCAGATAAGGAAAAACTGTGCGGCGAGGTTTTAAAACCGCAGCGCTCCTCTTCTCGCCCAACTTTTTTCCATCCTTTCCCCTCGAAAATCGCGAATCTTGTTCTCGCCGACGAAAGTGTCGTCGGCAAGTTTTCCCGCGTGAATCGCGTTTGCCGAGCGCTGTGTGCCGCTGCGGCTCATAAATCGGATGCTGGAAGATTCGTGCAATGGCGAGTGTCAACTCACCGTGCACCGTTGGCCGGTATCGCGCATTTCGCATCGTCCGAACTATACGCGGCCGCTAATGAAGTTACTTCTGGTTAAAGGAATCGTATACTGTTCTGCCGTGGCTACCGTTCCGCGCGGGATTAACGCGGGCGGGCGACCGCGGCATTCGACGGGCTCCGAATAATTGTAATTTATATCGCTGCCACCGGATACCTCCCGGGCAAGGATAAATGGCGAATCTCAAAGCTGTAGATGGTAAAAGATCCGTAGATTAAGTGCTGCCATGAACGTCGTCTGAGGGGGAAGGCAATGTAAAAATTTCCTCCAATTGCATGCCCGGCATCCACCATAACTCGTGCGTTATAGGAGATGGTAGGAAAAGAACTTGGCGCGGTAGAGTCCCTTCATAAGGATTATCATTAGCCTGTTAAACGTTAACGCCCACGTTCGCCCTCTCTCGCTTGCGCACACATGCACACGTACCCACTCACTCACTCTCCTTCTTTACCCCTGCCGTCATCACGTACGCGGCCGCTTGCTTGTCTACGAAGCGGAAGTCGACGGCTTTTGTGGGCTAGAATATTAGTCCATTAATGCTGGCCATTGTGCGCCCGTTGGCCGAGCTGGCCGACAATACGTCAACGGTTTGACTCCGCCACAATACGGCAATAATCGAGCTTCCTCCTTCTCTTCGTCTTTGCGGCCTCTCGACGTGCGTACGGACGCATCATCGTACACCTACACCTCGACTCCATCCACGACATTCCACTCTCCTCTCTCACGCACGCGAAACGAACATGTTGGCCGCGTCGCGTACGGATTGGCGCCAACAGTCCAGCCCGCACGCGCCTAAACTTATTGTTAGCCCCAGAGTCGCGCGTCGCGCGTCGGCGTCGCGCAGTAGAGCAGCTTGTCCGCGTTTCCCTTGTCCCTCTTTCGCCCCGACTCCGCTTCGAGCGGGTCCATCTAACTTCCCTCGCCCACTCGGCACCCCCGCAAATGTCTTGTCCCAGTTCTTGGCCCGGGTTAAAGTCCGATTATGCGCCCTGGACAATACCTCTACCGCCTAGTTTGCATTCGCCAGCCAAACGGCCATTCGTGGTCTGCCGAGCACCGTTTTGGGACGGGGTTTACCGAGAAGAGTATGCGGCGGAGGAGCGAACGGGGTAGGAAAATAGAGAGGGCGAGAGGCGAGACAGAGTCAGGCGGGGTTCAGTACGAATGAACAAGCGAGCGAACGTGCGGATGATGCAAAGAGGAGCCGGCGTGAGTCTCGCCGGCGGTGGCCAACGGAGAATGGGGAACGGTACGTTCGAACGGTCCATGCACTCCGAACGTAGCCGCGCGCTCAACACTAGAATGGCGCCGACCGATTGTTATCGTCGGCAAACGTCGAGTTTCGATAGGCAGATAAATCCGCTTAATTTCGTCGTCCCTCTTGACAATTCCCGTTTCTTCGTTCCGTTGTTCGAAGCAAGAGAACATACGTGCCGATGTGGCTGCGTCGGGAGTCGACTCCTCTGCGGCTAACACACGTGTGTGCGCTGTTTTCATTAAGCCATCGAAAATGTTTACCCTCGCCGAGCGTCAAAGGACTCGCCAGATTCGCCTCTCTCCTCCTTGCTCCCGTGCTTTCCGTTTGCCTGCAACGAGGCCCGTTCAACGTGTCCCGTGCGCCTCGTAAAACGGCCAACACTTCTTTCGGACTAGAACGCCTCGGCAGTGTCGCGATTCAATTACGATTCATTTGACTCGCCTCGTAAACGTCTGACAGTGCCTCGCCGTGCGCTCGACGAGCGACGCCGGGTAAACGTGATGCGAAAGACGAGTCGGGCCGTGCAAAGTGGCCTCGACATACGGCTAACGAGAATGAGTTGTTCTATTTCGCTCGGTTTCCTCAATGTCCCCGGCATTCGCGATGAAAAAGTGAGAGCGTGTCCGCGGCACGCAATTACGCGGTGATATAAAGAAAGGGCACGGCCAGGTGGGGGGGGAGTATGTAGGAAAGCGGGCATGCAGGCAGGCAGGGAAACGGTATCTCGTGTGTAATGGAAGGGTGATGCGCGAGTGCAACGAAAGGATAAGGACGGGTCTTCGTGCAGCGACTTAAAACTCATGAAAACTACCCTCATCCAATTAAGGTATCATCCCGCCTACGGGTCGAGCGTGTCTAGGTAGGTCGACGCCGTCGGTGCCGAGGATGCAAAGGAGGAGGCAACGGAAGAGGCAACGGAAGAGGCAGGGGAGTGTGTTGAAAAGCATCCCGACGCGCGCGGATAGGTCTGCATTAACCCTGCAAAACCACCCTCTCCCCTGTCTTACCTCTTCTCCCGTGTCTCTCGCCATCCCACTCTCCGGAGCGTGAGAACCTCTCGTCGTGCCCCTCGCGAGTCTGAATCGTGAAATTCATTATTCAGCTGCTTAAATTCTCGTTACTCACGGTCGAAGTTAAACTCTCGAGGGTAAGCTTTAAACGTTTCTCTTTTTTCTCTCTCTCTCTCTCTCTTTTCTAAAGACCCCGCCGATCGAACTGCCAACGTGGGACATTCACTTCGGGAATCTTAACTGCTTGATACGATCTGTGTAGAACGCAATCGTACGCATGCAATCTTCGTTGCGGCTGGTGAAAATTGCAGTCGGTTGGAATCGTGTGAGCAGGCGCGTTCGGAGATATCGAAATTATCCAATTAGCGCGGGTGCTATTTATTATTATAATTGCCGCGCAGGTTGTCTGACTCTACAGGTCTCCTTCGTGCCGGTATAGTTATCTGTTGAAAAGTAGATACACATATGTACGTGAATACATTGCGCAGGCGCACCTGGGCCGATTACGTAAATTCTGCACGAAGCGCGAAAAGCAAGCTACTTAACAACACACCACCTAAATACAGAGTAAAGCACATAAGACGATTAGTTTCGTTGTCCGAATATCGGACGCATGTCTTTCGAGTAAAAAATCCTCTCCGTTCTTCGATTCAATCTGGGAACGCATTCGAGAGCCACGCATTGACAATACTTACACATATACGGAATCGATTAGAAATGGCGACAAAAGAAATTAATATGACTAAGTGGCTTGCTCTGTGTAAAGTGCTTCAGCCTGTATGATCTCACTATTCCTTGCACGCCCCACCTTTGCCCCCGTGAACACATGACACACATAGATGTTTGCGGAGACATATCGTCCCCTATGTACATACCCATTGTTCAACCCCGAGCGACCTTTATCTCGTTCATATTTCAGTCCCGAATTAATTCCCATTTCTTATCTTACTTATTTTTCTGGCCCGCCGCTCGATCCATGATTTTCTTGGAGCCTCTGGAACGGAGGTGTGAGCATGGCGAGGAAGGCGGAGAGTGGTGCGCGGGTTAGCAATGGCGAGGCAAGTCGATAGGAGGGACATTGGCAGTGTTAGTGGTAGCAGCGACGAAGGTGGAAGGCAAGGCGAGTGCGAGGGCGCGGGCAACCGAGAGAACCACCACCCTCATAAATATTCACGATGAAATCTACCCCTCGATAATAACGGGCCCCGAAATATATGCGCGAGCCACGGTATCTGATAGCCGAGCCCGTGCTCGTCTAAACCTCCAGGGTGCATTAAGTACCGACCAGAAACGTTCTAGTTTCACTTTGGATTTCTTTGCCCGTCTCCGCCTTTTGTTCAAACAGCCAGTCAGGCCGATTTCGCCCGGGCGTATATCGAAGGAACTGCGACGCTCGCATTCTCGACGCTTCACAAAAGTCGCAGTCTGTTAGAATCTCGTTAGAGCATGCAGATACATCGATAATAGTTTAGCCCGGAGTCTGCGACGCGCTTAATACGATGTTACTATGTGTTAACCGCGCCTATGAAATTCATGCGAGAAACTTTGGCGGAAGAAACTGGAGAGTGGTGGCGCGCGAGGAACGTGTGGCCTGCGTGCGGTGCTCAGAATCAGCTGCGACGTGAATGGATAAAGACGTCGTTGCATTGTTCGCCAACTGTCAAACATGGCAGAGTCATTCTTCCGCGTGTCGTCCGCCGTTCCTTTTCCCTTATTCAGAGAGTCTCGTCTCTTGTTCGTCGATTCGATCTCTACATTCTTTCTATCTACTGCCAGTTATATCGAGCAGAAACGTCAAAGTTTAGCATGAGGGCGGGTTTATCAAGGTGGTGCTTCTGTACAGTCTTCTCTTATATATCGATGGGTAATAACAAAAGCTTTAAAAAAAAAGTAACACCGACTCCAAAACCGCACTAAGAAGGATAAAATAGTTTTTCCTTTTTCAGGCCTGTGCCGGAAGACAAACAAAAGAACCTATAAATTGGCAAAAGGAATGTTTATAATTTGTCTCGTTTATCGAATGACTAGAATAGAAATTGAAAAATATTCAAAAAAGTCTAATACAAGTTATATGCTAGGACTGCTAGTTTAGATGTGAGTTGCCCGATTAAAACTGAAGAATTTCCTAAGGGGTGGTACCCCTATCGACAAAGCTAGACCCACTTTTCCCTCGTCCCTTGCTCTGGTATCGCTTTGCCCCTGTCGTCTTTGTACTCGTCATCCTGATTCGATTCCATCGTTCTCCGGTAGGAAACGGTCCGCGGATAAAGATCGCCTTTGAAGGGGATGTTGCAGAAATGCTACGTTCTGCTACATTGACGTTGAGCTGAGTATTCACGGAGCGCGAGCTTACCGCCGAGCGTGAACTTCTCTTTCGGATGGTCGGAAGAAACGGTCGCTAGGGCGGAAGGCAGGAACGATACTCGTTGGGAATAACGCACAGTGGTTGCGTCTTGGCCAAGTTATTGCGCGTATGCGAGCGCGTTGACGTAGACAGAATTTCACGGCTCGCTTCCTCGATGCCATTTCTGTGTCAATACTGCAACTCTCGAGTGGTAGGCTGTGATTTACAGTATCAGGACGATCAATGGACCAAAATATTTAGTATCCGTCAAATGTGATTGTAAGCCGCGAATGGGCTAGCGCCGAGTCCCTTTCATTTTTGCGGACGCGGAGCGCAGAACGAAGGATCCAATTTGAGGAAGAACTTTGGACTTCCTTTCGAGGGACGGTCGATAGGAGTGTGCTGGTGGCTGGCGTGGGCTATCGGACGGCCGCGGCAATGCGGACTGGCGTCTTTCCACCGCTGCGATCACCACATCCGTCCGGAAATCCAACCTTGTTCGCTCCACTTTCGCCTGGTCACTGCGTCCAAATGAGATTTTCTACCTGGCTCCGACGCGGGCCCGGTCCTTTCAGGAAAAGGATCTTCTCGTAAGATCGAGGAGGGATTGCTCCCCGACGGGCACGCCGTTCGATATTCTATAAATTTTTACGGTTCCACGTTTTACCCTCCCTTTCTCGAAATTCATGAAAGATCCGGCCGACGCGACGTCCGAAAGTTTGCCGCGCGGTGCGATGACAATGTAAATGAACGAATAGCTCGGTGGCGGAGTTTGGAATCAGTGCCTAACCAGAGGAGCTCCGGGGGAGGGCGCGTGAATTGGGTGTCAATTGGGTAGAGAAAATTCATGCGACAGGACTCGTCCCACGTTCCGCGGTCCATCGCGAATTTGCGTCACGCAACCTCTCCTCGCGCGAAACATTATCAAAGTCCGACGTATCATGACAATCGACCTTGAGCATCGAGATCGGCCCGACGCGTTTATATTCCGATCCCTTGCTGCACGGCGTTGGAACAGTCGCTGGAATTAGGTACTCTCCGACGGGCTTTCCGGCTCGCCTTGGGACATCGTTACAGGACGAGTACACGAATACGCCAGCGGTGTCTTGTTGAGGCGAGACGTCGGGAAAAGTTTGTATCTGTGTGCCGGAGTTGCTGAAACATCGGCAGGACGAGACGGAGGGGACGGGAGGAGGCGTCGACGCACGAATGGCTTCGCTCAAGAGAGAGAGAGAGAGAGAGAGAGAGGGTGGCTAAAGAGAAAGAGAAACGAAAGAAATACTAACAACGTCGGGCCGGATGATTATATCGAAAATGTTTCGTGCTTCACAGGATCCTAGCCTCGAGGCTCTCGTTGTTTTTGCGGGCTTACATCGCACGCTTGCTTCCATACGAGGCAACGAGGGCGGTGGCCTCGTTTGAACGAACCACCCCGTCGCGTCAGAGATTCCTCGTAAACGATGATCGATCGACCGACCACCCCTCGGGCAAACTGGCCCGCCGTCTTGTCTGCCGGTATACATCTGCGAGCTCTCGATATTTATCAGCGTTTATTATGCACCTGCTTCGTGAATTATCCCGGGCTCGTTACACGATCCATTGCGTCTTCAATCGGCAGGACCGGCCGAGTGGGGGTGGCTTCACGGGGGAGACAGTCGGCGAGCATGCAGCTTCTTTTGGAAGACCCACGGAAAAAGCGTAACCCGCTAACTCACTTTGCGAAACTGTTGGATTTACACAAGTTCCGGGGAACTTGTAAACATTTCGAAACTTTCGAGAGTATATAAACGTTCGCCGGGAAGAGCGTCTCGGTGTATTTTCCAAAATTCTCGCCGCGCCTGCGTCCGCGTCCGCTCCATATCGAGCGCGGCGCCAAAATATTCCGCTCGGCGAGAAAAGTTTCTAATGAATTTAGCGGGAGCTTAGATGGCGCGGGAGTGGCGACGCGATCCGCGGCGCGAATCCATTTGCGAGGAACGGGGTAGGGTGGTCGTTTGGGATAGACGAAGGCTCGTGATTTTCGCAGGCTATTGCAGCGGGCAGGTAGCAGCTCGTGGAATCGAATCCGGAGGAGGACGGGCTCGGGGCATGCGTAACATCCACGAATCTGTAGCGGGTCGTGCAAAAAGGGACGCGACGCCCGAGCCCTCTCGTGCAGGGGGTGGATCGACAAAACGCGAAACAGATGACGATGCCGCGGCGGGAACTAAGCCGTGTCTTCTTGCACCGACATCTCCGCCAGGTCGGCCGCATTACAGGCTACCGACAAAACCCGCGACTGTCACAGTAAATACTCGCCGTATGCATAGTGTGCGCCGCGCCACCCATGCTTACACCCCATGCCGAGGACCGAGCGTGTTACAGCGCGACGGCGAATTATTGTCAGGGCTACGCTGCCAGCTCTAATTGACTTTTCTCCGACAGGTAGACATGCTCGGACCAGCCCGCTCGCTCTTGTCTAGCTTTCCCGCCGGAAAGCGTCGAATTCGCGCGCGAGCGCCAAATTCATTCCGGCCTGCAAAATCTTGCTTGCGATTAAATCGGAAGGGATACTCGGGGGGATGAAAGTTCGTTCTCTTTGCACGATAAGGGGTAGGGGGAGCCGGCGTTCATATCGAAAGTTTTACACGTACCGATGAAAACGAGAGAGTACACTCGAGAGAAAGAGTAGATGCAGGTAGCATCCAAAGTTGCCCTACCGCGTAAGATTTCCTTCCCCCCGGAAGAACTAGCAACGATTCTCAATTTTGCCCGGTGGAACACCGTCAGGTGCAGTCCGCTCTTGGCGAAAAATCAAGAAAGTCGCGACCACCTTCGAACAAGTTCCGACGCGAGTTGCTGAAAATTACCCGGAGCTGCGAACGTATTCGTCCAACTGCGAACTGGATGGTCGGTCTCGTGAACCTCTACTGTAACCCATACAACCATAAGCACTTATATGCTCTTTGCGCGAGTCCGCGCCAAACGTAAGAATCTAACCAGCCAGGAAAGCAGGATAATTATATTGATAATCATAACGCCGAAGACTAGTACAATTCCCTAACGAACGTTGACCAGCGACCTGCAAAGTGACGCTTAACGAACCGTACAAGTAATCCGATAAATCCATTCTCCCCAGATTTGCGCGTCTCTTTTTACATTAATTGACCCGTCCAGCGAATTTCATTAGCGACGGTCTCGTGTAACGGCCTCAAGACAGCTTCGGCTCCAGACGGAAGGAGGAGTAGGAGGGTGCGTCCATAATGGCGATGGGCGTAGTTGCGGCGGGACACGTACGCGCCAGGCTGCAATTGATATTGTGGTTACGTGGTAGCAATTCACCATACATTAGAGCCGGGTGACTGGGGAGTAGTAAAAAGCACAGATCACGAAATCCATAAGCGGGCGGGCAGAATGCGAGCACCGGCGTCTGTATAGCGGAACACCGTCGGCGTACTAACAATAAGGCAGCTTACTTCGGTCTACTGGCTGGTGGCGCGCTTGGTATGCCGTCTTTCCCTACCAACGAGCGAGATAGCAAGATCCCCGAGCTCCGCAGCCTCGTGTGCCCGCTCACACACGTTCCTCGTCTTCCGTCGTGCCCCGGGACCGTGACGAAACCCTCCTCAGGGCTGCACGTACGAGAACGGGCGGCGTTCGCACTGTCTGAGGCCACTCGGGCTGGGATAAACAATTTGCTAGATTGCCTGTCCCGATTTCCACGTAGCGGGACGCGATGTTGACGCAAGGCGATGCCGAATAACGCTAAAGTGACACGGAAACTCTCCAAGTACATACCGATGTACGTGCAACATCGGGAAACCGAGGCTCGTACTCTTTCGGGGAAGTTCTTGCTTATGCTGCAGCCAGTTTCCATTACTTACCGCGGCGTATGCCCTATACGTGTTTCGGGGCTTTTCAACTTCTTCCCCGGGCTCGTTCGGTGATACTCCCACGTCGTTTTTGCGCGCCAGAAAGAGGCAATTTCTCAGATCGTTCTCTCGTCGGGGAAGCAAGCCGGCAACGCCGTTCGCCCGAAAACGAGCGCCGCACGTTGAATCATTCGCGTTAATCGACCGCGCCACCCCGTTTCGTTGTTCCCGTACTTTAATCTCTTCAGATTGCACTTTCCCGGTAACTGTTTATTCATTTCACGACGGACAATCTCCCGTAAGTGCGTGCAATGTCTACAAATGCGGCGTACGGAGGAATATGTTGAGCGATGAATCCAGGGTAAAAATAGTGAATTTTTCAGAATTTTCTTTTCTACACGAACGACAGGACCATGTTTTGTCGAATATTGTCTGCCTATTGAACGATTCTTCAAATACAAATCAAGGCTTTCGAAAGAAAAAAGACACACCCACTTAACTAACGCACCCACTTTTCCGTTGCGTCGTTTAAATGATCGCACGATATAGCCGCGCAGCTGGCCAAGTATGCGAGTAAAGAGGATACGAAGTTCGTAGGAAGATACGGTCTGTCAAATGTAAAAGGCTCGCTTGCCCCGATGCTCTCCCGCTATTGGGCCGCGGAATTTTATCATGCCGTAAGACGAAATTGCTTGTCGACGAACGTTATAAAATAGCGCAGCTCCTGCGGCCAGCGGGCAGGGGGGGATGTCTTGAGGAAAAATCGATGTTACATTTGCAGATTTCCTTCTCGGCGTCCCCCAATCTCCACCCGTCGCCCCCGAAGATTGGTTGTCGACGGATGTCGTCGTATGGTCTATCTCTAATTAAGGTCGCGACTTCCTCGATTGCCAAACGAACGACAGGATTGCCGGGAATCGGCTTCCGGCCCAATCTCGTCCCTCTTACTTTCGCCGTGTCGTAACGATTCGCTGGCTGGTTCACAAACCAATTTACTCCACCTACCGGCTCGTTCGGCCCGATTCTTTTTACCGTTGGCGTTACAAGCTTCGGATCCGGGGATACGCGGAAAATCATTTTCCCGATCTTCCGTCATTTTCCCGTCTCCAACGCACTTTACTCTCTCTCTCTCTCTTTCTCGTCCTTTCCACACGTCGGTTTTAGGTATCCAGCTCGAGGGCACGACCCCGTGTGTATCTCTTTTCGCGGCGGGTACCACCCCACCCCCTCCCTACCAGCGTTCGCTGCTCAAGGGATGACGCACACAGAAACGCGGTTGTACGAGAGCACGGGGACCGATGTTCATTTCATGGGCCGTCAGGTCGTATCAGTCCAATGGCGCAGGGTGCGATTTTTCCCAGGGAATTTCGGTCTGTTTAATAGAGATCCTATATCCGATCCAGTCCGGCAGCTTCGCCGTTCCGCTTCGCCCTCATCCCCGTTGTAAGCCCTACCGTCACCCCCGCCTTCTTCTCGGCTAATACCGGCAACGCCTCTTTTTACTTCTACCATTCTCACGCTCGCTCCTTCTTCCTCCCTCCCGCAGGCCCTGCCCGACTGCTACCCTTATACCGTCGATTTAGAAAGAGAGTGGAATTGTTTTTCGACTTCATTGGCTCCACCGCTAATAGATATTGCGTTCTGTCCGTCAGGCTCCAGTTTTTTCGCGGGCTTTTATAGTGGCGCTCCGCTGAAACATCAACCGTAGAGAACGGTTCGTATGGGAGGGCCGACTCTAGGGAGGAATCGAAGCAAACACGTTTTCTGGCATAGGACACGTATCTCTCTCGATCTCGATTTTTCGAGTACATGCGTACTTTCGTTGTAAAACTCCACATTTGCAGCGTCGAAAAAGCAAGAGTTGCTAGGTAAGCATAGGTGCTCGCTGGGTCTAGAGATCCTTTAAACGTGGGAAGGCACTCGGCAAGAAACCCCGCCTCGATTTAGACATTAAGATGGCGAGAGAAGGCTCTTCCCTCTTCTGCGTCCGCTGCGGAAAGGAGCCACTTTGCTTCGGGAAGCGCGCGTCCACCGCTCTCACATACTTCCGCCGCTTCGCTCGTCGTTCTTCGCATGTCTTAATAGCGAATCCAGTTTCAATTCTTTCCTTGAATAATAATTTGACAGATAACAAAGTATTACTTCTCGGACACTGCGGCGCGCAATCATCCTGCATATGATTGAGAAGCCTCAAACGGCCAGTATGTTCTGTTCGCGGCGAAATTCGGGCGCGCCGGGTAATCTATGAACCCTAAACTGTTCCCGATTACGTCCCAATTATTTCATGTCCGGCAAGTACGACGCTCTGCGGATATTCGAGGCCATTGTCGCGTAACGCCTGACGGCGAGACAAAGCTATTGTTTTCATGACGCCCCAGCGATATCACCATAATTAACTGGTTCGCCGTCAATCGAGCGACGCCAGGCGCACATGCCCGCCTCTGGGACTTGCCTTTCCACCGAGATGCGCCATGCGAAACTTACACTTGTCGCTCTCGTTGAGAACTTGAAACGTTCAAACGTTCCCTATTTGGCCTTACAACGCCGGCCAATCTGGGAGACTCGGCGCAACGACACGCAACGAGCCCCGCCGCCGAGCAGCTTCAATTTCTTTGCCCCTTTACGAAATTCCACAACATTAACGTTGTACGCGTGCGGATGATACGGGGGTCCGGATTTAATTATAAGGAACGTACGCCGGAGAGCGAACACGGGGGGGGGGGGGGGTAGGTCGGGATGGTTGAAAGAGTAGCGCACACAGCCCCGAAACAAATTCCGGCACGAGAACTCGAGTCCTTACAGGGGCGCGGGCCAACGAAGCGCGCGCCGCTCAAAAGTTTCGGCGAGTGGAGCACAATGGTTTAGCGTGAGCCGTCTGAATGAGAGAAAGAGCCGAGGGATGGGGGCGAGGAAAAGAAGAAAAAATTGGCGACTCGAGGCGCCCGCGCGCTCGCCCGACTGCTTTTAAAAGCGAAACACACGGCTGGCCCCGCCCAGAGGGAAGAAATCGAACGGGATTCGTCTCGGCAGCTCGGAAAATGAAACCACAAACGCTGAGGAGAGCCTCTTATAGTTGCGAATCGCTCCATCGTCAGGGCCGGCAAAACTTTCCGCCTACGCCGGATCGGCTGCACGCTGATACGTCAGAGAAACAACTTTCAGCTCGCACTTCGTTACTGCCCGCTTACCGTTCGCATCGAAACGGCGCTGTCTTAATAATAGGTGAGGGAGGAGAGCCTCGGGCGGTCAACTTTTCTGCCGTCTTGGTGCAAAATAGTAGAGGGATAAGCCTCCTCGAAGTGACGCGGATTCTTTCCCATGCGTATTTCTGAAAGACATATTCATCGTTATTCGCTTTTCAAAATCGAACGTAGTCAAGAAAAGTTGAGTTGGGGATCGCTCGTTCGTCTTCGCGTAACGACGACAGCCTATAGTAGCAGTTTGTCGGGAGTGGGGCTTAAGACAAAATTTTCCGCCGTGCTCCCGCGAAAAGGTATGACGTAAGAGGCAGTGAAGGACTGGGAGAAAAAGGGACGAAAGCGACGGGAAGAGACACGGACGAGCGAATGACGAAAGTTCATCTCGCGCAAGCACCCTCCGTGAGATCTCTCGACGAGGCACAAGGGTACACCCCGGAGTACTCGAGTACCGGTTGCGTCGCACTCCATCAAGTATTAAAACTTCTCAAATCGGCGCCTCGCTACAAAGAGAAGAAGAATCGTCCAACACCTGCGAGATTCTATGCCATTACACGCTCCTTCTTCCAGCTACCTTGCGCGAGTCGTTTATTCACCGCTAGCCGTCGAATATCGACGAGCCTTTGCGTTCGCTCGTGTTTCACCATCAAATCGAGAGCCGTCGCTCATCGCGATCGCGCTCTTCTTTCGCAGAATCAGCGCAGATTCGACGGTTTCGTGTGACGTAATACATTTTAGACTCTGATCGTCCTATTTTCTGCACGTACGAGTACAATTTTAGGTAGCGCTGATAAAGGATTGGAAATACCGTGGCAAGACTGACGGAGAAGCATCGCAAAAGGAGTGCATTTCGAATGGAAAGTATCATGATGTAGAGCCGAGAGAGGCGATTGTTCATACACTCGATCGGGGTGACACACTCGTAGTGTGAGCCACGTTAGCTGACATGACAGTCAATGTGTTAACGTCAAATACTGGCGGACGTGTTTCTTCACCCCTCCTTCCCATTCGATCCTGTTACGCCCTCATTCCAGAATAGTTCACCCGATAATAAAGACGTCAGAACGTTGTGCCCGGCTAGTCGATCACGCACGTTAGAAATATGTCGCCTTGGATCATTTAATCGCGTATCACGCCGCCGCCGTGCCCGTTCGTACTCCGGGTCAAACGACCCGATTGATTATTCGACAAGAATTCCATATTTCTCAGAGTGCTTGACAAAGTTAAAATAACGATGGTGGCTCGATGATTCGATCATCGCGCTCTAAATAGACACCTCAATTGTCGGATCCTATAATAAGCGAGAATCTTGAAACTTAACATGTAATTGAAGTTGGAACAGAGAGACATGTCCGTTCGCCAGACAAATGTTTCGATTCCGTGTTTTTTGGGGGCAGGCTCTGACGCTCAATTTGAATTTCTCTCGGTCGCAGGAGATCGATCGATAGAGAAGGACGAGAGGGATGGTTTCCGAGGGAAGAAGGTGGAAAGGTCAAAGAATGTGTTCCGGATTCATCGAACACTCCTCTCGTCGCGGAACACGATCCTCCGGGAGATATACGTTCTTGCAATTTCGTAAGAGCGATTCCGGGCCGGCTCTCCCTCTTAACGACCTTTAAGTCCGAACGCAGTTGCTACCCTGGAAAGCCAAATGTCGACGACCCCCGTTCGAGCATCGTCTTCCCTCGGCGTCCCGTTTAACTTCGTTTCGCGACTGTATACCTGGGAATCGCTCCCGGAAGCGTTCCGACCGATTTATTCCTGGTGGCTCGTAACTTTATAAACTGTCGAAACACCGGAGAGAGAGAGAGAGAGAGAGAGAACAAACTGTCGCGATGACCCTTATTGAGTTTTCGAGCGGTCGGTGATAGGCGAAACCGCGTTACGTGTCCATTTTGTCCCCCGCCCGGAAGTGTTGCTCGAGTCCACAGTGTAGACGCCGCTGTACAATTGTTGACGATCGAAAGGATAAATCTCGGCGAGATTCGAGCTCTCACGTCGACAGAGAAAGAGAAGTGACGACGTTCTTGGAAACTTCCAAGTCAGCACGTTGTACTCCGATCGTTTTTGATTCTGCCTAACTTTTCACCCCTTGCAAGCAGGAGTTTGCCTCGTCGACAGAAGGGCTGAACGAGTGTGAGGTTGTGCCGAACTCCGTAGCGGGTTCCACGATTTCAACTCCGCGTACCGTCTCGGACGATTGTATCAATCGCGATTTCGCGAGAGAAGAATGGTTGCTACCGTTACCCGGAACGCGCGACGAGTCGATTGACACTCGATACACTCGTCTATGCCGCTTTTCTCATCTTTGTGCCTGCGACAGTGTCCGTAAGGTTGTTTCGAAAGCGAGTCGGTGACGAAAACGCTCTCCGCGGAAGGATATAAAAGAAAGAAGGCGCGTAAAACGAGCGAAACGAGCTGTAAAGCGAGAGTCGTAGTTCGCGGGGGACAATACCGGGTGCCGGAAGTGCTCGCACGCAGATGCGTACCCGGCGAGTGACGGTATAAGTATAAGGGGACACGCAATTACTTTGGCCCCCGCGCCCCGGCAGATTAACATCCGTCCATTTTCTTCGCGGGATTTACGAGTTTCGTCGGCGCACAATGTCCAGTCTAGATGACGTCGGTAAACGCGCACTTCGTCACGAGAGTCGTCAGACAATTTCAGTAGTAAAGAGACAAAGGTCCCGATTTTTTCTCTTCCCCAATTAGCTTTTTATGCCTCCCCTCTATTCTGGGGTATTTGCGAAGCGCGCACTCTTCTCGCACGCAATCGAGCCAACAAAGCCATTGCCAAGAAGGAGCGAGAGAAAGAGAGAGAGAGAGAGAGAGAGAGAGAGAGAGAGACTTAAGCCACTTCGGACGTCAATTACGCTTCAATTCTTTCGACGAAGAGTTCTCCTACTTTCGAAAGCACCCCTCGCCCATACGCCGTGGTGTAATGGTGGGCAAGGTAACCGGCGATCTTCTCGTGGCCCGAGGGCTCGTGCAACGAGCGAGGGAGAAAGGAGGACGGACGGGTATGATAGCGGTTAAAAAAGAGGGGGGTGGGTAAAAAAGGCGGAAAGAAATTCTGTAGCCACGAGGCACTCACCGGAATGCCGGGAGACGGCCCCCGCTCGCCGGAGTCACATTACAATAATTGAATTGCATAGGACACGCGGGTCTTCCCGCCTTCAAAGAACGCAAGAAAATAGCTAGAAAGCTTCTCGCGGCGAACGAGATGGCTTCCGGAAAAGGGGTGGGTCTCCGTCGGCCACGCCGGGCGAGGGGTATGCCAAGGGGACGAGGAGGGCGAGAAGGAGAGGTGTCGGGAGGAAGGGTGCAGGGAGGTTGGCCGCCTTCTGGGTTCGGGAGGGCGGGGGTGTCTGGGAAAATCAATAGACGCGTTCGTACGTCGCGTGCAGTTAAGTGACTAAGAAATTAATATCTTGATGAGGTCCGACCCGGCCACTCGGCTGAGTGCTTCAAAAGAGGCGGCAGCGCAATAACGACAATGCTCTTTCCGCCCCCAGCCCGTTTTCGGCCGCCGAACATTTTCCAACTCGACGCGTGTGCGGAATCAAAGTTTGAAAGGAGCCGTCGCCCGTCGCCGTTAACGGAGAGCGAGCGTGTCGTGGAGGCTCGTTAGCGTACGAACGACAAGCGAAGCGGTTTCGTCGGGCTGCGATGGTCGACGACAGTCCAAGTAAAA
This sequence comes from Priocnemis perturbator, assembly GCA_963942575.1. Classification (NCBI taxonomy): domain Eukaryota; kingdom Metazoa; phylum Arthropoda; class Insecta; order Hymenoptera; family Pompilidae; genus Priocnemis; species Priocnemis perturbator. The sequence continues at coordinate 9,303,722 of OZ012652.1, forward strand.
ACGCAAGACTATTAGGAATACCGCAGGCAAGCGGCTTCGTACCACTTGACTGCGCCTCATGAATATTCGACGCGTCGTTTTAACGATTTAAGGAACGCCCGGGCGCTCGGGTAGGTACAGTACGAGCATTCGAAATTCCTCGGCGACATTCTTGGTTCGTGCAGTCGGCAGCAGCCGGTTACGCGACTCGCCCGTAAAAGAAACAAGAGGGAAATTGTCGGGCCACGGGCGAGGCTGGCGTTCGGGTCGGCATGGAAATTCGCCGGGCACCGATTACACGCTTCAATATTTCATGACGATATTTCGCGAATGTACCCGCGGAACGTTCCGCGGCGACTTAATTCGCGAGACACGTATCCGGAAAACGTCGGGTATCCGATGGCTGGGAATCTCCGGGAGTCGTCGTCTGGCTGCAGAATTCTTGATACGTCGCCGTTTCCTTGCGGCTGGGTTTTTGCCAGCTAACTCACTGAAACGAACAAAAGGTACGACCGATCGGTTCGAGCTTTCCCCATGTGCGAGGGAGGGGGACGGTCAGAGTCGTGACAAGGCAGCACACGGCAGTGGGTGAGATTCGATCTAGGATCGGTGGCGGGTCTCGAATGGCTATTGAAAAATTGCGGTAGGAGGCTAACGGTGTAAGGAAGTAGCGTCGGAAACGTGGGAAGGGAACCGGAGGAGTTTAGGTCGTCGAAACTACCTCATAGAAATTGTCGCGGAGCGGACAGGGTGGCAGAAATGAAAATAGATAAGTACTCGCTTTCCCCTCAGCCCGATTCCTGCCTCTCGTCCGCGGGTGTGACGCAAGCGTGCATCGTCGAGATTTGATTCCACTCGGCTCTGCCAACAGGAAGTGTGAAAGCGGGGCAGCCGACGTGTCTTAGAATTTTCAGCCGCACGTTCATAGGTACGTCGTAGAGGGACGTCACCTGTGGTTCTCGTTGAGAAAGAGACGTCGTCTCGCAACGAAGATTTCGTTCTCCTCATAGGACTCGACGCTGTACAGTCGGATAGTGTAGGTGGCACGGAAATAACGGTGTAACGACGCAACATCTATACGGCGAGGAAACACACGCGCACACGGTGTATCGCGCGACACTCGCAATTTAGTGGCAATCAACGGCATGAGTGTTTTGTGGTCGTCGAGGGAGACGATCCGGATGCACCGTTTATTCGTCGTTGTCATAGAAGAATTATACGTCCTCGGGTGCGCGCCTCGCGGTTGCTCGCGCCGCTCAGCAAGAGGATGATACGATGAGGCTCTACTCGCGGCTACGTGGTACGCGTGATAAGCACGTTTGCGAAGCGATTTCAAAAATATCACCCACCACCAGCATCGCCGAGGCTCATTTACGCGCCGACAATTTATGGGCAGCGCTGAGAATTTGAGGAACGGCTGGTGTCGGTCGGCCTCGATGGCGCTCTATGATGATTAAAAAGAGTTGTTTACCATCGAGCGTGTGTCCGCTCGTAACGCGGCCATATGGGCGTTTACGTGCCGCTCTACGTGTGCAGACCCCTGCAGGCTCGACAGCAGCGGCGCCGACTGCGCGAGTCGGCAGAGTGGGTGAGGCCGATTTCGGGCAAGGCAGACGGCCGGCAAGCGGGCGAGGGGACAGCGACGATTTAATTAACGCGTGTCGTTGATTTTTCGCTGCCAGAGTCGTATGGTTTAAAACCGATCGTCAGATATTTGTCACGAAACAGCCGCTGACGTCGCGACGTCGATATATATTAATCGATGACCCGGTCGCAGACCGGCGCTCTCGACGTCCGTGGAACGCGCCAATGAGCTTTTTACGCCGCGGGTTGCCTTTTTAGGAGGCCAGAGGGGAGAGTGTAATAACGTCGCCGTTCATTTCGGACCCAATACTTCGTCCCGTTTCATTCGTCATGAACACGTTGGCGAGACGCCTGAAACGTGTCGGACTGGACGGCGAGAAAAATGTGCGGGGGGCGTGAACGTGCGGCGTGTGACGCGCGTAACTCGCTCGCTGCACACGGCTCCGATAGGGCCGTTGCGCCGCCGACCGCAAGGATTATCGCGGCCGAGTCGGCGATATCTGATTAACACGTATCGCAGATTTCCCGAGCAATCGTGCAGATTAACGGGCGGGCCGCGGGACGCGGACTGACACTGCGCGCTTACCGCCATCATTTTATTAGCCTCGCCTTCCATCTCCCGGTGTAGGCGCCGGGAAAATGCGATTTTCGTGACCCGTCGATTGCCGGCGCGATTCCCAGGCCGATAGCAAACTTGATCCCGCCGCTCGGTCGCGGCACGTTTCGTCGTTCAACGCGATAATTGACACTGGCCGTGTAATGTTATGACGTCCGTGACGCGCTCCAGCGTACACTTTCTGCGCCAGAATCCACGTTGCCCGCTCAGCCCTCAACCAGCCACAGCTGCACCGGCCGGACGGAGATGCGTTGAAGATAATCGACAATAACCGCACTTCATTTAACCGTTCGCACCGCTCCGCGCTTTGACACGTTCCTCGAATTCGTTCGTCGATAACGCGCGCGACCTACCGCACCTACGTTGGAAGGACACGTCGTCGAAGGCATGATCCAGTCCGCATATCCCGGTTTTGCACGAGCGGAATTGAAGCGTAATGTACGAGGATTGCAGGGACGGGAGAAAGGAACGGTGTTCAAATCTGCCGATGCGCGCTCTTCGCTACTTTCAGGACGAGGAAAAAAGGGTAGCAGCGAGGAATAAAACTGGAAAAGGATGAAATACGAGCAAAGGCCAGAAAGAGTTCAGGGGGAAGTGACTGGCATATTGTCGGAGAACTTTTAATATCTTTCGCCGCGTTTCAGATACCTTGCATCCGCTGAGAGTGACTGACTTATATATATATTCCAGCTTCTTTTCGTCTTTCTGCCCTCCGAGACCGTGTGCGCATACCTTCCTGCGCTTCCTGTCTTCCCTCGTACCTCGACCTCGTCCTTATAGCCCTTCTCATCGCTGACAGAGCCGTGGGTGTCTCGCACTTTCGTTCACACCGCAGATAGAGAGAGAGATAGAGAGAGAGAGAGAGTGACGTGAGCGCTGCTTTACGAAAGCTCAATTGTCCGTTCTTTTATATCGACGCCGAGGCGTGCCCCTGACCGTGACCAACGGCCTTGCCTCGAAGCTATCCATCGTCTGAAATTGACGTACCTAATTCAATCGGTGCACCTATTTTGCCGCTCATTGATTGATCAATCGCTTAATTAATTGATCGATTGATAAGACTAACCCAGACCATGACGAAGTGCCACAGGCCGATGATTAATTAAGCCCCCGATCTGTCTGTAAGCACGAACGGCCGCGCGTAAGGCCGTTCAACGCGAACGCATCGTTTTACTCGGCACGCGGCGAAGCGACGATTTTCCGCGCGGCCGAGCACCGAGGTGGCCTGTGAAATATTCGGAGACAAGCGGCATATCAATCATTGGAATTGACGTGCATATCAAATAGCCTCCTCCGCTTTCTCCGGCCGCCCCGCTCGCGGTTTTATTCTTCGGCCGACAGGGACTAGCGACCCCAGCCGTATAAATGATAGCATTATGCCTCGTCCACAGAGCCCATTCGCTTTTGGCCGCCTCGCGGGGCTCGGGGAGGGGCGAGGCGAGGAATTGCGCTTCGGCTTTCAATATTTCAAACACTTATCGTCTGCGGCTCCATGGCACGGGAGCTGGCGACGTAGGAAGGGGGTGGTTCGGGAGAGGGTAGCCGTCGGCTTCGTGGGTCGTGGCGAGAAGAAGGGCGGCGGCGCCACTGGCCTCTGCTCTCCTACCTTCGCTCGGTATAATAGTCGCATTTATATCATCTCCGCCCGCCGGTTTTGACTTTATAATTTAATGTGGAAACCCTCGACCACCCTCGGTCGCGCTCCCTCTTTCTCTCCCTCTCTCCACATACTCTCTTCACTTCTCGTTCGTCCCACAGCGACTCAAAAGGGTTGCGAGAGTGTGAAGCACAGGCCGCTCGCGGCGGCTGGTGCGCGCTGAATTATGTGAAATGTATCTGATTTTCTAGCCGCGCGTCGGACTTGGGGAGCGTTACGATAACGGCTTTCAGCGAGAGAGCGAGGCATAGTGCGCGGAGGAGCGCAATTGAAGAAAGTGAATTTAATGACGGTGAGTACGCCCGGCAGTCCGGGTGTTGCCGGATATATTTGATTGTCCGAAAACGCGGTACGCTGACGGAGATACTCGCTTTGTACTCGTCGATCGATGGCGGTGGCGCACATCTCTTCAATTACGGCAGGGTGGGACGTGTCTTCAGCCGTTCAGCCATCTCGTTCCACCTGTGCGCTCGTCCGTCGCTCGAACAATCGACCCGAATATACTCGAGAGCTCCTTAAACCTCGAAACGGTACTTCATTATTAGTCGACGGCCCTATATACGCTCAACGAGGACGGCGGCTGGAGACATAAAGTACGATCTCTCGAGATCTTTCGCGGTGCCGTCATCCGTCTTCGGAATGCTCCCGGAGCGAAACACGCGTGCTTCAAACGGCGCCGTTTAAGAGCGCATCCGAGGGCGAACGGCTTTTACCTTCGATAAGGTAGCTGTCGGCAAGACAATATTGATACGGGACCGTCGTAAAAAGTAAAGATCCACTTTAGTCGTTCTAAGCATCCTCGCGCCCGTTTTACCGGGAATCCTTCACACCGTCTGAGGCAGACTATCGGAACAGAGCGACTGCACAGAGTGTCCCGCTAGATTGTTGACTAGACAGTTGAGGATGTGCAGTATAGGGCTATTAAACGTTATCAGAAGAAATAATCTACAGGAAACGTAATAAATACACGAGCTTTTTCATTAAAGTTTCATGAAATTGGATCGTAACAGGATTGTTGCCGCTGCGTTTGTTGGAATATCTCGTGAGACGCCCTGTACAGCCCTAGGCGGAACGGCACTTCATTATTAGTCCACAGGCCTTGAGCCTCGAAGATAGCTCGAGGAAACGCCGACATAAAAGACGATCTTACAGTGCGCCATGGACTTATCCCTCTTTCGCGACACAAGCGTGCGGCCAGAGATACGGTGTATTAAACGGCCAGGTGCAATAGGTACTCTCTATAACGCGCCACGGGGGATGGTATATTGGCAAAGTATATATACCTACGTATACTGGAAGATTTAAGTAAAGGATAAGATTCGCGCAATATTTTTCTTTTTCCCCCCAGAAAACGTATGAAATTGTTGATTCCATGCTTCCACTGTAACGTATACATATACTGCTGCCGAAAAATTCCTGGGCCGTGCGCACGCACAAACCCGTACGCACATCCTCACATCCCACGGTACTCTTATCAGACAGCAGTCCGCCTGAAAAATGTCTACCGATCGGCGCGCGTTGCGCACGCGTTTCCCCCCGAAATATCATGTGATATTTTTTTCCTTCGACTATTCATTTCTCTCTGCTCGCCGCCGCCGCCGGAGGCAAGAGTATAACCGTGTAATATCAGGAGGCGAGGTAACGGGAGCTCTCTGAAGTGTTCATAGGATGAGCGCCGGTTCCCTCGCTCGTCTTACGTCAGTGCAGGTTTTCATAAACGTCGATCCGCCATTTTAGAGATGCGACACCGGGAGAGAAGGTCGGAAGAGACGGAAGGAAACTGAGAGGGCGGTAGAACGAACGGGACACTGATAGAGGTAGGGAGAGTTTATGACAACGAATTCCTCCGGGACTCGATCACTCGACGGAGGAATTTGATCGAGATCGGTCGGGGAGGTAGGCGGCTGCTAGGTTTCCTCGGAGCCTTTAGCATTCGCTATCCGAGTACACGCGCGATATGATCTACGATGCCTAAACGATATTCGGCATTTCGCAAAAATCCCCGAAGGTAGAAAGGTTTCGTCGGATGGGACTCGCATCAAATTTGTCTCTCTCCGTCGTAGTAGTTCCGTCGAGCTTAGAAACAGCAGCAGAGTGTGCGTGCGCGCGGGCCAGCTTTAATCTTGGAATGTCAGCGGGGTGGCGTGCGATCCTAATAAACGTCCAGCAGAGGGCAAGTGCCAACATTATACAGTGGCTCACGCGGGAACCACAAATGTGTCACATTGCTGTCTCCCGGTGTCGCGATGCCCCGTTAAACCAACTGCCCTCAACCTCGTGCACAAGTTCAGTCCGTTTCCACCGACCTACCTTCTGCTCTCGCCCCGTCTTACCGTATCGCACGTGTGGACGTACACATCCTGTCGATTCTTCCGGACAGACGCTCGCGCAAAGTCGACACCGCGTCATCCTAGACCACGTACTTACTTACTCGGACGCTTCTTTTACGGCCCCGTTTACGATCGAATCGTAACGCCGCGACGACCGCCGTAAATGAATTCGCCGACTGCCTTTAACGACTCGCAATCAGATTTCGCCGCGGAATTATTCCCGGTAACATTCCCTGACCAAGTGCCTTGACGTTTGCGGGATGTCTATGAATGTAAGCATATTCGACTCAATGAACCGAGGGCCGCCCCATTCAACATGGATGCCACTGGCACATAGGCACATAGGTGTTTTTAGCGGGCTTAGCGCGCTCCTCACACCTTCGCACTGCTGGCGCAAACGCGCCTTTCGACCGCCAGAAAGCGCGGCCGAGCGAGTCTTTCACGATCAATGGCGTAATTTCGTGGCTCGCAGGCGCTCCACATCGACTCGCACGGACTTATATACTCGTGAGGGACCAACGAAAAGAGAGAGGGAGCGAGAGATAGCGTTGTAGCACCACGCCACCGCCGCGCCGCTGAGTGCACTAGCTATTTGCTATATTATATGGAAGGTATTTACCGCGTGCACGCGCAGTTTGCCAGGCCAGGCACACACGCCGACACGATCCGCACGAAAGAATGGTTGGTGGAGGAAGGGGGATGCGAGGCAAACGAGCGAGAGTGCGAGAAAGAAGCCGCGTGTACGCGCACGTACCTTTCGTATCCATTATACGGATGGAGGGAGAGAGAGCGTGCGCGCGCGCACAGATCCATTGCACGTAGGATATATCTATATACATACCTACCAACGTGCATCCATAGATAAGGTACTCCGTTAGAATAGAGCGTCAGGGCACTGGTGCTCCCAGCAGACCACATCACAGTACATTACCGACCAGGGTGTGGAGCCAGTTTGGTTTGTGCCTGCACTGGAACTAGTCTCATCCTACGAGCACCACCGTTGTACCAGTACTGATACCATCACCGTCACTGCCACCAATGCCGCTACCACCGCCGCCACTGTCCCTTTGCGCGGAACAGGATGAAGGAAAGCAACCACGGCGACGACGACGCGAAGCAAGTGATCTGGGAGGAAGGAGCGCAGGAGACATTGCTACGGACGCAATAAACGCCTGGTTCGATCCGTTCTATTAAACCGTACACACCTCGAGTGCGCGACCTCCGAAGCGAACGAGCATTCTGGGGCCGTTTTAAAGTGGAAACACTCCTGCTGGATGGTGGGCAAAAACAGGACAAGAGGCGCAGGCAGGGCGGCGGCGTAACGAGGATCACGTAAACGTAAATGAGAATAGCGCTTATGGCGATCGAACTCAATTACTCTGCGCCCTTTTGCCTCTGTCCGCCTTCTCACCCTCCGTCTCCCGTTGCCGCTTTTCCTCCTGGGACCGGCACATCGATTGGATTGCGAGAAGCGAATGGCCGTACAAGGTTTGCTCGTCAAAAAAACCGCATTCACCCTCGTTCCTTTTTATCAACCCACCCCCGTCATCTTTGATCACTTTCTCCTCCCTCGGCACGTCTCAGTTTTCGAGGCCCGATTGCCACTCGCAAAAGACTGCTCTCGATGTCACTTTTCCTCGACCTTCCCTCCTTCGGCGTCGATCACGGAAAGTTGAAGAGAGAAAATTAGCGACACGGAGACTTCGTTGTCCTCAGATTTCCTCGACAGATTTTTTTTTATCGCACATCGTTCCTCCGCAATGATATAAGTCTTCCGCTGTACCGACATTAAATGTAGTTTAGAGGAAAGCGCAGAACCCCCGAAAGCATTCGTATCACTTAGCTGACGGCAGCCCTATACTCCGTACTGGGCAAGGCGCGCGCGCGCGCGAGATCTTTTTCGAAGGCGAGCGGTGGTAAGTTCGCAAAGGACCTTCATCGTTCCTTGGCATCCTCTCGGGAAAAATCTCGGCCGTCCCCTCGCTCTCGCGGGTCGGCTTTGTAAAAGGGTTAATGCACATTTATATCCTGCCGTGCCCGGGAGAGATTATCGGGGCGGAACTGCGATATTTTCATTAGATGGTCGTCGATCCTTTCTGCCGGCCGCGTCTTCCGCGTCGGCCGCCCTCGAGAGGCAAAGGGAACGTTAAGATAATGCGCCAGACTCAACGGAGCCAAAAGAATTTATTGCGACGTTTACCGACCGTCGTCTGACGCTCGTGGAACAACAACAATTTCGTGGGAGCAGCGACGTTTGGCAGTCGGTCGTCGTCCTCGTCTGTAGCCTCTGCTCCCGGCCAACAAAGATTATCCGCTCGGAAAGACGGTAGTTTCATTAAGCCTCCGCCGTTTGTCCAACATCCACGTATCTGTAGAGACGAAAAGCAGTCCGGCGGCGAATTAAGAAGCTCGCTGCCGGCGCTCGAGCCTTCTCGAGGACCACAATCTTCCTATCGCGTAATCACGTTCCGAGGGGCTCGTAGGTCGCGAGGGCGGGCCATTGTAAAAATCTAAATAAGCTCGAAGCGGTTGGCGAAGGGCGCCTCATAAAGCACACTTAGCGGACGAGGGTCTTAGCACCAGCCGCGCAGGCTGCGATCCTCTCCCTTTCTCTCCGCCTCTCATAACTATCCGCGGGGGTGAGCTTGGCCTGCGGCCAGGGCAGTCGTGCCCCGGGGGGCTGCTCTAGATCTTCCCGGGAAGAATGGAAGGCGGCAAGGAGCGACGAGGAGACGGGAAGAGGCAGGATAGCGAGGACCGTAACACCGACTCCGGTATTTACGGTCATTTTTACGGCCAACTCTGCCCCGCCATATAATTGCCGCGGTCTACCGGTGTTTTAAGAGCTCCATGGCTCTTGGACAGCGCCGCAAAGAGGGTCACCGCGAGGTTCTGCACTGACGTCGACCACCGCGCCGACGCCGACGCCGACGCCGACGCCGACGCCGACGCCGACTTTGACAAGTTAACGCCACCGACACGAACCCTTCTCTACCTACTTCAGCGACCATATACACCGCGGCTGAAAACGAGATCTTACCTGTACGTGACGACGATGCTCATGGCGACGCTCGAAGAGACGGCCCGCTTCCTCGAAGACGTGAAACTAACTGGGTCGCGGCATGGCGATTTCGCATGTGCAACCGTGAAACGACCGTCCTGGAAATCACTGTGCTTTCCACGTTGGTGGTTACAGTTACACGCCGGGCAAAAGGGATGGAAAGAGGAAGATAATCCGGGGGTAACGTTCGAAGAACAGGGAGAAAGGAGTGGAGAAAGAAGGAGCCAATTCGGTCTCTACTCCGAGTCGCATGCAACGCAAATTCACCGAAACGCTGGCGGCATTCTTTCAGAAACTAGCCTCGTTTCCTTCATGCGGCTGAGGGCTCTGCGACTGGGGACGGTGTGGTCTTTCGAACATATCGAGCGCGTTCTATGTTTCGCGAAACCGATCGAACGAAATACGCACGTGCGACGTCGAGGGCGCTCTCGAAATTGATTGCTCGCTTCCGTCGTTTGAATTGAACATATTCGTAAGACGTTCCTCGCGGTCAGCGGACTCACGACGCTGCGAATATAATTTTACAGCGCGCGCGAGTGGGGCCCGCGTACGTACGGGAGACGAGACATACACCAGCGCCGTCCTTTCACAAAGGGAATTCCATTGCCCCGCATTCAGCGAGCTTTGCAATATTTTAGCCGCACTCAGCTCGAATTAAGGTACCCTTTGCCGCTATACGCCGCGACTCTACGTGCAAACTCATAACCCCGCAAAATGAGGCGTTTCCCTCGGCACTGTCCCGAGACGCGCCACTAAAAAGGGACACTCAAGGATTCTTCCCCTATTTCGCGACGGGACAGAGATGGCCGGAGCGGGCGGGAACGGGCATCGAGCGAGACGCGAAATACCTTGGCCGACCTTCCCGGGGCCCACAACGTGAGAGACTAAGGATTCTTCGCCGCGGCACTGCCATTCGTTGCGTTCCATTGCTTTCGACGCCGCCGTCGTTTCTCGCTGCCTCCCTCTTCCCGACGGCGGTTTACAGCGTCGTTTCTTGTAAGAAAACTTGTAGCTCTCCTCACCCCCACCCCCACCCCCTGCTCTCCTCGTTCCACTATGCTTTGAGCGCGTAATACTTTTCGCCCACACAACGTCGAAAACGCTCGTGCCAACCAAGTACGTAATATACTGGATGTTGCCAAGAGATCGACGTGGCGTCATTATCGTCGACGAATTTCTGAATGTCAGGCAAGACAAACGATCGGTAGCGAGCGATCGGTGCCTCGAGAATTTCACGCTGATGGTAGGTGACTGCGGCGAAGGAACGACAGCTCGCCCCTAATATATGATTTGTCACTCCGCCCCGTTCGTGGGGGTGAGTGCGGGCGTTTTTTCCTGCTATTAATGCGGTCCCGCGCGCTCACCCGCTCCGCTGTTTTCCGAGCAATTTCATTAAGCGCGATCGAGGGGCCAGCTCTATTATATAATGTAGCTTCATCGGCAACAGTAGCAATCTTACTAATGGGTACATCTCGGGAATACCTGAACGTGTACACTCGTGCAGCAGTCGTGCGGGCGATTGCACACACACACACACACTAAGTAGACAGTGTGTTACCCAACCGTCCGGCAACGAGAAACGCCAATGACGAACGCGTAGACTGTCACTCGACGTGTTTCCGACCAACCCGCGTTTACGCGTTCGACTCTTGATAATGTGTCACAAACGAGACTATCAAAGAGTGTGGAAGCTTTACCCATGATAACCTGACCCGTGTATTCGTTGGCCTACCCTCTCTCGCGTTCCCGAAACACCGTCCGCCTCGATCGGCCAAATAACATTGTCATTTAGCGGACGATCGAGTACAGTTCGATTCTTCTTTACATTGTCGGGCTAATAGGCGCTATTGACCCGACGAATAATATTCTCCCGTCCAATTATCACGGCGGTAACATTAATAACGAAATTAATAGTTTACGGTGTAAAGGCGGAACATGAGAAAGGTTGAGCGAGGATAACGGCAGACGCGGCGAGCCCCTCGGTCCCGCTAAGGGTTGAAACAATCGTCGCATTGTAAGCGTCGCAATCCGGAGTTCCTCGGGACAATAGCGTACCCTAACACATATCTCGACCTCCGCTCGACTAGTTTCCTCTCCTGTCCGCTCATCCCAAAACTCGCCGCCTCGGCCGGCCGATATATCTCGCTATCAGACGGACGAACAATGAGTGCGAAAAAGAGAGCGCCGACGTATTTCAAAAGTCCGTATTGATCCCGTTTGCGCGTAATTGGGCGCCGAAAGATTCGCGAAAGTGACACTTTTTATTGCTGTGCAACTTCCAGACGAGTATCTTATCACTAGCTTAACTTGACGAGTTATTCTTTGGTCGAAGTTCTCTCTCTCTATTCGAAACCATGAGAAGTAGCAGGAAGAAGATACAGATCGAAAGCAAAATAGATGTTTCCTCGAAATGAATGAACCATCCTTTTGGGCGGACCGCTTTAATTAAAAATGATATTTCTCGCGACGTGGCGATGCTCGTGCAGGAAGGAAGGCTTCCCTCGCGCCGTAATTACCGTCATGGGATCGTGGGTCGTGAGCAACGGAGTCCTTAATACTTTGTCCGGGAAGCGGGCGATTTAAGCGAGTTAGCGTTAAGGAGACGTACGCGGCGGGAGCACTCTCGATATTCCGCCTCGAGCGCGAGTCGAGCGCTCGCGCACAATGGGTTCTAAGCGAGGCGTGTCGGCGGGTTTCGCAACACCGCCGGTTACACCGAACCACACCGAACTTGTTTTGTGCCGGCGAAGAATGGCCGCACAACTACCCAGATTAACCGGTGCTTTTCTTACGAATGGGAACACGGAAGCCGAAGCCGCAGCGCCGCTCGGCAAAACTGCCCTTTGTCCCGACCGTTAACCGTTACATCGCGCCAACATTTTCCTCGATAACGTTCGATCGCGACGTGCGAAGCAGGCATCCAAGTGCACGTTTTCTCTGATTTTTCGAAGGAATATTTCGGTTACCACGCTACACGAGTTCGATTGGATTCAGAAAGAGGAATTATACGTGCGTATCGGCGTCGATATAATAAATCGGGACGAAGAACGGCGTGTTCGATCGACGCGAAAGCATCGGTTGATGCCTGCTTAGGAATGCGGTATGCAAACTCGGTAAGAGTAGTTTTCTGCGGAGATCACGTCTGACATCGCAATGGCGAAGGGAAGCCAGGAGCAGGACGAGGGATGGACCGAGGGAGGGCCGAGGGAGAGTCGAGGGGGAGCAATATAGCAGTCGCAGTGGGTTACGATGAGTGCGATATCCAATATCACGAACGAGAGCGCAGGGGTGATTTTTCAAAAACTTTTCGCCGGACGAGCCATGTTTCGAGGGAAGTTCCGCTCTCGCGGAAAAACGAAGATCGAGGGGTGTGCGAGGAGGGCCGAGGATTAGTTGGCGAGGGATGGAAGAAAGAGAAGCGAAGTAGGCCGGAAGCGAGTAGCGGCAATACGGCTGGATATAAATCTTTCGCGTCGATTCGATTAGATGGACATAATTTACACGAGCTGCTTCCAGGCGTGTGCGGGCGGCGCGCATCGTCGTCCGTGTGCATCCTCCAGCGTGGAAAGCAAGAGAGAGGGAGAGGGAGAGAAAAGGAGCTCACGTTGCCATCCAGTCAAAAGTTCTTCTTTTTTCCCCCGGAATCTGCCGCGTTCCGAGAAAACAATTGCCTACCGGGCATAAATCGTGGCCCACCTCCGCTTACCGTCGTCTACCGATGCACCCGTCTATATACAGCCGCTCATGTCGCGTGCACACACGCGCGTGGCCAGCGTACTCTTAAATTCTCAAACTACCGAGAGAGCGAGAGACCCTTTATTTCAGCGATCACGCGCGAGTCCGCGAGTTTCGGCTTATATTTCTATTTTCTTCCTGCCTCTTAGTTACGTACGGCCGGTTTGCTGCCGGCCGATATCCGGCAGCCCACTTTTCCCCCTTCCCGGCACATGCAGACCCGGCAAGTTTCTAACGTTCGCAAAAATCCACAAAGTCTCTAGGAACGACGTCGATGGCGATCACGTCGCGACGCACAATAGCTTGTTACGGGACAATGGTCGGAGTGGGATAAATTCGGGCGAATTTAATTATGAGACGCCTTGGGGTGGTGCCGAGCACGATGTACCCCGGGAGGTGCGACTGGTTTGAAGTCTGCTGCCGCGAAGGGTTGCGCGGACGGGCTGGAAGGCGGGCGCGCACAGCCCTCGGGAGGAATTGAATACAGGCTAATTTTACTCGCGATACAGACACTGATTCTCCCTTTTCCGTTTCCTCCCCCGCACTCCTCCTCCCGCCCGCGCCCGCCCGACTATCCATTTCGCTCTGCCTGCAGCCTCTCCCGACTCGTATTTTCTCTCCTTCCCACCCGCGAGCGAATCCTTTTTTTCCGCCGTCGCTTCCGCTAATCGTGATTCGGAAGACCGAGCGACGATTATTCCGCCTTTCTCTACCCGCGCTTTAAACCCGTTCCTCTTTACCTTTCTCACCCGGCTCCCCACTCCCCACTCCCGCCGATCTCTCTTTCTCTTATCGAACCACTTTCATAAATATTCAATCCTCGGGAGCGTCCCCCGCGACTACGAAACTTCCGGACGATTTCGTTCGTAACGAGGACTTTGCGCCTTTGAACCGGGATAAGGCCGAGGTCGTTTCATTAGCTTGGTCCCCGGAGGGCTGGCGGATAGGAAAGAGTGTACACTTTTGTGTCCGTCCGTCACATGAGCGAGCGACTTAGCGCAGACTTGTATCTTATCGTACTTGACGCGGATTTTCGCACCGGTCGACGGTCGGAGATGAGAGGCAGCGAAAATATAGGAACTCTTGAAAGAGATTTTCTTGAAAAGTCCAAATCAAGGAATCGATCATTTATCGATAATAAATCTCTCGTTCCTCGACCGTCCTCCCGGGCCACGGCGATCATTATCGCAGAGCGCAACGAAGAGACGAGGCACGTCGATTTGCGTCCGCGAGCGCGGACAATTAGGCCATGGCGGCGCGAAGAATGAAGTGGAAGCGCGATGGACCTCGACTTCTAGAGCGGCCCGGAAGAGGGTGGCCGGAGGGGCGGCTCGGATGAAGGCAGAGCTTCGCAAACTTCAGTTCGAGTCGCTCTATTATAGTTGCCACGTCTGTAGTAATCATGTTAGATATTTTAATAAGAGGGAACGGCAGGTAGAAACTGGATCCCTCGCACCGCTCGCCATCCTTTTCCCCAATGTCTCCGCTTCTCCTTAACAACCCCTGGCTCCGGCCAACGCTCCGGCGATCCTTCCCGGCATTGCCCCTCTTACCATTTACATTTATATCGCAACTCCGCTGATCCTGTTACCGTGTCTATCTGGATATTTCCCGACCAGCTCGGAGAGAGTAGAAATTTCTATCCCGAATCTTTGTTGCCCAGCGAGCGTCGCGGAATTTCGTTGGAACGCATCGACTGCGCGCGATTAAGCTGCCGCGTAATCATCGGCTGCACGTGCTTCGGCCGAGATGCCATCGATATCCTTCGCGGAGCGTCGTAAAATTCGCGCGAAAGAAGCTCGCTTAACGGGGTTCAAGAGAATGGATGATCGTGTCTGAAAGGGTTAAGGACGATGTAACTCAACGATCGACGATCGTCGATCGCCTGACTTTCCGTGAAGCCAGAGAAGGATTCAATTTCGTGCCAGGCGTAAAGGCGTAGAGCAAACGTTTCTACCCCCCCCCCCCCCCCCTCCCTCGACGCTCCTTTTTCCCTCTACATGTACTTCGACAAGGCCTCTCTGTCTTTCCCTGTCTCTTTCGGCGTCGATAAGGAACCGTGTTAGATAGAGCCGAGTGCTTTCAAGGAAACTCGCCTCCTTCCAGTCTGGCATTTCCCTACGGGCAGATCATCTTAATCGAAATACTCCCGGCGTACGGATCGCGACACCTGTCGGACATCTGGAAAATGATCGCGCGCTGTACATTGACTCGACATTGATAGTGCTCTCTCGGCTCCCTGCGCGCTTTTTCCTCAACCACCCCCGTCTCATTCTTTCTTGCTATCCTCGAACGTCGTTACCGCTCGACGAACCGTACCGTTTCAAAACTCTCTCTCTCTCTCTGCCGCCGAATAGTTGTCATTTTCCCCTGGAAACTTCCGCGGTGCCCCCAGCCGCCTCGCCTATTTTCGCTGATTCCGCAAAGAGAGGCGAGTGAGTGGGTCCCGACTTATCCGCTGATTCGTCTAATTTCTACTCGGACAATCGCGCACCGATCGTCGGGATAAAATTTCACTATGTAGCCCTCCGCCTGCCTTTCGTCGTCATTTCTCCGCAACTTTCGTGCTTCGCCGTCAGTTTCCTGGCTCCGGCAAACTTTTCACCCCTTTCCTTCTCACCTCTTCTTCTCTCGAATTCCGAGATCGCGAAATAATCCTGCGGAACAAACCGATGGATTTATCTTTGCATCGCGCGGCGTACACGTTTTCTTTGTAGAAAGACTATGAGTCCTGCGAGCGACGCTCTAATTGATATTGAACAAAGACAATAATGGATTTGGCTATTTACAAGTTAATTAATGGAGCGCGGCTTCGGTTGTGTATCAGAAGTTTCGTCGATTACCAATCAAGCCTCCTGACTAATGACGGAGTGAGATCTCCGGTTGCTCTTCTTCGAAGCTGGTAGCGTGATTAATGGGAGCTAATGATACGGACGTCAGCGACAGAACTTCGAAGCCAGTCATGCCGGTTGAATCTTCCTTTCGTTATTACTTCGTTGGCGAACCGGCCGACGGGCGTATAATCATTGTATGTGTACACTTCCATCCATAAATGTCCGGATATCTAGCGACTTAAAATACATAGCGTACAATAACATTAAAGTCTATTGAACGGTTCGTTATCGCAGCAGAACTAGAATAAAACATGATTATCTCTTGTACTGTAACCGACTCGATGTTATTCTACAAACGACTCGGTTGTCGATCTGTCGACAAAGCTATTCCTTTAAATGGACAATATCGTCGCCTGGTTGTGTGCTAAGATACACACCGTCTACCGGCTCCAAAGCTCCGTTAATACTTTGGCGATAAAAACCTTATCGCTAGACGCCGCAACTTACTGCTCGCTACACGCTGTGTGATTAATAGTTCGCCGCCGTGGCAAAACTGTCGCGTTGGAAGAGATTGGGAGTATACGTAGACGCTGCGAACTCTCTCTCTCTCTCTCTCTTCGCACAATGGAATATTAATCGACAATCCAATCCAAAGCGCAAGATTCTTTCACTCGCGTCCACGCCGCACGGAGTGTCCCGCAAGATATTCGGCAAACTTCCTTCCACCGAGTTTTGTTCCCGTGGACGATGAGGCAAAGGCGCGTAATCAACCACACACACACACACACAGACATACGCATCCACGCACAGAGGATCGATCGCATCCGAGGGAGCTCGAGAGGGACGTTTGGAAGTAAGCGGCAAATCGTCCTGAGGCGCAGCTTTCACAGGAACGGTTGCGAGAAGGAACGAGCGGGGAGCAGAATTGGAAGGGTAACTAATGGACGTTTTACGGCGTCAATTATACACCGTCATAAAATATGAATAATTGCTTGAGATTATGGGCATGCAAAATTTCCGCAAACCCCGCCTCGCATCGTTTCTCCATCGCCCACCCCCCCTCCCTCGCGCTGTCCCCGCCAGAAAGCTCCAGCAGTAAAATATACTGCGGAAGAGTAAAAGTGTGAAATGCCTAGTCAGGCCGCACTCGGTCGTCAACCGTATCCGCGTGCCATACGACCGACTAAAAAGAGCACTCGAAAATATTCCCGATAAGAAGTCTCCACCCTCTCCACCGTAGACTCCAGCGTAGGTTTCAGCGCACGCGTCGTTGAATATGTATGAAAGTAAAATCTTACGAACGTAAGCGAGTAGTAAAGATCCTTGATGCCAGAACGTTTATCGTCGTACTGAGCACTCGATTATTATCCTCGACAAAAGATAAGATATCTAATTGCAAGCTTGCCTCGCATCTCGCTCCACGCCTCGTGCGCACTCCAGAGCATCGATTGGCCAACGCCTTCGTGACGCGCGAATAAGAACTTGCAAATCCTTTGGAATCACACACGAAGATTATCCCGCACTCTTAGAATCCCGTTGTCAGCCACGCTCGCGCACGGCTGCCTATCGCTGCGGCAGCGTATGGAATATTCCGGATTCTGGAGTACACGGAGAGGAATTTAGGCAACCGTTAGAAGACAATGTACACACGCTGGAATACTGGATGATACACGGACGGTGAGACGACGCGACGGGAAGGGAATGAGTAGACGGGGAAAGTAAACAATGGCGAGATCAAGGCGCTTGGCAAGAACGCACACGTGACTCGATGCGGTCCATTCCTTAGCGAAAAGATAACGAATTCAGCGTTCCGTCCAATTTCGTCCAGCCGGGGACGGTTAAACGTGCGCGAACGCTAACGATATTACGCCGAAGAAAATTCACCGAGCACGGGGCACGCGGACGTTTTATATAACAAGCAACGTCGCGAATCATGGGACACAATATGTCGCGCGGACTCGCGTATAAGTTCGGTTATAGCACTTAAGCGCATTCACCGATTTTAACAGCCGGCTGGCCCTGATTTCGCGCTATTCCCATTCACGAGGCGCACCGTGGCGTGCCACGGTCCGTCGGCCATATGTGCAACTCGAATACATATCCTCACTTTCCGCCCTCCGTCACCCGCAGCCAGCCCTCGCCCTCTCTACATTCTCGATGCCTGCGTTTCCCCTACGTCTGCCCTGGACCTCAGGAGCACACTCGCACAATGCCGGTAAACGAGCGCTCGTGAACGTTGCACGTTCGGTAATCTGGATCTGCCGCTCGGTCGGAATTAGAGTTTAAAATGATCGGGGGTTGATCGTCTCGCGATGTTACCCAGTTCATTCCAGTCGAGGCAGATATTCAAATGCACCGACTCCCGGCGCTCGCCTTTCTTTCCCTCGGATTTCCCTCGGATTTCTCGGCCGAGCCGGCACCCGACTGAAATACTCGCGAGTAGTCGCGCCGGAGGAACCGACAAAGCCTCTAAAGTCACGCTTAACGAAACCGAGGGTGTAAAAGAAAGGAGAAAAAGAAAATAAAGAGAGAGACAGGGATTCGTCTCGGGGGAACGAGATATTAACCCGGATATGTAATTTCGCGCGTCGAAGTGAATCGCCGTGAAAAGGGAAGCTCGCCGATGCGAGCGAGAGAGAGTGAGGAAGAAAGAGGGGGTGTAAAATTGTCGTATAACGCCGAAATGGGATTCTCCGAACGGCTACGGGATGGACTGCCGGCGCCATACTCTGCGGCGCGGTTGTATCTTGTCCGCTCGGACGTATCGCGCGCACAAAGGTGAAACAGTATTTTGCCGCACCTCGCTTCCTCCTGGCCTGAGCTTGATTGCATTTTGCTTTACGACGCCGCATGGGTCACTGTGCCGCGCGCGCCGCACCGACCGATTTCCCGTGTCAACGGTTGCCGTCCGTGCCGCGGAAAACCGTTCTCCTTTTCTCCCGACGACGATCGGCGTCAGATCTGTCGCTGATTTCAATCCCGTGCTCTTCGATTTCGCAGTGCGTATTGAAACCCTTTTTGAAATTCCAAAAGGCCTAGTTGAGCGGAGAGGTTTTATTTATTCGCCAAAAACAAAAGGTAATAGCCTTCTCTTTTTTTCGAGCCAAAAAACGAAAGTCTTCCGATCGACTAGGCCTTTTGAAACGTGCACGCCTAATTTCGGGCATTAAATTAAAGGATTCCGCGGAGACCTTGGTTTTCGATGGTGCAAAGGTTGATGGGACAGAAACACTGCACCTCTCTCTCTCTCTCTCTCGCTCTTTCTCAGTCTCTACGCTGCCCTACGCGTACGCAAATCCTACATCGGCAAAGTACAAAAACTTCTCCCAGAAATTGCTCCAACAAACTGAATATTTCCATGGCCCGTTCCGAAGTACCGCCATTACACCTTTTCTCCTGGCAACGAGAGCGGGTCCGCGATTCGCCAGTTAAAAAAAAAAGAAAAAAAGAAGGTACGGGACGAAGAGAGAGAATCTCGCCGCTGAATTGCCTCGGCCGCGACGGACTTAATAATCGGGGCTCGTAAAGGAGTCCGGTCGTATCTCGATTATTTATCGCGACCAATATATCTCCCGCGAAAGAAGCGGCGCAATACGTATTACTTCTTCGTCGTTACTGCAGGCGAGAACGAGCTTCGCCCGTCCCAGTTGCGACTCCGCCAAAACAAGTTAATATCGAATACTCGTTAAACGGTCATCAGCGCGGCTCGTTCTCCGCAGCGATGCGTTTCCTTCGGGGTTGGAGGGAGGGATTGGTATGAAGCCAAATATCGCGACAGTTCCCTCTGCCTTCGTCGTTTTTCTCTTCCTCGAGCCTGTCGGTGCGCGCATGTTGTTCCGCGACAGGCACGGAACGGACGAAGCGCACGTTTGCATTTATGCACGGTGTCGTCTCCGGCGCACTTACTACCATCTTTCAAACTTTCCTTTTGCCATTTGCTGAACGGCACAGTCGATACGATACTGCGTGCACGCGTTGTAGGCATGGCGAGGGAAAAAATTGCGACACGTCCGTTAAAGTCCGTTTAATGCCAAGAGCTTGATGCGTACTCGCGCCGTATTTACAGCAGGCACATTCGTTCCGATTAACTCGTCAGGCAGAATCGAAGAGACGGACTCGCTCATCGAACTTCAATGTTCCCTCGTCGCGGCAGCTTCCCCCCGCTGTTTGGCCTCTTTTATCGCAAATACGAGCCGCTAGCGCTTTGTGCACCTTCTGTCCCGCCGACGTAGCTTTACGACCTTTTAATGGACGCCGGATTTAACGGCGGCGCGCGAAAGCTTCGCAGCATTAAAGCGCCGCCTCTAATCGCTGGCAGGAATCTCAGGCTGTGCCGGTCTCGACGATTCCGATGCTACCCTGAAATAACCCACGTTCGTCTTGACGGGCCGCGAATTTCGGATCGCTAACGAGTGCGACAGGTGAGCGGCAAGAAATGGCGGCGTTCGACCAACGTTTTCCGGACGTGAGTCGAGGGTTGAATTTGAAAGTACACGGCCGCTGTATCGTTATTTAAGTTACAGCGCTCGGTTTGGGGTACCGTTGCATTCATGTGCACTCCGGCGATTCGTCGAGAGCGAGCAATCATAGTGGCCGGACGTGTATCGCAGTTTTAGTTTCGCAAAAACGACCGCAAGCCGCAACAGAGCGATCGGTGGTTTCGTCGTTATACGTTGCGCCGCCGTCATTGAACTGGGATTACGTCAATCTGCGCTCACAAAGTTCGTCAAGGGGAGAGGCTCGTTCGGCGGCCGCGATGGGTGGGTGGAGGCGAAAACGATCGCTCGTGGCACTGGCAGCTCGTTCAAATTGGGAATTAAACGACGACGACGGCAAGGCGCGAAAGGCAAATTTTTAATACCGTACTGCCGAACCCATCCTCGCGCGCGTCTATCGGAAATAACGTTTTCGGGTCGACGAGAATTCTGGCGACTTCCCGTCCAGCCGGCACACGACTTTCGTCCCCTCGTTCGCTGTGCCAAACGAAAATTGATTCTTATTCTTTTGAATTACATACGTGAGTCATTAACGTTTAACGGTACGAAGCTAGCTCGATCGTTCAATCGCCCGCAGTTTATTCGATTTTGCACGCGTTGCGACAATAGTCACATCGTCGAGAGTCGATTAGCAGTAACATCGCCAGAAGCTAACTGTAATCGGCTATTCAGCCGTCTTCCAATTCACCCTCCACTGGCTGCACGCACGTAGAAATGACACTGTAACTACACAAGGATAAGTACATACTGTGGAATTCGCTACAGCCCTCCCCCACTGCGTCGTTCCGCTCCGTTATCAGCGCAAACGCGTGTAAGAGACGGAATAAAATTTCTTTTACCACGGTCCGAGAAGACGGCAAAAATAACCGGTTATTTCATCAAACGTAAGCCCTCTCTGTCAGCATGCAGTGACGCACACTCAGTCTCGAATCCGGCTCCGCGATACAGCTCTCCTCTACCAGCGACTATACATCGTCACTTTTTACGACTTCCTTCGATGTCGCCGACATACTTGATCGCCGACGACATCTCCAGCTGTCAGGCATCGAAGCAATAAGTGGCGCGTGGCGCGATTAATCCGTCGAACGTCTTCTTTCCCGGGAAATACGCGTTACGGCACTTGATTGCGGATCGCCGTTAAATCTCGCCCCGACACTCCTTACTCGTCCCGCGTATTCCAAACACGATTGCTTCGCAGAGACCGCCTTCTACTTCTACTTCTCGTCCGACTTCTCCATTCCCATCCGCCCAGCCCTTCTCGCTTTCTCGACGTGGATTCGATTTAACCTCGCGCGGTACCCGAGCGTGGTTAATCCATCACCACGTCGTAAACATCGCTGGAAGATACACTTGGTCGTATTTGCGATTAGATTCGATCACGAACCGACCGCCGCGCCGCCGGTGTCTCGTTGGAAGGTGGATGGGAGCGTCGACTAATGATCCGGTAAGGCCATCCGCTTTGTGTACTGCCCCTCGCGGTCAGCTCCGTCGCATTGCTCTCTTCTCTTCCTCGATCCGCATTTCAAGCGACGCCGAAAATCTCCGCTAACCCCTTTCCGCAAGGACAATGGAGCACTCCCGACGCGCAAAGATAGTATTACACTCGGGCCGTATCTGCGCTAAACTTGCCGCGCCGCATCGCTTGTTTCAAGTTTCGCGAGATAATGCCGTAAGTAAATTAGTCCCGCCGTTCTAACCGGCACGTTTGACAAGTACCGTGACGACCGTCCCTGAATGTGGACGCAACGGTAATCATTTTATCGGCGCTCCCCAGAGTGTATTAGGCAGACGGGACGTTTGCCGTGGCGAGTGAAGAAAGCTCATCGTTTCTCTCGACTCGGATGCTCATGGTTCTGTCGCGCGGAAATACCTTCGTGCAGACGATAATATGCGTTCTCTATTCCTCTTTCCCTTCGGCATCGCTTCTACGTGTCCATACGAAAACCCGATGCACAAAATTACACCCAGCTGCATTTACGTGAGTCGTAGACACAGAGCTACTCCCTCACTCTCTCACTGCGACGATATCGCGCGAGAGGAGAACGTCGCACGAGCCAGAACGAGAGCTAAGGTATTTCCAACGACGATAATCGTTCGCCCCGAATTGATCGTAATACAAAGATAACCGTTAATAACTCAATTCCCGCTGGCAAAGCGTGCTAACGGCACATCTGGCCGTGCCCGCTCGTTCTGTATCGTTAACGTCGCGCTCACGACACACGACTCGTTCCGCCGATTCCGAACGACTGCCAAATGACTCGTCAAGCTGCGATTATCCGATCTACGAACTATGCATCTCGGATACAATTTGTATCTTTTGCCAAGTGCATTTACTTGGACGAACGATCGTATCAGCACTTCCCCCCGCTAGTTACGTCTTCCTCGAAAGCAAAGTCCGACGAAGCGCCGATTTGAAACGGTCAAAGGAGTGTCCGGCGGAGTGGGTGGGGTCTCGGAGGTAAACGCTAGTGGGAGACAGGTTCAAAGGAAGAGGAACATTTGTACTTAGCCGCGCGTTCGGCCCTCCAATTTGTCGGTTCCACCTTTTCAGGAGCTGGCCCGGTGAGGGGGGACGCGGCAACGGGGGCGTCGTATCTAAATCCGGACGCGGCTGTAAGGGATGCGCGTTGAACGGCACGAAAGGGGCTGGAGCGTGTGACCCTGGGGGGTGCGGGGGTGGAAGGTGGGATGGTGACGCCAGTGGCGGTACTGGCGGCGGTGCCGGTTTGCCAGCAGTGGCCCACAGAGCGAGGAGAGGAGGGTGGAGAGGGACAAGAGCATATGGTTAAACCGTAATGGTAGGGGTGATATATTTAAACCCGGCAAAGTTTGGTGCTTGGCTCTACGAGGGGGGGCACACAGAGGTAGCGGGCGTGCCTCGCATAAGTTTACATTATCTTACCATCTGATAGCGACTACACCCACGGCTCAGGCTCTCGCGGACCGAGCCGTGAGCAGGGGTGGGACGGAAAATTCTACCCTCGAAAAGCGTACCCTTTGCCGGCGCGGGTGCTTCGGAAACGACCTCGACGAATATTCGGACACGACACGGAATGCGCGGAAAGGCGGAACGTCGTAGGAAAACGTTGCCTCGCGCCTCTGCAAGGGCTGCTTGACTAATCTGTTCGCGAGAAGTCGTGTGGCGGGGGGAGAGGTAAGTACGTCGCGTGCCTTACGCCGCGGAAAAGTGCACGTTGGCCGACAATGACGACCGACGACGTAATCGCTCGTAAGAGCCGCCTCGCCCCGGCGAAAGGAGAAATTTTCCGCGTCGTTTCCGTATCGGCCGATGCATACGCACGACCACGCGACCCGCGTTACAGCTTCGTTACTGGTAATCCAATTAGCGTACTGCGTGCAATCTGATGTAATAAAGTGCTCTCGACGAGCGTGTTAACGGTCGGGGTGGCCGCCTGCTAGCTCGCAGAATGGCATTCGTGTGCGTAGTCGGCGCTCATCGTCGGCGGAACGGCCGCGGGGGAGGAAAGGGATGGACGCTCGAGTTCGAGTCGCGGCGTCGATGCTGCTTAAGAAATTTAAGAATACTCGAGAGCCCATTTAAGCGCAGCTAGATTACGCGGAGAATCAACCTCGGGGGGTCCCCTTAGCGGAGAACCATGGAAGTTGGTGGTAAGCCAAACACTCTTGCACCCCGATGAACGCTCTCGTCTCTTTCCATCCGCCCCTGGCCCCACCTTCCCCGTGCTCCGACTCTTTGTTCTAACGCCCGACCACCGTGCGCCGCCGCCGACTCTCTTTCTCCTTCATCCAGCCCCGCTTCTCCGTTATTAGAAAATAACCTATTAATTCGAACTCGAGCTAAGAGGATCAGCGGATAATTAATGCAATAAAAATATACGCAGCCGATAACAATGGCGAACTTGGAGGAAATATGCTAAGAGGCTTAGCGATCTCTCGCTTACGTTTCCTTCGCTCGTCTCGAAACTCTTTTCCCGCTCCCCGTCGCTCAGCCAGCCAAGTGCACGCTTTAATAATTGCGTCGAAGGCAGCTCGTCGAGGCGATACGTGAATTCCATTGAAACGTTAATTCCACGACTTACTTGGTCGCGCGTCAGAATCGATCCTCGCGAGTTCGCGGACACTGGCTTTCCGTAGAGCAGAAACGGCGTCACGTAACACGACGCCGAATGACCTCGGCAAAGGGTACACTTTCCGCGCACGCCATTGCGTAATTACGTAGTTCACCTCGTTAGGGATATTACTTTCCCCGTAAACCCTTAATCAGCGCCGAACGATCGGCCCGGCCGTGTTTACCGATGTGCCCGCGGCAACTTTGGCCTGGCCTGGGATAAGACTTGTCGCCGCGAACGATCTCGACATATCGGCTCTCCGTGGAATTTCACCTTACCCCACACCCTGCCTCCATTTTCCTTCGTCGTCCAAGACCTCGAGCCGTTACCGTCGTCGTGCTGACTAATGCGCTCCGAAACGATTGGTCCAGCGATCATTTCTGATTCTTTACGACTATCGAGAGCCGCGGAAACGCCGGGAAGTAATTTCCAGTCGGACCTTGAGGGTACCGGCTCGGCCGGAATAAAAGGATCGCACCCGCCGCGAATCGACTTTGCATCGTCGCCCGGGCGCGACGATGGCGATTTCCAAAGCGATTCGAAAGCAATTTACGAGAACAATGCCGGACCATTATTACCGGAAACATTGTTCCTTCGCGCACGACTTCGCCGCAGGTGCGACGCTTACGTCCGAATCCCTTAAATCGTCGCGCACGACCTCTCGAGATATTACCGTGCGCGGGCGGGAGGGAGGGAAACGAAAGGGGCGGTGTTGGCGGCGAGGCGGCGGTGGGGAGTGGCTGGTATAAATTGCATCGTGCGGTCGGCGAAGCGCGGTCGAAATTGGGGAAATTAAGTTCTCTGGGCACAGAGAACGCGTGGATACGGCAGTGCGGATCGTACACAAAGGGTGACCAACCCGGCTATATGGCATTTCTCTCTCTCTCTCTCTCTCTCTCTCTCTCTCTCTCTCTCTCTCCCCCCCTGCTTCTGTACCTCCCTTTTCGATGTCGAAGTCGATGTCGATGCCGAGGGAGAAAGAGAAAGGCGCACGTAGCAGAAGCGACAGTACTAAAAAGGATAAAATAATTTTTCCTTTTTGAGGTCGGTGCCGAGGTAGAAACAAAATAACCTATCAATTGCCGGCAGAAATGTTTATAATTTGTTTCGTTATCGCATGACTAGAATACAAAGTGCACAGTGTGCTTACTTTTTCTAAATTGATATGGGACCACCACTGGAGTATCCTCGTTCAAGCAAACCCGGTGGGCAGTTATACGTGAACATGTAGAAATTACGCTCGAAATTTGTGGAAAAGTTGTTCAAAATATCGGTTGCTCTGGTTGGAATTTCTAGCAACTTAAATGGGACCACTCAGGGAACAGCCCCTTTCATATGAGCCAAGTATCATCAAGATAGGTCCACCCGTTCGCGAGGTATGCGCGAACATAAATTAAAAAAAACAAATCCTTTTTTGGAGTCGCTTAAAAAAAAACAGGGAATGGAAGAGGCGCTCTGCACGGTCAGTTTGTAGTCACAATTAAACATGCATTTATGCTCGCGCGGCAGCTACGGAAAATCACAGCATAATCGCGGCAAAATTACAAAGAAATCGTACATTTTTGGACGTACCCTGAATTGACTTGGATCGTCTCAATAGTTCCCATCGTCGGTCGATTCGGAATCGCGCACCTCGGTGGCTGCCATATAACGGGGACATTGAAGAGTACCTCTCCAACAGTTTGTGTTCACAACTATATACATCTGTTTTTGCATACGGTACTCGCGACGTTCCAGGAAAAATTGAAAACGCCATGGGCCGCGCGAATTGCCCGTTGCTCTAGGGTGCTTTTTTCGCCCCTGCATATATATATATATATACATATCGACGTCTACCCGACTCGCGGCCGGCCATTTTTCTGTATTTTTCACTGTTTCCCCGCCGAAACGAGGAGATCGGACGTAACGCGGGCAAACGTGAACTCTTGCCGGTAAAAGGAAAAAAAATGAGAATGCGGTGCAATGTGTGCGCATCGCAAAACGTTAAGAAGACGGCAAGCACGGGTAACGATACATCTCGACAGTGAGTACGCTCGTCACGATTTCCGCCGACTGATTTTCCGTTTGACCTCGTAGGCGTTCATCTGCCCCTCCCCCTCCCCCTCGCCCGCGGTCTCTCGCTGAAAATACGAAATTTCGTTGAAAATCCAGCGAACCCGTTGTCCCTAAGGGATGCTCGTTTCGTGCCCTCTTCCGCCCTTTTCTTCCGCCCTTGAAGCTCCATCTATGCCCACTCTGCCACTCGACGTTTTCCTCGTTCACCCCTTGCTTGCCGCTGCGAACAATGGATCTTCTCGAAGCGCACCGGCGCGGCGCGGCGCGGCCGGCGGCCTGGTATCTGGTACTCGGCCAATTTTCCGCGTACCGTCTACCCTCACCGTTCGTTACGTCCTCCTGAAAAGACCGGCCAGCCTCGCGCTCTTCTTCCTCTCTTCCTCATTTTCGAGCCTACATTGGCATTCGACGAATTTACCGTATGTCGATCAAAACGATGACCGCGCAGAGTCCTGCTCCCTCCTTTTCCTTGCCCGCAGCAGAACAGTCGGCAGAATTAAACTGCTTTAAAATTCCCTTTTTCACGCCGCTCCTCTCTTCTCTCTCCCTTTTTTTTTTACCACTATTTGTGCGCGCATACAGCGCTTAATCGTGCTCTGGATTCAGTGGAAAGTTGCACCGGCGGAGGTCAGTCCGAATGAGCCAATGAATAGTGGCCTAACTACCGGAGCTGTTAACGGCATGCGCAAGCGTGGCAACGCGTTATGAATCGTTTAATTTCATTCCATTCTCAGAGCGAGGCTTCCGGACCTCCCGTCCAGCCCTGGCGCCAGCACCTCCACTTCGATTTTCATTCCATTCTGAACGCGTCATCCCAATTCTCTCTCTCACTCTGTCTAGGTTAGAGGTAGGCCCTCGCCGGGTCAGGCCGATGTTGTTTGTCGTCGAAAAGAGAACATTGTCACATTCCCGTTGCATATTGCGCCGATACCGTACTCCCGATCAATGACCCCGATTCCTCGACGTTCGCGTGGCTAGATATTTCGTGTGTGCCTCGTCGCCTGCACGGGTCCACATTGTCACGCCCATAGTCCGATCCGTTTCTTGCCGCTCGGCTTTGACGTAATCCGTGAACGTCATTCAACGCGCGCGCGCGCGCTCTCCTGACACGAAAACGATCGCTCCGAAACGCAAAGCGAGATCAAGGACGCTGGCAACGCTCGGACACGAAAAGACTGGTAGACAACGGCACAAGTAGCAGAGAGGGACAACGAATGGAGGTTAATAAAACAGATAGCGGGAGGGTGTGGCCGTCGACGGAATATGCATAGACCGGTAAACGTAATTCAAAGTCGGACACGACGCGGGCAAGCAGGTAGTGGAGATTGGAGCACGGACAAGGGCATGAAAAGGAGAAGAAAGAGAGAGGGGGTGGTGTGATACTTGTGTCGACGGTGATCCATGGACTGCGGCGGTACGACGATCTGAATAAACTGCACGGAAGATCTGGCGGAGTAGGACGGAAGCGGAGAGAAGTCTAGCACCACGACGATGTCGTCGACGATGTCAGTCGCGGCGGTGACGGCAATGGCGTTGCCGCGCGACGATGGTAGAGAGTCGGTAGTAGTAGTAGTGGTAGTGGTCGGTCGTACGGCTGGTTGGAAGAATCAAGCATAATTTCTTGGTGACAGCGTGGCGCCGGCTTTTCAACCCTTATAATATCCTCAACGCCCTCGTCGACCCCTCTCTCTTCCCTCTCCCGGCTCGCTTCGCTCCTGGGAATACATTTCCATGCATTTTCCTGGACCGCTTCTCCGCTCGTCCCACCCCTCTTCTCCGTCTCCACCTCCACCTCTACCTTCACCTTCACCTATACCTCCAACGACTCCAACCCATCGTCTCCGCCCTGCGCGGCCAACTTTCCCGTTCTCTTCACCCGCGCGAACAACCCGCTCTTCTGTTTGCCTCCCCTGCCTTCACCTCCGCCGCTCTCTTTTCTCGCGTTTCCACTCTTCTTCCCGCCGCTTTAATTACCAACTTTTCCCTGTTTCCCAGGAATTCGCGGCCGCGCAAGCAGCTTTTTCGTGCCGCCGCCGCCACCGCCGCGCCGGTGCTTCCTTCTCATCTTCTCGCATGCTCGGACCGCCCCGTGGCAGAGCCGCCACTCCTATCCACTGTTGACGCTTTCTTTATACACGCTGTTTTCTCTGCCGTACGCGTTCTTCACGCGATATGTACTCGCCGCGTGCGCTTCCCTGAATACGCCGTGTTTACGTGTACTCGTGCACAAGCCACCCTCGCGAATGGCAAATATACATTGTCATAGCGGAGGATCGAGGAAATCCCGTAATGCTCCATCCTCCGCTTCCCTTCCGGCTATAGCGCTCCGTTTATTTGTGTGTTTCACACATTTGAGACTGGCGCGGAAAAGTGATTTCTCTCACTCCTGTCCTCTTCCTTACCGCCGCACTGTGTCTCTCTCTCATTTCGCATTTCCCTCCCCGCCCCGGGGATAATGTATCCGAGAAAGTAGCATAAAGAGCCGAAAGGAAATTCACTTAAAGCGCGATTGCGCGTTCCGCGGAAATCAGAACGGCCGTCTCTAACAACTCTGGATCAAGCGTGAATTTTCGTCACAACCGCTTGATCGGCAGAAGGAAAGAACTTGAGGGCGGAGTGCGTGAAGGCTTCTTTCCGATTCCGGCACGTTATACTTGCCGGCTTTACACCGGCCGCGCCGCCAAGCAGCCCCCTGTTCTCCGTTATAACTCTTCCATAATGAGTCGTGTTGAGTTGCGAGGTCACGTAGTCGGGCACTTACAAGGGCGAAAGAAGTAAATTACGCTAACGGATGGCGCACTCGTGACAATATCTTCCCACTGAAAGTCGACTTTCCGATACACGCTGGCACGCCAGCGCAATATCATTGCGGTGGTTACCCTGCCAAATTTTTCCGGCCAGCCACGTAGAATAATTCCGTTTGCTCGTCCCATGGGCTTTTTCCCGGGCAACGTCAAGAAGGAACCGCGACGTACCTTCGACGGAACGTGTAAATACAGGAAGAGGCAACGGAGTCGTCGCGGATCGGGGGACGGTTAAAAGTTTTCTCCAGTTTAACGATCTGCTCGTTCGAGCACAGAAGCCAAGCCTCTCGTCTCGTTTCCTTTGCGTCGCGTCCGCGAATACGTACCTCGGCGGTTGTCGTCTAATGCGCATCCTTATTTGTGCGACCGACGAGACGGCAAGTGTGTACGTGAGACAGCGGCTCGAGAAAACCGCTCGATTTCTAACAAGACTCACGCTTCCGGCGGCCCTTTTAACGGCCCGACGACTCTGACGTTCCAGCGGCAGCAGGAAGAACGGGCCTTATCGAGCATCAACGACGATCCGCACGCCGCCGATGCTATCGCTCGTTCAACGCTGCACGTCGCGTCGCCGAGTTACGTGGGGGCGCTGAAACATGATCCATCCTGACGCTCGCCTCGAAAGGTTCAACGTTTCCCCATTAACCCCCCCGTAATCGGTTGCGAGCAGGGTCAAGCGTCAACGAAGCTGTCCCCGTTTCTTTCCCCCCCTCTCCAATAATCACTACACTCTCGGCAGCCGGCCTTGGAGGAGAGAGCAACGTGGCGAAGGAGAGGCTTGTTAAACGCAATTTACGGACACGGTGCAGCTTACCCCTTACAAATTCCATCAGCAAACAGAATTACACTCGTTCCCCACGCACGCCGGCTTGCTTTCAAATCCGCCATACCTTATTCCCCTCATACACTCCCACGGCGGTTACTCGTTACACGGAAGAGTGTTCCCTCCGCCCGCAGTACTTTGGGTAATTCCCGAAGAGATTATCGAAGACGCATCACCGCGATTCCGCGCCCCGGATACAAATTGGTCCCCAGCACCGCCGCGACGCGCTTGGACGTGTTGCGAGAGGGCGTACGTGTGTGCGTGTCTAGGGGGAGGAGAAGGGGCAGGTGGTACAGGTGCGGCGTCGTTGCACGAGGAAATTGCAGGCTCTCGCGTCCCCCAGGTGCTCTTCGTCATCATAAAGCCTACGCCACTGGCGTTGTACCTGTATTAAAGCCAACCTCGTACACAGCCCTCCGAGTCGCCCTTCCTGGCACTCTGACTTTCCCCCTTTGCATCCCCCCCCTCCTCGCCGGTTCCGCCATTCTGCCGCTGTCCACCCCCGCTCGGCCGGCCATTCCTGGAGAGACCACACTGGACCGCCTCCCCTAGGCCGCCGCGAACAGTCACCGGCTATTTAATAATCAGTATTTATGGCAAAAACTTGCCAGACGTCGACTCTACCCCCGGAGCCCGCGCGAGCACACCTGGTGTCACTCGGAAATCTACGACCTTGAATATTTTAGCCGACCCGCGGGTATGGGTGAATAGTGATTTACAGCGCCAACCCCCCCCCCCCACAACCCTCCTCGCATGTCATTTCCCGATTGAGTTAAATCTCGTTCAGTCGATCGGCCTCTCGCCCTCGCCTCGATTCGAAAGCTTACGGTGCTAGATAATAAAACGAACTTGGCCGGCGTAACGCGCGTTATGTATATTGTTTCCGATGAATTTTTTGCGTTCTCGTTCCTCGGTAGAGATTGCTGGAATGAAACATGCGGGTAGCGGAGAAAGGCATTTTTGTGTGTGTGTGTGTTTTGTTTTACAATCAACCTTTACCACTCGAAGATCGAACGAGCGAGTGGACTCTCGCAAAATTGCTCGCCGTGTAAACACGCGCGATACGAACGAGCCGTTTTCGATAATCTCGTATCGCGGCCGGTCGATCTGCTCTCTTCGCCGGGCGAGCAAAATACTTATTATAATTTGGCATGCAGCCGTCGCACGATGTTAGCCGCGAGATCTCGTCGATTCACCCAGTACATTCTGTTGAACACGAAAGCCGACTCGAATTATCGCCGGCCTCGTGATCTACGGCAAATTTAGTTAAGCGTACTCGTTATCTGAACGTCGTTTGCGTGTGTACTTCTTCGTCCCTTTCCGCTTGCTCGCTCTTCTTTTTTTTCCTTCGTCGAACGCTCCTTACAATGTATTGCGGAAGCAGCGCGGGCTCTAATCACGAACAGAGTGGAGAGAGCCCTGGGTCGTCTGTTGGACGAAAATCACGCTCGCACCGCGGCGCAGTGCTTGAATTGCACGTTGAAACAATGCGCTCCATTAGACGCACACGTTTCAAACGCGGCCAACTGTATTCGTCACTGTACATGTATCCGGTTTGGCGTATAAACCGCATAGCCCGATGCGACGTACCGTAATCGAGAAATCGATATCTATGGCATGCTCGGTTTCATTACCTAATAACGATCATTCGCCCCGTATAAAGGTCGAAGTTGACCGAGTTGTCGTTTGACTGTCCTAGCCTTCCCGCTTTGTTTGTCGCTCTGTCAAGCGGTCGTACGGCATATCGGACCGAAATATCTCTACGCGCAGAAATTCGCTTAATGGATAAACTTAATTGCTGGGAAAGTTGCGCGTCGAACGCTCACGCCCGGATTATTCGAACGAATAATCGGAATACTTCGACCCGTCCAATTATTTTCAGAAGATTACCCAGCGCTCCAAAACACTTCGCAATGAGATAAGCTCCGTCGCGCTCCCAAAGAAAACACCGGCTGATCTCCGCCGGGCTGGCTGGCTTACTTTGCGCAAAAACAACACGTGGGGACATCGGTCGACGCTAAGAGTCGACGTCCCACGAGGACGTTGTGAATACGGGATCTCATGATGGGCCGTAAAATTGCCGAGGACTCTTGCCTCTCGTCGCAGGCGCCGAAAAAAAAGAAAGAAAAAGGGAGAGAGAGAGAAGAAGCATTAATGGGAAATTGTCCCTCGATACCGAGGCGATACGGCAAAGTTCGGCAAGCGGAAAGTTTCGGAGGAGACGGAACGTTTTCTCATGATCGGCCGAGAGACGATCGTCCTCTCCAATCAGCACGTTCCGATCGTCTCGTTGCAGGCTCCTCGCCGGTCGAATGCTCAACTTTCCACGGGACTATCGTGCGGGACTTTAATATTCACGGGATACGCCGACGAGTAGCACACGGGGTCGTCGTAGTCCGTTCAAAACTATCCCTGATGCGCGCTGTAAGGCAGGGCCAACCGGCAACACCCGGCGCCTGCTGTCCGCGATAGGGAAGTACGAGACATAATAATAGACCCGGCGAATGTCTCCCTTCGTATTTCTCCGTCGCTCCGCCCGGTACTTCTGGGCCGTCTACCAATATAAACTTGTCGTCCTGTGCGTCCGTCCGTCCGTCCGTCCGTTCGGACTGAATTACCTGACCTCTCCCAGGAGAAGACTACGCGAGCGCATCCGACAAAGTTTGCAGGGAGTAGTAAAGCTTAATTAAAAGCTACGATGACACTCGAGGGCCGCTCGGTTCTCCGAAGGGAGCGCCGATTCGTTTCTCTCCGGCCGCGCCGTCGTCAAGAGGCCGACACCGGAGCTGGAACCTTTCTAATCGTTTGTCGTTTACTTTCGGACAAGGCACTGTATCAATGGCCTTCCCTCTTCGCTGACCATCGGTCACGGCTCATCGACCGCTCGATTCCGGAAATTATCTTTCGGGAGAGGCCGCTCGTACGTTTAATCGCTCTTTTTAACCGTTACACCCGAATTCTCCTGAATTTTTCCGCCAGGGCCGACCGTCGAATTAGGTAGCCGACCTTTGGCTAGCGGACCCCACGCCGACCTGCGGTCCGCTCGACTCCGTGGATCCATGAAAAAATACCGTCCACGGAGGCGCGCGAAATTTACTCTACTCCCGGACAATAATTCTCCGCGGAGCCTCCTGGCTCGTTCGTCGTTGTGACCTCGAGGGCCGTGCCCATAAAATGACGCTGTTTTGATACAAGAGTCAACCTCCGCTCGTCAAGCTGCGCGTACACTGGCCATACGTAACCGGGCTTTAAAGCGAAGAAAACTCGCTGTTCATAATTCATTCTGCAAATCTTATGCCGACATTGCTGGCGGGCATATATCGTGGACCGGACGCGGCTCGGCGCGATTCACCACACCGTATTTCGTGAATGGCGGCGTCTTTGAAACTTGTAAGCTGGCAAGACGGCGTTCCAATAGTTCGCACAAAGAGCTACGTCACATAACCATGTTTCAGCCTCTGTAAAACGTTCGAGATTCTGCGGACAAAGCTATTTCATTGCAGTAAAGCTACCGTGGCGCACGTTACCACTCGGCGTTTCGATTACTTAATAATCTCGCGCGCGGCTTAAATCGACTATGAACAGATTCGTTGGTGAAAAGAATCGTTTATCAATGAGACTACGCGGAAGACTTCTTCCCCGTGTCCGGCTTTCTTTCCGTCGGCGCGACGGAATGGAATGACCGAGTTTAAAGGCAGTAGCGAGGACTCCCATTCCTCGTGATTTTCGGTGGTAGGCGGACGGCGCGGCGGGAGGCAGGAGGCAGGAGGGATCGTTTGAAAAATGTGACCCTCGCGTGGCCTGCGTGCGAGGCATCGCCTGCCTTCTTGCTCGAACTGTATAACCGCCTCTCGAGAACGAAAGCCGACAACCCTCCCCCAACCCCCATCGTCGGCGTTCGAGATTACCCCAAGTTGATTTGAATCAACCGTCAGACGGCGGGAAAGGTGCTCAAGGGACAGGGGTGAGAGCGAATAGGGGGGCCGGCAAGGCGAGAAGAGGAAAGGAGAAGGAACGTGGGTGTGGGGAAAGGCAAAGAGTCGGGAGAGCGAGAAGGAGTCGTCAGGATCGTAACACGCGAATTATTACGCTAATAAAGCCGGGTATACGCGCCTTTTTATCGTCCGCGCGGCCTTTTTCGAGAAACCGCGCCCTCGACCATGCTTCCGGACCACGCGATTCCTTGCTCCCGACGACGCCAAGTGTCCAGCAAGTTTCGGCGCCGGCCGACGGCAATCCGGCGGTGTCGAGCAATATTGCGCCGTTGTGGGTTGCGCGTGACAGAGAGTGCATAGGTGAATCGTACGCGCCGAGACGCGCAATCCTCTGGGGAGAAATTTCCAAGTGGAGGAGTCCGAAATCCACACCGTTTCGCTTTGTTGTTTCTCTGTTTGCCCGATAGTGGCTGCCGCTTACTCTATTATCCTCCCGCCCCCGCCTCCGCATCCGCCTCGTCTTTCACCTATTTCTCCGGTACAACCCTCCACTTGCTCTCACAAAGAATCTTTGTAATCCGGTCGCTGCAACCAGCAGCACACTGGGAGCAGCGGAAAAATTCTACAAAAACGTCTCCGTATTCGCGTTCTCTTCATTTTATTTACACGCATTTCACGCAAGGTCCATTTACAATATTCATAACGTATCAATGCTGTGTTAGTAATATCCATGCGGCATTCACACATTGCCGCACAGTTTCGTCAAATCAAACTCATTATCAGTCATTTTCGGGATGGAACCGTTTAATTGAGAACCGTCGCTGAAAAAAGAAAATAACATTAGCGATTTGTTGCGCTCGTCTCTGCGTTGAGCCATCTCAAAAATGATCGATAATGAGTGCAAACCGACCAAACTGTTTCGGTATATTTAAACATCTATTACATATCTCACTAATTTATCTGGTCACCGGTACGTGTAAATTGACCTTCTGTGCAGGACAATATTGATTCGCTCGGCAGTACTTGAGGGAAAACAGGACGTTTCTGAAGAAAAAAGTCCTCGACAGTTTTCGATTCGACAGACGACGTCTGTAATAAAAAGTCCGACATTACATCGAACCAAAAGCCGCATATCATAGATCGCCTGGCCTGCGACCGTCGGCAATCGAATATACAGAGCACACGCTATAATGGCGTCTTCTACAAATTCGAACACGCCAGCTGAGGTAATAATGGAACGGTTTGGTTGTACAGCGAGAGCGGAGAACAGAGAGCTGATGGGGATGGTAGAGACGGAAAGCGAGAGAATCGGGGCGGGGGCAGTACTTGACAGCGGGTACCAATTATTGCATTCGACGCAGCTCGTGACCAGGGAAACCAATACCCCGGGAGAAATTGTCAATTTATGCTTTGTCGTTATTACGCCGGCCTGATGATAGCGCGCGGTGGCTTACCACGAAGTAACCTGAATGCATACGCAGCCTCGTCCACTGCATTGTGCAATCCATGAAAAGGAACGATCAGGCGCGCATACATTAGGTAATGCGAGTATCCGCGAAATCTAATAACTATGACGATCCGTTCCACGTCACGAGCATAAAATGCGGAGCGAGAGTGGAGGACAGGTCGATAAATCATAAACGGACCCCATCGCGAGAAACGACCGAACCAGAGTCGGTGGGTCTGATAGGAAAGCCGGTATTTCGGCAATGAACCCTTGCATATAAGGTACATCGGGAAGGAGGTTGCGAGGGAAAGTGAGCGGGTCTTAGTGTGTAGCACGAAGAGCCACAGCCCACACTTTGAGCCATAAAAATGAAGCATAAAATCAACTGCTGACTCGATTGCGCCTGTCGCGCGACAAAAGAAAGCGGACGAGAGGAGGACGGAGAGAGAACGGCGGAATGGGAGAGGAATGAAAAGAATATTGCGGAATGTGCGATTTAAATCATAAAACTCAAATAAGAATCCCTTCTTGCAGCTGCAGCCCGTAGGCGATG
Source organism: Priocnemis perturbator (assembly GCA_963942575.1). Taxonomy (NCBI): domain Eukaryota; kingdom Metazoa; phylum Arthropoda; class Insecta; order Hymenoptera; family Pompilidae; genus Priocnemis; species Priocnemis perturbator. Next base: position 9,339,722 of record OZ012652.1, read on the forward strand.
AGGCCTTCGGTGGCTCTCTTCAGACCGTACCCTCGCAAACTCTTCCGTCTCATCCTCCCGACTCAGCTCGTTTCTCTTTCGCACCGATCCGCTCGTCTAACCCTTACGTTCGAGTGCGAAAGAGGTCTCGTAAAAGGGAATTACACGAACGTTTCTCTCTCTCTCTCTCTCACACACACACACACATTTTCTTTCTCTTTCATCTACTCTGAAAACCACCGTAGAGATAACGACCGACTATATGCCTACGCGTATACACACGGCGTTTGATCTGTCTCATTTGTCGATTTCTCTCTTTAACGGGTAATCTCTGCTCGTGCCGAGCAGCACTCCTCTCACCGAGGCATATAGACCGTACTAGGCTTACGGCTCGCAGGGATGTTCCCTTCATAATACGATCTGGCGCGATTTCGAAGGACGGCGAAGTAAGATTGAGAATTATTATCTCTGAGGCAGCGCGACGGTGCATATGAAGAAACGATGATACTTTGCTCGCCACCAGACACGACCGAGTCGTTCTCCGCTACACCCGCAAACATTTCACTCGGCACATTAACGTCACTTTTCCATTTGCCTGTTTCTCCCGCCGGTACGCGTGTACGCTCTCAAGAACGTTCGCGTGAGTGACGTTAGCGACGGGAGTATTGAGGCGGAGAGAGCGAAGAAGGGCCAAGAGAACAAGGCTACATCGCGCGGCCGCGCGCGTGGGGATAAATTCGCAATGCAAATGAGATGGTTGATAAGCGCGGAATATACATAAATCCGAAAAACCCTGGGAATATTTATGTCTATTATCTGAGGACCCTACCGAAACCGTCGCGTCCTGTCTGGAGCCACGTATTCCTACGTATTTGGCGCGCGGCCGGCTATATGCGCCAGAATTACGGCTGGGTTAGATTACTCTCCTCCTCCCCCCCCCCCCCCCCCCCCCCCTCTTTCTGCCATCCCGACGCAATTTTGGGTTATACCACAGGAAAACCACTTATAGAATCGATTAACCCACTGTCATGAGATACTGTGCCTAAAACAAGGCGTAAAAGCTCGGTGAATAAAATAGCATGCGGTAGTGCCGGCCTCTTTCCGGCGGCACGTATACGTCGACGCGCTCACTCGTTTCTCATGACGAGGGGAAGACAGAGAAGATGGGGCGCGAGATGGCTGTAAATAAGGCGTCGCGACGTATTTCGTGTTGAGGGTGAAAATATTTCCGCGACACACAGACAGCAGGAATTTTGAAGTCGGACGGTCGACGCGTCGACAAGCGAGACTCCACATATCATGGAATCGGAGGCCTAATTAGCACAGTGCCGCGGGCGCACCGCTTTTAATCGCACGCCCATTATCATCTGAAACGAGTTCCTGGAACGGATATCACGCGAAGTGGCGCTGCCGGGGTCTTTAACACGTGGCGTCGGTGAGCCTTCTCGGCAGCGTTGCCCACCAACACCGCGGTTGACCAGTTCCCTAACGAAGTTGGCGGCAAAATATAATTATAGGCTCATGTTACTGGGTCGCATTTCTCCTATCTGCCCGCTCGATCGCGATCCCGGCTCGCGGGAGAAGCATGCAGCGCGCCTGAGAGTGTGCGACAGCCGCGTATAAGCGCGAGCTCGCGTATCGCGATCGATCGTGCGCGGAGGAAAGTTTCCGCGCTCTTAATTCCTAGACGTGCACGTTCATTACGCTCTCGTATCCGGCGAATTTGCGACGTATCGCGCGACGCACGGCCCGGCAAGCCGGATCTATACAGTCCGTCGTGTTGGGGACCTCTCTCGAGAAGTCGCGCGCAATCGGTGGCAGCGATCGCGAAAAAGTCGCTTGGGAAAGACGGCAGGACGCGTCGAGCGAAATACTCGCCCCGACAAGCGGATTTTCCATCCTCGATCAAAGCCATTATTAAGCCGTCTCGCGTCCCTCTTCTCCGTTACCCCGCTACTTTGTCCGTGGCTGGTTCAACCCTTTCTCCTTTCACCTTCCTGCCGCCCTCACTCTGGCTCCACTGCTCGGCCCTCCTCCTTCCGACTCTCGAGGGCTCGAGCGAGGCTTGGCCCGCAGCCAGGGTATTCATTCCAGAAACTAGCCTCCCTCCCCTCCTCCCCCCCCCCCAATCTTAGGGGCCAATTATTTAATCAATTCCACCCTCTTAGCGGCCCAGGCCGGAGCAGATAGGCCATTCGAAACTGCGGGACTGTCGACGGCGACAACGACAATTGAAATCGGCCCATCCTTGCGCCTCTGTCTGCAGAATTCGAATGACTATCTTGCCGGTGTTGGTTCACGATTAAGATTGATTTCGTGAATGATGTACGGTGTAGTTGACGCTAGCCGACGCACGAGTGTTCGGACAGTTTCAGTCTGTTTTGGTGAATGAAATCGAGTACTGGTTTGTAGCGGGTCGCGTTGAAAGTGTGGACGTTAAACGTCAATTAATTCGAAAGTTTCTCGGAGCGACGTGCGATGGGATGAGAACGCGATGGCAGCAGTGAGCTCGGGAAGACCAGGGTATCGGGAACAAAGTTCGGGGAGCATATCCGTGTCGTCGTATGTCACGTTAATAAGGCCCACTAATTAGACCGTAACCGTAAACCCATCGAACGATCGACCGAGTCTTGCCGCTATTAATTTCGGTCGTCCTCTCTCGCATGTGCTGCGGGAGTTTTCATAATTCTCCGACAGCGATACGGTTTCTAAGTAAATTCGTGTTAGAGAAGGGCGTGGGACGAGCGTAAAGAAGAGTAGAAAGCGAGCTCGATTTTTCTCCAAGTATGATCTTGATCTTTCAGGGTGTTTCTTCTGTAATAGTATACAACGCAGAAATAGTATACAACGATAATAATTCTTGCAGCCTCTCCCCGACAAACGCAATAATGTATTAACGAACAGCAATGGTCCCGTCATCGATTGACCATATTTTTCTTCCATCACTGAATTTGTCTGTACTTACGATTGTGCAGTTTCTCCTGTACATCGCGCAATTTTTGGTTTCATTATAGGAATACGAGTACAACAGTCTACGTACGTCTCGTAATACAACAAATTATTCTTGTTCTGTTGGTAAATATTCAGAGAACTATAGCAACAGCGTCTGAATGAAACGGAAAAGCAGGGGTGCAGAGTGTGCGTGCGCGTGCGCACAGCCACATCGATACCTAGAGTACGATGACATAAGCGGAAACGGTCAGCGGGGTTTAAGGGTCGTTACACACAACGAGCTGAACGACGAATTCGTGCGGCCGGATTCGTGGGTGGTACACCGATGTCGTAGATCACGAGCCCCATGAGAAACCAATTCCCCCGTACCATGAACCGCTAGCCGGATGCCTGGGCACTAGACGTGACTTCGTACGAACGCTTGCGATTTCAACGAATTATTTCATTTGACGAAGATTTCGGCGCCCAGTGCAACTTCGTTTCGCAGCTACTTTCACACTGGCGTTCCCCGTTGATCTCGCGATCAGTCTCGCAGCAAGATACGCCAGCAGCCGCCGACATGTTTATCACGCACCAGCGCAGTCGCGTTCATTGCAAAATATAAATTTATTAGAAGGGCGGATATTAAGCGCGAATAGTTGATTTATCGGACGCGCGATTGTGTCGTAAATAAAAATTAACGCGACCACGCCGGGTCGCCCTTTCGACCGAACGAGGTTCTGTCGTTCGTGCGCGGCCGAGCGGTTTTCAGTTTACAGAAATATTTTAATTAGTCGAATGCACTGTCGCATCGTCAACATGACGTATTTCCCTCCTTTTTTTTCCACACGAGCGATACTGCGGACGACTCTTGAACTCTGCTCAAAAAGTCGCCCGCCGCTGAAATGTGCGGCTACAGCGGGACGCCGCTGCTCATTTAATTACGTCAATACGACTGTTCGCGCTGTAACACGCGGGTCCTTTGAGAGTCCATCGAGCACGAATGCATTTCGGAGCGTTTTTCCGGCGCGCCCCTTGGGGTCATTTACGATGCGCACCCATTATCAGATAGCCACGCATCGACGGCTTATCTCCATTAAAATACGCGTTCCATTTATAATGGCAATTTCGAAGGAATTCGATGGCGTGAGTGCGCTAGGTCTGATGGGTTGGCGCGCTGATAAAGAAGGAATTGCACGGAACGCGCGGCTGATAATAAAAATTGCGCTCAACCGATCGAGATACCGGCGTCCGGTGGCCGGGCGAAACATTCGCGCTAATCGTTAGCGCGGATTCGCGAAATTACGCGCACCACTTTACTACGTCAAAACAACGGGCACGCCCACGGCGCGCTATCGCAAAATTTGATCGGGAAGCGGAGGGGGCGACGACGAACCGAAAATCTGGGGTCCTGAAAGAATCGTAGAAATTCCGAAAATCCAATTTGCGCGGGCCGGCTCGCGGCGGGAGTGAGAGGAGAAATCGTCGTCGGCAAATATCGTTCCATGCATTCGAGAGAGATACGAGAGGGATAATCTTCATCTTTACGCATCCGCCGTTCGTATCGTCGCGTCGGCTCATAGAAATTCCGCTTACGTTTCATGCAATAGCACAAGAATTCTCGCTCCCTCCTTCTCTCGCGCGCGCGTGTCCTAGATAGACGAATACTACGGCAGTGCACTGCGACTCAACTGTGTACCTGCAGGAATAAATAATACACAGCCGTAAATGCGTACGTTCACGGATCGACGGTGTGTATGCACGCGCGCGCGTACAGGCACATCAATGAAAAATTGATGTGCCAACATGCAAACGGTCGCATGAAGAACGAGCCCGCTCTCTCGCTGGTACGTAGGCGACCTGTGCGAGATAGGACAGGGGAGAGGACAGAAGTGGAGAGAGTGGGCCGGGAAGAGAAGCTAGTACACGAACGTCGTCTTGCGCACAAATATGTACATGGACATATATAACGATCGTGCACAAACGTGATCGCGATACTTATCTAACTATGCCTTAGGCACTGCCTGTATATAGGCCAGTTATGTACGGATCGTCGGTCACGATGCCAACATGCAGCCAAAGGCGGTAATGGCTGAGATATGGCGGACCTATTTAAATATCGAGTTGGGGAGGGGGCGGCCATTTCTTCCAAGCACCTTTCGTCTTCTAACGCTGCTACGTACCTACTAGCTAGGCCGACTCCGCACTGACGTAGTAATTAGCGTAACACGCCGCTTGTTACCTCGCGATCCGTGTTTTATCCGACTGACTATCGCTCTACGACTAACACTTCCACGTTCGAGCACACCACCAGCACCACCAGAAGGTCTCCGAGCAAATACGCTTCTACCTCGGCTCGTGTACTTGCGAGGTGTAACTGAGAAATGACCAGTACCCCGATTACGACTACAACTTTACGATTCGAGAAAGTCCCCCCCTCCCGGAAATGAGTCTCTTCGCACTACCTTCGGACTCATCGTTTCTGATATTGCGTTGACGTTCACTCGGGCAGCCTTTACGAGTGCTTCGCCGAGAACGCGCGCGTCACGTCTCCATTCGCAGTCGTCCAGTCTTGGATGTCGCTTCATTACTGGACTTCCGCTAGGGACAAGCTGCCGAACGAGGGCAAAGGGTACATACGCAGAACCCTCCCTCGCGCGCTTATGTGACATACGGGCTGAGTAATAGATTCGCATTATACCCGGCCGTAGGTTTCCTCTGACGTATCGCGCCAGCAGCGAACCACATTCTCGCCCCCTCCCTCTCTGCCTCTGCCTCTGCCTCAGCCTTGCTGCCTGATCCCCGATGCACGCTAACTTCGTCATACCGCTGCGAATGGGCATTAATTCAATGCTCGTCCGCAGTCGGCAACAAGCTAATTGTAAGATGCGCCATGGATCTTCGTCGCTTACAACTTCCCCGACACGGGAAAATCGCGTCAGACTCGTCAACTACCGCGTCTATGAAGACACGCTTGAGATTTGTCCGAATATCTTTCGAAAGAATTTCAATGCGCATATTTTTTCGCCATATACCTTTCAACCGACGTGTTCGCACTCGATACAATTCCAAGTTTCCAAGTGGGAGACTGTTAAGATTTAGAAGTCCTTAAACGACACGTCGCCTCGGGCAAAATCAGAGATGTAGAAAAAGCGGCGCACGAAAAAGTTATGCGAGCCTGCCCTATCTCGAGCGCACACGAAATCCACAAGACGCCTGGCTAATATGTCGATTTTAATGGAAGAACGATCGCGCCTCCGTTCTCGCGTCGCGTATCCGCCTAATGTACATAAGAGGGGCGGGAAGAGCATCACCCGGCGAGGGTGAGATAGGGCAGGCACACTCATATCGTGCCTGCGTTATTATACGGTGAGTTAACGGCGAGATTGTTTCTCAAAGTTAATTTACGTCTACCGGGCCGTTTAAGACGCTCCGATGCGTGTGTGTTGGCGCGCATAAGCCGCGAAATTAATATTGCTGATATTGAGACGACGACCGCGACCGCGCGCACTCGGATAAGCCGCGAGCAGCCACTGGCGCCGTTCGCAAACACAACGAGACGCGGCAAGTGCGAGCTATCCCGCGACGCCCCATGATAATGCACCCCGACGAGATAATTTGTCGCTGCCGCGACACTGATAACCGTTCCTTCGCGACGTCATTCTCGCCGCGCACGGCTCGTTGTTTAACGACTCCTCTCGGCCAAGTCTTTCCAAGCGCTCGCCGGAAGTTCCGTTATCACCTGCCAAGTCTCCCGCCACTGCTCCGAGAATAACGGCGTTTGACGCGAAGGCGATTAATCCGATTGTGAGCCGGAAAGTACGTGGGCGCGTCGAGTGCGCTTCAATTCTGCGACATTTTCGCGGCGTTGCGGATACGAGTAACAAACGTTTTAGCGTGCAAACATGACGATACACTACACGGGAGTACGGCAAGGTTCCAGGCAGTCAGCCATCCAGCCAGCCAGCCAGCCGCCGAGAGCTTTGCTTCGCGCTTTCACGCCACGCCGAGAGCTTTCACGATACTCGACCGAAGCCGAGCAGCTTGCGAACCGACAACCGACAACCCTCCTTCTCCGCCGTCACAAGGGTCGCCACAACTACGCTCTCGTCGCACCGTGTCGACCCAGAGCGTTCGCAGCATTTTAAGGCCGCGCCCTCGCCTGCTTGCAAATATTTTCTTCTCTTGGGGAGGGTGACGATATTATCGACTAATGCAAGCTGCGTGTCAGAGGCATCCAGTCGTGTCGCCGAACGAGGCGTGCGAAATTCTCGGCAAAAAGATTGCCATTGTCGATAATTCGATATTGACTCCGAGCGCATCCAGTCCAAAGGGCTGCAGACGCGTTTTCGTCAATACTAGCGCGTCGAAATTGAAACTATCCCAATGTCACGGTACTCGAATGCCAAAATCGGAATTGATCGTCAGTTCCGAACCCACGAGGCGTTGTCGTGACGACGAACGACTCGACTCAACGAGCTTCTTTCAGGAAACATCAGCGACTCACAGTACATCACATACATGACAAGTAAGTATGAGTGGGTATGTAAGAGATGGACAAAATGTTGTGCAATATTGTATGGTCTAATTGTACGTTTACCTCGCATGCCTTTCGACGGTTTCACGTAAAGAGCCTTCAAAGCGGCAGGGCGAAAAAGAATGGCGTCGAGTGTCCTCACGGCGCGGGCGTAGCAACGTAGTCGAACAGGCTTATTCGTGCGGTCGCAGGTCCTCGTTAAAGCCGAACCACTGCGAAATCGGCCTGTTTTCGAGCGTCGCTACTCAATTTCAGCGCGCCGAACGGCCGGCCGATCTAAATTTCAAATCCGCTAATGTGTATTTTTGCCCGAGCTCCAGGGACTCTTATCGACGGCGGTGGCAGTCACGGTAGCGGCGGCAACGACGCCACTGCACGCTTTGAATTTCAAATTCCGCGCGCCCACCGTGTCACCGGCGTACCGAGCAACTTTCGAATGTTTCTGCCCGCTTATGCTTTGTCATTTATTTTCCATCCCTGCCCGGCCTCCCCCCCCACTTCGCTCAGCCCTTTGTCCGTTTTACCCTAGCGATCGACGATATCCGAGCGCGCTTTATTTATGGCGCCCGCGCGCCGCCTGGTGTGCGTCAGAATTGATTTCGTGATTTATTTCAAGGACTAATCTTCGCGGACGAGCGATATCTCTCTGACGGTGGACGGAACCCGGAACGGAACGGTCGGCAGAAAATCGAACTTTCGCTCGTTCTCATGGACAAGCAGGACTAATTCCTTCGCTCGACCCGTCTCGGCGATGTCAATTTCGGAGCGGAATGAGACGCGGAGCGTTTCAAACGATTATCCGTAGGACCGTTCGTTATTCGTATTGGCGCGCTTTTCGTGGCTCTCACACATTGTCATACGATGTCAAATTCGTTTCGAACTATTTCCACGAGTCCGTTTAATCGCCTCGTACTTGTGCACATTTAGCATACGCGCCAGCGAAACAATACGCAGTTATGAATCACGAGGTGCACAAAAGACGAACCTTCGGGTCACCTTATTACGGACTCATTTTCCACGGTGTATCGTCCGCGCATGTTTTCACGACCCTTCCCAGCGCACAAAACATTCGGCCGTAATTGCAGCGGTACGCTCGACGATTGCGGAAGTTTAACTGCGAGCGTGAGAGTCCGGATGGAGAGCGGTTAATTGAAGCTCAATGAACCGCATTAAAACGCCAGCTGCTGATTAGGGTGCCGCGTCTATTAGATGGATGGGTAGTAGAACGGGTGTGTGCGCGGCCTTCTAATCTTTGCTCGTACGCAACGACGTTTTCGGCCAAAACGCCGGCTGTCGGCAGCCTTCCTTCTCGACGCGCGACAAGCGGCACACCTAGCTCATTGTCAGCACCAGATGCGAACGACTGCAAAATATTTGCAGAGAACACAAAACACTCGTAATCGCCGGCTGATTGTACGCTCACCCGGGATAATTGAGATTTCGATATCAAATTCCGTCCAATACTGGAATCATATTTCGAATCAATCGTTAATCCCTATTAAACCTGTACTTGCCTTCCATGCGCGCAACCGTCTCGAGCACATGCGTTAAAAATTGTACGCGCAGTGGAAGAGATAGAAAATATGACGCTGGGAATAGAGTATTATTTAGGTCGTCCGGATAACTGTTAAGGGTATCCGAAGGGAAAACATTTGCCTTCCGCGGTCCTCGTTACATGACTTTTATTGTGTTATATTGGGCGAGCGTTCTTTTAACCGACTCTGAAAGCGCTATTAACGTTAAAAGGCAACTGCCAGAGAACGCGCTGCACAGCGGCTTAAACGACGGCGAGCAAAATATTCTAAGCGCCCCGAGAATGTTTCTTTCTCTGTGTTTTTCCCCAGCTTCCGTGACGAGAGCTCGCGACTCTTAATAATTTGCGCCAAACGCCAATTTTGAGTAAGTGTGTTTCCCCGGGAATACCGAGGGTTAGTAGTTCGGAGTGCATCGGCGCTCTCGGTCGTTTTAAATTTCCCAAACCCACACGCCCACGGCGGACGATAAACTCGCGAGCGTCGGATCGATTAATCAAGGCCGCGAGCCTTCCAAAAAACTCCCCATCTTCTTACCTCTCGTTCGTTATTCGACCGGGCGAAACTACAAAGCTCGTGAATTGCGCCCAGCGATGCCGAATAGTTTAACTTACAAAAACAGTCGGCGCCGACGACGACGACGACGACAGTACTCGTAGAAACGCCCGACAAAGAAACGTTAATTACGCCGAAGCGAAACCAAAGAGACGTTCGAAATTCCAGCGCGCCCTACCTTCTACCCCTGAACGCTCGTTCTCGGGGTAGTCGCGCCAGGATCGGTGCATATCGTGTCTGGGAGGGCGAAAGTCGCGCTTTGGTGGTCGTGCCGTTCTCCATGTCTGCGACGGCGGTAGCCCGCGCGATATTCAGAGACGTCGTAGTTTGCCGGCGGATCGTGACACTGCTGGCTGCTTGGCCGAATGGCTTTCGGCGCGGAGAGAAGCGAGGGGTGGCTGGCGAGGGTGGAGGAGCTTCGAGGAGCAGGAGGAGGAGGAGGAGGAGGGAGGGAGCTGTACCTACCTACTTATTTAGAATATTGCCGGCATACATCTGCATAAATTTAGCGCAGGCCCGTCGGCATTCTTGGTTGCGTCGCGCTTCGCATTATACGCCCGTGGAGGCCCTCTTAAGAGAGGGAGGGAGGGAGAGAGAGATAGAGAGAGGTTGACACAAACCCTGCGACTCCATCCCCCAGCTACCGCATCCACCGGCACCGCCATCAGCGTCGCGGCCGCTCGTAAAGAAACCTTCACGACTTTGTCTGAAAGCTTCCCCGATGCAAAAAGAAAAACAAGAAACGCAGGAGACAGGGGGAGGGAAGAAAAAAGGTAGAAGCGACAAAAATCGGAAGAATATCATTTCCCGGGAGCCTTTAATATTAGCGCTCAGCGGCGAAAACTGTATCGCGGGCAGCCTTTAATCATGACGCTAACCTCTAGCACGAGTCGGGACGTCGTCGATGCGGGACGCGCGAGAAGTCGAAAGGGCTCGGGTTGGAAAATCGAGATCCTCTCCGTCCGCCGGAATATTCGGAGAAGCACCGATGGAAGCGAGCGCGCGCGCGCTATGTCGAAGCCGCAGGGCCGTATACATATTCAAATTGAATTATCCGCACTACCAGACGCGTTGATTCGAAATCATTCGACGGCTCGTCCTGCCCCCAAAACAGCCGCCACCCCGCTCGCGCCCCACGCCTCTCTTGCCGTACCCCTTACCATCCCCGTCACACGGACCACCCGGTCTCCTCCACCATGAGCCACCATCAAGCCGCCATCACCCGTCGGCACGGGCGCACGTCGGGCTCCCTGACTAATGGAAATTCTCGGCGAGAAGTTGGTCAAACACAATCGCTTTGCATACGTATCGGAACCGTACAAACCCGTGCGGTGCACCGAGCCGCATATATAAGTGCATATAGGTGCGAAGTGCATGCGAATGCAGACGAGTGCATACGAGTGCACGCCGGAGCAGTGTGAAGCAGACACGCGGATGCGGGTGGGGGTATATACGGAATATGCCGCGATCACGACTGTGCGCCCGTGTTCTTAGCACGCCATTGACGTTCGCCAACAGGAGTTCCAAGACACGCTCCACTCCGCCGTGTGAATCCGCGTCGAGATGCGCGAGATTCCGATAGCCTCACCAATTTGGTGTCATTAATTTCCGACTAAACGTCGACATTATCGTGTGCCGCGGGGAAAGAACGTCGTTTGGCTTGATAATTATCCGACGCAGACGGACTTGCGTCGGGAAATACTCCTTAGAAGGGCAGCCAACGGGGGAAGAGCAGTCGTGTTGCCGAAAGACGAAGTGAAGAGAGGAAAAGGAGCCTGGGGGAACGGCGTCGACGACTGGGAGACAGAGAAAGAGAGAGAAAGAGTAGAGGGGAGGTTGACTGGCTGCAGCGGGGACCAAGTTACGGCGTAATAGACGCTTTAATTCAAAAGGAGAATAAATTGCCATTTTTCCGACACGCGAGATGCCGTCGTACACCAGGCCGCGCGCGACGTCGAGAACTCTCACGGCGCTGAAAATGGAGGGCTAAAAAATGCCGCAATTCAATTAAAAGTGGCCGGCGACGCGCGATCCCAAATTAAAATCTCGAAATTTCACGTTCGATGCGCCCCGGCGAGAGAATAAAATGTTCACTCACGCTTTCGGGCGCCGTGCGACTGATTATTCCCTGGATTATATTTGCCAGATTATTCATGGGATACGCGGGTCGGAAGGGGGCTGCCGTTTTTCGGAGGAGCCGCCCATAGTCGCTAATACGACAGCGGCAGTATTATGAAACTATCGTCGAAGGATCGGATCGGATCATAGAGGTAGACTCGTATGTTCGCCCGCGCGCGCGGAAAGTGCGAAGCTTTTCAATTTACGACACTTTGCTCGCGTTTGCCGACGAAGCGCGCCCGTGAAAAAGGAGTCTCGTCGGCGGGGACGCGCATTCGCAAATATTATCGCTCGCTTCTCGTCGATTCGCGCAAATGCCATTCGCGAGACTCTCCCTGGCCCTCGGATATTTTTTCGAAATCACAAGACGCCGTTGTGCGACGACGAGCGGCGCCGGTACATCTGCGACATCAAAATTTCATCCGATATCCACGGCGAGCCTGTCTACTCTCTTTGCTGTCGCCTCGAATCCGAGGAACGAGTAAGAAAGCGACCGGGGGTTGGCGAGGCGCTCCTTCGATCCACTTCCGAATCGGAGACCCCGCTACTCGGTTTCCCAGTTATATCCTTTGATATCCACGGTGCACGCCAACGTCGCTGCAAAAACCGACTCCACCGTAAAGAGATTAAAGTCAATCCAAATCTCCTCTTCCTGTCGTCGTTCACAATATCTTATTTCCCTCGCTGCAGACACTCGTCCGTCCGTTTTAATAAAATTCGCCCGTGATACTCGCAAAACATCCTCGTCGTGACCGTAATCGTCGTCCGCGGAACGACGACAAACAGGTACGGTCGAAGGTACCATGCGATTCGATCCTGAACTGATTATGCGGCCGGCAAGCATTGACGGTCGATGATAAAGTTTGCTACAAAAATTTTCATCCACTCCAGATTCTGTATCTAATTATTGCGCTCAGCCGATCGCTGAACAAAAAGGAAAATCGGTCAGACTGGCTACCTCGTTGATATGTGAACAGCGATGCGAGAAACGGTCGGAAACCCATTTAAATTAAATTAATATTTGCCGTGCTCGGCCAGGCCGGGGCGGGACGCGTGGCGGGACGACAACCTCGATGACGCCGGGCTAGAACGAACGCGCTCGTCGATTTCGATACGCCAAAATGCGAATAAGGTCCGCGCAATTATTTATGATAAACCCGCTGTTACTGTGTACACCCGCGCGAACATTCTACTCGCCCATTCTCCTCTCGCCACACCGCTCCCGTTTCATCCTCTTCCACGAGTCGCGCGCATTATCGTTTGCCGATGCGCAATACGGTCATACTCGCGCGGAATGCATGAAAAAATCCTCACGATCGCTCACGATAACAATTTTTGCTTTACGCAAGGATAAGCCCCCAAGGAAAAAAGCGCGAAAAGCGTGTCCGTTAAAGTTTCTCCATTCGCAGCGATAGCTCTGGCAAATCGACCAAGTTACCGCGCAAACTTTTTCATCCACCCGGTATAACGGGTAACGTTTACAATCAATGGCGCAGGGCAGGACAAGGTAGGCAGAGCGCAGGGGTAGGCAAACGGTGGTCCAAAGCCAGCAGATGTAGGCTCGCGGTTCGAGTTGCAACTCCAGGGTACATCGGAAATAGCGAGACCACACCGCGCCGTTGCCTCCTCTCGTCCACCCCATCCTCCCACACTCCCACCTCGTCATATCGACCGGATTTCGAGCGTTGAAAATTCGCACGAACATCCACTCTCCCTCTCTCTCTCTCTCTCTCTCTCTCTCTCTCTATGTACCCCTTTTGAATTCCGCCGTAACGGCGAGCGCATTCGGAATGACTCCCAATTCGTAATTACCGACCGTTTCGTTTCCATAAATGAGCTCGTCGTACGCCGCAGGTTTATTTTGTTTAGGTTTTCGTACCGATACATCGAAATGCATTACCGTGATTGCATAGATTTTTCGCCCGTCTCCGCCCCCACCCCTGTATCTCGTTTTCTCCCGCCGAATTGGCATCGCGATGTCATTCGTTCAGCATATTGCGCGATGTACATGCGCCCTTCAAATACGAACTAGAACGTGAAAACGAATTACACTCCGTCCTGTTTGGTGCGAATTTTCACCGACTTCACGTGAATCACCTCTCTGTCGAATATGTTTACGAGTTCTTGTTTTTTTTGTTGCCTCGTTCTCTTCATTTCTACTCATAACGTTCGTTCTTTTCGCTCCCCTCAACCTAAACACATTCTGCGAAGCAAACTCTACTCTGACTATTCTTTCCTTTGTACCCCCGAAGCGACTCTTCTTCTCTTTAAAAGTGGTCCGGCATTAATTTCGCGAGATGCAACGGTATGCCTCGCGTTTCGCAATCTAATTTTTACCGGCGTTTAATCTTTGTGTGTGTAGCACCGTCCCGTTCTCTCGTCCCGGAGTTCGCTGGTGTCAAGTCTGGCACGTGCTGCAGCTTTTTCAAAGCTTTTTCGTGCTTTCGTCCTTGCCAACCTGCTTCATTCTAACGTCCGGGCTCTGCACATGTCTCGATATCGGCCACCACCCACTTTTTCTTTCCCCCCTTTGCCACCGACACTTTATACTTTTCTATACTTTGTTTTAATGTTGCTGACTCTACCGTATACAATCACTTAGACGGTAGAGTTGAGAGTTGCGGTCGAATAGGTTAGAAATAATGGAGAGAGTCAACGTATTATAAGTAGCGATGAAACGAAAGTATATCGATTACAAGTAGAAAAAGGGTTTAGAATTGAGCAATCATTCCATCCACTTTTATGTAAATTCAACTTTTCACATAGAAAAAGTATCTTCAGTTGTTAACCGTACTTGCACGAAATAGTATTAAAATGTCGCAAGCATCTCAAGTTACAAGACAAACACAGTAGAAACCTACCTTGAACGTACGCCGCCGAGCAACTGCCATCTTGTCACTTATCTTCGTAAAACGCTCGCAGCTCGTTGCTGCGTTACGCCTCGATGTTCAGCGAATTATAATCGACGACTGCGAACGGAGTAATTATCGTTACCGCGAGCGTCGTTGTTCCGTTGGTTTCGCGATATCGACTTATCATCGCTCGAAATTCGACGCACTATGTTTCATTGTAACTCTCGGGAGAGCTGCCGCGATGTAATTATTACGCTCAGGGGCACCGAAATACGTTTGGCGCTCGGCACATCGACGAAGCCGAATTTCGGAATCGGATACGACTAAATGGCGCGCGAGCCGACCGCTTTCTCGTTCTTCTTCCATCGATCTGTCCGTCCTCCCTCTCGCTCTCGCTTCGATATCGAACGATATCGAACAATTCGATATATCGATCCGCTCGCTCTCGCTCACCTACGCGATATGACCTAGCCTTCCTGGCTCCGTTTTTCCTGTCCAATCTTCTCGTTGGCGAAACGTTTTTCCGTTACGTTCGAAGAATTTCCAAAGTCGATTATCGCGATGCGATTCGGTCCACCTGCCACGCGGTTTCCCTTTCACGTAAGTTCCAAAAGAATTTTCCGCATCGTCACGAAAGCAAGAGGTATCAATTGGAGAGGCAAAGTATCCAGCCGAGTCGTTTGCTCGCACGAATGACTCGACAAGTTCGATAGCGCCCCTCAAATTGGAACGTTCGGCGATTTCAACGAAATCCCAACTCCTGCCTCTCGCCCGTAACTATTTCTCGAATAAACGTGCTAGCGAGATAGATAATTAATTAACGAGGCGAATCCGTAACTTTTTGCAGCCGTCTCATCGGCTTTATTTACCGGCTCGCGCACTTATCGACCCATCGATTGATGTCGAACTTTCCTGGAGCCCGTGGGTGGCGCGACGATCTCTCGATCTTCCGTCTGTTGTGACGAGTGACTAAACCGTGTGTAGTGTGCAGTTAAAAATGCCAATTATTTAGTGAAACTCTGAAACATATATTACGTGAGGTGACGACGCAAATGACACGTGATGAATCCAACTTTCGCTTATTTTGGAGAATTCAAAGAGTGATACGTGGCGGGCGACAATGTGTGGCTATGTGAGTATCCTTGGCTCCATCAACTTTCTTACCACAGTACCTCACATGATAGGCGCTATTTTCTTTTTAGCAGGCATTTCTTTGAGTTTGAATGAGACGCACGTGAGTCCATGGAATGGGTGATATTCGTAATTGAATACGTCAGACAGAGCTGATTGTGAGACGTTAATTGGCGATCGTTGACAGGCGTAGGTATAGCTTCCTTTAATATGGGATAACCTCACAAAGTGCACTGTGTTGTAGTGGGTTACAAAGGGCAGGTTATTTCTTGCGTCAAAACTGACAGACGTCTTAGTCAATCGGTGCACTCCGATTTGACAAGCACTGGTCTCCGGTGAAGTTCGGCTCTCGTTAAATGTCCGTCAATTATAATGTAATTCGTGCTTGTTTGCTACGTAAATTGGTATTCTGTTCAAAAGTTGCAGAAGAGTCTGGTAAAATATGCCTGGCTCTTGGAGAACATGCAGTTAGCAAACCCCTCTGACCAGAAATAGGTTAAAAAGGTTGCTTCTGGAGATAACTCAGTTCTTCGCTATGAAAGAAAAAGTCTATTATAAACGAGAAATGTACAGACTTTGGAAGTTGTGACATTAGGAAAGAGTTGTAAACGCTGAATGTGATTATTTTCGATGAATCAAACTTTTTCCGCGACTTTCTCTCATTGTCTTGTTTACTTCGATTGCGAACAAACTTCAGAAACTTTGTCGGTTAGCTGATAGACACTTTCAACTCGATCCCTTTTATTCGTTAACAGTCCAACGCACAGCCTCCGTACTGGCTTCTGTTTCCGGAAAAAATCGAGGGACGCGCTATTACATGAGAAACGCGGCGGATAGTACGAGAGTAGAAATCCGTGCATGCGGCCGGATATCGGTCACCTCTTTAATATTCGACCGTAAATTACGATCGGATAGCTGGCGCAGCGGCAGGTGCTTTTGATGCGCGCTCTACTACGCGCTATAAATAAATATATATAAACGCGTACGTGCACGCAACCAGGATATTTCGTAGTTTCGCGCGCCATACGTAGCATAACCGTGGCCGCAGTGTCTCGGCGAACGATGCATGAGCAGCACCGCTAATCTGGGACATCTTTCGATATTTGTTTTCCGTCGACAACTCCACCGCGAGGATGCCAATAGGCTCGAAATTCGCGCGGCGTCATTTTCAGGCGAGACGAGGTTAATGAGAGCGTTCGCGTCGAACGAACGTGCGTCGGGAGCGTTCACGTCGTAACGTCGATTTGTCAATGACTGAAATCGTTCGTATCACGGTATGACATCAATTTGAGAGAGCGCGAAGTACGCAATCGACTAATGGACCCGCTGCAGACGAGCGGCATGAAATTGTGCGCCCGGCACAATGCGGGCAGATACAAGTAATTCCAAATGAACGATTCGGTGAAAAATTACTGACACTATGACGGCGGAGTAACATTTCAGTTCAATTGGATCCGACGAGGTTGTGTCCACATTTTAGTCGGGCATTATCGAATTTCTAAGCTGACAGCCGCGCCGACCTGTCCAAGCCGCTCTAAGCGCGAATCGACGAAACTTTTGGCCAATTAAAAACTATTTGCTGTAATTTTGACGACGCGCGATGCATTTTATCTGCATAAATGACGTTTAATGGTTGAGGGAGGCGAGAGTGGCGCTTTGAAATTGCTCGGGCAAAGAGCAACGAAGCCCGCGTTTATCGCACACGGGATGCCCGTAAATGTCGTTGGGCAGATATTTTTCGGTCGTGAAACGGTCGCATAAACACGCCCGCGCGCCTCTTCCCACGGATGTCCCGAATGTCCAGGATTCCGAAGCAAGTGCCGAGATAAACATTCTTTCGCCACTTTCCCCCGACAAATCACGTTTTATTATTATCCATTAGTCTGGTCGCGAGTCGGGCGATAAAATTGCTCCGCACCCGCGATTTTGCGAAACGAGAGAACGAGAGAGAGAGAGAGAGAGGCCGGACAGGGATGCCAAGAAGAGGAGAACAAACTCGACAATAAAGAGATAAGATAAAAAGTGTATACATTGAGCGCGAGCGGTGCCGCTTTTCCACGTCCGGCTCGAGCCCGCGGCAGCTAGCTGCTCAGCCCTTTTCATTTAACCACCCACTCGCCGGAAAAGTGCCCATAAACGGCGCATCGATTTCACCCCCCCACGATCGCAAAGTTCCGAGACCAATTTAGTACTTTGCCAGTAGTCTCGCTCCAGTTAGCGCGCAGCTCGGCTAGCGGATAGATTCGCTCCGTTCCTCTTCGCTCTTCTTCACCCGCCCCGCGGGTCGAGGTGACTCCGGCGGCCTGACAAAGGACCGCATCACGTCCATCCATCTTGCCTAGGCCGTCTCTTTATTCGTGGCTAAAAGCGTGGCGAGGCAGTTCCGACTTTCTGCCGGTAACTCTAACTAAATCCACTCATTTCGCCCGCCGACCTCCCTCCGCCTCCTCCACGCCCCGTTACGCGATCCGCACGAAGGACATTCTAACGTCTAGCCGGAGGAATGAGCTCGGGGGACGTCGTTCTTGATACTCGTTTCATGCGCGCCGTAAGGACACTCGATGCAACAACATTGTCAGCGAATCCGCGTGTCTTCGCTCGTCCTCGTAGCACGAGGCAAGGAGTGGACGAGTTGGATGGGAAGGGACGAGCAGCTCGAAAACTTATCGAACTTTCCGCTTTCTCTGTTCACAGGTCCGCCAACGATACTCGTGAGGCCGCAGTCGCAGCAGGTGAAAGCAGGCGGAATAGCGAGCTTCTACTGCACGGCCGACGGCGCCCCGCCGCCCCAAATACACTGGCGAAAGAACGGCAAGAGAGTTTCGCGTAAGTTCGCATCCTTCACGGGCCATGTCTTGACCCGCTTTCCGCTACCCTACTCTAATATTATACTCGAAAATTTCCTCCGATTTCGCCTCGAACTCCGTGCAGCGCGGCTTTTCCTCCGTAGGAATTCATATGTTTTTAACACTAGAACTATCGAGCAGTCAAAATGAGTGGTATTACATTTTGCTGTGATGAAGGCTCATCTTTAAGGCATCTTATTTCCGGCAAATGGAAATTTATTTACTTTTTTAATTCAGAATTTATGCATAATCGATATATAATAGTAAAGTAAAATGTCAATGATTTTGACCGGCCGGTGGTTCTAGTGTTAAAGAATGAAGAACACTGCCGCGTAAAGGTTGGCTATTCGGTTCAGTGAGTTCGTATGAGTGTATACTGGCGGTGTCAACCGTCCGTGACAGACGTGGCAGCAGTCAATGTGTTAAGAACTCGAGGGTGAGAAAACGAACAGCAGATGTGCCACCGCGTCGGTTTCCCCCGCTCCGTGTCACTTTATTTGTCGTTTTCAACTGGCTCGGCGGCGAAAAACGATGCGAGAAGATTTTCCGAGTCGACATGGGAGCGTAAAGCATCGGCGAAGAAAATTGGACGGAGGCAGCCGATCTCGCGCTCGCGCGCCTATGTTCTCTCCGTCGAAACGGAAGATCGGCCGGGTCTTTTTGCAGGCGGAATAAGAGCTGGCCGACGCAACGCGAGGCGGACGCAATGCCTTGTAACGGCATAACGGCCCACTCGTCGTTCCGATACTTCCGTAATGCGATCCCAAGGGACTCGATGAGCAGGCTAGCTCCGAGCATACGCGCGCCCGATTGGCCCAAAACGATTTGCCAACTTCGGCCATAAATTTTAATGCGCGCGAAATGAAGCCGGCCGACACTCGGCACGCTCGGTTAATTTAAATAAATTTCGCAATCACGCTGGCCGATACACGCGATACCCTGGCACGATACTCCGGCCCGATACCCTGCTGCGATACCGCGCGCCGTGGCGGCGGTATCGATTTATCTGCCGTTCCGCACGAAGTTAGCCGCACTTCGGCCGATGAACGTATACGCGGGCCCTTCTTACGCCATGTATTATACATCGCCGGAGACTAGGGTACCTTAGAAATTTCAGCGCAAACTATAACGCCCCCGACGGGTAGTTTCGCTCGATACGCGAACCCTTCTGTTTCGATATTAGTCAAGTTTGACGGCATTCCGTGCAATTAGGCAGCCAATGAAGCGAAGTAGCCGACGTCACGGCTCGAGGGGTATGTGTTTACTCGAACGTCGTCGATCGAATGGCAAGTGGTAACCGCGATTATTTGCCGCCGAACGTAATATCAGGATCCGCGTACGCGACCGAGGAACCGGCGCGAGGTGCGAATCTCCGCGTAATGCGAGGCGAAATCCGTGAGTAATTATTCCACATTAGCCCGCCCTACCTTCGATTTAATCCCCGATAGTCGGAGGCGGCTGCGGATAGATAACCGGCGGCAAATCGCATCCGCCGATCCACTGCTAATCGTACGTGCCCGGAGTAAGGCGACCGCGCGCTCATCCACATCCGTTTATTCTCTAATCTAGCGAGAGGAAGATAATCGTGCTCGTCGCTCGCTTGCAAAGTAAACGGTACCGGGCGCGCGATCATTTCGACGAATTCGCGCCGAGAGTCTTATGCGACGGCGACGTTCTCACGGTGAAAGAACTGACGTGGCACGAACGCGCGATCTTCCTTTCTTGAAAAGCGAGAGAGAGAGAGAGAGAGAGAGAGAGAGAGAAACTTGCACTCCCCCGTTCTTGTCCCTCTTACAGAGAACCTCAATCTTCCGTCTTATGTCGCAGAATCCCAGTCCCGGTACCAGGTGCACACATATGAAAATGGAGCTTTACTACGGATCGAACCTGTCAGACCGAATCGCGACAATACCGTGTACGAGTGTCTAGCTGAGAATGGAGTCGGAGATGCAGTTTCGTCCGAGGCGCAGCTCACAGTCTACGAAGGTAAGTGGAAGAATCGTCAGTGTAGTGGTATATTTTAGATTAAGGAATTACGAGGCAGCGACTCTTGTCGAATATATTTGACGCAAAAGTGCGTTAAGGGTATCATACGCGTACAACGGATCGCTGCAATTCTTGCTGCAAGCACCTATCAAACGTACGTGTATGCGTAAATTGGGTTCTTGTCGACGATATTCCAGAAAAATATCGCACGTGTACAGGAACCTTCAGGATCCTTCCGTGAACACGGCTCGTTCGCGGCTTATACCGAAAGTATCCACCGTGAACGCCGTGAAACATCTATTTTCTCGGATAACATCGTAGAGCTGTGACGATTAACGCTATCGCAGACACGGCAGCGTAAACGTTTAATATTCGAGGAACAGCGCCGCGCAACAGCTGCCCCCGGAAAGCTTTGACAAGCCTCGACGTCTCAGTCTGAATTTCCAAGTTCGCACAGCGAGGCGGACAATGGCTTGAAAACTATGTGCTGATATTTAACGCGTTCAGTGCGTAAACAGGCGCACTGCCACATTTATCGCGTAACCATTCGAGAAACACCAGTTCGCTGAAAGTTACACTGACACGGTTGCGGCTTGATACAATTCTTCGACTGTCTCGAATTACTCCGCCGCGGAATATCTACGAGGGCTAGATCTTGAATACTTTCCGAATTCCACTCCACCGCCAACCATCGCTAGGTTGGCAAAATAACGAGCTAAAATCTTCTCGAAATTAAACGACCACTTTTCTTCTCCTCTACCGCCCCCTCGCGCGCGCGTACGCACTCGCCCCTTCTTCTCCTCCTCCTCTTTCCTCCGCCATACATTTTCCCTGTTCCTCTCTTTCTATTTATACGGAAGAACGAGCAGCTTAATGGCGCCCAGTTCGGCGACCAGGCGGGAGACGACGTAATAGAAAAAAAAGAGAGAGAGAGAGAGAGAGAGAAAAAGGAAAAGCACCACCCTGCGCGCACCGAGAAAAAGCTTTACCCTTTTCGCCGGGGAAGAATCTCTTAAACTTTCGCGAAACGCCTTAATTGGCTTGGCCAGCTTTTTAATTCGATTCCAACTTCACCTCGCGGATATTTTTGCTCGCAATTTCTCGTATTCTTCCTGCGAACGGTGAAAAGGGGGTGGGGGAGGGTGAAGGAAGAAGCGCGGCCCACTTCCCTGCTCCCTTCGCTCGTCCCATCCACTGCCATTCTCCGTCTTCCACGCTCACCTTCCACTTTCGTCCGTGCTACTTTCGTTCGCTGTAAGCGAGCGTCTAAATTCGACGCTCCCCCTCCTACGCCGCCCTCTTCTCTTCGCCCGACGTGTACCTAGCAGTACGTAGCTACGTTTGACGAAATCGACGCCTTCGATCGTGATGGCCCGCATAAAAGTTCCGCGGGGATACGCGAACTTGCCGTGACGGAAACGTTGCACATCTTGCCGCGCGCGGCCGAGCGGCCGAATTAGCACATTTCGCTCGCTGCAACGTTCACCGGTTATCGCTGAAAAAATATCAGTTCAGTCGCGATAGTTAATTGAAAGCGGAGCGAACGAAATGGTCCGATTAAAATACTTTTTCCCCCGCCGCGCCGCGCCGCGCCGCGGCCGCAGCCGCGCTATTAATCACGGCTCTTCGGCTTCTGCACTTGGAATGCTTTCGCTGCCACTCCTGTCCCTCCTTTTGTTTCTCCTTGTTTTTCCGTTACTTCCCCGTTGCTTTTCATGTTTTTTTGGCTTTTTAAGCACTCCACTTACGAGCGAAACGATCCGTGTATTTTGCTCTCCGCTAAGCCGACTTGCGCAAAATATCTGATTTCCCGGAGCGAAACGCAGCCGGGCCGACGCGCCGCATGCGGACGTTAATTCGGGCGAATTAAAATTCGTGAACGCGCGGCTAATTTTTAATCGCCTTACGTTGAATTCGTAAACGGACACATCGAATTTCAGCCTAATCATAAAGCCGGGCCCCGATGTATCATTTCGTAACCCTTTGCCGTGTAACCGATCAGGTTATCGAATATATCTATCGGCACAGTCGACGCGCGCTTGTTTATGCAGCTATATACGCTTCGGCTATTTAAGCCGTGTCCGGCTAACAGAGCGATTAATCATTAACCGTTTAATGACGATATTCGAGTGGGCGTGCGCAAAAACGGCGTCGCGCGCCGGCGAATAATCGTACGACTACGTCGTCCCGAACAATGGGCGCTTCGCGGGAAAATCCTACGCGCGGGGACTTGGCGGGCATGATATAAGAATCAGGGCCCATTACGAGGCCCCCCTCCCCACCGTTCAGCCGAGAATTTTCCGGAAAAATTCAGCGCATCTTCCCGTAGACAGCCCGTGTTTGCGAATGCCCGACGTTCTGCTGACAGTAAAAATCTGAAAGCCATTCCACGGCACGCGGAAAGTGGCTGTTATTCACGATACTAGCTTTCTTCCCTCGCTATCGCCCCAAGTTTATCCAAAGCGCTTCCGGTTTCCATCGAGACCGTTTCTGAAATCGCGCGGGGGTAGGTGGGAATGGGCAAACGCCGGCGCCACTATCGGATCGGCGCAATTTGGATTGTCTGAGCACGAACGTGGATTATCTACTTTGTCGCGACGAGCGTGTCGTGCGTTGGCGGCGCACAGTTTTTAACGCCACGCTTCTCCGTGTCACCTCGCCCGGTAATAAGATAAATCGTTCCGCTTAAACGCGTACGCCCGACGCGATAAACCGCGAAATTATAAACTCGCGTGTCACGATGGTTCGAGCAGCGAATGAACGGTTAACGTTTACAGCAGGTCGCGCTTTAATCAAACTAATAGATTGCGCGAGACAGTGTGTCGAATAAATCGATCCTCCGTGCGCAGTGCGACAGATAAAATTGCGGCCAAAAATACGTTCAATTACGGGCCGCAAAATGTTATTGACACGTGCATCATGCGATACGATACACTTCGCCATACACGACGGCAAGTGCATTTTGACGTTAATTCGCCGGCCGTCTGCTCTGCTGCGTGTAATTTTATTAAAAACAGTCGACGACCAATAATTCGCCCTCTGCTTCCACTTTTTCCCCGTGCCTTTCGACTTGCCGGCAACGTACCGCGGTACAAAGTTCGAGCGTCTCGCGCAGAACGATATCATCGTCAAGATCGTAGCCATGATTCGGGGGCAGGATCGGATAATGTTGCCGGATTCGTCGAAACGCCAATTGCCGCAGCATTTACGAGAACGTGCGCGTCTCGCACTCGCGGGGGTCACGCACTAAAAAACAATTCGCCGAGTCCGTTGAGACCCCGAGCGCAATTGCCGGCGATAGGAGGAAACTTTCCGCCGAGACACTTTGCTTTAGCGAGCGAAACTCGAAAGCCTCAAAATAGCCCCGCTTTTTGCAATTACACTCTTACCTTTACCGCGGCGCGGGCGCGGCGGCGAGAAGACGCTTCTTAAAAATACCATTGGCCGTTCGCAGTTTGCGCGCAGCAGTTTCCGCGGGGGCAGCAAATTCGCCTGCCGGGACGGTTTCGCAAATAGCACGGCGTCACTTAAAATTTGTCACGGGGCGCATACCCACCTATATAAACGCAGAGAGCATATCTTACCCCCGGCAGCAGTGACGCTCGCTCCAGTTCCGATGCCAGCAGAATGTTGAAATTAAATTTGCACGAAGGCTAAGTGGTGTCTCTCCAGTTCTTGTAGCCGAGGCGACCCCGACGCCAAAAACGCCGATGCTTCTCTCCCCGAAACCCGTCCACTTATTCTTTTACTTCACCGTCCGCCATAAGCGTCGCCCCTTCCCGA
Source organism: Priocnemis perturbator (assembly GCA_963942575.1). Classification (NCBI taxonomy): domain Eukaryota; kingdom Metazoa; phylum Arthropoda; class Insecta; order Hymenoptera; family Pompilidae; genus Priocnemis; species Priocnemis perturbator. The sequence continues at coordinate 9,363,972 of OZ012652.1, forward strand.
TTTTCACGCACTTTCGCATTTATTATATTTTCGGCCACAGTCGCTATTTTGACCAGCAATCCTCGACCTTCCGCGCCCTGCTAAACGCGGAATGACGAGTGCACGAAGGAGGCCATTAACGAGCAAGCATAAAGGACGTGCCTTCCTTGCGAAAAAGTTCCGCGAATGACTTTGGCGGAGATATGCGCGTTACCGACGAAAGAGGAGCCTCGTTATCGCACTTTCTCTCGCGCCCCCGTCTTCGCTCAATTCCCGATCCGTAAAGAAACCGAGATACAAGACGACGGACGGTGGAAGGAAGAGAAGGATGACTGACGAGGGGGCGAGAAAAGTTTTTGAGTTGGATCGCCCGACGACTGTGCGAGAAAGTCCGTTTGAAAGGAAAATGCACGAGGACCGAAAGACTCGAAAGTAGCCGGTAAGTCGAACGCTTAATTAGCGAGCTATCACTCCTGGATTCTTAAGACTCCCGCGTTCTGCAGTTCGTTCCAGGCGCGCGCGTCCACCCCGTACCTTCTTTCCTTTCCTCCGGAGTCCAGCTTTCCGGCGCGTCTCTTCGATGCGAGTCGCCATCAGCGACTTTCTTGCCAAGGATTCTCTCGTCAGGCTCGCAAGAAAGATCCCGAAGAAAACAGCTCGATCTAGGCGTCCTTGTCTTCGGCACCACCCATCCTTTCTCTGCCGGCCATTCCCCGAGCCTCTCGCTCTTCGAACGGAAGACTTTGGACGGCAACTTCTGCCAAGTCGGGCGTCTTAATTCGAGAGAGAGAAACGATCGACTGCCCTCGAAAAAAGTGGCCAAAGAAGCCGTCCCGGTATTACTCGTTCACGGAGACCAGTCTGCCGATGCTCGTTCCGTTCGCGACGACGAATAATTATTCTCGAAAGGATGCTCGCCGCGCGAAAACAATTTATGTGAAAGTCGGGGCTAGACACGCAAATGCGCTTCGCTAACGTTATCGATCGACAGGCGAAAAAAAGGGTCGCGGGCCATTTGGTAGCAACGCCGGAAGTGGACAAAACAAAAAAAAAAAAAGGGAAAGAGAGAAGAACCGGGAAATGAAGGGGCTCAGCGAACCGTCAACCGGTGCATTGTGCATGAAAAGCGTAGCCGGTGCGTGATGTGTGCGGGATTCGAGGTAAAATCATCGCGACGACAATATTTACCCCTCTCGAAGGAAACGAACGGCGAGGAGACCCCTGTTGCGAGAACGAAAGACTGGAGGGCGGAGGGACCGGGCCTTTTGTCTCGTAGCAGATATTTTTTCTCTTCTCTCTCTCTCTCTCTTGTACACGCACACACACACCACCTCCCTCCTCTTGTTTGCTCTCCGCTCATTCCACCTCCCCTTAATCCTCGCTCACTCTCTGTTCTTTTTCGCTCGGTCCCTTTTCGTGGAAACAACGAACCGACGGAGGGATGAAACTTCCCTCTGGCTGTTAAAGCGGGACTTCTATCCGGGAGCCTTGTGGCCCCGAGTCGAGAGCGAGGGATTAGAGGGAGCGCGTAAACACCCCGCAGTGTCGCGGCTAGTAGCGCTCGTCGCTAGATTAGAAGCCCCTTCGACGATCGTCGATTGAAAGCGATCAAAAATGCACGTCCCCAGGCCGGTTTCCATGTGATTTCCACGAAACGGCGGGACGGCTCGCCGATTATAATATCCTGGAAAAAAATCGGGAGCCGGGCTAGTCCAAAATCGAACGCGCTCGTCGATCGAAGTACGCGTGATTACCAAAAAGCGCGTGGAGGAGAGGTCTGAGAGAAGGACGGGAAGTACGGGGGCCTATACATCGTTGCGAGCAGAAACCCCCGATTAAAGGCTGATCCGAGATGAAATAGCTGGGCCGAAAGTTTCCAAGTACAGGAGGGTGGAACGTCGTCGGCCAACTCTCATGCGCGAAAGCTAGGAGAGGGAGAGAGACGGAGGGATTGTCGAGTGGGGAGTAGAGTTAAGAAGAGAAGAGTCAACTTAGTTGGAACGAGGAGGGTGGGCTTGTACGAGGGTTCACCCTCGTTCTTACTCCCTACCGGTCTCTCTATCCTACGTGGAACTACGTAAGAGCGTGGGTAGAGAATTTAATTCGCCCGAAAAAGCAGCGCCTTAATTAGCAATTAATTGGCACATAAATTAGCTGCGAATTTTCGCCCGTACTGCAACGAATCTAGCGCGCGCTCTTCTGCCACCCCCTCACCCCTCGCATTCTCTCCTTCGAACGCCCGCCACCCCCGGCCTCGCACTTTTTCCAACTCTCCGTCGACGTTTTTTCTTCCCTTCTGTTCCGACACCGCGACAGAGATAAGAACGGCAGCAACTATTTCAGCAATCTAACTTTCTCACGGGCTCTCGCGGAGTTTCCAACCCCGAGGCATCCGCCGCCGTCACCGCCGCCGCCAGCACTACCTACGTTAGCGCTGTCACCTTTCCTCCATTCTCTCCACTATCATTGCGCTCTTAAGGGGTCAGTCTAGCGTGAGGCGCCGAAAAGTAGTACGTTTTACGGAACTTTTTCCGCGTCGACGGCCCAACTTATTTTATCCTGCCGTTGTTCACTTTGTTAACTCTTTGCCTACTCATTTAACGATTCTTGAACGATAATTTAACATTTTTTAACGAAGCGTTGTACAAGTCGTGGGGAATCGTTCGTGGCCCCCGGGGTAAAGAATTTGCGAAACGCGAGCGGTAGGAATTGTATACAGACGATTGACTGATTTTCGCCGTGCACCGTTGCGCTCGCCGCTCTTAAATGTCACTCAACGATTCGCCCTATCGTCGACAAAGGGCCTACCTACTATCCGCTCGTATTCCGAGAGAGAAGGAGAGAGGCGATGCGGACGAAGTGACGCAACAGGGTAGATCTCGAATCGGTCGATTATAAAGAGATCGCAGCATATAACCGTCGGGAAAGCGAGAGAGAACGATGCCAGAATAAAAAGTCAATAGTCTGAAAAAGCGGCCAAATGCGGACCAAACCAAATTGAACCTTTTCAGGGTATCGGAGAATAATGCTGCACTTAACAATGAATGCTTACTTCCTTGCCTCCGCGGAACAGGCTGGGAGGCAAGAGACCGAGAATTGGACAGAAATGGCAGAGGCAGAGATCTGTCCAATGGTTCGCAGAGGCTGAGGTCTTCCAGTCCCTCGAGCCTTTTGATCAGCCACCATGGCGCACAAACCGCGCGCACCAACCTTTTACCGAAACTGATGATATTCGGCGTGTGTGCCGGTGATTTTCTGCCATTCGACTCGCCCACCTTCCACCAGCATGCTTCTCTCCCCTCCTCGCCTCGTTCACGGACGAGGGACCGATCTCAGGCTCGCCAACCCGAACGCGAAGTGGTTTTATGATTTCATGGCCCATTTCGATCGTCTCGCTGATCCTTTCGATTTTCCTATCTCGGGTGTACGTCTCCCACGTACGCCTCCCACTCCCGTACACCTTCGGGGTCGGCAAAAGGGTGCTCTTGAATTTTTCGCCGATTCCCGACCACTCGATTAGAATTCTGCCTTGACTTGAAATATTTCCGATGGTCGCTGGCCATTTACAGGATACTCGTCGCTACCCTCCCAACTCCCTCCCTTTTTCGTCCTGCGAGAGAGAATAATTCGCAAGCTTTCCATCTTAGAAGACTTTCTCCCGACACAAACTTTCTGATACATGCAGCACGCGACGTTTGTCCGTCTAAATTTCGAGGACGTCACAAGCGTAGGGTGATTATAATTCGATGATTCGTTAAGAGACGTTTCGAGTTTCGCTCGTGCTACTCGAATCACGTTGAGGTTTCTCAATCCGTTCCCACCTTCTCTGGAGCACCTTCGCGAGTCGAACGTCGAGCGTCGAGTGGCCTGAAACATTATTTCTCACGATCCCGAGGGGGCGCTTTAATTGGAGATTCTTCAATCCGTAATTGCGCCTCCTCGCCCTGTAGCAAATTATTGAGTGGACGGCGTTGCGACTAGGGTAGTCGTTTGAAGTTACCCCTTCTCACGGCCCACCCACTCCGCTCCGCCGAGGAATACATTCGCAATCTGACGAAGAAGTCACACAGGATGTCACAATGATCTCGGGAACAATCTACCCCTCGACCGACGTTGACGTCCCTGTTTGTCTTCGACTGGAAAAGGAATCTGGGTTAAGCCAATGCATCGGGTGAAATTGAACGATAAGTACGACGAAAGCCATGCCAAGAACGACGATTTTTTGTTGCACAAGCAAAGAGCGGCGATCGCGAGTGTGCGCGAGTCGACGCAACAGTGACCGACTAGAGACTACTCACCTTGTGCCTTGAACTCTGAGAAATTATACGCTCGCCTCTCGTCGCTCCCCGCAGCAAGCCGCACAGAGGCCTTTAACGCAAGGTTAAGTTGTCGAGAGCCGAAGATTAAAGTGCCTCGTTCGTAGGTAGGGTAAGAGAGCCCTCCCAAGGGGAATTCTAATGACCGACTCTCCCTCTCCCTCTCCTTGCGCTCCTTCTTTTCTCCCTCTTTTTTTCCTCAACCCACCCTGCCGCATCCGTCCGCTTATTTTCACGTTACGCTACATACGTATCGCCGTTACGTACTGCGCCTGCCGATGTAAAACGAGTTTTGATATTCGGCTAACGATACTTCCGACGATCGATGCATGCCCGCCGACATCCATCGCTCGCGAGCCATGCGAATCTTAAACAGCTGCCAATGAATCGACGTTGTTCTGGCAATTTTCGTCGATGCAAATTGCGACGTGCGTCAAAATAACTGGTCTGGCTAAAAACTTACACGTTTCGCGCTTTCGACCACGAATTTGACGCGATCGCTGATGTGCGATGCGATGTCAATGGGATTCTGCGTGTGCGACAAGGATAATGAACGCCATAAGTCTCGTTTATCTCGCGCGGGGGTGTCCGTATCATCGCGAGAAGAAGAGAGAGAGAGAGAGAGGCAGGAGAAATCGCTCGGAAGGAAGTTTGTCTCGCAGGAAGGCAATTCGTCTCCTTTACTTCCAGCGGTAGACGCGTGTACGTATCTCTTCTCTTGCCGTTCTAATCTCTCCCTGCACAGAGACTGACGGGCTCGCTTTTCTTAAAGGAAATCCTGAGACAAAGGCACGCGTCTCTGCTTTCCTGCCATCAGCGTATCTTTTTCTCTCTCAGTCTCTCTCGTTCGCCCTCCCTGTCCCTCTCTGCGCCTTCGTCGTGCATCGCACCCCCCTCTACCATCTCCCTTTTTCTACTCGGCGTGCATGTTCGCCTTCGAGAGGCTGAAATAAATATGAAATTCGTCCGACAAAAGCTCGAGGCTCTCGGAAATACGCCGGGAAGACGCGGGGTTTCTCTCGCTGCGGCGAAGGAGAGCGACGGAGCGAGAGAAGAAGGAGGTTCGAGAGAGAGAGAGAGAGAGAGAGAGAGGGATGAGAAGGGTTGGGGCTGTGCATTCTCGTACGTAGAAGGCGCCTCCAATCGAGCGGAAAATCCAGTTTTCCCGGGAATTAAGCTCGGAAGAACGGGTAAGAAGGGAAGACAGACTGTGAGGGCAAGTTGCCGCTGTCCTCGGAAACATGCAGCGCCGTCCCACGCACTACAGATGCTTCACGCTTCGCGGAACTCGCAAGGGCCGATTTTTCGTCGCCAGTTTCTTTTCTTGCCTTTCACCCGATTTTCGCCGATCGAACGGAAGCCACGCTCGAACGGTGCGCCGAGGGGAGCCGGAGTCGGAGCCAACGAATTAATGCGTCTCGTCCGCGGAAAGAGGACCACGTCGCAAAGGTAGAAGTGAAAGTGAAGGTAACTTATCGCCCTCCGAACTTTTGCCACCCGGACAGCGCTGCCAGACCGAGTTTCGCAACTTTTAACCGCAATGGGGGCACGTACCTCCGGCCGCGCACTCGGTATTCGATTAGATACACGTTACCTTTACCATTAGCACGTTCGGTGCCGAGACACCCTAGAATGGATGACACCTGTACTTTTTGTGCCAGACAGTAGCGTCTGAATATTAGGAACAGATACTCTTTTACGTTTATCATCCGTTTTGCATGTCAGGCCATTTTTCGATCAGCCTTACAACGAATGTAGAGAAATCGAGTTTTTTTTTAAATCTCACTGTAGCATACTCCCTTTGAGGGGGAGTTAACTCGATTAAACGCACGGAAAGCAAACGCTCCTCTTCGCCTGCCACCGTAGCGCGTCAATGATAATTAATATTTCGCGTGAATTATTTACTCTCACCGATTCTACTTGCCGGCGCGATGTAAATGAATCGCTGCACGTCACCCCCTCCCTCACTCCTCTCGCCGACCACGAGGATATTCGAATTCGTCGGACACATCGGTCGCGGCCTTTAATTTCAGCGTTATACATTTTGCCAAATACATACTTCCGTCGCATGCGGGTCCCGTGTAAATAGCGTCGATGCGCGCGGCAAACTGATGAATTCCACCGCTCTTCCGTTTCCCGCTCCTACTTTCCGGCCGTTTCCCTCCGGATGTTTGCGCCTCAGCGGAACACTCAAAGCACTGCGAGGATTCCCGCTCGCGATATGTCGTTGCAGGGCTCGGTTCGGGCCCCGAAGTAACCGAGGATTCCCGCTGAGGACTCCGTTGCCGGCCGCGAGCGTTGCGTAACGGCTCGATTCGGCGAGAATTTTTGATGGAACCCCGCTGCTTTTCCGCCGGAGATCCTCGCGGGACGGACAGTTTCGGATAATATTGCAATTTGTCGCAACGATAATAAGCGATTTAAAAACATCGAGCTGCGCGACTCGAACGAGCTGGAGACAATTCCATTTAAAACAAGATAAAACCAAAAAGCACGGAGAAGAGTGGGGCTGCGGGGTTGAAAGAGGGCGTCGTCTGCCGAACAAGAGAGAGAGAGAGAATTGGGGAGGCAGAAGCGGAATTGCGGCAGACGAACTAAAAAGAGGAAAGAGATTGGAGCACCCGAGTCTAATTCGTTAGGCGCGTGTCTCGTCATGGCCGCCAACTCGATTTAGTTGGGAGATTGAAACACAACGGCCGAACGGAACGAATTCTAATTTCCTTAGAGGAGTGCCGAGAGATTCGTCAAGGAGAACCCGGCCGGCAAGCACTTCTGCCTCCCGTTCCACGCGCTTTTCTTTCTTCGCCCTCGTCGGAATCGACGACTTCGAGGCGGGCGTACGACCCTACGGATGTACGCATCGGACGACTTGAACCTCTGCGTCTCCCTTAGTCGACGTCAATCTCCGTGCTGCCCTTCACCTCCGCCAACCACCGTCGCGCCTACGGTGCAGCCTCCAAGTCGTTTCGTCACTCGTACAATTAGACCAGCTGGCACTCGGCTTCCATTTATTTTTCTTCCGAGAATTGAGTTGTTTCACGGAGGATTGAGAATGTTTGCACTAACTTCTGTGTACCTTTTTGAAAGGACCCGTTTCGAAGCTAGTGCGCGTCCTGCCCCCTCCTTCTGTTTCTCTCTCGCACCATTAGCTATATTCCCCTTGTGAAGCCCGCGTGAAAATGATTGGCAGGGTTCGATAATAGGCAGGAGCCACAAGCGCTTTCGCGAACGCACCTCCTCAAGCACGCTCTTTTCCGGCAATTTTCCGCCAGGCTCGCTCTACATTCTCTCATAACGTTCGCTCGGACGACAGAAAATATTGCATTAAGCGAACGGGAAGTTGCTGCAAATGGAAACCGTTCTCCCTAGCTTCCGTTATTCGCATCGCTCTTATTCTCTTACCCGGGGAGCCAGACGGAAACCTTTTCCTCTCCTGAGACTCGTCGAAGGATATAGAATTGTCTGTCCGATCCTCCTGAGCTTCGACGAGGAGACGGAGCGAGAAAAAGACGACGGTGGAAAGAGAAAGAAGGGCGGAATGCCTGAGAGCGCACTCGAAAGAACCAAACTTTCTATTTTGCTTCAAGTTTCCTTTGCTTCTTCCAGCGCTGCGCGGCTGCTCGTTAACGTTAATTCGCGAAACGAATGAAGATGGGAGGGAGGAAGTTTTTGGCGCATCGAGTCGTGAAGGCAAGCGAATCAACATGTACCTACATACACGTGCGGTCGACACCTAGCCCCGTTCTTTCTTGTTCGTTAACTCTGGGAAGAACGAGCCGCGCAAGGACAGTGACTGGGGTCGTCCCTGATCCGTAGCAATGTCAGCTGATCGATCGCTCCGCAGTGCTTTTACGTATGTTTCTCGTTTAGTACTTCGAACAAAGTCTATGTATTACAATTTTACCCAATTATACCTATGGTACTTGAAGCGAATAAGGTCCAGTGTATTCGCGGTTGGGTCTTATTAATCGACACACGGAAGGACTAAACTGTCGATAGTTTACAAACTAACCGTTACTCGATTTATTACTGAATAAAATTTCCAAATCACAGATGAAGTAGGCTCTATTAAACGACGGATGTCTTGGCCGACGCATATGATCGTGTCGATAGTTCCCCAACGCGTATCTTGAACGAAATGTTTGTCTTGACGGCGTCTTCCTCAACTGCTCGCGTCTTCCTTTCCAAGTTCTTCACGCCGGATACTAGCGTCCGTACGAGGGTGGAAAGACGATTACGCGCCGATGGCAGACAATCAGAGACAATCGGTAGAAGGAGGCGGAGAGAAGCGTTCGCAGTCGTGAACGTCGCGGAAAACGTTCGCAATTTAAATCAAAGGCAAAGCTCGGGGGTCGGAAACGCCGCCGCAGCCGGCTGCAGGCATTGCGCGGTAATGCCGGCTATCAGTCAACGGAATGACGCTCATCATATTTTCATTAGAATAATGGTCGAGCGACGCGCGAGCGGGACGAACGAAAGCGAGAAACGAGGAAAGCAGAGCGTAACGACGTTGAAAGAGAGCGGCCGGAGGAGAGGGCGAAGGGCAGTTGGGGGGGAGGAAGATGGATGAAAAGTAGAAGAGTGTTCGGACAGAAAATTATGAAAAATCCATCCCAATTTTTCAAGCCCGCCCCCGACGGTTTTGCGGGACAGCGAGCGTTCCTACTCCGGAATCCGACCGATAAGTTTCGAGATTCCGCCGGACTTCGAGATTCGACTGTTTCGTGAGACGACGATCGGAAGACTCCGAAAGTTTTCAACACCGCCCGCCGACACGATAATCCGACGAAAATCGCCGCAGCCTCTATACCAGACTAAACAGAATCCATTTCCGGCGCACTCTCGCGGCCGTAATTTACATAGGAGGGCTCCTCTCGAGCTTCCATCCCGCCTGACGGTATACACGGCTCATCGGGACGCAGAAGGGGTTTAGCGTGGATGGGGTTCGGAAGATTTAAGGGAAGGTCCCGAGTAGCGGGTAGCCCGCGGGAATAAGTTGCGGACTGAAGGATGAGCCTCCGTCCTCGGCGGGGTCGGTCGAGAAGGGGATCTGATGGCGGTCGGGCTACTTAATATGACCGATAGGAACCTTCTAACCTATCAAAGTGTACAGCCCCACCGGCGGCGGCAGCGGGCCTCCTTCGCCCTGAACCTTCCAAAGTTGCTTGGTCAGTCATATTAGTTATCGCTCCGAACCGAAACGCGCACCCCTGAGCGGCCACGGTCTTTCCTCGAACGGCCTCCTCCTCTAATCCGTCGCGATCATGCTAATTTTCCGGAGGAACGGTGCGATATTGCCTGGGATTCCGATATTTACGCCTCTTGGGCGAAATCAATGCGGCGAGCGGCCCAACAAACTGGGGACGTATTAGATGAATATCTCTCACTTTCCCGTCGCGGTCTTCATCCTAGCGGCTAAACGGCCGTTTTGTATGGCCGGTATAAATCCAGCGGGGCCGGTCGGAAGAAGCGCGGGACGCCGGACGGAAATCCGTGCAATTCTTATGGCGCGTTGTGTCTCGTTTCGTTGCATACACGTACAGCGTCTTCATGTTTATATGCATCGCGGAGGGTGGACCCGAGGTGCTCACTCGCGGAGAGAGAGAGAGAGAGAGAGAGAGGGGGGTAATAAATAGTTGTCGTCGCTCTCGACACCGGCAGTTCCGCGGGTACCCACGGAAATCCACGCTCAAACGGCCGTTGAATGGGTTTCCTGAATTTGTCTCGCGTCACGGAGCCTGCTTACACTTTTATTTACACACCGACTTACGATCACGAGTCTGCCGCGAAAACTCGCCTATCCTCGCTTGCGCCAGCCGACGACTCCTACGTCCAAGGATTCATACAGGACCTACGCGAGCGCGTGCATGGACACGTACGTAGGTACATAAGTAAGTAGGATCGATACAAAGGTATTGCCACGTTGAAACGTAACACGCCCCAGGCAAATGTGCTTGACCCAGAAAAGGCTTGCGAGAATCGGCCAAGAAGCGTCGGTGGAATCGGAAAGAACGAAAGGCGGGTCGAGATAGAGCGAAAGATTAGCCTCGAACAATCGGAAGAGGAATCGTCGTTTCTTTTTCAAAGATCCGATCGTCCCTTCGCTTTAAATTTATACGCGCACGGAGAACTCGTGTTTTTTTTTTTCTCCTTTTTATTCGGAACAAGACCGACTCCGTGATCTGCGCGTTTTCGATAGTGCGCCGGTATCGCCAAGTCGGTTGCTGGTAAACCATTTGCCCGATAACGATTTAGGCAGAGGACATTCGGGCTAATGTTAAATCGAAGAATCCCGGGGCATTGCGATCGTGAAGACGAATATCATATCGTGGCAGTTTTCGTGCTTATTTTCATCTCTTCTGCGAAGAAGGAGACTGAGGTGTCCTATAATACCTTAAAGAGAAAGAGAGAGACGGAGAAGGATACAGGACACACCATTATTATATAAGCAAACGAAAACCCCTGATAGCTAGATTTTTCAAGCATCTCACAAGACTGTAGCCCTTTTACACATTTCTCGCTAAACGTTACCTCAGCCCGCACTTGACAGCCGTTCGCGCCTCGAACGAGCCCTCCGGTAAGCATTTTTCCGTCGGTACGGTTGCGGTTGCTCGAAATGACGATGCTAGCGCGTACGAAATCAAGCCCGCAGACCGTGAATGCTCAATAACTGTCAATCCGCAGGAGAGACGGCGCAAAGGCACGGGTAGGAGCTTCTGCCACGCGATAATGACGCGTTTGCTGAAACCGCCGGGTTGCGTCGAGCGACGTGACGAAGAAAACCTCGCGAACGGAAATTGACTCGACAGCCGTAACGAGCGCGGCAGAGGAGAGCCTCGCCAACCGCGCGGCTTCCTCGCGACGCGACGTCTCTCTGCGGAGGGGGAAGTTACATTGGGCGCTCTTGAAATTCCGGAGAAGGAGCTGGGGGTCTAGATTAAATCGGAGCAGAAGCTGTTTTCCTCGATCCCGTTCCCGTTCCCGTGCGACCAGGGTAGGCTAGGGGGGAGGAGCGGGCGATAGCGATCGCGTGCGCACGCCGGGGGTGCGCTGGAAGAAGATAACGAACGAATCGGCGGCGGCTATGTAAAGTTGCCGCGAGCACGATTCGGCGCATCGCTCCTTCAGGCCGCGACCGACCCAACGCTGAAGAACGTAGTCTGCCTGATGAAGATAGCAGATAATCATATTCGATTAAAATCATCCCCGTGGCCGGATCCTTTGTCCGGAGCGAATCTTGAGGCTGGTCGCTCCTAGAAGGCACGACTGAGAGCGAGTGGAAGTCTATGGTTGGGCTCATCGTTCGAGCATCCTTCATCCCAGACACTCCAGGCCCGTCGCTCCCTTCGATCTCATTCTCTCCTTCTCCTATTTCCACACGTACACGCATCTCTCATAGGTCCCCGACTTCCCATTCGAGGGTTGCCTAAGTCAACCCTTAATCTAAATCACGTCCACGTCTTTCCGTCTCTTTCGTCCTGCTCGTTCCGCTCGTTCCGTTCGTTCCGCTCGTTCCGCTCTTTCCGCTTGTTCGCGGTGCGGGCGCGCGAACGCGCTCGCGCAGCTACTATAAATTGGCTAATTATAATCCGAAAGGACGTGGGAGAACGCGAAACGCGGTAACAGACGGGGAAGGAAGGATATCGGGGTGAGTGGCAAGGGATGGGAAGAGAGTTTGGACGGTCGCGTCTCGCGACGTTAATTGGAGAAGTCTATGACCTCTAATTGGCTCCTCGTTCTCCCTTCCACCCTCTACTCCCTTCGGCCTGCCGCGTCTTTCACTCTTCTCTGAGGGCGAAAGAGAGAAGCACTTTTATTCTCGCGCCCACTCAACGATCGAACGCGAAACCGAGACGACTAATGGCAGCCCACAGCCGCGAGCGTTTTGACCGTGGGAACTCGAGACGAGACGAGACGAACCGAGAGTCTCGTTTAGACACTTATTCGCTACCCTAGTCGCTGCGTCTGTCGATCTGTAGAGGGGAAATATTCGGCGGAGAAATGTCAAGTGGTCGCGCGAGCGCGGGGCGGTGGAAGAAAGTTGCGCGAGAGGTGCCCGACGATCCGTTTGCCGCAAAGGAGAGTCACCGTGACGTCATTACTTGCTCTCTCGCGCCCAGTACAGAGAAGACACAGAGGCGGTCTCAATGGGCATTCACGCGAGCGGTGGCCGGGTTGCACAGTCGACGTTAGTGAATGCTACACGCCCGTGGCACAATGGCCGTTACCGGCGTTGCCGCCGTTTCCTACAATAACGTTGGAAATGGCCACGCGGTAAATTCCTGCAACTTTTATCGAATAGGGGGGGCTAACAGGCCGAGAGAATATTGTGAAAGTTCTGTCCGTAGTTGGCGGCCGACTGGCCTTTGGAATTCATGCACATCCCTCCGATGCGCCCTCTTTTCACTAGCAGTTTCGTTCGTCTCGAACGATAGAATTCTCACTGACACCTGCGCGAGTCCGTGGAATTTCATATCGCTGCCGGCGCGCATAGACGCTCGGCTATTAGAATGCACCGATCGACCGATTGCACGGACACGGACGGCATTCGCCGGACCCCTTGCAACGGGCCTTTGAGTGCGTTCATTAAACTGCCTCGTTTGATATCCCGATATCGTCAGCCGCGGAGCTCCGTCGAGCCATTGACGTGCCTGTAAAAATCAATCGCACGATCGAGGCCACTTACTTCGCGTGCACCCAACGGTGGGCCGCTCGTCTCGAAGGAAGCAGCTTTTCGCAGAGCCAAGAAATTCTAAAGAACGCGAGGCGGTCGGGTGCGATGACGTCGAAAAGGGGAGGTGGAGCGTGCCCGGAGGGAAAGAATGAGAGCGAGACGGAACGGGGGGAGAGACACACGCCGATAACTACGAAATCGCTCGACGAGGCATCCGAATACATAGGTACGGCGCGCGGATCGGGAGTAACGGAAGCGGAAACATTCACAGAAACCGTTCGTAGCCCGCATCCTTCACTCTCCTCCCTCTACCGCCCAGCAAAGATGCGGGTACTTCTCCTGCAATTATACTAATGGAGATTGGGAGAGAGAGGGAGAAAAGGGAAAGAAGCCGGACATCTACTGATTGTGAGTCCTGTCGACCGACGCCGAAGCGTGACGAGTATACGGGAAAAGAGGGAAGGAATAGAGACGACGAGAGGGGTGAGAGCGAGGAAGGGCGAAAAAGGCCGAAAAATAAGGAAAGTTAAAAAGGCGTATTTAGCTGGGACGTTCAAAGAAAGGGAGAGGCGGGCAAGTGAGTCTGTGTTTCGAGTGAAAAGTGAGCAGTGGCATTTGAAGAGGAAACCTTCTTGGTTACCTAGAAGAATGAGGGGCGGAAGAGGGCGAGAGGAGGAGGAGGAGGAGGAGGATGGTCAGGCAGGTGGAAGACCGTACTAACAGCGGCGAGTTTCTCTTGCCGAAAATAAGAGAAGCATCAATGAATGAGCCCGTCTGAAGAGACTGCCGGGATCTGGGCGAGCGGAAAGGAGAACTTAAAGAAGGAGGAAGAACGGAGCGGCGAGAGTGACGATACACTCTTAAGACCAGCTCACGGGCAGAGTGGAAACTGCCGAAAAATTGTGCGCCCTCAGTATCCGCTCTCTAATGAAAGGTATACTTGCCTGCGTTCTTTGATCTTTCTTCTACTGCGGCGCACCCTCGGCTCGCACTGAAGGCTTTCGAATAATCGCCCCACCCCTCTACCTCATATTTGCTCTCATACTCGTCTAAGCACGGAGCCTCGAAAGTGCGCGCATTAGAGAATGTGTCGTCAGTGAGTAAGAACGCGAGTCGATGTCCTGGAACGTCAGCGCGTGAACAAAGATTCGGCAAATCCACTTTCGGGCCTGCACAGCGGTCGTCCAAGTTGGAACAATTATCGGCAATTTGCATCAATTCCCGAGGCAGAACGGTACACGAAGACTATGTGGCCCGAAGTGTGCCAAAGTCCGCATCCGCCGCACAGTTGCCGGTTGCGGCGACGAGTGAAACTATTAGACGAAAGAGGGACGAACCATTAGGTAACGAGAGACGTCTGATACGAATTTGATCGCCTATATCCGTGCGAAATTTCTCTAATCGATAGAAATTATTGCAGGCCGCTTTATACGACATTTGAGCCTGTTGTGCCCGCGCTATATCGTCGTGATACCGACCACAATTGGAGTAAATATTTGAACGCTAATTGAACTATTCAGACCGCATATGCCATGCTCGCCTGCTAAATAGTTACACTCGATTGTGGTAAATCATAATGGAAATGTCGTTATTGCGGAAACGGCGTATTGTGCTTTCATGGCCGGCCGCCATTGTCGGGAGAAACATTAGCGCGACGAATTAATATACCTCCCCAGCCCGGCGAAAAATTGTACTTCTTTTGTCGATCGGTCATTGTCAGTGGCGGCCATTAAATCGCGAATGAAATTCTTATGTGTTGCCAGGTTATTTCACGCCGCATTCGCACGCCTCTCTCTTTCTCTCTCTCTCTCTCTCGCACACACCCACACATTCGCACACTACGGCAGTTTAAAAAGTTCAATGCACGGGGTGCGTTCGCTTGCCGCTGAAAATGAAAATCTATATATCTCCTACTCGATTTATTGTGGCAGCCCTCGTTCACGACCACGCGCTCACATTCCGTCGTAGAGACACTCTCAACGAACGATCCTCCCTTCACCGGTGGCAACGAAAAAAGAAACTAGCAGAGAACGTTTAGCGATGTCGTACGTCGTGCGGAGCGAAAGGTCTCTTATCAGGCAATCTCGAGTAATTGAGTGATCGCGAGCCAGCGTCCCTTGGAATATTGATAGACGCCCGAAGACGGTATCACGGACGTCGTAGACTATCGTCGTCGTGGTCGTGATCGTTGTCGGCGTCTATCCCAAATGGAGATGGACCGCCCGATGCTTACCTCTCAGAGCGAACGCGAGTGTGGAGGCGAGGCACAGAGGCGGCGGAGGGTCTACGTGTAAATCCTTCACGCGTGTATGCGTACGCGCTAATGAGCCGGAACAAGCTGCACGGCTGTAGCTTCGACATCGAGGCGAGCGTGTTTGCGCGTTAAGCCCGCTCCACAGGGACATCCTGCACGAATTGCCTGCACGAGCTCTGCCCTCCACGAGGCGCCCGCGCGCTGCTCGGTTATATACGTCAAGCGGACGCACAAACTGTCCGGGATGACGATCGACCGGCCCCGCATTGTGTCCCCGGACTTAAAGGACGAATTTCAACTGTCACGAAACGACAACGTCGAATGGTTAATCGCGTTCGAGGGGACTGATTAATTATCCCGACCCGATACCGCTACGATCTTCAAGATAACTCCCGGCCAGCGGATAGCATTCAGTCGGATCGTAACGCAGATTTAACGGGGCTTGTCGCGCGCGAGCAAAGAGAATGCCAAGCAAAGTTTTTCCAGCCGACAAATCAAATTATCCGGCAGCTTTTCGCGATAACGGCCCACCCCGCTCTCCGCGCTCGCGCGGAAAAATCACATTACCGGCCGTCAATTAACGGCGACGTTTCGCGCTCTACCCACCATTAATTAGAGTCTTCCGACTGAGCTGGCAGCAGGGTGGCTGCTTGCTGCCGTGCCAGGAGCTCGAGGAGAAGCGCGCGTATCGCGACGAACCATGGCGACGCATACATTCGTGCCGATAACCCGGCCCGCACTAGGAAGTCGCTCTTCCTCGCGCATCTCCACGCTAGATTAACCGTTAATTGGTTAAGCGTCTCGAGGAGATACAGTCTCGCGCGAATCTGCTTCTTGATTTCCGTCCGGAACGACGTTCTCACGGATATTAGATAGGACGAATCTGTGCAGCCTCGTTCGCCTTTCAACGCCCGCCGTTTGGCATTCCTTAATTAACAGGTCACGCACTAATCTATGCCTTCAGCCGGCCGTCAACCGTTCATTCATAATTTAACACAAAATGCCCTCCGCTGTTCGTTCCAACTTATCTACGACGCGTGCCAGGCTTTTTCAGCCGGTACATTTTTGAAGCAGAGATTAGAGAGCCGGGAAAAGCCGATTCGCCGATGGCGAGCAATAACATCTAGCCGTAATCAAGTATGGACGGTATTAATGCGCAGAGCGCGCCCGGGTTACGTTCCATGCCGCGCTAATAATGTACGCTGATAATCGCGGCCGACAGAAACCTTCTGGTACCAGAAGGATTATACGGTGGTGCGGACTCGCACATTATCCAAAAGCACCGGTCATTAATAATAACCTCTGTGCCGGGCAAACAATGCGAAGCCGAAAGTAATTCGATGCGGTAATAGCGACTGGTCTAACGTCCCAACATAGGAAGCCTCCCCGACGCACCTGCATCATTGCACTTCAAATCCTTCCCCTATCCGCGCGCAACGTATTCGAGCAGGCGCGTAAAAAAAATCTGAGAAGAGGCGACGACGTCTGACGAGAACGAATTTCTAAGTGTGCCCAGTTCTCGCAGCCTCGGGAGGGGTCGCGATTGAAAATGCAAGTTTGATGTAGCGAGTACACGAAGGAGGAAGGACCATCGTAAGCCATAGGAGCAGCACGCCGGTGAGTTACTATGAGCGGTCCTCCTCGCTTCGGAGACCGCAGAATGGCACGTATAGATGGTGGCGCGGGAGGGATGGAATGGGATGGGATGGGATAGGATGGGATGAGATGAGGAGGTCGCCAGGAGGCCATTAGGTAAAGTAGGTTTTGACTTATGCCGTCGCGCTAGACGGCCGATATATCTCTATAAACTGCTGCATAAAATATAAGAGCTCTCTTCTTCCATCCTCTTCTCCCGCCACTATTATACGCCACGAGCACGCATATAAGTACTCATACAGACGCGTGCACACGTATATACAACGTATATCGTATGTACTGTCTGCATAGCTTGCGGCTGCGGCCTATAATAATTTTCGATTTTGATTATTACGCCGTAATTAATGTTAACGAATAGATGTACCCACTCGTAAAGCACGGTTTACGGGTTACATCGCCAATTTCAATCGCGAAATTACGTCGTGAAATAATGACCCGCGTACTTCCGAGGCTCGATTGCGGAAACAGAATTTTCACGTGCTCTTCTGTGCGGCGATATAGACTATGTAGCCAGTGGAGGAAGTCCGTTAGTCAGACGAGACGAGCTCGGACAGATGAGAGGAAAATCGGTACGCGCGGGGTTTAACAAAGACGTCCGTGACGCAGCTGCTAGCTGGCCCAAAAGATCGTCCGACTGCGAGGACGACGAGGACGACGACGAAGATAGGATCTTTTGCCAGGAGCCAGAGGCGTCGCAATTATGCACAGTGGCGTAATGGCGACCGCCTACGGACTGGCTTAAATGAGCGCTCGTGAAAGCGTTTACGCCGGTTAAAGCTCACGATGACGTGCTCTCACGGATCCTCTCTTGTTTAATAATCATTACTGGCGCGGTTCGTTAACATCGCTAGTAACCACCCTCCCTTTGGAGCGTCTGCCCGCGCGATTCTCTCGCGCGCGCACGGACATTCGCCAAATGGGAGCTGAACGGTGTCCGCTTTCACAGATGCCAGCACGTCCGCGAACAGTTGCGCAGGCCAGGCCACAGCGAGCGCCGCTGACAGAGCGTCGTGCTACAATTTTCCGGGCCTGTAAGAATCGGTGTCGTGCTAATTTACACGAGAGCGCGTGCGGAAAAAAGAGAGGCAACGGGATAGCCGGCCGAGTAGAGCGGTTTGCGAAACGACGAACCGTGGGATCAAACAAAATAGCAGGACGCTTGTGTACAGAACGACACACGCTCGTTCGACATAATTGCGCTGTCGCGATTAATAATTAGACGCGCAATCGGCCGTCAAGCGGCTTCCGTCCCGCTGGCTGATTCGATTTACCGAATAACGGCAAACCCCAGCGACGCGAACGTCGATCTCGTAAGTCTCGCCGAGTCGCTTTTCCTTATCGATCCGGCGCGGCGCCGCCGAAACTGTTGGTTCGCGAGACTTCCCCGCAGCCGCACACGGCAAGTTCTCGGGAAATTACAATTACGCAGCTTCGAGCGCTGAAGAGCTCGCACGCAGCGCTGCCGCCGGAACGTGCCTTGCAACCAAGAATACATCCCCTCAATTTATCCGAGGTTTTCAATAATCTCGCGAGGAACTATGGCAATTAGGGGGATCATTATTACACGAGATAAGCACCGTAGATAGAGCTGCCCGAGCACCCGCACTCGTAAGCGCCGGCCTCTATCACCAGATTTAACCGCGTCTCACGCCTCGCCAACTTAACCGATTTAGTCCTGAATAATTTACTAATCTGATTAGGCCGGCCCGGATGAAAATTACAGATTCGTCCAGAGGTCCGCGGCAGCTCATCTAATTATTACACCCCGCATTCTGCGTTTGCGCTCGCTCGGGGGCATTCAGTCGATTCGTTCGAAACGATGCAATATTTAGTGCGCGCAACCTCAAAGTAGCCTCGTTCCGCAACTATTTCCTGGATAGACTAAAATTAACCTTGGTAGCGTCGCTCTCGGCCGCGAGAAGGCACGCGCTCTAATTTCGCCCGACTATTATCGCGACTATTACGACAGCGAGAAACTCCGTTAGCTCGGCTTTTCGCCCGCTCACGGCATTCCGCGCACACACACGCGCACACACTTCCGGCATGAGAAACTTCCGAACAAAGGTGTCGCGTTTCAATTTTGATAAAGTCCTCGGTACCTGTGCCCAGGGACGTCGCGGCGCTTTCGAAATTTCATGATACCTTTCCCCCGTACTCTAAACACATGCACACGAGCAACGGAACACGAGCCGGCGACCACGTACTTGGTGCGTACAGGTTCGAGGCAGCCGGTGCTCGCTGTGGCAAACGCATACAGCGCCGTTCCGTGCACTATGAGCTTTATGCCGCCTGTTCCAGAATCGCGCTTGCGGCAGAAAATCCTCGGAACCATTGTTGTACGGCGAGCCAGTCAGCCGTTGGGTTCCAAGCTGTCTGCCGGCTGACTGTATGTACACGCGAACGTACGTGCCGTATCTGTACAGTCGCTTCTCCCCCTCTCTGCACGACTCTCTATTTATACGTTCACAGTTAGCCTTCCTCCTTTTCTCACCCCACAATTTCCTCCCCCTTTTTCTTCTCCTTTCCTGTCTCTCGTTCCGCCATTTGTCGTCCCACCACCGCTGCCAATATCACCGCCGGACAATGGCCCCGTTATGTCCCCTTTTTTCGGCGTCGATCGACGGCTGTATCGCCGTCGCCTTTCCGCGATTGCGATACGTCGAGGTCTTGACGCGCCAACAGAAATCGGCGGGCCGAGATGGAAAAAATGCTGCCAGCATCCCCGACTGTGTGGCTGATCGATGAAGCGTAAAACCGACGATAAGGGGACACCCGCTTATGTAGGTTGTATGCCGTGCGTCGCATGTCGCACGGCTCACGATACTTCCGTTGACGTCGGCGTCGATTAGCGTCTTTTGTCCCGCGGCGGCGATAGAAGAGGCGCGGTGACGTGCGGAGGACAGCACATAGTAGTAGGCGGTAACTGGGAGAACAAGAGAGACGCGGAGGAAGATCTTACAAGCGACACGATTCCATAAGTACATCGACGCTGTTCTCCTCGGCGCGCGGCGAGCAGAAACTACGTGTCTGGAACTCGGGAATTTTATGTATGGCATTTCGTCGCCGTAGCATGCCAACTCGTCCCTCGGCTGGAAGAATAGTTCCGTCTTGCCGTAAACTTTCCCCGTCGGTCCAACGGCCGGGCCGACTGGCAGGGGAGGTAGGCAGGTAATGCGCCGACCTACCGGCGAAGAAACCCTCCAGCGTCTTCCGAGTACCCACCGAGTCCCCCTCGACCGGCCGCGCTCTCGGTCCCTTCTCTCGCCAAAGAAACTTGGTCGTCGTGAAACTCCACTGAATATTTCTCTTGCCTACACACGATCATCGCCTCGCTCGCACCAGCCTGCGACACGCTAATACATACCACGTCGATAGAAAAGTTTCGCGGCACACTTCGCTTCGCTCCTCTTTTTTTGTCGCAAGCGAGGCGCGAGAGGGTGCTTCGGCGTGTACGTAGAACGTACGTCTGCTCGCTCTCCCTCGAACGAATCGAAACGACGCCACTACTTTCAGTCTCCTCGCGCCGAACGTCACTCAATGAAGATTGATTTCTTTCTGTTCCAGGTAAGCCTCGAGTCCGACGGAACCGTTCGCACTCTGCATCGTACCAGTTGAGGTTAATTAGTAGACCGCTACCGGTAAGTTCGTTTGCAGCCCGAAACTTCGAGGCCACGTCCTCTCGCCGATCCCGCCTGCGCTTATCCGCGCAGCGATAAAATCGAGAACATTCATTTTGCATCGCGCCATGAGCGAGGGAGTCATGGAGATTTTATTTTCCGCCCCGGCCCATAGTGGAAGCGGAGAAATGGCCGCGCACGTGAATATACGTACAAGTTTCATTAGTTTCGCCGCGATTACCCCGCTAACGTATGAATTCATACATATGCCGGGAATTCGGGTTAAATTTTTGAACGCGGCTGCTGGGGAAAAAAAATTCCATTCGGCGGTATTGTACGAATGGCGACGCGGACGTCGAGTTGACGGCGTGAGAGGGGCGAGGGGGTGCATCGGGCAGGCCATGCCCCCGGCTTTCTAATCTCCCCAAATGTCTCTTTCCGCCGAGCAGAGGCGCGCTTTCGAGCCAGCCCCGGTGCACGCGCTCTTGAGCTTTGTAATTTCATTCGACGAACGGACGGCACGGCACGATCGTCCCACTTATGAATTCCTTTGCTACCGGCATCGACGCTGACGCACCGTCGTTGTTGCACCCTTTTTCCACCCCGCGCTCCGCTCACCATTTTTTCTCTGCCGGCCGTTCCTGCTCCGCGCCAGCGACGACACTCTGATAACTCGCCCCCGGGCCCGTAAAAAGATTAACCGTACGTACGAGTTTCTAATGCCCTTGCGAAAATCCAATTACGCGAGCGTTCCACGATTATACGGCCGCGCGCTACCGGCCTGCTCGAGCTCCGGGTGTAATTGTCGAACGAGTTGTAAGGTTATTGGCTTCGCGCTCCGTAATACGGTTAATGCTCCAACGATTTTTAATACGGAATCATTAGGCAAGCCGATACATGCGAGGGCATGCCACTGTTGATGCGTGTATGCGCGCGTATGCTATCGTGTCGTGTTGTTCTATTTTCGAACAACATGTACAGAAATTATGGTATTATTGGTCTATCTGTTTTCCTCGGAGGATGCGATACGCGAAAAGTCCGTGTTTTGCGTTGTATGCTTCAAACTGGATGGGAAACGAAAGAAATTGCCGTCTTTTTGTGTGAGTCAGCTCGAACGGTCGGTTAACACAATTGCTAGAATTCCAAATTTCAGTAATACACTCTGCCATCAAACCACTAGTCAGATATTAGATTTGAGTCATATTATGCTGATATATTTAATTTGGTGAGTACTCATAATAGCACGCTCTATAAAATCATTAACCACTTTTGGGAACGAGCGTCACTTGAAGACGTTGTTATTATTCTTCATATTGCCGCACGAAGAATATGGGAAAAGACATCTCAATAGAGAGATATACGATGGCCGTGTGCTTTCATCTGAATCTTTTACCGACAGTTTCTCTTCGACCCATCCCCTTTCTCCACCCCGACGTTACCAGTTGCCGCCACACTCTTTTTTTCGCGAGCCTCCTTCGAGAACTCTTGGCGTCCGTCGGTAGTCAAGGAGAAGTAGGTGGAAAGTTTTTGCCGCTCTTCGTCTTATTGGATTCGGCTAACGGGAGAAAGAGAGGAAGAGAAAGCAAAGGGTTGGAGGCATTGGCCGGAAGGACATGATTTATCGTGGCTTTGAACTAAGACGTATCTCACGATATACGGAAGTACAAGCTGATCGGGCGATCACGATGGTACGAGGATCTACGAGGAAGGAAAAAGGATGAAATGAAATTGTTCGTGGAAAGAGAAAGAACTTGCCATAAGTTTGCATTGTCTTGCGTTCCGACATAATAGCGGAGGAGGGGAAAAAAAGTAATCAAAATTTCGTGCACTATATTATGGGCAGGACGTGAAATGAAGTTCGGAATGGCATTTTCCGCTGGCCTCGATTTTCGCTGATTTTAATTATACAAAGTACGGTGTAATTTAATTGCCCCGTAGGCAGCGGTGCATCATAATGCAATCAAAGGGTGAAGAGTTTCGAGCGTAATAATTCCGCCTGCAGTAGAAAATCATTCATCGTTTATTCCGCGATATTACGGCTTACCGTAAATCCACCGCGACGCCGGCTTACGACTAATCCTTAATATCTAAATGGTCCTGTTCGGCCGAGCGGTGGGTCGCACGATTTCTTTCCTTCTTGCCCACGTACTCGCCGTGTTCCGCGACCGAGGCCCACACTACCCCACACTCAGACGTTATGAATAATGAAAAAACTTGACCATCGATGAGCATGTCCGACGCTGAAATATTCTTCTGTAACCGCTCCGACCCGCACGATGTTTTTTTTAATTAACGCCACGTCGACTGATTCGCAGAAAGGAATCTCGTTATCGCGTCGCTAAAGAGAGGACAACTTCCCGTTCGGTCTACCCAACGAAGAAGCACAACGACCACCTCTTCAGCGCATTTTCCCGGAATCCCGGTGAAAAATCCGTATCCTCGATGCTGTATAAATATCGTCGCTCGTTCCGCGATCGATGTCGAACGTCAGTTGAGCCAGTTTATTTCTATCCTGGCCGCCGGCACCGCGCCTCTCACCGCCCTCTACTCCGCCGCTAAGAATAATTGAAAATAAGGGGTGGCGGGCGAGAGCGAGTGAGCGAGGTGTTAAGTTTCAGTGCGACGCGCAAGTAAATTTCCCCGATGGTCGAGTCTTATCGTCGCGGAACTTTCCGCTCTAACGACAAAGAGTAAGGCCGTCGGTGTCGTAGGTACGACGCCGTGCAGCATCTCGCCGAGCTTAGAAATAATGACGTATAGCTGTGCGAGGCTCGATCTGCCCCGCCGTTCGTTTGGAACGCGAGGCCGCCGCATCGACTGAGCCACTAAATGGACACAGTCCCGGGACATTCCTTAAGCCGAAAAGACGGCGTCGAGGAGTTAAGCCGTCGAAAGATCCAGGGAAATCCGGAGAAATCCGGAAAAATCCGGCCGGCAGCGAAGTGTCGAAACCGGAGAGGGCAGGCTCTCTCGCTCTTTCTTTATCATCGTTTCCTGGTCGTTCTGGCTCCCTTCGCTTCCTCCGCGTAAATCTTAAGTGCCTCGTCACGACGATCGAACAATAACCGAGCGTGACGTACCCGCGGCCATTGACGGAGGGGGGGTCGTTTCGACTTGGCGGAACTTTCGCTGGCGCGGCAAATTCCCGGCTCGAACTTTTCAATAGTCGTTCAATAAAAAGAGCAAACCGGAAAAATGCAGGATCCCCGGTAAAAGTCCCCGCCCGGCCGCTCTCGAATTAATCGGTTGTTTCGCGAGGCGATCGAGATAACTCATGGGCGAGACAAATTCGCTCGCCGAAATTCGTTCCGACTTCCTGATAGTTTTGCGGGAGTAATTAGGGAAGTGATTAAACGAAGCATTTTTCTCACTCGCCGAAAGTGGATGTACGCGTGCAGAATGAAGCACACGGATATGAGCGGCTCGGCTAAAAAGGGTGAATCGGGCGCAGGCTGTAACGGGACGCGCAGACAACGCTTCGACAAACATCAATCGCCGACGTGAAAGGGCAACGCTCGCGAGCGCAGGATCGAAACGCGTTCTCCATATTTGATCCCTTCGTAATTTCCTTGAACAAACAGGCGCGACGGCGTGCGATGCGGATCCGCTAAAATTATTTTTGCACACTCACTCTCTCTCTCTCTCTCTCTCTCACTCGACACGATTAAAAATTGCATTCCTCATCCTCGCCTAATCCCGCCGGTCAATCCTCTCGCGTTAATGGAAAAATTGTTCGTTACCGCGATACGCGCTGGCTCGCGATCATTTTTACTTAGTCGTCGATAATCTCATCGATCGCCAGCCACTTCGGATGTTCTTCGCGTACTTTCAGCAGCTCGCCGAGTTTAATCACTCGTCAGGGCCGAGGTCGGAACGTCCGACAGAGTCATAAGAACCGACGCACGCGCTGCAGATCTCGCGAGATTTTAGTGTGGAACGTTAAGCGCGTCACCGCAAAAAAGAACACCGCTCGTCAGCCGTTACGGCGACACTGAAAAGTTTCACGAAATAAAATATGAGTAAAGTGAGATGGCGGAGGTAACTGCGCGGATGCCGTACGGTGCTTTCTCTACCTTTCAACTCTTATCTCGAGCTCTCTCGCCACCGACCCCTATTTCACCCTCTCTTTCTCAAGCCACCCCCGGTGCACTCACTATTACCGACTGCGGCAATAACCTTTATAATCAGGAGTTTTGCTCCTAAGTACAACGATACGCCTTCCCGTACACGCCCATTCGAGAGACAAGGAAGGCGAGACAGGGGGTAGCGAGGGTGCGAATGAGAAAGGTCGTCCTAAAGGATTACTACCGCCGCCGTTCACTACCCGTAGAGGCGTCCGGCCATTAAGGGACCAGCTGAAATTGGCCGAATTACGCCGGATTGCAGGCTGCGAAAGAAACGATTAAGGATAAGTAGAGCGGCCGTGCAGCTACTAAACGAAGGAAATAGTGCGCGATGGCGTGATCTCCTTCCGGCCTTATCGCTCGTCAGCCCCTCGCCGCCTCGCGCCTTTCGTATTTCATAGCCGCACCGTAGTCGACGATTTAATCAAGGATACGCACCTCTTGCCGTCCGCAAAAATGGGAATATGTCGACTGCGACGTCTCGTCCGGCGAATAAACGATAATCAGGCCAGCCAGCCACTCGTCAGCGGGCGTGTGCAGTAAACGGTCCGATTGTAATCGTGAATAATGCACGGTACGCAGGCCGTGCGGGGTCCACTGGCTCCAGGCCCGGCGGCCCGGCTCCGACTACAAGTTCAGCTCCGACAACCCCCGGGCTTCCACTCCCTGTCATAAAGCCGGCCGGGATTTATTCGTTGAAAAACCGCATCGCGCAATATCTCGCATTACTCGAGATAAATCTGACTGCAGTTAATTGGAAACACGGGCAAACGTTTTTTTAACGGGGAGTTAATGCCCGCATGCATGCCGACCGGTCAGCAGAGTACCGCGAGTGTCCGTTAGCGTGTTTTCGCGTAATTCCGGGGAAATAGTTATGCGCTTCAGTTTTGTCGTTTGCCTACTCGCCGATCAAAGTGCCCTATCGCGCGGTAACTGCGTTTTGTCGTTTTACCGCATTCCCGTTTTAACAAGGATCGCGGCAGCCCTTCAAAGCCTTCCGATTGACTTGCCCTTTTGCTAAATGAGAGGCAGCAGACGGTGAGCGGTAGACAAAAGTGCTCCTTCTTGTACTGTCACCGACTCGATATGTTTCTACGAACCGTTGTCGATGAGAGTCAATGAGCGTATGCATTTATTAAATAAGTGCTACTTCAATGACTCTATACTAACTGGCTTACGCATGCGCAGCCAGCATACATCGTACGACGCGACACACTCACCAACTTTGTGCGACTGACAGAAAGTTCCCGTCCTCTCGCGTAGTCACTTGCATGAGAATGAAAAAGTGAATCTGAAAGGAATAATTAGTCGGACAGTTTCAGAAGCATGTACGTCGTGAAGTAAAGCTGTTGTAAGAGCATGGATGGCAGGAGCGTCCATGATAGTAGAGCTAGAAAATGCGGAGCGGAAAGAAAGGGGGGGGGGGGGAGAGAGAGAGAGAGAGAGAGAGAGAGAGAAGCGGCACCGAAGCATGACAGTGAGAAGAGTGTGGCGGAGGAAAAGGGGTTGAGAAATGGATGGCGAAACGCTCTGTACGAGAACGGTGGAGCACGTAAAAGTGCTCTCAACTTTCAGCTGCGCGGTTCGCGGCGCTTATTGCCGTGATAATTATTTGTTTCGAGGATTGAATAAAAATTCAAATGAGTTTCGCGGAAACTTCGCATCGCTGCGCTTCCGAGGCCGTGGGCCAGGAGCAGAAAGGTGGGACGGACGGGTTATGGGTTAAGAGGGGGGGGGAGGAAGTCGGGAGAGGTTTTGAAGTCGACCACCGTCGTAGCAGCATGAGCGCGCGCGCTCCTTGCGGAGGGTGGACCATAGGTCGGCGGGTCGGCGTGCGGAGGTCGGTTAAGGGGGAAAACTTTGATCTTACGTAATTACGTTCTCGAGGCAGAGACTCGTTTGTGACCGAATATTACGCTGAAGAGATCGACCGGGAACAAAGAGGAGAACGACGCGCACCAGCGACGCTTGCCAAAACAGGAAAAGCTGTCGCGCTCGCACGGTGCGCCCGTCCGTCCCACACATGCAAAGTTCATTGTTGCACCCGAAGTTTCGAGCACGTTCGAACGCCGCGAACGACGTCGCGAATAGACAAAGGGGACTAAGCGAATCAGTCGCGGACGTGTAGCCGCGTTCCGATACACGGCGCGATGATTGGTACCGCCTACGAGCGCGGCCGACATTGTTTCGGCGCGCCGCACCGCGCCGGGGAGAAAATGTATCGCGGGAAGCGGATATCGATGCGATCGTCAAGAAAGCCCTTTCGTGTTTAATTAACTTTCAGGCTTAATTAACGAGGATACCCGCGTCCGCCGCGCGCGGCTATGCCCGCACGCTCGCCGCTTCGTCGCGCACTGATAAGCCGCATCTGTCCAAGAATTAGCGACCGTTCTTCATTTTCGCAATCGATAATTAAGCTTGGAAATTAATTTGCGCGAGATGATTTACCCCACCCCACCCCACCCCACCTCCTCCAATACCGCCGTAGTACATCTTATACGCCAGCCGTGTCCTCGGTGGCCGCGAATAGAGACAGCGGACCCTCTAATTGACATCCAGCGTCATCGTTTCGCGAAACTTTTTCAACCCCGCGAGAAACTAATTTCCTTCCTTCGACTGCAAGTTTCGCGGCAGTCTTCGCAGTGCGAGAAAGTATAAAATCTTTACTCGGCGAGATGCGGGAGCGCGCGGCGGCGGCTTCTTGGAAACAGAACGAGCTGCTGCTTGAGATAGGGACACAAAGAGAAGAGATATTCTTGCTTTGTATATCCTTGCATCAGCGAAGGGTACTCAGTTTTCCTGACAGACATCGATAACGAAGATAGATAGTCTACCGAGTGAGAGATGAATCTTTACAGACGTTTCTCTTCCCTCGCACATTGGTTTACACGAATTTGTGCGAGCTCCATCATGGCTTCGTTATTCCTGCGGAAAACGGAGTATGTGGCGTTTCCAACGTCGTTCTCAGTATTCGGCCAAACGAAGTATCTAAACTCGCTGTAAGCAGGAAATTCTATTGTGCCAGCGACCGCACCGATCAAAGTACTAACTCGATCTCGGTACACGCGACAAGGGGTGGCAGTAGAAAGCAAAGATGGCGGTTGACGTCGAAGGAGGTGCCGTCATTGGTGCCGATGGCGATGGGAACAGATGAGGGCGGAAGAGGCGGAAGACGCGAAAGCGGGAGCAGCACGGAAGCGCGTGAAGGAGAAAGAGAGAGAGGGAGAGGAAGAGCAATCTCCTCGATGCGAACAAAGCGCCTCGGAAAATCCGCGGTAATGGAGCGACGCGAAGGTGTACCGACGATACGTAATCCGGGTGTTTACTTAATTAAAAGTAATCCATTACTGGCGTATCGCCTGCCAGCGCGCAACCGTTGCTCAGCGCCCATCGCCTCCAAGGAAAACTGTTGTTCCGCGTTCAGCTATCAACGTCTCCGCGCGTACGCCACCCCCGGCGAGCGTGTCCTTGCGAGCATGTGATTGCGAGTGTGCGATTGCGAGCGTGCGGCGAGACTTGGGCACGGAATTACGTGGCTTAATAATGGCATTTCAAGCGCGCGCGGGCCCGAATGAGTTCGCTTAGATGACGAAATCGCTGTCGTCTCGCGGCACAGCGCACATCCCCTGCTGCTACCCCTGCCTCACCCGCGACAGTCAACATCCAACAGTCAACGCTCAACAGCCGGCACTCGAAACTGATCCTGCAAACATCGCGGAAGGAGAGAAATTGCATAATCCATTAACGGTGTCGCCTATCGATCGCGCCGTTTGCCGAACGGGGGCTATTTTTGAGACCGCCTCCCAGCGTCGTACATAAGCGAATGGCTGTCCGACGCGACAGTAGTTTCACGTGTCCTTACAATTCCATTTTCTGCCCATTTTTCCCAACGGCCAATTTTCATGTGTAAGAGATTTTGTGCAGATTTTCTAAAGGTAACGGAGTAAACAAGCTTACATATTTGGACGGCTCCGACAGAGTCCCATAACGTTTATTTGAAGCATTTTTACCTATCGCGCATAGATCAAGAGTTACAGCGCTCACACGGTCCCGGTGACCTCTCTGTACGACTCTTCTCTTACTCGCACACCTGCGTGAATACAGTAAATTCAGCGCATCCGTGTGAGCGTCATAGCTTTCGAACTGTGCAGAGCAGGACAAAATATTCCAAGCAAATACTGTGAAATTCGCGCATCTGTGCTTGAGTAGTAGTCTTGATTCTACGCTGACATTCATAAGTAGTAGAACTCCATCTATTATCGGCCGGTCGTCTTAAGAAAATATCGAATAAACCGTCATCCCCACTTCGACCGTGCATATTACGAACGTACACGATTGCAGTAACTCGCAGCGGCATATGCTTGACGCGGTCGGAAATCAGTCAACGTTACGAGAGAAATAATCAGCGGCAACGTGTACAAATGCTCACGAATTAATCAGCCGGCCAGTGGCTGCGTTAATAATTCATGCGCGTTAGATTCCTGACAACGATAGCTCCGCTGATCCACCGTCAGCCGTCAGTGGGCTCTTAATGTTGCGACGAGGGTCGAATCTGCCGGAATTCATTTCACCACTTTTCCCCTCGCGCGCGCACCAAAGAAAGGGGTCGAAAGATTAGGGCGCCGCGCGAATCCTCGCGACGTCGTAAACGCTTACCCGCCGCGTAATCTGCGGAAGTGGCGAGGACGCTGAGAATTTTCGAGACGCGCCGGAAAGACGAAGGAAGCGAGAAGCGCGGAGAAAGGCGAAATAAACGCATGAGGCGGCTGAGGGCCGAGGGGTAGGGGAGTGGGGAGTGGGAGGAGGGTGGAGCGAGGAGCGAGGGGAGGGAGACCGGCGGTAACGGTAATTATTTTCCTTTCTCAGCCGTAACTGCTCAGCCCACAGGCTAACGGAGGCGGAGGAGGACTGCGCTTTTCACGGATTAATTAAATCGTTCGCGGAACGTTCACCGAACAAATACTTCTTTGGTCGAGGGTGAAAGAGGGGAGAGGATGGAAGGAGCTCTCCGCGAGCGGCGGGTGGTAGAGGAGGGTGGTAGCGCGGGGCTGTATATCGAGCGAGGACAGAGAGAGAGAGAGAGAGAGAGAGAGAGGAGGGGTGGGGTAGGAATCACCTTCACCCTTTACACTCCCGCGAAAGCGATAAGGTAATAGGTTCACAATAATAAGAGAAGCACGACCGAACCCTTTTGTGCGCCGACGAACTCGACTCTCCTTCTCCTAATTCTCCTGCTTCCCTCCACCTCGCCCGAGGTTTCCTCCTCTTCCTACGGTCGGTCGATGCTCCGGTCGATCCGCTCCGGTCGATGCTCCGAACCTACCCGCCGGATGCCGTAAATTCATATTTTTACTTAACTTTTCTCATATTCCGTGCACTTACCCCCGGCGACGTCATCGATAACCTCCGGCACCCTCAGCCGCACTTCTTTCCCTCGCGCCCGGCCAAATGCGTATTTACCGACGCCGACGGGCATCGTGCACTACGCGGCGGGCACACTTAGCTAATCGTGAAATGTTCGATTTGACTCGTCTCTCTTACGCGGCCGAAGTAGCTAATGATAGCCGCTGCGGTCAGATTGGGGTTTTGCGTCTGAGTCTACAGAGAGCCTCGCGAGCGAGCTCGTGCCGTCTTCCGCAAAACACCGGCTATGCCTGCGGAAACAGAAACTGTCACGGCGAAGGGTATGGGAGCGTGGGATGGCTGGTAGTAATTAAGCCGAGTCCGTTAATGAAAGTCCATCCGCTCGCGCACGTGTGTCAGCCGAATATTTTTTATCCATTAGCTAATTGCTCCCTCAAAAGCCAAATGATCGGCGCGCTGGAGGGAAGTTGGCCGTTGTCAAAGACCATTGGAACTTCCGTGAAACTGCTCAAAGTAAACCGTTGCCGGTTCGGAGCCAACCGACAACGTCGGAACGACGGAATTCGACCGACACGTCAGAACGGCTCAATTGACTGGCGTTGATCGAATTTCACGAGGCACCCTTCATCTTCCAATTTACCTTAACTCACCGTCGCTGCAATCCGAGGACGAGCCGCGGGAACTTCTGAGAGTATGAATTTTACAGCGCGCAGACTTTATAAAAGCGTGCATCGGATGCGTGATAAAAATGTTCTACCCCCGGCGGGGATTGCCGGCATGAAAATCCGGATCCGTCGTCAACGATGTGCGCGATGACGGGCGAGCGACTCCGAGTGTAATTTCGAATAAATCTTTACGGCGCAATGAGAGCACGGCTTTAAGATTCCATTCCGCTGAGTCACATAGCGCCTTTTATCCGCCCTCCAATCCCCACGGTCGGCCAGGGATGAAGAATCGAGCTCGCGGAGGTGTAGATTCTGCATACTCCACCGCCCGCGCTATTCGCCGCCTCACTTTAATCCACTCCAAAGAGTCAGACTTCCCGGCCGCGAATCCAGAAGACGAACGACACTGAATACCATATCATTCGGCCGTGTTTTCATGACTCGCCCAAGCCGATCGACTCGGCGAAGTCTTATGTGCGCTGGTCAAGCCGGAAAGAAACTGGCTTGGTCGAACAAGTATAAAGCGAGGCGCTGAAAAGAGTGGCGAAGTGTAGGGAAGAAGGTTCCGTTGACGAGCCAGTCGATATTATGAGTGTCGGCACACACTAATCGCGGTAAGACACGTTATGTACCGTATCGTATCGCTTCTCGCCCACCAGCGCCAAACTGCTCTCCAAGCGTGAGTCCGTTTCACACGCCGCGTACCTCTCGTGACTTTCCCAACAAAATTAAGGTAAATATGCGAAGTTATAGATCGCGTGCCGACGAGGCACTGGGGGATTAACTTTCCTGACTTTCAGATAAATCTCTCGCAGGTGGTGTGCGAGAGAGAACGAGCAAACAAGTCGCGTGAACCAACGGTTCGTCAAAGGCACTTTTCCTCATAGCTTTCGCCTGAAATATCTGATTCGACTCCGAATCTAGTAACTCGTGCGAGTGAACGAGAGAACGGAAAAAGAGGAAGAATAGGCAGAAAGGGAAGAAGGGGGCAATGCCGTAGAAAGTCCATTAGGCAACGTTCGACCTAAGAGATATCCTACTTAAAGAGTTTGATATATTCCGGCAAGACGAGCCCCTCCCCCTGGCGCCTCTGCGCATATAGCCTCGAAGCACGATGTACGACGCTGTTTGCGAGGGGTTTGGCAGGTGGGTCGATGGAAGCACACGTGCACATCCTTCTCCCTCGCGTGCTGCGACGGATGCAAATGCACGAAATATTTCCCGAGAGTTTGCGCGATGCATTCGACGCGCGCCCAAGACATAAGTTTTCTTTATTTTCGACAAGGCGCACGGTGAAGGACGATGAAGCTTTGCAGACTCGCTCAGCCTTGCGCGGCGGATGTAGATTATATCGCGCAGCAGAGCCATTCGTCGGAACACTAGCTCGCAACGAAGCGGAATATTACGCGGATTAGCGAGATGGACTTGTACGGCACGCCGTGGCGTCGAAAGGAGAGAATTTTTCCAAGGGCCAGAGTAGATGGAAGAGTGCCAATAAGAATGATTAACGGGCGTAGGAGTCCGTCGAGTGGCTGCGTCGGTCGTTCCCGTGTCCTAAGTGCGGTCGCTGCTGATGACTCGACTAGTCCTGGAAGCGCACACGTGGCAGCCTCGACGACGGCGACAGCGACGTAGACGGTGCGCGGTCCATCGTGTGTATGTCCGACTTGCGGTGGAAGGCCGGCGAAGTAGGTCCTGTTCTGCTCGTACGTGCGAAAGCGCATACGTGTGCGTCGACACGGATGGCTAGGTAGATACGGCCCTTCAATCGATAGCGCGAGCATTCGTATGGTAATGTAAGCAACTACCGGACCGAACTGCTTGGCAGAGCCGAAGACCCTGTTCGCCAGGCAGCACCGCTGGTTACGCTGTCGAAGCGAGCAGGGTGCGGAAGATTGGCGGCGCGTGGGAGTAGCCCACAATTCGGCAGTTGGTGCTGCTTGCACAGGAGAGAAGAGGCTATATGTACGTGCAGACTGCGCCTCACGGCAGGGGCCCAGGAAACTGAACTGCGTGTATCATCTGTACGACGAGTCGTCGGCGTTAATTTAAGCCTAGAATTGACAAATCGGGAGAGACGTGCGCGCCATGCTTGGCCGTGCGCGGAGGATCATCCTGCTTGTTACGGCGCATAGTAAATTGATGGATGCCTCCGGCCGAGTGTACGCGCGACACGTTCGCCTCGCTCGTGGAACGGCACCGGAGCTTTTGTCACTGGCGGCCCATCGCCGCAAAGACATCTCATTGTCAGTCAGCTTCATCCGGCTGCCACATTGTTCGACCTTTGTCCACGCGAATCGAAGAGTCACGTTTGGTGACGTTAGGCGACGCGCGACGGACCGATTCAGACGTCACGACCGATAAGCAGGGCGGACGAGGAGGGAGCTTCCTATTAATCGTGATCAATTGCTCGATCGACGATCGACGTCCTCTGTCACACGAAGCTCGAATTAAGCCATTTCGCCTCTGCGGAACAAAGAGATGCGGTGGATACCGTGTCTTGCGTCGTCGGATCGGGAACAATGGAAACAGTAGATAGATAGAGAGAGAGAGAGAGAGAGTCATTGACTTCGCAGCAACGCCGACGTGAACTTCGAAATAGCCCAAGCTCGTTTCTACGACACACTCGATTGCTTTACGACTCGGAGACTCGAATTGACCTCGAAACGAGAAGGCGTCCTACTAAAGGGCCGAAGCGTGTGCGTTATGGCGCGAAAGGGCCAAAGCAGTTGGAAACAGAGGCAACAGAGGGAGCGTACGATCCGATGCTAGGCGCGTCCGTCGCGTCGGTTGGCTACGCTCCGAGCAATATCTTCGGCTTCGCGAAGTGGCCGAACAAGGGTCCTGAAAAGCGACCATTGGATGCCGGTAGCGTGGGAGAAGCTCCCGGTACCTGAAATGGAGTTATCGCGGTAAAGTGCACGGTAACGTAGTTACCGGTCACAAAGCGTCGTCCTACCTGCTCCGCCTTCTCCACTGTCGCCTACGAGCCTGCTACCACCACCACCCCGCACCACTCTACCAGCCACCTTTCTTGTCTCCTCCGTCTGCAGCGTAATCATCGGTGGACCTGAATTGTTCTCTGTATTCGTCTTCGGAACCGACTCCAACAACTGATTCGATATTCCTCGTCGATTCTTCTTCTTCTTCTTACGACAGCCAACGAGAAAACACTGGCAAACCCTGTCCCGTCGCTCTCAGCTCTCACCCACTTTCTCCTTCCTGTCACCGGCGCGCGATGGCGCGTTTCCTCGAGCCAAGCAGAAATAATGAAACGCAAATAGTAAAGAAGATGGCACTGCTCCGTAGAGATTCGGGATAAGATTGTTGGCGAGCAAAGCTTTTATAAGCGGGACGCGCATCTCGAATTTGCCGATGGTATCGCCAGCGTTGAATGCCACGAGCGACGTTGTGGCTAGTTTAACGCGAACCCGGTTCGTTTCAAGGCAGATAACGACGTGGCCCTGCGGTAGTACGTAAAGTACGTACGCGATACGTCGAACGAAGACGCGACAAGTTGAGTCTGCGGCGTGAACACGCACGCTCGGGGCTGGTGGGTACGCGAGCAATCAAACGGCCGTGAGATTAGAAAATTCCGTAATTAAGTCCGCGACGCTGGTAGATGAAGCCTTGGTAAAAGTACGCGCGTTATTTGCGCGCCAAGTACCCCCGAAACTTTGTCACTTAAGAAGTTTGACCGTTATCAAGATTCGCAGAAGTTACCGGTACATTAATTACATTTCTCGGCGATACCGGTCATTCTTAATTACTGCGCCGGATCACTCGTCGAGCTAACTGGCTTTCGTCCACACTCTCAAACGGCCGCTATGGTCGAGGCCGATTCGTCTAAGGTCTTGTCTACGTGAGAAACTCTTTGAAAATGGTACGCTGTCGATTCGAATCTTCCTTCCCTGATCCACGTCAACGTTAGGGACGTCGGTAAGGAGAGAGAGAGAGAGAGAGAGAGAGGAAGACTTCCGCGAACAATCTCCACGAATTTCGGCGCGAAATCTGATTACGCGACGCCTCTCGCCCGCTTGTAAACTGAATACGTAAAATTAATTATCAAGACGCCGGTGAAAGCGGTGGGTGGTTACGTGAGCGAGGGATGCGATGATGAGCATCGTTGGCGAGAACGACTACGACGACTGAAACGAAGCGAGAGGCGCGGCTGCCGCGAAGGATGGAGAGAGACTGTGCTCGGCTAGAGCGTTCCAGAAGAGGGTGGAAATTATACCGAATGAGGACGACGGGGATGGGCCGGCTGTAATGTCTTACTACGACGGCACGTCAGCAGTGCGACGGCAAGTCGAATTTTAGTTTGCGGTTTCAGACTAATGACGCAAACACGTAGGACGGACGTAGGTTGGAAAATTGCTGGAGCACCGGTTCCTCGGTTCGACTACCGGCTCCTTCGCACGCTCTCCTCTCCTTCTCATCCCACCATTCCCGTTTTGTGTCTCCGTCCTCCTTCCACGCCGGCGCCGCCGGTACAGAGACGCGGTAAATTTATGACGCTTGATCTGCTGCCATCCAACATTTTCTCCGCTCCGTCTCTCTTAGTGAAAATTTATGGTCCGCCCGGTCCAGCGGCGCGATATCGAGCAGTACGACTAATGTGTGCCAGCGTTCATTTGGCGCGACGATAAGCGAGAATAATGAAGTCGCTCCGGGAGTCAGTGTAAAATGATTATTAGCGACTTATCGGACGACGCGCTGACGCCTCATCCTTTCCCGGCTCCACTCCGCGATTCGATGCGACACCCCACGACCACAGGCCCTTCTCGTCGTCGGCGTCGGCGTCGGCGTCGGCGTCGCACCGTCGATATTTCCTTTCGATTACGTCCCTCGCTGGCCGCGTTCCCGGCCGTTATCGCCGATAACCCCTGTGTAAACGCAGCTTCAAGCGCACGCAGAAAAACCGATATGAATCGTCCTCACCACTCTGCCGCGCGCTGCCCCACTACGCCTAACTCCAATTCCGCGCCTCTGTCCCGCCCACCCCCTAAAAGGGAATATTTACCGTGCTGCTGCTGCCGCCGCAGAGTGTTCCAATGGATATGCACACGGTTGAGCGTCGTGACGGGCAACGATGTTTGCTTGCACGAAAACCAGCGGAGCCGGGTGAGGAATCTCTAATAAGCGGCTTTAATGACCGACGGACTCGCTTCATCGAATCGCACGTGGACGCACGATTTCGGACGCGAAGCGAAGCGACTCACATAAAAGTAGTAAAGATCGTTTTCGGGCGGCGCGATAGAAGCGTATAATCTAAAATTCGTTCGTGGCACAATTTGAGCGGCGAACCGCGATCGATATTAAAGTCCATTAAACCGCTAACCGGCGCTAACGGCGCTCGCAGAGTCGTTGTGTGTCTGGCCTGGTCTGGCCGGCACGCCGCGCGCCGCGGCCGTTCGAGCGTGGTGCATAGGTATCAAGTAGTAATCTCCAGGCATGATCGGCCGCGCCGCTCTTGGCCCGCGAAATTCTCGTCGAGGAGAAAAATAAACTGCAAATTCGAGCTGCGCTTTGGCATTGAACGAGCACACTGCCGACTCTCGCGGCTGTTGCCGAGCGCCTCGCTATAAATCAACGGACAGACTCGTTGGACAAGGGAAGGTATTAAGCGGTAATCTACTTGGAGAAGCGATTGGACAACGTCGTTTGTTTCCCCGGGAATAACGAACGGTCGGCCGGCGGACTGTCGAGGGTTCGTAACAGTGACGAGGACCCGCGAACCGCGAGTTCTGCGTCGCTCTGGCGACCTGACAGTCGTCTTCTCTCAGCGAGCGCATGAGATTGGCCGACGATCGCCGATTCGGCGCATTCTTTTCATCCCGCCCATCGCTCGTCCGGCCATACGCTCGGCGAGAGAATGAACAAGTCAAACAAACCGCACCTATCACGCGCCATTTTTCACTGTATTTTTACGGGATTTATAGTGATCCTTTTGGACGATATCCGCGATAAGTCTTCCGATTCTATTAGTCTTGCGGCAAGAGTGTCGGTGCCCTCACAGCCGATCACACACGGATGGCTTCGTCGACTGACGTGTATCGCGCGACACTATTAAATAGTAATCTCCGAGGCTTGAACGACGGAAACCTGACTGCCGTTCCACGTGCTCGATGCAACGGGGCACATTAAATGAAAATTACTACTGTCGAATAGATTTTAACCGATCACTTTAAAAGTCTAAATCGATGTCGACTGTCATTCCACTTTTTACTCCGACGCTTACTAAGCGAACTTGCTCAATCGATCGGAATAATTTCAACGTTTCCATGCGTCGATGAGTCTTCCTAACAAAGAGAGAGACAGATCGATACGCGGGAATGGCGTCAAATCTGCTAATTGCCTCCCACCCTTCCGTTCATTAGCATCCCAAGTTTAGCGGAGAAATGCATTCGCGTTTCGACTTCACGAAACGACTCATCTTCCTCTCGGCGTCCGAACGAACAAATTCCCCGGCCATAACTTAAAACGCACAATCATTGACTGTGGAACGCCGGCGCGCGTTGCCCTTTTCACGCTCTTTCCGTTTGCTCCAGTTTTTCTCTCCACCCTCGGCCGCCTTTCCTCCTTTCGGAAGCACAAAAGCCTTCGAAAAATGTGTCAACTCTGAACAAAACCGTGCCGCTGTGGAGGAGAATGAGGGTGAGCGAGTCGGCCGACTCGGTGGGTGAGAATAGGTAGCTGCGAGGAGGAAGACGAGGAACGAAAAAGCCGAGCTGGAGGAGCAAGATGAGGGTGGGACGGGGAAAAAAGAAGGAGGGAAAGGAGCAAAAAGAGGGAAAAAGCAGAGGCCGTCGGTCGGTCCGTTCGTCAGTCTGTTTCCTACGATCTCTAAGGACGTTCGTCGCTCGTGTCTAGATGTAGGAAGAACAAATAAACATCTTGCTCCCTTCGTCCCACCCGCCGTGTACCGTCGTCGTCCTCGCTGTCGACGTCTTCGTGCTACACGTTTTTCATCGCCCTCCACGACTACTTGCCCGCAATATAATGCCTCGTACGCCCGCTTCCCTTACAGGCCTTTGAACGCGCAACCGGAGGAAAGACTCACGCATTCGCAGACGTCCGGTACGCTGGCGAGCGTCGGAGGCGTGTATAAATTTAGAAATATTCTGACGACGCGGACTTGCCAGGCGTATTTCTATGCAAATTTTCGAATCTGCGTCGTACAGGTCGCGTAACGGGATCAGGATGCGTAACGCAGTGCGGCGTGGCAGTGTCGGTGGAGCCTCAACGTCAACTGACGAGTCGACGGTACGCGATCGTTCCGCGAAAGTTTCTTGTTGATGGACACGCTCTGCCGTTCGTCGGTCGGCGCCGCAACCGCGAGAAAGCGTCGACGACAGCGTGCTTTTCATGAATAATAAAAAGTGCCCAAGTGCTCGTGGGCACGCTGTCGTGAGTACAGCAGCTAGCCAGCTCATCCAACGATCTTTCGATCGTTTTCTCCTGAGGGGACACGATGTTTTTTCATTCTCCGGAAAATATGCTAGCCTCAGGCGATCGTGTAGCGTCGCTCCGGCACTCGACGAGTATCGACGGTGGCACGGCGGCTCGATAACCGATCGCGAACACTTGACAAAATTCAAAAACTTTTGCCAGCCCTCTTGCAACAGAAGTCGTTCGTCCGATTAAAAGCGAGCGCAGAAAGAAATTAGGGAAGACACCTCCGACCGCGGTAGTCGACAATAAGCGAGCATCAGCGAAAGCCGCTGGCGGCAATCCGCCGACTCGACTAGTCGACTCGACTCCCTTTATCTTCCGGCGGCCGTTGATAGTTTTCCGATCGATCTCTCCGCTCGAAAATTACAGGGTCATTAAGGGGCTTTCAAACTATTTTCAGCGCCCGAGGCCTCCCTCCCGTACTCCCCACCTATCCGTCCGTGTCGACGTGTCTATCCACCGCAGGGGAATACCGAATTCTCGTGCAACGACGCGAACGGTCGCCGCCTCATAATCGACGATCGAGCCCGTGCTGAGCCGCCATTGTTACCCATCGCTTCCTTCTTCTCTACCGCCCAAACAACATTTTTTCGTTAGCCAGCCTCTCGTCCACCTTACATGCTTACATGGCTTCGCTTTGGCCTTCTATTCGCTGACGCGTCTCAGACATTAGCTGGCATTCTCCGTCCGCGCCCCCTCTCAAGCCATCCAGCCCACCCTCGCGCGAGTCACCTCTTCTTTCCCTCCCGCCACCCCTCCACTCCCTCTCTGCTCCTTCCCACGACCCTAGTCGAAGCCCTGAGCAAGCTTTTGTTGAGCTTTTGATGGAGAGATTCCGCGCTTTGCCACGCTTCCCCGACGATACCTCCTCTCTAAACCTGTGTGCACCCTCGTCTTCGCCATCACGCTCATCGGATCCACCATGCTCTTGTCTATCCAGCCGCATCTTTTCCATCTTTTCTTGCTCTTGGCTACACGGACGCCGCGCCGTCGTCCTGGCTCCAATTTCTCATGATCACAAAGAAAACCTTAATTTCGTATTTTCTTGTTTATCTGAATTGTTTAATTTTAAGTGCGACTCGAAATGATGTGTTTGCACGGTATTTGAGTAGATAGTCGGTGCCCGTCAAACATTTTTCGGTCACGCGGCTTTGCGCGCTTTAATAAACGAAGATGTTAGTATGATCGGCGGACAGGAGAATTGGCGTGCGACGCGGAGCGAGTGAATTTAGTGCCGATGCATCAATGATTCAAATGGACGGCAAAGCGGGAAAAAGTGCGTAATTGATTGCCACCGCAGTCTGTACCGCGGCCGCGTTTCTGCGCGCGGTGCGCGGGATTAATAATAAAGCCTGCGGAAGAACGGGCCAGAAATATAACTTTTTTTTTCTCTCTCCCATACTGCGGTAATGAAACGAACTGCTTTCCGTCCTCCGTTTTGCTTTCTCTTTCCGCGGGAGCAACAAGAATGACTCTTTAAACAACTTTGCCCTCGGTTCGCCTCCTTTTTTCTTATAAACCCGCAGGCCTCGCAGCGTGCAGGTTGCACTCGGCCCGCACAGCAAGCCGTACACGGAACCCGTACTATCCCGCATTACGCTCTCTATTGCCCGGAAAAAGTTTTGTCCGTCCCAGGTAAGAGCATCGATCGGCGCGAACACCTCGGATCTCGCGGCACTTTCGGAGTTTCGGATCGTCCCAATTGGCCGGCCAATGTCTTCCTCTCGACCGCGACGTACGAACGGCCGGCACAAATAAAGACGCAAAGAAAAGGGGGGGGGGGGGGGGGGTGAGAGGCGCGTTGAGCGCGGCTCGAATCGGCGTAAACGACGTGAATGCGACTCGTGCTGCACGCGATAGCTTTTACAGGAATCCCGGGGAGAAAGAAAGGTTCTCCACTCGGGCGGAACGCGAGATTAGAAATTACTTGATGATACTGTTTGTCCGCTCGCCAAACGTATCGCCTGTTGCAAGACATTCGGAAGGCGAATTAGAGACGTTCGATTCTTTGGTTAGGATTTTTTCAGAGAATCAATTCTCATGGTACGATTCTCCTTAGCCCGAATGCGATCAGAGTCTGTCTTTCTACGTTTTGCAGACAATGTTGCGGGGTGGGAGAGCAGCGAAACAAGCGACTGTATCATGAACGTGCGGTAGGGGTAAGCCCGACAGAGGCCGGCCAGTGTCTGGCTGCTGCCTCCTGGGGACGGAAAAGCTATGACCCGCAAATTTCATTAACACCTACCATCCGAGATACCGTTGTCCATAACTCACTGGCCCAATTGCCGGGGCCGCGTTAAATATATGATACTGAGCCACACCGACGTCCCTTACGGATGGTTACGAAACGAAAGCGGGAAACGCGGGGCAACGAAATAATCGCCGTCGTCACTTGTATTTTACACGTGTAAGGGTAGCTTTGAGAGACTCGGCGGAAGCCGTGAAATTAACGCACGCCGGACGCAGCCAGCCACTGTCGATGTATGCTTGAAAATTGCGATCTCATCTAGATTACCGAGACAGAACGAATACCGGAACACTTGAAAGGTACATGAATCGCTGATCCGCTTACGACTGGTTGAACCGGTAGAACGTAAGCACTAGTTCAACTAGTTCCACCTAAACCGCGCGGAATGTTTCGCGCAAGCGTTGTTTAATAATACTCAGTCAAAAATTGTATCTCGTCCCTAATGACTTGAGGGCGGGGCCGGGTTTCAAGGGTTTCCCTTTCGAATTTCACGTACGCCCGACCAATGGTCGAGTTTCATTCGGGCACTTTGCGGTCTCGCCAGGCCGCCGGTAAACCGCCAATAACTCTCCTGTTTTCACAGAGCGCCCATAACGTTTGTCCTCTTCTCTTGGATTTAAGTATAGCGGTACCGAAACGCGCCCGGCCCGGGTGCGGCCAATGTCGACTGCGCGCGTTCAATAGCCGAGTTTAAACCAGCCATAAACTGACTTTGCGTCCGGAGCCATGTTTCGCTTGCCGTATCACTACGTCGATCGCAACGAAAAATAATATAATGCCATAACTGAAACGTAGGGACCTAGAGTATCTCATAAATTGGGAGAGAAAGAGAGAATAAAGGACCAACGTAATTATCAACGTAACAATTATCATACGCGCCATTTGTGGCGCAAGCAAGTCTGAGAAATGGCGCGCGTCACTGTGCGTGGACCCGCCATCGGTTTCGGGACAGCTGCAGAAAGATGAGGTCGGCGAGGAGCGAAAGTGGGGCTTAATTCACCGCGAAATACCGGATGTCCATTAGTTGGCGAGGTTGCTTCGGTGAGCGAGTTTGGCGGGCGAGTTCGATGGGCGAGTTGAGCGGGCAGATTCGGTAGTACGGGTTGAAGGGGTGCAGAAGCAGTTGCGGCTCGGGAAGCCTGCAAGGGGTCGGGGGCGAAATTCTACGCACACAGGCTCGAAATATCGCGCATGCACGCGAATACTGCAACCCGAATGCTGGGAATTCTAGCGTCGGGCCCGGTTGGTATTATCGTTCGGTACCGGGCGTTTCCCATTACACGGCGTTGCGTAATAATTAACTAATGGATCGATCAATTTTTCGCGCACTGATTCGAGGAGAGGAGACTGACGTCGCGCATCGCGATCCTTCGGTGCCCATAACTGCGTTTCATTATCGGAAGCGCACTTATGCCACTACCACTATAGCGTTATTCATCATTAGTGGGCATAATTTGAAGAGACAGCTTCGTCGCGGATAGTTTCAATGTTCGACTTGACCACTAATCGGGGGCTGATGTGGTTCCAGTAAAGGCATGCTAACAGGGAAAGCCAGCGTCGGATAACATTTCCTTTCGATAACCGATTCA
Source organism: Priocnemis perturbator (assembly GCA_963942575.1). Taxonomy (NCBI): domain Eukaryota; kingdom Metazoa; phylum Arthropoda; class Insecta; order Hymenoptera; family Pompilidae; genus Priocnemis; species Priocnemis perturbator. Next base: position 9,405,913 of record OZ012652.1, read on the forward strand.
TGTCTGGTATATCACTAACCGCGTCTCAACTAATACCGATTCCCAACAACTCGCTTAACAATGCAAAGATCCGCGACTATATGCACATGCGTGTACATATGTTCCGATACCAATGCGTCGAGCTATCCGCGCTTAGATCTACGGATGTACAGTCCTGTTAATGCATACACGTTCGCAGATGCTCTGACCTACATGTACGAAATTGATGCGCTTAGAATTTCGCGAATATGTGAATGTTTATGGCCACTCGGCCGTATATTATCCGTACGAAACGTTAGTGCCGAAATTCTTTGCGTCAAACGCGAACGTAAGTATCCTTGCAGCCTGTACATACGTTTTTGGCAGTCGGGATGCATCGTTCAATTCACCCTGTATGTATACGTAACCGCGTTAAGTTAGCTTTTGATGAAATTATTGGCGCTAAATACGTGTCCCTCTATCGAGTCAATTTCCTCGGCTAAATATAAGCACAGAGTACACTCGCGGGGAAACTCTGATGTCAACGTACTCCAACACAGAGCAGCGTTGCTTGCGCTCGCTTGCATCGCGTCGAGGTCCATTTACGCAACCTGCCCTGTTCTTCGGGGCGAACGAAAGAAAAACTAGAAAATAGCTGCCGAGTGTTTACCACTTTTACGACTAATTAATACACGTTCCTAGAGCGACCAATAGTTGCGTCTTTCCCTAAATTATATTATTGATTACCTTTGCGATTCGACGATTAAAAATGTGACACCAGCCAAAAAGACCGTTTGCTCATATTCGTTAGTCACCGATGTCGTTTTGACGCTTGTACGGGGGATAAAATATTCGTAGTTAGGAGTGTAAACCGCGCCGAGTGGCTGTCGCTGTTGCGAGACGGCCACTTTTTGGCCTCGAAAATACGCGCGACTGATGGGACGCTGTCTGGATGACAAGCTGGATAGCGTGCATCGACGCGAAAGAGTGCAAAACGGGGTAACTCGTAAATACGGCGCGACCTCTTGTAACTATCTCACCCGGGTGATCCGACGATCGACGACACATAAATATCGTATTAGCAGTCGTTAATGCGCGGCCCTCCATCGCTCGACACTGCGCCAGCGTAACCTGACTCCTGTGTCCATATAATGCAACGTTTTTTTTTTTCCCTCGCCCCCCCGATCGTTCTTCCATAAAATTATCGAATGTTGGCTACGTTACGAGATTTTGCACTTTACCCGCCGTTGTGTCGGCCGACGTTTTGCCACCCCATTCATTTCGTCGCCGAATAGGTGCGAGAGGCCGCCGTCGTCTCTCCATTTCCATAAACAAAAATACGCTTTTTCGAACGTCGCTGCACGTTCTTCCGCGGGATATCGCGGATAGGCTTCGCCTACCCCTCACTCTCGTTTTCACCCTCGCTCGCGAGTTGAATAAATCGAGGGTTGACTGACAGGCTGACGGATGCCAACTTGGACGTAATTTTCTCCGGAATGCCGCTACTTCGAACCGTCACTTCATTTGCATTCCTAGAATTTCGTGCGAGCATCGGAGAGAGCAAAGAAGCAAGAGCTAATGAGAGCGAGAGAGAGAGCCTGAGCAAATTGTCACGTCAAGCCGAAAGCTGCAAAATTTCTATCCTATCCACTCGCTTATTATATATTCCTCTTGCACCACGAACCTCACCTGACGATCACGCGAATTTTCCTGATCGCTTATAGGAAGACTCACGATTATTTCTCGAGCAGCTCACCCTAAAATACCACGCATACTTTCCGCAGAAGCTCAGGCACTCATTAAGACCCTCCCTCGAGGAAACTGGAGGATTTTTGCGGCGTAAGGCCACCGAAAAGCCCACTGTGAAGCCTACCCGAATGTACCATCTTCCTGACGGCGTAGGCCGACACGTCGCGTTGGGGAGACGCATATCCATCGTAATCCAAAATGGCGTAAACGTTAGTAATGATCTCTTTGAAAAGGACTCACCGCCCGCCATAATCCACGCTCAAACCTTGCGATCTCCCCTCATAATTCCAATGAACGGGCTGAGCTGACACTCCGTTCCTATCTTTCTCACCTATAGTCGTACGGGCCCCACCGCAGCTTCGTTCATCTGCGAGCACCGACCCACGCCCTATCCTCTACTTAGAAAGATGTTTGCGGCGGTTCTCTTAATTAATTGATAAGAGTGTTCCGCGCGGAAGTGGCCTCTTCTTTGAAGAGTTAAACGCGCGCCTCCGATGAAAAGGTTCGACAAACTTTACTCTCTGGATCGACATCTCTTTCCTTTCCCATACTTTTCTTTAGCTTCTCTCTCTTTGCTCTCCACCAAACGGACGTCCACGACGCTAGAACCTCTGTTCAACTTCCATTTTGTTCCACCTGAACGACCGGCAATGATCGTCAAATTAATTGAGCGATCGAATGACGATTCACGGTGGCTTTCTCGGCGACCACTGTCTGACACTTTGCCACATGTTGCTGTGGCTCTGTCGAGTCTGAGTGTAAGAAACAATTTTGCGGTCACCGCACTGACTGCTGCGGAAAATAACCTGCAAGTGTCGGATTTGGAAATGTTCCACTCTCGAAAATATACTGGATGCAATACAGTAATGGATCTTTCTGACTGTAATTTACATTTAAACAGGGCACCAAACATTTGAAGCAAGTATTCACAATCAAGTCCGCGGGAACAACAAGTTATACGTTTTCAAAGATTTGAATACCATTCCCTCATCACACTGGCAGCAATTACATCTCAATTAACCTCGAAGATCACGCTCAAGAGTTCTGTTTTTTTTCCGCGAAACGGGTTACAGCGCGTTTACTTGTCACGATCGATGTGCACGAGATGGGAAAGAGAACACCTGGTTTAATTGTTTCGTGTCACAGGTAACGTTGACTTTTGTAATTTAATTTACCGTTCGGTAATTGATATGTTATACGGTTCCTCAGTGCCCTATCCGGTATCCAAACCGCGATCTCAAATAATTGCATCCTGATCGATAAAATGCGACGGATGAGTAATGCACTGCAAATATTAATTAACCGATATCCATTCGTCGACGAACGGCGCACATGAGCATTTACGAATACGTAAAAAGAGACGCGAATGGAGTTGGAAGAAAATCCAAAATGCAGAGAGCACGATCGTCATCGGACTATCATCGCCAGCGCTCGGCCGCAAAGCCAATGCCTCTTTTGTCCTCCTTCCGAAATGAGGATAAGCAATTACGAAAACAAAGGGCGGCGGCGCGCGGCGGAGGGTTCGACAATGCCGGCTGACTTTCTCGCGAGACACAAGGACGGCCAGATATGGTACGCGAACGAGATCCTTCCGAAAGTTCCGCTCAAATTTATTCCCCCGGTAGATACCGCCCACGTCAATTACACTCGCCATGCCGCAAATTACTTTAATTGGAGGCACTCGCGCGGAGGAAGTCGCGAGTAAAGAGTTCCGATCCTAATTCCTTCTCTCGGCCGAGAACATTGGACGTCGGAAGCGTACGTTCGACGTTTCGTGCACGCAACTCGGGGTAAAGGAGGGTCCCTGTCCCTCTCTCGCTCGCCTTCAATTTAATCCCTTCGGCCCGTCTTGGACCGATTGGCGCCCCGGTTCGCTTCGAGAGCTCTTTTTCCGCGAGCGGAGGCAATTTCTCGCAGATCGATTTCCTTTCAAATGACATAGGGTCGCGCCGCATATACAGGCTCTGCGCGAACGAGCGAGGCGCAGGCTGCGTCGGCTGCGCGTGTGTCTGAATTATGAAGGCTCGATTGCATGGGACTTTTACGGGAGCAGCCCCGTCGTAGTTTATCGGCAACGGCCCTTATTGGCTTCCACGCTTACTTGGCACCGATGTGCCGATTATTCCTTTTTGCATCGTCAAGGGGACATCAATTTCATTTATAACGCCGAAGTAGTCAGCCCGCATAATTCACGTTCGAGCGATTTAGCAGTGCGTCGAGTTAAAACGTACCGTCCAATAATCTCGATCTTGGTATGGGACTCTTTTTTCATGTCGATTACGTTTCATGGAAAGACGATCGTCGTCGGAGCGTCGAGAGTGACCTCCCGAGTGGTCTCAATTAACAGAAAAGGTTGCACGAAAGAAAGCTTCTACCTACATCGTCCGACGCGCGACGCACCAACGGATTGGATTCGCTTCGTGCTCGGTTCAGGCAAAACTTTCCGGGGAGGGGGGAGAAAAGCAGCAGCAGTGCAATTCCCAGTCGACGATCGACGCACTTTTATCCTCTCGCTTTCGATACGTTATAATTACGTTCTGACGAGTACTTTCTTTGGGATCGAACATGTCCCTGCCAACCGTATCTTGCCGCCCCACGCCGATACTTCGGAAATTGAACTACCTACCTCAGAACCGCGCGGAGAGACCAGGGCAGGACGGAAGGGAAACTCCATCGTTCGACGTCTTGCACGCAAATTTTCGAGATACTTTTCCCTCTTTCCCTCTCCTGCTCTCTGTCTCGCAATCTATACGCAACCCCATCGCACACTCGCCAGCCCCCTTTCACCTATCTTCCACTCGTCGACCGAAACTTTTCAAGTGTTTCGGGACACCCAAGTGCCTCAGGTCGCTTTTATATATCTCCCTGGGGATTGGAAGTTCAAAACCAGTCAACCCGAGATAGAGAGGACGACGACGTCACGAAGAACGAAGCAGCCGGTTAAGCTTGAAACAGACTACGAAGATATCGCTGGAATTGCCGGTAGAGAGACAACTCGGCGTCGCTTCTTCGTGAATTCTTTTTCATTCCCACGGGGCATGTCGATGACGACATTGAAAAAGACGACAGGGTGCCAGTCCTCTCTAATCTTGACCAAAGGATGACAAACGACGGAGTCCCTTTGCCTATCGCGAGGACGTTTCCACTTTCCAACTTTGTCTCTCCGGATTGGCATGCTCTGTGAGACGTGTCGTTGACACGGCAAAAGGTCACTCATCGTCGATGCTTAGGAGAGATCTAATCGCCGGAATTATTCGATCGGAGTATCCGCTGCATTTCCGACTGTCAACCTCTGGATACCATTTCTGACGCGCACCTGTGACCCGTTTTGACAGGACAGAAGCATTTTCGGGGTAAAAGATGTCTCGCGCCCCCCCGTCGTCGAAATTCCAACGTTCAGTTCCAGTCACGTTCTCGTATCGTCTCTGGATAGACGGCTGATACATACATATGTATCGGGGACAACCGGGAGCAACGTCCAAATTTATTCCCTATCCCGATACAGCCACGTTATTTATGCCTAACCGTTTGATTTTTCTTTTTAAAATCCAGCCCCCGCCCTTAGGCCGTATGTCGGGTCGTTATTATTCCTGTGTCACGTCCCGCGGCCGAGAAATATATTCGTTCGAAATAGGGTTGCCGCTCCCCTCATTCAAAGACGCAATTTCTCGGTAATCCGTCAATATTTCACAGATTCGGATTTGTTCCACTTTCGCGCTCTTTCGGCTCGACCCCCCCGGGGGCTTTCCTGTGAGAGATCAGTGAATCTAAATCGGCGTACGTTTACCTTATACATAGCATTTTCCAATCTAGAGCGAGTACGTGACGTACACTTTTCCTCGCTGGCACGCACGCGGCCACGAATCACTGCGCTGCTTTGCACCAACTCCAACCTTTGCGGCACCTCTTCACTTGGATTATATATATTGCGCGACGGGCAACTTCGACATATACTCTGTTCTCCCGAATGTGAAATAAGCGCGGGCCAATTGGACGTGACGACCCGCAGTCCCGACGTTACGCTGAAGTGTCGATATGACACTGTCCGCGGGATACATCTCTTGACGCTCGCTTCTTTTTTCTCTCTCAACACGTTTCCTTCCTTTCGTTGCCCCGGGTTCTGCCGGCACAGTCTCGAGGAGAACGGCAACGCCACTCGCTGGGATGCCATTGGCAGTCCCGGTGCTGGCGCCGGCAAGCACTGGAAATACTTGCTGCTCCCGAGGCAGCGAGGGAAGTCTGCAGGCGATTTCTATTGTCGCGAGCGGGCGCCAATTACATCGGTGACCGTGGCGGATAATTCGAACGATAACGTGGACAAAAGAAGCGGCGCGAGACAATAGGCAGCCCGCTCAAGTCCAAGGAACAACGGATTCCCTTCTTCGGCCGCACGGAATGCCACGCGCTTCTCGTGTTTCTCACTCTAACTCCGACTCTGACGCTGACGCTGCCGATTGTTTTCGATTCTTCGCCGCGGCGAGTTTTGGCACAACGAAATTCTCCGATCTCGTGAGCGAAGACACGTGCGGCACACCCTCGTTATTATATCGCGTCTGGATCTCAGGACGCTCCATTAACGTGCGACGCGTTCCAACAGGTTTTCTTGACATAAGCGAAGCTACGGCCACCGAAGACGAGTAAATTAAACTTTATCAAAGTCCTACAGTTACCGACTTCCGACATGAGTTTCGATTGCTCTTTTAATTGGCGGAGCTGTAAAGAGGGAGAGAGAGAGAGAGAGAGACACCTTCGATAAAACGCTTGCGGCCACTGATGGTAATTGCAGTTTGATCACGGCCTCGCAATGCGAACTTTCACCCGCTCCACGGCCATCCCGATCATTTCTCGGCTCCGAGCTAATTTCCTCGTCGACTCTGACGCTTATTGATTATTTGCTTTCTCCCTTGTTTTACTTCGCCCATCCTCCGCCGACGAGTTTGCGTTTACTGGACAGATATCGAAATAGCGACATCAAGACACTTCGAAATGCATACCGATCGAACGAGATCAATCGTATTAGGTATGCAAATGCACCGACGCGTGTCGAAATCGGAAAGGACGCAAGCCCGACGATCTCGAATTCGCGGTGAAACTCTTAAGTGACCCCCCGGTCTGCCTCGCAACAGTTTAAGCATAAGTGAGGTTAAGCGAGGAATTGACTTGCAATTAGTGTCGGCAGTGTCGCCGGCTCGAACTTAAATTCAAGCGGATCGTAATTGCATGGACGATGTGGGACGATAGGGAGGGGCAGTGTGTCCCGGGCGGCCGCGAAACGGCTCCAATTAATCTCACCCTGAGCGACGTTTAAGGGGATGAAATCTGGTACGTGCCTGTCACTGGGTGCGTCAGCAGTATCGTCGTTACCCTTTTCGTTACCGGCCGTCCAAATAGCAATTAAAAACGCACTGGATTATTCGGGCGGGTGTTGTGCGCGATTATCGCGTCAATTCGATTTCTGTGAATGCGGGAGTAGACGCGATCGATTCGGGACGAGCCGAAACGTCTAACGTGGGCCGGGCTAAAAGTGTATTTCCGCGCATTTCCCCCACCCTACTGCGATCTCCGTAAACGTTTGGGGGGCCTCTGAAAAGTTATGTACGACTGGAACCCGATGAACACACATGAACACCAGCCTGGCCTATTTTCCATTTCATTTAATTATCGTCATTGAAATCGAGTGCGGAAAGGGGACCGCTTCGGTCATTATTCTCGTTTTACTGAATTCGTCGAGCTGTTATATCCGCATTTGTCGTTCTGCTGCGCAACTCGTGGCCATCGCTTTTGCACTGCAGCTTGGGAACGAGCATCGGACGAGCGATTTCGGCCGATCTATCGGCAATCGATTCGGCCGGCGCGCCGTTCGCTTGGAAAATGGAATCCCAAAGTGTCCAGGAGAGTCGGAAAGACGGAGAGTGGAGAGAGAGAGAGAGTGAGCTCTTCCCGATCCCTTGCCTTACCGCCGCCGCGAACCCTGTTCGCCAACTTTTTCCACCGTATTGAAAACTGATTCTGTCCCTGGACCCAGCGACGACGACGACGACGTTACCGGAACATCTATCCGTATCAGTGAGCTGTCTTTCGAGAGACAGAGGATCGGTTCTCCGCAGCGGGGAGCGAGAGTGTGGGATGGCCGGACAGTTCCAATGGCTTTTCCTAACTTCCGATCCCACGGGACTGACCGCGGGACTGCTTCTGCTGCTCGATACTCGAGGAGGGCCATCTTGGGATATGGGACTGTCCTACGATGTCTCGAATTTATAATGGAGAAATCCGAAAGTTTGCCGCGTACCCAGTCGCAAGCGGTACCGCGCGGCTCGAGTATTGATTCTACGCGACATCATTCGAAGGGAACTGAACTCCTTCATTCGTTACTTCTCGTTCGAGACCCCGTTTATCGGCGATAAAAATCCGACCTGACGCGCTTCCTCCTTCTCTGTTTCAGCCGAGAATCTGCCGATCGGCTTCCCGCTGATAACCCAGGCGCCGTCGACAAAGGTGGTGGAGATGGGCCACAATGCGGTTCTGCTTTGCTCGGCAGTCGGCTCGCCGAGTCCCATCATATCGTGGGTGCGAGACATGCTGCCCATCGACACGTCCAATCCTCGCTACACCGTCCTCGACTCCGGTAAGTAACGAGCGTGTCCGACAATAAACATCGTCCGCCACTGCGAGCTGCGAAGCGACCTCGACGTGAGGAGGACGCGTGTAAGTCGTAACCGTAACGTAAGGAATGGATAGGTGGCGCTTCGCGATCGACGGCCCGCTGAAAAATGTGAGCAGCGGCAAGATTAAAGGTGTTTGGGGAGCGCACACGGCACACACTCGTAACGATACGAGTCGGCAAGCCGGGAGGGGGCGTACGAGTGAGCGGGCGGAAGAGCTCGGTGGCGCATGTCATATCTCGTTGAGTGCCGGAGTGCGTAAGTCAATGTCAACTCGAGGTAGCGTTGATCGAGTGGTCACGCGATATGGGAACATCCAGCGCATCCATCTCGTTTGCCGGGAGAGCGCACCTGCCTCCACTCTTCCCCTCTTCCCACAAACCCCTTCCCCGTCACTGACGCGGAAGCCTGGTTTACTCTTCGCGAAGTACACTTCGCGTCCGGTCATACGCGTACTTATGCCACTGGGATGGCCGGCGCCGTAAAGCGCGCTCGTACTACTTCTGTCGGCCGGCCTGTTAACGATGCGCGCGCTCAACGGGACGTCCGGTCCGAGTGCTCTTTCCCTCGCCGAACACGACTTCTGCCTTCTGCCCCTCCTCCAATTTCATGTATTCTTTTTACCTCACTCCCGATGTTCTGACGCGAGACAACAAACTGTATGTCCGTACCATATATAACCTTACTTTCTTTTTATCGCCCTGCCAGTATCATTATCGAGCACCGCGTCACGTAATACCGACGCGCACTTGCTCGACTATCTTAACGGCGCCCACTGCAGTTTGCCGCGACGTGAAAAGTATGCATTAGATGCAGGAAAGCCATCGTCGCGCGTCGCGAGCCGCGAGCCACGCGCGGGACACGTTGCTGCTTGCTACGTGTGAGTCTGTACCGTGGCAATCTTCCTCGAAATTGCCGTGAAGAAACGCCAGGAGGTGAGAAACCCGTCGTTCAGGCAGGATGCATCCGACCGGAAATTCGATCCGGCACGCGTGCACGTCTTCCGGTTGCCGGCAAGACGATCGGTCTTCGAACGCGCGCACATGCGTCTAGTGACGATACGATCGAAGAGGATTTCGAGAATCCTCGAGTTTTCCTCGTCGACCGATCGGCACGTAGCATTTCGTAAATCCTGACCCGACGAGGAGGACGGTTAACAAAAGATAAGCCACGACTCGCTCAGTATTGCTAAAAGGAATAAAATGGCTATCGAGTCGCAAATCTGCGGTGCGACTCGAACGACAAGGTCAAGAAAGACGAGCCAAGAGCAACATCAGTCACTCGCTCGTACCCTTAACGTTACTCGCCTGTCCTCGGAAACCCGCGCCAGCGGCTCGATGCCACGCACGCGCGCGTATATCCCATAAAATATATGGCTTAATGTATTGCAAAAGGTACGTCACGAGGCGCGATGTACTTTGCCGCGTGTACCGACGTGCCAACTTCCGCGGGAAGAAAATTGATGTGCCGAGTCGGAGGGGTGGAGCGAGGCGATGAAGAATAAGAAGAATACCGCGCCGCCCGGGGAAGCCGGAAGGACCGAAGAATGGCACCGCCTACCGAAGAAGAACGAGAGCTCGCATAAATTCCATAAAAACGTTGACTAGCGTCGCGCGTGTAAATTTCGCTCGCATTTCGGTCCCGTTAATCAAAGCGGAATTTGCAGAATAAACGCGCGACCCGATCTCCCCCCGCGTTTCGCATGTCAGTGCAACAATAACGCGGAACTCCGACGTACGTAAAAATTATGCAAACACTCGTAGATTAAATTATGTCGGCCGCTTTGCCTTGCTCGCTCGCCGGCGCGGACGCGGGCGTGGCGAGAGACCTTTTTAACCCGGCGCACTGAAAATTCAACTTAACGATCGACTGACTCGTGCCATTCGATATCGCGGACCGCCGATGACGTCGGAACGACCGCATTCATAATAGATTAGTACGCGAAATTTCCAACTAGCCCATCGACGGCTTCTCAGGCGTGAAATTTGACAAAAACAGAAAAGGAAAAATCGTCCTTCCACCCCCCCGTCAACGTACGTCAATGAAACTTTGCGACCGGCAGCTTCGGCGAATGTCCCGCACCTACACGTTCCACTGTGGAAATCAGAACAATGGACGTAAATGGCGCGCGAAGGCGGCTCAAAATTACGCGGCATCGCGGCGAAACTTCTTCCAGTTACTGGCAAACGAGGAGAGAAATAAGCACTACGTCTACCGGCTTAACGTCAAACGATGTCCATTAACCCTTGAGCACTTTCGACCAACTACTCCGTAATATTGCGCGACTGGTCGTGCGAGTTGGAACGGGTTAAGTAGGTGCACGGCAGAGTTGCAAGCATCAAAATTTGCTCTTTAATTCCTCGCTAGAACCGTGCCGCCTCCTCTCCCCTTTCACGTCAGACCCCAGCGCGGACGTTTCAGACGCACGCGGGCCGGGAGCATTAAGCGTAGAAAGTGATATCTTTACTGAAACCGAAGCCGGCCACTTTTGAAGACGCGACTGTACTGAGAATGCTCGAGTGTGCGACGTCAAATTTTCAGGTGGATTCATTGTTAGGTTAGCAGTTCGAAGCAAGTGTCTGATTGCGAGTGGCGGGGACACAGTGTGTCCTATGAATGACTCGCTTTCTTCTTACCCCTGTGGACTCGGCGGGAAAAAACGGCCCAGGGCCATTAGGCCACGCTTTGCACCCCATCTCTCTTCCCTTCTGGAGCCTGACTTATGACACCGTCTGTACCGACCGCGACGGGGGGTTCAGAGCGAGTTACTCTCCTATCGGCAGGCAGGAAAACAGCGGAGAGCAACGAAGGAGAACGACGAAGGAAAAGGCAGGAAGAACAGTCCCGGCGCTCCGCTACGTGGTCTTTAGAACTAGAGGGTCGTTCGGGATTCCGCTGTTTTCGCTGCATAAAAGCTTCCGACAGTGGGAGGGAGTCGTTCTTCGTTGTCTTAACCATCCCGCGTTCCTCCTCCCTTGCGTCGCAGAGTCTTTCACGAGTATCTCTGCTACACGATTTGTTTAGCTTGGATCGGATGAGCGAAAAGCATGTTTTCGTGCCTGTTTTCTTCTTTCTCTCTCTCTCCCCCTCCTCCTCCGTGGTCAGACTGGACAGAGACGTGTACATAGAATATAATAACGCGTTCGCGTTTGTGTTCGGCCGTGCCGCGTATAGCATGGCTCGACTGCGCGCGGCAAAGTGTACGAGCCGCGCCGCACGCCGCTTGATTTACAACGTGAGCTACGCGAGTTGGCTGACTTACAACGCGAACCCTACGAGTCCGTTGATTTACAGCGCACGCCGTATACGAGTCGGTTGACTTGCAGCACGGGGATAGTTGAGTAAGTTACAGCCGGGCAGGAAGGAAAATGTGCGAAACAAATGGAATAAGGTGGAAAATCGTCTTTCAAACGGTGCCTTCGATCGCGCGGAAGGAAACGCCGGTCGTTTCAGCGTTGCTCCCGTACGGATTACATATATCGCTGGAGCTGGAGGAACGAGCGATGCGGTACAATGTTTGGCTCGAACGGTGTAGCTCTACTATTTAACGAACAAGCATACCAACCTTTCTCGACCGAAGATCTTGCTTCACAATTTTTCGTCGGCCTGCTCTTCATACAAACGCTTGCCTCGCCGCAGAACATTTTTATCGAGTGAAAGACGCTCTGCGTCCTAATCGGTTACAGCGATCATTAACTTGCCATCAGTCGCTAAAGTCCAGCAAGACCTACCGCTGGCCAGGTATGCCTAGAAAGTCGTGCACAAACTTGGCCGCAAACGCATCAGCCAAGGCACTCGCGCCCGCATATGATTTTCCATTTGTCTCCGCGCTCCTCTATTAGCGCGTCGCTTTCGACGTTAATGCAGACGCCGACACTCGAGTCTTCTTTGACGACTACAAGAGGGCAGACGATGGACGAGAGAACGTCATTCGCCGTTGGCTCATGGCTCTTTGCCACCCTCCCTCATATCTTTACCATCCGACAATGTGTAGCCACCGGATAATCTTTCCACATCACTCTACGTGATCCGAGAGCGACGAGAAGCTTCGTCTCTCGATGGAACGCACGCTCGCCGTTACGACAACTGCTCGCGGAATCATGTCGTAATTAACGAGCAACAACAAGGCGTCTGGTCGGTTGGGCCGCCGCGGAAGAGCGAATTCTCGTTTTTCTCAAATACGACTGTCGGTCGCGCGGCGTGCCGTAGAGTGTGCGGAATATGGCGGGAACACCTCCAGTGTAAACATATTTTCTATTTGTATTCTATCTGGATCGAATCCCCCATTCGCTCAGCCGCGCGCACGAATTCGCCCTCATCCCCTTTCCTCGAGGCAGCCAACCCCGACCAACTCCGCCGCCACCCTTTCCATCCTCTCGTCCTATGCCTCTCGCAACCTGCGCACCACCGACGCTACTACCATCGACACAGATACCGTCTCTGTCTCTCCGTTTCTTTCTCCCTACGTCTTTCCTGCTCGCGCACGTAGGCGTCACGTGTTCGTAGTTGGAACACAGCGCAGAGACACGAGAGATATGATGGAACGAGTGAAACGAACGGGATAAGAGAGGAGCAGGCAGCCGAGCAGCGGGTGGATAAAGGTACGCGCACCGTGTGTATGTTTCGCATTTGCCGTCGTAATATTAAATATAAGGAAACATATTTCAATATTGGTCCGCAAATACGTAAACACCGTTTCCGTACCGTACGGTACACTATTTCCGCCTGTGACGTCGTCGTTCGATGTGCAGGCTTACATACTGGCATACGCTCACGCAGCTCTCGGTTGGATACAGCAATAGCCGGCGTATCCGCGCGTACAGCGAATACGCGTAGGCTCGTTGCGTACCAATATTTTTTTGCCACACATCCGTATCCGCTCCGTCTGCGCACAGTCTCCGCTTGAGGAAAATGCTTTCGCCGTGTCTACTGACAGCTGAAACGTGCCGCGGGAAGTCGCGCAGGCTGCGGAAGTTGTTACGCGCGCGCGCGCGCCACCGCCGGCAGCATTGTGAAAAACGCAAATTTCCAAACGGCGGAAGAGTTTACTGGCGAAATTTGCTAACTGTCGCCCGGCCGTCCGTGGACCGCGCTTAGTTCCGCGAGAGAGCGACAAACTGTGTGGGCCGGCTCGCGGGAGCGTGCTGTATCTACATTGCCGCGAAAAAATATGTGCCTTTGGTCTCGTAATTCCGACGGCTGTTGCCGTATTTTAATACGCCGCGCCACTGCGCCGTGCGCTGTTGCGCTATCGTTGCGCGATTAATTTTTCATTCTACTGCGGCGCTTTCACTCTCTCTCTCTCTCTCTCTCTCCTCTCTCTCGGTCACATTCTGTTTGTCCCACCCCTTGGCTCTTGTCATCATCTAGCGCCGTCGAGCAAGTCGTATTGTTCATTGATCGTTCGAAATAACTTTCGAACGACGACGCAGTCAACATTTTTATCGGACGCGCTGAAATAGATTTAAACCTTGAGGGAGAATTGAGCGTTGAAATTCGTTGAATCATCGTACGACAAGGGTATTTGTCGAAATGTCGAACGATTTGTCGAATGCGCCGACGCGCTCCGCAGCCCGGCCGTTCCTCAGCTGCATTCATCTCGATAAAAAAAATATATTTTATTATCCTCCAATTTCCAACGTTAATGTCGAACGAAATCTTTCGCATCGTTAAACCGTGCAATTCCATGATTCGACATTTTCAATTATTCCCGCTGAAACTCACGGCGAAAGATTTTCCAGCTCGGCGTAATATCAAAAATTCGTATGCATTTGATTACGCCGAAATCGCGCATTGATTGATCAGTCTCCGATATAAAAATAAATAAACAATTATTTCAAAACGATATTGTTTGCCCGGTCCCGTCCTGACATCGAAGTCTGGGAAATTATACTGACGCACATGGGGTCAAGTCTCACTGCTCTCCACTCGCGCTAGCTTAACGAGTTTATTACAGAAGAGCAGCGTGTATTTGCGGTTACGTTACACGATAGATTTTCATCTTTATTCAATTTTACCTTCGTAACGCGATGGGAGCCCTTTCGTGCGTGCCGACGTTATCGCGTACGGCACAGTGATGCCTGGATAGGCCGTGTATGTCGCTTGGACGTCATCGAGTTTTATCAGAAGCGAGCGAAGGAAGGAGCGCGTTTCATGGTAGTCTCTAATCCTAACTATATTCCAAAGTACCCGAAGCACCATTGTTCGCCGTTAACAGCTGCTACGTTCGTACGGCAAAACGACGATACACCTCGCGTGTCCGTTTTATCGACACCGTCGACTAATCAACATCAACATCAGCACTCGAACGTTACGTTCCTACAGTCATTTTCTTCTGCCACGGCATGCACGTGACGAAAGCACCGACGGCGACGCAACACTGCGATTTGTCCGCCAGCTGACGCCTGGTAAAATTGAAAAAACTTCACTGACAGTCTGTCGGCGCACCTCTGTTGGGGTGCAAAGTGAGACGGCAACTGCACCCGTACACAGTGCCGTCTGTGTACACACGACCTTTTTTCTTACCTCTGCTAACAATGTGCACCTGACTCGGTGGTATAACAATACGAGCACACGTTCCTTCCTGGTCGGCTTACGGGAAATTGTAGATGAGGCACGATTACGTATTCCGATCGTACGCGATATCAGGCCGCCTCGCTCCTCGCTCGTGATGGAGTGTTTTCTACCCCACGACGACGACGAACCTTCTCTTCCATTCGCTAAGCACACGTTCATAACGGTATGCTTCGAAAAGCCATGGGACGTTCGTGGCAAAGGGCGAAAAGGAGAGAAAGAAAGAGAGAGAGAGAGAGAGAGAGTGTAAGTGACAACGAAAATTGTACCCTGGTGCTTTGTACGATTCCGCGAGAACCAAACAACCGATATAGGCTACATCCCGAAATTAGCTGACGCTACACGCACCACCCACCGACTGCACTGATTGCAAGGTTCGCCGTAAAACTGATTGTTTCATCGGATCCTCCATTAGTGACAGTTGAACATTCGCGAAACGAATCTGTGACATAAAAATCACTCAATCTCGACCGGAGTGTTATTTGAGCGGTCCGACCGGGCCCGTTGGAAATCAATATTCGAATAAATTGCGTGCAACTGCGTTCGGAGCACCATCCTTCTCACCCCACACCCTTCCGGAACTCTTTTGCACTTGCAGACTAATTAGAAAACTAGCTTAGCGCGGACGCGACGATAAAAATGCCACAACACTGTTGCGCGGGTCAACGAGCCGCGAGGTTCCGTTTACTTTGACCAACTTGGGCGTGAGCTCTGAGCGAGAGGACGAAGGGAAGCACTTATACTGGAAGGTGAATTATACTGAAGGAGTGACGTCGGCGGAGATAATCACACGCCTCGCAATAGCCAGTTCATCATCACGGTATCGTGCTAAGGGGGTTGATGCATCGTTCAAGCCACGCACGAACCGACGCGATCGAAGGCCCAGGGTACTCTCTCTCAGTAGTCTCAGTGCATTTGGCCCCCAAACTACACGCCCCTTTCGGCGCGTTCTACCAACTTTATTAGCCATTTAAAAACAAAGAGAAGGGGCATCGTTATACCGTGTCCACACTCCACACTACTGTTCGAACAGCGAGAAGACGAAGCAGTTGCCGCGATTAGAATACTATTCGCTTGCAGAACTGTTTGCTCAGCGGAAAATGTTCACACTGTCGGCGAACATGGTGCAGGGTTGAGGAACAATGGCAGACGAATATGTCCCGCTAATATTACCCTAAAAGGCAAGACGAGCGTGCGAAAAAGAACTGGAGTTGGCAGTCTTCCGCGTGGATTAGAGAATTATAGATCCGTGTTCATCATACAAGGGGAGATACGTGTTTCAATATCCGCGTTTATACGCGGATATTAAAGATCCCTATTTCACGCGTATTTGAATACACGGGTAGCGGAGTATACGCGTGCATTGAGCAACGTGCGAATATTTGCGATTACTGGCACCGCATCAATGCATCGCACTATGGAACGAGCTCACAGCTGTCGTTCCCTACAATGTAATTCCATGCCGAGATAAATCGTTTCATGGGGGTTAGCGTGTCGGTAGAGGTGTGCATATGCGACCGAGGTTTACGTACCGCAAGGGCACGTCGTCTTTCGGCAATTTTTCAACAAACTCACGAGCCAGAAACGGCTCCCGGAGATAAACGGACGCGTTTAATGTCTTACTCTTACACAAAGCGCATAGCCATAGATCTCCGATGAATAGGATGTCTCGCGAAAATTGGCCCGCGACCTACTCGACGATCGTCTTCCTTTTGTTTCAGGAGCCTTGCAGATCACCGGATCCGACGTTGGCGACCAAGGAAAGTACGAGTGCGTGGCTAACAATTCCGTGGGCACGGAGTATTCGAAATCGATCATGTTATACGTTAAAGGTAGGCATTGTCACGAAAAGGATCGAGATTCGAGGAGGTCCGAATTTTCCGGCACGCCTGACATTTTCCTTGCGCAGTACGTCGCGTGACGCCGAACTTCTCGATACCTCCGCCGGCGGTGAGCGAAGTCATGCTGGGCGCCTCCCTGAATCTGACCTGCGTCGCCGTCGGGGCGCCGATGCCGTTTGTCAAATGGAAGAAGGATCCCGCCACCGACTTGACGCCAGACGACAATCTGCCGGTTGGCAAGAACGTCCTCATGCTCACCGACATTCAAGAATCCGCCAACTACACCTGCACAGCCGCCAGCGACCTCGGAGTGATCGAAGCGACGTCGATGGTGAAGGTTCAATGTACGTTGTCTTGGTCTAACAGTAAGCAGACCCCCCAATCGGCGGCTTGCTCTTTGCGAGCGATCTGTAAGAAAGAAAATGCCGTAGCTCTTCCTGGTCCGCCGGAGAACGTCCAAGTGTCGGATATCACCGCGACGTCCGTGAAGCTAAGCTGGTCCTACAAGGGTCCGGACGAGCTGCAGTACTACGTGATTCAGCACAAGCCGAAGCACGCTAATCAAGCGTTCGCCGAGATATCCGGCATCACGACGATGTACTACCACGTGAGGAGCCTCAGCCCGTACACGGAGTACGAGCTCTACGTGATCGCCGTCAACAATATAGGGCGTGGTCCCCCAAGTGCCCCGGTGATCGTCACCACCGGCGAAACAAGTCAGTATTCACTCGAGCACGCCACTCGTCAATTTTCTCCTTCTTTCGCCCGCTTCTTGCCCCGTTTTTCTCGCCGACCGTCGTTAAGATCGCGGCACGCCAATTTCACCGGCCGAGCCGATTTCCTTCGCGCCCAACAACTTACTTATTTACTTACACGGCGGCCGGCGTTCCGGGTGAAATCGGTTCGCCCGATTCACTCGTTTCACGGGAGAGATATTTGCCCGTCTTCTTCCGCTGTCGACGAAGAACCTCGTGCAGATATCTCGAGCGTGCACTACTCATCATCAGGTCAAATATAACATCGCTACGATCGCGCGCACCGATCAGTGGATAGCACTGATACTTATCGCTAACAATTCATCACGTTCCATCTGTGCGCCTCATAATGTGTGACTCGTAAATGTCTCCGAATACGTTCGGGGGAAGTCGCGTCGGTACCGCCACTCGTCCCGCCCGTCCGTCCGACGGTTCGTGGCCGTGAAATGAGACGATAGCGGAGGGAAAGAGTGCGAGCGACGTTTTGGTCGGACGTGCGCACAGGATATTTTTTGCACGTAGCTAGTGTTTTTTGCACCACGAAGGAGAAGTGAGTTTTGACATATTTTTGAGGGAAAATTCTATACTTTTTTTCCACGCTGTCCGCCATGGACGCACGATTTGATTCATGTAAGTGAACAAGAAATTTTTTTCAACCTATCACCATTATCCCCTCTCTCTTTCTGTGTTGCACTTTGCGTTAGTGTTTTTTGTCGGAGCGACGCGCCGTTCACACGTCCCGTCTCGCTGTGCATTTTTCGCCACTGTTTCCAACCCACTCCTCGCCACCACCCTCTACCGCGTTACGACGTCTCTCCATATTCGTTTTTTTCTGCCTCTCTCTCCCTCTCTCTCTCTCTCTCTCTCTCTCTCTCTTTCTCTCTCGTTCTCCCGCAAAAAGAGAGAAGTAAAATATGCGGAGAGACAGCACACGAAATTGCACCTTTCCTCTACTACATAGTAGCGCACTTCACACTCCCCCCGTGAAAATACGAATGGTGTGGGGAAGACGCGGACCGTCCACCCTCGCCTTCATACTTTCACCGCGTGAAAACCATGCCACTTAGACTGTTGACAATAAAAAAATAATCACTTGACGTTTTCTCCCCTAGCGGAATCGACGAACGGAGGTGCCAGTAAGTCAACTTAACTACTAAGAGTGCCGTAGTAACACGTTCACCTTTGTCTCTTTGTGTTGTTCGTGTCTACCAGTACTTTCTGCTATCTTTACTCTTCTTCTTCCTTTTTTCTTTCTTTTTTCTTTTTTTTTTCGTACTCTGTACGCTCGTTCTCTTCCGTTGTCTAATCGCGTTGTGTATCTGACATGCATACGCACGCACACACGTACACAGACACTAGCACTCATCGTACGACTAAATCCAACGAGTGACTGTATACCTTGTAGCTAATCGTGTGAATCATGGTTCTCATCCTTCGTCAATAAGCACCGTAGTGTCATATACAGAGCGGTAAAAGGTTCCGTAGAGAGTGAAGTTTAGTTATACCCTTAGCCCGACTTTTTCTATCGTTTGGAACGCACTCTATTTCTTTCATTGGTTCCCCTGGTCTCTTGAGGTTTCTTCCTGGCTCGCGTGACTAACCTTATCATTCCGCCATTCCATCTACTTCGCTCGTACACCCCTGTATACAAGTCTGTCTTATACGCTCGCCGAAGCATTGCCGAGTAGCGCTGATGAGAATTCAATCGTTTTAGAACCCGGTACTGCACCGCGGAAGGTTCAAGTGCGGCCATTGAGCTCCAGTACAATGGTCATACAGTGGGATGAGCCAGAGACGCCGAACGGTCAAGTGACGGTGCGTGCTGTTCTTCCGAATCTCCAATTACTCTGACTTTCTTTCCCGAAAATTGAGCCCAGTTCTGACGTTCTCATCGACATTCGCTTCAGGGTTACAAAGTGTACTACACGACCGACCCGAATCAGCCGATGGCCTCGTGGCAGTATCAAATGGTGGACAACAGCCAGTTGACCACCATTTCCGACCTGACGCCGCACACGATCTATACGATCCGCGTGCAGGCGCTCACCAGCGTCGGGCCGGGTCCTCTAAGTCTGCCGGTGCAAATAAAGACTCAGCAAGGGGTACCAAGTCAGCCGGAGATGTTAACAGCGGTCGACATCGGGGAGACCAAAGTAACGCTCCAATGGGGCAAGCCCGCTCATAGCGCTGAGAACATACTCAGCTATGAGCTATATTGGAACGATACGTACGCACAGGTGAGTCGTTGTCGAGGACTGACGGGAGGACTGCAGCGAGCAGGAGTCCGCCATTGCCTAGCAACAAACTCGAACGGATTTTCTCTTGTCCAGGAAAAGCATCATCGCAGGATACCCGTCAGCGAGAACTACACTCTCACCGGACTCTACCCGAACACTCTCTACTACGTGTGGCTGGCAGCGAGGAGTCAGAGAGGAGAGGGCGCCACCACGATCCCGTATCCGGTTCGCACGAAACAGTACGGTAAGCAAAACTGAAAGTGAAACGAAAACGTCGAGTGAGTTCACGCAGCGCAGCGAGGAGTGCCAGAATGCATGCCGATCCGCGATCGTCAGCCGAGCCGAGCGTACGGGATGAATGCGTTTCGAATGCGTTTCGAATGCGTTTTCAAACAGCCTTCCCGATGCGCTCGCCCAACACGATCGCGAATCGCTATGGCACGAGCAGGTAGGAGGTGCTGTAGCGCTAGACGCTCCCGCAAGTAGCGTAAGCTATTGATGCAGAACACCTTTTCAAGAGAGCAGCAGCAGTATTCACTTTGAATAGAACCGATGTCAACCAGAAGATTTGACGTTTGAGAGAGGAAAGGAAAGGAGAGGAATGGATAAAAAAAAAAAAAAGAAAGAAAGAAACGGAAAACGAAGGGATAGGAGAGGGAGAAAGAGTGAGAGAGTGAAAGAGAGGGAGAGAGTGGGAGAACGAGTGAGAGTGAGAGAGCAAGAGAAAAAAGGAAAGATGGGAGATAGAGAGTACCGTTGTTGAACCGTGAAGTGTGGGAGAGTGAGAATGATTGCATGCGTTGCAAATAAGAAAGCCGTTTTTGGATGCCACTTTATATATATCTATATATATACGTACATATCATACATATAAATTGCACTAAGCACTGCATTGATATATGTGTGCATTTTGGGCACCTCTTTTCATTCTCGATAACATATAATTTACGTCCGTTCTTCAGTTCCTGGTTTTTTTTTATTCTTACGTTCCCTCTACGAGTGCGTTACGTTAGCTCGATGCGGCAGCGCGTCGAACTAACATACAGCCAAGACGAGACTATCTCTAATCACGTCTGTTTTCAACTGTTCAAGGATCGATTCATGCGTTTTTTCCCCGCCCGCACCCGTGTCACTAATGCCCTTCTTTTACTCCGGCCGATCTCACAGTTTAGTTTGTCACTTCGAGACTCGTGCCAGTCATCGTCGGACGTGCACTATGGCCGGTATCGAACGGTCGGATCGTAGATGCGAGCGTGCGTTGATGGCCGTAAAAAATATTAGTTGCTTATCGACGCCCGACTACGGTTGTACAAGGATAACAAGGCAATCTATATGCCGGACATAATTGTCGTTGGACGCGACAGATGACATTTCAGTTTGCCATCGTTTCCGGTTCGACGTTCGAAGTCGAGTTCGGTACGGTCGACGGATGACTGGCTCCGGTCTCTACCCTGAAAGCCTCATTCTTGACTCCCCCCCTGCCTCTGTTTTTGGTTCTTTTCCCCCCTACAACTGAGTGTTATACAGTCCCCGGGGCTCCGCCTCGCAATGTAACCGGACAAGCGATCAGCCCAACCTCCATTTTGGTAACGTGGGAACCTCCGCCTGCCGATCGCTCGAATGGGAGGATCGCTTACTACAAGCTGCAAGTCGTCCAAAGTGGGCGATCCGACTCGGAAGCGAAGGTTATCAAACTGAACGACACGCGATTCATATTGGACGAGCTGAAACAGTGGACCGAATATCGGATCTGGGTATTGGCCGGGACCAGCGTAGGTGACGGACCGCCGAGCTATCCTATCTCGGTCAGAACTCACGAGGACGGTATGTATCATTGACACTAACTGAAAATCTCTCTAACGTTAACGCCAGACCCGCGAGAACTGGCGTGCGAAATCTGCCGCGAGACCGTCGTCGCGTGTCCCACGTCCTCTCGATACCAGCAGATGGCAGACAGAAGTTCGCTGCCTCGTCTTCTCTTCTCGCACTTCCGTCCGAGAGCGACAAGCTAAAAGAAGCCGCCGAGACTCGTTTTCGCGCGGCAGAATTCGGTTCGCGCCACGACGTCCGTCATTTTTCTCTCGCGTCTACCATTTTGCACGCCACGATTCGCGACGGATGACACTCTTGCGTAGGTGACGTACATCGAGATCGTATACGACTAATCGAATACGTCTCTCTCACCCAAGAGCCAAAAATATAAAAGCCCGCCAAAAATCATTCCGTGTACATAATATATACGCGCGGTTCCAGTGCGGGTTGCGACGACACGCCGCGCGTCTTACGTATTAAAACAGGCGGTCACCGACGATTAACGCGCTCTTGTACTTTCGATTTCAGATTACGCCTAACGCCTCTTCAACCTATCTCTTCAACCCGTCCCATTCCTCCAACTCAAAACGACCACCCGACATTTTCTCCACCACTGCTCTGTCCCACTTCTTTCACTTTCTCTCTCTCTCTCTCTCTGTTTGTCCCTGTCTCTTTCCGCCCACCCACGTACATTTCTGTTTCTCCACCTTCGATAATTTTCTCTCTTAAAGTAAAGATACCTCATATACTTTCTTTATATACATTCTACACGCACTGCGTATGTACATTAAGCGAGCTTTCCCTCTTACGCAATCTCCGTTTGTTTCAGTTGTACTTTTGAGAAACGAACTATCGAGTCACCCACCGCGCCGAGAGAGGTAAACTCCCAACGCAACTCCGTAGCCCTATTTTCGTTCGGTTCTCTTCGTTTGCGCGAATGAACCTTTTGATGCGCGCCCGACTTTTTGCCATTTTTTCGCGTCACTCTCCTTCACAGCTCGTCCCCTCACAAATACAGGCTCCTTTCGCTCTCTTCGCTCTCTATTCCCCGAACCACCCCCTTATCTCCCCCTCCTCTTTTTGCCTTCTTTTTGAGAACAAAAAAGAAACAACAAAGCGCGGGACCACAGGCACCTCACGACCTCGCGTACTCGCGAAAAGATGTTCGCCCTACTTTTTTGGCTGGCGAGATTTTATATTTTTGGAATTTTTGCGGCAACAAGACCCCCCAACTTGTTCCGTAGACCCACCCGCACCCTCAAACACTCCGTCACCGACCACAACACCCCTCTGCCCCTAGTGTGTCCCACAGATTTTTTCCAGGTGTACGCAGCCACGGATTTTTCAGAAGCTGATAACCAATTTTTGAGCTCAGCTATCTAAAAAGATAAAAGACGAATTTTCTTAACACTTTTTACAGGGCCTAATCGCAACTCTCTCTTTGTTCGTTGCCGTTGGTTTTTCCCCCCAGCCCACCCCCTATTTAGAGATATCTATAATGTCATTACTTGAATAGAGAAAACCTTGGATATCAATTTTGACAAGCTAACTAATGTCTAATTATACTCACTCACGTGTTTTTGTCTTTCCTTAAAGCATTTGCAGGAGGATGTGATCCAGGTTTTGAACAGCTAGTTTTTAAGATTTATATCACACTATCGTAATATATCGATTGCCTAATGATATGTACTCATTACACTCAGTGTTCTTTCTGGTGGTTAACGTGATTACGTCAGTAAAGATGTTTCGTTTCTCTCCTTTAGTTCATTGGCTCACTCTTGCCACGTGTTATGACGATAGAATGCAAACTGTCCGTCCGACATATCGCGCGCCGTTACTCTCCTCTCCCATTCGTGGGTGTGCGCGATTGTATTTCAAACTAACCAAATTTCACGCGACGCAAAGGTCTGGGTTGGATCGACGGCTCGATCGAACAACGACCAAACTCGTCGGCCAATACAAATTTGCCGATGGAGACGAACGATATGCGAGACGAAAGTAATAGTTTGGCGAGGAGAGGGCGGCAGTTTGCGAGTGAATCGCTTACGTATATATATATAAAGACTCTAGCGAATGTATCTCACACACAAGAATATATATATAACGCACTTTTTTCACTATATATATATATTACACATATATATATTTCTATATATACATATATCTCTGATATATAAGGCTCTTCTGTCTTTAGTTGAAATTTAGTTCTACCTATCGTTTGCACATGTTTAGAGCATGCCTTCGTTTGTTTAAAAATCCCTCGACTCCACTGGCCTCTCTCTACTAGGGAGGCCCACCATTTTCAAGTTTCCCTCTCGACAATGCACCGCTCACCGATAATCTATCCTCTCCCACGTACCGCATAACACTCCACCGTCGTCTATTATCATCGTCGCTACCAGCCCCACCAACCCCCCACCACCGCCGCCCGCACCACCACCACCACCACCGCCACCACCACCGCCACTGCCACCACCACCACCGCCACCACCCATCTTTCCTAAATAGATATTCGCCAAACTACGCCGAGTCTGCCAAACAGGAAAGATCCCAGATCTGAACGCTCAACGAGCACCACCTTTCGATCATGTTTCCTATGAATGGCATGCCGATGCATGAGAACAATTTTACTTTTTTCCACCCTTTCCCGTCCGTTTCCATTTCGTCGCCTCGTACGAAGCGTCGTGTCCTTTCTCTCTCTCTGTCTGTCTCTCTGACTCTCTCTGACTCTCTCTTTCTCTGTCTTTCTCTACCTCTCTCTTCTTCATTCTCTCTCAATTTCTCACTGTCTCTCATTCTCTCTGTCTGTCTCTCTTGCATGTCGAACGTTTTTTCATCCAAATCCACTCTCGTACAATTTCCGAACCCCAAAGATACAACAACCCTCACTCTCAGTCCCTCGGAAGGAAATCGCGCGGGATAAAGAGGAGACGGAGCGTCTCGCGAGCCGATACAAAGATGAATATTGAAAGGTGTGCGTTTGAATGGCGAGGAAGGGAGGGACGAGAAGGAAAAGCTCCGTCGCCCTGGACGCCGAGCGCGATCGTTAGCATTATTTGTTGCAAAAGCATTATACGCGACGGCGGCATTGTCAGGTGGAAAGTCGTAGTTCACACGCCTCTAACGAGCCGTTCCCTTATACGCTTGCGACATTCTAACCGAGGGACAGCGAGAGGATTCGCTTTCGTTTCTTCGGCCTCCGCGACCCCTCCACGCCTTCCTTCATTCCTGACTAGCCAACGTTTCATTGTGTCCTGCTCGGCAAGCTACCGATCTATACACCCCTTCTCCGCCTGGCCCTCCCCCTCCCACTTTCCCCCAGCCGGCAGACTCGGCAGAGCGAGGCGGAAGGATAAAAAGCACTGCTGAAAGCACCCTGCCGTGTAAGCTCGCACACTGTCAAGCACAAGCAAAAGTTCACCGCCGTATCTATGCATATTACATATGCGTTACTCTCTTGTCGTCGTTATAGCTATGATTATTCCTCTATATGATTGTCGTGAGTATCGTTACACGTGTGTGTTTACAAGCGCACCAGCAAAAATCACTTTTTCACCGCGGGCACCCTATTTCTATATCGCACCCACCACGCACGCATATGAAAGGAGCCAGGCGCACGCGGTCCAGCGTGCGGCTTCGCCTACACGTTGCGCGCATTCAAAAGCATTCACGTGCACAGATATCGGAAAGCGGCTCGCACCACATGGCCTTCGACTCCGGGCGCGCGAGCCACCCTACGCACTTATTCCGCTGAATCGCGTAAGCCGAGCAGAGAGTAGAAGGCCAATCGCGAGGAATATTGACGCACCGAGCGCATCGATATATAAGCCTTTGTGGATCATTTCAAAGCACCGGCCGCACCCTCGCGCGCGTAATTATCTGGCACGTGTGTGCTCGATGCGAGCGCAAAACGACGGCCACGGTCGCCGCATGTCACCGCACGTCGCCGCCCGCGTACGTCGTAATACGCGCCCGGTATGTTCACGAGCATAATAGCACACTCGCAATATTCCAATTGCATATGGTCATAGACAATGCAATTGTCGTGCCGAGCACCAAGCACTGAAAGCACCCCGGAAAGCACCCCACTGTGTTGACTGTCGTGCGATATGAAGCGCGTCTCACCCTGACGCGATCTCGAGAGATAGGTCGGGGAGCGATTTACGAAGGAGCACGTGTACGTGCGGCCAGTTTTCGCGCAGGCTGGACGTCGCCGTCGTCTCGAGATCGTGACCGCGTGTGAGAAGCGTCCGCGTGAGAGCGTGTGTGACTGATAAAGTTATCGGATGCGAAGAGAGGACGACCGTGTGTCAGAGAGAGAGATTGAGAGAGAGAGAGCATGAGAGAGAGAGAGAGAAAGGGTAAGCGCGCGTAAGCGGAAAAAATAAAAGTCGGAAAGAAGTAGAGATCGATTAGCGAAGCGGCCGTAGATCGACGACCGCAGGCTGCTGCAAAGTTCCGCGCGAACCTTTAGTTCGCGCGCGCGCGTTCGCATACGAAGATTACGGAGCATACGGTACGGCGATGGGAGGACCGCGAGGCGGATTGCTTCGAAACATTTGAATACCAATATCCACGACCTTATTTCACTTGCCGAGTTTTACGTGAGTATACGTATATGCAGTAGAATACACCAGACACGATGTCTGGACGGACGAGCAAAGGTGACCAGCGAATGAGTTTGTCAAATCGAACGACCGCCGATGATCGTCGCTACCGTTTGCGAGCCTCCCCCGATCTCACCCCCACCTCCTAGCAAAAGGGTTACTATCTGTCTGCGCCGACTGAACGGTGGAAGAAAGTGTAGCACTACGTTCGGCAGAACGATGCGCTAGGGTGAGGCTCGGGACCACTGGAGAACACATCCTAATGCTGGTCCTGCTTTCGACTATAAACTTCATCGGCAGCTTCGAACACGATATCGAGTTGCATTCGTTTTTCACTACCCGTCAAGCTCGTTGGAATTTGGTTGGAATGATATGATCATGTTCGTCATTTCGTTGTTCCTTTGTTTTTTCTTTTTCTTTTTTTGGTTTTACTTTTACTTTTGTTTGTTCTTCTTTTGGTTTCCGTTCCTATACATACTCTTTATACATATGTATACATATATATATATATATATATATTTGTTCATCCTTTGCTCTATGCATGCAAGACTTGAACCTGTTTCACCACCTTCTTTCTGTAAGTGATCGATCAAAATATTTTAGTCGATATGTACGACGTTTCGTATACTCGTAAATATCTTGTATATCGTCTATATATACTACGTGTCTACGGGGTATATCGACATTTTCAGAATACGCGCCCAGGTATTTAGAGTAAGGTATATGACACTGTATGTCTGTATGTTCTTTACTTTTGTACATCGATTCTCAGCGAGGTTCAGTTGACACAGTTAACGTGTAAACCATAGCTGTATTATACAAGAACCTTCCCAGAGGGCTTTGTTCGTTTCTTCATTTTTAATGCGTTCTCTTTTCTTTCGTTCACACGTAATCATTATATTCTCCCAATAATTGCATGTTATGTATACATTTTCCTTTTGTTTCCCTTAGACGTTGCGTTCGTTAGTTCTTACCGACGTAGGCTAGCAATTCACACGTTTTAACCCAGAAACGACGTTGTCGTTGAAAGACACATCAATCATGATGGAAGAAAGAATCAGACAGAGCACGCGTATGTCGACGATCAGGCATAGTGGCGAGCAGAATCGCGAGCGCACTTGTGATCGTATTCATGACCGTATATTCGCGATCGTACTCGCGGCCGGGTCGCACGAGAATTTTGTGATTTTTGCGTGGGTGAATGCGCGGGTGGATGTGGACATCAAACACGAAGATGAGATAAATGGAGGGGAAGCAAGAGAGACACAGAGAGAATCTCTCTCTCTTTCTCTCTCTGCCATGTGCACTTCCCCACGACGACACTTTTTGTCCGAGCCGGCTGTTTTTTGCGGGTGACTTTTTGGAGTTGCAAAGAAAAGTACAAAACATTTTTCCTCGAAGACTCTCCACCCAACCGACATACATCCCGACATCTTTGTGAACGTGAATTTTTTGAACCGTCTCTCAGAGCCACCGACGAGAGAAAGCGCGAGTTTTTTGTCACGGCTTTCTTTCTGTGCACATCGTATATGCCTATATGCATAGACGAATATACGCATATATAGATAGGGCGGATACATGCGTAGTGACAAAATCAACCCCCCTCCCCCGCCGGTTTATATATGAATCTACTATAAACATCCCAAAACCACCACCCAATTCTTACTTATGGTTTTTCCTTCATAGCTTTCTTTTCGTAGACATTTTATCATAGGTCTCTTCCCTTTTGATGCTTCGTGCCGCGACGAGATGCGCGGATCGACCTCAATGAAAATACTCATTCATTCAGGGCACTTGGTTCCCTTGCGAAACGGCAAAACGATTCTGTCTCTCGCATTCCCGCTGCACGAGCAACCGAAGCGACGCGAACGCTATCTCGCGGCACGAAGCAGATGGACATGAGCCTTTAGTTATTTCATATTTGGAGTAGTGATTGCGCATGCCAAAAAGATATTCTCACGTCTCCCGCCTCTCTGCGACCAACTGCAACTGAGGACCAAGCGATCTTTTTCCATTTAACGATCGATTCAGAAAAAGAATTTATCCACCGAAACAATTATCATCAGTGCGAGAAAGCTAGATAGATAGACAGAGATAGAGGAGAACGAACGAGATCGAGCGCGTGGGAGGGAGTAAATGGATAGACGAACGAGTCCTGTACGCGTGTGTGCGTGTATCGTCCAAGGGATATGAGAAAAGGAAAGAGAGAGGGATTAAAGAGAATCCTTTTTTTTTTGCTATGAAAGAGAATAGAGAATAGAGAGGGCCAGTTAACGTTGATAATGATCAGTAGAATGCTACCCACTGATATGCCTAAAGATATTGAATATTTTGTAATTTCTACTCAATGTACGTGCGAAGTTGACACGAATTTTTACGAGTTCTTTTTTTTTCCCACTTTTTTGGCGACTTTTGGGGCGCACCAGCAAAAAGTGAGTATCCCTTAGCTCGTCTCGAGTTGTGTCATGAGTTTCTTCTTACCTCGTCTACTATTGTTTCCGTTTCCTTTCATTCTTACATTCGTCTCTTTCGCATACACCTTTGTTTTCTCTGTCAGATACTATTTTTGAGATGTCATTGATTTTTAGTAAGAACTTTTCTTTTGCTGCAGCCAGCGAGTGAGAGATTTATATCATACATATCTATTCTATCTATATTACGTGATCCGTATGTTGCGTACACACGCTGCAACTGTGCGCGCTCGCCGAAAGTATGTTGTTGTTGTTGTTGTTGACGCTACATAGCGAAGTTTGCCGCCTGCCGAATGCGGACCGGGCGTCTTTCATACGATCAGAGCAGCGTCGCGCGCCCCCGCGCGCAACTGCATACCTTGGTTATCAATTTTGTGATTTGTTGCAGCGCAACTTCTTCGTTTTTCCTTTTTGCAAACTTACACTCGTAGAATGCTGTGCGCATTGACCGTCCTCGTACGGATGTAGGTGTAGGCTATGCTGGTTTTTCTCTTTTTCTTTTCCCCATCTGTGGATCAACCTTTTTCTTTTTTTCTTTCGACCTTTTTCTCTGTAAGCGTTCGTTACTTCTCGTTGCGCGACTACGTTTCCAACTGATCGGATACTGGACCGTCCATGAGGCATCAGAGTGTTCAGCGTGCCGCAACGTCTGTATACGTGTATACGTCATAGTAGCCGCGGGAAAAGCTCTTGTCTTAACGGGGAGCAGTAACGATGTTACGCTGCGAGCTAGATTGTTTCGGAGCTTTACGCCAACTTCTCGATTCTCGATATAGTTGCGTTCGTGTGTGCCTACAAATATCTTTACGAAAATACAACGAGAGAATGGAAGGGAGAAAGATAAAGAAAGAGAGAGAGGGAGAGAGAGAGAGTGGATAAGCGAATGAGCGAGTGAGTGAGCGAGTGGCAAAAAAAAAACAGGAACAAAATTCATACGTCCCATTCATCCTTGTACACTCTTTGAATCACACGATCGCACTGTTCCGACGTCTATTCGTTCATTTGTATCCCCGTCGAGCACACTCACGATGCCCACAACTATCGCAAATTACTGCTTCACTTCATCATGGACTCTCCAATATTGCCGCTACGTTTGTCGTCCAAAGTTGTTATTTCGCGCGCCTTGCAAACCGAGTGGCGTACATTATATGCGTGTCTGTATCGCGCGGACCTATTCGATGCAAAAGAGCGAAAATAGTAAGAGATATTATTGGTATTCAAATGGAGGGCTATGTCGTGTCAGGAACGTGAAAGCATGGGGTACGGCGTGCCTCGTAATATTGTTTGTACGTCGTTTTGTCCGTGAGCGAATGGTAGCATGAACAATTCTGACCTCCCTTTCGTTACTTTCTCTTCTTTTTCACCCGCCGGCCCTCGTGGCCCCCGTCTAATTGCATATGATTTCTTCGCAATTGCTGCCAACGATACTTCTTATTTCAACGTAGCCTCTGTTTGCCGTGTCTTTTATTACCCCTTACTTTTCTTTCAGCGTTCAATTAGACGACTCGACGTCCGCGTACAAAAGATTCCGTACCACTTCACGAATGAACTGCCAATTTTGACCCCGACCGACAGAAATTCTCGCGCGAGATTTGCAAATGTTAAATGTCACGAGTAAAAAGTTTAACGACGAAACGGACAATACGCCACGCCCGACTGCCGCTTGACTGTCTGACACGCGCAGAAACGCTACAGATGACGTTCCATTGAAGAACACTTGATAACAGAAAGCTCTGACGCGCCAACGAGACGGACGTCAAGAGAACGGTGTCAACGATATACTTATATTGTTTCTTTGATTTCGCAACCAAATTTCTGCTTCTTTTCAGGTTTTTGTGCCCCATTTATATCTCCCCTACCCACTTCCCAAGTGTGACTGTGGGCGTAGCTGTGCGTGCAAATGTGTGTGTGCTGCACAGTGAGCGCAAAGTGCACGAACTAAGAATACATTGCGTTGCAGTGCCGGGAGATCCTCAGGACGTCAAAGTCACGCCGATAAATTCAACGGCGATACACGTAGAATGGAAACCGCCGAAGGCGAAAGATCAGAATGGCGTGATCCGTGGCTATCACATCCACGTGCAAGAAGTTAGAGAAGAGGTCAGTTCATGCCCGCGATTCGTCCGACATTTCTCCCAGCACACCGTATCGTCCTCTATCCACCGTCTATTTCTGTTCCCGGTTAACACCTTCACTGTCACGTCAGTCATGCATGACACTTAACGCTACCACTTTCCGAAATGATTGAGATTTCGTGGAGTGTGCAGAACTGTGGCGGAACAGTGTTATCAATATTTCATCTACTCCGGCACGTACCGTGAAGGAGTTGGCGTTTTATTTGTGGCTCTGACTCGATCCGAACGTAGTATTTTCAATACCTTGCAAGATATTAGTTTTTATTATGCACAAGTTGAAAGTTGTCGACTTATATGAATAAAGAAGTCACGATAGTGCATTCGATCAACCCGAAGAAAATGTTGCGTGACCGTCAATGTGTTAATACCGTTGTAATGTGCCGAGATCCTGGGAGAAGCACAAGGACGACTTAGGAGTCTAGCTATTTTTCGCATAGGGCAAGGATTTGTTGAACGAACCCATACGCCGAGACGTGCACGAAGACGGTGTACTGGAAGTGAACATCACCGGCCTCCAACCGGATACGAGGTATTCCGTTCAGGTAGCGGCACTTACGAGAAAAGGAGACGGCGATCGTTCAACACCGGTCCACGTGCGAACACCAGGCGGTGTGCCCAACAGACCTGAAGTCAACGTCAAGTATGAACGTTCTGAAAAATTGCTCTTGCAAGCTTTCGCAAATTACACCACATACTTTCCATTCGTTTACAGGGTCCTCAGCAGAGACCCAGACGTACTAGAACTCGATTGGGCACAGCCAACACAAACCTATGGAGACTTGTTAGGTTACAGAATTCGGTATGGCATCAAAAATCAAACGTTAAAGGAGGATTTCATTCGTGGCACGAGACAGCACACCTACAAAATCACGGATCTCGGTATGAGCAAAAGACGTAGCAAAGTGAAACGCAGGAAGGTAGCACGCTGTAGTTTGTTCTAATGCTTTCGCGTTTGATTTGAAGAAGAACGAGGTGTAGATTACGAGTTTCGAGTGGCTGGCCAGAACGACATCGGCTTCGGTCAAGAGATGGTGCGATTTTGGTTCAGTCCGGAGGGTGAGCCTACCGGACCGCCGACGAATCTCTCCTATTTCTTCCAAACTCCCGACACAGTTTGCGTCACCTGGGACAAGCCGCAGCGACAGCATAGGAACGGCCAAATAATCGGCTACGATGTTCAATTCAACAAAAAGAACGATCACTCGACTACCATCGATAGGAACACGACGAAAACGAGAGCTGTCTTCACGAATTTAGAGGAAAACACGGAGTACGTGTTTCACGTGAGAGCGCATACTTCTCGAGGCAGTGGTCCGTACTCCGAGAAGATTACGATAATAACGGAAAAAGATATTGGACGGGCACCGATGTCCGTGAAAGCAGTAGCCACTTCTGAGTCTAGCGTCGAGGTGTGGTGGGAACCGGTGCCAAATCGCGGCAAGATCGTCGGCTACCAGATCTTCTACACGACCACTGCTGTGGAGGATTTAGACGAGTGGAAGCAGAAGACGGTCGGTCTGACAGAATCCGCGGACTTGGTTAATCTAGAAAAATTCACTCAGTACGCCATCACGGTCGCCGCAAGATACAAGAATGGCCTTGGAAGACTCAGCGACAAAGTGACTGTGAAGGTAAAACCGGAAGACGTTCCTCTCAATTTGCGCGCGCCCGACTCGTCGACTCACTCCATGACACTCTCTTGGACGCCACCGATAAGACTGAATCCAATGAATTACAAGGTCTCTTTCGACGCTGTAAAGGAATTCGTAGACTCTCAGGGTATGACGCAAACTCAAATAGTACCTCGCAGGCAAATTCTCCTGGACCCTCAAGTGACGACAACGACCGTCAACGAGTTACAACCTTTTACGACTTACAATGTGAACGTTAGCGCTGTTCCGCGCGATGGCCAATACAGGCCGCCTGCTAAGATCACTGTCACCACGCAAATGGCAGCTCCGAAACCCATGGTGAAGCCTGACTTTTACGGTGTCGTCAACGGCGAGGAGATTCAAGTTATTCTACCGCAGGCCTCTGAAGAGTACGGACCAATTTCTCACTACTATCTTATCGTTGTGCCTGAGGACAAGTCCACGGCCGACAAGCAGCCGGACGAATTGACCGAAGACATGATTACCACGAAAGGAGCGAAGCAGGAAAGAGAAAGTGCCCCGTACATCGCAGCGAAATTCCCTCATAGGGACATACCGTACACGTTCCATCTGGGCAGCGGAGACCTATACGAGGGTTATGAGAATCGAAAATTAGAAAGAAATAAGAGATATAGAATATTTGTACGAGCTGTTGTCGACACTCCGCGAAAGGTAAGTGGAAACTTTGCTTCGATTTCTGATGCCTATGTCTTCGCGCGGAATAGATTTAGAAGAGAAGATCTAACTAGGTGATAATTTACGCTTTCAGCATCTTTACACGTCATCGCCTTTTTCGGAATATTTGTCACTGGATATGAGGGAAGTTCCACCTGGCGAACCACCTCGTAGGCCGAATCCTAACACACCTGTTGACGGAAATCCGGAGGTGTCAGTCAAGACAAGCGGGCAGGAACCTGGAATGGTGTGGGTCGTGGGCCCAATAATCGCGGCACTCATGGTCAGCGTGTTTCTCGTGCTCCTCTTCGTAATTAAAAAGTAAGCATATCATAATTCCGCTATTTCAACGATGAGTATATATCGGTGAAGCTGACGTTTTTCTCGTCGCGCTAGGGCTTACTTCAACCCTTATTCCAGGCGAAGGCAACCTTGCAAAGCGCCGGATCAGGCAGCTGTTACACGACCACTTATGGCAGCTGATATAAGTTCGAGCCATGCTCCGTCCGATCCAGTCGAAATGAGACGTCTGAATTTCCAAACCCCTGGCATGATTTCCCACCCCCCGATTCCCATTAGCGAACTGGGAAATCACATCGAACGTTTGAAAGCGAACGACAATCTAAAGTTCAGTCAAGAGTACGAGTCGATAGAACCCGGCCAACAATTTACCTGGGACCACTCCAACATGGAGGTGAACGCATCAAAGAATCGTTATGCGAACGTAATCGCGTACGATCATTCCCGAGTGATCCTTCAGACGGTAGACGGGATGCCAGGCTCCGACTACATCAACGCGAATTACTGCGACGGATACAGAAAACAAAATGCGTACGTGGCAACTCAGGGACCACTTCAAGAAACATTCGGAGACTTCTGGCGTATGTGCTGGGAGCTGAGAACGAGCACGATCGTTATGATGACGAAACTCGAGGAGAGAACGAGAATTAAGTGCGACCAGTACTGGCCATCGAGGGGATCGGAGACGTATGCACAAATGACAGTGACGATCAGTGACATTCAAGAGTTGGCGACCTACTGCATCAGGACGTTCCAAGTATGTCGGGCAGGCTACTCGGAGAGACGCGAAATAAAGCAGCTACAATTCACGGCTTGGCCGGATCACGGTGTACCGGAACACCCCGCACCTTTCCTACAATTCTTGCGTAGAGTGAGGTCCCTCAATCTGCCCGAGAGTGGTCCGCTGGTAGTACACTGTAGTGCGGGAGTCGGTCGAACCGGATGCTTCATCGTCATAGACTCGATGCTGGAGAGAATCAAGCACGAGAAGATGATCGACATATACGGGCATGTCACCTGTCTGCGCGCACAGAGAAATTATATGGTTCAGACCGAGGATCAGTACATTTTTATCCACGACGCTCTCCTTGAGGCTGTAATATGCGGCAACACCGAGGTGCCTGCCAGAAATCTCCACTCGCACATTCAAAAGCTGATGCAACCGGAGATCGATAATATCACCGGCATGGAACTGGAATTCAAGAAGCTCTCTAACATCAAGGCTGACTCGACAAGATTCATATCGGCGAATCTTCCCTGTAACAAGCACAAAAATCGTTTGGTACACATTCTTCCGTACGAGTGTACGAGAGTGTGCCTGCAGCCGCAGCGCAATATCGAAGGATCCGATTACATAAACGCCAGTCTGATCGACGGATATCGTTACCGTGGAGCTTACATCGCTACCCAAGGACCGCTATGCGACACCACGGATGACTTCTGGCGAATGCTGTGGGAACACAATTCAACGATCGTCGTGATGCTAACGAAGTTGAAGGAGATGGGAAGAGAAAAGTGTCATCAGTACTGGCCGTCCGACAGATCTATTCGTTATCAGTGCTTCGTCGTAGATCCGATCGCGGAGTACAATATGCCGCAATATATTTTACGAGAATTTAAAGTAACCGACGCTCGCGACGGGGCCAGTCGCACAGTCAGACAGTTTCAATTTATCGACTGGCCGGAGCAAGGCGTTCCAAAGTCTGGCGACGGTTTCATCGATTTCATCGGTCAAGTGCACAAGACCAAGGAACAGTTCGGCCAGGACGGACCGATTACCGTACACTGCAGCGCCGGCGTAGGAAGAACGGGCGTCTTCATAAGCCTTAGTATCGTATTAGAACGTATGCAATACGAGGGTGTGGTCGATATCTTCCAGACCGTCAGAATATTGCGTACGCAACGTCCTGCCATGGTTCAAACTGAGGTTCGTTCGCTCTTCAATTGTCTGTCGATCCTTCTTACGTCTGCATCGTTACACTGTTCATTTCTTATCGCTCACATGATATTTTTCTTTTTCTCCTTCAATTTCCACAGGACCAATATCAGTTCTGCTACCGGGCCAGCTTGGAGTATTTAGGATCCTTCGATCATTATGCCAACTGACAAGCCGATACCCGCGAGCAGAGAGAACTCACCAGGGATAGGAGGGTTGACCGAGAAAGAAGCGCAGGTGGCAGCGGCGACAGAGATATCGGCGAGAGAGCAAAAGTACGACGTGTGTAATTAAAACGCGTAAGCGTTGAAGCATCATTTATAAAGTGCGGGAAAAGTCACACTGGCACGACGTACACTGTACTCCCGTACCTTCCAAGGACAAATATCGTAGAATGTGTCACGACAAATTCCTAACGTCTCGGGCAGTTAAAGCATAGAGAGTCCAAGTGTTATAGTCAATGGTGTCGCAGCGTATGCAGGAAATTTTCATTCTTGAAGCCGAGCAGAGAACGCGCTGATGCGCTCATAGTCGTAGATGTCAATCATCCCGGAAATTAAATTGGAATGTACTCTCGCGTCAGTAGCGAGTTGAAACTGCCGCTTTATAGATGTACGGGCAACTCTTCCAGTTGCGCAAACAATCATATCGGCGTAAACGAAACGTCTTTCTTTTATACGCGAAACCTCGTGAATATTAACAAGGAGTCGAGTAGATGTGGATTATCTACTGTCAAGCATTCCTGATCTACGGAAGGGTTTTGAGAGAATCGGTAAAACCAATATCGAGGTAATCAAAATTTGAAAAGCAGCTCGAATGCATTGCTCGAAGATCTCAAATAATTGGAACATATCTGATCGAGCGTGTTGTTGACTTTATTCGTCAGTAATAATCATTATTTGCAGCTAGGCGGTTTTTGGAAATCCTTTAAAACTCCTCTATCGAGTTTAGACAACATAATATTAAGATAGACTGAGATCGATTTACTATGACCCTATCTCTTCTGACGAAACGGTGCATCGCATATTTCTCGTACATGGTATTTCCTACAAAGGGAGAATGCGCGAGAGACTCACTTTCTTTTACCCCTTTCTGTTTGGTGAAGACTTGTGCTTCCTTCAGTAGCGACCGCATGAAAGAATGATAAGAGTCGCTAGCTACGCCCCTTCGTCTTTGTACGGAATACATCGTCCCAAAATGTACGAGTTCGTCTGCAGAGTGCACTTCCTAAGGAACTAGAAACCACAGGCCATTGACCGTGGCACGTTCTATATAAGTACTTATTGACGTAGAAAAGGAAAAAGTTCCAACGAGAAACTAAACGTTAGCGTAAAAAAAAAGAAAAGAAAAAAGAAAAAAAGAAGAGAAGAGGACAGAGAGACATGAAAATTTCCGCTCACTGAGAAGAAAATTGCCATACTGCCAAATCGACAATTATTAACGCTGTACCCAATATGCACGATAGGGATCTTCTCATTACCTACTGTAATTTTAAGTAGACGATAAGCGATTGTTATAAGATTAGGGACTAAGTGACGCTATTAGAGAAAGGAAAATACGTTGAATGAAAGAAGGATGAAAGGAAACGGTGCCTACATTCACGGAAAGGTGCATACGTGAGTTGTGTGCACTCTTCTATAAAAGAAAAGAGAGAAAAGGAAAAAAGAAAATAATTTACATAGAAGCACTGTATGTTGGATTCGCATATTGTTCTCCTGAGCCCTCGATACCCTCGTGTACAAAGTTTCAACGTAGATGATATCTACCTCGTGTAATTCTTCGCATTTCGCATATACACCAAAAGAACGCTAATGTGACGCCTACTTCGATTACCGTTCAGAGTCAATCGGCTTATTTGTATTCCGAATGAACAGCAGTGCATCACACCGAAGTCAAATTCGTGTAATGAACTTTCTTATAACAAGAGACAATCGAAGTTGCGCAGCACGTTGCACGGCACTGACCTGCCAAATTAATGCCAAAAACACGTAACGTTAATGCCAGATCTATCTTTTTGATAAACAGTAGATTCTCTCAATATATGTATCGTACACTCAAGGTACGAGCAAAGTTACGAATTTCATAGTCTATGGGGACAATAAGCATGTGCTCATTTATATCTTCTATATCTTTTCAAATCTACACCCTACACTTTTCTTATATACATACTATCATTCATTCTATCGCTGTTCGATATGATAGTGTAAAATTCTATCGGTTAATGACATGTAAGGTAAATGTACAATAGCGGGTGTAGTTTCAACTGCAAAGTATCGTTCAATCGCGTTGAATGATAGGATTCTTTCTTGTTTTTGGCATTTCCTTGGCCTTTATCACTCGCACGTGTATTTATAAAACACCTCTGTCGAAGCGTTGAAAGAAAATCGCGCGTATGTGTACGCGTTTCAATACTCCCGCAATTCCGTACATTAGTCGTTGTCCATTTTGTCATCTTGGCGGACTTCTTTACGAGAAAGAGAAAGAGAGAGAGAGAGAGAGAGAAAGAATGAGCTTTTCTTCCAACTGTTCGATTTATCGTTTTTTTCCTATTTGGTTTCTTCTTTTCTAATTATTTTTAAGCGGTTCGAGGGTTAGGAATTGTGACTAAGTGTACATAAATGCACCGTCTGTCATTAGCAACATTATATACATAAGAATGATGAATAATATATACATAGATATATATTATAAATATCGTAAAGGAAGCGAATGCGCATAGTAATGTGTGGATATTTTCCAGAGTATAAGGATAATAAGTTTTATCGGAAGAGCACCCCAATCCCCTCCCCTCCCCCTGATCTATTAATAATCTTTCATTCGATTAACATCCTTTCATTTACCGTTTTAACATATTTTTTGATACTTTTTTAATCGTGTTTTTATATATTTTTACTATACCTTTTGCAATACTTTTTAAACGAGATTTACTTTATAGACTGAATATGTAAACTGTACTGCTCTGAAATGTACTCACGACTAATATCATTTTATTAACTGAAATAAACTGAGGGCCATTACCGGATTAGTGTATCCTCGCCTCAATGACGTAAAATGCGCGTTTAGTAGGTTATCCCAGTGAATATGTTTTCTCTTAATGAAACGGCATCCGGATACATATTCGTAAAATGTACTTAAGTCGATCAAATTTCGTCGTTGAACCTTTAATAATCCGATTATGCTTTCGAGTACTATCCGTTATCGGGGATACAAATTCATTCTCTCGGGATTTTTTACAAACTCATTGGCCTTCAGTGTGATTGTGTAGCAGCTAATATTTCGGCCCACATTGTTAATTACGTGCATTTAACTCTTTCAATGCGGTCGTTATATCGTATTCCCAATCAATTCCAATGTTCGTTCCTCCGTTATCCTTAGTTGAATGTTGTACTGTGCCGCAGGCAAAAAATAGTACCACTATTTTAATGCAATTTATTTCAAACGATTTTAATGTCATCGGTACGCTGACGATGGATAACAATTGAAATGGCGTTCCCATACGAATCAAATGCATCACCTAATGAACGTTTCAACTGGTCAGGAAACAATGCCGTAGCACCGGTTACGTTCTGTACACCTGCATTTTTGTCAGAGAGTACAATTTTATCGGTATATAAGGAACTCACTAAAGATGGCTCATACCCTTTTCATCGGTGTATTTATACTATTGTTACCGTACACGTTATGTGTATACACTACTACGAACTGCACAATATATTATGCAGACACACTTTACTTTCATCATAAAAAATCCCGGGCAATCGTTAAGAAGAGCGTTTTGAACGCGATGTAAGGGAATAATTGCATTATGAGAATGTTTGCTTTTCGAAGTTTATTTGTTCAGTTATCGACTGCATACCGAGTGTCCCGACAGACCGTTATTGTGAATTACTCGATTTGTAGTATGAGGACACGACGACCGACAGACAACATAAAATGGAGTAGTTACCAAGCTTTAAAAATTGAAACGCCTTATCGTCACACGTCGCTATCCCCCCCGTAATGTTCTGATAAAGATGAGAGAAATGAAAGACTTCGTCAAATGCAACATCGTGAATTGTCATCGAGTTACATGTCTGCTCTATTTAACTGATCAAATGTTCATTACCTTCAGCTGACGGCGTTCGTCGTGCACAGTCGCCACAACCGAATAAATCATTTCAATACGTCAGACAAATAAATATGCATTTAACGTATAGAGCCACTTTTGTGGGACATCTCCCAATCTTAAAAATTGAATCTAACTATACTACCAGATGTAATTTGCCAAGTTTCTCAGCGACTTCGAGTTTCAAAGTTCCAGGTTAAAATAAAATACGTTACAAGAAACAAAATTGAATTATTGTATAAATATATTACTAGTTATAAGTTGGTAGTGCTAATCTATACCCAATGAATTTATCAAGACGAAGGAATCCACAATATTCATATATTTATAACATAACGATTGTAATATTATTAAGTTTTTTTACATCATTCCGAAACGTTTTATGTATGTTGTACTTTAGCTTCGTGTGTGTCATTAGTCTTTATAATTTTTTTATAACCCAAAATGTATAGTAATATGTGGTTTGTTGTATTCTTCTTCTTGAAAATGTACAACTCGCGTCTTCGGAGCAACGTTAATAATACAATGGAATACAATCGGCTACTTGTGCTCCGTGCAATATTATGGCGAGTTCTGCTAATATGTATAAGATCGCCTCAAGTTCATTCGTTCGAATGAACCGCTGAAGTGACTACTGCCGTCACAGATCCGGAGAAGAATGTGAATTAAAAAGACACTGTAAGTCAAATACTAAATATCGTTGAAAGAATGGGAAATTATTTTGTGATACTTTCTTGCCAGAAAGAATACAACAGGCTGAGGTGGATATGATAAATACAATGTTACTAATTAACAACTATACAAATTAAATATTGTGTAATAGGAAAAAGTCTGTTGACGAGGAGAAATACCGTGTACATTATGTATTGCCCCGTGGCATCAATAAACTAGTGACTAACATAAACTGACCATTGACATTCCCTCAATAAAGAGAAAGCCAGAAAAAGGTAGGATTGAAGCAAATCACCTGCGTCTTATCCTCAGACGACGACAACAGAAGAACGATGAACGACAGGATGTTATTTAATATAATCGAGTCACGAAGCCGGATTACCGGTAACGAGTTTATTACAGAATACTTAAAACCTAGCACTTAACGTCATTATGTACAAACTATCGGAATCCGTTGCGCGGTAATCAATATGGCAATGAAAATTCAAGATATCACACTCACAGATTCACAGATCTATATTATGTTGGTCGGTTGAGTCGAGTTGCTTGTTGGTGGGCTTCTAACCATCATTGACGCTACCTAAAGAAAAGAAGTAAACTGTCATTTACCAGAGAAAACAAAGTTAATGTACTTATCAGCAGACTAAAATTCTTACATTTGCAATCACTTGTTTCCTGAAGAAGTCTGAAGTCGCAGTTGAAATATTTTGGTCATTTCCCATTTTACATTTAATATAGCCATACAAATTTGCACCATGTAATACGATAGCTATGCAGACTAGTAATAACCACTTAAACTTTAAACTAAACAAAGCTATTACAAAGAAAATAGCCCACAAAAACGGACAGAGTATCAATGCCAACCAAAATATACGAGCCTCAGCAGCATTAATACGGCTCTGTTGAGCACCCTGAAACAGAGGGCACATAGCAGACATTGGATTTAATTGTTCCATTATAAATCTATAAAATGCAACTACACGATGTTTCCTTAAAATAAAAGAGATTAAATCTATATGATCACAACCTATTCTGATACACTGAATGATTACTAATGAGAAACACCTGAAAGGAAAGTGTCAAGGACATTTAATGCATAAGGTGGAAAACCTTGAGTCGTTCAATCAG
The DNA here is from genome assembly GCA_963942575.1 of Priocnemis perturbator. Taxonomy (NCBI): domain Eukaryota; kingdom Metazoa; phylum Arthropoda; class Insecta; order Hymenoptera; family Pompilidae; genus Priocnemis; species Priocnemis perturbator. Next base: position 9,447,181 of record OZ012652.1, read on the forward strand.
GTTATACAGGTATGAAGCGAAATGTCATAAACAAGCAGAGACCTTCAGAAACTGTTCAAAGATACTTCCCATTTCAAAAATTTCAACCAAACGTAAGATGTTTGTATCATATAAGAAACAATCAAACCTTTTTAGATTCAAAAACCCAGTGACTCTTCCCATTATCGTCCACATAGTTCCACCATCTTAGACCAACCATCAATCTTCCAGTTATATTTTTTACAGTCCAAAAATCCATAGACAAAAGAAGTACGACGGTGACAAAGCTAGCGATAAAACTATTGGAGAACCAACCACAAAGCATATAAACTACAATTGCAGCTATCCTGAATGCCAAGTGGAATATTGTTACATAGGGATGTCTAAAACCATAAATAAAATGTAATTTTAGAGACTGATGGTTTGTACGCCGTAGTCCTTATTCTACGGTGTGGGTATATACTTGAGCTTATTGCCACTCTGAGCAGCCTCCTCCTCTTCCCCAAATGCAATTGTATCGTCGTCCATGAGTAAGGGTACCTACGAGCGAGAACACAGATTGTTCAAATAACGAAAATGAAGAGGACTCAACACTTTTTCCCCAACGGCATGCTTGGCTATTGACATGAACGTGTATATAGATAGGAGCATAGGAAAATAGGAAACTATCTCGTGCCCGCCAAAATGATGAAACTAGACTGAGACAAAAGATCTCATAACCATATGAGAGTCCCATATTCGTCCGCAAGATTTATGGAGAAAATTCGTGTAAAAAATATCCATCGTTCACTAATATACATACGGATACTCGTTATGAAATGTCAGTAACGACGTGTTCCAACTGAGCTAGGGCAACGAAATATATTGCAGCTTCCTCCGTAATAAAACGACTTATATCGCCCTCAAAGCAATCGGTTACTGTGGATATCCGATTAAAGTAAGCACGGCATTGATAGGCGTACATCCGAACAAAATCTCTGAATGTGGCATACACCTACCGAAGCGGACGCCATGTTTTGCACGTTGACAGCACGCAGCAGATCGGTAACAACGCATCGCATTCGTCGTCTGCTCGACGTGTGCCGTGTGACCGTGGCGCCACAACACTACCCGAATCTAAAGAAAAGCACAACACACACGAAATATTCGATCATTAACTCCTTTCTTTCGAACGCCTCGCCAGCCCAAACTCGACTCTCGCCGCACTCGCAATCGTTCCAGCAAAACCAAGAACCAGCTTGACCCAGTTAAAGCGAAAGACTTGGAACGTCTACAAGAATCCGAAAATCCACTATGCCCTTGAAGTTTGAAATACCGCGGCGTACACGAACGCATTAAGAATGATAGAGCCGAAAAGCACAGCCCTATTGGCGGAGCACGTGCCCGGCCATATTGCGTGACCAACCCCGTGTGTCACACGGCCGGGGTCGAAATTGAACGTTCCGCGTTACGTGGCGTTACGTAGCATACATATTTCAGCTCATACGCATCCGTCGATGTATCGCCGACAAGAGCGCGCGAACGTACTGTCCAGCACGTTCTCACTCAAAGCCTGTCTATAGATTGCTACCCGTAATTACGGCAGAAGTTTTCTCGTGGGCATCGGTGTGACTGGTGGCGGAAACGACGACGACGGCGGCGGCAGTGGTGGCGGCGACAGCAATGGTGGTGCGGTGGTGGTGGTATGGTGGTGGTGGCTAAGATAAGCGCGGGGGACTGAGTGCATACCTGACGTGATTTCGCGTCCCGTGAGACAGTTTTGCGGTCGACCACGTTGCTGCGTGTTATGTCTCGTACTCGCTTGCTCGCCGAGAAGCCGAAGAACAAGAAGAAATAGGTGCTTCGGCGCCGAACAGGGAAGGATGCTGAAGGAGTACTCGCCGATTGCACAGGCCCTGCTGGGTACATTGTTCACATGGGCTCTCACCGCAGCGGGTGCCGCGCTCGTCATAGTCATTCGAGGGAAACAGGTGAGACCTCGTCTTCCAAGCTCCTTAGATTTTCGAACTCGCACTCACTCGCGCGACTTCGATACGAGTGTCGCTGACATACGGTTCGTTCGTTCGTCATTCTAACCTCTCTCGCAAAGCAAACTTAACCTTACCCTGACAGGCGCCAACACGCACGAACGATGATCCTGTTTTTCAAGATAGCGCGTTGTCACTATTCGTCACTGCCAATCGTGGTGCCGGATTGCGTCTGACGCGTGTTTTTGTTTAGCGTCTTCGGAAACTATTCTGATATCGTTTCCTGCTTTTGCGAATGCGGTTTGTGCAGCGATGCGACGTTGTTTTGCTTCTGGGATAAGGTCACGGTGGATGGGTACGAGAATTTTGCGCAAACTTTCAGAATCCGTTCTAGGCTCGATATAAACCGACATGTGTTTCGGCTTTTTCTTCCGCGAATCTTCGTTTTCGGGGCAAATGTTGGGAATTGATTTTGGAGCCGTGTCAAAAGGACCCGAGTTAGGCAATGCTACGATTGCCACGGGCGCAGCTTTCGGGCGTATTAAATTATATCAAACGTAATGATTAACAGAACGTGTACTGTCAATATCGTGTCTGGCCTGCGCGAATAAAACAAGGGAAAAATGATACGTGGCTGACAATGACCGACATACATATTTACAATTTTACATATATGCAGACGTAAGAGCAATAAAGTGATGCAAAACAGTTGGTCCTCGGTCGAAGGTCCGACGAGTTGGACAGCGCTTCGGGAGACACGAATTGGACAATATAAGAGAGTTTAGAGCTGTGGTTCTCAACCAGGGTGCCGAAACTATATGAAACGGTTGGCACGGGCTCTGTAAGATAATATTATACAGAACATTCTTCATATAATTATTTTGTGCTCACCGATGACAAGGGAAAGTGACCCATTTTGCACAGTTTGGTCATTGCCCATCGACTACTAACCTTCATGATAGGGTTCAATAATGAATTTTTGTGAACTGTTAGTTTCAATCAAGGAGAGGGCGTTTTTTTCTAATACACGAATTCAATAGAAAGAGACCTTTGGAAGTCGAAAGAGTATATGTGTAGAGTATATATAAGAGTATATAATAGTAATCTGGGACCTTAATAACAATGCTTAACATACATTGCAGTATGGCAGAAAAGTGAATTGCATATGTCAAGAAGTTCTTGCTCAATAGACCCGCATATCCACCGGTTCATCATAATTAATCTAGCACGCGTCACTTGATTGTGCCCATTAAACGATCTCTGCCGTTCGAGTCTTGAAATCTTTCGACTTGGCATCTCCCTTACAGCGCGCACGATACACAATATTTGCTACTAGTTCTCGCTACTCTTCTTCCCTCATTAATCAGAAACGCGATATCACGATACAGAGAGATTTTTTATGGAGCGTTATCTCTGCTTGATAAAAAACAAAGTTTCTTTCGCCAAAGTACTGGAAAACAGCGCTGCAATTGATACTCGCCCGATAGAAATCTTCTGCATTCAACGAATCTATGTAATATCGTGATATGGTCTAGAGCTTGCTGTCAGTAATGTCAGAAGTATATTAACGGCGAAGAAACTAATGTGACAGCATGATAAGCTTGCAAATTACGCTGACGAAAGCACTGCATTATCTTATGAATTTAGCAATGCTATACGTAGCGCGTAAGTCCCTAGCTGTATACAGGGCGATGCATCTAAAGCAGACCACTTGAATAACTCGTCTGCTTCTGACAATAGAAAAAAAATGCATCAGACCAACCTTGCATGGTTTCAAGGAGGACATAATCTCACAAAGGTCAATAGTTTTTTTTATATGTGGAGGCGTAGGAAAGATGCGAAGGTTAACTTGTTTTTTTTTTTATAATGGAATGGGGTACAACGTTTGACACATTCGGATGCCTCTAATCGAATTTCACAACATTTATCTGGAAATTCTTTTCTTATTACATGTGATTCGCGGTATTCGCAACAAGTGTGGGAGTCTCATTTGAATAACGGGTAACGACGATGTGTCTGGCCGTTTCTTCGTTTGCGTTCTTATATATTTAACGGCATATGCACTCCGTAGTGACATCTTCACTATAAATCGGTTAACATTGACATAAAGGCATAGAATTTCTTCCCCGCTTCGCAATGATAGATGTCACCTTTCACGGTAGCGGGCGGTAAGAAAAGTAACGAGGAAGAAAAGTACATGTTACCGAAGGACATAGATTTTGTCGCCGTTCTCACCATCACACGACTGCCTGGCGGCCGATACTTATCCTACGGTATTTTTTGTTTCAGAGGAAACTGCTGGACATCAGCCTTGGGTTTGCCGCCGGGGTGATGGTAGCGGCAAGTTACTGGTCTCTGCTGGCACCTGCGATCGAAATGGCGACAGAGAGCAAAATTTACGGACCGGAAGGCGAATATGCGTTTGTACCGGTCGCCGTTGGGTTTCTCCTAGGCGCGGCTTTCGTATACGGGACCGATGTGTTGATATCTTCCCTCGGCATTCAGTCCCCCAATGTGCTTTTAGCTATGCACTCAGTCGGTACGAAACAAAGACGCAAGGTTGTTGCAAAACTAAAGAGTGACGAGGACTTAGACGATTATGATCCGTTTAACGACGTACAGATTTCCGGTGGAAAGACGTACACGCGCCTCGAATCGACTACTATCGATGGTATTTCACTTTCTCCTTGTAACATCCAGTTCTCTCTGTAGGCTTGGAAAATGGGATCAGTTTGTCGTACGTCAACATCGCGCATTTCTATACGTCTATGTTCTGTCAAAGAATGAAAGAAAGAAAATAAAACGTCGGTGTACACTCGCCCCTCTTTGCTTTATATCGAATAAGACAGGAGATTTGACTGTTTTCCCGGAATAAGCAGCTCTTCATACGGCATAAACGCTTTCGCTGGCAGTATGCTGCCTATCTAATTAACCGCTTGATCAACGCCCTTAATAAGGGGGTATTTACCCTTTTCCGGCCATTTCAAGGCGTACTGATTCTTTAACAAAATGGTACAAGATTTAAAAAAATAAATATCAAATTTTTCTGCTTTTTTGGGATCTCAAAACTCCTATAAAAAGCCTAAATCGCATGACATCATTTTGCTCGAGGTAGAAGCCGTAGCCAAATCTTATCTGGATTTGTGTGTAAAATTTCAAGTTTATTGGATTAACCGGTCGAGCGAAATCATGCCAATCAGGTTCGAAAAAGTTGTTTGTAGAAAAACGCGTTTTAATGTTAGGACCACTTCGCTTCCCAGAGAACACGTCACGAAACGATCCGTGTCTCTCCTAATATTGCGAGTACTGACTTCAAATTTTGTGACATGATTTTGTATAGTCCACAGGCTGGCATTAGGAAAAAATCCCTATTTTGAATCGGAAAATGATAAATACCTTCTTAAGGTGGCACCTAAAAATGTCGTCGGCCACGAACTAGGGACCATTAATATTCATTAACCTACTAATGTACTCCGTCCACAGGACACGCTGCTTATTCCAGGAAAATCTCATGCGCCTTATTGGACCTGTAATGCAACCGTTTTTACCCCAAGTGTGCCAAGATTCTATCAGTAGACTCTTTGCCAATATTGCAACCAATTTTGCTTGCATAGGGTTGTGTTCGTAGAAATATGCATGGAATGTAGATACACAGATTCAGCCCCGTTAATAAATCCGTATCGCTTAAATGAGAAAAAGTGAGTAAATAAAATGGTGATAAAACAGGTGCTTTTGTTCAGTGTAATTGTGAATGAGTGTGAAACGTGAACTGATAGAAGCAGTAGCCTAAAAACATTCCTAAAACATAGTGCACGGTCGCGTAAAGAGACTGCCTAACAACATTGACTAAAGCATAAAATTAAAAGCCCGAACTACGCCGCGAGTATCGATTGGATCTGTGTTTCGAGTTCCATGAGCTTGAAAACTGATCTTGTTACTCCTGCCTGCAGATCCAACTAGTGTAACAATTTTAAGGGAAAATACCACGTGTGGGTGTAATTGTAACAGTTGCATGAAACGCTCGTGCTTTTTCAGTTTATTCGATTTCCCGTTGACCTCTTCTTTTCATGTTGGCACGCAAACGCATCATCGTGCGTTAACGTCCATCTTAACGTTTGCTTTTTTAGGATTTTACGAACAGAATAGCAGAAGAAGACAAATTGCTAATGTAAGTAGGCCATCGGAAACGGGTGAAATTGGAACGGTGTACGAGGATCCCAATAACGAGATTAAAAACAACCAATGGAGGAGAATATTGCTACTGGTAGTCGCGATTACGGTAAATATTTCAAGCGGCCAAGGCATTCGTTTACCGCCCCGTAATCGCACGTATACTGTTTCTCTCAATTAGGTGCATAATATTCCGGAGGGACTAGCGGTTGGTGTCGGTTTCGGTGCTGTAGGAAGCAGTTCTTCAGCTACATTCGAGAATGCAAGGTAAGCGTTTTGCGTGAAATGTGTATTAAGCGGCATAGTTTTGGCGCGGTATGCACTGCATTCGTCGCGTAAGCAGAGAAGTGGCGGTGCAAACACTAATGACTAATGTCTCTTTCCGTCTTATTATTTGCTCGATAATCGTTCCTTATCTAAAAATACCGTCTTCTAAAAAAAGATCGAACCGTTTATTCGGATAAGAGGATCCCGTCCCGGTATCTTTAAGATGCCACGCATTTACACTGCAGTATCTATCCTGCGCATGAATCCAGCGATAAGACGATTTATATTACGTATTCGACCAGTAGTAACAATAAACCCTGACATTGACCGTCGTGACGATTTTCCGCATTGAAGAGATGAGTCTTCCAGGGAGACGATGGAAAGCCACGCAACTTCACTCTTTTGACATTGAGTGTCGCACATACTAGATCGCATCGATATCTCGGTCGGGCCTTAATGTAGACGTAATACTGGACTTGTTGGTTTAGGTCAATCGGGCCTATTACGGGTCGCCAAATGGGTTAAGTGCGAAGTTAGCAGCCTACGTATCCCGTCTGTCATTACGCGCTTACAGCCTGTTACAGGAATTTACGCAAAGATATTCTGCTTGCAGCGAGTTCAGTTATCATCGAGCTAATACGGACGCACAACCGGTTTTTTCAATTCTTATTTAACCGTTGAATTCTAACGCTGCATAAATCTATCGCGAACGAGGAATCAAGTTTAATCGGAGTATGGCTGAAAAGTTTTGAGTTATCTGCGCTAGCGCGCGACGCTCTTACTGTGTCCGTCGATCAGCGCAAGGTGGCGGCACCGATTCTAACTGAGCACTCTGCCGAGAGGACGTAGGGCAGTCGCGCCGTGGTAGGAGGTCCCCATGAATGAATTCTATGGTGGTCGCGCGAGCGGCTGCCAGCCGGAGGCTGTTTATTGCCGTTGGACGAAGCCTGGAGCGAGGGGCACGGGCACGGGGGCACGTGTGGCCCTGGAATCCACAAAGCCCTAGGCGCCGCGCATTCCGTCCCAGTCGCCCTTCTCTTTTCTCCTCTCCTTGCCTCTCCTCGCGTCTTGCCATCTCTCTTCTCTCTTCCTCCCGCGCCGTCTCAATCACTCGCTCCCCCCTACCTCTCCTTCTTCTCCAGCATTCCCACCGCTTTTGCTCTACCTGACTTATCTTTCAACTCGCTTTCTTCAGCGGAAATTTGTTTTTCGTAGCATACATTGTGTGCGCAGGATCTATGACTATTCGATCGAACAGTTGAAAAGTCGCGAAAATAATCGGAACGCGGAAACACAGACTACTCCGGGATAACTTTATGCGAACTCGAGAAACTCGATCGTCCGGTATACCCTACAACCTACCGAACACGTATCCATCCGAGGAGCTTGTCCCGTAGAGATAGGCAGGAAAGCAGATGTATACAGGCGGACGAGACGGACAGCTTAACGACTAACGTCATACACGTCTATGAGACCTTCTATCTAACTTCTTCCTAATCAGCAAGAATCGTTCTTAACGAATCTAGGCAACTGTGGATGCGATCGTTACGCAGAGTCTTTATTTAGGGAATGCATTGGCACCGCCCGTTCTCTGTCTCCGCTTCTCGCAATCACTTTGGGCAGGTCCGTGGGTTATCAAGGGGAGGGAGATATTGACGGGAGTGTAGTTCGTTTGTCGCTGATATCGTGTCGATGACCGTGTCGCGATTATTCGCCGGCTCAAGGAGAAAGAGGAGAATGAACGACGTTTTGGCGAAAATTGTCTGTGTTTCATTAACACATTGACTGTCCCGGCAGCCAACTACATATAGGCAGTCGAGAGACTTTTACATACATATTGCGAAAATAAAACTTATATGAAGATTGTTGCAACAATAAAGAAGGACCACTTATTTCACCGCTGTGGTGGTCGCAGGCTGTGGCCTCTGATTGGCGGCCTCTGATTGGCGGCCTCTGGCGAAGCAATACTGAATATCGCATGGCAGGGAATGTGTTAAAAAATCAAAGTGTTACAAAATGAAGCAGTCACCGATAACTGGCACCCTCGCACCGAACGCACATTGTGAGGAGAAGCATGTGTGGCTAAGTCAAGCCGTACGCCGGTTGAGCAACCAAACTGAACCTAACTTAACTTCAGATGAGCCGCCACAAACCGACATTCCAGCGCATTCAAACGCCACTGCTCCGAACGTCGAAGTTGGACTCTGCCGGTGGCGGAAGGCCATTAAGAATCTCTGGAATGAATGGAGCGCATTCACCTTTCTCTCTTTATACCTTTCTACTCTCTCTTTTCCTCTGCACTAACGCGTGAATACGTGTTCCCACTGTCACGCAGCTCGCACGAGCATTAATTAAGAAATACATCGAGTCCGAGCTCATATTCCCGGACGACTTTGTTTGCCAAACTTCTGGAATGGAGGTCTTGATTGTTTTGGAAATGGGGGCACTAGCTACTTGCGCTGACAGTAACGACGACGGTAGCGCCGATGTCTGACATCTTTTCAGTGGCCTGCCCACGTGCTCCTGTATTGAGATGTCGCGTAGCGGATAATTACCGAAAACTGTCCAACTCATATGAGGATTTTGCTTCATTATAAAAGCGAGCAAGAAAGTCGAAACGAGGACGGAACGGGTCCGCAGTAGGCTTGGGACAATTCATTGAATTATCCGATATCCGCATATTCGAATAGTTTACTTTGACCGATTGTCCGGTACTTTATGGCCAAATATATAGCTAGACGTTCCGAGGCTATTCAAACCTTGTCCTCTATTAACCAACTTCTTTACGTATCGTGTCCAGTTTCGGACGTTGTGACAGCGCTCTATAGAGGCTACGATTTCATGAACTTACTAGCAGTGTATCGTTAATAAGTGAATCTCTACGCAACGACGACATCGCGCGCAACTTTTTCGATTATGAATGAATCGGGGTTTGATCCAGAAGATGACCCTGCGCGATAGGATGCTTGTGCGTTGTCCGTTATCGCTGAGCACGTGTGTCGTGCGCGCTGTCGTTTATCGTCGAAGGAGTTCCGTGCCACTGGCTGAAGAAACGAAAAAGCCATTGAATTATTCGCACGTACGTTCCCGCCGTGTGCTTCACATTTCTGTCATGATCGAAAATGCGATCCTTGCAACTTACTCGACACGCCTCTCGTCTACCGAACTACCGTTGCCAAAGTAGCGATACGAGGAGCTTGCTATTAAGACATATAGCGACCACAACATTTTCCGCTTGTAATTACAGGGCAGAAACCTTATGTACGGCAGCATAGCGCGCGCGTGCGCGTGTGCCAAGCAGTTTGTCCTGTTTCGTGTATCGAGGCACGTTCGTCCGCGTCATTTGGAAAATTGTTCAGCCTTGAGCGTTTATCGACCCTGCATGCCCTTTTGTAGCCCAACTCGTTCGTAACAAACGGCATTCCATTCTCACGACGATTGCGATTAACCCTCTTGGTCCTGCATACATTTTCAATCTCACGAGAGGGACCGATTAGGTCTCTCGGTGGAATATGTATGTCCTCGTCGTCGTAGTCGTCATCGTGTGCGCCGCTCTTTGACGAATCAAAGTGCGCGAAAACGTGCACTAAAAATCTTCCGTTTGCCAGTAAGTGTTCTTTTGTAAACGGACGGCTCCATCAATCGCTACACCGTCGCCTGTCTCAGATCCTTTTATCCCAGCTTTTTGCTTCGCAACTCGCTGCCCGCTATACGGATAGCAAGTGTAAAAAAGGGAAAGGAACGGGGGAACGATAGGAAAGGGCATAGGAGAGATCGTTACTTCTCGGTTCTGGTCAAGGAAAACGTCGTCAAGGCGCTGTCACGGAAGTCAATTTTTGCCCAACGCGCAGTCCACGTTCACGTTGCGCCGTGTCCTTCCCAAGGCAAGGTTACCAAATGTAAGGCGTGCAACGCATTTGAGAATGCATCGACGAATGAATGTGGGTAAACGTTTCGTAGTTTTAGCTACGGCTCTGAGCAAAAATTCAGAGAAATATCGCAGAGAAACAGAGAGAGAGAGAGAAATGGCGATAGAACGAGATTCATTAAACGGTGGAAAGATGGCTGCTCGCCAGGAGCGAGGAGAGATTTGCATTCTGTGCAAATTCTCTTCAAGGAGATCCGGATCCGCGGTGAGTCACTCCTCCAGCATGCGCATTTTTCGCGGAATCTGGGTCTGACTTACTTTTCTTCTCTTATTGATTAGCGTTCTTCCTCTGCGAGCATTCGCACTTCATTCGCACAGTATTTTTTGGCAAAAAGCTGTCACGAAGAGAGCGACTTAAAGATGGTAACGAAGAATCGGCGTGGTCCAACATTCAGTTACATCGCTTGAAGCACGATGGTGTGTTCGAGCTACACGGTGGTGTAACGTAAACAAGGTCTCCCATTTCACTTCATTAAGCGTTCTGCTGGCTGCTATAGAGTTGCAGTCATTTGAACGGCAAGGAATGACTGATTTGTTTCTACTCGAAACACACTCGCGATTCTTACGCAGTTCAATCTATTGATATCGAATGGTACGCTACGCATTATAAGAGCAGGAGTTGTATATCGTCAAACACGCGTATTGGATGGCTGTAATTGAATTGTAGTTACTTTCAAAGGATGTGCGTTATAGCGTATAATTATCCTGGGCTTTATCTGCCCGTGTGCGTAACATGCGTATGTATACATATTACGTTTAACGGTTGGTAATTATAGACCACGATCTAGAACCGTTTATTCGTTCTATCAGATGAACATTTCCGAAAGACACATCGTTATGTCGCGGAATCAAGCAAACTTACAATTTATTATTAACAATGTGGTAAAAGTACAGTACGAGAACCTGATTTATGTACGTACTCGCGGTCTCCAACCTTCCTACCCTCTCGGCCATTTTTCACAGTATGATGATTGAAGGGCGGGTAAGTATGGAAGGAGACGACGATAGAGAGGAAAAATTGGATGAAGTGTAAATGAAGAAGTAAAAGAAGAGAGTCTACGAGACCCAGCAGGTCTGTGTGGCAAGTATATGAGGTGGTACTATGTTACCGATGGCGCTCAACAAAGCTACCGACGAAACAATCTCATTTCAGTTATATCTTTCCGTCTGTCTACCTTATTATGTACCGACCAACCTACCGATCAACCGACCGATGTTCACCGCACCATGCAGACCTTCCCTTTTTTTCTTCTCCATCACTCGCGGTGTCTGTCGTTCAATCTTCGTTTCTCTCTTTGTACCTGCTCCTCATCTTTCTATGGATCATTGTCTTTTCGCCCCGTCTTCGGAGCGCTTTGACGTCCTGTAGATCGTTCAACTTCAATGGTGTCAACCAACGCCCGCCAAGAGCAATCAGGCTCGCAAAGATTTTCCGTGAATTTTGCTTGCAGGACACTGTCTTAAAGCTGTCCTGTGACGCTCACGGTCGACGGGTTTATCGCCACCGTATTTTTCTAAAGACTAGGACTTTAGATGATCGCCATGCTCCCTGTTCTACGGTTCGTTCTATACCCTTGATCGTTGGAGTTTGCACTCAGTACTTATCGTTGCGCGGAAGGCCAATTCTGACGTGTGCTAATAGCGACGGAAGTCGGTTACGATATAGCACCACTTCCCGCTTAGGCTCCGCGGACGTTAGTAGTGGGTGTATGCGCTGCACTGGCTACCCCACTAAGTTAAACGTGGGGCTCGAACTTAGAGTACGTTTCGTTGTTTTCTTGATTTGCGAATTACACGTCCTTCTCTAGATATACCCGGCACACTCCACCACGTGCATGTCCTCCGTATAAATATATCACTGACAGACTCGCAGTTGAACGCTTTACAAAGGTACGAAATTACAATAATTCAGGGGTAATAACACAGTTTTCCGCCTGACGTTTGCTCCGCAGAGCTATACTACTTGAACCTAGTCAACCGATTGTAATTCTTGGGATGTTGAATTGTTTGATATTCATGAGTACATATTGAACTTGAGCCCATCACTACTTGCATGTACTGGAATGCGACTTGACTAGCAGCGACGGCGTCGAGTGGTGCTCGAGTATGAGAACAAACGAGCGCCGTTCTCTTTTCCTTCGGGCGCGGATTCGCATCGATCGAACCATCGACCAGCGTATTCCATAATTTCGTTTTAGCCTTGACAAGGCAAGGGTGGATACGGTAAAAGGGTGCGCGACGCTTTCGTCCTGCCAGCCTGCTTTTTCAGCTCCCTTCCTCCTCTGTTTCGCTTTCCTCGCAGTTTCTCGCTCTCCGTGCAACAACTCTTCCTCGACGGCCGATGCACCGCGTCGGCGACACCGATCCACCGGCGTGCACGGTGCAGCGACTTTGCAATGCCTGGAATGCGGCGGCATTACGCATGCGCGCCGCGTACCTTACTCGGAACAGACGAACAGCCAGATCCGTTATGTCTCTCGACAACGACCTCACGATCGTCTAGAGAACTACCTGACACGATAGCCAGCACCTCAGAGCCGGACTGAACTATCAAGTGGACGATGCACACGGTCGTGCAGAGCGACTTTATCCACTACCAAACAGATACGCCGTTCCGTCATATCCCCTACGGCATCTGACGGCGGACGTATCTGACATCTGATACGTGACATTGTCTTCGGAATCGATCTCGTTCACGATCCGTCGCCAAGATCCTTACGCGGCTGCATTAGACGAATTATTTGCCAAACCGTGAAGATCGTGCAAGGACGGGGCGCACGATCGTATTCCGCGGCTCTCAAAGATTCTTATTCGGGTAGAGACCGCGAAAACTTAGAGAATGCGGCGCGGAAAGAGCAACACACGGGGTTGATCTTACGGTCTTATGGTTTTATGGCGTTAGGCCGTGGCCGGTGGCCCCGGGACTTGGAGCCGAGAAGAGCCCGGTGAGCTCGCCTTGGCGTTGGTGGAATGCGGGACGGGCAAATCGCGGTCGGCCCGCTTGCGCCTCGTTCCCATGCATTCCTTACTCCCTCTCTGCTTCTCCTCACTCTCTCATCCCAACTCGCCTCTTCTCTCTCTCTCTCCCCCTCAACACACAGACACACACACGCGCGCGCATACAATGAAAGACGCGCGCGCGTGCACATACTCTTTCTCTTTCGTTTTCTTACACCAATGCGACGTTGTGCGAGCGTGCACGTTTACACAGTAATGGGCTACGTCTTCGGCTCTCCCTGAATCCATTTCGGCTTCTACCTCTTTCTCCGTCCGAACACTACTCGCGCGCCGTGTACGCGTCTGTATACGGAGGAGCAAGACGTATGCATAGTGGGCAGATTTTTGTCCGTCCCCCTCCGGACTATGCGCCGTTCTCCTTGCATTTTCACTTCTCCCGCTATCCTCTATTTAGCTCTGCGATCGCACAACCGGCACTACCGTGCTTCCTTCAGGATCGTTGCCCCTCGTCGTGTCGTTTCTCATCCTCCAACTCTTCTTGCAGCTTCGTACTCTTTTCCCGGGGCAGACCTATGTCTGGGCGAAAGCCTCGTTATGATATTGCCGACGATCGATTTTTACCTGCAACTCTGCGGTGAAGACCGATCTGCTTACATTATTGCGCTTGCATGAGTCAGGCCGAGGTAAAGAACAAACGGCCGATGTAACTCTTTTAAGGCCGAGTCGTGAGTCGTTTTTGAACGGATGCGCGGATAAGCCGCAGGAGATTGTCCATCGATGATCGATGCGCGTCGGCCGTCGCGCCTTCTGCAATTCCTTGTAGCCATCATAGCGCGAACGACTCGGTGAAGGTCGCATTAAAAATTGTACATTCCGAAGTACAAAAGGCGCTACTCCCAGAGACCTCTTCTTCTTCGGCACGGTGGTGTCGCGGTCGAGGAGTTGGTTTGCGTTAGGTGTTGCTACGTAAGGACAACTGCGGCTTTATGGAATGCAACATGGCGACCGCGGTGCGTTCGACCGACGAAGCTACATCAGCGCCATAATGGTACACGCCATCGAACTGTTCTGTTAACTTCATTTGTCCGCTGGAACGTTCATTTCTGGACTGCGTCGTGATCACTTCCGATATCCGGTATCCTCATAACTCTTCCTCACCTCGACAATTAATAAAACTCTTGGTTAGTTTTCAACAAACTCGCCGAGCGGAAGGTCGTCTAATTCATATGCGGCGAGCGAGTAAACTATACGCGCAAATGTACATCGGTACTACGTAACGGTACGACTAGACTGCGACACGTGCTTGCGCTTGGCGAATATTTCTCTACGTAACAGTTTTCGCGGTGTAGTTAACCGGTAACGATACCGTAACGATGCTTTTGAAGCCAGCGGCAGTTTCTCGCTACACGGTCTTCAATGAAACACGCGGAAATAGAATGTGTGAAATGTCGCGTAAGAGATGCATATCAGACAGGTAGACAGGTAGACAGCTGTACAGTTTCTCCTCGCTTGTATATTGGCTGTGGCACACGTAGATCTTTTTTCGCCAGAGAAATCTCTTCTTTTCAGCCGGAAATGGGTCGACGAACTCGCTTAAACTCACCTAGCCTAGTCAAAAGTTTATTTTTTATCACCCTCTCGATATTGGCAAAGCCGCCAAAGACGTACATGTGACGCCGAAAGCGGACCTTTTCCCCTCTCGGAGTAATAACGGACACTCTTATGAATGAAATGTCTTCGTTCACTGAACCTCTCTCTTTCTCGTTCTCACAAGTCTTCTGTATAAGTGGGCCTTATAAACCGGCGACACGATAAACGCTTTCTAATCTAGAAACAAACGGCACTCGCCGGGGCAAGATGGGGATAACACATAATGGTTTCTCAAATATCGGATCGTGAGAGGATCCGGATTATCGTTCCTAAAATGTTAATTTTATTGTCGACATGTCAGGAAGCACGAAATTGCTATACTTGGATTTCAAACCTAAACTCTCATGCTTCCCAGAATGGATCGCGCTTACGTGGCTACGGTAAATCTGAATTAACAGGCCGGTATTGTTTGGCGAAATAGTCGCGACGTCTTCGAAGATGCAGATGAGGATAAAAATTTCTCAAGCAAATTCAATCTTCAATTCGGGAGAAGACAACTTTTTCAATAATGTATTCGAGCGTCAACTACATAATAACACTTTCTCCCGGATCCTAACCACGCTGGCAGCATTCTTCTCTTCTCCATCCTCCGTTTTCTTAAACTCACGGCTGCCTCCTTCTAAGGTTATCTACCCGAGTTCTCTCCTCGTATCTTGCTCGCCAACCGTTTCTCTACCCCCTTCTTCCCGCTGGTCCCTTCGAGTCCTTGGCGCAGTCAGGTTCACGTGTACCGAACCCGGCGATCACTAAGTCGGGAGAACCTGGCCGTGCTAACTAATTAACAGATCGTTCGATCGATCTTAAAAACGCGGTGGCGAAACTGTTCATTAATCGCTTCAAATGTAGAGAGAGAAACAGATTGGGATACCAAGACTTTTCTCTAGCAGCGTACTATCGGTCCCTCCTACACGATTATGAGCCATCTTTTGCGACGGAGCAGGATCCTCGCTCAGTGAATTCGCAGACAGACGGATGCAGGATGGGAGCGTAACCACAGCCGCGTCACTCATTGTTAGGCACTCGCTATTATTTTTCGTCCGAAAGGATCGTAAATGATGAGCGGTCGGCGCGAAGTGCGATATAATCCGGAAGTCGAAAGCGACGCAACGCCGTCGAGTATCCCGTCGGGTCCAGATCTTTCGTTCCTAGGTTGCCCACTGTCGCCCTACCTGTCTGGTATCGGGCATGGTCAAGACAAATCGGGCTAGACGAAGAGTCGGCGAGCTGTGAGTGGCCCTGACCGTGGAAAGCAGAAAAAAGTCAGGAAGGAAAAGAAGTCAGCGGCCTGGATGAGCGGAGGTGCGCGTCGGGGAAGACACTTGGAAGGGGGTAGTAGCTGAGATGGCTAAAGAAGGACAGAGGAAGAGCGACAGTCGGAGGGAAAGGTGGACCGCGGCTGGAAGGAGGGAGCGATCATTCTTGGAACTCGGGTGACCTCCCTTGGTGCAACTGGCAAACAGCCGGGCTCATGGGTTAACTGTACAACTACTTATGTACCTCGAGCCCGTAGGAATGCGACGACCATGCCGTCCCATGAAATAACGCATGACATGCCGTGGCATGACATACCTTACCATGTGCTTGTCCAGCGCATGATAGAGGAAGAGAAGAGAACGGTAGGAGGGAGTGAGAGAGACACACGCGTGATCTTGGCCGAGCAGGAGGATCACGTCATTCATTCACCTGCTCGCTGGCCACCTCGTTGTTTTCTCAGTCAGCCAGCCAGCCAGTAGACCCGCTGAACAACCAACCAACCAGCCGAGTTTAGCTATTATTCCTTCTAAATTGGAACGTCCATGGATCGACGAATCACGATGTCGTATCACAGAGGATATTCAGAAGCGTGCCTCGTACGCTCAATCTACCACTTTTTCATGCGGACACACTCTACGATCCTCATTCAAGATTTTCCACATTTGCTAACATCGTTTACGCATTCTGCGCCTTTATCCTACGTTAGGCGCTATCCAGGTTCTGAATGGTCTACCCTGGATCGCGGAAAATCTTCACTACCGCGTTCCGGATACCTCGTGCGAAGGTTTTTCTGGCTATCTCCCGATTGTCCCGGTGTCCGATCCTGTCGGATCATTCATTCAGCCGGCTCGTTTTCCGTCGGCGATTCTCAACTACCGTTTGCCCATTTCTTACCGTTTTTCCACGGGTTCGCTCTCGGAACGAAGGCTCGTGTATCAATCGCAAAAGCAATGCTGTTCATTCAGCTCCCTAACTAGTACATGCTTGCGAATGTAAGAGAAAACCAGAGTGCCGCGATCAGACGTTAGACCTTGAAGATACCGGTTGCACTCGACAATCTCAGCGAATAACTTGGCACGAGATCTTCCACGTCTTCTGTCTCGCAGAGGCTCGCTCTTCCTTCGTTCCCACCTCGCAGCAATCATGTACAATAATCTCACGAGCTTATTTTGGTACGATCATCTCTTTTCATCGCAGGAATCTTGCGATCGGAATCGGGATCCAAAACTTTCCAGAGGGTCTGGCCGTGTCACTACCGTTGCAAGCCGCCGGCATCAGCACCCTAAAGAGCTTCTGGTACGGTCAACTGTCAGGCATGGTGGAGCCCATAGCTGGTGTGCTCGGTGCAGCGGGAGTGACCTTAGCAGCACCCGCACTGCCCTACGCACTGGCCTTCGCTGCAGGTGCCATGATCTACGTCGTTATCGATGACATCATTCCGGAAGCTCATCAAAGGTTTGTTGGATAAGCATTTACAAGTTTACTAGACCTTCCCAGCTCGCAAAGCTCGATACAACTACTCTGAACGACACGAAGCCCCCGGTAAGGCCGTGTGCACGCGTCAAGGGCCTTCGGGGTTTCCAATTGAAAACGAAACGAATGAGGGGTGGACAGGGCGGTGAATCGAATCTTCAACGAAGAGGATCAAGCTGTAGGAGAAAAAGATTTTGGACCGCAACTCGTTCCCTCGACTGGTTCCGGTTCCTTTTCTTCCCCTGAACCTCCTCCTGATCGGTTTGCCCTTATGCCCACCACTCTTGCGCTCGCTATATGTCTCTTTTTCCGTCTCTTGGTCCTTTCTTCTCTTTAGCCATCACTGTCCATGCCAGGGACACCGTGTCAGGGCAGTGGTGCACTTGCACCCGTTTCCGTCTCACGTTTCACCCTCGATCTATTCAGTACGAATTAGAGTCCGAGGCCGGACCCAGAGTCAGAAGGGCGGAAGAGGCTTTTCCCACCAGCACAATGCGCCTTTATTTCGGTCTTCCCCTCTAGTCCCCTTCGACGTCCGCACGTTGTACTTAGAATCTTCACCCTTCCTGTCTTCCCCTATCACTCTCACTCTCGCTCTTACGCGCACTCTCGCTCTCACACTCACTCGCTCTCACTCTTACTCTCACTTGTCGCCCTTTTCGTCTGCCATCGTCCATCATTGGGCAAAATCTTCGACGCTTGCACTTTGCAACGACGCAACGACTAGAACGACACGGAATTCGAGTATTAAGGATAAAGACAGACGATGAGGGAGCGGTGAGACGTGTAAAGGTAGATGTTTCGAGATCTCGGAGAAATCGAGAAGGCATATATTTCGCATCAACTTGTACACGCTTGCGGCGCACAGACGCAATTCATATGCATAAGTATATGATATAATACGCAGCAGCCGTATTTGAGAACGATTACGGTACAATGGCGCGTGACGGCAGTGCCGTAGTTAGCGCAACGCGTCATCACTGTAAAACGGACGTAGCGAATTTCTTTCCCAGGCCCAACGACGGCCTAGCTGAAGGCGCATTGTCATTATAATTGGCTTCTTTTGTATTTCGCGTGCGATCTAACCGCCCTACCCGGATACCCGTGGAGCGTGTATACACACGTCTATCTCGCTAGTCCCTGAGATAGTCGACCTCGCCGCGCTCCCTCGGGAACCCTCGTGGACGGGCCGGAAAACACAAAAGTGAAAATGGATGCCCCCTTTTTTCGAGGAAACCGTTACTCGACCTCAAAATGTTCGGACGATTCGTGCACGCAGGACTTACGCACCCCGCGGTCTCTTTCCATACGGCCGGAGGTCAAAAACCGAGTCCGCTCCTTTCCGTTCGCCAAAGAGACGACATCGTCCGGCGTTTCTTCGACCGCGGCGATGAAACGATAATAGCCAATAAAAATACAAATTTTCTGAAGCACACCGAAAGGAGGTATTTACCGTGCGGATATGATTGATGTGGTAGAACGCCCACCGAAACACAACGGCGCGTTTCGCCGGCCGTTAAAATTGATGGCCGTGTATAATTTACAAAATCAACAAGCCGTGACGTGCAATACCGGACTCCCCGTGCGCGCGTATGCCTTTGTATGTGCCTTCATCTCTACTTCTACTGCGAAAACCTTTTTATTTCTCGCCATTCCGACTCACTCCCACCCTTCTCTTCTGTCCCATTCATGCTCCGATGGAAAACGTATCGACGTAGAGTTGGCGTCGTGTGCTCTCGAAACGCAACGATAGTTTCCTGAATTTCTTCGTCGATACGTCGAGAGTTGCGTAATTACTCGACTGACACCACTGTCTTTGTTATTGCTCTGTTTGCAGCGGAAACGGCAAATTCGCCAGCTGGGCTGCCATCGTCGGTTTCTTGGTCATGATGTCTCTGGACGTCGGCCTGGGTTAACGAACAAGACAATTGTCGCGCGAAACAACGTACTTCCGTTTGTTTCCGCTTATATCGCAAGGATCCTGCAACACGATTTTCGAACGTGACAACGACACAATTCGCGCTGAAACAGTCAATGTTCCTTCTCGGTTCATTCGAGTTCCCTGAAAGGACGGCGACGTTTACGGAAGCGAGCGAATTGCAAGAACTTTTAATTGCTTTGGACATCGAACAATCTTACACACGCGCATCTCAGGAAGTTGCCGGTTACTCCGCAAGAAAGGTGGCAAACAACCTTCTCTCGACATTCGATCCAATTCCAGTCCGACTCCGACCATCCGTTTGCAGATTTAAGCGTGTAAGCGGTTAAACGGGTAAGTTGAAAATTTCGATCGAACCTTCGAGAAGGGAAGACACCATTTACGAAAAAAAAACCCTTACAATTCGATGTCCAACAGCTATAAATGATCGGTGCTGCGCGTTCGAAAACCAGCCCATCTTCGATAGATAAAATGTAGATTAAAACCGGCGTATGCAGTGTCGAGAATGACGAAAGAAAAAAAGTGCCGGCTGCCTTTTCCTTGGTTGCCAACATCAACAAAATTTAGAGTCGGATCTTTCTTTCAGAGCGCGTTACATCGCCCATACCCAAAACTCTACCCAAGTACTTCACAAGTCGATCGACTCGTTTATTTCACTGCCATATTACAGACAAGGACCCACTGCTACCTTTTCCCAGGAAGAAGTAACGTGCAACGTCAAAGTTTCTTCTAGTCTCTACTTTTCTCTTACCTTGTGTCTGTATCCTTTCCAGTCGCACACTACGCGCGGTACCCTTCATTTCGTCCTTCTGTCCGCATGATACGCTCCCCGCATGAGACCGTTCTCACGATTAATCCTAAAAAAAGAACTTAATAGACGGTGGTAAGAGCGTGTCGCACGCGCTCTTATGAATTAAATAACTCAAATTACACCCTCTCGTCGGGAACTACTACTGATCTTTGACACCAATAAAATGTGACTTAAAGGATACTGACGCAATGTTTAATATTATATCAAATACCGTAACGCATTCGAAAGGAACTATCGCTGACGTTCGCAGGTTGTTTGTCGGACGCTTAAGAATTCCATCGCATTCTCGAAGCTGCACGCAAACTGTTAAATATAGAGAATATATTTTGGAATACCAACAATAGAGACTGCTATACCCGAAGTATTAGCAACTCACGTGTATATTAATACGCGCATTCGAAATCAAACAATGCGCGTACGTACAAAGCCACGCGTTACTTCCTCGCACCTGTTTTCTTCGTAATTATGATCACTGGGATATTCGCGTTTTTTGGGACCGACGCAGCCGCGTTATCCGAGAATCGTGCGAATTCATCGATATTCGGTTTATATTAAACCAGTGCACTGTACATCTATTACGGTATCGTCGGTATCGAAAAATCAAGCGACGGCGCCAACAGTCAATACCATGAGAGTCGATAGGAAATTTATGCGCTGCGAAGTAATCGCCGATATCACACAGTGCCCAAAACGGTGCTCGACTAAAATTCCCTTTTGCGCGTAGTGTCTACCGTACCTACGTATAGTCGTGTAAGTCCGTAGATAAATATAGAGCGTAATGGCGAGAGTAGGTGATTAGCAGTTTGGCGGGAGTAATGAGTCTGCCTCGGAACGACCTATTTAATTTAGTACGGCCGACTCACTTACAATATAGACCGCGTTCATGTCAGTCTGTGGAAATGGAGTGCGAACAGGCGTGTTACCTTTTGTCGGTCGATCGTGCAACTTAAATCAGTATATTTAGGGCGAAACGTGTACCCGTCCACGTACGAAGAAATTCCGGCAAGGAACCAAGGCACAAGAGTTTGCCGCTCGAGGAAGTGTCATATGAGAGCAGGAGGGGCTGAAACGTGCGTGCGTTCGCGGGTGCCCTCTACATATCTAATTCTAAGATTAACCGACAGTCACATGATTATTATTTTTCCGGTTTTACTGTTCCACTGCTTCCGTCACGACACTCCAAAAATACATTTTATCAACGTCGTTACTCATTTTTCCAGTTCCTCGATACACTTACTACTTTTGCGTACCGGAATGTCCTGCTACGGTACGGTCGCGACGTCGTACAGTAGAACATTTGTACCGTGTGCAATAAAGAAAGCGCATTGACGTAGTTTTAGTCTGAATAAATCTTGAACTTCCACTTCCAATTTCCACTCCAATTCTAATCACATTGCACGTTTGGCGCAAGTAGCAGCAAACGTCGCGTCGATGCGTGCGTTCCGTGGAGCGTTTGCTTGACCTGCAAAAGTATTGAGAGGAGGAGAGAAAAGGTTGCATAAGTAGATTCTGACGAAGGTATCCGTTGCTGGGATTGAAACGTTGCGTGGCGCATGATCTTGAGAAGAACTCGGTAAGTTGATATCGGTCCCCTCGTCCCGACGCCGTTGGCCTGAGCTCAAGCCGAGCTCGGCGTCGGTAATATTACCGAGTGTGCCCGACGGGCGACGCAACCCTCCTCGCGTCTCGCCAGAGTTGCATAACCAGGAGGCAGGGAGAGAGGAGAGCCCCCAGAGTCGAGGCATGAATGAAGCGAGCGACAAGGACGCCTGCACCTCGTTCGGTTTCCCGGTGCATCGAGTCGGAGTTCATCGTCGCGGACTGGTGGGAGAGGAGCGCGAGGAAGGGCTGGAGAAGGGGAGGAACGAGGAGTAGGGGAGAGACAGACGATACGGTGGCCGACAAGGGAGAAAGAGAAATAGGGACTTTCCTGCGGAACGACGGACATACATACGTCCCCCTTTTTCTTCTAGACGCGTCACTGAAGGATGCAAGGATAAAAGAAAAGAGCAAGACCGGTATGAAGGACGGCGCTTTTGAAGGAAAGGGACGTTGCTCGACGTGACGCGCAAAGTAGACACGAACGGGCGTCGCGTGGAAAGAGGTGGGAAGGGTGAGGGGGTAAAGCGAAGACCGCAGCTACAAGCAGCACGACGACGGACCGCTGGAATGTCCAGGAAGCGAAGTGCTGTCGTTGTATGAGGGAGGATTTCGCTCGTCCCGAGCCAAATACGAGTGTAGGTACGTGGAGCGCGAAGTGCGGTAAGATGGAGAACGAGGGGAGGGGCGGGAAAATAAAGGGACTATTGGAGAAGCAAGAGAGAGAGAGAGAGACGAGGGCAAGAGACTCTCGTCGCGGTGCAATAATCGGCTCGGTAAAGTAAAGTTAAGGGGCTGGTCACGTGGTGGTAGTGCGTTGGCCGTCGGCGATGTGCGCACACGGTCGTGAAGAAGACGGCAGCGGCGGATGAGTGGGTCGGGGGAGGGAGGAGAGGGGTATTGCATAGGAAAGCCGGAGCACCGACGTTACACCCGACGGCAGTCTTACGATGCACTTTGCCCTGAGCGCGCACGTGTGCCAAACGCGACGCGTACGCGACCGTTCATAGATTTCGACCCTCCTTCCGTTTCCGGCCTTCCTGCCAGCACACACCGTAGATCAGCCGCGATACGCGCGACGGCCGGGCCAAGTTGGACTTTTAAACAATCTTTCATCGCACCGATTGTCATGGCATCGTCGTTGCATCGATGTGATTGTTTATTCGGTTAAGACGATTTGTTTGGCAACGTACGTTGTCCTCTTCCCGCTCTCGTCAATCTACGTTTCACCGATCCCCCACCCAGCCCCCCTCGATTGGATTCCTACCTCAGCCGCCCTCGTCGATTTCCTCTTTCCCTCTCCTCGCTCCCTGCCTCCCATTTGCCCGCCGCGTCCGCAACGTGTCCCTGGTTATTACGTAATCGTCGCGGTTCACTGCTACATGGAACGTTGATTATTTTTTCGACGGAAGAACCTGCACCGTGTCGCCGTTGAGAAACATTTGTCGCGCTTACGCGTTACGTCAAAGTCAAACAATCCATGCGACGGTACGGCGGTGCCACGCCGCAGTGCGGCGAATTCCACAAGTTGTCAGAAACCGTGCACTCTTGTGATCAGTCACGAAAGGCGATAGATCGACGGCACGCGAGTGACAGCGAATTCGCGGAAGAAGAGACTGTATCGTGACTCTCCCGTTTACGGTTCATTCGATCATCGCCTTCCGCGCACCGCTAACTTGTCCTGGTAACGCGCACGGTACTACGACCTCTTGACACCGCTGACCTCCCACCGTTCCCACGTGCCAACGAACTTCCGACAAAATGTAATCGTCGACCTCCAGCGAGAACCGGAAGTCGTAGGAAGACGTCAATTGTACGACGGTGCGCATTGTCAGAATGATCGATCAAAGTGTCCTACAAGAGATCCCTCGTCCTAACGGTTGCTTAAATGCTGAGTCAGGGAAATCGATTATTGCACTTTCCAAGGACAACGATCAAACGGCGTATTTGGGTCATCCATGTGACAAAATGATGAAGTAAGTAATGTGCATGTATATTATACAATCTATGAACGAACTACCCAACTTTCGACGGCATCACTTGTCGATTGCAGTTCTATTGGAGAGGAAATATGTGTCCAAACACCCTTCGGATATTTCTGCTTCTTCCGTTGAGTATTCTACGATCAGATATCTCGCAGATGATGACCACTAGCCTGTTCGAGATATTCTACAGGCTAACGTTGCAGCGATTTCTTTGCAACCTACTTTCCTTCGAGACTTATAAAGGGGTTGTCTCCTCTACTGTCCCGCATTCGCAGCATTGTTTTACGTTCACCGCGGTGGACAGTGCACTTTTTGCGAAACCGTAAAACTAACGATAAAAGTCCAGTCGTTTGGCAGCGGCAAATCGTGAAAATGGAACAAAACGCGATGACAAGCGCCAACGTGTGCCCTGTAAATTATCAGCTCGGGCAGCCGTTTTGCCGTCGTCTCCAACGCGACTCTGACAAAGCACGGGTCAACAAAACACGCAAGTAGCAACGTGCCTTCGAGAGCGTGCACATATATAGCTTTGTATGTATGCACGTATATACAGAGAAACACGTCAGAGGCGGAACAGTGGCGGAACAGCACCGGAAGCGAAGGAGTTCCGCTTAGGCTGCGTAGGGTCAGCGCACTTTTAAAACTAATTGTAAGATCCGAGGCGTGCGTACTTGTCACGGTCGCGTTTATCAGCAAAACTATTTTTCGCGTACATTGCTTCCTACCTCGAAATTCAATTTAAAGTTGATATTGTAGTAGTCGGAAATATTGTCGTGCAAGCCCGATGCGACACGTACACATATATCTATATATTTTCACAATGATCGAGTCGCGCATCTTTCGAGACACGTCGGCTGCCGGTATGTCGAAAACTTCGAAAGCTTCTCCGAGTATTCGCGGCGGAAGTGAGGAAGGCGTTTCGCAGCATGCTTAACGTCTTCACGAGGTACCAAGCGTTTCCCTCGTTAGCGCGTGTATCAATGTTTCTCGCGAAACGCGTGACTTTATGAATGAAACCATGACCGGTAGAAAGAGAGAGAGAATGTATGTGTATGCGTGCGTGTCTGCTGTGAGAAAGAGAGAAAGAGAGAGAGACCGGCAATTTCTACGCGCCGGCAGTAGTACTCGCGTTTACTCGCCCGTTCTACGTAGGAAGGAAGTCACGATCGGGCAACTATTGTCCCTTCCTCTAATACCGAGCACCATATCGGGAGAGCGTGCAACGTGGACAACAATTGCTCGACAGGATGCCGCATTCAAGGAAGTGTAACTTCGTCTGCTGGCCATCTACAGGGTGCCTTTAATCGCATCGATGCATCATACATTATTCATCACTTAATTAGATACCTTCGAATTCGCGGTGACTTCTAATGAGTGCAAAGAGGTCGTGAAAACGGGGTCGTTGCCCACTGCGAAAATCGACGGGAACGGTGGCAACACGTACGTGCGACGATTCATCTTCTGTAATCCGTTAAAGTGGTGCATATATGCGCATTCGTCGACGTTGAGATCTACAACGTTTGACGTCGTCATCGGCGTTGCGAATATTAGCAAGTTCCGAAACACTGTCGCCAATCGTCCACGTCCGACCAAATTCTAGAACGTCGACAGTCTACGACGCTCTAGTTCCAAATCCATTTCCATTTTCTATTTTCACCCGCTAACGTTGCCACAACGATTTTATATGTCTGCGATATTTTGGGACGTTGCCGACGACGACGACGACGACACAGTGATACCGGGTCTCCCTTGTGGCTCATTTGTGTATCAAATGTACCTTTGAGATACATTTAACACGTTGTCTGCTATACGATATTCAGTAATGATTTGACAAAGGCTGCACTGAAATCATAATCTCGTACGCTTCACTCGTTGCTGTTTTTTGGATGACATGGCCTACTCGGAAATCTCAATGTCATCTGTAGTTGAGTGACAAAGTAGCCGAAGATTTAAGGGAAGCTTTGAGTCCTATCTCACTGTGCCTAATGAATCTTAATCTCGCGTACTCATCAAACGTTTGGTTTCACTTCATTTAAAACGGCACAAGATGTGGCATTTTGAGGGATGGCAACTTATGCACTACCAGCTTTTTGGAGGGAAAAGAAACTCTCGAATTTGGATTACAGTAATACAGTCACAATTGATCGGGATGTGATCACCGCAACAAAACGTCAATTAAAAGTACCGGTTAGTTCATACGATTCAACATAGTTAGGCGTGTGCTCATGCAGACGCACGCACGCACGTTACCTACCCTCTCGAAATAGATATAACCGGGCATTATTCGACACGGCTGGACTACGGTAGCGAAGCATTCGTCGTTTCACCGTGAATCGCGCATTTTCAAACTCAAGCGAGCGGAGAAGCAGTATGTTACCACCTTCAGTATCACATAAAACAATAGCTTCTAAACTTTAGTCGTCTAAACAATTTTTTCTTTGGTTTTCCATTAACCTTTTCGAGGACTACCGCTTTTTGTCACAATAAAAATATATCTACATAAGTACATACGTGTAAAGACCCATAATGAGGACGTTGAACAGATGACAAATTGACGATGGCCTTTCCTGAAACAAGATTGAGCTTAGGCAAGAAATATGCACCATAATCGACACGTATTGGGTCGTTGCACTTTTTTCATAACTCATGAGATTTTCATGGTCAGATTTACCTCGACATTGACTTCACGCCAATCTTCGTATTTCGTTGACCCGGAGATTCGCAGTTTTTCCTGTCTTGCCTGCGTTTATCGATACATATATACCACGCGTCGAAGACCTTCGGCCACCCCTTTGAAGACACGCGCGCACGTCAGCACACACTATATAGCCGCATGCACGTGGCTTTACATCTTTCTTTACAACCGATAGAACGGAATTCCCTGTGTACAGATTCACGCCACACCTACTCATTAACGACATCGTAAAAAGCGCTAAATACAGAGAGACAGAGAGAGAGAGAGAGAGAGAGAATTGAAAAATGGAATATAGGAAAATACAGTTTTGTCAATTTCGTCGGTGAACTCAGGTATAGGAGAACGGTTATATCAGGTAAACGAGGAAGCGCAAGAAAGGCACATTTGTGGCGCAGGGGAACGCGCTCCGAATAAAGTTTCACGCTCCTAGTTCACTCGTATATCGAGTCTGCAGACGAATAAAAAGACGAGAGACGGAGAAATAAAGAGAGAGAGAGAGAGACATAGAAGAGCGAAATAGCGGCGCGTCGGAAGCCGGCCATTTTACGATGTGACTACACGCGTTTCATGCTGGCTCCGCAAGAGGGCACCAACTGACACGCTCGAAGGTTTTAGACGAAAAAGCCGACGACGCTTTTATAGTTGCGACTCGACCTCGACGGCACATGGTGCCCCGCGCGCGGTTGTCCTTATACAAGTTTACTCCGCGATACGGATGCCCGATTCTCACTCTAGAGTTCGACGGAATATTTATTCAGTGTCAGTGATAACCGACGGCTCGTGACGCGTCATTTTTCAGCGCCACGAATCATCCGCGTGTTTCTACTTCCACTTTATTGTCTCTCTCTCTCTCTCTCACTCACTCACTCGTCATTATCGCTGATCGAATGTGTCGTTCTTAATGATTTTATAGTGACGCGGATTCCGTGCACGGTCTAACGCCTAACCCTTTTGCGCGCCGTTCATCGTTCTTTATTCCTCGCTCACCGTTTCAAACTTTCGCTTCATTGAAGAGCGTAGGTCCGCCGAAACTCGATCTCGCTGTCGTCATTTCCATGCTCGGGTGCCCACGCAATGCTGATTTCGTCGCGAGTTCCGTAACAACATGTGCCTCTGCCTCGAAGATTTCCGTGTTTTCCAACCTCGTGCTATTTCTTCTTACCTTCTTCATCCCCGCCGATTCGTGGCTCTGCAGGCTTGCACGTATTATGCACGCATTCTCTGTCTCTCTCTCTCTCTCTCTCTCTCCCGGGCGCGCGCGCGCGCTTGCAACACATATCACGATGTCACGAAGGTGGCAGAGCAGCCAGAGAGGAAAAAAGCGGCGAACAAGGATCCGGTGATAGCCAAGAGACGAGGAGAAAGGGAGAAGGAGACAGATGTAGATGGCGGTGAGGTAAAGGAAGAGAAGAAGAAGGGGATTCGTGAGCGATCGGCTGGCCTACTCAGTCCTCGCCCGTCTGCCAGCCGGTTATATACGGTGGAAGCGGTTGACAGTTCATGCCGTTGCTGTACTCGCATCCATTCGAAATATCAGTTTTTCACGAGCGTGTGTGGTGAGTTTTCTGAGTATTGCTACCGTGACGGATGCCGCGATCGAGCAAACCTCGTTCGGGCAGTTTGAAAGTTTGGATTTTTCGCTGTTTTCAACCCTCTGCGCGCGCATCACTCGTCACTTCATGGAAGATACTTGACCTGCGAAGATCGGTGGCATTCTTCGTCCCATTGTCAGTGCCATTGTGGGTGCCATTGTCGGTGCCACACGTCAACTGTCACCTTAGAACCAGAGGTAGGTGCGGCATTAGAGTATAAAATTGTTTACGATGTGTTAGATTGGCGAGTAAACGTGTGTATATACTGTCCGTTGGATCGTCCCGAAGACGGGTCGGGTTACGTATTACGGAATTCGTTTGTCACGGCTCGGTGGAATGCAGACAAGACTGTGTTGTCGTCGTGGGTAAGCGCCGTGCGTTACGTTGCTCGTTACGGGCGCTGCCCGTCGTCTCAGAAGTTACGTCGTTTTCCACCAATTGGCAAATTGTACACTGCGAAAATTGGAATTTGCACGAATCTGACCAGGAGACGCGACGGCTCGTTTTGTCGTCATTTTCCAAGCGCTGGGAATAATAAAGTCATAGAAATTTCGTTAACATTGTGTGCGTGAAAAGAATGCTAACCACGGACTGCCGTCCGACCTCGCCGCCGCCATAGATTTGCGGTACTTTTGCACCGAAAAGAATGTACAACTTGACATCCAAGCGTGCGTGAAGAACGAGCGATCAGATCGAAGAAAGGTGAACGCACTCGCGCGAAATTTACATCACGCGTTACGCGCGCGACCGTGTCTGCTGCTTGCTTGCCTACCTGCCTGCCGGCCTGTGTTGGCTTTGGTTCTTTCTATCTCCACTTTACGCGTGCATGCGTACGTACATATGCGCGCGCAAACACGTGCGAGACCGATTTACGTATCCATGACGATTATTGACAAGAGAGACGACCGTCGTTGTAACGATTGCAATCGCGATTACGACGGCAATTACGATAGCAATGATGCCGAAGACCGTAACGACGATAGTGGAAGCGTTTGATCCTTGCCGAACAGCCCGTGTAAATCCGCGTATTGTTAAGCAGATAACGGCCGTAAATTCGGTTAAGTTACATAAAGGCGCAAAAGTACGCGTTAAGGTCCACTCGATTCTATTTCCGTACCGACGAGTGACGTTCTAGGCCAGCGATTCTCAACCGCATTCCGTGTCTTCAAATGACGGAAGCTTAAGTAGCCAGAGAAAATCGTCGATAGCTTCGGTCGATGACGTTTTGCTTGGCTTCTCAAAAACGTAGTCACCGTCATTTTGTCACGGTTCCACTCGGAACCGTTTCATAGTTCTCGGCACGTCATAGATACCCGATGAGAGTCACTGCGGTCGGAAGACTACGAAGTAGTTAGTGTGCCTGCGGTTATCATCGTTCAGTACGTCTGTTTGCCTTTTATCAATTCCAGCCGAGATAATTCCTTTTCCAAATTGCGAGATCGTACGCGCCCACACACGCACACTCTCTCACAATTAGACGCTTCCGCGCACACGCGTTCCTTTTCGTGCACGTATGTATCCTACGTGTCTCGATTTACGGTAGAAATCCAACTGTCCGCCGCTACGTCGCGCCGTGTCGACACAGTCTAAATGTAACGAAAGGACTTCAATTTTCAGCTGAGAAAACCTGACAATCCTTTCCTGTAATTTAATTGAGTCTGACCCACGTTCGAGCGCGCGGTGTCAACTGCTGGCTCGAGAACAGTGCCTGCGTCACAGTATTCCATGTTGCTGGCCGATATACCGTTGTCGTTATGCGGCTGCCGATAGTCGCTACACGTTCCGGATGATTAACGGAACACGTGGTAAATCAGGCAGCAGGGAAAGCCGGAAAACAGTGGACGGACGGGCGACGTCGGCGGCATTTTTCGGGCGTTCTTCCTTGTCTAGCAGATTGGACCTTTTTCCGCACGGCGCCGCATCATTGGCGGTCGTCCAAACGGAGGCGCAGCCCCCAGCCTCGTCTATTTTTGCTCATTTCGATCTTCCCGAAAAGAAGCGACGTCTTCTTCGCTCGCCGTCTCCTCTAATAACGCCACCATAAAGCGTCTCGATATTCCGATTCCTCCGAAGTACCGTCCCTGGCATTTTTCAATTTTATTCCTGCGACCAACGACATTGTAGGAAGGAATTATAAAAGGAGGGGGGAGCTGCTTGTGAGAGGCATTGGGCAGGGGAGGTGGTATGCACTATGCAGCTGGTCCGCAGGCCAGTCCGAATCGACGGCTTGCGTTTTCGCACACGTGGCTCAAATGTCATCTGTCCCTGCTTCCTACCGCGGTGTCTCTCTTCTGCACATTTTTCGTCTCTCTCGGCGTCTCGCGATTCTTCCTTGATCGCTCGTCGCGACGCATCAGCACCGACGATGCACTCACACTCACACTGGTCGGGCAGTCGGGCTGCGTAACGCGGCGCGACGTCGCTCGCATGCAACAGGTATCCGCGCTGACGTCACGATTGCAGGAACGAAAGAGATACAGTGGACGGCGCGGCGGCTGCATTGTAAACGCGGTGAGGGGCAAGTTTACGCTGTAACAGAGGGGAAGAGTACTGACGCACATGCCATGAATGTATGTACATCAAGTGGTTGTGCATGTCCATGCATAACTTCTTGCTGCATCTCTCTCTCTCTGTCGCGCGCGCGCACTCATTGTCAGTGCTACGCTGCTGTTAGGCGACTATTATTCAACGCGGATGGAAATATGCGCTCAACCCGCCGGTTGGTTGCCACTCGCGTGCGTGCGCTCACGGGACTGATTGTCAGTCTTCCTATCAAAATTGTATTCCAGTACATAGTACATACGGCGGCCTGCACCCCGTCGCCGGAAAAATTGCTCGACTTCGCCGCTTTATAAACTCCACCGGTTTGCGGCTGGTCTACTAACGTGATCGTTGTTACGATTCGCCGAACTCTTTCAGGAATGTTGTGTGAATCACGAAGTGTCTTGCCACGTCGTACATGTATTCGCGGAAACGGATTTATCGTTTGTCGCTGTCACGAAAGAGCGTGCGCACATTTATGCGTCGACGATAATCGCGTGAAATTGATTTGAATGCTAACCGACGCAACTACAGCGGCAAAATATTGAAATATTCAGGAGCGACGTAAATTCCCTCTGCCGCTGCGCATGCTTAATTTTCCTTTTTCTTAATTTATTTCAAGAAAAATGCACACACCACACACACACACACATATTACAAGCGCGCGCGAGAATGAGGACTGTACCTGCCAGCGCCAGGTGTAACGGGTTACCCTTACCAGGTGTACAGCCGACGGCTGCTTCTATGGGAATTC
The DNA here is from genome assembly GCA_963942575.1 of Priocnemis perturbator. NCBI lineage: Eukaryota > Metazoa > Arthropoda > Insecta > Hymenoptera > Pompilidae > Priocnemis > Priocnemis perturbator. Next base: position 9,478,743 of record OZ012652.1, read on the forward strand.
TAATTAGACATAATGACGTCATTAAAGTCTGAGCCACGACGAGACGGGATGGTCTACTGCGCTTGCTGTACATACTCTATTGTGAGTACGTACGTGTACCTACCTCCGCGACGCATACTGCCGCGGAAATGGCTATGTAGTACGTACAAGCGTGCCACCGCATCGTTGGCGGCGTCGTTGGCGTCGCGTATACAATCTTTCAATTAAACGATTTTTCCTCCGTACAAAAGTCGCCATTCGAAACGCAGTAAAACGACGGGACGACGGCGGTCGTTTACAGAAAGTGCTCCGGAATGAAAAGGACGAATCATTGCTGATGCGTTTCACGCGAAACGCTTCCTCTCACGTGTCCTTTCAACTTTTCTTTAAAAACATACGGATCAGAAAACGTCTTGTCTCCAGGGTTTCATTTGGCTTACCTCGTGCGCTCTGCGAGATACAGCGCGACGAAGCGTACAGACTTTTACGGATGACACATCGTCAGACTGTGACCAAGCATTGGCGCCATCCTTGAAACGATGACGAGCTTGCGTCATAGAATCTATTGGATGTAGCTACATTCTACCGATTTTCATCGGTACATTCCGTTCATGCGAGATCACAGCCTCTCTTGGCTGCTCGATCAAAACTCGTCAATCGACGTAAACGGCTGCAATGCAAGTCAATTTCTTGCACGAGCAAATTATCAGCGGTCAAGTAGTATGAAATCGAAGCAGCACTGCATCGACATTTTTCGTCGTGACGTTCTTCCTCGTTCAGCCACTTTCCTCCGTTTTTCCTGTTCTTTCGCATCTCTTCTTTCTTAACTTTAACTTCCCAGGGACAGAAAACTGGCGTGAAACTAGAATCAGCTTACCGTCACCGTTCAGTCGCCGACGAGTCGGTAACAGGTGGGCAGCCAGCAACGAGCGCGTCGACGTGAGTCGCCCCCGAAACTCGCGAAAAACCGCAACTCTCGCGAGCAGAACGAAGCCGCCGCTTCCAACCGATTATGCAAAACAATTATCGTGGAATGCGGTCAGCTGTTCCCAGACGCGTGCTGACGTCATGCGGTCGCGGTGTATGCGCGTGCTCCACGTGCGTACGTGCTCGCGTTGCTGCGTGCGTCGTGTGAATATCTGCCGCCGCTAGCAGCATATGTCAATGTAGGGAAAAGACGACTTGCGTAGAGAATATCGCCTAGCAAATATCGTGTATCGAATATCGGATAGCGAATACCGTGCTCTACCCACAGCAGTCCATTGTGTAGGTTGCTTGCCACCATGAGAAGCGCATTATACAACGAAATGGCTCCGTGTGGCGGCGCGCGTCAATCCATATTCGACGACACACAGTCATTGTTCCGTGTCCATATTTGCTTCTTGCCGTACGTACCTCGTGCAGCTTTCAAAAAGAGAGACGAAAATTGTACTCTGGAGTCGCCCTCATGCTGCGTAGTTGGTCTGCCGTCGATGTGTATGCCCACTTTGCATACTCATACTGCGTACTTGATACAGTTGACGCGTGACCGTGGTAACGGAGCGAGCAAGCTCTTCGAATATCGCCGGAGAATATCACTCGTTAGGGATAATTATACCGGGCAGAATTGCGAAAGAGATATCTCGGTGCGATTGCCTGTGCGAGGGAGGGCTTAGATGCGGGCGTGCGCACGCTGTGTTTGTCAGTCTATTATAGCCCGAATAAAGAAACGTGCCGCTTCCGTTCGTCATTTGCGCGATGTCTTGCAGGACACACACCTTGTCCTTGATTGAAGCTTTCACACGTGCCGAAACGGTAAGCTCCGTGACAGTTGCTTGATCGCGCGACGCCACACGACACTACCTTCGTTTATGGCGCTCCAAAATTCGTTCGTATAAATATGAAAGAACAGGTCGTTGAACAATTACTCGCTCTAATTGCGAGTACGACGACGACACAGTCGCCTTTCGTAGCTGCTGCGTTGCATCTTTTTTTCCGCCACTTCCGTTATCGTCGGCGTGAATGCAGAGGCTTGGAATGAAAACTCTACGATTGGCCGTAAAACGTTCTCGAACTAACGGCTTGCGTCTGTCGCGACGCGGCGGTGGTGGTAGAGGACTAGAGTGTGGCAGAGCGCGCGCACACTGGTACCGGTTGTGAAGGTGGGTCTTTAAAAAATTAGCGAGTTTTGGCCCGCGCGTGGGTTCGTTCAACTTTCGCCCGTCTTTTTTCCTCTCTTGCTCTCGGGGGGTCTCTCACGACACGTGCGAACATGCGAGAGTGAGCTCGCGCTTGTCTACGCACGCACCTCATCTCCTCCTCTTACCTCTACCTTTCCCTCCCTCGCCTGCAAAACCACCACCACTGTCCCCGTTATATCTCCCTCCACCCATTCCTTTCCCTCGTCTCCTCGATCATAGTCCGTTTCTAGTCCATTCCTAATCTCATCGTCTCTCTTGATCTACGCGACTATGTAAGGCTTTTTTCACATTTAGCATATTTTGGAGCCAACGGAGACTGGCTTCACCACAAAGTTGCCTAGTTTAAAACAAGTCTTAAACTCTTAAACGTTCTGCCCAAGTGACTCACTATCGCCTACTTTTTTCCCCTCTGCGAAAGTGGCATATTCGAAAGAGAGAAAACTTTGTGTCCGGTTTTGCCTTCGGCATCCGGGTCTCGTGATCTTCGATAATAATTACAGGCGAACAGATGTAGTATAGGAATATCAGTGAGGAGCGGTGTATGCTTCTTTTGTTCTTGACAGTAGCCAATATTCGTGATCGATGTCGAAGGTCGGTGTTTTTGATGAATCGCCATCATCGTGACAAACAGCGTCAGAACGCTTATATCTAGCAGTGCACTCCGACTGGCGATACAGCGGCGTGTGGCGCGCAAAGCAGCGTGCGAACTCCTTCAAGAAACAGAGGTTCTCACTAGCTGATCAGGCCAAACCGGAAATTCACAGCAGTCCCGGCCCGGCGGAGTGCAGTTAGGGTCGTTCGCGATGCCATCGTTCTCATTGATGTCGTATCACATTAAATCATGAGTCTTTTTAATGCTGTTTCGACGTACTTTTGCGCGTAATAAATGTTTAACAGCCGCTTTTGAATGGGAAAAGATTTTTATCTTCGAAATTTACGAGAGTTCAGAGGGCACGTGCCAGGGTTATTTTCAGCGCAAAGTACCTGTATTCCATTAAACGGAACGTTCGCTTTTCTTTTTTACTTGTTTGGTCCATATCTCGAATGCGTAATTTCTTTTCGTCGGTGCTGAAACAGTTCAGGGGTGTTATGTTCAGCTTGTACCGGCGAATCTTAAAAGTATTATCCCGAAGGTCGGACGGCGCTACCGCGTGTGCAGAAGGAAGAGAATATAGAGCTCGAGGAAAAGGAGGACGATATACGTACGTATACGGAAGAAACGACGGTGGTGAGCCAGTAGCGAGCCGGATGTCGCGTAGGTACGTCTTCGTCTCTCTGTCCCTTCGTCTCCTCGCATCCCGTACTTTATTTGACGCGTTTTTGCCAAGTTTTACGAGCCGCTTAGCGGCTCTTTTTATAGGTCGCTCACTTCACAATGCGCCATCACGGAGGGGTTTCTTTTTCACAGACATCCTTTACCTACGCGTCGGTGTGTTGAATGTGTGGGTGCTTATTTTACATGTGCGATTTTATAAAATGGGTCTACAGTCCGATCACGTCAAAGGGCAGGTGGAAGGATTAAAGTTGTCATTAAGAATCTTGCCGATATTAACGCGGATCGACAAAACTGAACAGTCTTCGTTATGCTGAAGTTGCTTTCATCCAAACGTTCCTACAATTCGTTAGGATTCGCCGCATCCTCTTCCGCTAAACGCACGCACGCACGCGCCTACGCGCCCACACCCACACACGTGTGCGCCTATTTTATTTATCCGGCTGTGGATGGATGTAAGTTCGCACGTATGTGCCGGTCTCGCTCTCTGCATGCGTTCATATCCGCACGGCTTTTTCTGTGCACGCGTCCCGTGCGCATAGATATTTCTCTCTCTCCTTCCCTTCCCATTCAGTCGCTCGCCATGAATGAACCGCAGACTCTTCATTCTCACTGTAGTAAATACTTTTTCCCACACGTTTGCCTGCCGCCACAATAGCCGCCGTTCAAGGCCCGAGGGTGTCTCGAGAATTCTTTTTCTCACAGAAAGAGTCCTGATACTCGTTGGCCGCCACTCCCTCTCGTCTGATAGCTCGTGTTTTTACTCCCTAGAGAATCGTCTGTCAAATTTGCTTCCGTCAGGGTAGAACACAATCGAACACAAAATAAATAAGTTTGATTACTTTTTTCTTTTTTAGAACTTTCACTTATTAGACCATTTTTATCATTACTGGCACATAGTTGCCGGTAAATAACTGACGATCTATCATTCGAATACAGACAGCTTTTCTTCCCATCGCACCGTTTGCCTGACAGAAATCATCAACTTGTCGCGGTGGGACGTCTCTCCAAGCGGCGAATAGAGTTCCAACGTTTAAGTAGCGCTGCATCAACCGTCTTCGTCATCACATGCTTGTTTTTTGACCTCCCGTTGTATCTGGGTCACGCACCCGTCTTCGCCGCCGCCCCCGCGTTTTACCGACACGCGTACACTCTATACATGTGCTACGTATTTCCGCTCCTCACGTCATTTTTCCGCCGTCTCGCTCAGACTCTCCACCTGTAGCCCTGTACACTATTCCGGGGACATCAGCAACGAAACCGAAAGAATCTCGGACGATCGATCCATCGGACAAAACTGTAAGAAACAATTTTTTCCCATGCAATTGCACAATATCTCCTGCCGCGCGCTATCGAGCAAGTCAGAGCTAGACAGCCGATAAAGCTTCTGCGCCATAACGCTACCACCTGCTGAGGCATGAGATGGCAGTGCGCGTTCCCTCACCTGAATATGCATGTAACTTTTAACGACGTTGCGGGTGTAAACGTTGGCAAGTGCCGTTCCGCACAGCTGTCCATTCGTTCAAAATCGTCGCTTTGCAAATGGCGCTGCAAACCGTCGACTGAGAGAAAAGAGGCGACAAAGCGTGAAGAAATAGGTAGAAGGTTATGAGCATAGCCGGGTCTGAATTAAAGGTGACCATCACCATTCGCGCGGCAAGGGATACGTCCGTTATTTCGAAGGAAAGCTGCACGATAGAAAAGTGAGTGTAAGAACGTAGGCACGAATTTTGAACTGTTCCGTCATTCTTCGATAGCCATGCCGCAGTTGTTCCGTTCCGTGTCGCCGGAGCATGTCGTCGGAGTGTGTAGTGCGGCGGCAATAGTTGACAATTTCATACGGTCGTAGGTAGTTTGCTTCCACCGAGAGACTTGACAATCGTTTGTCTGCTCAATTTCGACAGATAAGTGCCACGTTCTTCGTGAGGAAAAGATTAAAATGAGACGTTTGGGCGTTTACCACCTTTTCTTGTCGTCGCGTCGCGCGTCGGCGTCGTTGCGAGCGCCGCGTCGTCTTATGCCACAGTTGACGCATTGAGCACACGCGATATCGTAGGAGACGTAGGGTATTTACGATTTCGAAACTAGGACTCAGTGGTAATGACTGTCTGTGGTTATCGTTAATGCAATTAATAACATATTCCACTCTGATGTTCACTCCGAGTGGCCCGACTTAAAAGTTTCTTCCACTCCCGTGTCTACCCTCAGTGACCACCACGTGGTGGCGTTATGGGGGTAACAAGATAAGATGGTGTCAGGATACGAAAGTTGTACAGACCAAAGTTTATTACCGGATGCATGGGTTGTCGAGGTCTCATTATCGTGCTAGGCCAACTGAGAGTGGAGGCGCGAGGGCAAGAGGTGAAGTAGTTCTATGATGTACGATGTCTTTCAATATTGAGTAGACTAAATCGTGTCAGACTCGGAAGCGGAGCATGCATGTAAACGATTGAAATATTTTGCTGTATCAAAGTAACAGGCCAGCCGCGCAAATTTTCAACCTAATCGAACCACGCCACCTCTCGAAATGGGTAGAAGTCGGTGCACGCAGCTAGAACACCCACACGTGCCAGGTACGGTGCGGCCGAGCACACTTTTTCTCACTTTTCCTGTCTCCTTCGCTCGCTTTGCGACACAGCTGCATACGCGTGCGCTGGCAAAGAGGGAAACACCGGGAGCAGCGGAGAGAGACGCAGTTCCGTAATGAATGGATTAAAACAACCTGACGTCACAGGATGGATTATATAAACGGTGGCGCGCGTGACGTCGAACGTAGGAAGGAAGTTGGCTTCCTTTCGTACCTACAAGGTATTCCGTTCGACCGCGTCCGCCGCATGCGTGCATGCGTGCGTGCGTGCGTGCTTATTTCTGTGTATGCGTGACAGAGTACGTGAGCGAATACTACACACGCCTCTATGTAGAAGCCGATCGTTTCGCTGGCTACGAGGGGTCGTTCATTTAAAAGCGGACGAGCTCTGTTAGAATCCCAATGATGCCGTGTCGGAGCAACAGAATGTCCCTTTTAAACCTTCCCCCTTCTCTTTTTGTCTGTGCTTGCGTATCCCGCTGGTATAGCTCAACCGTAAATTCAGTGTCCTACAATAGGAACGTTTAAAAGACGGCAAGCGGAGGGAAGCGTTTTCCACACTATTAAATCCCTCACTACCCCTTCGTTGCTGCTATGTACCGTTCACGAACATAGCACGTGTGTTCCCTTACTGTACGAAAATATTACGGATTTTCGAAATCCGCAGGTGCCTGCCCTTTTCCGTACGCGGAACGTACGGGTCTGTCTGTACCGTGATTAAGTTACTTCTAATGGCACACGCACACACACGCGTTACAAAAATTCACAAGCTCACTTTTATCTATCGATATCAGGAAGCAAAGAATCGTCGATGCCTGTGAATCGAGATTAGACGGTGAGATAACAACTAAATATGGTCGTCGCCAGGTATTCCTTGAGGCATTAACCGCGAGTGAAGGAGACACGCCTCCATTGACCCAGTTTTCGCCAAGTTACGCGCAGAACGATTGGAGCACGTGTTTATAGGTCGCAGACGAGCCGCGTCCGTCTGTTCTTCTACCCGATTTCTCTTTCGCTCTTTCCCTCTCGCCCCTTTCGGCCTCTGTTCTTTCTCATCCTGTCCTCTCGACTGTTATTAGCGCGTAGTCTGGGAGCCGTCTGCGGGTCGACGTCCGTGCCAGGAATAGAAGCGCCGCCGCGACGCCCGTTGCATTTTCTCACCTACAATCGCTTGACCATCATTCCCGCGACTGCCCATCTTATACCACCGTAATCCTGTACGATCATTTTAACCTACTCGTCGTCGGACGACTTTCGGATGTCCACGTCCTCGATCGCATCAGTCCACAGCAATCAATCTTTGCTTCGACCTACCCGCTGCGTCAATGGACGCTGTTTATATTTTTTATAACAAATCTCGTACGCTCCGGAGTCGTGTTATTGGCGCCGGATCGTGAAGACTGCTGCCCGCTCTCGGCAATCGTCGTCATCCTCCTGACTGTTATCTTCGGTCATCATCGTCCTCTTAGTTAGTCCAACGGTTAGACAGGTGCGTATCTTTGGTTTACAAGGGAAGCGCGAGGGCAGCTGCTTGCCCCGCGTTGTACACGCAACGTAGACGGTAGGGTCGTTGCATAAGGCGGAGGGGAGCAGGGGTGAGGCGAAGAAAGGGCTGGTGGAAGAAAGAAGAAACGAAGGTTAGCTCCGCTAAGGTAAACGATATAATGGGGAGAAGGTAACAGTGGGGCCTTTTCAGAGGCAGATGTCCCGGCTTGGGACACGTGCCTGTTTCCTTGCAAAGCCCTCCTTTTCAGAAAAGTGGGGAGCAGCGAGAGGGTAGGGTGTTGGGCTGCGCTTTCTTCGGAGCGATTAGAAGCTCGATGAAACGAGGACGTCGGCGGGCCGGAAAGGAGGAGAGAAGATGCCGAAAAGGTGGAATGAGGTGTGCCGGTTCGTTCGGTTCTGCTCTCGGTCCCTCCTGCCTCCAGTCCCTCGTTCTCGCAGTTCCATAGCGGGTCAAGATGCGCAACCAGCTGCTCGCCGCTACGCGATCGGAACTGGTGATGTAACCGCTGGTGTAACCGGTAGTGTAACCGGTCACATTGATCCGCGTGAAATTGCTCTGGGAACTATCGCTGCGTTGTCGCGTATTCCCTACCGTACCTCTCTCACATTCTGCTGAGAAGAGTAAGAGTTTAATTCTTAGGTGTATTCTGGGCCCGATTAAATGGAGCAGAAGCACTTGGACTGTCATCGTCAACCTCTTCCTTTATCTGTTATTTCCTTTGACACGCCTCTGAGCGCCCCTTCCCCTCGCCCCGCCGACTTCTATTGGTGAACTATCGAAGGCTGACAATTCGAGCCATCCCGACAGCGTGTCACGAGTGAATTATGTCATGCGGCGATAATTGAATTTTTCAAAGCGTTCATTGTCGGTCGGCTGTCGAATGTGGTTAACGACTGACAACCGGCTAACGAATTTCTTCGACAGTCGGAACAATTGGCAATTGCAGCTTTCCTGTGAATCGCTCCGTTCGCCATCTAACGTGTACCTGCGTACCTCATTCTTCCTTCTGCCCCCTCGGACTTCACTCTGCTGCAGCTTCTGCTTATCTGGCTCTCCTGAAGTCCCAAGCGAGACTTGGTTTTGGAACGACGACAGATTCGAACTGAAGATATGATTGTGCCGTCGCTGATTTCTTGCGTCTTTTTTCGAATTCCTCTGGCGAGTGTTACTAGGGTTCTCGGAGTAAATGCGACGACGGCGTTGATCGCCTGAGAGCCGCTGCGTATGCGCCGTGCGACTTTTTCAGTCGCTTTGGTCCCACGCCATGTTACATTACACGAGCGCGCACACGATGCATTCGCTTGCGCGCGCGCGCGCGCGTACGTGAGGACGCACATACGAGGCGCGAGCATTGTACGCCGCAATATATCGAGCACGCTCCACCTCCACCTGCACCTCCTCCCGCACCGTGTGCCCGTGTGCATGTATCTACGCACCCATACACCGAAATGCGCGTTACGCTGCGTATCGGCCGCGTTCGAAAGACCAAGCATTTGCAGAGCGCAGATATGCCCCAAGCTGGGGCGCCCAACATTATGTTATGCACACTCTCTATGCGCCGCGTGTTGTCCAATTATTCTATAACAATCTACGAATACGTGCCACCTATTGTATTAGCGACGACAATCGCTCTTAAGGGGGTCTGCAAGTACGTACTGAAAATGGCGAACTAGCGAATACAGTTGTCGATCGGCGACGGATCCATGCCAAGGTCTTGAGGTCCCGTTTTATTTTCGTCTCCATACGTGGTCAGCGAGTGGGACGTTTATCGTCGCAACGACTCAACCTATTTCAGTTCGGCACGTTTTGAAAACGTATCGACGTTGCATGGGTAGAAACGAAGGATCAGGAAAGAGGAGAACACGTGAACAGGGAGAGCCTAATCAATTATGAAGCAATTCGCGGGGCCGGATCCAAGAGACCTTTCAGATTGACAATGACGCGCTGCATATGATCGCGACGAGCGGTCTACATTATTCATCTAGATTATCGATAAATTATCATATTGTAACAGTGCCATTGGCTGTGTCTATCGTATCTGAGGACACTTACTTCGTGTCCCGGTTATGCCAGACGGCTGGCCAGACGTATCTCGCCAGACGCGTATCGCCAGACGTATCGTGGCACCTTGTCTTCGTGCCTTCTTCCTTCATATAGCTGCAATATGCGAAGCAGCGTTTTCTAAATCCTTGCACGCTTCGACCGTGATACGTATTGTATCGACGCACGATAGTGAAAACTTTCGTTATTGATCAGCCCGATCAGCCATCATCGCGAAGGGGAGGAACATTGGTGCACGTCTGCATGGTAAGGCACCTGTATCGCACTGGTGGATTATACCTCATGAGCGAAGTCTCGCGATGCACATAGATAGAGAATAAAATGAGAGTGTAGACTCGTTGGCAAGCGATCTTCCATTAAAAGGATAACTTTGTACGAATGTCAAGGCGATGAATGTCCACCACCCATACCATTCGCTCAAGAATCCTTTGATGCGCTTTATTATACAGCCAGTTATTAACGATAGACCCTGCCTTTGCTTCCAGGTATACCGAGCGATGGCGGAAAAGTAACGGAGAGTCCCTTGGAGTGTGGGTCCGTCACTTGACCTTGAAGACAACCGATCGACCCTCCACGGGCGGGCACGCATTCCGATTCGCGGGACAGATTCCTACATACAATACGCAGAACGATTTCGTCCCCAAATCCGAATTGCACGATTTCAGATGATGATAATCGAGTTCCGCGGTGATTTCCGTTTGCTTGGGTAGCGGATTCAGCTGAAGACTCCTCAAGTGCAAGAAAGTGGGAAAGTGTAGGCTGGCGCGGGTTCCAGAAAACGGGAATCGACTGGATGTGAGGGAAGTCGAGGAGCTTCCAGTTTCGCTCAGTTCGTCTTTCATCGAGGGGCCGGCGACCGCCTCCTATTATCTCAGCAGCGGAGAGAGACGGTGGTAAGATGGTGGGTAAGACCGCGGTGGGACGACCGCGGTGCGGAACCAGGGTGGTAGAAGATGTACGGTGGCAGGAGTGCACTGGAGTTAGCGAGTCGCGGTAAAGCTGCGCGACTCTCTCAAGAACCGGATGAAGGTGTAATGGTAGCCGAAGCTTCAGCGGTAATGGTAATAACGATCGTTTTAGAAATAATCATTGTTAGCAGCGACTGGTATGATGGGGGTCGGTGGTGTGTGCGCGTGGGAATACATAAACCTGCGGAGTATAGGCAACAGGCGTCATTGGCGTTGACAGTGCGGTAGCTGTAATGGTAGCAGCAGGCAGGGGCTAGTACAGTAGTAGTGGCCGATAATAAGAGTATGCCGGCTTTCGCCGTTGGTAGACGAAAGAGAGCCAGACACGCCGGTGGTGTAACACGCCGATATTTCGTCGGTGAGGCACGTCGCGAGTGCCCCACGAACCACCCGCCTGCTTCACCGACAGAAATGCCGCAGAACGACGAGGAGCGAAGAGAGAAGATGGAGAATGGGAAAAAGGAGGTTGGCCAGGAGGTGAGGAGACGAGAAGTAAAGTCGGCGACTGGACTCGTACCTGCATTCCATTCCCACTGGCCGTGTAGGTCCTTGTATAGGTGGTCGTCCTCCTTCTCTTCCTTCTCATCCTCCTGCTTCTTCGTCTCCCGTTCCTCTTTCTGTTCATCCTTCTTTCTCACACGCCGTGGCAGGCGCGTCTGGTCGTCAACCGGATCAGGGCTCAAGAACGCGATGAAGACGTCCCTATGCTCACCCCGTTCATTGCGTTCACCGTGTTCGCCGCACTTCTGCCGCTATCGCTCTCTCGCTGAATCGTATGAAATGTCCAATCTACACGTGCCACATTGTCCCGAAACTTGGTCGTTTTATCGATGCTAGGGGTGTCGTTCCTTCGTACATTCATTATCTGCCACTAAGATCGCGGACGAATTATTCCGGCGAGGCCGGTGATAACGCTAAGACTAAGTAATATATCGTCTGTCTCATGGCCATCAACCGGATTGTGATTTAGGGTCTACACGAGTGAGACGAAGACGTACTCCCCTCAACTATTAAGTAAAATGCCGAGCCTGCACGACCAGCAGGGGGGTTAAGGGCTGCCGACCAAGCCTGAGGTATCAAACGGAACGCTTCGATCAAGACCAAAGGTGCGTCTTTCACTATGCACCTTGGTTTTTCAATTGGGTGCTTTTAGCGTGAAGCTATGTAGAGTTCACAAACGTAATGTGTGCGCGCGTGTGGGTTTCAGTTTTGTGTTCGATTGGGAATCTGCAGGTGGTGGGGGTTACGTTTGCACAGCGTACTCCGTTCTACATCGCTCAGGTCCGGCCGACAGACCTATACCCACCAGCGAATTGTAACGTGCAACTTAATAGTTACTGTAATCAAATTCGGCTGAACAGCACCCAGAAGCTTGCGTCTACTAAGCCGCCGTGAGCCGCAAATGGGCTGTGCTTAATGATTAATTGAATCGATGATTAAATAACTAATTTCATCTTATCATACGACCCACATTGGGGTGATTGAATTAAATGTCCAACACTGCTGCATATCTTCCGAAATGTTCCGCGAATAAGGAACAATATATATATGGAGAAGTCTCAGGCATTGGGTGAGCCAGCTGTAATGCACACTTTTGGGTCTGTGATAACAACTGACATTCGACAGCTTGCGACAACAGCCGACATACGACGACTCATGGTCACAACCGACAATCGTCAGTCTCAAATTGCTCGAAACATGCTAGCGTGTTTGCTAGCGAATCGAACACGTACAAAGCTGAATTTGGTTACAGTAATTCTTACCATGGCACAGCTCGCTGGTAAGTACGTCACTCTGGGTAGCTTTGGATGTGGAACAAGACTTAATATACTCGATGCTTGACTGTGAACTTAGACGGACCTTTGAAGAAAGGTCGAACGAGATGTTTCTAAAGAAAACTGTATGGCCAGTGTAGATCCTGACACATTCAAAGTTTTGAGTTCCACGTAGATATTGAGATGGGGGCAGACGATGAAGACTGCGTGTGTGTAGCAGGACGAATATAATCCCGACAAGTTATTCCGCGGCCGCGTTCCTCTTAATTAGAACAATTAGTCGGTCCGAGAATAGAGAGATGACGCGCCACACTTACGATCAAACGTTGGCGTGTGACGTGCGTGTGCGTGCGCGGCTCTCACTGAATTAGCACGCGAGTCGTTTATCGTGAACACGCGTCATACACCGTCTCCGCATATTGTTAACCCCTTCGTCTCATGAACGTCCAATCTACCTTACACCATTCTATTCTGCGGATCTCTCATCGATCGTGCGTTTGTCAACGGTAATCTGGGTTAGACATTCCGTTGTCATCCTAGCAAGTTTGTCCACGCAGAGCGACCCGGAACGCCACCGTTACCCCGTAATATAACTAAACTGCTAATGCGAACGATGCCGGCGCGCCGCTAGTGGCTCGTATAAAGTTCACTAACCTTCGTCGTTCTCTCTTTCCGCCTCCTTCTCTCCGTCCTCTTCGCCCTCCGACTACTGTCGGTCGTTCATTCTTTCTCGCTCGATTCCCCGAAGTTCCTCATCCTCGAGTTTGCACGGAAGTAAGGCCCGAGCGGGACACGAGCGTGGGAGGTGTTCCGCTATTTCGAAAAACCAAGCTTCTTTCATACGCCCGCGAGGTTCTTTCATATTCCTTTCAGATCGCTGTCGACACTCTTCCCCCCCTCCTCGATGCTCGTCCTTTCTTCGTCCCTGCTCTCTGTTCATCTTGCCCTTTTCCTCGCTTACTTATCGCCCTCTCTCCCCCTCTCCTCTCACTCTCTCAATTACTCACTTCGCCGGTATGCAGGATGAGAGAAAGAGACAGGGAGAGCGTGCGGATACGGATTCCACAGAAGAGTGGCAGCCTTGTCAAGGTTTTTCTTCTGATTGGTCTTGCATGGAAAACATCCACCTATTTTGTACGCCCCGATTCCCCACAATATCTCCTACTGAGCTGAGTTAGTATCGAAAAGATCGTCATTCGCTACGGCTATTACTCCATTTGGCTAGCTCTGGAATTTATTTTGTCGCCCGCTCGCAAAACATTTGTCGCCGGAGTGAACGCGCTTTTTCAGGAAAATTGTTGAGCGTGTTATTACGTCGAGTCGCGGAATGCGTGTGCAAGAGGCAAATTAAAACTATGAATCCGGTGAAAGGCAAATGTTGATGAGGAGGGAATATTCTTTCGTGACTGCGAGATCGACACCGTCATCTAATACATACACAGCACGATGATCTAATACATACAAACTCGTGCTGCCTCCATTCCTTCACACACGGCAGATTCTCCGGAGGGGTCTGTCACGCGTACAAATAGCTGACCTCGCTTCGTCGCCTCTATCAATGACTCGGCGGTGGTCTGAATGACTTTTACGCCTCTTCCTCTTACTACGCCTTGTCGCGCGTGAGATAGATTAGCTTTTATCCGGCATTTCTCGCGCCTCTCTGGTTTCTCCCGCCGTCCTCCAACGAACAAAGAACTTCTTTTGCAGAGTTTTTTTCTGTCGACGCAATATTCTTTCGATAGCGTCATGCTTCGACGTCCTGCCTCATTTTTATTGTTTGCAACAAATTTATTTTTTTGTATTCTGTCGAGAAGTAGCTTGACGTCATAAGACATTGCTCCTCCAGTCTTGGTTCATTTGGGCTTATTCTCTTATCGCACGGGTGCGCACGCGCGCGCCTACATAAGCATATTTGCTCAGTTGAGCTTTTACGTAACTGCCTCCGACAGCGGATGTAATTATATCGCTCGCGCGCAATCGAGAAAAACGTATTGAAACGTGTCTGCCTACTCCTCTGTTGCTCCTGCTGCTGCTACTATTATTACTACTACTACCGTCTACTGCTAACTGACGACACTACGCCAATGGGGATAACGGGGGTCGTTAAAGAAGAACTCTGTTTTCAGTAGTTTGGCGTCGGTATAGCAGTCTGCTGCTGCATGACTGCTGTACTTACTATCGGTAACCGACCATCATTGTTGCCCCTGTCTGCTTACCAACATCTGCCTCCCCAGAATAACAGATCCCCATTATGTTCAGGTGTTGGTAATGCTTTTAGGGGTAATTTTCCCCTTGTCGAACTTATCGTGAAAAGTCGCCTATTTCATTTGCTGTGGCAGTACCGAAGATGCTCATGTCTAAATCCACAGCCTACAATCGTCAATTACAGATGGTACTCACATACGTTATGCTTGGGTCAGAGAAAATGCCCACGTGAGTTGTTCCTGTCAAAGTATGTCTCCGTTGATCGTCTAATCTGCGATTCGTGGACTCGCCATTTCTATTCAGATTGCGCGAGCTCGTGCCTGGAATCGTATTCCGCTGATCCTCGCTCATTAACTTTTACGAGTACGTCGCGTCCGATCCGACCACGTTAATTAGATAAAAGTGGCGGGCCGATTCTCGGAAGGATTCAATGCGCGTAATATCAGCGAGAGAACCGCCGGTCGCTTAACATCGGGCGCTATAACGATATCGACCCCCGCATTTATCTCCTCCCCCCTTTTTCTCCTCCTAATAGCATGACTGTTTCGACATCGATGCACGTACAAGACGACCACTGTAGAGCCATGGTTTGCATGGCACACGTGACAAATTCAGACGTATCATCTTTTTTTTACGATAAAATTCAATTCTTTTAAGAAAATCCTTTCGCCTGCTAATCCTGACATACGGAAAGTTTTACGAAATGTCAATCGTAGGGTTCATTTTCTCAGTCTTCTGCATCGTCTTCGCCCCCCTTCCTCACTTCTGTTCGACTTCCAGAGAATCGCCAAGAGGTCGTGAGGTCAGGCAATATCTTTATCAGGGCTCCGTGTAACTGGCGGCCCGTTATCACTCGGCCGATAACGCACGTGCAAAATAGTATACAACGAGTCAAACCCTCACGGCTGATTATAGCGATGTATTCGCAAAAAGGGTAGAACTTCGGGTGGTCGTTCCTCTTGGAACGTCTTGGAGCGTCTTTCCTTATAACGATACTTCGTTCTCCTCGGTACGAAACGTGCAAGTTACAGGAAATTGGGGCGGGGATACCGAGTACTTTAAAACAATCCGAATAAAGATGGAAATACGATACGAGTTCTGACGGAGCCGCCAAGGCGTTTATCTCGCTGGATTTAACCTCTCGAGATACCGATGTCCGCCAGCCACTTTTACCCCCTTTCCGAGCGGCAAAAATTGAGCTTGCGAGTGGAAGTATTCTCCACGCAGGAGACGTTCCCTCAAACTCATCTCGACTCATCCCGACTCACAACAAATCGCTTCGTAATACCGTTCCGCGGGCCCGACGAAAACCTCCCAAGTGGATCCCGTCGATTAAGGATCGACGATCGTTTAAATATCACGGATCATCGTTCCTAGCACATTCCACTGACCCTGCCCCTGTCCCTATTCGCCTCTCCCTTTGCTAGTGTTCATCCTAAAACGGTATTCGGGCTGTCTACTTTGAACAAACCGAATGTAGGCACAGTCGCTTCTTAACACTTTGACCGCCACGGCCACACGTCAGCCAGACATGGGTGACAGAAAAACACGGCAGGAGACTATCGGGCATAATTTGTTGACTGGATTTTTTTTCTTTTTTACTTAAATGTTTTCTTGGATAGAGTGACTTACAGGGCGAACGAAAATTTCGGAAACGGAATAAAATGATCTTTCAATCGTTGGAAGACGAGGTAACCTAGACCTAAACAGCGTGTGAAGTCACTAATATTCTAACGTCAAGCGGTCTGTGTCTCCTCCACGATCCCTTCTCGCGAAAGGACAAAGAGCTAGATCGGTGAGGAGACCAAGAAGGGTGCTCGACCAATTCTCGAAACTACGAATTTCGACGTCTGGCACACGTCTCCCTGTTATTTTAGGATCTTCACGGAAATTCGAGGCACGAAGCCGCGCGATGCTCGAAAACTCGGCGGCGGAAAGGGGGGGCATTGGCCACTCGTCACAGGCCACTTACATGCATGTTTCACTTACGCCGTTTATAGCGACACTGTGTGAACAATGTGCGCGCTCGCTGCAATCGTAGCGGTCCATCGTTGACAGTATTGTATTGTCTGATTGCAGGTCTAGCTCATCACGAACGCACGAAAGCACAGGTACTAAAAGGGCTGATAAGACGAAACTGGTTTTCACAATGATTTGACAGATGGATTTAATTCTGAGATCATTGTGAAAGCTGATTTTGTTAGGAATTCAACGAAAGATGATGATTGCACGGAGTTACGTGCACCTAGGGATGGATTCGTTGTCGCTCCTGCAGGACGTTGCTCTCACCTGGCAAGCACTAGAAGAAATCGATCGATTAGGCAGTCTGATTGTTCTGCAGAATTCGCCAAATTCTCTATCATCGGATTCCATCTGTTAACGTCGATCGCGGTGGACCCTCGCTGAGACCCATAAATTTCTTCTCTTTTCGCGATCTTGCGACTTCTCGTTGACCGGCGTCGCGATGTAATTGTTGACAGATAAATAAATTGACTGCATAAAGAGCCTACTGTCCTCGCCTTCCCTCTTTTCCCGCTACGCCCTCTTCTTCTTCTTCTTCCTCTTCTTGTTCGCGACTCAGCGCACGCGCTGAGAGTCGCGCGCGCCATTGACGCCCGAAATTTACATTCCGGCAAAGAAGAGGGCTGTGTCTCGTGGCTGTCTCGTGCGCGCGGAACACGATGTCGACGTGCCTCGAGATAAATAAACCATCATTCGGCAAACTTCTGCGCTTCATTATGCCGCGCCAGGCGATTTTCGAGGACACACGGCGACGCGATTCCGGATAGCCGAAGAAAGGATTATCCTATGTCCTATACTATAATGACAGGAATAACACAGGCTGCGCTAGACACTCGATGGTATCTTTCCATGTAAACGTGACAGAGAATGGGTGAGGCATCGGGGATAGACGAAGGATAGACGAGCGTAATATGGTTCTTCGGGAAGAAAAGAAGAAAGGGCTCTGGGATAACTGACGACGAGGAAAGGGAGAGAGAGAGATGAGTTCTAACGGGTGCTCGCCAATTAAGCATCTAGAGCGCGAACGTACGATGCGGCTTTTTGTTGGAATTTCCGGTAGTGATTTATCAAACGGGAAAGATCGTATCTGACGGACGGCCGCTGCGGCAAGAAACGACTCCCCGGAGGAAGGAGAGAGGAGGACAAGAAACGGAAAGCGAAGGAGGAGAAGACGCGCGAAGTGAGCCCGACGTTTGCTACGCACGTGTGCGTGCACGCGCATTCACGGTTAACAGCGTCAATCGTCCGCGGACACCTATCATTTGTCCCATTTTCGATGATCCCGAGTACACGTTCGCTCGGACGGTTACTGCACCACCCAGATCCAAACCTTCCCCGCCGTCTGGCCTGTATACGCGCCATGTACCGAGACTGTCGAGGTGACTCCACTTGGCCCCTTTCAGACCTCCGAATTCTGAAAGCGGTCGGCAAAGAGTGTACCCTCTGCACTGGAACCCGATCCTCCCGCTAGCTAGAATTTTCTTCTCGAATCCCGAGGAACGTCTCGCTCGGAGACGTTGAAGTGACTTGTTGAAGCACGCGCAGGTTAGTATCGACAAAGGACAAGGAAGATGAGAGGAAGGAGCAATCGCTGTCGTAAAAATTCACTGGCAAATTGGAGGCCGGAGTTGATACGCACGGTCCCTCTCGAATTTCTCGTTGAGCACCGATGAAGACGGCGGCAGCGAGCCCGACACTTGCGGTGGTCTCGAGCCGATAGACTTCCTAGTCGGACGACAACGAGGCAAGTGCCCGCGTATGCCATACCATACCCCGTTAATAGCATTCTATGCGGCTCAACCAAATTTACAGGCTCCGGTCGTTATTTTGACAGGCGTGCAAGAAAATTTATCGACTCAAACGAACTGCGGTGGCCTGCCCTCGCAGTGGATCGCTGAGGCGAAGGGAGGAGAAGCGGCTCGTGTAAGGTGGTGGCACATTTTCGTCGCAATCCACCGTGGCACGTCGATGTTTTCAGCTATTAGACCAAACAAGGGCCAGGCATTTTACGATCGCAGGAGCGTGCGCCGCGAGAATATGATACCCGGCCGTAGTTTTGCCTTGAGGAAGCGTGACCGTCCGAAACGTTTCTTTGCGTCCGCGACGGTTACATTCGACGACGCGTGCACGTCGGTCGTAATGAGGGGCAGATACGCCTGACGATTCGATTTCTTATTAAGAAGCAATTTCAAGATTAATGTCAGATCCGTAATCGTGCGACGTTAGCCGGAGTCGTTAATAAGATAGCTAAGTCGCACTTCGCGTAGCTAGAGGGAACGTCTTCCGTGAGCAAGCGGCCGATCTTGAAGACGAAATTGATCGTGGTCGAATCAATTCCAGTCCAGTCGATGTTTGACTGTCGAGAACGATGGGATCGATTTTAGATTGATTAAAGGTATCCCGTTGATACTCGCAAGGGCAACGATGGATCGCGTCTAATGGGAAGTCATTCTCGGAAAGGGACATGTTAAAAACAACCTACCCTTCTTTCCGTCGTAAAGTGGTAAATGGGCGTTAGCGTTGGCGAGAACGCCATCAAGAGGCGCCAGGAACATTTTCCGAACATGATTCCCGACAGGGCAATGGGTGCGAGCTCGATGCACGAACCGACGAATCGAGTTTCCGTCCTATCGACGATTTTCGACCTCTCCCGTTATTGTCGCGGAGGAAAGTGAACGTTTTACGAGCGACACGCAGAGAATTTTAAGCGACCTCGTAAAACCGTTGTGACGCGGTTTTCTCGAAAACTCATAAATCTCGTAGTTGGCGCGCGACCGATTACCACTCGGCCCAATCCCTGCAAACGACTCGAATGACAAGAAAATGGGCAATCGCGACGCAGCATACCCCTGCGTCGTTGTCGAATTAACGTACTCTCAGGCTTTATCGAAAGACTCTGGCATCGCTGACCGGAGGCGAAGCGAGCATCTTTCTCCCCACCCCCTCTCTCTATCTCGCGGTCACTCGGAGCGCGGATGTGCGGATCATCGCACACACGATTCGCTCAAGTTGCGGGACAGCCGCGAGGTCCGGTCGTTTCCTCTCCCTCTCCTTCTCCTTCTCCCATGGCCGTCATCGCGAAGGAACGGAGCGAGCTTTTATCGAGCCCGAATCGCCGCTGGCCGGCCACATGTGCGTGGGGCAAAAAGTCCCGCCTCAGAGGGGACTCTGCGCTCGAAAAGCTGTCTCGCGTTCATTTCGTTCCTCGCTTTCGCTCCTATAGCTCCTGGCTTTGCCATTGAGCGGCTACACTGCTACACCTTCATACCGGCCGACTCTTTCGCACGACGCAAGAACGAAGGTGCCGTAAGGGTGTCCCGCTCGAGCTGGCCCGAAAACCCTCGAAAGGTATCACTGCTGATGACGGAAAATCGTCAAACGGTCTGGGAACGCATGTGGCAACATCGCCCCGGGTCTCCACATCTCGTGCTCTTGCAACATGACCCCGAAAGACCTCTTTATCGCTTTCAAAGACAATGCTGCGGAGATAGCTTTTTTCTCTCTCTCTCTCTCTCTCTCTCTCACTCAGAGGGAACGAGGAATGCGCTCAACCCTATGGCAGCGGCGATAAAAACGTTTGATCCAGCCGCATCCGCAATTATGACGACTTTTACGATCAGCCGTCGATATTGGGGCCGTCGCTCTAATAGCGAAAAGACGATGCGCGGAGAATCAATCGAGCGGCGACTGAATGAATCCGTGCGCGTCATTTGATGACGGCAGATTTTTGTCCCAGGAAACGCTGCGCGAATGCAAAACTTTCCTTATCTCCTCGTTCGTTGGCTTCCTCGCGATCGAAGGCATGTGAACGTCACACGCTCGGCTTCGTCGGCGATAGCCGGTCGCGCAACAACAATACCCAGTTATAATTTACAATAATAGCCGAGGACATTGTAATCGGAGACGCAATTAGTCTTAGTCGGCAGTGACCGACCTGAGTAGGGAGTCGAGCGCGGTTTATGGCGTTCGGGAGTTATCGGGTCAATTTTTCAACGCAACTTTCGATAGAAAGGCCGATTTGCGTACTCCCTCCGGCGTTCTCTCTCTCTCTCTCTCTCTCTCTCTCTCTCGACTTTCCCTTCTTTGTGGCTCCCCGAGTTCCGCAGACAACGCGCGAAAATAAAAGAAATCTGTACGAATGTAGGATCATCGGAAGTCGGTTCGGGAGACTCGAAGGAAACACGTGTTCTGCTGGCTGTCAAGTCTCGACACTCCAAAGTATACGGTTTCCTTTATTCCGTAAGACTAATCGCACGACGCCACACCTTTATGTCAATCAATACTGTAAACATTGTTCACATTAATCTCAGTTACAGGATACCCCGTTTCAAAGTCCCTAGTTTTCGCGACTGTTAAAGAGAGACTTTCAGCAGCAATTCGCTTCTTCACGTTTTCAATGGCAAGTCTTAGCGGGTAAACGTACCGTGGCTGGCTGACTATAGCACACATGGTGCTTCGCTGCTTCACTGCTACGATACTCGTGGATATTCGCTGCTCACGTCGTCGACACCGGCATGCCAGTCGAGTGTCACTCACACGACGCGAGAGTGCTTGAGACATTGCAGACGGCCTTTGCTCTCTCTCCGTCCTCCTCCAATCTCGTTCTCTGTCACTTTCTTCACCCTAGGTGATCCCACTTGCTCCTTTTTTTCACTCCTTTTCCTCACCGGCTCTCTGCCTCCTAACCCATCGAGACCCACGAAATCCATCCATCTATCAGGTCAAGCCATAAGCCTGGTGAAGGATGACGGCTCAATTCTGTGTTACAAGCCAAAAGGGCTCCTACGCATGATAGCCGTCCTCGACGTCTAGGTTTCGTGACGAATTTGCTTTTGTCAAGACGGGCTAGGAGAATGGAGCAGAGTACAATTCACTTCATTTACCCCTTATGCGCTTCGACGCATGGACGTCAGAAAGCGACGTGTCGTCGCAGTTACAGTGATCTGCGAGTAGGAATTAGAAGTTCCTCCGCATCACAGTCACACTGCATCGAGTTCAAAGTCGAAAATAAAACGCGCGGGCATTGCGCTCGAGCAGCACAATTCGCCCAAGTAATTGCCTCGGTAAGAAGGTCAGAAATTGCGTTCGCCCGTCGATAAGAACCGCTCGCCAACCGTGAAGAGCCAAATGCTGTGGCAGTGTAAAAAAGAACAGGGAGGGAAGAAAAAAAGTGAGGAGCCCGGGAGAGAGGCAGGAGTGCGGGCGTCTTTGAGACGGCGTCTCGGGCGTATCTGCCATCGGCACGACTAAAACGGACGAACGCGGAACGGCCTGTTGAGTAAACGCGAGGGCCGAGCCAAGATTCTTCCTCGTCTCTTGTCTCGCATCGAACACCGAGCCGATCCGTTCGGCAAATCGGGAATGCCATTGGTCGTGCGTCACACGCCCGGGAATACGCGCGTGCCTCTTGCGAAGAGAGAACGAAATAAGTGCTGGGAGTGCAAAAGGCGATCGCATCGAGTTTCCTCGAGACCTGACTCGGTCGACTTTACACGCATTTTTCAGGAGCCGTTCTCACACGTTTCCGCAAGCGAGCGAGCGTGCGTCCGTGCGTGCGTGGGTCGCACGACACGTCCTACTTTCCTCGAGATTCAAACCCGATTCGTCCCGTCGACTCTCGATTGACACGGAGTTCGGTGTGCGCCAGGCAAATATTTGAGGGGGATGACCGGCGCCGATAATTTTTCGACAGTTCAGGCATTCAGGGCGCACGGAGGGTGCTGAAGCGGCGGGAGGCATTCCGTGAGCGGTAACGGGGCCATCGCGGAATAAAGAGCCGTAAACTACAGCTGTTCGGGCCGATCGTCGCGGCATTATCGGCCCGGTGAGAAATCCTCACTATCCATTCATCGAAATCTCGGGTTCGTGGCACCGTGAAGCGTGCCGCGCGTGTCTCGCGCCGCCCTTCTTCCTCGCATCCTTTTTTTTTTCATTTCCCCCTCCCCCGACCCTCGCAACGTCCACCCACCCGCCCTGTTCTTTCAATTATTTGCGCTAGACCGTCGTGCACTCCTCACTCGTCGTTTATAGTGCGTCATTCATGATTTGATAGTTTCGTAAACACGAGCGGCGATAAGCGAGAATCCGAGAGTCACTTATCGCCTTTAAGTAATTATGTCGCTAATTATCGGGGTAATTAGAGAATTTAAAAGTTCCGCTGACATCGCCGGCCGAGATAGAAGAGCGCAAAATTATTTATCTCAAAATTAAATATCAATTCCCCCGAGACGCTCGTCGTTCGTTTCTAGAACGTTGCGCGAAAAGTCCCTGACACTTCCCCTCCCATTTTTTCGTCTTCACGGCTCATCCAACCTCGTAGACGTAGACAGAACTTTCGGCCGCGACCAATCTAATCGTATTAGCTTTGAGTACACATTAAAGGAGATCACCACGTGTGAAACGGTCTACGCTCGCATACCCATAGAGAGGCGCAAAGGCTCAATGGCAAGTCAAATATGCGTGCACCGATTTATCGTACCGTTACCATGGTAATTATTCGTGTTGACATCGATAACCACGTGCTCGGCTGCAAGCCTGCTAGCCGGCTTGCCTGGCCTGTCTGCCCGCTCGCTTGCCTGCACCTAGGTACACATCAACGTCGGTCCAAGTTTATCGCAAAAAGGTAGATCTTGGAGCCAAGTTTTAATCCTGTTACTGCAGACCGCTTGAAAGCAAAGACTTTTTTATTCATTATTTTCTACTTGTGTTTATAAAGAAAATCATATCCAAACATTAAACGATTAACCATAACTATTTGTATAGATAAAGTATAATGTCCGTCTGCAGATTTTCTGTACAGTTCTACATGCTCCGGCTGACAATGAGCTTGGCCGAATTTTGTATACTCGTTGGTCGAGAAGGAATAATTTGAATTAAGACATCGGCAAACTAAGGTTTTGACGGAACTCGGTAGGCAACGACCGGAATTTGCGTTTCGTGGTCTCTCGCGAAAGCGTCTGGGAACGTTTGCGACATCGTTGCCGACGGCGGAAGGGATCGGAAAAATGGAAATAACGAGGTAGACCAAATGGAGGAAGATAAAGAGAACGAGAGTCGCTCGGCAACGTGAATAATGCTCTCGATTGTGCGCGTTTCGGGCATCGATTGTTTCTCGGGTCAGCGAGTTCCTCGCACTTCATGGAATTCGGTATCGTTATGCGTTAGGAGGGTCAAGGAAGCGACAGGAAGAGGGAACTTGGATGTTCGCCTGCTCGTTCCATTCCTCATTCCTCCCGGATGTTGCTCGTTTCCACGGATTCCCTCGAATCGTGCGCTTCTCTTTATCAAAATCACGTTGACTGACAACACAACGACCAGGCCGAGTGGAGGACATAAAAAACAAAATGAAATCTTAAAACCTCTAACGGCGGCAATGAAACGATACCACTACGCGACACCAAGCCTGACTCTCGTCAAGCCAACGCTTGTTCTTATGAGACTTTTTCGTGAGAAAAGATTGACGGACTCTTCTCGCCCACTCCTCCACCCTCTCACTCTATTTCTCCGCGCACGAGAGCAGCGCAGCGCTTTTATATCGTCGACGCGAGTCGACGCCGCGGATTTGCTCAGACAAAGAATGGATTCGTTTCGACGAGAGAAAGAGTGGGAGACATCATTCGAAATGCGCCGATGACAAATTTCGCGGGACTCGCGTGCGTGCTCGTGTGTAGCCTACCACTAACAGCCTTTTAATCTCAAGACACGCATAAGTGGCATATACGCCGCGACATTCCCACGTCCCTTCGTTGAACAGATTTCGATAAGCCTGTTTGCTCTCTGAAATCCGGAATGGTCCATTCGCGGTCCTACCGTTGCCGTAGCGATTCGTTACGCGCCGGAGAGAGAAGGAGGCGAACAACTCTCCTCCATCCTCCCCCGCCTTTGCCAACGTAAGAAAGGCAGGACTCGACAAATATTTAACCCAAGTTATTACCGCGTGTGACCCAATCCCTGTTTCTTCTCCCGCTCTCTCGCTTCCTCCCGGCGAGAGTCCTCTTGTCACACTCTCAGACGCGTGTGTCGAGAAAAACGGTCTTGCATAAGCGGCTGCCTAACCCTTTATTCGTCAGTCCTTCAATTTCGTACTCGCCTGGCTGTGGCAACGTTATATTTAACTCCGACGTATCCGGAGTTATCGGCCTCGGGACTTTGGCGACGACGGAAGGGACGGGAGTGCGAGAAAGGTAGAAAAATCAACATTGATACGGTATCGGAATTTCTTTATTTCCACTAAATAACCTACAGTCCTATAAATTATGATTTAACGTTCGCTTGCCTTCGCAGCGCGTGCCACGCGACCGCGTGCAGGCGTTAAATTCTCTGAAACTTACGTTCTACCGCTCCTTCGCCTATGGAAAATAAATATCTAAGTACAAAAGCACGGCTGTCGGCGTAACATGAAGAAGAAGCGTGTTTAATGCGTGCGACGTACGTGGCGGCGGTACATGCACGGGCCAATGTTACGCCGCTAATCGACGATTCGGCAACGAATTGGCGACAAATTGGCGGCGAGTAGGAGACCTCGTCGTCAGGCGCGGTGGCGAACGTTCAGAGTGGCGAATAGTAGAGAGAGAGAGAGAGATGTCTGTCGGAATACTGATAAGGCGTCTGCCACTCGATGGGAAGATCGGGAGAAAGCGACGAAGTAGGGAAAAGTAAAGAACCACCATCGGGTGTTGGGGAATTTATTTGAACGGCTCGTACGTACGAGACGTAGAATGCACTCGCTTCTTGCGACGCGCGTACACTGAACCACTGCGCAGTGCCGTCCGACCGTTTACAGCTCTGTGTATTAGGCGCTGTATGCACATACGCTCGCGTCCGCGTCCGCGCACGTACGCGCATTATTTCATTTGGATCTGCACGGCTCGTATCGAGCCGGGTTGTTTGTTTAGCCTGAAATTGCGCGCTTTGGAATGGGCGGCTGTCATGGAATGATGTCATGGAGTATATATCCCGAGCGGACGAGTTCGGCGAGTTCGACGAGTTCGTTGTCGTTGCGACTGATCGCGATCGATAGTCCTGTCTATAGATAATTTGGCCACGCGTCGATGCCCGGCACGTAACGATGGTACTGTGCGTACGGTGTAGAAATGTGCGGGTGGCTCATTTGGGCGGTCGCGTGGGAATGATGGGGATTGTGGGCCGAGATACACTGAACAGGTGGCAGGGGTGGCTGGAGCTCGTGGTATCTCACCATCTCTTGAGTCCGATCTTCCCACGTTGCCGAGGCCTCGCCACCGATAACGCTCGGATCCGAACAGTGGCGCTTGTACGGCCTCTCCATTTCGTCTTCGTACCTGCGAACAATAGACAAAAAATCGTTAGCTCCATTTGCTCGATCAACGGCACCTGGACATCGGTCGCAGCCAATTGAAGAGAGTCGAGCGCTCACTTGCTCAGTATCCATTGCGACGACGTTGCCGCGGAGGACGGAGGGGCGGGATACTGATGCACCGGCGTCACCTGCGAAGGAAGGTACTGGTCCAGTTCGTTAGTCTCGACTTCACATTCCTGGAGGTTAAGAGGAATGTTCAGACCGATGGCACCCCCCAAGGTGCCGAGACCGTTCAACTGTCCCTCTTCGACGGGCAAACTCTCGCCGACGTCGATGTATCGAAGATCGACGCTCGACGGTTGTTGATGAGATGACTCACCACCGCTGGGCGTCATAATGACCAACTCCTGGTGATAGAAACCGTTGCTGTGTTGCTGTTGTTGCTGTTGCTGTTGATGCTGCTGCTGCTGATGCTGTTGCTGCTGTTGCTGGTGATGATGCTGTTGGTGTTGATTGCCCTGCTAATGAACGCACCGAAGACGCATCGAGATGAGTATGTGTGAACAAACGATCGAGAAGGGTTCCTCTCTCATTGAAGTAGTCACCTGATTAACGTAGTGCTGTCCTCTAGGGCTCGTCGGAGGCGTGAGCGGGGACAGTCCTTGATTCGGGGGAGTAGGCGGCGACGAACTAGTTCCGCTCTGAGGAGAATTAGGTCCTTGAGCTCCCCTCGGGCTCATGTCCTCCTGCTTCAGCGATCTGGAGACGCTGAACGTGACGTTACTTTGGTTCCTTGTGGGAGAGTTCTCCCGGCCAGCAGAACCATTCTGCTTCCGACGCCGTGGCTGGTACTTGTAATCCGGATGCTCGCGTTTGTGAATTACTCGAAGCCGATCGGCCTCTTCGATAAAGGGTTTCTTGTCGTTATCGGACAGTAGCCTGAAATTGGTTGGTGTCTTTAGCACGGTGTCTGTCGCGGCACCTGCACGCTAATTCTTCGCCAGAGTGCTCTCTTCTTCACAAATTCTAGATTTCAATGAACAGCTGAAAATTCTGAATCATCAGAATTGTCGAAATCGCGCGTACGGTTTCGTAATAAGGCTCAAAGTAGGTGAGAAACTCCACAATAATTGTTCGCTTTGGATCTTTTAATATAGACCACTGTATACCCTCTGAACTCTCAACAGTTTGGGGCACACGTATGACTAAGAGCTAACAACATAAAAAGCATGACGACATTTTTTGTAACTGAAACGACTTGCCGAGGGTCACGAATTAATGTAACGCACCATAACGAACGCTTATATAAGATAGAAGCACGTAAACTGCAACGTTCTTATATATTAGCGACAACGCGTGACTTCTGATTGACTACCGTCTTATCACGCGTACGCAAATCGGTGAAATCTGCTGTTGAATTGGAATAATCGACGACAACGGCGACCGACGTTGCGTTCTCTTTCGGTTTGCCTGAGAAGTGGCCGGAGCGACAGCGTGTCTCTATCAGCGTGTCCGATACTCTCAAGGAGACGAAATGGGAGGTCTGGTTTGTGTTCCTGGCCGCGTCGAGACTTAAGGGCAATCGCGGGCGCATACATGCGCGGGCCCGAGTAGCAATACGGAGAAGCAGAGTGAAAAGCGCATGAACCAATACAGGAGTAAAGCTCGCTCGCGACGCGCGTTCCCCCTTCATCTGCTTTCGGTTCAAAGTGTGACTCGTCCAATCTCGCGTTAGGCTTTAATACTTTATGTTTATGTTCCCACTGCGCTCGTAAACCCTCGAAGCCCGATAAGGGTTTTCCGGTGTAGCAGCACCGATGAGACTCGAAGAATCCCTCTGGCAGCTCTCCGAGCGGCCGCGTCGCCAACGGTTTTGCTCTTTCGCGCGTTATCGTAGTCCGCCACTTCCGGCACCGCGCAACACCTCACCGTATCTCAGCAAATCGCGCGCTTACCCTTCAAAAAAAATATTCTCTCCGTCCGATCTAACGTCTCCATCGGGCGACATCCTTTCACAGCCATATGCATGCATTGCTTTCTCTCGTCGCCGTTCAACGCGAAAGAGAAAAAGAGATAGAGTCGGTATATATTTGCCGAGATATATATCACTGTTCTTTTTCGAGGCTGGATCGTTCCACGTCGCGATAGCAGACTCTTTCGCTCACCAGCTGCGACGGCACGGGTCAATTAAGGTAGATGTTTCGTCGGCAGGGTCGCTCGCGGTATATCCGATCCTTGACGCCGGCGACTCCGGCACCAAGACGAAGGCCACCGAGCCCAAGGGCACCTGCTGACGACAAACGCGAAACAGCCGTTTTCCGAGCCGCTCGCACGCGGAGGAACGAGATTGCACATTCGGCCGGCCGTTTCTTTCGCCTCCCCCATAGATAAGACGCATTTACCTGTTCCGTCACGAGGTATATTTGCAGGAGGGCTCGTGGAGACGGCGGAAGGGCAGGTTCGGAAAAATTCACCTGACGGGCACAATGCGCGTATTGTGATCCTCGGGGGCCATTTATCTCGGACAGGAACCGACGACGCAGGCAGCTGCCAGCACGCGCCAAGGATGAACGGGCGGGGGATAGGTATCTGTTTTCCTTTCGTCGACAAACATCGCGGCTCTAATATCCGAAGTAGATATCGCGCGAGGACGACAGACTCGGAGAGAATACGGCGACGTCGAGATTTACTTATACACCTGGTCAGACTTTATCGTCGCGACTCGGTGCCGCTTCCTCGAGGCACCTTTCCCGTCATTCAAAATCGCCGGCTCTGTTAATAATTATCGTGCGGATCTGTATGTAATCGCGATGAAAGTATTCGCTGCCTTTTGCCTTATCGACCGCATCTCAATGAAGAAAATTGTCCGCGCGCGTACCGAGTACCGGGCCCATTATCGAAGATGACTGTATCGTTTGTATCTCCGCAAGTTTATCGATACCACCACCGCGCGGTCGTAAATTGTATATACCTGCCTATCCCGTATCGGCTTCTCAGCGATCCCGTTGCGAGAGGACCCTTTTGCAAAGGGTTGCGGATAACGGATCAAGACTCCTTAAAAAACGATTCTTGTAGCGTGCGTAAAGAAAATGAGACCGGGCCCGGGATTTGCTGACTTGGCAGCGGCCAGTGTGAATTAATGTTAGCCCATTTTGGAAGGTGCTAAATAATGACATTTTAGAAGGGGATCCGTGGGCTCGTCAAAGCGCGCGCGCGCCCGCCTTCTCTGCCGTCGGCCGCGAAGAGAAGACGGAAGAGACTGAACTGTATCGCCATTCCGAAGCGGATAATGAGCTGAGCAGGTCTTATGTTTCCAGAGGCATAGCAATCCCAAGGTAATCGAAATTATCATTCCCCACGGCGGTTCCCGTTGGTAGTTCTTGCGACGATCCGTCGCCGAAGCCCACCGGGGACCCTCGTTAATTCGAACCGGAAAACGAGATCGTTCTGGAGGAGTGACATTTGTCGGCTCCGTTCTCCGTTCGTCCGTGCGAACATGCGGACGCCAGGTCGGGACGAAAGTAGACGTCCGCGTGCGCGTCCAAGTGCGTACGACTCAAATGACAAACTTCACGAAACCGTACGACTGGAACGACGAAGAACTTTTTTCCCGTACTTGGGATCTTCTGCGAATGCGTCGGCTGCGAGAACTGCGAAAGATCAGTAAACGTACATGATGCTCGTCGCGTACACGTACATGATGGCCGGCCGTCGTCGGTTGGCAAGCTCGCATCTTGTGAGAATCGAGCTTATCTGATCGGGAGCGTCGAGCGAAGAGCGTCCCGATTGAAGACACGTGGTGCCGATTAATTTTATCGAAACAGTGCCTCACCGCTGTCGCCGCCGCTGCCGCCGCCGCCGCCGCCGACGCCGACGCCGACGATTTCGGTTAAACGGCTTCGGCCGCTACATGCGCACACTTACCGCCAGAGTTTGCCGAGGGTCTTGGAGAGCTCAGCGTTGTGAAGCTGCGGATACTGATCGGCCAATTTTCGCCTCGCCGCCTGGGCCCAGACCATGAATGCGTTCATGGGCCTCTTGACGTGCGCCGCTCTTTTGTCACCGGATCCCCTGCAATTCGAAGACATTATCTTCATTGGAAACGATACTCTTTCCCTAATTTTACGGGGCTCGACGGTCGACCCGCCTCGCCGATGTCGCCTAAGACAGCGCGAGGGATGACGGCGGAACGAGGGAGGTATGATTTCGAGAGAACTCGAAGGCGCCCGTGTATCGAGTCACTGGCGGCGAGGTCATTCTCGTTTCGAGGAGCAAGCGTTTAAGACTGCCCTTAAAATAACACTAACGCTGCCAACCTGTGACAGGCGGTAACGTACGGATATCCCTTTCTTTCCGAGAAGATGACTCCGTAAAACTTTAGTCCCTGCCGACGCGACTGACCGACCCGATTGCACTCGACTCTCGACTCTCCCGCCGCGCCGCGCCGCGTTGTTTTCTTTCCGCGCATCATCGACATCTCTCCGAGTCGACAACGGCCGAGGATAACGCGAAGGATGGCGCGCAGAATGACACACGAGCGAACGATAATAATGTGAACGTCTCGACGCGCGAGGATGGCGGAGACCGGACGCAGGACGGGAGCGTCGAAAGATTTGAAAACAGCCTCGTATATTTTGGCCTCTTTGAAATAAGAAGGGCGTTAAATCCGTGTGTACACCCGAAGAAGCCGTTCGTAATTAGCGTGGGGCCACTAACGAGGGTTTTCACGGCAGTCGCGGCAACCGCTATGCACGGTTTACCTAGATACGCAAAAAATGCCGAGTCTTTACACCTCGTTTGCTCCCGTCGAGAGGCAATGCGTAGCGACGTGTCGTCATAGGCGTGGTACGCACGCACCTCTACACCGTCTACGGACCGATCCGCAGTCTCGCGACTCCTACTCGCGGCCGCTGACAATCGTCACCTTAACGACCGCGCCGATCGTTGAAACGTCGGCAACGCACGACGCGGCCGCGTTTGAATTCTCATGGTATCCATGGGAATTAAAAAGCAGTCAATTTTATCGGCTCCTATCGCCACGAATAAACACCGTACCCTTTCGCCACCCCGAGATAACCCAGCGTAATTGAGGGTTAGCGATAAGCACGGCCGCGCATAGCGCTGCACCGGGACACTTTTACTACGCCCGGATGCGTTTCGCTTTCGTCCAGGCGCATTTACCTACGCCACCGAAATATTTCCTATTCCACGCTAAGCGCACTCGCGAAACGATCCTTAATCGTTCGGGGAATCGGATATCATCTCGTTACGAGAAAATGTCGCGCCAAACGTTTGCTTCTCACGAAGAGTATAAAAGTCGCCGATAGCTGGGACCGTGCAATCGGGCATTAATTAGCTAATTTGCGTTAATTGCCTGCGGAGGACATTTTTCCACGAGGCGCGCGTTTCCCAGGCCGGGGAAACGAGTGCGTCATAATTGAGTTAGCGTTACGTATTTTTAAAGCTGCTCCACGCTCCTCTCCTTCCCCCTTCATTGCCTATCCTTCAACTTTTTTTCTCTCCCATTTTTTCCCCCTTTCTGCCCCTCCCCCTTTTTTTTCCTCTCTCTTCTCTTCCTCGTTCCGTCGTTACTATATACTACCGTGTCTGCTCGTAATTCCCGTACCTTCTTAGAAAGCGCGCCCTTACTTCGTTTCACATTACGTTAGCGGATACTTCAACGCATAGAACAGATTTTCGTTCCCCATAATGTTTGAAGGTTATTAGCGAAGAAATATCCGTGTCCCGCGCAACAATAATCTGTGAATTTCGTAGGAACACGTTTATCCAGACGAACATTGAGAATGACAGCTATGACAGTTCTGACAGTTGAACGATCAAAAAGAGAGGCCTGTTTTATCGATCCTGCAAACTCTCCCGATCTTCCGCAAAGCCTCGCGAAGGATTAAAACGTTCTTTGCGAGCGACTTACTTGGTGGCAACAGGTACCAGGGTCCAGTCGTATCCTTTCAGCACCTTAGCGACGGCCGCGCTGATTCCTTCGCCGCCGTTGGCCGAAATCGCGACTGTCGCCGAACTCTTGCCATTGTTACTCGTGACGTTACCGTTGTTGTTGCTTGTATTAGCGGCGGTGACGATAGTGGTGGCAGCGGTGGCAGTAGCGGCGACGGTAGTGCGCCCGGCATTATTGCCAGTCAAGGAAATCGGGCTGGACGTCTCCCCCATAATATCGTTCATTCTCGCTCGTATCCTCGCGGCACAATTACGGACAAAAAGAATGATGGCGCGATATCTTGCCGAGCAAATTTCCCGACTTATCGCCGTGTCTGCGTCAGTTGCGGCTGGCGCACATCGCACGAACGCGCAAACGAACACACTGAGCGAGTGGAGCCCGTCAGTCAAAGGGTGCTGCTCACTGTCACACGATCGCTTCCTGACTCTATCATTTCGCACAATCCTACGCCCTTTTTTTTACACGCCGTGGTTGATCGACCGATCGAGCTTGCAGCGGAGCAGATTTCACGAGTCACAGAGATCGATGCATGATGCTTGTCAGTGACGAGGGCAGCTCCTTTAGTGCCGATCACCTTTCGTACTTCCTCCCTGTTTCGTCGCAAATTATTGCCAAGTTTGCTATATTTGGTGTTAGGTGTCGGTTGGGCTTTTCGAATTCTTTAAGCGCTCGACGGTTCCAGGCACACACGCATCTTCTTTCTCACTCGAAATGTCGCGCAATCCGATTTCATACGCACTGCTCGCGGGAGACAGAACGTGCCTGTCAGGAAACAACTTTGCGACGACAAATTCGTTTATGCGCAATGTCCGCGTTCACCGTAAACGAGGGTAGACGCGTGACACTCGCATATGAAACGTTCTTTCTTTAGGAGAATAATTTTCCGCCTTGGAAAAGTCAGCGCGTAACACGTCTCGGACGAGATTTGTGCTTTGTAACGCGATCGGAGCTCGAGTGAGGTGGTTGCATTGCCTCAGGGCACTTTCCACCACGAGACTCTCCGCGTTTTGGGGGCGGGGCAAAGGCAACGCTGCTATATAACACTTGTTGCTTCGTGATCTCGCGCTTGAGACGGACGCGGGACAGTGAAAGAAAAAGCGGCTGTGATGGGGAGAGAAGCGGAGAGAGAGAGAGGGAGAAAGAGAAAGAGAAAACTGTCTTCGGCGAGAGGTTGACAGAAAGAGACGAAGATAGGAGAAGGACGACGGATAAGGCACGGGTGGAACATCAAGTTTCTAAACATTTTTGCGAATGAGAATCATGCCGAGTGTGGGTGTCTCGGCCTAATAAGATGTCTCACGTCGGGCCATTTTCTCGGTTTAGACAAAGGTGAAGAAGTCGGCGTGGAAATGAATTATTTTGCATACCACTTTCTGATATCGAACTAGCGCCATTTTCAACGAGAACGATGCTGCCGACAGGCCGCAAGGTACGCATACGCGTTGTCGGAGGATAGCTTCACGATTCCTCTCTACTTCTATCTCTCTTTACGTGTTTCCCCTAGGTAGTATCGCCCTCCCCTCCACGAGACGAGCTTCCCTCTCCGCCAGGGCACGTCATTTATTTCGGTACGCGCCTCTCGTCGCTGACAAGAGAGTTTCTATGGCTACGATATCCTCCGGGAGGAGGACCAATCGGACGGCACTTCTGATCCACCTACCTCCCGTCTCTCTCTCTCTCTCTCTCTCTCTCGTCTCTTATCCGTCTCTTACCTACGAAAGCCTCCCCCGTTCCATTCCGTTCCGTGTCCTCCCGCACATACGTGCCGGGCATTTGTACACCATTGGTCGGCGAGTACGCGACAATTACAGCGTACACTACTAACACACCGCTCTACGCAATTTTGTTGAAGCCGCCGCCGCGTTGAAACCGGTCGCACTGACAGAATCGCACGTTGCATTCGCCGACGACTAGAGTCGACCGCGACGAGAGTTTCTCTCGCGATGGCCGCCAGTTTCGTCCGCTTCGGCCGCTCTTGCCGACTCGCATCGTCTTCTCTAGACAGAGAAGTAATGTTATCCGATCATACGATACCGAGCCCGCCTAGTGGCGCGCCGCGATTCCATCGCACCGGCCAGAATCGTCGAATTACGGCGAGGCAAAAGTAATCGCGTCGCGCACAATACCCGCGGCGAGTATCGTATACGACGTTTGTGGGTCTTATCCGCGCGCAGCACACGCCGTGCAATGACGAGACACGATCGTCTCGGTTCGATGACAGTGCAGAATGTACCGAGGCTCGTGTCTCCGTTGGGGGTCCTTGAGTCGCGGCGAGTGCCCAACCACCCGGGGGGCTACATGTGTCGGTTGTGTCGGTACTCGACGCGACCACGATCGCGACCGCTTCTCTTTCGTTCCTCATCTCTCTCTCTCTCTCTCTCTCTCTCTCTTTCTTTCTTTTACTACTCCCACCGTTCCGCCCGCGCACCTCATCGCCGTCATCATATCGAGCCTTTCAAGTGACCGACATAGCCACGAGGACCTCCAGGAATTGCCGGAATCATTACTTTATTCGTCCGCCGCGCAGACGGCATGCGTAATGCCTGCGGAGACCTCGTATTTCGCAAATGGTGTCCGAGAGCCGACGAAGGTCGCGGCAACCGAATGTGCATTGGACGAACGGCAAATGATCGTTGGCCGCGGTACGTTCGAAGGGGTTCGATCGAATCGGTGGCGACGCGACGATCCGCAAGAAATTGGGAACCTGGAAGCGTTCAGCGACAGTTTCAGGAGAGCCGAAGCGACACGAGTGTTGCGCATATAACGCCGCTGATACGATCGAGTCCTTTTTAGGAGAACGAACTTGCGCGCTCAGAGCTAGAAACGGCCCTGAAACGAGACGAGTGTGCGTACCGCGCGACGCGTATATACATCTACCAGGAATCAAGCGCACATATTGGCGCCACGTGGGCCTCGGTATGTTTACCCCGGGAAGAGCAAAATTCCGGCTTGTTGAAATCAATATTATTGTTCACCGGCCGGCTAAATTTGAATGCGAAGAAATTCGCGGCGCGTCTTGCCAGCCCCAGCGGAATAATACCCGCGTACGTCGACCGTTCGTGAGGATCGAGTTCTGTCGACGATCGGAACGGAGTCGGCGATTCTGTTAGCCCTCGACGACGAAGAGTTTTCAGCTAACCAGTGTATCGAAGAGTCCCTCATAAGCGGCCTAACGCGTCGTTACCCAGCGGCACTTGCCGGAAAACCTTGCACGTAATTCGCGACGAGTAAGTGGCCGCATCATCCTCGGCGATGTCTTCATTTCGCGGCTCTCCTACAACGCGAATACTGCTTTTAACTGGTGAGCAAGTTAATCCCGCGAGTGCGACTATGACGCTCCCTTTGATCTTCCACAAAAGCCGCCACACGGCATTGACCGTGGTTTATATATGTATGCTCATGTATGGGCCTCTGTCTTTGCTAGCTCACTCATTCATTAAATTCGTTGTATAATTAGGCGCGCGCGCGCTAGGGAGAGGGGCCGCGACTGTCAACCCACGGCTTGCAAACCCTTCCAAACTGACGTTACATACTCCTGCATGCCTAAGTCACTATTTTTTCATTACTTCTTCCTTTTCTTTCATTCGCTCCGCAACACATTCCGGACAAAGACATAGGTAACCGCTTAATTAATCAATTATGCCATTATTCAGCTAAACGCATCAATGCAGAAAGGAACGCTCAACACTTTCTGGCATCTGGAATTGTATTGCAAGATCAAATGATCACTTTCCAGGGAATCTCGATTAAGACACCCGCGACTATAGAGGGAAGAAAATATCGCTGGTGCATAGACGGTATGGTATGTTGGTGCCGTGAAGCGTCGGTGGATCACTCGTTCACGAAAGAGAAGAAGACGAAGGGAGGAGAGGGAAGGATAGGTGGAGGAAGGAAGAGGAAGGAAGAGGAAGAAAAGGAAGAAGATCCAACGTAACCCCCACCAGAGGTAGGTGGTCCACGGAACCGCCTCCACGATATTCCATCCGACGTTTGGTGCGTGTGCCAGACGTGTCCTCGACGTTTCTGCCTCTTTCGTGGGCCAACCTGTGCTGCTGGCAGACCCGTACGAACCTCTCTTCACTCTTTGGCCCTCTCGCTCTGCTACGTATCCGTGTCCGCATCTCTCCTCTAGTCGTCAGTCAGTCAGCCATCGGAGTTTCCCCGATCCGCGCGGTGGTGCACGTCTCCTGCAAACGGATATCGACCCGCTCGTCATTCGATTCTCAATAATTCGCGTCGTTCGCCGCTTACACCTACGCACATTTACATAACCAAGTTACCACGCCAACCACGACTTTTGCGTCAACGACGGTCACAGATGAACCACTCCAATCAATCCATTTTGGCTCATTTCGAGAGGCACGATTATTGAGTGATCTGTGTGTCCTCGATAGGGCCGTTAGAGTCTGCCTTCGATTCGGGAAGTATCAAGGTCGACGTTTCTCTGCTGCAAACCCCTTAAAGTTTATTCTTAACGGGACCGTTGCACGAGGGTGGACAATTCATTGATACGCATCGCATGACGCTTTCGAAACGGTATCATCGATGATCCGATAGATTGGAACGATTTTTGAAACATGTATTGCTGCTCATCGAATGGTAGCGAGATCGCGCAAAGTAGCCTCTCGCGGTAAGTGTGGCAGTGAGTGAGTTTCTTATAACCCATTTAATCGTAATCACGGGTACGAGTATCCCTTGCCGCCTTGTGTCTGCTGCGTGCGTGAAAATCGTGCTGCTTCGAAAAGCAGAGAAAGAAGAATGGAACCGCATCGGGGTGACAACGGTTTAACATCGTTGCAAGGAGAGGCTGGATCATCGGGTACCGAAAACTGTAGTAACACGTTGGACGACGCAGTTGGAAAGTTACTTGAAGGTCTGTCGAATACGAATTTGCTTTTTCACGAATTTCCACCATATAGTGATTCATCCACGTTTTCCTTCGCCTGTCTCTCTCGCTCTCTCTCTCTCTCTCTCACTATTCGTTCCTTAAGTTAAACTACCGTTCGCCTCTCCATCAAGTCGTTCAGGGAGGACACTTTAATTGGTGCTGAAAGCCAGCCATCGTCGGCCATCGCTCTTGCCGTTGACTCCTCTCGGATTTATCTGCACGATACTTACACACGGCAGCGGTGCCGGTGGTAGTACGGCTGCGGTGACTATGGCAGTGACGATTACGATAAAGCGGGAGGATATACTTATATCCAGATCGTGTACTTACACGGCACACAGAGTCGGCCAGGCCCGAGTGGAGGTGAAAAGCGGTCGCTAGCGACGAATTTTCAAGGGGATCGGAGAGGCGAGCGAGAGACGAGAAGCGAAAGACGGGGAAGAGCGGAGATCGTTGTGGAAAGATGATTCCGGAGAAGATTTGAACGGCAGGTGCTGCGAACAGAGCGAGACCGCTGAACGCCTGCCACCGCCACTAATTACGCGAGTACCAAATTAAATCTGACACATCGGCTCGTCGTCGTAGTCGTACAGTCGTCGCGAGGGAGCGGGGCCTGCCGAAATAGGGAGAGGACGGGGAACGGGCGCAATAAGCGACCGACATGATTTATCGCCGCCACGCTTTGCGTCGAGTGATCTCGTCGTTGCTTCCCTCTCGCATCTTCGTGCTCCGCGAATTTCCGTCGAAATCTCTACATTTGTAACACTATCTTCGGCGTCGTTGCAAGCGCGATAAGTGCTTATATGTCGCCGGGAAAAAGAACGTGCGAGGAGCCGGCGAAAGGAAGGTGGCTAGCGATGGAACCGGCTGTGGGCAGATGTTCAAATCGAATGAACGGTGCGAAGCGAGTATCGGTGACCTTAAGTGTCGAAGCGTTTAAGGGGACCTCGTTAACGACCCGAACTGTAACAAGTGAATCTGTAAAGGAGTTAATGTAGCAGGAATCGACGACAGGTCACCATTGATGACCGCAATGCCCGGACACACCGGTTCCATTCAGAAGGGCACAACTCCCTATTGTAGACACTGTCAGCAGACGCGTGCACACTACGGCCGACCCTCTGATCCCCCTTCTTCTCTCTCTCTCTCTCTCGTGAAAAGACACTCGCGATCTCTCGCGCCCAGTCGTACGCGTTCGTCGGCGAATCAATCATCAATTCACTAAATGCGCGATTAATCAATTTGACCGAAGATCTTGCTAGTCGCGCAGTCTAGCGTAATCAGGTTGAATGATTAATAAATAATGGAGCGAAGATATTCGCACTCGCGCACGCACAGTCACGTGGTAACGCCGCGAAATTTTGCCCCGATTGAAATGGAACGAATGAATGAATGACGTTGGGAGGATGAAGCAAAACGATTGAAGCGCGTTATTGGCGAGTGTAAGAATACGCATCCCAGAGCAAGCTATTTAACAGAAGTGTCGAGAGAACGGGCAGTCGCAGCCTTTTCACGTGAAACTTTTTCTATTCTTGCCTCTTTCGATGCAACCCCTTCCGCGTTTCCATGTAAAATATTCTGGTGACATATCGGCGGATGATACGCCGCAGAGGACCTCCAGCGAACGTTAAAAGGGAGCCGACAGAAAGGCCGCGCAAGTGGACCGTATCCAACGATAATTAGCTCCTACCGACGTTCGGGGCCTGCAAACGCCCTCGATGCTGACACTTTGTCCCTCCGTTTCGTTTTTCGGTCCTCCGTTCCCTACTCTGTGGATTGCCAATGCGGTAATTGAGATTGTTTTCTGTGGTACTCTCTCGATTGCACGCTGCCACACAATCTTCATCGCTCGTTGAAAGAAGCGCTTAATTTACAACTCCTTTTCGCGCCTCTTTTCAATCGTACCATTTCACGTCGCTCTGTATCACGGCTTAGCAGACACGGTGCGGGTCAAAAGATAGATTTATAAAACATACGTGGTATGTATATATTTTCATATACGTTTCCCGAGCCGAAGGGCAGAGATAGAGAAACAATTATTTTTCCTTCGGAACATTAGATATATCTGCATATATCTATGACGATGTCAGTGTCGTTTCAGTGATATTCATGACAGATATTTACACATATTTATACGGTTTGGTCGGTGACTTTTGAGATGGCTCAGTTTACGGACTACTACTATACGGATATACTGACAGGTCACGGATGTTTAGTCATTCCTTCGACTAAGACGCACAATGTTGGAGCTAATTAAGAACACTATCATTACTTAGGTATCAGTTTTCTTCTATAGAGCCGACTCGATTAAAACGATCGACCACAGAAATTCGCTCGAAGGAAAAACTCAGGATGACCCAAATAATCTGCTGACTCAAGACAGGCCGCGCTAATAATTATGAGTCTCTTGATGCGCACAAGCGATGATGCGCGATAGAGACCACCGTGCTTGAGGACGCCTCGAGAATTCAAGTCGCAAAGAGCGGCGCGATATCGTGTGATAGAGTTTCGCGCGCATGCCGATAATAAGTCGAGGAAACAATGAGGAAACGACGAAGGAAGAGAGAGGAGAGAGGCTGTTACAGGCAATAATCGTCAAAAATCCTTG
Source organism: Priocnemis perturbator (assembly GCA_963942575.1). Classification (NCBI taxonomy): domain Eukaryota; kingdom Metazoa; phylum Arthropoda; class Insecta; order Hymenoptera; family Pompilidae; genus Priocnemis; species Priocnemis perturbator. Next base: position 9,518,047 of record OZ012652.1, read on the forward strand.
TAGAATTCAAGTCCGTAGAAATGGTCGAATCGCAGAAATGCGTTCCCGCTCGCCTTACCTTCTCGAGTCATCCAACCGGGTGCGCACATATTATTTTTCCTTTTCCAGGATACGATTGGACCTTGCTCCCTGTGACATCGCGTGCAGGCGGTCGAAGAAGCGCTCACGTAAAACGTCCTATGAACGCCTTCATGGTATGGGCACAGGCAGCCAGACGACGATTAGCAGATCAGTATCCCCAACTGCACAACGCCGAATTATCCAAGACACTTGGCAAGCTTTGGAGGTAACGGGCATGAAGGGTACGCTCAATTAAATCCTCACGAGCACCGTATAGCTAGTTCGCTCTTCTGCATGTCAGGATTCTGAGTGACGGAGAGAAGCAACCGTTCATCGAGGAGGCGGAAAGACTACGGAACGCGCACAAGAAGCAACATCCCCATTACAAGGTAGAGACGAAAGAACACAGTGAAAGCACGCGGATTAACACATTGACTGGCACGTCAAATTCGGTAGTGCTTTACCATAGGCCACGCTGTAATAATACTTTTCAAGGATCGCTCAACTTATTTTCATCATCAATTTCTGATATCATTTCAACTAAGGCATGGTAAAACATTGAAAATAGTACGTCCAGATTAAATGACAATCGAGTGGTCCGACGATTGTCAAGTAGAGGCACCGATTATATTATCCATAATGAAATACAACTGTTTAATTTGTTGTCAAGCCTACATGTGTGAATCGTGATAGCGGCGTTTTACAAAAATTTGATCTTAGTGCTAAAAAGCAGGAGCCAACGACATTAGTGCGACGTGGCGTTTAGTTCGTTAAAGGATAATAATCAACGACGCCATAACGTCATTCGAACCACTTTTGCATCCCACAGTATCAACCTCGCCGAAGGAAGCCAAAGCCGGACGATCAGATGGGAATCGTGATGCATCGCGGCACTACCAGCAGCCTATCTTCCCCAGGCACTTCTATGGACGCTGCCGTCACTTCCACTGTCAGTTCCGTCGCAGATTGCACTTACACTCGCCTGTATCCAGAATCGACTAGCAAGACATACGAAAGATCATCCTATCACGAACCGAAAGCGTCGTACGATCTGTCAAGATCGAGCTGGTCAAATGAAAGCTTGAAATATGGACTACCTGTCACGACGGACCATCATCCTAGCAAAAACTACGAAATTACATCCAACGCATCCAAGAGCTACGCCGAAGCGAAGTCTCACGAACCCTCCAAGTATCATGACGCATCGGCCACCAAGTATCATGAATCGATGATGCCCAAGTATCCGGAATTGCAAGCTAAGCCTGCATACGACTTACCGAAATATTCCGACTCTAAGGGCTACGCGACCGACGCTTTGAAATATTCGACCGACGTCAATGCGGCAAAGTCCTACGCGTACGTTCACGGCCAGTATTACCCCGCTCCCGAGGGTTACACCGTGCACGAAGAGAATGATTATCAGTCGCAGGGAGTACCCGCGGCACACTCCTTTTATCCTTATATATCCGCGTCTATGGCACAGACTCCTTATTACATGGGTCCACGATAGAACGGTGGTAAAACAAATCGACGACGTTTATCGGTGGCCTGGGGATAGAACGTAGAACGGTGGATGCAGTGGACAGTGTAGGTAGATCGAATGGACAATTGTTTTTCTACTTCCCATTTATTCATTTAACCACTCTTTTCGCAACACTTATACAATCATAAAGTAGCTAAATCACCGATCAGCTACCTCCGATTGCATTCAAGCCGTTTTCACCCATAGGGCGGCCAAAAGAAGTTCACTGATGGCGATGTTGTTCGTGACGATGCTTAATGCAACGACAGAAAAGAGAAAAGGAGGAAATAGGAAAGCTCTCTTTTACGAGAGGAGAGAAACATATAAAGAAAAGAGCGAGAGCGAGAGAGATATAATAAACATCTGAGAGACCTATGCCAGTAAAATCTTTCGGTGGCGTATAACTTTGGTGTTTTAAGCGTTTCCCTTTATTTATTCTTTCCAGGAATATTTGTAAGAATATAAATATCTGATGAAATCGACGAGATTATAACGATGACGCCCAATAATTCAATATCCACAATATATGTTATAACGTACGGCAACAGCATCGTCGCGCTAACCTGCAACGATCGCAAAATATGCTACTAGTAATCTATGCACAGATAACAACTCGTATCATTTGTGCGCTGTTATGATCTAACAATTAACTATACAAATAGGTCTAGTGTCAATTCTCCGTGTCTACAGCCCAATGTCGAATATCCTAACGCGTTATCAATGCGTAAGTAAATGTAACATGAGGTATTCCATAACGTCGACAAGGCCGAACAAGGTAGCAGTGATCGAGGCCAGTGACTGGCCGCGTAACGTGCGCTAGAAGACTCGATGAAATATCAAATCATTTTATTCCAGTCGACTGAACGACAAGTGGAAACTGCCTACAAGACGTACACAGCATGCATAACGACGTTGCCGTTGACGTCATGCGAATGATGTGGCAAGATGATCGAACCTCGTCTCTTTCAATCGATCAACGCAGAAGCAGAGGGGGAAGGTATTACGTACGCAAAGATTACTGAAGATCACGATCTATGACCGCGGCCAATTCCTTCACCTGATCTCTGTTCGCATGAATAGCAGCCTTCGCAGTCCAGATCATTTCCGCGAGAATCTCTTCGTTCTTTTCATCCATTGCCACTTCGGTGGAGAGTTGTGGCGTAAATCTGTAGTATGGTACGCCGATCATGGAACACCAGGTTCGAGCACGATCCACAACCCTTCCGTCGCTGGCAGTCGCTTGATCGACCAGCAGCATGCCAAGCCCCGAAAGCCTCATTGCGAGCTTCGCCGTATCCCAGAGACTCTCCGGTCTAAAGATGTCGATGTCTGCGAGCGGCCTCACCGGGACCAATCCCGTGCCAAGTGAGACCACTAGAGAAAGGGGAACGACCTCTATTTCTCGGCCAATCGCGTTCAGGGCGAGATTGTACTCGTGTATCTCCGTGATGGCATCCAAGGTGGGATTGTTGGCGATCAAGCCACCGTCGAGGAATCTTCCGAAGGCTCGAAAGTAGGAAGGTGCAGCCCCGGTCGCGCGCGCTGCCTTCCACAGTAGCTGTTCGCCCGGCTTCAGAGTAGCTTTGAACTTGTTGCTCTGCGGTATATGCAGAAGTTCGCTCGGTGACGAATAGTTGCGGAATAGATGAAAATCGACGGGCTTCCGATCGGCCAACACACCGGTGATCATGAGTTTCGGCGTGACGATGTCCGCCATGACGGTCTTCGAACCAAGGCAGTCCTTGAGCACCTTCTCGAGACCTTCGCTGTTATACGGTCGCATACCGACGAACGCGTCCTCTTTTATGCGGAAGTAGAGGGCCTGGCATTCCCTGAGCGACTTTCCGGCAGCCAGTCCCAAGGCCAAAATCCCTCCGGTCGATGTGCCCGCGATCCAGTCAAAGCAATGAACGATCGGCTTCTTGAGTACCGATTCGATCTCGAGAAGGGTCTGAACGAGGACGAGGCCGCGAATACCACCGCCATCGAGACAAAGCAATCGGCCGCCCTTTATCTTCTGCGTCACCGGCCGTGACGTCATCTTCTCCATGCCAGCGACGTGCAACATCTGATCGAGAACCGTTCGCGGCACCGCGGTAGGCGGTTGCTGCGGTGGTACTCCTGCGTACACCTGATTGATTCTGCACCCGATATTGCAGTCATTCATCTCTGGCGGACAACGGCGCGCGCCGACCGCATGCAACAAATAGAGGATCTTATGCCCGTCGGTACTGTCGCCCGTGAGATGCCGCGGACTCTCCAACCTGTTGTTTCTGGCGTCGATGTCGGCGCCAAAACCGATCAGCGCCTGAACGATCGGTATGGTGACGTGGGTGACAGCCAAATGGAGTGGCGTGTTGCCCTCTTTGTCAGGGATATTCACCGACGCCATATGACTGAGAAGCGCGATCACGCATTCCAGCCGTTTCCGCATCACCATTATATGCAGTGCGGTACGCCCGTCGAAATTCAACGCGTCGATGTCGCAGTTGGTCTCGATCAGGGCATTGATCACCTCCCTGCTGCATGACCAGTGAAGCGGAGTGCCGCCGAATTTCATATCCTCGGCGTGAAGAACGTTTGGCTTGTTGTGCAGAAAGTCCCTTACGTAGCCTGGGTTCTCATGCGGACTCGACGGCTGACCCTCCAACGCAGGCACGTTTACGTCCGCGCCTATCAACAGAAGGGCCTTTACGCATTCCGGATTGTCGCTGAGGCATGCCACGTGGATCGGGGTGTGACCATTGATGTTACGGCTGTTCAGACTATTCGGAAGACCTGGCCCGAGCGCCAGAATGATCTCTTTCGTCGACGTCGCCGCGTAATGGTAAACGGTGTTCGCATCATGATCCAAGTGTTCCAGAGAGCTCTTTGCCTCTATCAGCATCTGCACCGTTCGCAAATTATTCGTTTGCACGGCCACTTGCAGCGGTGACATCCCTGTCTCCAAGTCGCCGCTGTTCAACTGACTGTTTACAACGGCGTAATTGAAGACATCGTACAAGGCAAGATGTGCCGCTAAGTGCGCCAACGTCCAAGTAGGATGGTCCGCCAATGTGTCGCAGAGCTTCTGAATTTTGCCAACGTTGCACATCTATTCCCGCGACAATGCGCGTAACCCACAACCGCAACAAACGTTAGAGAACTTTGAAAATGAGCAGTGTGCGGATACCAATTCCATTGACGCATCATATTACCTCGCGTGAAATTTGTACGAGTGTCGGTACTTTGTCTTTGTGAACGATGAATCGCTCTTCCGCCTCTTCGACATTCTCCGACCTGAATAAGCTGAAAATCAACGAGTGCGAAATAAAATTAGGATAATAATATACCCAAGGAACATCACGACGCGGCAGAGCAGCATACCTGTACGTTTGATGCAACGTCTCCGTACACGGTCTATGCAGAACGATTTCATATTTGCTATGCTTCCCGTCCTCACCTCCGTACAGGACAATGCCATCTTCGCGACAGTGGATTTGTCGGCAGCTGTACTGCTCCGGTTTCACCTCTTGGACCAAATTCGGCGGCACTTCCTTCGTCCCGATATTTCGCAGTACGTTGTTGGCGATTGTCTCTAACCACGATGTGCTCATTGCACGTTGCCAATTAAAATATTGGTTACAAAAAAAGACAGCCAAGTCAGACTGACGGTATGAATATGCGCTTGTCTTACCAGCGGTTGGAATCACTTTTATATCATGATATGCACGTAGTTGAATGCGACGAGGGAAATAACCTCCTCAAAAATCTACTGCTCAACACCACTGTCAAAACACTCGTACGGCTGCTATTGATTGCCAATCCTACCAATGCTACACGTTTTCCAATTTCTTTACTCCCACTTCCACCTTTAAGACAGCAGGGATTTTTTGTCTCACACGTTTTATCCCGATGCCATTATACACACCCCCGTAATTCTTAACTGCTATAATCTTGCCGTTATATAATAAACACGGCACATTATATCATTTGATATAGGTAATATCCGCACTTTATATCATTTGATTTAAAAAAAATAAAGTTGCACGCATAGAGAGTATGATATATTCGGTTAGGGCAACTTTTCATGAGCTTGCTTGAAATTCTCATACAAAGTTACTAGTCCAGGAAATTAAAGTTGTCCAGACCTATCACGCAGTGGCAGCATATTTGGCTCGAGCTCCATCATGCCATCATGCGTGTGCGCCCGTGTGCGATGCGTGCAGCTTACGCCCAATCAGGGCCTTATCATCACACACAGACGCGCACGCACACTGCGACACAGATGGAGTTCGACCAAATATGCTGACACTGGTCTAACGGTTTTCTCGCAAACCAAACTGTATAATTAATCTTGGGAGAGTGACGCTTGTCTATCTATTCAACTGCCGATCCGGTATATAGTCGTAGAAAAGAGCGCGAGCGCGCGTTTCTGCGGTTGACGCAACAAACGTACAATGCCACTATTTTCAACTAAATTTTCTCCGAAGAAGACGCCGACGAGAAAGGCGTCCTCTTTTCTCACCAGTAAAGATTTAAGTCCCGCGAGAATAGAAAAAGAACTCGGCCCTGACGTGCGACCTATACGATTAAGGCTCGGTGATCAGGAGGCTCTCTTCGAAGGTGGAGTGTGGATACCAGGCAAATAACACGTGTATACATATGTAGGACAGAGGCAATCAATACGGTACTTGGGTGGCTACTTTGTATTGTTTCAGAGTCGGGAAAAGCATCTAGCACGTACAAGGAGAACGAAAAATTGAAAGGAGAGGTAAAGCGGCTGGAGGAGGAGAATAATTTGCTGAAGTTGAAATTTCAAGTACTGTTGGATATGGTAATTGAGATGTGTATATAGCGCTCTTTGTCTCACATTAGTAAAATATTGATCGGGAGAAAAGGGAAAATGGGGATATTTCGTTTATATATACATTAATAAGATTAATTTTTACAGTTAACGCAAACTACGGCCGAAGCGCAAGCTCAGGAGGATTTTAAAAAACCAAGAAACTTCTCGTCCTACAGTAAGCAAGGTGTAACGACCTGAAAGTATCAATTACATTTTTAAAGTAATTTATGTACCTATGCGTCTGTTGTCATTTAAGAAATAACATTTATGTCATTTCAAATGACGTTAGAGTCTGTTCGGCTATATTGCGGCTTACACTGAAATACTTAAGACACCTACATGAACCTGTACAAAATGTATAATTCGTTGTAAATATAGATGACCAATAATCACTACATTACATTTTCGAAACGTCTTCACGTCTACTTACATTACTAAAACTGTACAAAATATACAATTCGTTATAAATATAATTGACATATAATTAATCCATTACGTTTTGGGGGCATTTTCTTCGTGTGTGACCTGAGAGAGAAAGTAATATATGTGTTAAAATTGCATGAATCTTTAGTACTAGAGAACGGTGCAAGTAAAGTATCAAAAAACGATTGCACAAACCCTCCCTGCTGCAAATGCCGCACTTCCTACTGGCCCTTCCACGTCCCCTTCCGGCATTATATACGTTTCCACCACGCTGTAAGGCTCCTTCAGTACTCGTTTCGTCAGCCCATTGAAAAAAATTGCAACCATCAGTGGGGCCTTTTGGGCATCCATAAAAGTTTCGTCCCTTGTTGGGCCCATCCTTTCTCACGACCAAGCTATAATAGAGTCATAATACAAGATTTACTTTGGCGTATACTTTCCGTTATACCCAATGGTAGTAGTACTACTGAAAATACCATTTTCGAGAGTCACAAAGATCAGTGAACACGCATGTGAGGGTATTGGCAGATAGTCTGTCCACTAATTGTAACTCTCGGGGCTTTTACTTTCAGATATCCATGTACTCTTACCTTTTAGCTGGTTGATTACATCTACACTGGACAATATCGGACGACTGAAAATTGTTAGTAGGATCTATCGTAGATGTCGACGCCGTTCGGTCACTTCGGAAACTACTGCTAGGCGTTGCGTTGTGGATGGTCGACGAATTCAATTGTGAACGTTCGGGGCGGTTCTGTGAAGTCGATTCCTCCGAATCCCATAGAAAAAAGTCGCAGGCAGCGCCTTGAGGCTTAGTGCACTTAAAAAATATACGTCCTGAAACCCGAAAAAGGTATATGTACAGAGCTCGGCATGTATAATAAAAAACGATCGATTTACCTTGATTCGGTCCTTCTTTCCTGACGGTCAAGCGGTTTGCCGGGTTTCCACAGAGGCACACGATGACCGCATTCTTATCAACATGCCCCCAACAGCTATCCTGACTCGACTGATCTCTTGATGCACGAGGCGGTGCTGGTACCGCTCTCCGCTCACTTACCACAAGTGTATTAGCTTTTGCGACTCGTTGCTGATCTGTAACAGCATTCCCTTGAGCGATGGTACGCGTGGTTGCTGAGTTGTGACCACCTCGATTATTTGCATTTAGAGAGTCAGCTGAGACACGAGACTGTAAGTTTGTTCTATATGACGAGGACTGTGAAATAGGTCCTACTGTTCTTGTCCCCGTACCATAACCAGAGTCATTTGACTGCATTCTCCTAACACTTTGTTGTCGGATGCTCAGCATTTCATTAAATTCGGGGTCGCAACCTCCGATGCATGTTGTATAACTGGTACCCAGTATCGGGTATGCGTTTTGTTTGAACTTAAAAGTCATTCTACGCATGTCGACACGACACTAAAAACCAAACTAATAAAACGTGTTCTGGGCTACATGCTTTTTTAATTAAATTGCCACTTACTTGATTGCAAACTTCAGACAAAACGGATACATTCTCGACCGTTTGCGGTAGCCAAATTGTGTTATTGCAGGCCGGGTATCCCATGCAACTTATAAACTTTCCAACACCATTTTTCCTGTCTTTCAAAACCATGTTGGAGCCACATTTCGGACATTTAAAGACAAAAGTTTCAGAAGTGAAATTTAATTCTACGGTAGTTGCTTGCAACGGCTGCTCGTCTAAATAACGTGATAGTGCGTCATCAATTAAATTGGCCCGCTCCAATGCTATTTTAAACATTTCGCGATATTTATTGATCTGCTCTTGCAGAACCTCGTTGGGGCGGCGTAATCCATCGCAAATCCTACCGAAAAAAAAGGATGTCCCTTATAAATAGCAATCCATAATTGCAGCATTATGATTATTATAAATCTTACAATTGTAAATCTTTTTCTAAATCTGCTCTTAAGTTGGGCTTAGACATATTGTATCCCATGTCATTGTAGCCCGTCACTAGGCCAATTCCTAGTTTCCCCGGTATAAAGTATTTCTCCTCTATTAAACCTACATATTGCCTAGACTTTATCGTGTCGATATGCTCTGCATGAGTAGCATCAGTTCCAATACCATGTTTATCCATCAGCTCGATTAAATCGGCTTCGGTTAACAAATTGGGGGCGGAAGTCTCTCCCTTTACCATATCTATACTGGTCGGCTTAAAAATGTCTCCCTCTTGGTACGCATAAATTTCTTTGTTAGACCACTTCTCATATATGTACACATCCAAATAATTCTTTCGACTTATTTGAAGACCGTTGGCAGTAAACTTTTCACCCGCTAGTTCAATATCGACCACCGTCTCTTGTCCCTCAGCGTTTTTTGATAAACAAGCTAAGAAGTGTCTCACAATGTATTCATAAACTTTTGCCTCATCACCTGCGTAGGACGAAGCCGTTAAGAGTGACTTGGTTTCCACCATAATAATTATTACGCGCTACACTAGGCTGTAGGAATTACAGTATCACGTTAAATAAACCTTGTAAATTGTCAGCGTATTTGGTTGGGTGTATAGGAGGATGAGCTTGATCGCTTTTTTTTCCTTGCCTCGGGGTTAATCCATCGTTCAAAACTCGTTGTGCAAAATCACCCCATGCCGAGCTATTTGTTTGCTGAGTGACAATGGGTAACAAATTCAGTTCTTTAGGAAAGATGTTTGTCTCCGTTCGTGGATAACTAATGAATCCCTGAGTATACAATTTCTCGGCTATCTTCATAGTCTGCTTTGCAGTCAAGCGGAGCTTGCGAGATGCTTGTTTTTCCAGTTCCTGACACATGAGTCTTTGCATTACATATTACTGCGAGCGTAACGCATCTAACATCGTCTACTAATTTTTCACTTACTATCGTATCTAATGGCAATGGCCTCCATTTGCTTTTCGGTTTCGTCGTCACTTTTTCCACCCTCGCATTGGGTCGTTCTAAACACATATCTAGAAACACCTGACACGGTAATTCCTCGAACAGTCTTACCCGATTCCATCGAAACTCCACGTGAATGTCGCCACGAATGTCCGTTACTTTTATTTTCCAAAACGGCTCAGACTTGAATCTCTCTATAGCTAAAAATCTTTCAACTACAAAGCCCAGTGTGGGAAACTGGCAGCTACCATAACTAATCAGCATGTCAGCTAAACTTTTGGGAAAGACCTTCTGAAGTCTGAGCGTTTGGAATCTTGTGAATGCTGCTCCTAAAAGACATGCCATTTGAGCAATGTACAACTTGTTCCAACGCCACCGAACGAAACTGTGGAATAACTAAAATGTTACCTATTCTTAGATCTAATTCAGCTCTTACATTCACTGCATCACTAATCAACTTATTTGGTGCTTCCAAATTGGACACTGCTCTCTCTATTGATGTTTGGGTGATTTCAGAAAACTTAGCTCTAAAATTTGAAAAAATTGTGTATAACATAGTTTCATATCGGTCTTCTACTCATTGGTTCTTTCGGTTTACCTATATACAGTAATGTTGGACTTAATCGCTTGACATATTTCAATAATTTCAAATCCTATATTTTCCCCTTCTCGATCACAATCTGTCCAAATAATTAAAGTGCCGCAACTTTTCACTTCTTTTTCCAAGGTTCTTCTTATTTTAATGAAATTATCATCGATACAATCTTTTACAACAGGAGCATCAAACAGACTCAACGGATGGCAACTTTGCCATCCTGAATATGCACCAATAAATTTGAAATTTAACAAATGACCAGAAACAGAGGTCATTGTCATATGACAGTTCTGTCCCCAGAGTTGCAGCTTAAATTCATAAATTTTATTATAGACCGAAAAGCCGTCCCTCTAGAATATTTAAAACGATAATTGTAATATAAATGCCAAATTTTTACTCAGATCGTTGCATAAACATTCTATTTACCCGTTTGGAAGTTCCCCTTGACAGAAACCCGGCAATATTCTTGGCAGCGTCGTTCTTCTCGGCAACGTTAAGTACTTTCATGATGTTAAATTTTCGCTTCCTCGCAGAACATAATGTTTACTTGCTGATTTTTGGTTTTCCCACAATGTTTTTCGCACGTTGTGCACGTTGTATCGTATGTTAAACGGTTTATAACTTAAATATGCTCAGATAGTAGCTGAATCTCGTAATGAGGTAAAGTAGTCAGCATGCTGATCTGGTGGGTAAATGTCGGTTAAAGTGACGGTAAGTGACCATCCGACTGCGGCCATCTTGTCTTCGAACTTCTCCGAAGGTAACATGCGAATTGCGATGGTAGTGCCAATTTGTCCAAAGTGAGTCGAGCTGGTCGAGCCACTCGAACCTAAATGTTAGAAAGTCTTACCAATTCTCGAGCGGACGAAGAAAATAACCATATTTTCCCTGCTGAATTCCGAGTCCGGTCGTAACACATTGCAGACAACAGTAATCTATGCATCTTCGAAGTTGCACACCTGTTAACACGAGAAAGAAAGAGCTGGAAGTAGCAGTAGACATTTTTCAATATTTTGCATAATAATTTTCGATTTAATGTATTTTTATCCAAATATACGTAAGTATGTTGTTCGCAAAGTGTAAGGGATTTGAGTGGAAGTATTGGGAGCAGGTCACATACGCTTATGTGAGATCACGTACCACGTCTTCCATTGCCTTCTCTTTATATTTCGATAGACCTTGTATTTTTTTCGAAGAAACAATATAGACTTTAAACGTGCGCTTCTACTTGACATTATTCGTAATCGTTTGAAATGATCAATCCGATTATACGGGCAAAACGTTAATTTTCTACGATCAAGTTACGTGAAATTGTATCGTGCTTGTAGATCGGACGGCTCTGTCACAATGCTATATGCCTTTTAAAGTGTATGTATATATGTATGTGTGTGTGTGTGTGTGGTGTGTGGTACGCTGAACAGATAATATTGTGTGTACAATGTGACTTATACGATGATCAAGAGAATTACAGTAAAAATTCTACTACTAAGGTTTCAAACTAATTATTTATTTTAGTGAATTAGGTTGACCGTAATTGGCAATTCATTCAACCGAACATGGCGGAGGACATGTTAGGAGGAGATATTTGCAGAGTGTGTAGATCGGAAGGTCTTGCTGATAGGCCACTCTTTCATCCATGCATTTGCACGGGTAGTATCAAATGGATTCATCAGGAATGTTTATTGCAATGGATGCGATACTCACGCAAGGAATACTGCGAACTTTGCGGATATCGTTTTTCATTTACTCCCATTTATAGTCCTGATATGCCACGACGTCTACCATTACGAGATGTCATTGGTGGCCTGTTATCAAGTATAGTGACTGCAGTGAAATATTGGCTCCATTATACGCTGGTAGCCATTGCTTGGCTGGGAATTGTACCATTAACTGCCTGCAGGACTTACAGAGCCTTATTTAGTGGACCCTTTGATGTAGTTCGAGTAAGTTTGAGAGTGGGCACAATTGTTTTTGATTCACACAATGGAAACACACAAAAGTTTCTTTGTACCGATTTGATCCCAACATTTCCTTCATAGATAATGTCGCTACCAATGGATATGCTTTCAACGGAAAATATATCATCTGATGTATTTCATGGCTGCTTTGTAGTGACGTGCAGTTTATTTGCATTCATTGGCTTGGTTTGGTTGCGCGAACAAGTCATTCACGCTGGGGGACCAGACTGGTTGGAGCATGATAACATACAATTACCCCCGATTGATAATCCACCGGAAGCAGATGTGCAACCACAGCAAATTCAAGCTCAGAGAGTTGTACAACAGCAGCAGCAACAACAAGAACAACAAGAACAACTGCAGCAGCCACAACCGCAACGACAAGAGGATCACAACAACAATATACCTCTGTTTGTCGATGCTCCACTGATTCCACCGTTAGAAACGGATGCGATCAACGAAGGTCCTTGATTGTTACACTGAGCGTTAAAGGGTTCATTCTCCCTCGGTCTCTTTTTTTGGCTCTTATCGTTATTTGCATTTTATTTGATTTTAGCAGCAGCGGCAGAAAATAATCTACTTCAGAATAATCCTAGAGTCCTTGAGGATGAGATATTGAGAAGAGACGTCGAACCGGTAGTTCTGGTCAGAGAAAATGTCAATTTAGACGGTGATCAGGCAAATGTAGTGGAGGACGGGTTGAGGCATCAGAATGAGGAAGTGGCAGCGGCAGGTGTGGCTGATGCAGCGGGAGTGCCTGGTGCAGCACCAGAAGCAGTACCGGGAGCGGTGCACGATGAAGGTTGGAGAGAACCGATACACGCACCCGGAGAAGAAGAGGCTTGGAGAAATCCAGTTGAAGGAGCACAAGAGGAAGAGTGGAGAGATGCTGTTCAAGTACCAGCGCCAGAAGAGGGCTGGCGTGATGCGGCTCAGGGTGCAGCAGCAGCGCAAGATGAAGGCTGGAGGAATCAAGTTCAGGGAGGAGCTGCTGAGCAAGGTGAAGCCGAGGAGGCCAATTGGAATCCGATGGAATGGGATAGAGCGGCCGAAGAATTAACATGGGAACGGCTTCTGGGGTTGGACGGCTCGCTTGTTTTTTTAGAGCACGTTTTTTGGGTCGTATCACTGAATACTTTGTTTATCATGGTAAGTTCTCTGCGTAATCGAGATCCGGGTAAGGTGTGATGAACGAAGAGGATGCTTTACACTGAAAGAATTTCTCCTCCAGGTGTTTGCCTTTTGTCCATACCATATTGGCCACTGCATCATAGCAAGACTTGGTTTGCAAGAGCACGCCGCCGCGTCGCATTTTGAAGGCTTGGTGACCACGTTATGTGGCTACTGCGTCATCGGAGTATGCTTGGTGATTTTTCATACTCTTGCGGCACTGCTTGGCTTTCAACGGTCGCAGAGAATCTTGGGTCTTTGCTATTACATAGTGAAAATTTCCTTGCTATCGGTGGCCGAGATTGGTGTACTTCCATTAATTTGCGGTTGGTGGCTAGACATTTGTTCGCTAGCCATGTTTGACGCTACACTCAGAGATCGAGAATCGTCGTTCAGGCTTGCGCCTGGAACGTCCATGTTCATCCATTGGCTGGTAGGAATGGTCTACATATATTACTTCGCCTCGTTCATCCTTCTTCTGCGTGAAGTGTTGCGGCCAGGTGTACTTTGGTTTCTGAGAAATTTGAACGATCCGGACTTTTCTCCTATTCAAGATATGATACATCTTCCGATATTACGACATGTAAGAAGACTTATATCATCAGCAGTTATCTTTGGATCGGCGATTTTGTTGTTGCTCTGGTTACCCGTCAAACTTTTACGATGGGCTTGGCCAGGATTTCTACCGTATACCGTCACAGTTCGAAGCGAAGCCCAGGTAAGCCGTGTAATTAGCAGTAACGGTATTTTTCTGTAACAACCACAGCAGCGAATATGTATTCCAATAATGAAAGCGCGCTGGAGCAAACGTTCTCGAAGATGTCGATGTAAGTTCTATCGTCTTTCTTTTACGTAGGTCGGCGAGCTGTCGTTGGAACTGCTTTTCCTCCAAGTGATTCTACCAGCATTGTTGGAACAGTCCCACACACGGACGTGGTTGAAAGCGTTTATAAGAGCTTGGTGCAAAGTTGTTGCATGGATGTTGGACCTTGAGTCGTACCTTTTGAGAGATCAGGCCGACGAGCCGGGACCCGCAGTGATAGAAGAGCCGCAACATCCCGATCTAGGTGCCGCTCATCAAGCTCTGTCGCACAGAGAGGGCCCAACAGGTTTCCAGCCATACGTTAGGCCACGCTGGTTTCCTGCCAGAGTAATCGCACTTGTCATCTGCTTCTGCGTGTCCGTCATCAGCGCCAGTTTGATTGCCATGACTCTACCAGTTTGGTTGGGCCGCAGAGCAATGGCACTGTGGATGGTCGGAGCACCAGCGCCATCGCCCGTACTACTGCCTACGATCGTGGGAGGAAACGGTAAATTGTTCTTGACTTTTTTCGAAGCTAGTTAACAAGTTCCTTTGCACTGTGCCGATCTAAAACTACCTCACGATAACTGATGACGCGTGTGCTCCCGTTTCAGAGGGTGGTGATGGTGGCGTAGTTGGTCTGTCTGGAAGAGTTCATGAAATGTATACGGTCGCTTGTGGAACGTATATGTGTTGGGCAGCAGCGCGGGGTCTCGCACTAGCCTTTTCCTTGTTACCGCGGGGTCGAAGAGCTATCTTGGATAGAATAAAGCATTGGGCCGTCTTGGGTATGAAGGCGTCCGTGGCATTCGTTCTTCTCGTCGGAGTGATTCCTCTCCTATTTGGTCTCCTTCTCGAATTAGTAGTCGTAGTTCCGTTGCGTGTGCCGTTGGAACAGAATCCCATCCTTTTTATTTGGCAAGATTGGGCTCTTGGCGTTCTGTACACGAAAATCGCGACTGCCGTGACGATGATGGGACCCGATTCGAGAATTCGTTTGGCAATCGAGCGAGCTTACAACGACGGTTTAAGAGAGATGGATTTGAAATTTATTATCACAGAATTAGCGGCACCTGTCATTTGCTGTTTCGGTCTCGCGCTCGCTGTTCCCTATGCCGTGGCCTATGGTATCATACCCTTTTTTGTTACCAATCTCCAGACTCAGATTCTCATTGCCAGGCGTTTGTATCCTTTCCTTCTACTGATCAATCTGGTGGGCGTCGTTATATACTTTCAAATACGTCAATTTAAAAAGCTGTACGAGCATATTAAGAACGACAAGTACCTCGTCGGCAAGAGACTCGTAAATTACGAACATCGGAATAAGTCACAGGCGCAGCAACAACAGTCGCAGAAGTCGAGCTAACGTCATGAGCAGGCACAATTACGTGATAAGGTGATGGCGGCGGTTATAGAAATAGCTTCGTGTACATTCGTTAATATGTTCATTTACGACGATCGATAATTTATGTTAACTAAGAATTCATTTTTAATATTATAATTTATTGATGTAAGCGATACCGAATAAATCAAAAAGACTGTTATCCAATGTATCGCTTATCAATATGATACATTGTAGGTAAGCGCCGTCTTTTCTCTACATACTTTATCCACGACGATTCACATCATCGTGCTCGCTTAACAACGATTCTTATTATATGCGCACTGACAAAAAACGGTGAATAAAATTCATCATCAACGATTCTAATCACTATTGTCAGGGAATGTCGGTCGAATTATTCTTCTATTTTGTTTCTTTTATTTTCTACGCCTTTCTCTTTAACAGTTAAAGCTTCAGGTCCGGTAATGAATTGTACAAATATGTAGTAGTAATATCACAGATTTCCTAGTTACGAAGGATAATGTGAGACAATGGTGGGAGTACAGTAATATATCTGTAAGAGTAAATTTAACACTGGCACATAACATCTTGTTGCGGACAATAAGAGCATGTGCCATTTGTTTATTTTGTTGAATGGAAATGGGAATTGTTCTTGATAATAGGACGTCCAAATATCGTACGTGCTGTAAGTCTTTATTTTATGGCGCGTATGATATATAAGAAATTATCCGCAAAAATGTTGAGTACGAAGATGCGAATGTACGTCAAAACCTTTCAAAATGACATATTTTTCGTATTAATTTGGAGTTCAACTATATACGAACCGCAAGATCTGAACAACTATTCTGCGTACATTGCATATATGTAATTTACATTCGACGAGTATGTATATGTATTCCGGTAAAAGAGCGACATATGTTTATCACATTCTATATAATAGAATAAATTGATACGGTGATACGCAAATTATAGTCTATCCGTTACATGTACATACGTAGTAGTATCACCCTGTAAGTACAGCGATGTATTTTGTCTCGTGAAATCATACAGTTAAATCGTAAGATTAATAAATCGCCGTTTACCAAAATACGTACACCATTTCTATGTTTGCTTATCCGCTAAACTTTCAATGCCATATTGTAACGCCATGCACTGGAGTAAAAAAAATACGTAATTCTCCGTATAAGTATAAATGATCTGAGGCAGGAAAGTTCAATGAAATGTACGACGTACCAGGCTCAAAGGACTTATTTATTACATCCGATTTTGGTATACCCGAGCATTTTCTTCGAAATCAATGATACCGTGTACAGTATACGTGTAGATACAGATGTTTACGAATATGTTGCAGTGATGTCATGATATCAGTGTCAGTCATTTTATATGTTTACTAGGAAATGTATGCACTCAGCCTGTCAGTGTACATAGACCAAATCTTCACCCAACCCAAAACTCGGGCTATGTACATGTATACGTTTACTAATAAGTGTTTACTACAATTACACAAATTTCGTGCTTTCACTCTGGACGTATGTACACACATAGAAAAGACGGGCAACACATTTTATCTCTGTGTCGGCGGTACGATTGTACCCGTCAATCGAAAGACATCGCGACGCTTCTCAATTTTCACGTGCAATATGATAAACATAGAAATCACCTGAAACAAAATGTAAAAGAATAATTTTCGGACTGGTTTTTCCCAGCAAGTATTTGACAATTTTATTCTGTGTCTACTCACCTGCGTCACGAGTGGTTTCTTCCATGTAATGGTTACAAAGGGTGCGGGCTCAATTGCGCAATATTCAATAACCGCGTCATTCTCCATCTCTGCATGATATATTCTCAACTTTATCCCAATATCACAAAGGATAACGTCTATGCTGCGCTCTCTGATCCCGCAGACGATGGCGTTGGCAAGCATTGGACCTGACATACCGAGCCAATGGGTAAAGTACAATTCGGTACTTTGTTCGTCGGCAACTTTAGCACAGTATTTCTTCTTATTACAATTTATTGCTATGCTAATAAAGATGAAAAAACATTGACGTTAATTGATACACTCTATATATAGGTGCGCCAAACGAGAGTGGCTATGTCAGGCCGCGACGCACGAAAGAGAAGCGATGCAAGAGGTTTGTCAACAGTGTATAGAGTTCATCAAAGTAGTGTGTGTAGGAGTTTTATTCCGTTTTGGAAACGCACAGGTGATTGTGGTAACATTCAACCTGCTACGGAAACAACTTACTTGGCACACAATGCTGCATTCCAATTATCCGGTTGCGCCGTTTCCTGTAATACACCATACAATAATCTGTGTACAACACAATCGGAGTATCTTCTAATAGGTGAAGTGAAGTGTGTATAACATGGCACATTCAACGAGTAATGCCTCAAGTCGTCTGCACTCCGTACACTAGAAGAACATTTGTACGTTGCACGCTGAAATGAGATTTGTTTATACACCCGTTTATCCAATTGCTTTATGGGACCGTCTAAGAACTTTATTTTTAATAGCGCGTTAATTAACTTACAACCATAGCCTTTGAACAGAGGTTGTTGACAACCATCATTCTGTATGCTACTATAGCTTTGGTACTTTCCGATTCGTAATCGGAGACAGTCCCATAACGTTTGAGACTAGCATGTAAACTCCCCGATGATTCGATATTCAAATGCAGGCCAAATATTTGTAACGAGTCTCGTATGCCAGCGAGAATGCGTTCCGAAGGTCCCTGATGGGAACGCAGCAAGGCAAATTCAGGTACAGTTTCGTACAAATGCATAGCTACGGTAACGTTCGCCAGTAGCATGAATTCTTCTATAAGGCTAAAAGGAAAGAACACCGATGGCGAACATATACAGTGGTTGTCAAAAATGACGATCAACAGCGGGAAAGATTTACACGCTAATCCTACCTGTTACTTTCCCTTTGCTCTTCGAGATGCCAGGACTCGGGTAATCCTGATTCTCGGTTCACTGTTACGCGCAGCTTTGGCTGATCAATTTTTAGAGCCCCGTTCACGTATCTTTTTTCGCGCATTTGTGCAGAAAGTTTATACAAGTTATTGATTATTTCGGATAATTGATTGACCGTGTAACTGCCATACGTCCGCACGCTGTCGGTGGACCAATCTTTCTCGGGATTTTCGATCATCATCTGTGCGATATTGTAAGATAGTTGGCAGCACGAATTAATGACAGTTTTTGCAAATCGATGTTTTGCAACTCGGCCGTCGGGTGCTAATTCAAATATTACTGAAAAGGCCAGCTTATCTTGTCCAGGCAGTAGGGAACATATTTGACACAATTGCTTTGGTAACATATGATAAGCTTTGTCCGCCATATAAACGGTGATTGCGCGTTTTGCGACTTCGATGTCTAAGCGGGAAGAAAATTCCAAGAAATGAGTAACATCCGCAATATGTACTCCGATCTAAAATCAATGGAAATGAATGGTGGTGTAACGAATCTCGAACAACGTTAATGAAGACATTAGAATTACGGTACAACAAAGTTTACTTCGTAATTTCCATTTTCCATGACTCTGCAGGACACAGCATCGTCTAAGTCAACCGCAGATGCAGGGTCAATAGTAAAGACACAAGCAGATCTCCAATCCTCGCGGTTTTTCAAATCCGTTTGCGTTAAGACATAATTGGCGCTAGGGAGATTTATTAGCAATTCATCCCTGTAAGGCGTGACATCCAAATCATTCTCCAACAGTATAGCATCTGATTCAGACTTTAAATCACCTACAGTACCAATGATTTGCATAAGCCTCCTATGTTGATCAAGTTAAAGTAAGTACAACACATAGGAAAGTTAGACTTTACAAAATGACGAATACATACCCAACAGCAAATTCTGGTTTCTCCCATTCAAGTATGTCAACTAGGAACAGCTTACCATCTTGTGTAGCAGCTTTTAAGTCAACTTGCAAATTTGTCGATTGACCATTGATCTTTATTAAAGGTATTCTAAAATCTCTCGGGCGGAGATAGACGAATGAACGGTGATTCTTCAAATATCCGACCGCCCTTCTTGAGTGCACTTTTTCCAATATGCAAACAATCGTACCAGTTTTCTGAATTTTACCGCTACTGAGAGTATGCCATTCTTCTGCAGGATGTACCTTGGCTACTACCAAATCTCCCTCGAAGGCACGATTTCTATTCCGTAATCCGATAATTAACAAATCAGCATCGCCGGAACATATATATAAGTAACCGTGTTTACAAAATTTAGGATTAATACGTAGGTATCCTTTTATGTAGGTTGAATCATCTGACTTTTGATCTAACAATATCTGTTCCATTTCAGATATGGGTATGTAATCTGGAAATGTTTGCTGTGCTTTTGCTACTTTTGATGATTTCGCTACAATTGATGATTTCACTATGGTTGATGATTTCACAATGGTTGATGATTTCACTATTGTTGATGATTTCTTCCTAATTTTCCCTTCACCCCCTTTCTTTCTTGATACAGATACTGGTACTTTCTCGACAAAATTCTTTTTACTCCAATTAGGTTCGATCATGGTATCTCTTGTTTTTGCCTTCCATTTCTTCTAGAAGTTATTCCATACAACTTAAGATGAAAAACGGATGAAAAAATGGATAAGAAAAAATTGTATCTAAGGTAGAGTTCTTATATCACAGTACAGGTAAATTGTATTAGTAAGGTACCTGTTTCCGATAAGACAGATCTATCGGAGGACTAGTATCTGCAAACTCAGAGTTTTTAGACTCAGTTTTATGCTTCTTTCGATTTGCCTTTTTTGCTGACTTGACTAGTTGACTTTTTTTTAAAGAAATTTTCAAATTCTTCATGTCATTTATACACAATTCCATCTTGGCAAGTACAGCGTCCGCAGATAGTGCTCCCTTTGCACCAAAAGAAATTGGTAACGGTAGTATACTTTTCTGCGAGTCCCCATTAGCATCCGTTCCTTTGCCGCGTTTACCGCGACGAAGTTTTTTCCCATTACCTTCTACTAAATTTTTCAACATGATGCTATGACGTTTACCAATGCAAAACAATGATCAATTCTAAGATTCAGATTGTAGACGCAAATAACAAAATTTGCTGAACATGTATTCAGCACAATTTTATGTCGCTACAGCATTAACCATTCACAGGTATATTGAATACAGACGTTTTGTGTGCCTACTTAGTTCCTCAGGTTAAAGGAAAAAACAGCTGTGTATTAGTCAAAAAAGTTGTAAGAACTAAGGTTACAAAGTGACATGTTGTGTCGTTTCGCCACTATCACGGATGGACGGAGATGTGACGCAATTGCGTGTTTTGGACCTCCTGGACAAGATATAATGAGGCAGAATCCTGGCAAATTGATAGGAGCTTAGAGATTTGCATCTGTATAATGGAACAATATCGGCAATTTTGGATGCTAAAGATTTAAAATAGACAATCGCCAATCAATGAATGGAACACGAATACAGTGTAATGTTAGGCGTAAACTATACGTAAACGATTGAGACCAAAATAGCCGAAAAATATGATAGTTGTCTGCTAACTATACGGAGGTTATACCGTTATACCGTACTATGTTAACATAGCATTGCACCAATTGGCACAACGCGTGTCAGTCGGTAATCGCACCGAAAAACTCTACTCTTACCATCAAATTACATTGGAAATTGGATCGCTGCAGTATGAATAATGAGTGTCATACTTTTATACAGCTCCGTATAGTTAGCACGCCATCCTCAACCGATTTGAGTTTTAATAGTTGCAATCGTTTGAGGGTCGTTCGATAGTGTTTGATAGTCCAAAATAAATGTTTGATAGTTTACCGTTTATTTATAATTAAAGAAACAAATTTCTAGGGGAATTTTTGTCGAAATTTTTGTGAAAAATTTAATTATTATCTATACCAATGGATGTAAAATCGTTTGTTAGTGAATGGTATTCAATACGCACGTTTGATAGTTAGTCGTTTGCTTGTAATCAAAGAAATAAGTGTCTAGGGGAAATTTTGTCGTAGGCATACTCTCTTATTTCATGATTGAATCGTGAAATAACACTCGCATTCGCACTCACGCGTATATGTATACACATATATGTTTTCGTAGATTAATAATGAAATGCGTACGACAAAATTTCCCCTAGGCACTTATTTCTTTGATTGCAAGCAAACGAAGAACTATCAAACGTCTGCACCGGACAATCAAACGTTTGTACCCGACTATCAATCACTGTCAAACGACTTTACATCTATTTACGCAGATTAATAATGAAATGCGAGCGTATGCCTACGACAAAATTTCCCCTAGACACTTATTTCTTTGATTACAAGCAAACGGTTAACTATTAAACGTTTGTATTGGACTATCAATCACTATCAAACGACCTTCAAACGATTGCAACTATTAAAACTCAAATCGGTTGAGGATGGTGTGCTAACTTACGGAGCTAACCGGCCGGGATTAACAGTTACAACTTTACCGGCCGTTGCGTTAACTTCTTCAACTTACGTAAGGGGCGCTTTAGTATTAAATTATTAACGCTCTGTGCCGACCAGTAACTTCACTCACCGACGAAATATTATTCGACATATTAATATGTACATATATTATTATTAATAATATCTTGTCGATGCTTCACTGCAGGCATAGAGGATGTATAAGTTCTTATATCGCAGCTGGCGGATACGCTGGACGTAACATGACAATGGTATTGGGCCAAAATGGTGGGATGAAAATATGCATTGCACGATTGGTCTATCTGTCTTATACTTCGTCTCTGCTCTGCTGCAGTGCAGTGACGAGGGGAGGTTTTTGTTGTCTGTTGTCAAATAACCTAAAACCCCTGTTGCCCGTCAAATCAAGATTTACTGGGTAAATCATACTTGAATACTGCAGGATCTCATAATTTGAGGAATAGGACTAGAATATGCGGTATTGCATATGTAATAACTGAGCACAGAGAACGCATCTTATGCTCAAATCAATGTTGAAGCCTTCTGTTTGCCTCTGAGTGTCAACATCGAACTGAAAGAGGGCTGTTTCTAATTATTTATTTGGTAAGTGGATATCAAACAACCTTTCAACAATGGCATTAATGAGGGAGAGACGTGCCAATGCTGGCAATAAAATGGCAAGGCTACTGAATGAAGAAGAAGAGGATGATTTCTATAAAACTACTTATGGAGGGTTTGACGAAGTGGAACAAGATCATGACTACTTGTCAGTATCTGCTCTTTTGTATTGCCAATCTACATATGTGTGTCTTCAATAAAAATTTTATTCAATAATAAATATAGGGAGGAAGATGAAGCTGAAGACGAAGTTGATTCAGACTTTAGTATAGATGAAAATGATGAGCCTGTCTCAGATCCAGAACAAGAGGGCCCTAAGAAGAAGCGCAGATTAATAACAAAAGCTTACAAAGAGCCAAAGGCTGTTCCAATACAATCTCAATCAACACCTAAAGAAAAGAAAATAAAGCAACCAAAACAAAACAAAATTCTTTCAGACAGTATAGGTGAATCTTGTAAAAAAAAGTGCTTAACACAATTCTGCTATAGAATTTGAGATTAAAGCATTCTCTTGTTCAGAACGTAAGTCTATTCGCCGATCAACTGCTGCAAAATCAGCTGCCACACAAAGGAGATTACGCGAGAGAAATGAGGATCAAAAGAGGAAGACAAAGGTAGTGAAACATGATACGTGGAAACCAACTCAGGAGGAATTATTAGAAGAAGCATTACAGACTGAAGAAATTAATGTAAAATCCTTAGGTAAACTATGCTCCACTTCACTTGCTGAATATATACCAAAAACTTTTTCATGTGTGAATGTGGCTTTGCATTTTTTCTAGAAAAATACCAAAAGTTAGAGAATGAGAAAAAAAATACTAGGACTGTAAGAAAGGCTAATGTGGGTCCAATGATCAGATACCAGTCACTTGCAATGCCAGTTATGAAGATTTCTGAAACCACAGGTTCCAGAGAGGAAGATAAAATAAGCATTGAGGGAGATATCAGTTTGGACGGTGTTGCATCAGAACGAGGGTAAATATATCTGAAACTTGTTCAGTCCTAAAGGAATTGACTGTTATCGCAAAGCAATTTCTTTCACACCCGATTGTTTCTGAAAACCTTAGCGAAACTGGTGATAGGGAATTGAACGGTTCTCATGCAGCTCAGAAAAAGAAAGATGTCGACGTTGAGGAGACGGGCTCATTTTACGAACGGACGTTTATAACGTTCGAAAATGAACAATCTTACCTAGAGGCATTTAAAAAAGCGGCCCCGAAGAAACTGGCCGTGAAGGCGTTATGCGCTATTACGAGGTATTCTTTAAAATGACACAAAATCATTCATATAAGGTGAGGTATAATCCTATACAATTGCTTTATGACTTCACGTTGTTATATTTTAAGGCTTCCTGCAAAATATATGGATCCTATGACGCAGTTACCTTATAAAAATGTGCAAACGTTTCGCCTCCTACGTGAAGCGTATTATCAACAATTGGAAGCCCGATCAGATGTCAATGACAGTTCGCAGAGTGCGGATTTACTTAAATGGCTCGAATGGAGATTGAAGAGTCATGCTGGTTCCCAGAGAAATACGATTCGCCTCGAACCAGCGTCTGCCTTTCCTGTCAGCTCATAGTATAAGGAAAAAAAGAACTTGTAAATAATGCACCAATTTCTGTACCCCTTGGTATTCGACCCAATGGATTTTCGCGTTCGTATCGTGCGATTGTCAACGTGACGCGATTTGGACGCGTCTTGCCCAATACGATATATCGTAAATTGTAATAAAAATATTTATAATTTGCAAATGCGATCTTTCATTTTTACACCCGTGACAAAATATGGAATATTTAAAACAGGCATTTATTTGTTCGTTAAGGGCGAGCACCATTACATGGTATTGTATTGCTAGTGTAGGTAGCGCAAGGTAGCGCAATAAGCAGCAACGATGTGGCGTCAGTGTTGCTCCTGGCTGCGCTTTCTGACGCATGCGCAGTGCAATTTAGGAAAAATACAGGGACGAAGCATGCAGTATGCCCTATTGTGGACCCCAACAAAAGTTTTTATAAATGATATCTGAGCGGAAGGGCCAAACAGGACCCTCTTTCTCATGAATTTTAGCACGTACCTTAAGCAGAATTTCATGCGCATGCGCGAGAAAGCGCAGCCAGGAGCAACACTGTGTGGCGTACCGGCAGGCGCCAGTCCCACTCCCACACAGTCCCACACTCGTCGCGCCGTAACTCCGCGAACTCTAGTTAGGCTCCGCGCAGCTCCGCACCGATATTCGGCTTTAAGGAACAGAATAACGTGAAAGCAAGTTTCGTACGTATAGACTTTATTGTCTCTGTATAAAATGCACGTCTGTAATATTTGTGAGGGTAAGCTCGATCTGCTCCAATCTGCTCCCAAGGCGGGAAAGGTGCTCTGAATAAACTACTTGAGCGAAGAGAGGAAATTCGTCAAAATTCGTGTTCCTTGGTTTCTTACTATGCCGTCGGTGACGTTCGTGTCGCTACGGCGCGGCAGAGCCGCCATAGCGATGCCGAACATCATGATATTATGTTGTTCATGTTTCAGAACGTCGGATAAGCGGTGGCACATAACCTTTTCCATCTTGGACATACCAGGGAACGGTATGTGTTGTTGAAAGAAATCCATTATTTTCACAGAAATCGTCGGGTGAATGTATGGGTCATGAGATGATTTTGATAATTTACGCCGGCAGATTTCGGAATACCATCATATTTTTTTGACGTTACTACAACCCGAAATAATAATTGCATTTATGTTCGACCGAACGAGCGTGTAGTCAAACCCGCGTAAGGACGTGTCTCTGTATAGGTTATTCAAGGATTTTGCTGTTACTGTTTTAGTGGTACCAAGAAAATATTCATCATGTCTATCCGGCCGGTGTATAGGCCTTCCATCGTAAAGAAGAGGACAAAGAAGTTTATTCGACATCAGAGTGATCGATATGACAAACTCAAGGTGCATTTCTTGTGTTTACATTTTGTGTCTCCACCGTTCTTCAACTCAATATTTCCATGGTGTAAACATTAATAGGACGATGTTTCCATGATCGATGTGTGCAAGCACGTCATCTTATTGCAGTTTTTGTTAAGTATAATGGTTTTCAATTTTCTTAGCGTAACTGGCGTAAACCCAAAGGTATTGATAACAGAGTGCGTAGACGTTTCAAGGGCCAATATCTGATGCCCAACATTGGTTACGGAAGCAACAGGAAAACACGTCACATGCTACCTACTGGTTTCCGCAAAGTTCTTGTACACAATGTAAAGGTAATTAGAAATTTATTCTTACATTTTGACAGGTCCATCCATTTCATCAGTGTCATTTACCATTTACATAGACTTATTTCAAAGTATTTAAATAAACAATTTGGGGTAATTATAAGTTTAAAAACATGTACATGAGAGTAAGTACAATGGTATGTTCTAAAGAATCATACAATTTTCATAAGGTTCTGCACCAATATGTGATATATTTGCACAATGAATTAATGAACTACATTTGATGAAACCTTGATTGCAGGAGTTGGAGGTCTTAATGATGCAAAACCGCAAATTCTGCGCAGAAATCGCGCATGGTGTTAGCTGTAAAAAACGCAAGTCAATTGTTGAACGCGCTCAACAGCTCTCGATTCGCGTGACAAATGCCAACGCGCGCCTGCGTTCGGAAGAGAACGAATAAGCGTTGTTTTTTCATTATTTTGACAATAAAATATTTAAATTATATTATTGCAGTATTTTGATCACGATGTCTGAATATATATGGCTTTTTCTTTACCCCATGTCCATGCCTCGTAGAATACATAACATAAATAATGCAGTATCTCATATATTCCGTGTCAATTCCATTGAAGAAGATAGAGACTCAACCGGGTCGGGAGAGATAGATTTGGAAGTGGAATGTCTATCGTTTGTTAGTGCAGATAGCAAGAATACCGACGGTGGTTCAATGATTAGTTTGAACATTTCTCCGTGTTTTTTGGAGACCACCATATCGAAGATTTTTAGAACTGGCGCAAAATTTGAAAGTTTTTGGGAAGCTGATCTGTAAACTATCAGCAATGAGCAGATCGAATGATTCTTAAGTAGTTGAATGTTTAATTCATGATCAAGGAAAATCTAAGGGTTCATGGAGACCTTACGTCTTACGCTTAAACCGTAGGAGTGTGCATGTATCATGCGTGAAAGAGTCCATTAATTATTGGCGCGATGACCGCGTTGATGCTGCCACCTCAAGAACCTTTCGCGTATCAGTCTGGCTGTTGCTGTGACAATTTCGTTCCTCTCACAGGCATTGCTATTTGGGGACTATTCTTCCTCCGTCAGGACATTGCGTTATGAAGTAGCATAAGAAATTGTAGCGAAAGAATGTCCCAACAAAAGTTTGCAGGACAAGACCTCCCTCCGCCAGGAGGGTATAATCTATTTCATACTGAACGTACGAGATTACGGAACTATATAAAGCGTAAGTCCTCAATTGAACACAAATGTTGAACTGAACCTGGGTTTATGTAAGGCAGTTTCCTCAGTATTCATTACGTTTCAGCCCGTTATTATATCTCGATTTTCCTTTTCACCTCTACTGTTGGATTATATGTATACAGCCGAGATTATAAGAAGGTTCGAAGGGACATGCTTGAGATGAGTGGCGCTAAGAATGCCATTATGCCAATATTGATGGCGGAGAAGGACAGACAGTAAGAGCTACAAACTTAAATTGCAAAATTACAGTTCACCGACAGAGTTGCTGGATTGGATTTAAGAATTGTCATATTGAGCTTCCTTGAATGGATGACTTCATCAGTTCTCCTTAAAATCCTCATCAGTTTCTTTAATAACAAGTGTAATGTTTGTCCATTCTTATAGGTTGTTGAAACATATGAAGAAGATGAGGGAATATGAAAGTGAATTGATGAAAGATGTTGATGGATGGACCGTGGGAAAGTACTACGGCGAACCAATCTATATGTCACGTGGCCAGAACTTCTTTTCAAAACCTACAATACAAGAGTTTTACATGTTCAGTGATCCTGACAATTTTGCTATTCGGGCATATGACAGATTAATATTGTAAAACTATTGTTTATTTACCAAGTGCAAAGTCGTAGTATAAAAGAAAGTACATTAAACCTTACATTCTAGAAGTAATTGTATTTATACCAATTTATCTGCATCTGTGTATGTAAGGAAAAATAACTTGTTAAAT
This sequence comes from Priocnemis perturbator, assembly GCA_963942575.1. Taxonomy (NCBI): domain Eukaryota; kingdom Metazoa; phylum Arthropoda; class Insecta; order Hymenoptera; family Pompilidae; genus Priocnemis; species Priocnemis perturbator. The sequence goes on from OZ012652.1 coordinate 9,545,875, forward strand.
ACAGATGCAATACGTTTATTTACTGTAACTGTAATGCTATGTGTAAATGATTTATACTAATTTTGCTCGTGTTTTGCAGCCGGTATATATTTTGTTATCGATTAAATAAAAGATTACACGGAACGATAAGGACTTCTGCCTTTTGATGCAACTTAGTAAAATTCGACAGAAGTTTACAGCGAGCCGTAATATATCATTTCTAATATAAAAATTGTTTTTAAAGTCCGTTACGGATGAAAATCTTACAATTCGAAACTCGGCTTAAACGTTCGCGCCCAAAGGAAGTGTTCGCCTTGCGCGTCCTGCTGATTGGCGGAATCAAAAATATGAAGACAAGATTGGTCCAGTCCTCCGTATCGATATTTGTATTCTCGAATCAAGGCAAACATGGAAACGCGTTGAAGGATGTTATGTTTGGATGTGTTTCAGATGTAACGATATGGTCGTTTAGAAATGTTATTTAGTAATTTTTATATCCTCACTTTTACTCGTAAAGTAAATGAAAATTTTGACGAAAGATGTGCGCTAATTACTGCGGAGATAAGAGCACTAGTTTAAGTTAATATCGACGCAACGTCCAAGTGATTTATTGAAAGAAAATACGTAAATACACATCAGGACTGCATCCACGCACAATGTTATTGATTGATTTTCTAATAACCTCCGTGCCGATAAGTAAACGATCGGATAATGTCAGGAACAGCGTGAGAAGTATCGTTCCATTAATGAGGTTCTCATTTTTCCTGGTGACCGTATTTGTAGTTATCCAATTATTACCGTTAACTGGCGGGGCAGAAACTTTAGGGAATCCGTACGAGATATTGGGTGTATCGAAACGTGCGACATTGCAGGAAATTCGAAAAGCGTACAAGAATCTCGTTAAGGAATGGTAAGAAATATAATTTAATGTCTCTGCCTGCTCACCAATCTTTTTTCATTTCTTTGCTGTGAATGGGTATCCTACATTTGCTGTCATGATGGACTTGCCATTGCGTAGTTTGTAGTGACACACATTGCAGTGTCTTCTTTTGCAGGCACCCAGACAAAACTGATCATCCAGCAGCTGAAGACAAATTTGTAGAAATAACAAAAGCGTATGAGGTAATAGTCTTTGACATTGATTTTTGTATAACTAGGAGTATTGGTTCTGTCAATTGCGAACAATTACTATCAATCCATGCTCTATTTAGCTTCTTACGGATCCAGAGAGAAGGAAGAAATTTGATAATCACGGTATAACTGACGATGGCTTTCCTAGACAGAGAAGGGACAGTAGCCATTTCAATATGCTGGATCCATTGGAAGAGTTATTTAGTGGAAATTTTAGGTTCCACTACCAAAATCAAGACATTACATTATTTCATAAGATGAGCGTCACACATCGGTATATGATCTTCTGTTATCACTTCTATTTTGAAGCTCTACATGTTTCTTGTAATGGAAATATGAACTTTCTGTATTACAGATCATTTGAAAATGTGATAATTCCCAAAAGTTTTCACACTCCCTATTTAATTTTATTTTATTCTGATTGGTGCTTTGCGTGTTTGCAAGTGGAACCGACTTGGAGACGTTTAATTGATGAGTTAGAGCCTATAGGGTTTGGCATGGCAACTGCACATGCGGAGAAAGAAGCTGCAATGGCTAGAAGACTTGGTATACATTCACTTCCATGTCTTGTTGTTACATTGGACGGACGAACAAGTGTTTATAAGGAATCACTGCTCAGTGTCCAAAAAGTTGTGGGTGTGTACACATAAAGCCATGATAATTCCATGTTGTCCTACACATTGACAGTCTCCTAACTTTGTGTTTTATACACAGAATTTTTGCGGAACAAATTTCCATACAAAATGATTCTTCCAATAAAGAAAGATAATATAGACAAGTTTCTGTCGGGATGGACAGACAACAGAATTCGAACTCTCATATTCGAGAAGCGGGAGACTCCACGGTTGCGGTACTTACTTATAGCGTTTTATTATCGTGAACGTGTGGCTTTCGGTTTTGTACAGGTAAATATTGTGCAACGGTATACGCGTGAATAAAATGTGCGACAATCAAGAAAACTTTGTTCCGAATTAATGGCTCACGTGTTGCAGATCGGTAATCCAGAATTGGAGGAGATCAGAACAAAATATAAAATCTCGGGGGAGTTGGACACGTTACTGCTGTTCAATGAGAACTCTGAAAAACCAATGGCTTTTGTTAGCATGAAGGATATATCTACCGAGACGATGCACAATGTTATAGCGAACAACAAATTTCTGGTGCTACCAAGACTGTCGAATCAGGCGATGCTGGATGCAGTCTGCCCACCGGAATGGCGCAGACCGCAGAAACGTTTATGTGCAATCTTAATATCCCAGCAAACCGGTCCGCTTCATGACTTGGCAAGGCATAAATTCAGACAAGCCGCATTAGAATCGTCCTACAGGTACTGCGATTGTTGCATATATTACAAAGCATTCTTATTTCAGTACAACGTATGAATCGGTAAATGTACTACGTTTCTGTACGCTGTACCTTTGTTTTTACAGTACGGAACGGGTCCGATACACGTATGTATTTAAGGAAACCCAACCGGAATTTGTGTCAACTTTGTCGGCTGGTGAAGGCAGTCCGTTAGAGCCCTTATTACACATCGTCATTATCTGGAGAAGGGATGCTAATCATGTAAAGTATGAATGGCTACCGACAGGTTGGTACGAAGCTGCTCAAGACGATAATCAATGGAACGAAACACGTCGAAGTCTAGAGCAAACGATCCAGAGGCTGTTACGTGCTTCTGAAGCTTTACCGTACGCTGCAGTTGTAGGGGAACTTGCGGATGAACATGCGCAAGTACGGACCTCATCTATTTATAGGACTTAGGGTCCATCTTTCGCTGGGAGCATTATTTCACAATTAATGTCTACCTCTGAATAACAGGCTTACGCCTAATTGTAAATTCAATGTCTTTAATCTGATTATTGTTAAACAGGGTGCAGTGGACAAACTTCTGGGGAGGGCATCGTTAGCGATAGATTACATCTCCGAAAATTTAACAAAGGAGCAAATTTTGCCTTTAATATCAGTAATCGCCACTCTGATCTTGATTGGCGTTGCTGGCTACGGAATGTCGTATTTAGTGTAAGTAAACGTGAATGGGATAAAACGAATTGATTATTTAACAGGGCATTTAATGAGCCTACAATTTTTAACAATTTTTATTTTAGAAAATTAGAGGAAGCCAGTGTCCAAGCTGAGCGTACGCAACATAAAGATAATAAATCCGGTCCACCGCAGCCGCAGTTACGATTACACGAACTACGCGCAGAAAAGTATAATGGACTAGTTCGCCTTTTAAAACCAGGTTGTAGAACAATTATCTTAATAATCGATGCGCAGAGTAGGTTGAAGTTACTGCCAGCTTTTCACAAAGCCATGTGGCCTTATAGGTGGGTATCCTTTGCAATATCGTGTTTATAGTATTTGTGCTGATGCAGTGCCATGCATTTAATGACATCTATATACTGCATATGATTAAGAAAGGTCTGATTCGTTCTTTCTGTCGAAAAATGCTGTAACGCTTGGTAATGGGTAAACGTATCTATACGGAAAGTAATCAAATTTTTATCCTCAGAAAAAATAAAACACTTATGTTTGGGCATATGTCACTAGAGAGAGGTCTGGACTGGTACAGGAAACTTCTATCGCTTACCCTGCCTGAACAAAAGGAATTAAATATAAATGCCAAAAATTGCGTGGGCACGGTATTGTCATTAAACGGACACCGAAAGTATTTCTGTATGTACCACGCTAAACATCCGGAATGCACTAGACGCAAGAATTCAAAGGTACGTGGTATAATAATAATATTCAAAGTATAGACTCTAAAGAATGGGGTTTACGTTGTACACAGCGACTGGATAAAATAAGAAAGCAACTCATTCGAAAGCCCGACGACGCTGAAGCGGGCGCATTTTTCGGTTTTGACAGCTCTAACGAATCTGATGTGTCTCAGGATGAGGTAAATTGTAATCGATGCTAATTGCACTCTTGCACTTGTTATAATATATCGCATTTGTTCGTAGGGGGAAAACAATGTTTTATATCAGGACAACCTTTTGGAAGGTCTACCCATGTGGCTTGATAGATTATTCGAAGGGTTGACGCACCGATACTATGTAAATTATTGGCCAGAATTCACTGCCAAGTAAATGAAGGCTCATATGCATTTCATGTGCATGCATACATTTGAGAAACGGAAGAGCAAAGTTTATCTAGTCAGTAAATATACATGTTATTTGGGAGGTTCGCAATCAAATGGATGCAAATCTGGCTCCTCAACAAGACAAGACATTGCTACATATGAAGTAATGTTTATAAACTTCATTACAGTTTCCTGCATTTTCAAATTTTTAGATTGATCTTTAAGCATTGTTAAAGAATAAGTATTATAAAGACTAAAATTATCATAGCCAAGTAACATTGTTGCTATTTTTCGAAATTTCAAATCTTTCATTTATTATACCATAAAGCTATCAATGCCCGTTTGAATCTCCGAGACTATTTCAACTACGTCTAGTCAAAGTCAGTGAAAGCATAACAGTATTTATATTGTACAGTATAAACATTAAGTTCTTTATATGTAAGCAGTTGTAATTACAGACATCCTAGGGTAATTATTATAAACAAATTCTCTTTCACGATACCGACATCTACTAATCTTATTGCAGTGTGCTGCTAAGCAAAATAATTTTTACATGGTCGCCGGTGACTTCGATACTTTCGACATTTGAGATTCGTTCATATTGCTTTTATACCTGAAACTGTATTTTCGTATAATCTCGGTAACGTTTAGGGATTACTGTCCAACTGTTTTTTATCCTTGTACCTGTGCTTATTTCCCATAATGGATACACACAATCGATAGACATTTTTTAATCATACTATTGTTATACACTGTACCGAGGCGAAAGATCTAAAACTTTAAATTTAATGTACCTTGAACATGTTTTTTGACACACAAGATATACGCATTACGGGATCCCGTTCCGTTCATCCTGATTATCAGAAAGTCGATAGTGCCTGCGAATACTTTCATCTGTTTTCTTTCAGTTAAACTGATAGTCAGCGTGTATGGGCAGATCTTTACTTTTTCTTCAAAAGAACCCAACTTACATACGAAGTATCTTTGAGACAGGTTCAAGAAAAACAACAAAGGGAGATCGTTACGATAAGATGTGATCACGGCATTGCACATGAAAACGTTCTTATTCCTTTAAAGCTCTTTGCTTTTCTTTTCTGTTCCTATCCACCGACTTAACGATTATTCTAAGACTATAAATTTGCCGAATTATTAATAATTATGAAGGCCAAGAACTTTCCGTTCATCAAAATACCAATTATTGTAGAAATTTTACAAATTCCTACCGATGTTTGTAAGTAAATGATAAAAAACGTATGTAAAAAAAAAGATATTAATAATGAGAGACTAGTATGACATTGTAAAACGGATAGTTCATACGGTTAGTTCGAATGATTTGCAAGGAAGTTAAAACGTTAATCGCAGATTCTATTCTAGTCCCACAGCGAATGTATTATATATTATAAGTCTATTTGACATAAATTTATGAAAAACCACCTGCTTATAAATTGTACAATTGTGCAATAAGGGCTGCTTTAAATATATGTTAACCATTATGCAACTATATTACTGTGTTGAGTTATTGCCTTTTGTACTATAGGCTACTATAGACTAGTTTATCGTTGCTATGACAACCACGTGCAATAACACAAGGATAAGAGAGATTACTTTAGGACACTTCAGGTCCAAGGTACTTTTAAGTCAGTCACAATGAGTGAAACACTTAAGTTTATTGTGAAAGGAGTGAATGAATTATTAGGGAGAAACTATAATTTAATTGGTTTTAATGCCTTGAGTGCTGAAGACTTGTTACAAGTAAGATACTTCTTATTATATGATATTCTTCTGTATTCACCAGAAAATAATTGGAGATGTTTCAAGAATAATTGTATTATTTTGTAGATTTTAAGTGATATACTGATAAAAATCCAAAATCAAGACACACCAAGCATAGATATCAGAAATGAAACACCCGAGCAAAGCTATATTCGTATATTCTCTATCCTTCGCATTCTTAAATATCCACCACAAACAGATCCAGCCACATTCAGGTAAGTAGAGGTAGGAATAACTCAAACTCTCTTCTTTCAAAAATATAATATGTATCTTATTTACATTTTAATTAGACAAGGACTGGCACGTGGAGATTCTGAAATAGTACATCCAATTCTGGCATGGCTGCTTTCTCATAGGGATGTAGCTCGTCAAAGAGCTTACTTGTCTCGTTTCCTTATAAAGGTATACAAGGAATACACAAATAGGTTCCTTTAAATCATGTGATACTTACATGGAAATAATTTTTTTAATTTAGCTTGAAATTCCATCAGACTGCTTGGATGAAGACAAGAGTATACTCAATGACCAATACACAAGCCTAGTGGATCAGTTTAAGACTCTCCATAAGGAGAGAGAAATTGGGAAGAAAGTAAGTTTATTCATTTATTGATAAGATGCATAAAAGTGCATATATGTATTTCTTTGCCCAGACTGGTGAAACAGCAGCAGAACTTACAGCAGACTTACAAGCAATGGCAAAAGAAAAGGAGGTATTTAATCAACTATTTCTTTTCATAGCTTCTATTGCAAATACTGTATTCTTAGGTAGCAACCACACGTATTGAGAAGATGAAGACTAAAGCAAATTCTGGACTTCATTTATTGAGTGCTGCACGTTTCCTGCGTGTTGAGAAAGATAAAGAACGTGACTACATTTTGCAAAGGGAGCAGGAAAAAGAAGCTATGTCAACATTACAAGTATGATATATTTACTATCTACTATGTGTCTGACACTGATTTGCACATATCCAACAAAAATCTGTGCCATTTCTTCAGACATCTCTCCAAAGGCTTTCACGAGAATTACAAATTCTACGTAGAGACGATGCCAAGCTAACGCCCCAAACATTGATTCAAAATCTGACGAAGGAGGTGGCAGTCCAAACGGCGTTTGCGAAAGAAAGGCTTCCCCAGGAGATAAATGCGAAGAATAATCGAAATAAGGCATTAAGCTTGGTCAAACGGTCCACTTATTTAGGGCCAGAGGAAATTGCGACGTTGCGTACTAAGCTGGACGTAATCGCAAGAGACGTGCAAGCTTTGGTAGAAAGTAAGGTAAGTAGAATTACACATCTTCTCTATCTGTCAAAAATTTAAGGAAACGTTGTTTCTCCAGGTTCAGGATAATGGGTCGAATAAAATGGAATTGTTTCGGCAACAAGCAGCAGCTGTTGCGAATATGAAGCACAACGTTCTAGAACGATTAGAGAAGACGGACAATTTGCTGAAGGAGCTTCAAGCCCGTTTGAAAGAAGAAACGGAACAATCCAAATATCTGATAGAAGATATAGCACCGAAGGGAGAAGAATTCAAGAGATACGTCGCACGTCTGAAAGCAAAGAGCACATTGTATAAAAGTTGCAGAAGTGAACTGGCAGGTCTTAAGGCAGAAAATGGTGTTCTAAGTCGCACCCTTCTTATCTTGGAAGGCCAAGTACGTAACTGCATCTAATTATTACATAGAATAAATTGATTACAACGTAAATAATTATCTTTTTACAGATAGCGCAATTAAGTCATGCAGGAAGTACCTCAGGAATTACTGTTGAATCACTTCCTCAAAATTGTACAACTGAAAATGCGGTCTCTATAAACTCACACTTGGCTCAAACAATTTCTAGTTTAAGGACTAAATTGGCTTCATTACTAAAGAGTAAACCATTTGTAATTACTGTTAATATCAGTAAGCGTTGCAACAATGCAATGACACCTGTACCTTTCTATTACAGACATACACTTATTACGAGCACAGGTAAGCGATGTTCAAGATAAATACGACACAGCCAGTCGAAGTCATAATGTAGTTGGAGCAAGTATGGAAGAGTCATCAGACAATTTATCAGTAAAACTAAAAACGTTAAAGGAAAAGTTGATGAAGGTGATTAAACATCCGCATGCGTTAAAATAAATCGTATAATTATAATTTATATAATCACATAATTCTTCTGATATGTTAGGATAACGATGAGAAGGAGAGGCTCGAGAAAGGAATAGTTAAGATGGAAACGTTAGAAGAGAAAATACTTAAGTATATTAATGTACGTATGAATTTTTGCGTTATGTTCTTATTGCATTGCTTGTTAATAATTTCAATGCGTTTTCATAGAACGGTGGATCGAAGGATGGTCGCATCATAAAGAAGGAGTTCAATGATTTGATTACGGCAGAGGAGAAAAAGTTGAAAGTTTTGAAAGAGGAAGAGGAACGTGTTAAAGACCTCATCGAAAGGAACGGAAGAGAAACACAACAATGGCAACATATTATATCGTACGTAATGTACTCTGAAACTAAGCAAAGCATGGGTATGTAAATCGAATGACCACTGTTGCAGGATTTTTAAGTGCAAGTTCCAATGCGCGGAAGAAAGCAAACAAAACGACGGTATTGTCGTACGCATGGAAGGAGTCGAAACGCTTGTATTACAATGAAGTCAAGCATACACGTGTCATTGACCCACCGTGGACAAAGTTGATTTAATATAAAACATAATCTCTATTTATAATTACATTATTAGTCACTCGCATTCTCAACTTGATTCTCTTCATCTCCACCACTTTCCGACACACTCTCCGAATTAGATTCCTCGTCTGAGTCTTTAAGTACTTTTCCTTTGATATTCTTTTTCGGCCTGAGAGTCTCGAAGTCAGAACCTTCTTCGTCGGACGAATAAATATTTGAAGCGGCTGAAACAAGAGCATTGAAGTATTACGAATATTGTAACAGTGTGAATAAATATAATCAATCGGGTAAGGAACATTTTTGACAGACACACCTTTGGTAACCAATCCAGAACCACCTTTCTTGTATTTATTCTTAATCGCTGCTAGGGAAATAGCACCTTCGTCATCTGAACCATCATCGTGATAAGCATCACCACTATAGCCTCCGGAAGCTCTACCCGTGCTTCTGCTGCCTGTGCTGGTTTTCTTGGGTTTACTTTGAACACGCATAGCCATTCGTAATTTCTCCTCTTCTTTCTAAAACCACACCGTGCCGCAATTGATCAGTTATATATGCAATATTCCAAAATTCTCGTGTAAACAACAAACCTTTATCATTTCGTATCTATTCTGATCAGGGTTCATTCCAACTTGTGAGAGAACCTTGATGCCCGAAGTTTTCTGTGACCTGTCGGCTAAGGACATTGTCATCTTTCTGTGAGTGAAGGATTCTGTGGAATGCGGTCGGAAAGTCAGTTTCGTTCTGAACACGGCTTGACCCTGTAATCCGGTGCCTTGGCGAATGTAAAGATGATTGTGGTCGCCTTGCAATGGTTGTTTGTATACATCAAAGATTTCAGAGCCCAGATGCAATGACATACTGCCATCTGACCACTTCACAAAGCGAGCATTACTCTGTTTCGCGACTTTACCGTCGTCAGTAAAGATGTCTTTCCACCTGATCGTATTTTCGACTTTTAGCTTGAGACGAGCACGACCCTCCTCGTCCAGTGTTTCTTCTTCATCAATTTCATCCTCGTACGTATCGTGATCAAAGGGTCTTGTCTCCACGGACAAGAAATTTGGCAGTTTTACGAAATGAATTTCACGCCCTAGATCAGTAGAAATCTTAGGAATCTCGACATCAATTCTTGTTTCCGGTGGTGGTTCCGGTTCATCTTCTTTTTCTTTCTCGTCATCCTGTATAAAGGTCGATTGACATTTTTTATTATATGCTTGTATGCTAAAGGATAGGGAAAATAAGGAGATGCAGTGTGACTTACATCTTCTATTACAGGTTGATGACTAGGGCCTTCTCCACCACTGTCTGCTCTCCCTCTACTCTGACTTCTACTCCTACTTCTACTTCTACTCCTACTTCTGCTTCTACTTCTGCTTCTGCTCCGACTCCGACTCTTGCTTCTACTTTTGCTCCTGCTTCTACGTCCTTCCTTCTTCTCCTTCTCATCATCCGTACTAATGTCACTTGCGTCTCCAAATAGTGCATCTGCTGTAGGAGCAACACTGTCTTCTTTACTTTTTTGTGTAGGTTCACCGTCTGAATCAGAATCTATCAGTGCTCTTGCTTTTTTCATTATCTTTTCTGCCTCAGATGGAGAAGCACTGTTTTCTCTTTTATGTTTTGCACCTATTTCGTGGTCACTATCATCAGATTTAGCACTACCTTCATTGCCTATAAATAACAGTCGTAAGTACACAAGGAATTAATCAACTAATGGAATACAAACCTTTAAAAGAATGTTCTGATTCATTGTCACTTCTGTGTCCTTCAGGACTCTGAGATTTTGTTGATGTAACACCAGGCTTAGAAATAACTGGTGTTGTAGACCTAGATGGCTCATTTTCCTTGCCTTCTTCTGTCACTGCATTCAGAGGTGATCCTGCGGAGCGTGATGCTCTACTAACATGTGAATTCTGGCTGCCAGATCTGGCAGACCTAGCAGACCTTGCGCTTTTATTGCTTCTCTGTGATGCAGGACTTTCAGACCTACGGCTTTTTGATGAGGCATAACCTGAGGCATTTGATGCCGGCGAACCAGAAGCTTTAGACTTCTGATCAGGCGACCTAGGCACTGATCTATTTGATCTAGGGGTACCCGGTGATTTTGGACTCTCTGACCTAGCACTCCCATGCGGAGACCTCGACTGAGACCGAACAGACTTCTGCGAATCTGAACTGTGAGAAGCGACAGATTTTGGAGAACCACTCCTGGACCTCTGAGAGCCATACTTGTCGCTTCTCACAGACTCAGAACTGGAATTCCTGGAATCAGCTGGCGAGGCACTGCGAGACTTTGGGTTATCTGCCGATTTGTTTGTAACGGGAGATCTACTGCTAGATCGAGACGATCTTCCCGACGCGTTGGATCCCACCGATTGAGCTTCGTTCTCGTCGTCGGACCGATCGCTCCTGGCACGTTCTGATACCGGTGCTGGAGCTTGTGAAGCTGGACTCGCACTGCGACTCGATCTAGACGATGCAGAAGCATTTTCCGAATCTGAACCTATAAGTTTATTATAATAAGGGCTCTCTATTATTCCCTTATCGTACGACAACGTTTTATTTGATACAGGACGTAATGTTCGACTTGTCCATACCCGAATCGGCACTGGAGTCACGCAAAACTCCTTCCTTTGGCGACATACTTGCCGCCTTGAAACACTAAACAGATTGTATGCTATAGAGCAATACCATTAATTACGAATGTTTGAAGAGAAGCTTTATTTGAAAACTCTATCAAAATGTACATGAAGCTTAGCGATAAACGTAGTTCGATGTTTTATCATTGCAGTCAGTTAACTGCAGCACCAATGTGGCATTGGATCACAACGCGGCTTGTGCTGAGAATTGATACTAAATTCAACGAACGTCTTTCAATTTCGCACAAGTCGTCCTATCCAACCGTGTATCCAGTTGATTTGTTGACGGTTCTTAAAAGAACGAGTTGTTAATGGTGTTGTTATACATTCATTTCGATTAGATTTCAGCTGCAGAAGAGTTACTTCTTATATCGTAGGGCCTTAGCGAGTTAATGCTCCGTGGGTAACTCTTTTGCACCTGAACTCTCATCGAAGTGAATAAGAGACAATTCCTTATTTTAAGAATTGTCAACGAAGCAGCATCATTATGTGTGAATATAATCTTCTATTCGCATCAACGTTGTTACCGAATTATTGAGATCGGGGAGACGACATCAGCAGCCAACCAGATGCCGGCCAATCAGGTTCCTTCATTTCACCTCGGTCCTCGGTCCCAGGGTGCTCTGGGGTGCTCTGAACATTGGTCCTGCGCAATTCCCTCTGTGCATCGGTAGCGTCTGTTTCGTCACAGGTGAGCTCCCACAATTCTTTCATTTTAATTATAATTATTTTTGTTCCGTCTGCCAAACTTATGACTGACACGTAACTGGAGCAAAGGGCAACACCTGCATGTAAATGTTTTTACTCAATGATGCATATTAATCGAAATATTCGCCTCTGATTCCAGGCACTCTTGGCACTCGGGGACGAGACGAGCATGTCGTGGCAAGAAATCCCGATTTTCGCAGATTGACATCAATTTAGGTGAGTCAGACAGTATTTGATACACTGATTAGGTGGTAGGATCGGGTGGACAACTGATTCAGTAAGAATTTCGGGCTTTTGCAGTGTTTTTTGAGCTAGAAATGCAAATATTGAGATTTTCTATTCTGTAACCTGAAGGCGTGCATATTGAGTAATGGCACCGTTTGAATTTTCGACCATAGTGCGTCAACTCGCCGCGATGGCGCTTTGCGCCAGAATCGAACTTTCTGATATACGTATATTATACTGGCAACAGTATGAAAACGAGATTGCTTACATATCGTTTGGAAAATATATTGGAGTACATTTATAATGTAAAACAATTTGAGCAAACATTATGTTTTCACTACGCTGTAGAATCAAAGCAAACAATATCGCATAGCAGGCAGAAAATACTCAATACTTGTGTATCATTCTAACAATTAATTTTAATATTTTTTATTAAGGTTAAATATTTTTGCTAACATAATTTCATAACTGTGACTGCAAATCGCGTATTTCGTTCCATATAAGAGATCAATTATTCTAGCATTTTTAACTTTCTCACATATTGAAAAAATTCAAGCTTACGAAATCAATTGTTCCATCAACATTTACCTTGCATAGTCTGTTCATTTTACTCAATCAATGTCTGTTTTCTGTTTCAGGGATTTATAACAATTTGTATTTAATAAGAGGGTATTATTATGCTCTCCCTCAATGTTTCTTACAGAATTTTGTGGCCGCGTGCAATGCGGTTTAGAGTCAGTGCTTGATTACGTAGTTATTTATCCCCATTCTAGCCGAATTGGCTATTTGCGGTAACTTCATCCCTTTGCAAAGTAATGTAGAGTCACGCCAACTAGAGTCAATATTGTTCGATAGTAATATTCCAAACTTTTGTATTGTAATTTATTGTAAATTATTGTAAATTATTTATCGGAATTAGAGTCAGTGATCGCAGAATAAATTTCTGAGTCTCAACAGTTGCACAATTGCATGCGATGTTCTTGCGTTTTGCAAGGTACGTTCAACATTGATTTATTAATTTTCGTATTTTTTTTCGATCTCTAGTCTTGTTCGTTAACATGATTATAAAAATGTTGTATTAGCATTGCAATTATTTATTTCGATACATGGAAATCCGTTATTTATAGTGATTCACTATTCTACATGTTCACATTAGAATTGATCAAATATTAATATGTTACAGAGCACGATTTTATACAGCATTCGACATTCGATTGAGCAAGAACAAGTTGACAAAGATGCCTGAGCCAAGCAGCCAAATTCATAGTTTGAGGGTCAAGGGTCCATTATTGCAGCGTGTTCCTGTGGTATGCAGACAAGACAGCATTGGTGAGTGAAATCTTAAAGTCCCTCCAGTTACTCAATCATGTCGTAGGGCGAATGGTCCGAAGCGACACGGGTGATTGGTTGTAATTATTCCTCAGAAATTGTAAATTGAAATGCAGAGCACAGTGACCATAGTTAAACTCCGAGGAGTTTACCTATGAGTGGTATTTTGTTAGGCCCATATTTGTGTATTCAGAGTAGGATAGGTCTCCCTTGCTCAAAGCATGTTCTATTTTCATATAAAGATTTTTGATCGGGATAATAATTTTTAAAAGTGGATTAGTTGCAAACAAACCAGTTAATAATTAGTTGCAAAGTCATAATTATCATTGAAATTGATGTATTCAATTTAATTTTTTAATCACTACTGTTTCGGGTTATAGACATCTCTATAATCAGAAATGATTTCATTTTCGTAATTAGGTTATATTTAGAAGAGCAAGAAGACGCTTCGCGACGGGTAGTACCTGTTTTCGGAAAGATCCACATTTGTACTATAGTACAAATTAGTTTCTTTAGAACAGTCTGTCCGAAAACAGGTCGCTCGAGGTTAATCATGCCTTTCTTTCAGGTTTATTTTGTTGAGACATTATTCAGATTTACATTAACTTTAAAGTTCACGTTGAAAAATTATGTAATAATATTTCAAAACCAAATAAAGTAGAGTTTCATGCATGCCCAGTTTTTGTTTTTGAATTGAGAAATATTAATATATTTACATATCTCGAGTTTATATATTCATTGTTTAAATTATATTTTCTTGAAACAGTTGAGTCACATATAAGATGAAAGATATATGTATATTAGCCCGCATACGTATATTACATATGATATATTTACTAATCTTAGATCAGGATGTTTTCAGCAAAATGGTTGGTACACATTTTCTTGGCCGTGCTCATTACTTTAAGTCTGAACCCATTCATTCGCCCAGGTGTTGCATGGATGGATCAGACTGGTGAGCACGGATATGATTATTGAAATTTACTAATTTGTACTAGCGACTGTCGATGTGTTTAGTGACCACCAACATGCTATCCATTGTGTGTTGTATGAATGGTAGTATTATGGATTGCATGTTGGGTAAGCAAACATATGTATTGCCTTCTCATTAGATTCAAGTAATTCTCTTAATAATTGATTTTATACGAAACCACCGGCATAATCACGTTTAATTTAAATACCACGCAATACGTTTTATGAACTATACAGCATTCGGTTGTATAGTAAAATGAAGTAGTGAAATTCGCGATCGCGTCTAACTTGCATGGTCACTAACGTTTGGCAGTCGATTTCAGGAAATGGTACGTAAAGTAGTGAAATGAATGATGATGTGCGCTGAGTTCGGGTGTCGGAGTCGTCCCGGGACGTACTCTCTAGAAATAGGCCCTTTGCACCCGGGCGGAATGTGTGAGAATCCGGGAGTGAGTGTGTTGGTGTGATTGCTTTGCATTTTTAAATATAGGAATTAGGAAGGCAGGTAGCATACTTCTGTGTGAATGGTAATTTTTAAGTAGGAAGGGCCAGCGGAAGCTATCACTTTTCTCTCGCGAATACTGGTTAGGCGTTCAAGTGATATGTCTTTACCTGGGATTCATTTGACTATTGCAACCACAACATTCTGATCGCGATCTCCCTTGTCTTAATAACTATAATTTTACAATGATTTCTATTTATATTACTTATCGATATGCTCTGTTATTAACTTGCATCACGGTGTTGTGATCTGTTTCTCCTTATATTAATAATTATTAATTATAACTCACTAATGATACCAAACATAGTAACATTATTTTCTTATTAAAAAGTCCTGTTTTTAATATCCGCCGTAGACTTCGGTTGCAACTGTCATTTGCTATACTTAATGTTATTACATATGTTTAAGCAGAAATACGTAATCATTGCACAAACGAAGTGATACCTCATCGTACAGTTGGGTCTGTTGAGTTTCATACGAAAGTATTTGGTATCATGCTATGCGTCTGAACAATACTTCTCACAGTACGACTGAGGTTCACTTCATTACACACACGATATACGTATTTCGAACTGATTGGGATTTTCGGTTCAATGTGCACGTTTATGAGCAGTTCGTAACTTTATCTGTATATTCAGATGCGCAAAAAGTAATAAATTTATATGTATTCCTTTTTACGCAAAATTTTATATTACCAATTTCTACGTCCAAGTTTCTGTATTAAAAATGCCTGCGTGCTAGCTATTGTTCGCACATTTCTCATTCATGTTCATACATTGAGATATCGGTATAGTTTTCGAAAGGCAGGTATTGAAATTTTATATTGATTCGATCACATTCCAAGGCAAAGTCGAAATTAGCACTGCTTCATGCAGTGTGTGAAAATATGAATTGGAATTTGATATACGTATATAATCACAATCAAGTGATTATGTATTTATATACACTTCCAATTTCATAAAATCGTATATTAATATGTATGATGTCATATATGTTAGTATATGAATATTTGAAGTAATTTGGCGGGTGTACAAGCACATCAGTGAGGCAGACAGGCTATCCTTGCCTTGGAAACTGTGGTCGCGTTGATATGAAACTTTCAATCCCTGTTTATTGAATCCCAATCAGTGAGGGCTTGCGTATGCATGTCCGAAAAATGAAGAGACTATTTTGACATAGTCGAAGCGGCCCGGAGAAGAAGGCCTTCGTCGTTGGATTAGTATACCACTTTGTCACTGTGCTCGATCACTATTAGGTGTTGCAAATGTAACTTATAGCAGTTACATCTGCAAATGAAAAATATAAAAACGCTGCCACGATTAACTCTTCTTGTTTTGTGAGACTTGCATCAAACTTTGCATCAAATGCAAACTATATAAAAAGTAAAGAGATGATAATTGCTGCAAAGAAAATATTTGTTCTGAAATTCGTTTGAGGATTTACAGATTGTAAATAATATATTTGCCATTTTTTTTTTATAAATTTGTTAAAAAATCCTTTTTTGATACGCTCGAAACTCTTCCTTATAAATTTAATTTACTATGAGTTATAATATACATTTATATTCTGTAATGAAGAGTTAATCGTGGGCAATTTATTTCACCCTTATGTATTTTCAGGAGTTACTGATATATAAGCTTGAGAAATTACATTACGCCGCCTTGATAAATCGTTAATTTGTTATATTATTTCGTACATTCATGTTCATGAAATACGGAATAATAAGCTGATTATTGTCGAATTATCATGGTTGGCATCCAGTGTCGGAAAATTTACGGTGGGATATGAAAATCGGGGGGATTTATTTGGGTGGGATATGAAAATTGACGATATTTCTTTATTTAAAGCAACAATTTTACTGGTTGCTGTTTTTGATTGCAATATAATATTATTGAAATGTATTAATTTTTACTGTTTGCTTATTGAAAATATGTATTCCGAAATGTTTGTTTCATTGAAGCGTTGGGCGGAATGGCAGTCTATGTTGCATTGATACAGAATGAACATATAACGTTTCTTCGCCGTCGCTTCAATAGCCTACTAATATTTGCTTTTTTCGCAGGAATAATTATAACAATTTCTATTCCAGGTTTATTAAAATTATGGATAACTTTACTTGCTTGTTTGGAACGTTTTAATTTTGTTCTGCTTTCTGTTCTAGGCTTTCTATCATAGAGAAGTCCCATTCTGGATATAATTTCATAATTTGTATTTTCGTGTTAACTAATGTTAGCTTATTGTTTCAGGTGCATCAAATTTTCATCACTCAATCTGGTCTTCCATGAAGCTTCATTTTATTTTTTTCTTATAACACGTTTTACTGTACTTAATTACATGGTTATTAAAAATCTCCTTTCTGTTACAGAGTTTCTATAGCAGAGGATATTATTTTGTATACTTGTTATTTATTTGAATTGATCTATAGTATTTTGCTGCTCCAGGACTTTTATTTTTACTCGAATTAACCATGAAATTTCTCCTTTTAGCATATAATCAATGTATACTATATATATCTATTAATTGTTTTCTGTCATGAGTGCACTCATTTTTGATTCCTATATTTCATATACAATGCATTCCCTTTTCTCTTTGTGTTTGTTTTTCTTACAGTTAGGTTTCTTCTCAATCATCGAAAGCATCAACTGGGAACTGGTAGTATCCGCTTTGCAATAAATAGTTTTAATTAAAATAGAATGTAAACTTTAAAATATATCCAATAGATCCGTAATCCTAGAAACTAATATAAGTCTTATAAGAATATATGTGTTGTATGAAAGTGAGGAGTATGGTCCTTTGTAATTTGCGGTATAATTGCGACGATGAATGTGATGTGTGTCGATAGCAAATAAAATTTTCAATTTTGTAAAAGAATGGCCGACAGGCTTCTCTTGTCTGTCATTCTCCGTGGCAGGTAAATTTCGATTCCGATTTTCATTGCTTCCCAGATCAATTTTCTTGACAGAACATTTATCCGGGAAATGCCAATGTGGATTCATTTGTTTAATGGCTGGAGGTTGGGCCCGTTTTGCAATGCGGGTGGGTCACCACTTGCAGCGACCTCCACGATGGTGTGACCTGGGAAATCGGTGTTATCTACGAATCGGTTTTCAAATCCGAATCGAAAATCATACCGAGCTAAAGGCTGCAAATCGCGTGTTTTGCTCTCCGCAAGAGCTCAGTTGTTCATTAATTTTTAAATCCTTCAGATTGGTTGAAAAAATGATCCTACTCCCAGTTAAAAAAATAATATAGTCCGGTCATGAGAGTTGAATGAAATTTGGAGGCTTTATAGGTTTGGCGCCACCGTTACAGTTAGTCGGTACTTCTAATGCAGCACGTTATAGTTTCCATTTTCATCATTGTCAGACACAGAGTGCGCTTGAACCAGCCTCGTTTTGGGCATAGCCGGTAATTTTTTACACGAAGTCCCATAAGATGAGCGGTCTATACTATACCTCGTCTGTGGCAGTCAAAGGTGGTGGGACAACATTTTTCTAAGTTACTGTGACCGACGTACGGTAACATTTCTACAAACTGTTTTATTCGCAGGATAGACGGCTCATCCTATGCAAAATTTTGTATCACGTTCGGGGGTCTCTAGAACCCCTATACCATTTCAAATGGTAAAACTATAAATTTTCAACTCTTCATTTCTGAGATATAAATTCTCAAAATTAAACGGTTTCATACATCGGTATGCAGTATAATAGTGAAAAGTCATTTCTTTAGTTTAGTTGGAAAAAATATACTCTATACACTAGGTATATCTTTACGGGAACCATCGTTCAACGGCAGGGTCAATGAGTCCATAAATACGAATCGATTCGCGGCATGCATTCCGTTCAAATAGACCATGTCGAGACACTTGTTGCTTCATATCATTTTAGCGACCCTCACTTACTCACAGCGTCGTTTCCGTCAATTTTAATAGGCTTGTCTTGGGATCATACAGTTATCACGTATATGTAATGTCATCGGTTAAGAAAATGATGCGTTGTATCGCAACTGTGCCGGTTATCACAATAACGTTTCTGCATCATTTTTGCTCCATTCTTATATGGCAGATTGTTGCGTAACATTTCTGTCATTTTAGTCCAGATGCACCTGCACAATCCCGTTCGCCCGACTAATGAGGATGATGTGAAGAATAATGGCGTAAAGGTCGGCGCGCGATTTAACAATGCCGGATTGGTGTTAGTCGGTTGTGCGAAATTACACTTACCGGAATATTCGCATGCCCCTTTTTAGGTGGGCAAGCCCATGTATATCGCGGTCACTCATTAAATCTACTTCTAGCGTGGGAACATTAATATGAGCATTGCCCTCGCGTAATTATTTTTCAATTAACCGTGCTGTATCCGACAATTTTCATAGGCGAGTCGCTGATTTTGTCAGAAGCCCATGCAATTTGCGCCGCATTTTCCACCCTCTCGCAACAGAATCGCTGCGAATTTCTCTCATTATCTGCAATAATAATGTCACCTGGCGTTAACACGCTTCGTCGTTGCATTGCCTTTGTACATAGATACGATCTTACATCGATTCATCGATACATTTCACTAGAGAATGTCGTTCCTATATTCAATCGTTCGATGTGAACGATGTTCGGCAGTAGAGCTCTATCGTTCCATAAATGATCTGTCTTCGTTGACTTTATATGCAATGACACATTCCCAGTGTTCTAACGTTCGAGTTCGCGGGTTATATTTTATGGCGAAGCATGTTCGGCGTCGACGTTCAGAATGCCTTTTCCCCAAAACACGAACATTCGGCTATTTCGCAGAGTTTCTCCGCTTTCCCCAAGCAGCCTGCTCATGGCTGGCACTCGGTCGATCGTTTGAAAAAACTCGAGCGCGCTAATTGCGATCGCTAATGGCAGTGAAACGAGGAAGAATAAACGGTCGAATGGCTCGGAAGCCTCAAACCCGATGCGGAGAAGATTGCGGTTTTGAAGTGGGGGACTAATCTATGCCCTCTCACGCAACGTAGCCTTCCTCCGTTACTTTCGCGTTCCTCTTCATCGGGTTAATTTTCGGTCGACTAATTCCGGCCCATTTATATATTCGTATTGCTCCGTTAATATTCATCAGTCAGTCCTGTTGGCAAGGAGTATCACCTCGAGAACGATTTAGATTTTTGTTACATACATACCTAACCCAGACCATATGCTAGTGTCCAGCTCCGAATGTTCTAGCTGGAAGTGGGACGTTGTTCTCCCTGTGAGTGGTATTGAAAATTTCGTCTCTTAGCACAGTGAAAGAGTCGGGAGTGACGTCGTTGCCGAGCGCGAGGATCGTTTCGTCAGGTTCCCTCGGAGAAATCCTTCTGAGCGCTCGCTAGGAATTTCGTTCTGACCTTTCGGTCGGATCTTCGCGAAGCACGCGGCACCCTTTCCTTCTTACGCGCGGTGCATCCAAGTGGCTCATTTACATGCCGGACGACCTGGAAAGGGTAGCTCAAGCGGTGGACCCATATACAATGGGGGCAGGTTCATCAAGGTATTGCCGTAAAAAGGCCAACCCGGCAAACGATGCCCGCAGTTCCTCCTTTACTACCCTTCCCTTCGTTCCTTTGCCTCCACAGTCCCTCCCGACGGGCTTGTTTCTTTTATTCCGCGGATCCATTTCCGTCTGACGAGCGTTCCGCACGGCGAGATAGATGCAATTTTGTAATGATCCTCGCATCTTTGATCAAGGGTGCTGAAATGTCGGAATAGCGCTGCATATGATTTCGGTCTGCACGTTGTGAGCATTACGCATTTGTTGCGCGATGACGGCAGAAGCATTGCAAAGCTGAAATTTGTGACTTCCGCTAGATGGACGAGAAACGAAATTCTGCGGGACGACGTGCACTTTTTGTTGGGACATCATTTTTTAGACTAATAATTTGCTTTTAGGGACCTAGGATACTGGGGTTATAAGGTTTCGTTGCATAAATGGGGAAATACGTTTGCAGAGTCCGTCGACTGATTTTTGGTTTCAGAGAAGATAGATATTTCAAGGATTTCATCAAAATCCTATAATAGTTAGGCTATTCGTCGTCTACAATTCGTATATCTCGTTTCTCTACATGCATACCATTGAAACATTCCATTTGTTGTACTTTACCAATTATTAAAAAGTGAATGTGCAAGTGTAACGTCAGCGCATTATTCATCAATTATCGATCGCTCTGAAAATCAAATACTTTCCATTTGCATTGCGTCGACACAGAACGTTTCAGTGGCGTAAAGGGGCTCATCGAAGTGACGCGAATGATGTTCTGTAAAGTCGCAGGACGCACATTTTGTCCCGGTGCTCCGACGTTACAAGATTGACAGAACGCGAGAGAAAGAGCTCCAGCTCTGACGTAGGAGATGTTTAAGTGTTGTTTTTACAAGCACTCCCTCAGCACTAAAAGCCGCACTTAATGTTATGGCCCGACATCTTCTTTCCTCGACACAGATACGTGTTGCAATCGAAGTTTAGTGTCGCTTTTATTCTCATGAAATCTCAGCGGTCAAGCTTTCTTTTAATCCTCCGTTTGATCGTAAGTCTTTAGATCGGGAGACTTTATGTTGGCCTACTCTTGTCGTTCAGAACACATGTTTTTCCGCGAATGTAGAGGGTGTTTCGATAACTGGTGCAGTGAAAATGTATCTGTGATCGAGACGTTCTAGACTTTTATGTGAAATTATGTCTGACTTATTATACGTTTTTTCACTTATCTTGCTTAACGCTCACGTAAAAGTCCAGAAATTTCCCTCAATTTCGTTTTGACCAATATACTCATGTGGACTTTAAAAAGAGTATGTACACCTCTGACCAATTACCTGTGCTTTCACTTAGCTTCCATAATAGATTCTTTACATTTGCCCCCTTGTTTTCTCGGAATGAATAATACACACGCTTCTGAATTGAACGTTTATCGTCAAGTCCACTCTAAAAGCGCAAGCTGAATTTATAATTACTAATTACAAGGTTTGCACCGAGACGCGTGTAATAACCGGCCGGGTCGAATTATATCAGAGGACGTAATAATTTGCCGAGAGAGTGGCTCGCACGTAGTGCAGCGGTACATAGAATTGACTGGCCGTGATGAGAAATCGCGCTATTTTAATAACTCGTCGCCCATTTACGTTTTCGCAGTCCGCGCCGTGAATAACTAATGAATTAAGACGAGAGTAAGACATAGAACGTTCCTCGGGATAAAAATTCTGGGAAAAGAAAACTCAATTACTGACTCTGGCCGTCACCAGAACGTTAAGCACTCAAAACGGCTTGCTTGTGTCGAATTAAATGGTCGCTGTGCGTGCTGTCGGAACTCGAACTCAAGCTTGAAATTGAGTTTGCAGACGCACGTCGTCATTTCCCATGCCTAGATGCACCGCGTGATTTCTCCTACCTTCAACCCGCTCCGAGATCGAAGAGCAACTCTGATTTCCGACCGGGCTCATTTAGTGGCGTTTCAGCTGCAACGCGGATTAACTGGTTCTTACGTTGTACGCTTCTGTTGCTAGCTCGCGAATTCGTATGTCGAATAAGCGGAAGATATGTTTATTACTTGCGGAAGTTACTTTGAGTAAGAAAGTGTCTCAAAGGTAAAGTTAAGGTTCCTTGACGTACATCGCGATTCATTTATCTCGACGATTTTATACGTGCCGACCAAAAATCGTGAAGCAACTCGCATATGATAAAGAGACCGTAATGTCATAGTTATATTTTTCGCGAAATCTTTAACGTGACCTAAAAGTGGATAGTTCCTAAGACCCTTGGCACTCAATACCTTGACACGTAACACCGAAACGGTTAAAGTCCAAGTCTCTCTTTCTCTTTTGCGAGATCACATATGGGCTATTTTTATTCCATCGATGATGCACGACATGTCGTAGAAAGGGTAGCACGACCCTCACCGACGACACGAGGCCGTCGTCGAACTAAAAAAAAAAATGTCACAATCACAGGTGGTTCCGATGGAGGAATATTTTTCTTCGCCAAACTTATGACCGGACGTGTTAAACATATATTCTGGTTAACGAACTACAATTTCAGCAAGCGACGGCAAAGCGCGCGAGGTGAAAGTAAATGTTCGTTTTAATACATGTTAGACGGATGCGTTTTAGAAAATGAAATTTAAACAATTTTCATGACTTTATATGTATCATTTGCATATAATTCTGCATACTAGTACAAAATGCGTAATTTTAAAGCGCGTCGACGATTGTTGAAACTGACCAATGTGGGAGTGACTACTGCAATGCAAGGCGTACGTAAAAGCTGGGTCATAAATGACCTGGAGTCGGATGTATCCAGAGTTAACTATTAGGTGGTCGCGTTTCTTTCTGCCTCCCCTTATAGAACAGTGGTCAACCAATTATTGTAGGTACACTACCCGACACCCTTAAAGGTCTTTGGTATCTGTTTCTCGGATTCTTGCGTTCTTCCTTCTATGTAGTCTCAACGCTGCCGGTACCCTCTTCGTGCATCTTCCTTCACTCGGTAATACTGAACATCATCCTCGTGACGCATTTCAGCTCCCACGCGCACAGTACGTCAGCAGAGGTGCATTTCCTTACAGCTTTGTTCTGTAGAAAACGTTAATATATATCTACGATTGCAACATGACGTTTGATAATTTTGATCTTGAATTGATCCAGCGTTATCCAGACGTAAGCATAAAGTTTTAGCATTGACACTTGCATTCTTTTACAATCTTTGCGACGCATAGAATATTTTTTGTAAGACGTAAAGAAATTTAGAAACACATACGCGCCGAAACTGATTAAATGACTCAAACGATAAAGTTACCCGAAATATCATTCTGTTCACACCTCCAGCCGATTTTGCAAGATAGTACACTCGAAAGCAGTATCATACTTTACACGCAGTATATCCATCAGAACTTGTTTACACGCACTCAACGGATTCGATGGAAAGTAATTTTACCCTGCGCCTCATTCAGTCTATAAAAATCGCATCGACGACGGAGAAAATACGGGTACATTAAAATAGCGCCTCGTTGAAAGGTGTGAGCGTAGGGGCTGACACGAGAATGAAACGTTGACGGTCGGCGACGCGTGATTCGCGAAAATAGGGAACGCTTCTTCCGATTGGAGTCGGTGTACTTCCGGCTGCCGACGGATAGCAGGATATTAAGCCGATAACTTGCTTCGCGCGATCGATCGCCGTGGCGCGGATAAATAATGTCTCATGCAGTCAGCATCCAGAGCCCCGCGGCTTTTCTTCGTCATCAGACCTCAATCAATCGTCGTGCGCGTTTCCGCAGTCTGGGAATCACTGATTTGCATCGCACCGTCTTCTCTTTAAGTGATTTTCGTAGAAATAGCTTAAATTCGCTTCGTAGCCGGGGACGCGCATTAGGAAGTCAGATCGGCGTGCGTTTGCGGCGTCAAAGGGTTCCAAATGATCAAGACGCGAAGCGATCGGGAAGTGTAAATCCATCTGATGCCAATTTTACTTCGGCTGGGACGTCTGTCGATGGGATGACGTGTCAGCCGAGACGAGGTTGGTTGACGATAGTTATCACTTTTTTTGCGGTCAGAGGATGATCTGACAAATTTATAAAAGATACGTCCTTTATAATTAGTCTTATTTTTTCCACGTTTTATTGCTGGTCCTCGTTTCCTCAGACGTCCTTTCGATTTGGTATGTGCTGCAAATGACTTCTTGATCTTTTTTCATAAATAAATACTATCTCCCCCACTTCTATTGCCTTGAATAATAATAACAAAAAGGAAACGTTTGAAAAACTTTTCGCGAACTTTCGCTCTAATGGAGTTCAAAGACCACGGCTATCCGGACGCGTTTCCGACATTCGACCGGCAGATGCATACGTCAAACGAATTCACGGGGTATAACAGTAAAGAGGTAAACGGTTACGATATCGCGGCTGCCCGTATTCTATCGTGCGCGTTCATATAAGTTTCGCATTTCAAGTCCTCGTGAAGGAAGAACGCAGGAGCCGGGTTGGAAAGTGCATGGTGCCGGTCACTTGGGGGTCATTTTCTTTCTCGGACGACGACGGTAACGATGCGCGACCATCGCAGATCGACCATGAAACTAAGACCTCTCTCCTTCTTTACCAACTCCATTATACGGTTTCTGAAATCCCGCGGGGACGTGGGACTCTGCGCGCGGGGTGGAAATAAGCGCGCGCGGAATGACGAAGAGAGATTACCGGGGAGACATTCGCGGCTTTAAATTCATCGCTCCTTTTTTGCCCGCTACGCCGCTTTGCCGTGGCCTTTGAAGCGCTTAGGGTGGAATATGGACGGAAATTGATATGTATATGGCGGGAGCAAGTGGTTTGAGATTAGGCGACGCATTTAAGTTCGCGGCGAATGAGGCGGGATTACGCGATTATTGCGTATATACAGTTACATTTAATGGTAGAATATTATTCGCGTACGTATTATATGGAACAAGGGTGAGATTGTTTTTTTTTTAGTAATTTGGGTACATGGGAGCGTGTCCGGTCGCATGTACAATTCTCGATTCTCGCGTTACTCGAGATTCCACGGTGAGCAAACACACGGAACACTGCTTACAAGGTTTCGCTGTGTACCTTTGGAAACACGTGCGCAGCGCCTCTTGTCATTTACATACGCCTTTTTTTCTCCCATTTTTTCGCTACTCAATGTATGTCGATGAGCAGATACGGAAGGTTCTTATGGTCTAATGCGAAAATCGCGTCACGTTGCGCTGATTAAACATTCATATGACGCGTATCTTCGATATGGAAGAGATTGTGGATGTTTGTCGATCAACGACGTCTATATCAACGCTCATCCGTGTGCAATTTTATTTCATTTGAGACGATTAACCGGCACGAACGTTCCTCGACCGACGACGCTTATAATTTCGTTGCGCTCGCATATTTGATTTCCATTGGACGATAAACGCTTCAGTAAAACGGAAGCTTCTTTACGTATAAATATTGATTCGAAAGCAGAACTAGCACCAACTTCGCTGCCCATACACTTAACACTTTCGAAAAATGATTTTTTTAAGCCATTCCCATCAGTCGCCTCGTGCCGAAGGTTCTCACGGGCTAATGCGAAAATCGCGTCACGTCGCGCTGATTAAACATCCACATGACGCGTATCTTCGATAGGGAAGAGATCTCTTGGCCCGGCTTGAAAGCGTTATCGGGCCCTAATAGCGCGACAAATTGACGCTACGACCATTTGGCGGTCTCGCCCGATATTAGCTTATCACGAGAGCGTCGGAGAATTTTGCCGCGTGTAACTTCGTTGCCGGGAAGGGTGAGCGGGATTGCGTAAGCGCACGTTCGAGAGTGCTTTTCGAGCGGACGGACTCGAGCGTCGCCGTGGCCGGGCGAAGTTAAAAGGGCGAGACGGAGTTCTCGTGAATTGTTAAGATATTCATCAGTCGGACGGCGCTGGTCGTTAAAACAAGATCGACAGCGTTCATCGGAGATAACGACCGAGGCCGATTGTTTCTCTTCTCCTTAACGATTTCTGTGACAGCTTCCGTTTTCTGCTGTGCCGCATTCGCTGTCGCAACGGAGCGTTGCGTAAAATTTCAAATCTCGTCGCTACAACAGGCATCGTCAGCTTGCAGACGGCAGAATTATATTGCATAGGTTGTTCCCTTATTGACGAGAATCTCGTCATTATTCGTTCCCAAGGATTCGGTACAAAATCTGCATATCTGTCCTCGAAATTCATTTAAAGGCAGCTTTACTCCGAGCGTTTATTAAAAAAGTATCGCAATACCAGCCGACTTCCCTCTATCGTAACGTTCCACCCGCAATCCGTCGAATCCGAAAATCTCCGCACCCTCCCCACGATCGACCGCCATCGCCGTCTCTGCATACAGCCTCGTCCGCCTCATGCCCATACGAACGACGTAATTTCTCGCGCGTAGGACGTCGCAGATCGCAAATCCCGACGCATGCTCATCAACGTCCATTCTTCCGTTCGCCACCTTCTTCCCCATCTTCCACCGAACACATACGTCGCGCCGGCCATCCCCGAGCTGCCCAACATGTCCCATGCGTAGGTGGTACCGCTATCTAAACGATAAAACAAAGATCCGAAGCAGAGGTTCGTCAGACGAAAGAACGGAAACGGGAGTTGAAAAAAACAAAAAGAAAGAGAAAGCACAGGAGTAAGTATACCGCGTATACGTAGTGCTTGTAGGAAGTTGAGGGACCGAATCGGCGGTCATCCAGGTGTCCGTGATGCAAGTTGCTCCCCGTCGTCCGCGAGAGAGTCTCCTTTGCGGGGGAGGAAGTAGGGGGACGGTCTTTCTCGTCGTCCTCCCCATTCGCGGTGCAAGTTCCCTACGCTCATTGGTCCTCGTGCTCCGTGACGTCATCGTACCGTCGGCCTATGTATAGGTTGAAGCACGCGGAGCGTCAGTTCACTGTTGTCCGCCACCACGAGCACGTCTCACCTTGCCAGAGAGCACGATCATCCGTGAGCCAGGAACATCGGGGAGAGTGAGCAACGGACGGCCACGACGAAGACGACCTTGAGACCTTGAGCCCGGCCACCAAACTGCCCGACGTACTGCTCCTTCCGTTGAACCTACGACGCGCAACTTCGTTCCTCATGCTGAACCGCCGAAGGTTAGATATTTAGATATATCGATGTTCGCGTTTGTTCACTCGGGATGGGGCTGGGGTGAGATAGAAAGGAGGATGGTTTAAGATCCGATAAGCAGGGTGGTGCTTAAGAGATTTTGTCGGAAGGGTTGCCACGGGGTTCCTTGAATTGTCAAAGGCGGAGGTGGTGCTCGATTGGTGGGACTGTGAGTGTTCCGCTCGGGCGCGGTGATTTTAGAGATTTGTCGGTATGGTTTTCGGGTGTGTAGGGCGTAGAAATTAAGATTATGTGGGCGTAAAGGTGGTGGGGGGGAGGGAGTCGTTGTTTGAGGGGTATGAGACAGAAGATGTGACAGGTGGTTTGGTAGGCTGGGAGAATGATGCGGTATTAGGTGTCTTTGATCAAGTTTTCGTGTGTTTCATTGGGACAAGGTACCGGAGGAAATACGTAAGTCTTCACGTATTAAGCAAACGTGAAGAAGCACTGACGAAACAATTTCAAGTATTATGACTTCAAGTAACAAGCATTATTAAACACTGAAAATACCCCCTTTCAACTATATTATTCGAAATTCAATCGTGTCAACGTCAAAATACATTACTTAAATCACATTTTACCGGGCAGATAATTCCAAGCATTGTAAGCGCCTCTTCAAGCTTACGTATTCCAAGTTCCGAAGCATTTCACTTTGAACCTTGCAAGCCGTAGTTCGAACTAGCGTAACAGTCGAAAAGTAGTCAGAGTTGTCAGTCGAACATCGGTGCGACGGAAGTGGCGAAGCGTTTAACGTAGTTTCGTTGGAATTCAATTCGACATCGACAAGCCGCACGCGGTCTCGCCCGAAGGAAGAAAGCGTTCAGTCCCGCGCACCGATCGACCTCGGAAGCAACAGGCATCCTTTAGTCTAGTAATCTCGAAATTATTCCCTATCTCCAGACGGTGCCCGATAGTCGCGGCACAAAACGTTTGCAATAACGAGAAGCGTTACGTCGGCGAACTTTCACGATATTATAAAGTTCACGCATTGCGTTAAATCGGTTAATAATTTGGAGAAAACTTGTTGTACTTTAATGCGAAAGTACGTTTTAATTAGGACTATATTGTCGAATCGTCGAAAATGTTTAGCGAACGATCGGTTATTTCTCGAGGGACGATGCATTCTGAAACGCTCAATCGCGTGGATTACTACTGTACGCTGATATTGCTTGTAATCATGTATGGTATGGAGCGTCAATAATTGACTTGTTCTACTTAAAAACATTTATTTCAAGCATTTCGAAGAGTACAACTTTATTGTTGCATGCGAATGTGTTCACATTTATTTCTATTCTCACATATTTGCTAATATACGTCACCGAGTTTATTTTTAATAAATAAATAATTCTTGTCAATATTTTAACATTATCGGGTAAAAATTGAGATTCATGTGTCGTCTGATCGGCGCAACAGCAATAACATTTTTATTGACGTATCAACGTAACACGGTTCAATAAAATATTTCTCGATATAGTCATTTTTTTTATACTGAAACTACTTCACCATTTGATTGAATATGAAGCGCACTACTTTCTTAATTGATTCGGAGTGAACGGACCGACGATTCCTAAGAGGTTATATCACCTAAGCGACATGCATACTTTAGTTACATAGCTTTCGGCACTGTTGGAGTGGCGCGAATCAGTTGGTGTGTTAAATTCACCGCCGACAGTTTTTCAACGACCGTAGAGAATCGCGTGCTGATGGACAGCTTGTAAGCGCGATAGTTTCAGTTATGCGCTGCGTCATTCCCAGGTGATTCAACTTTCAGTTCTGACCATATGCATATGTTCCGTGTAAACTCCTGTCGTGCCCTGCTATTCTTCTTATCGTTTCTAAAATTATGAACAATACTTCCCTTTTCTATCTCTCTCTCTCTCTCTCCCCCCTCTTGCTATCTCTACCTGTTTCTAATTATCTAAATTTTCCCTTCGTCCTTCCCCATCTAAATTTCCTCGTTAAACATTTCGTATATATTCAACAAATAATATTCAATTTCTATTTCAATATACATCTCCAAATGGCCAGATTTGTAAATTTGCCAACGTTTATGTGCGTAACAAGCCTTCAAAGCGGATTCTAATACGCGACGTCGCTCTATGCAAAAACTGTTACGCAGTTGCGCACAAAAAAAAAAATACGCGCCGAGCAGCGTTCGCCATATATCCCGCAATCGTCAGTTATTACCACATCGTTTTCGACAATTTATGCACAATGAAGCGCGGCGAGCGAAACATCGCGCACCGGTGCCGCACTCTTCGTTAACGCGGTTTTCATAAAGCAGTGAAAGCAATGTAAAACGTTAATGTACTTCGGCCGTCGGCAGAGCGCAAAGCTCGTCCGCGAATGTCAGGTCGGAATACACACAGGGCGCAAAGAGTGCACGGCATGGACAATTTCCGCGAATGTTTCTCCATTCCGACTGTCCGCCATTCGACTTCCTCTCTATTTAGTCAAATGAAAATCCTCTCTCCCGCGGCAACACTCCTCGATCGAGCCGACGCGTACGACGAATTCGTGAATGAACGGGTTTTCTTGTACATGTTTTCGGCTGGCTTTTGTTTGGTTGGGTTTTCGGTCGATCTTCGTCTTGCTCGAATGGATACCGGCGGAAAGTAGAAGTCAACTGCAGGTGTTGGCGAGGGGATGTGATAAATCTCGGGATCATCCTTGGCATGTAGGTGTGTCGGATGTTCAGCGCGAAGGCTGTCGGGCCCCTTTTATGAATGATTGTTTTCTGGTCCGCGACAGAGTGTGCGAGACTTCGGTGTCCGAAAGTTTCGTGCGACCTGGCCGACCGATGTCAACGTAGAGAATCGTTCTGACGAATTTCTATGTTCTTGTTTCGTGTATTGAAATCATTTATTTGGATGCAGTATACGCGATGGTGTCTCGAAGTTATTTCAGAAATGGTCCAAGAGCATCGAGTTTCAGTACAGGTTTCGTTTAGGATATCATTGAACCGATCAACAATTTTACACCGATCCTTCGTCGTTACTTCAAAGTACCAAGAATGCATTTTCTCTCACCTGTTAAACTTCAAATCCAGTTTCTTGGCAAACAAGTAGTTTCAAAGGAGCTTCGTCCCCGGGAAGGAAGTTGATTTTCTGAATAATTTGCAATCGATCAGTCGTAACTCGCAATCTACTGTCCCACCCATTTAAATTTTCAGATCTCGCCTATTTGCATATAGAACGAGCCGATTCACAATCGACCGTTTGTCCGAGGTCTCAGCCAACGACTTACAAAGACGATTAAACATAACGACGAACGATACAAAAGTTCGACTCAATTCTGTATTTTGAAGCACACGACGACAGTCTCGAAATTTATTAGTTTCTTCTGAGAAAATAATATGATTTAAAAATGAGCAGTCACTAAGTACCTGAAGCAAAAAGTGAAACGAATCACTTCTATCTCTCGTTAGTTCTAGTGCTAAATATGACATATTTCTCATATGTCTTCTCACCGGCGTGGAAATTACCTTGTCGTGATTCGTAACAATTTACGTCCGTACTAGATTAGGTGAAAGGAAAGTTTAGATTGGGTAGTAGTCGAGGGGGTTGAAGTTTTGCGATTGATCCCCCGCAATGATAATAAAAGTTTCGGTTGTATATTGACCGTGTCCTTGATATTTGAATACTGTAGAGCAAGCATTCCATGGGGTACCTGTACCCATAATCAATCGTGTGGAAGTGAATCGACACGTTCTATACTTTTAGGTGGAGAATAAGGAACAAGATCAATTTTAAGAGTGCGAAGAGTGACGTATATGTTCACTATTCTAGTTTACATATAACCTTTTCGCACTATTACAATTAATCCTAGGTCTTATTTTTCTCATAAACGTTTCAAACTTGTCGATCAGCTACTAGATGTACTTTAATGCGTTGAAAAAGGAAAGAAATGAAGATGAGGAGTAGAGCGGGGACAGAGTGAGAGGAGAACAAAAGGAGCGAGAAATAAAGAGAAGGGGATAAAAACGAGACGGAGTGATGTGTAGACTGACAGATGGACGCATGCAGAGAGACATGTTTATATTAAAACAGAAAAAGTCTCGATTGTTTATCCATTCGATACGATGGACCGAAACTGGAGAGGTTGTTTAGGTTTTTATGAAGGCTATCGACGTATACGATTGAAGATTATGTGTATATCGTGTCTACAGATGATAAAAATCGTGATGCCGACTCTGGATTTGCCGCGCTTTCATTATCCAGATAATGAATGGCCGTTCCCATTCTCGTTTTATTTCTTTTTACACTCCCTTCCGCTTTCCATTCGTTCTTACGATTTATGCACATGGGAGAGTGAACAGAGAATGTCGCGGATTAAAAAGTGGGCTGAAATCTATTGGTCACGGCTGTCTGAGGTTCGATGTACATACTCGGTCAATAAGTCATAACGGATGGATTTGAAAGACGCTCGATATTCATGAGCTTTTAAGGTGAACTATGAATATCGCGCATTCTGTGAAAAATTGCACAAATCACAATAGTTGCCCACTTTTGGTAGATTTTAAATTTGTAAATTTATATATTTCTCGTGAATGAAATGCATTGCTGTTCAGTTCTCCAAAATTTGAGTTTTCCTATGAACTTTAATCGTGCACGTGGAGAATAGAACATTTCTTCCGTTTGATCTTTCTCCGAGTACGCATTAGCGCTTTTCCCTATGCCGTGCGTGTATGTTTAATGCTGAGCACGTGAAGTTTCGATTGTTAAGATCGATCTGCATTCGCGTCACGTTCCAATCGCGCTCACGCTCTATGACGAAATCACGCCAATGGCGACAATGCGAATTTATTCTGAGAGAATAGGATTCTATTCCGTATGCGATGGACTTTCCTTATCTTACGCGAAGCAAATATTTCGTACGTGCAAATATCTAACGTTCCATTCACCGACTGTGTCAGTCCAGTTTTGCATTTTCCATCGCACCCTCTAAGCTCGCGACAGAATTACCATTGAATCCGTAGAACATTTTTCGCAGGGAATAAATCATTATTTAAAACATCATTGCTTGTCGTACATCAAGCAAAGAGTAGTCGACGTTGAATCATTATATAAGAAGACTTATTCCGAATTATTCTGTCACCGCTTAACTGCACAATCTGTTAAATTAGCCGTGTCACTCGATAGACAGGATTGAAACAAGACATAATCACCGGAAAACATATTAGATCATACTGAGCCTGTAAGAGGATTAACCAACGTGCATCGTTATTCGCAGGCGAAACCGCGAAATTTCGACCACACAAACCTCGTAAACAAACATGCCACCGCATAACATAAACCTTGTTACACACTCCCGCGATTAAAATCACAGCAGGACCCCGTAAAACCTAGTTAAAAAATTCCTGCTCCCTCTGCTAGCCTCTGCGTCCTGAGATTCGCACAGCACGAAGTTGGTTCAGCGCTCATCGATCACTTAACAACTTACTTCGACATCGTAATAATTCAGTTTATCGTCGCGCCGTCGGACATCGGACAACTAGTTCGCCTTTTCTGCCTGCATACGTCTGTCGCGCGCATCCCTAACGTCGTTTCCGAAGTCGCGGGTCAGTTTATTTTTTTTCCATCGAAAATATATCCTCGCCATCCCATCCGACGACTTCGTCGGCGCCGGTTCGTATCTGTTCGAAGTTTCCCTGCCGCGATCGGATTCGTTCCGACAAGATTTTCTCGGATAATACAGCAAACTTCGCTCGTAACCGTGCCACCCCTCTACCTTCTCTGCTCGTGTGTCGCCGAAGGGAAAGGAAGGGCGGAACCGTGGGAAGAATCTTATTATCTGCCGTATCTTTCGTTTCGTGAGCATGCAAATGATACGACGGGTGTTTCCACTCCGTACGTTTTGTTTTTCTTGTTTGCTTGGTCCACCCACTCGACCTCACGTTTGATGTCGACGTCGGTTGGGTGTATTGTATATTGCCTTCGAATTTCGACGAGATCTCTTCACTGCGACGGGCAATCACTCTGCGATCGTTTATGATAAATAAAGTGGGGTTTGACCGTGCAATGCGCTTCGAATTCTCGGGCCAAATTGGTTCGGCTGCGGTGTTGAAACGTTAGGTGCGTTTTCTTTTTGCGGGCGAAGGGTAATAACGCGTACGGGGTGGGGTGTGTTGCATACTGCACGAAAATGGGTGCGATTGCTTTCGATTGCGTTTCGGGCGTGTCAGAAAATTGCTGCAACAATACCCGTATTTTATTAATATTTGTAAGTGCAACGTCGTTAATTCGGTAAAAATAGCATGAGGTATTCGTGCATAATAATGTAAGTATAAGAATAAGTATTATTGCACTTAGCCTTTCAATTTTCTTTTATTAATCTCGGTCTAGCGATTTGCCGAGGGGAAAACTTCGAATCTTACGTACACATTTATACGTACGATATATTTTAATATACTGCTTTCTCGCCGAAAGGCAAACCTTCTATTGTTTCGCATATCTCGGGAGAGTCAGTGTCGAGGTGTCCTACATTTTTGTTATTTCTCACGCGAACGAGAACGTACCCACGACTCCGGACGAAATTGATCAGGTTTGAACGCTGCTGTAGATTTCTTCGCGTAAGATCGTCCACGCTTGATTACACTTTGCTGTAAATCAAAGCCTTTTCACTAGACGTTCTTCATTAACAAAATTATCAGCTTTTATCATAGTATGAACATCTATTTTCTCAAAAACGTATTCCTTGCTTCGATTCGATTTCTATTTTCAAATTCCATTAGACACTGATGCAAGCACAGTCAGTATTCATCCGTTTCTCTTTGCCTTATCTATATAAAATACCAAGTTCTACGAAATAATAAGCACTGCAAGAGAACATAACTGCTATCGTTATATTTTCGTAGCTGCACACCGTTGAGTTTCGATCAACGCCGAACCTTTCGTTAACTTTTTATCACTCAAATGAAATGAGGAAGATGTCCAGCAAAAACATTCGATCAATTTCACGGGTCACACCGCGCTTCGTGGCGACTCTCGTTAGACAAGCTTTAATTCGTTCTTTTTCACGCCGGATGTGTATGTCTTACGTAGAAGAACGACGATTGACAGTAGATTTATAAGTACGCGGCCATGCCGTGCTCGGTAAGCTTTCGCGCGGAAAAATAATTAATCCGTTCGTTGCGTAAAGAGATAGGCCGCGTTAATTACGTTTGCCCCATAAAGATCAAGGGTTAATTAAAAGTTGCCCCGTCATGATGCGGGGGATACATGCGAAGAGACTTCGAGAATTTACAATACAATGCGCTGACCGTGATACTTCGGGGCGCGATGTTGTTTAATGATTATCGCGCCAGTCAACAAATGCGCCGTGTTCCGCGCAAATGTATAGGTCGGGCGAATTTGAAAATGTCAATACGCTGAGAATTGCGGATATACGCTAAGAGTTGGAACGCGGACGCGTTTTCTATATGACATCATCGCTTTCAAGTAGCTTTAATTGAAAATATGTTAGTTGATATAATGATAACTGAAAGTTGTATTAAAGAAGAAATGTGTGGACTGGAAACCATTTTGTATATGTCAGTGCCGTCAGAATTACGGTTATATGCTATCAGTATAGAATAGTTGACATGTGCACGCATCGATTGCACTTTAAATATTAATTGATATGAGCTGGCATTGTTTACACGATGGTCATCCTTTTCAAATACTTTCAACTTAAATAATAAAAGTCAGCAGTTCGCGGGAGACAAAATATGTAGCCGTGACGTTTTCCAGTGAGCCGGTCTGACTAATGTAAGTCCGTACCACTTAGTGCAAGTATGCCGAAGAATCCAACGAAGTATTTGAAAAGTTTAATCGACGTTGGACCCCTTTTTGTAACCCGCGATAGAATTATTTTTACGTTCTCTGCGCTTCAAATAGTTACAATTTGTTAACATTTATAAATTATTATTTCACACCATCTACCATCCTGACGCAATGAATGCCGATTGCGATTAAATTGTTCTCTCTGTTAAAATCGACGTCTTCGAAGCGAACAAAGTGGTCGCGTTGCTCTTTAAGATTGGTACCGAATGGAATTCAACAGTTGTCCCTACAATTCTGTGCCGCAGACAACGCGAACGCGCTGCAGTTGCGAATATCGCGCGAACCGTAAATGAAACGTCCGCGATAACGAATGATATGACACAGCCGACGCTCTGTTCAGATTTATCGGTGTACTTTTCACGAGCCGCGGCTAGCTTGAAGTTTAACCGTGAGCCACTTCCTTCACGCACACCGTTTCGTCGGGACGCGACGTTGTTCGTGAAATAATGGAGTTCGGTTTAATTTCCACTTTCATAATCGGTAGAAACGGAAGGGGTGCTGGGAGCGTGATATGAAAAGTTTCGCGTACGGCCGCACGGCAGGGGTGTAAAGCAAAACGGAAGTTGGGTGGGTACACTTGTTGAGCGCGTTCGGTCGTGCCTCATGCGCTCGATATTTCGTGCATGTCGGAATCCGAACGTAGGTGGCGGAGTGGCGGCGAGAGTTTGTGTGCGCCCGAGACAGAGACGCGGAACAAGAGGTAGAGACGGACAAAGAAGGAACGACGACGGCCAAAGTTTGAATCTAGATCGACGATCGTTGGATTCGATACCTTCATACAGGTTGTCTCCGACTTATCGGTTTTTTGTTCTTACGATGATGAGAACGCGATAAGTGTTCAGTAGAATTATCGCACTTTGAATTAGAATTTTGATATGTTAATTTTTGAAGTAGAATTGATAAAGAAGTATAGGCGACGATTCAGCTTCGTGGAAGTTTCAATATTCAATATTTTATATAAGAATCAAACCGTACTATCGCCCGTAGGGTTTATAATATTCTCGCGGTGGGCAAATATTTATGAACGGTTTTGCGTGTATGCATGTTGCGAAACTTTAAATATTTTTCCGCATAAAGAAAACGCGTTTGACGAGATTGCCGTTATATTTCCAGAAAAAAGTTTGAAATTTTCAGTCTTATTAACGCATAACGACTGCCAGAGGTCGGCTATAATTAATTAAATATTATAAAAACACTCCCGAAACATTATGTAACGCAAACAAATTAGTAAATTACGCGGGGTCTCTCTAGCATGGTGCTCATTTCCGTTCGAAATGTTTCTATAATTGAGCCAATCGATCGCATAGATCTGTTCTCTTTTATCATCAAGCGAGTCACTGAAGACTATCCGAGAACATAAAGCATCTTGGACTTCCGAGAAAGATATGTCATGTACTCGTATGCTTAAAGTGCTACATTTTTTTTCGGGTGACACGTATGCCGTCAATCTTTCCTCTTTCGTTGGATGGAATATCTGATTACCGATGGGAATTTCGGTCGAGGCTATTTCCCAGAGCACGGTGACAATCTGGGAAGCGTTTAAAACATCAGCGTAACGCGTTTCGTACGTGTCCCGAAGCCACTGTCACACGGAAACGTGTCTTATGGGACTACAGTACGATCCTTCGAGGCTTCTCCCGCGAAATCCATATATCACGCGCCACGCGAAACAGACTGATTGTGAGAAACGTCGGATCAAGACGTCTGTCTTCCCGATACTGTTCCGCGCGATAAATTTCACGTACGACTCGAGTGAAGTTCCTGGGCGGTTAATACGATGACGTTCAAAGTACGCGAGATAATTAAAAATCGATCTGTGCCGTTTTGTGCTACACTTTTTTTTGTACGTTTTTAGTAAACCTCCACGCATGCATGCACGTGATAAAAATGGCGCGTTCGCGCTTGTTAATGCCGGTGCACGTAGAGTGCGAGGACTTAAAGCGTTAAATATTGTCGCGGTTTTATGTCGTTGTGAAAAGTGCGCGGCAATGACTCGCAGACTCTTTCTACGATTGCTGAATACACGCGGACACCGTGCACTTAACCGTAAGAGCAGCGAATGCACTGGGTAGAGTGGCTTATGCATCGCATTTTACCTCATTCCTATTACCTTTCAATTTGCTCAGCTTACGGGTGCAAGCACGCATGATACATTCGTCGACCTTCTGCCGCGCGCAACGACAATTACGCTTCCGCGGGTTCGTGACTTCGAGTTTCCAGCCCGCGCATATCACTGTTTGAGAATAATCTTGCTAATATGCAGTATGCGTCGGCGTTGCGCGCCGTTTCATAACGGACCAGCTACGTGTCCTGTACGTATATAATAGGGAAACGCTTGATTGATCCGTTCCAACTTTGAGATAGCGTGGTTCAGTCCAAATTGACTCGTGCGCCGTCCAACCGCGTCATTCGGAATAATTGTAATACTTCCGAAGTTGCAGCAGGTAATCACGTGAAGCGTGCGACCTGAGTGGGTGCAGGTGCTAATTTTTGGTCAAGGTTGATCGAAGTTCGGGCCTTAGACGGAATTTTACCAAAATCCAAACTGTTCAGGACATCGTAACGAGCTGAATTAAGTTATTTTCACTGATGCGTAGCTGGGTCAAAATTGACCCGTTCGCCGTACAACCGACGAACATGTCATGTTGGTTAATTCCGGGTAATGTATAACACTTCTGACCGACGAAACTTAATCACGCTGGACTCTCCGACGTCCAACGTCGAGCTCCCGATTGTACTCGAGAAGACTCCATTTGCATACTCTACGTACACACGTGGCGTTACCTGTCCGCGATGGATTAATGAATAGGCAAACGGGAGGAACAAGGGGTAGAGAGAGATGACGATAATGGAAACACTACGTTAAAACGAACAACTGGCACAGACTGCGTGCGAAGATGCATGCATGTATGAGCACGGTGACGACTGAATTCCACAGATTTGTTCTTATTTGCGTGGTATTTCAATGTGACAACAATTCTTAACATACATTCGCACACGTAATAATACAATGTGACTATAAGTACGTATAGTTTGCAGAATCCACGGTAATCCAATGTAATTTCGTACATATGCAATAGTTCAATGACACGCGACGATCGATCACGGCTGAACGGAACGTGAAATAAAGTATATGTCGAAGAAAAAAGAATACGAAACGTTCTCTGCAAAGGATATCATCGATGTCGAGTGCTTCGTAGGAAATCTAATCAGCGGCCTGTTACGTACTGACATATGGCTCCTATTTCTCCATACGCATTATGAAAGTCGATTGATAACGTTATCGGTTAATATCGCAATGTGTTCGGAATATCGTTCAAGAGATTAATTATAAGCGTAGGTTTTGGTCAAATTTCAATGTTTACTCTGCACCTGATTAGTCAACGTCAAATGTCAGTGATTTGCAGCGATGTGCGAGAACGTTGTTAATTAAATCCACAAATTTAACAAATTACACGCATTCGCATTAACACGATTCTTCTTAACAAATTTGATTTTACTGCGTTCATTTAGGTAATAGTAATGTTATAATATGATAATTAGATACAGGAACATGTATTTAGGTGCAATTGGAAAAAAGTTGAGATACTGACGCTCACCTTTGAAAACAGTACGCAGTATGTTATGTCATCGAAATGGAAAGCCATCATTAAGACCTGATCTTTGATAGCGTATTTCGGCAAAACGTGCGACGAGTATAGCACGCGAGGTACCAAGATAACCGCGCTCGACGTTTCTGTTTGGAGCCATAAATTATTTCCCTGTTCGGTATCGAGAAGCCTGATAATACTCCGAACGTGCTCGTATCAGTCCTTATCGTTTAAACGATTGACGAAAGTGCGTGTCAGAATCGATACTTAATTTCGTTTATATGAGATTCACTTTCTTCTTGTATGACGTAAATAAAGTTAACTTCAGACTGCATTCAACATGCGCACGACTATATGCACATTAGAAACTATTCCTATTACCGATTTGAATTTTATCTGATTACATTAGCGCGTAATGACACACATTACGAATGCGTGCCCGTTCCTAATTAGTACATCGGCGTTTCATGAATTATAATTGGGACCGCCTACCTCAGATAGCGCACTGCGCTAAATATTGAGTTAGCAAGTATATGCACCCTGCCGCACATTAGCGAAATATTCATTACCTTACTGTCGCTTGCTTCAGTTGCAACGCAGCTCGCGGATCACGAAAACGATATCAAGACGCCAACAACTATAACTAAATATCTATATTTGCCTTATAAATCCGATAAAATCCTTTTTCATCCGATTCCGCGCATCAGTCAACAATAAAACACATGCGAGCGCGGTGTGTAGATTAAAGAAATCGCGAGAAAATTTGCGTACGAAAAAAATCAGCATCCGCACCGACAAAATATAAAAAAAATAGCCAATTCGCTGGCGCTAAATAACGGGAAGAGTTGATGAGGCAAAGAACTGCCGCGGCGAGAGGAGAATGGCAGAGACGTGCGATAGTGAAGTGTAGGGACTAGGTCACGTGGGGAAACCGGCGATATCAGGAGATTTCAACGCTGCGGGGTATGAAGTATCACACAGGCTTTGTGAAAGATGACCGACGCTGCGATATTACTCGCCGCACCTACCCGCTAATGTGGCAAATAAAGATGTAGTGCAGTTAGCTGCGTAGAGACAGTGCGTCGGCGGAACGTACAAAAATGTCCAACTTGGCTGGAAGACGGTCCTTCAGAAGTCGCTGGGACGATGTGTCATGCCTGCCCTTTTCGTTACTTGTCTCACTTTTCTCGTATCGTTCACCTCGCACCGAACGTGTTCGGGGTTTTAAATGGGTGCCGATGATCGTTGAATGAAAAATTGCGTTTAGTTGTGATATATCTGTACGGCAAGGACGGTATAGTAAAACAGTACGCTTTTCTGTTGGACGGGATTAATCGAGAATTTGTAAGCGTTTGTAATATGTAACGACGTCCAATCTGATACCAATAATTCATGCATTTCATGACGTATAACATTTTTTATCCCAGAATAATCCAGTAAAGGAGTGAAGAGCTAACCGTTGATGTCTGATTGTTGTAAAACAGTGCTGCAGTGTTCAGAGGTATATACTCCGGAGGACTATCAGCGCAACTCTCTATCCGCTTAATTAATCGAGTCCTGCGCGGAATGGCGGGGGTCGGCTTCTGATTGGGAGAGCCCGTTAGAAATTTACGTGGAAAATCGTGTATTAAGGCTAGGCGCCGAGGCAAAATACAATTTCGAGGCTCTTAACCCGTAATCGTACTAAGCAGGCAAGTTTTCTCATTGCCGACTAACCGCTCCGCTAATCCGCCGGTAATTGGATAGCACTCGGTTTATTGCGTGAACTTAAACGGGCCTGTAACTACCAGTTATCGCTAAAAGGACCGCGTGTATGCGCCGCCTCCGCATTGATTTAGCCCCATTCGATCGGATGACAATTATTTCGATGCCTTGAATTACATTATACGTTCGCGACCTATCGACGAAACGTTTCACTAGAGTCGGTGCAGTGCGGGAGTGAGATAATTGATTTTTGAGAAACATTTTAGTGGTCCGTGGAAGAGGTCAGTGCAAGTGCGGCAGAGGTTGCTTTGTTGATTTTGATTGAATTCGAAGATGTTAAAGCGAGCGATGGTCAATATTAGCGCATGTTTCTTGGAATATTAGTATTTCGTTATTTTCAGTTGGTAGCAGCGAAAAGAGCGTTTCGCTTGCCGATCAATTTGATTATAAAGGAGTTGCGGTAGTCATCGGTTTGCCGAAGATATTTATTGCGCATTAGGTGGTCGGTTCGAGATTTATGGGGATAAAGAGACGACGCTTAAGCTAAAGAGGGTGGCGAGCGATGACGATGAATTTTCTTTGGACTATTTACAATTCCCTCCTTGAGGATTCCGCGGATCAAACGATTGCAAGGAAAAGATCCTCGCTGACGGTTTCGCCCCCGCAGACGCGCGTTGGTCCTTTTTGCGGATAATTATGTATTTCAATCTGCGATTGATTGATGAATAGAGTGATGTGATGCGATGGATGCCTAAAAGACGGCCGCTAGGTAACGATCGTTATGGTACAAGAAAAAAATGTAATACCGATGAGCGTGCTATTAAATTGTCACTTTTCTGATTTTTTGTATGTTACCTAAGCTGAGTGTAGATGAGGAAGGTTTTAAACTGGGAATGTATATTAAAAACAGTATTAACGAAAGATATCGCAATACCTCAATCCATAGAGTGTAAAGCTAGCAGAAAAAAAAATCGCAAACGCATCAATCTATCTTGACGGTGGACACGATGGAAAAATGTGCCCAGTCCGCGTAGCAATTGAATTTTATCAACCGCACGCTTTTGTTCCTCTTTTCGGGAAGCGATGAACGAACCAGGTACAAGCGGTGCGAAATTAAACGTGCTCCTCAATCGCATCCCGCGACGAACGAGAAACAGGAATCGAGGAAAAATTTCTGTCCACAACTTAAAAACTCGCCTTGCAGATTCTTTATTGCGGTGCATCTGCAAAACTTTGGTCCCGTGCGCCGCGAGCTACGTTGCTCTCCTCCAGCAGGCGCATATTTTCTTCCCGTGACGCGAATGGCATTTTTGCCCTACAATCCCGTAAGCGGTAGCCGGGCCGTCTAGCGCAGCATACGCATTTCCTTTTCTCCACCTTTCATTAGCGTGCTTCTTCCTACTATTTCTCCCACGCCGAGTTCTTTTCTTATCACTCCGTTCTTTCGTTTTTCTTTCATCCCTTGTTCCAGCTTCCTCACGTTCTTGCCTTTCTCGTTCTCAATTATACCGGTCGCAAAGAAACCTTGCGCATGCAAACCATTCTACAATTTTCATGAGGCGACTCTTCCAATTACGCCGATCCTTCGGTCCGTCGTGTTCTTTTCTTCGTTTTTGTGTGACGGTTAGGCATCGTTCGGTTTCCGGCAGGCGTGTCCGTTAATTAGTTTTTCATTCGAAACTGTTCATCTCACGTGTTCGCGATCGAGTAAATAATGCGATTACGCGAGACGATGGAATTTGTTGGATAATCTTAACGCAATTTGAGTCTGGGGAAGGGGGGTGGTAATGAGGTGCTCTCTTATGAAGGTGGGTGTTAAAAGGATACGGACGAGGGACGTAAATCGCGTTTTCGAGGACTTGCAAACAAGTTTCGCACACTTTATGCAACGATAATCGATCGATCGCTTTTCTGTGGGTTTACTTTAATTGATAAATTATTATTCATTTTCTTGTTCGCTGCCCGCTGCGATAATTTTCCTATCGTGAAAGAATATGAAACATCATAATATATATTCTAGTTTTGTGTAATTTGTTTTCTATTGTAACTTCAGTTTCGATACAAAACCTTTATACATCGGAACAAATGTACTCGTGTGTTTTAAAATTTATACGTTGCTCTTTTCACGTTGAGTGATCGCTTTTAGAAGCAATAATAAGGTATAGACTATCATTAAATTTGTGAGGCATTTCGTCGTTCCATTCACTGTCACTATCTATCATTTACATTCGGACAAATGTCCATCGACAGATAAATGCAAAAATAATATCAACTAAAAATGACACGTCGCAGTGGGCTTTAATTCGCAGCGAATGCGGACGTTAGTGACATTTTAAGTTAATATCGAAAGTGCAGACGTGCGAGACAGAAATGTAAAGAGCAAATAACCAAATAAACTCGCCGTTTGTTAACGATATTGAACGGGAAGTAAATTTCCACGTATACCGTTCGATTATTTTTCCTTATTTCGAATGCAAATCCACCGTTCGTTTTCGCAGTTCACGTAAAGAAATCCCGACTCGGTCGGACGTGCAACGATGATGAATAATTTAATTATTTTGATACTCAACCTAAACAGCCATTTTATAATATCTTTAGTAATTACTTTTCGTACCACACGTATATACGTCGGTCGGATTAGATCGAAACAATTGAAAGTATCTTTTCAGTTGTCCCTACGCAAGCGAACCTTGCGATTCAACAGTCAATATATACTCGGCATCGACGACGGCATACGTCCGTCCGTATCTATAATCAATGCATGGAACGATACGATGAATGAGGGCAGTGGATCGTGTTACATCGAAGGGACCCATGTATGTACTGTAACGCGTGTCCTCCGACACTCCCGTCGGGAACGGACGATATCGTCACATAATTCGTGACAATCCCTGGCAAGATGATTCTCCGAGGTGTCATTGTTTCGCGAGCGAACATACTTCGGCGAAGTGCGCTATAGACAGGGACATACTTAGATCTATCGTGAAGCGACGAATTCACA
Source organism: Priocnemis perturbator (assembly GCA_963942575.1). Lineage (NCBI taxonomy): Eukaryota > Metazoa > Arthropoda > Insecta > Hymenoptera > Pompilidae > Priocnemis > Priocnemis perturbator. Next base: position 9,589,625 of record OZ012652.1, read on the forward strand.
ACCGCTTCCGCTTCCAGAAATCGATGTAGCCTGACGCACGACGTTTCTCTCCCCAATGAAATGTGTCTCTGGTGGGAACTTTGATTCGACAGTTTTCGTTCCGTCGAGATCGTAAAGTCGCGAGTGTGCTTTCTCGGAGCGAAACGATCGTGTGCTGGCTATGAAATACGAATTTCGATGTCTCTGGCGTTGTAGGAAATGTTGGTTATTCTAGTTTTTGGATTAGTACTTATCGGCAGAATTAAACGTTACGATGCTGCAAATGCGACATGTCGGAGTCTAGCAGAGTATCGTACAATGCGGAGGATACGTTTCGTGTTATGTAATACTTGCATCGCTTCGGTTGAATCATTATTATGTTTTATCATTATATATAATTACTTGTATTTTCTGTCACTATTCGTAACTTGTTAATTGGCCGTAGAGAGGAAGAAAAACGTTGCGCTTGAATGGTACTAACGTTTTATCGTCGGTACACGCCATGTCGAAAAGGTTAATCCTTTATACACCGTCACAAATCTGCGCTGTGTTCATTTCCGATAGAACGCATTGAAAAACTGATCCAGTGGCAAATACGCCGGTAGAATACGCAGTTTCGAATTTGTTTTTGCCAGATGTATTAGTGGTACTGAGAATGGGAGAACCGATGATTCTCTGTGAAAAGGTAAATCCAAACGCAGGGCAGGCTTTTAATATACGCAGTTTTGGGAACGAAAAACTCATGAAAGATTGAAGCAGTTTTTAATGTACGTGACAGCGATCACGGAAAACTCGCATGGAAAGGCAGGGTGATTTAACGTGAGAAACTAAATCGACCATGTAGTATAGACGAATTTTTTATTATAATTGTCCCGTGAAACAATTTATTCTACATTTTCTATTTATTTTTCATTGAAAATCACTGTGCTTCTTCCACGATTTTCACATGATCTCTGCGCCACTATTTTGAATACGTTTTAACTTTTTCCTGAGCAACCTTCCTCATGCTTGCGCAAATAACCCATCACCATCCTGCGTAGAAGGTGTGCTAATAAAGAGCGCACTAACATACAACTAATCCCAACAATTCTTTGCAACCACTCATTCAATGCTCGGGTACTCCGTATGAATTTCGTGCGACAGTTACTAAGTTCATGCAAACACAAATCAGGAGAAAAGGTAAAGTAAACAGTATGCAAAGTGTTGCGACGTAGACAAATTCAAGTTACGCGAATGGAGTACCGTCTTACGATGTGTTAAGATATACAAACGAGACACTGTTACGTAGAAGTAACGGCGCGCGTGTCGACCGACGCTCGTTTGAGGGCTCCCTTTTAACGTGCCCAACGCGGAAAACACGTACTTAGTTGGGATAAGGGGTTGCTCGTGAAACGGAACGCTAACCTTTCCTTTTTTCCCCGAGCCGAGCGAAGAGGAATGCGAGCGTTTTGTCACTACAGATGCGAACAGTTAGCCCGGCATAAACAAACAATAAGTTCTCCTGCGGGGCTGATTTATAGTAGAAATCGTGCGAGTCGCTCTCTCGTATCGTGCCTCGTTCCTTATCTACCATCATTTGTACGCGTCGCTCCTCTCGACGCTCGTGCAGTGTCCAGCTTGTGATGTTTCGGTTTATCATTCCCCTTTTCGTGTCCTGCTCAATCGTGTGTTTTTTAGATTCCTCCTTGAACGTATGTCAGGAAGTGTCACTGAATAGTATCTATGAGCTGATATGTGCTGTTGATAATGAACATGGTTTAATTGCAAGTCAAAAATGAAAATACTTATGTAGCGCGGATGTAATAATTCAAATTCGTAAACGTGTCGTTAGAGTTGACCGGAGCGTTATTTAACGTCGCGAGGTCCATTGTTTTTTTTTTTATAGCGCGATGCGCTCTCGACAATGCAATATTTAAATATCGCGTGGATTGCGGAAGCGGCGCGCAAAGATTGGGTCACGCGATAACAGACTTCTGTGCTTCATCCGTGGAAACGATAAAGCACAACACTTGTCGTCGTCGGAAGTCGTGCATCAGGAAGCGTGTGAAAGCAGCGTAAGCGAAAAATTTAATAGATGAATGGGTTACCAGTTCCAAAACAAACGTGCTCTTCCGATTATCCTTATTGCTGAATTAACGACCGTTGCCGTATAGTGTTTTTTTCTTTCTATCTTAACAAAATATTGAAAGCATATTAACACGTTTTGGAAATTGTTTAATATTAATATATATTTTGACCAAATTAAGGGTACAGCTGCAGGTTCCTATAAGATTTTATTTTTCATGCCCCAGCACGTTATTCTTACAGAAATTACAATGAATTCTGAGACAAGCAATTTCCAAACTAAAATGGAATGTGGGTCTAAGACGAAAGTTTGTTTTTTGAAACATTGCATTCGACACGTAGAATAGTGCTGACGTACTGAATCAAGTTCTACTTCGAGGTCAACCTTCATTCATTCCGACATTGAAGTCGCTGTTTGCTCGGTTTGTTACTTAGAAGTTACTGCTCGTCTCCAATTCAACTTTGGAGCCACTGCTTACACGATCTGAACTTCAATATCGTACTTCCAGTTGTGCGATTCTATTTCGAAGTCACTGTCCTTTCAATTTAACTCCGAAGCTGTCATCTCCTCTGATAACCGCGAAAAGTTATCATCTATTCTGTGCAATTTTATTAGCGTGCGATTTGATAAAAAATTAATCGAAGTAAGAAATATTGTTCTATGTAATATTCGCCCATTCTTCACTTCACCCGCAAGTCGTTGTCCTTACCTATCAGCAAGAGTCAATTGCCAACAATTCTCGATGTCTTTCCATTAGATTTATTCGACACTTTTGCATATACGTTTTCATCGCGGTCTGCGTGAACGAATCGCTTTGCACCTCTTACAAGTCCTCTTTTTCTATCGAGTCTAGATTGGAATTCAGTATTCACAGGGTCCGTCCGGCGTCGTTTATTCAATCCGCCGCGTGTCGGCGAGAGTCAATTCTCACGCGACGTCCGCTTACCGGCATCGCTATCATATTTACCGGCTCGCATGCCACGCGTATCCGTGGCACGCGACACGTCCATTCTCACGGCTGGAGGGAAACGTCGATGGCACAAAAAGGGTGGCAACCACATTTTTTTTCGCCCCCCTCCTTTTTTATACATGTTCATTCAGCCGCATCGCGGGCAAGATACCGGGTCTCGGGATCGGTATGCAAATATATTTGCGCCAACGCTGAATTCCGAATCCGGCTGTATGCTAACGGTCCATTGTCCCGCTTTGTTGCCGCGCGATATTACAACCGGCAGACGAGACATTTTGACGTTTCGCGTTTCGAGCGATTTCGTAACTTCTAAACGAATCGCTGGCTCGTCAGCGAAGAGATTGTCGCTGATTTATTTCTACTGACTGATGTGGCGGTCGACGCATCGTCGCGATTTCCTGTTCCGAACAAGCGTTTGAATGTTTATTTATTTTTTTTATTTTTTTTTTTGTCACATTTCAGTGAGTCCCTGGTGCAGGGAAAATGTTTAGAGGCGATGAAAGGGGTTGCTATGACGTAATTGTTTTTTGTAAAGCAAACCATGTATCTTTTATGACGTGTATTGATTTTGACTTCTACCGTGCGTATCAAAGTATTAGTATTCTTTAACACAGTGCAGCACGTTACGACATATTTTCTGTTATACTCACATTTTGCCGACGTAAAGCTTCTGGTCGAAATGACTCATTCTACGTTAATCTTTCATTATTCTCTGATAGCCATTGACGTATCGACGGAATCGCACATAGAATTTCAACTAAACTCGACTATACAATCGAATCGCGCGGTATTACTCCTTTCGCAACGAAACTGTATACGTTTAATTCCTGGGAAAATGGCCCTTTGTCGCACTGTCCCGCATACTGCAGCACACAAGCGGGACGCCGAATAATGCATCGGCTCTCCTTTTAGCATGAAATCGTGCCATCCGACTCCTCCGCATTCTTCTTTTCATTCCGCCGACCGCTGTGCACGCGGATCCACAAATTATGTATAATGTGCGCCCGTACAACCGTCGTGTGCGAGGGACGCGCACGTACGTGCAATGATGATTCGGATTCAGTCGGTCGGGACTGCGCGTGGGAGTTGTTTGAATCCGTCGTCGCGTACATCGTACACTTTGTGTCCTCTATTTCTGATTTGCGCTAGATATTATGGACATCGAAAGCAATTACGGCGTAACGAGAAACTGAAACAGAGAATTAGTTCTTTGAAGGGAAAAATTGAGAGTATCGGATGCCGATGGACCGTACAAAACGAAAAGTAGGAAGAAATTATGTTAGGTAGGAAGAATGAGGTGAGAATTGAAATTGACGGTGTGGCGGAAAAAGGGTGTGCTTCGGGTATAAGATTGAGATATTGAAAAACAAGTCGAACTAATGGGTGTGACTTTTTGAGAGAATCAATTAAGTATGAACAGAAAAGAAATCGATCCTTCGTTCGAGTTGTATTCGGAGTTGTTTGTTTAAAAGTACGGAAGAACAGATAAAAATGTTAAATTGCATTCGTTAGTTGCGCGTGCAACGTTTCTATAAGAGCTATTGTTGTGTGGGCTGTTGGCTATGTCTGTCAGTTTTTTCAAATGCGGGTCGGATCGTCGGATGAATGGGTTTAGACAGATGTGGTATTGATAGATAACAAATTGTATACGTCAAGCCAGCCGTATCCTATTCTCTATTCGAGAATTGAGTTTACGTGATTCGTTAAGGAAGGTTTTTATCACGTTGTAGGTGTCAGAGTAGTGATTAGCCCGTAGAAATATAACTGACTTATTTCCAATTAGGAAAGTGAATATTAAACAACCGTTGAAAAAATTTGGAAATATTCCAACATCCATTCATAACGTAGACGGAATTAATGTAACATTTTCTACTTCCTGCGTCAAGCCCCCATTCTGACGCTTTGAATAACTTTTAATCCAGCTCCGAGTGAAAGACTTGAGGAAAGAAAAACCGCTGAATGCTGAAACTGACTTTCTTAATCTTTAACTAAATATCACTGACAAATATGATCATCACATAAATTTCCACACGCTTTATTTTCTCCTCCCTCTCTGCCGAGCAATTGCAGTGCGTTAATTACGTCGCCGTAGCTACGTATGTATCATTGATCTTACATCTAGATACACACGCGCATAATGCATACTTTCGCCTTTGCGAACATAATTGTTTCTCAATGAGCAGTATGGCGGCTGTTAGTCATACAATTTTTCGCAGGAAAATAATATTTCTTACAAGTATTAAAACAACTCGACTATTTCCCTACACGCTCTACACAAGTGTATGCACAGATAGTGCGAGTACTGTATAAAAGGGACAATTCTCCGTTTGTTTCATGCCCTATCTTCGCACACACCTCAGTGGCGTGCGATAATAATGAGTTGTTGAATGCAAAGTTGAGTCCATTCGCGCGCTCCTTCCGTGTTCTTAACCTGGCACCTTATAAATATTATGCGGGACTCGCGGTGCGAACGTAGCCATTTTATTCCACCCACCAACCTACCCTTTTCTCTCTCTCTCTCTCTCTCTCTCTCTCTCTCTGCTGCCCCTTCCACGATTTTCTCTCTTCGTCTATCCGTTCCCGGTAAAATAACTCTGTACATAAAAAGGAAGTACTAAAGCATATAAATGATTCAAAGCAAAACAAAATGGATCCACTCTATACATCGACTCGTGAATCCTGAATCTCACGTTTCCACCCTCCGATGGTTCTGACGTCAGAATTCTATGTCTCAACCGAACTTCACAGCGCAACAATTGCATGGAACATACGAGTTGCGCGCCGCCCACGCGAGCGAAAGGAGGAAAGAGGAAAGTAACAGAATGACGACCGAAACTGCGCCGGAATCGCGAACAAACTTTGAAATGCGTTGTACGCAAGGTCACGCCATTTCCATTGGCCGGGGCTGGAGCGCGATCGTTTCACTCGGTCCCGAGGACTATCTAGTTTTACAGTTTAATCTCGCGTCATGAAATTGCGGCAGCCGGCAAATTAGAATGAAGCGCGGTTATGGCCCTGAATCGAGTTTGTTGGGTTCCCCATAGGCGTCCGTCGACCGCGACAAGTATCTTGATGAATTTCGCACAGTCGACCTAGTCGACGACGGGCCGATCGAATACCAGGGTCGGGCAAAGTCTGTTTCGGGTAACGGATGAAATGTAAGAATGACGAATTTTATCCGAATAAATTTGCGTTCGTCGAATGCGATCTCTATTCATTCGAAGGAATAGATACAATGATTTGGTGTGAGTTACGAATCATTAGTATCATGATGAAATATTTTAATATTCAATCCGGCATTTGGATTTGGATTCTTATAGGTCAATGATGCTTTCAAATGCAACCCGCTTTACGGAATTCAGGCTGTGTAGCGGTTAACGTGCGAAGCCCGGCGAAATTCGCCGACAATTTTGGGCTTTGCGATGGTAGTATGTATGTCCTGGACTCTGCTATGCTAGATTTTGTCGGATGTGATACGATCTTCTTGGATTGTTATAATGGTAGACGAAATATACAATTCGTCTCATCTAGCCTTATAATCTTGTATCAAGCCACGATCTTTTTTTAATGTTGATTAAACATGAGCACAAGCGATAGGAACCGTTTTCTTAAACGAATCTCTCGGATAACAATATGAATAATAAATGATTGAACTGTGCTGCGGACAGTTTAATTATCGCAATTACATGTATGTTTAACGGAGCATTAAGATTCTCAATTTCAATGCGTCCACGTAAATCCGAATTATCAATAACGCCACGTCGAAACGTTGACCAACTTGAAGGCGGAAGACCGTTAAAGTAGATTCAACGTCGCGGGCGTGATGCTTAAATAGCTCGGCGCGAAACTAATTTCAACTCGGCGCGTAAAAGTCGACTCTCGCGACTCATTGGACGGGGTCAGAAATTTTCTAACCAGATTAATCTTCCTCGACCTATTCCCTTGATCGTATGATAATGATCCGGCGAGCAGAGCTCAGATCATCTCGCGTTCCCGATGTCGTTCTCCGAAGCGTGGGCACGCTTTTGTTTCAACTTGCGATATAGCACTCGTTCGCGAACGGCAATCTACCGCAACGTCTCTCTCTCTCTCTCTCTCTCTTCTTATTGAAAAACTTTTTAATAGAAATCACAATGCAGCGGAGAAGAAGGATCGCGGGTATTAAATAGTAGGCCAGTTGCGGTGATACGCGGGGAATGACATTCATTTTTCAATAATATCGACCTCCCGTTGGCAAACGTTGACGCTCCACTTTGCTCGAGTTAAGTGAATATCGGGTCCACAAGAGGCGCGCGCACGCTGTCGTGTTTCAGCTTTCTGCGCTCGCTAGGAAATGGTTACGCGCTTATTTGATTTGTCCGCACGCACCGTGACCATACGGAGCAGAGATAAATACGTTGCTTATATTCTTAATACGGCGGAGAACGACGAAAATCGGCGTGTAATATAGTGGTAACGAAGTGTGGCTTTATTTCTTTATTACTCTCTAATGAAACGTGATTCGAGAAAAAGTATTATTTTATTAGTCTTTGCCTTACATTACACGGTATCAGTGTTGTAATAAGGTTGAACAAAGGAAACGCACTTTGAATAATTACACGACATTGCGCGCGGCTGCGTCAGCCAATTAATTGTCGTCATTACTGATCTATGCATTTACAATTCAACGACTGAAGACACTTGCACGCTTCATTTACAGCAGCCAAGAGATGGGAGTTTCGAACCGTTCGAGCGTCGATGATTGCGCGTAATGAACATCAGATAATTTCTGAAACGACAATAAATAATGCAATCCGCCCGCATGCCTTGCATGTACTCATGCATATGCATTCAAATGAAACTGTCCGACCAATAAGCGTAATTTACCGTAGACTATGGAATTCGTTGCCGACCAAAGGCGACTAGCTGATATACGAGAAAAAGGGTAAATTGGGAATGCCCTTTGAATTCGTAACTAGATGCGCAAATAAATTTACGGTGAACGGCTCACCCCCGGCATGGACTTTATGCGCGCTCCAACACTTATACTTTTGCAGAGTGAAAATTAAATTGCGGCCGACACGCCGACCGTCGTGTTACGCGGAACCGTTTATAATGCGAGACTGCCGGAGCAAAGGCATTCGAACGCTTACGACGCCCGTTTTACTTGATTAGGCGAGCACGTTCATTGAGGCTGCTGGCGGGCGCGCGTGGGAGTGAGTTTCTGCCAATGCCGGTAACCAACGTTTTATGAATGAAATTGGTTTTATGGAACGCCTTCCGCAGAAATTGGCGCTAAGCGTTCGGCTACTGTGCGAAAAATTGCGGGAGAAGAGAAAAATTGTGTTTTAATCATTGAAAAAAATATTGCGCCGTCGGGGCGCCCTTTATGCGCGTCGCGAAAATTCAGGAATTTTTTATTATTTCAATGCAATTATATCACTGACAACGCTCGGGAAATTATTTCGATTGTTACATTGTAGAACGTTGTTAAAATACTGTCGTGCCAGTTGCGATTGTTACTATTATCGAGTGGCCTTGTGGTATTTTTTTCATCCAGTAATAAGCATGAGCAGTTAACACGTTAGAGAGCGAATAATTAACGGAACAGAGGGAAAGTTCGTGATTGTTATCGCAAAAAATGTTTTAAGTAAATCTGAAAAAATGAATATCTTTTCAATTAAGTTCTTTGCTTTTCAACTTACGTCCTCGCTTAATGCATATTTCATATCGACCGTCTGAAATTTTCTTAACGCTATGAAACTTTCTCGGCTGTTCGACGTGTTTTGCTTTCTGGGAAGTTTTTGCGAACGGAATAAAAAGACCGTGATGCCGAAATACGTCGGGAAGGATGGTTGTGTCAACACCTTGGCTCGATTCGGAATGGAATGTTTGAGGGTATGTAAGAGGGTCATGCCTTCGAGCAGGATTCATTGTCCAAAGTCTTTGTAGTGTTTCGCAAAACGCAAGAAACGCTTTAAGCTATGGCACCCGACATATCCGAATGATACACAAATTTCTTACGTGGTAAGATTTAATAATGCGTTTTTACTATACATGACAGATAAGTTTATATTGGGGAGTATAGGGCGTCTGTACAGTGCATTTACATATGTATGTGTAATTATATAATTTATAAATCTATTAATTGTAATTGCGAATATATTCTGGTGTACAGTGACTTTATAAACACCCTGTATGGTATTGTGTAGAGTACTTGGCCGAACATTGATTATTTTAGTGGTTAAATCAACCATTAATCAGCCATCTGCCGTCGACATTTGACTTGCATTTGTTCTACGAAATATAATTGCCTTAATTCTTAAGTTAATAGTTTATCGCAATTGCAGAGACTGTTTGCGCTTCTTACGAAACGCGCATATTGAAAATATTTGGAGAACACTCGAAGAACATTTAGAGAAGCAGTCAGACCTTTCCTGACTGCAATAATAGCCTACATACGTTGTTTTCCTTTTATCGTCCATTGTATCAACCCTTTTACCGACGAAACTACGGTTCTTAAACACGTTGAATGGACCACCTGAATAAACAGGAAGTTTGCCAAATTGTTCTACGAGAAACCATTTACCTCCGAAGGATTAGGGCTGATAATGTCGATAGCTTGTGCGAAGTGATGAACGACGCTTAATTACTCCGTAAACAAAGACAACAGTGGTTTGGTATTTTAGATTTAGTCACACAATTTAACGACATTTAAAACAAACGTGTCGGCTTTTATACACATTCGAACAAATAACAATATCGTGTCTGAAAGATTATTAGTGCCAGCACCTAGAAACGCTTTCCGCAAGATCCACACAATCCATCTTCCGACCGGCACGTAATAATCTGAGCAACTTTGTCTGGCCGCTAATTAACATATCCATGCCGTCAAGAATGAAGTCCACCCCGGAAGAGACTCGTCTCTCCGTCCATTCTTCCGCGCTTCTTCACAGAAAAGAATATCACACCACCGCGAGAACTTGGAATATTACACCTGAGCGTCCGAAAATGAAGAGTGATAGACTCGCGGCCGTCTATTCTCGTTTCAAACGTCCGACGCGGAACTCGCCTCAATTAACGACAACCGGTTTTGCGAGGGGTCGAAAGTCTGACACTTCGGTCGGGCGCGACCGCGTCAGGCGCGACTACGCGCGCTTTACCGAGATTACATTACCTCGGAGCTTTTTCATTAGATGACAATGTGTCTTGATGAGTTCTCTCGAGCTCCTGGGGCTCGTCTAACGTCTACGCTTGCCGTACGCGAAGATTCGGTGATTACGAGAGGATCTTTATGTGTCCGGCCCCCGTTCGCCAGGTTTCGCATGCAAACGAGGAGGTGTGAGAAAGAGCGAACGAACGAGAGGATAGTGGAGCTTGAGAGAGCGGATGAATGAAAAGGGATGAAAAGAAAGGAGAGCGGGTGGGTGGACGGACTGTCGTCGAGCGAGGTTTAGAGATGCGCGAGATTTAAGGCCACCGGTAAGGAGGGCCAAGAGCAGTAATCACTATAAACGAAATTATGTTTATAACCCCCTGCTGGCGGTGCGAAATTGTACGAGCGCGGCGAGAGCGGATCGTTTGCGGGTAAGCGTGTCTGTGTTGTCGCCTTCGCGTAATGCGTTTCCATTTGGCAGCGATCCGCCCGGAGAGAGGTCGCACGCCAAATTTCACACTATCGACGTTTGCCACTCTTTCCCTCGGCAGGATCATTTTTCGAGCGCGCAGGAGTAACGTTTCTATCGAATTATGAGGCGCGTGCGGCAGTGCGATTAATTGGAATTAATTGGCCGTGGGCGAGGCGCATTCGAAATGCCTTTGACAGATACTGACATCGCGACAAAGGATGTTGATAAGTTGACATTGTACAATTTAATTGTATATTTAAACAGAGAGTATATTTTTGTTCTTCTATACTCTTGCCGACGTGTTTGTAAATGCGTTGCTTCTACTACATTACCGCAGTCGTATTTGCGTCTATTTCGTTGGTGTTGGCGTTTTAATTCGTCAGAGATGTCGAAACGTGACGTACTCCGAGGCACGGAGTCTGAACAAAGAGTTCGTTTTATCCGCCACCTCGCAACGCTTACAAGTCTGTCGATAGGTATTTATACGTGCAAACGTTCGTATACTTGCACATGTACGGCATAGGACATCGCGCGCCGATTAAACACAAGCGCGGCGATAGATTACGCTTTGAAATCATAGAATCTTGTGGCGGGTATAAGTTACGACACGGGATATGGCTGCAAATTGTAACCGCCGGCGATATTGTTCCGTTCATCGTTTTCTAGGGAGGAAAAATCGTCTTCGTGTAACCTCGTAGATATGTCAATTGATATTGCACTGCCGTATGAAATCTCTGTTTTATGCATTGGTAATGAGATACGATCGTAAAAGAGACGAATAGTAACTGTTTCAGAATTAACGTTCAACTTCAAAGTTGGTTATTGGTTAAGGAATTAAAATGTTATCATCTTATTTAGTGCAATATTCTATTCTCGATAAGAAATTAAGTATAGTGATTAGTTTGAAACAAGAATAAGAATTCTGCGAGAAATTTAGATCATCAACATACAGTTCTTTCTAAGAAATAATTGCACCTACGAGAAGCGTGATAATTAGCGACTCTCCTGCAAGTAGTATCGATCGGATTAAGGATCCACTGAAGTTCTGCAACTGAAATTACCTCCGCTTAAGTCCGCGATCGAGTTTTCAAACTTGTGTATCTCTATGTGGCGGAAAAGTTAAAACTGTTTTTATCCCGTCAGTGAAATCAGCGTCACAACCCCCTGTGCTCGCTCGTTTTCCTACTTTTCTTTGTACTTCGTGCGCCCTGTTACACGTTAGAAAAGATTTCCGCAGTCCGACACTTGCGCTGTCAGATTTAATCTGCCAGTCTGACCTTCCATTGACTACTATCACTCTAGAATACCGAAGATGCTTCATCGTCCTAGCGTGTCTCCGCCGTCTATTTCGTTCAATTTCGGAAAGCGGGAAAAACATCGCGCGCATTTCATCAAAAGAATAACACCAGGAAGCCGCAACCGACGCGCAACTTTTATAATCTGAACTCAGTCACTTGCTTCTCAACTTTTCCCCCGTTCAGCGGCAAAGTGTGATTTATGGCATATGTACGCTTACGTGCGTGCATGTGTTTAAAACGTCCCCATCGTCGTCGTGCGTCGGCAGTTCTTTTCATCAATCACCTTTTCAAATTTTTCTGCTTTTTTCACGTCACGCAGTCGCATACGTGGGCGGTCGGGCGCGGAAAGACGAAGCTCACTGACAATCCGCGGTGATTAATAATTAATACCTCGGCTAATGACGAAGCCCCGCGCTCGAGTGGCACGAATTCGCAGAACGAAGAGCCGCCACTCCGACTTGCCTGCTCGTGTGCGCTTTTTTTTCCACGTATACAGGGTGCTCGGTCGCACGCGTTTCGATGCAAAATGATTTTGTATTTCGCCGAAGTCGAGCATATAGAATTCACGCCTTTCATGCGACATCTTTTTGCTTTTAATAAAAAGCGGCATCCAGCATTAATCAAAACGAGAACTCTATCGAAGCGATGCCCGAAAATTTACTAAGTCGAATTGGTGAAAAGAGTTGTCGATCAGTCGTTCGTCCGTTCTCCTCGAGAACAAATTCGCGCACATCTGTATTTTCGACTTGTGTCAAAGTATACGTTAACATAAACGTATGTTGTACTCGCGCCCGTGTCACGAGTTACGGAACACCCCGTATACGCAATGCCTTCCCAGTCTCCAAGGAAAGTATACGTGTCCGTGTACTCACGTACACATTCGTGCGTAGCAATGATAATTGCACACCGAGTCGGCTGACAGCGGATGAATAAGCTCTGCGAACGATAACACTCGCGGATTCGAATCGAGAATGCAGCCATCGCGACGGTCGACCGCCCCGAATGTCTCCTGCGGGAGCGTCGTTGAAAAGAGAGAGAAAGAGAGAAAGAGAGAAAGAGAGAGAGAGAGAGAGAGAGAGAGAGAGAGAGAGAGAAAAGGGACAGTAATACATACTGGCCTCGTTGCTTATTTCCCCCTTTTTTTTCTAGCCAGCCCTGATTTTCGCCCTCTCTCCTTTTTTCCCTCGCCGCCTATTTTTCTTCTCCTTTCTTCTAACGGCCGTTCTTTATCCTGCTTCGCGCTCACGAATATGAGAAATCTGTAAACGGCCGGATGCACTTCTCCGAGTAAGCGGTATTTATATGGGACGCCGCGATGTGTGGTTCGTCGTTCTCACTTCGAAGACTTACGCTCGCAGTTATGTCGTTGGCGATGCTCAGATTGTTTTTTGCTTTTTAATTTGTGACCGAGAATTTTTCAGAACACTCGTTTCGTGTGATGGCTTGATGTGTGCAAATGTACTGTGACGATGTCATAGATATTTCACCAGATAACGGATGGCGCATCGAAATTGTTAAATATCAAATATGGGTTTATCCGGAACGGATTTAATCAATTCTAACTTCCTCGCCGGACGAACAACCCATTAATGATGCCTTCGAGTGTTCCTGTTATTAAACTGGAGACTTTGATCATAAAACGGACGCGCGTCATGTGTAACATTTCTCATTTTAATTTACAATCTTTTCCGAACAAATCTCTTATTCCGTTAGAATGTATTCGAGTTTGTTAGGTCGATGTTATTTATTGTGGCCAATTAGACGATCACTTTCTAGAGCTCCGTTGAAATAAAATTCTACGCCGCACGCCCACGTATATGGAAAGTTATATGTATTCATCACTGTCAATCGTATCGCGGCCACATCTTTGTCTCCAATTTCAAGAGGGCAAACGCGAATGCACGTTTCAGGGGGATTTCACCCAGCGAACGTATTGCCTTTCGGTGGATTTATCGAGAAGTCGCGTCAATTTACAACAAAAAAAAGAGAACAAAAAAAAAACCCGCACCTGCCCTCTTTCTGACCGCACAGTTATTTACCGGAAATTCTCGACCGATTAAAACGAACAAAAATGTCGATCGACGTTTCAACGCTGAATTACCGATGTTCCACAAACTTAGCCCCTAACAATACAACAGAACTAATTTACAGTATATACCTGTCGAACGAATGATCTTTTCCACACTCACACGACACACACTCGTTTCTTTCGCTGAATAAGTACGCCCACGCGTTCGCGATTAGAATCGTAAACGCGCAGCACTTCGCGGCGAGGAGCGTTAAAAGTGAAGATGGAAGATGAAGTAGCCTATGAGCGCACCATAACATTAAATTTACAAGAACGGCAACGGGCTGTGCGGTAACTCGCACCACGGTAACAAGATGAAACGTGCAAATGAAGTGTGGCTGGCGACGCATGCGATGAACGTTTCTACGATCCTCAATGCTCTCTCCACGGCAAAGCCAGGCCAAAAGAGTCCAATCTCCAGCGTAGAAGTAGAGGGCAGCCTTCAGTTATGAATATTCCCTTTGAAGTGCCTCGCTGCTTCTAAGCGCGGAATTCTCCCGGGGTGGAAAGTCAGCGGACTGTCGACGCGGCGTGATTAAAGTGCCGGAAGTCAACTGCGAGGGGGTTGGAAGCGAGAAAAACACTGTTTCACGTGCCGCAACCGCGGATAACTTCGATCGAAGCAGTCGTACAATATGTACCGCGAATGCGTATTTGAGATCGAGATGATAGGTGGTAAAAGTAGGACGAGCTTTATTTTTTTCTAAATACACAATTCTTATTGAACGACAATATTTGAGTCGCGCGATTTTTGATCGTACTTTTCTCTTTCGCCCACACAAAACGATTGTCCTGGGTGCGCTCGTGACTGAGCACGAAAGGGACCGATGCACAGAACGCGGCTCTATTTAAGGTCGGGCTTAACGGAAATCCTTGTGCAGCGATGACGAGCGTTGTGCAGGGAAAAAAGACTTTTTACGCGTGTTTGAACGGACGGATTTCAATTGCAACGAAATTCCGGATGCTGGCCGTTACCGGGGCCACGCGTGGGACTTTCGACTTTCGATTACGGATGGCCAGTGGCAGAGCCTCGTCTGCGGACAAGTGATATTGACGCTTTTATCGAAGCCGAGGGACGCGAGCGACAATGCTCGTTCCCGTACATTGTCCTTCGTCGTCGACGCTATCTTACCGCGTGCTTTGCGTGTGGAACGCTGTAAATTGTAAAACGCGCGCGTGCGCGCGTGCTGTGATACATGGCACATGGTATGTGCTAGACGGTACGGAATACGTTACACTTTATACACCGACATGGTACGTTACACGTAATACACGTTGCATACACGTTAATACATGAGACATAGTTACATGGCTCATTCTATGTGGTACGAACTACTTGGTACCTGATACGCACTACACTGTGTACGGTACATTGTACATAGTACACAGTATATGTTACACCATACATGGGATATTGTGATGTACATGGTAATTGTGAACTGTACTCCGGATATTCCTCTGGTTCTTTCCTCTTTCATCTTCGCAGCTGTCTGTTCATGTCCTGTTTACTCTTTTATTTCACTTTCACACTCTTTCTCACATCATTATACTCTGTCCTCTTTCCTGCCCGTTCTTCCCGTCTCCGTTACCCTTCCTCTCACTCTTCCCATATATTTCCCACCTCTTCGTTCTGACTAGCGGATTAACCCCGTAACCTATTCAACACCCTTCCTTTCTCACGCCTAGAAAATTAATTGATTCGTCGTTCGGTGCGTTTAATAATTATCCATCGCTAATTCATTTATTATCGGGGTTACGTTATTACACGTTGCCTTGGTCGTCGCCATAAACGGCTCGCTCGAAACGGGAATTTCATATTTTCACCCTTACGGAGACATTTTTTACCGAATTTTCGTCGTTATCTCAGGATCGTTACTTGGCGGGGGCGATTTTTGTGGAATTTCGAAAAGTCGTGCTACTTCACACTGATAATTCCACCCACAATTTTTCCACTCTATCCGTCGGCATCGATATCGTCGATTTCCGCTCTGTTAAACGACGACCGGGCATGTATCATACTCGCAAAAACCTTGCGTATACCGTCGCTTCTCATGGAAATTCGGGATGCCGTGGACGAAGATTGCAAAATCTTGGTGGTGGAAATAATTCGGAGGGACACGAAGGGCTTCGCTGCGCCGGTGTGCGTTTGTCCCTTCCGTTTCGTCGGCACTCGGTTAGATCGATTTCGTCAAGGGCGAGCACGTACGCGAATATGCGGCCGTGAACGTAAGTCGTCCAGGTGCGCGAAGCTGGCATTATAGGGCCAGTCGTTCACACTTATTCGTAATATAGCGGCAACTGGATGATATCGTATTTAGGAACTTTTATAATACTATGTTTAAAAATATATAATAGGATACACTTAAGAACGATTACGTGGTATCATGACAGTTGATGGTACTAGCAGAAGGGTTTAGGATATCAACATAATTATTTGTGAGACTGCAATAAATTGTAGTTTGAAATTCATGTACTTATATAGGCGTATGCAGATATTGTTGATTTCAGATGCCTTCGTCTCACGTTCAAATATCGAAACTGCTATGAGAGAGCGATACACGGGACAGTTGTTATTAGAAGGGCTGAAATCGATCGACCGATGTACCGACATTGAATAACGAAGTAAACGCCGATGTCGCGCTCATATAAATCCGTCGGACAAATTGCCTATTCTTTCTTAATGAAACCGATTACGGGACGTCAATCATGCCGATTGAGATACGGATAAAAGCAATTTGTTCTCGATACGCCGGCAAAGGGGCCAGACACGTGAAGCACGTTGAACGAGCACATTGCGAAGAAATTAGCGGAGCAGGAACAATGCACTCGGCGGTCGGAACATTAAATGGAGATTTCCTATAATTAAAATATGTAACGAGAGTGCGGAGTGGCGATAGTCCGACGTCATCTACCAGCTTCCGAAAATAGATTGGGTATAAATTGGCCGCCGTTTGCCATTGCGTGATCGGTGACACAATCGGGTGTAGGATAAAAGGGGGCGAGCGAAAATAAGTTACTTGGAATTCGTGGGTAGATTCGGATTTCAAGCGTGTGCCTGCTTTTCGTCCGTCGATTCTGCGAAGCTACGTCGTTTGTATGGAACGGAGTGCCTCGTTTGTCGGCTTGACATTCTCCGCGCATGATGGCGATGTCGATTGATAGGCAGTCTTAGCGACATAATCGTCGTGAGATACGTGGCCTGAACGAGTGGGAGTCTGTGGATTACAGACATTTTGCGGAACTCGAAACATTCGATCCCGTCGGGCCGGGTCGGGATCCCGAAAGTTTTCTGTTACGTGTTGCATGAATGTGTACCGTGGGTATGGACGGGGTGGCTCATTTTTAATGGTCCGCCGGAGTGACTTCGGAATTGTCACTGGTACGAAGAAAGGTTTCAGATAAAAGTTGCAACGTTCCGCAGGAAGAAAAACTTCCCGACTTTATTCGTGACTCGTTAAAAGCTGAACAATTGAGGATCTTGTGGCAACATTGGGCGAAAATAGAGAAAAATATATTTTCTAACGTTAATAAGGAATAACGGGGGTTAGACCATTGTCGCAATAAAGTTCTGCTCAATTGAATTTGAGCCCGAAAACCGTGACAACAAACTTCGGGGGAAGACGCAACGAAGTTCGCGAAGCTCGCGAGTAATTATTCTCGTAATCGTTCGTGCTACTGAGAAGGCGCCGGACGTAATCGAGTACTTTTCCACTTAACGTCGACGAACGGGCAAACGGCTACCTTGCGGGCACGATTTACACGATTTCAGCGCGCCACGTTTCGTCTTTTGTAACGTCGTTCGACGCGTCTCACTCACTCACTCTCGCCTTACCGGCACGACGAAGTTGGTCCCGCAATTTACGATGCAATTTGTCGTTTACTCGATTAGTTTACCCGCAACTGTACTGGCAACGCTGGTATTTGCCTACTTTTCGCACTTTGCCTACATTGCGTTCGCTTCGATTCTCTTCTTCTTCTTCTCGGTTATTCTTGTGTTCGTCGAATCGCACGAGAACCTGACGAGAACGTGAACAGATGATGAATATGTGGCATATATCACTTCATGCCATTAGGACGCAGTTACTTATTACAGAATTTGGTTCTATTAATCACATGCATTTCTTTATTTTCAACGAACCCCGGATTATTATTCCCAGGCACCCACAATGTCTTTAACTTTTTCACTCACACCTTCTCCCACCGCGGACTTTTACGCTCTCGGATCGCAACTCCCCTCTTAACTTATCTTCCTCCTCCGCCTTTTATGCCGGCCCCGGTTTAACTCCCACTCGTACTTTCCGCGACAGCCGAGAGCCCTTTTTAATTTGCACTTCGCCACGAGGCAGTCGTTACCCGCGTCAAAGTTAATTTCTCCCCGCTCGCCCCGTTACGAGGCTTGATTGAGAAGAAGATCGTCTAATGTGCTGAAGTTATTGCTCGAAAGCTGACACTTCCAGCAATCGCATCTTCTGCCCGACCGTTACACACACTTTCGTAGCGCCTGGCGAGAGCGACAGAAGAAGATACGAGCATACGGAAGAATTCAAAAGTTTCCTCGTGCGCACCACGCGTCATAAGTAAATTCTTCGACTAGTCGTTACTCGCTCTTCCTCAATCCCATTCCCGGCCATTTTCTAAAGAATCGGATGTAGATTTACGTAGAAGTCGCAAGTCCGCTGTATATCTTACCGGCCGTCAGACGGAATGAGGATAAACTTAGAGAGCGCGGTGTAAGAATGGGCAGAAGAGGCGATAGCGCGTACGTGGAAAATCGGCGCCGACGCGGGCAAATTGGAAAAAGCGTCTTCGGGGAGATTCTCACCGCATGCAACGGTGATTGTGTGTGTTTTTTTTAAGCGAGAAACGCATCCTACCTCGCCCTCGCCCTTGCGAAACGCCGACGTCGATGTCGTGTTTCCGTTCGAGGGCGGACGGGATTGAACCGGGAGAAAAGTCGTTTATCCTGGAGTGTGGCATTCATGCCCGGTGAAAAGCTTTACGAGTCGCTTGCGGAATCGCTCACGTATTGCCCGTCGACGGACGTCGGAAGGTGTACAGTGTACTTTCTAAAATGCGACTCGTCTTCTTAAATATTTAGATAGACGTATGGATACGTAGAGTGGCTCGTGAAATAGTTGTGTGATAGCCTTTCATTCTTGTGGAACATGTCGATGTTACTGTTAGAAACACG
This sequence comes from Priocnemis perturbator, assembly GCA_963942575.1. Taxonomy (NCBI): domain Eukaryota; kingdom Metazoa; phylum Arthropoda; class Insecta; order Hymenoptera; family Pompilidae; genus Priocnemis; species Priocnemis perturbator. The sequence continues at coordinate 9,608,803 of OZ012652.1, forward strand.
TGTCTATAGATAGTGATACTTATTACGGGTCTCAATATACGATTACTTTGTATCATGTTCTATGAACTTTGCGTTTATCTTGCTGATCGCAGAAAAATGAGTGAAATAGAATTTGAATTAACAAATGATACGTTTAAAATAAAAATTACGTGACAAGTAGCACAAGTAGGTAGAACAGAAAAATAAAGCAGGGATCAAACGTAGAGGGAGAGAGACAGTGAGTTGTGAAAACTACCGTTCACAAACTGTCCAAAATTTCGAGTGTACTTTTAGACAATTCTATTGTCAAATGCCGTGTGTATTGTGCAAAGAAGTTGGCTGCTAATTAAACGGTACATGCAGCGAGGCTGGTTGTTTTAATCAGCATTTTAATACTTTTCCGCTGATAATGGATCCGTCGGGACTTCGCGTTTCTATAACACGGTCCGCTCGTAGAGCTCTTTAAATACGGTCGGTGAGTTACTTGTTGAAAGTTTGATAGCCGTACGGAGGTTTCTTTGCTCCGTGACGTTAATCGAGACAACCCCATTGAATATGAAAGCGAGCTAGCCAGTTAGTTTTACACTGTACGACATACTCGAACCGCCATAAAGTAGAACTTAAGTCAACTGTTTTAAGAAATCTTGTCATTTTAAGTTATTCGTGACTTGAAATGGAAGTGCAGAATATAATTGGTTCTGTGTCTGAGAAAGGAAGCGTATCGACTAAATCGATTCCTAATGTAGGTCACATGAAAATCCATGAAAAATGCAAAACAATTTAATAAGTATAAAAATAGAGTACATACAAGCATACGGCTAAGTAGGAATTGCGTTTCACACACAGATTCCGTGATGATAGAATACTGTGCCTACGACCAGCACAACAAAATTCATTACAAAAGTCATTAAATAGTCCACACACTCTACCCGCACCCTAAAACACGTCGCGCAACGTCACAAACAACGTCACGTTTCTCACGCAAGCAAAACGTCATCCAAAATGCACAATATAACATCTGAAAAACACAAAACCCTCCGAATCGTTCGATCTCCGAATTAATATATCATTGGCCCGGCCCAGCCGGCCGTTGCCTCGAAAGTCGTCGCTCCCACGGTACAGGACTATACGTACAGAGAATTCGGCAAGTAAATTCCTTCATAGAATCACCCTCTCGACTCGCGCCGACTTAGCCGTAGTCCGACGAGCACTCGCACTTCTTCCCGACGAAGCGACGAGACGTTCGCTCGGCCGGGCACCAGCGAGAGCTGACGAACTTCTGCACGTACGTGACGTTGTAGCGGAAGCCGCGGCGGAAGTCGCCCTTCAGCTCGCAATTGATCCTCGACGAACTCTTGTAGAGCGTCAGCGGCACGCCGTCGTCGTCGTTCGGCGGATAAATCAGAATTTTCTGCGACTTCGTCTTGCCGTCGGCCTTGCTTTTTGGCCTGACGATCCTCAGGCACGTCGGCACGGGCGAGCACGATCCACTTCTTTGACCACTGTCGCGCGCTGGAGATCGTCGGCAACTGCTCTCCCAGCTGCTTCCCTCGCTCTCGCCATTTTCGCCGACAAATTTCGCCGGCGACGGATGACGTAATTTCGATCGGTTCGACGACGTCGGAAGTCGACTTTCCGGCGAGCATGGGGCGGACTTCCTTGGTGGGCAGACCGATCTGTCTTGCCGCTTCCGTGAAAGAGGGGAGGAACGATTCTTTCTTGCCGAGAACGAAGATCGCTGGGCGGAAAGTGCGTCATTTTTACACTTTGACCCGGCAGAGTCGCGTGCAAGCCGGAGCGAAAGTTTTCCCCGCGGGAACTTGGAATTGTGCACGTCGCACGGACGAGCTGCCGGCTCGATCTCGACGTCCCGCTTTCGGGATGCGCACGGGCAGGACACGACTTTTTTCCTCGCGCCGACATTTCCGCTGTCTCGCGTCACGCTTTTCACGCTTTCCCGTTCGATAATTTTCTTCGGAGAACAGCAGCTTCTTCCGGAAAATTTGTTTCCCGCCGCGCGCTTGCAGGCAGCAGCGCGTTCCGAAGCTTTCGCATCGTCGATCTCGGCACTCGGGAAGAGATTCCTCCGCCAACGAGCCTCGTGCTTCTTCCGGAACTCAAAGTCAGCGTCCTTGGTTTGTCCAGGTTGCGTGCAAGAGTTCTCTTCGAGTTGGCCGGGAGTGCAACAAGCACTCTGTCCACGATCGCAGTCAACGTCAACTTCCGCGTCAACCTCGTTCGTTCTCAACTCTTTCCTCGCAGGCGTACTGACTTCGAAGGAAAACTCCTTGCCCGACGGATAAGTCCTGGTGAATCTTTTCCTCACTCGATCCTCCGGACTCTCCATTTCCTTCGCCGCTTCCGTCTGCGTCGATTTCAACGTACCGGTCAGCTTCCTGTACTCGTCCGTCATCTTGTCCCAGTGTTTGCCGGACACGCGCCAATGATCGATCGGCACGTCGGGCGTCAGATCCTCCAACTTAAATTTATCCCTACGAACTCTTCCGTCTGTCGATCTGCCGGCGAAGCTTCGCAAATCGTCGACCACTTTCTCGTAACAGCAGCGATCGTTCGGTTTACTCGACCCCACTCTCTCCGCCTCGACGGTCGCCAAGCGAGCCGCGCAGTTTCGATGCTGACCGACCGACCTGTCTTCATTCCTCGACCACTTTTCCACGCCCGGAACCCGTCTTTCCGTCGGAGGAAAACAGGAACGATGCTCAGGGTCGTTATCTGATAAACGACGATTGTTCGGCGAAGCGGTGTACGTCCTTTTATTGTCCCGCGCCAGTGATCGAGATTCCGGGATTTGTCGTGCTGGATTCTTCGCACCGAGCGGGACACTCTTCCCAGTTTCTTTCTCATGGCTCCAGGCACCCTTGTAAGAATAGCTCGTCGAATTCGCGCGATCATAATCGATCACGTTTCTCGAGCACCGATGATCGTTCGCGGAGTCCATAGCGTGGCCAGTTCTCTCTTTATCCTGACGGCCCTCGAGCCATTGTTTAGCTTTCTGCGTTCTGAAAGAGTGCGATGGCCGACCAGCGGATCCCTTAAAATCGCGAGCTCTCTCCGCGCAACACGCGTTCCGCTCCCCTACCAGCGACCTCATTCTACCTCTTTCACGACCCGCGGATTTCGAACACCTTCCGTCGTTCGACGTGTCTCCGTCAAAAGACGCACGGTTTAATGACTCGCGCGTCACAGGCCTGCGCCCGTGACAATCAAACGTCTGTTTCGACGGATCGATTTCCGTTCTGGCGTGCCCCTCTCGCTCGCCGTCGAAGCGACGGCTGAAAAGTTTCGAGGTCACGTTAACTGAGGGCTCGCAGCAACGTTTCCATTCTCGCCCGGAAGAGTACGCGTCGGTGCGATCCTCGTAATCGTCGTTCGCGATCGATTTTTGCATATAGATATTATCGCGCTTTGCCGAACGATCGCGAAGTCGGTTGAATTGATCGGTTATTAGCTTGGGGTCGAGTGAAAAGTTTGCGCGAGCCCAGTCTCTTGGTTGTCTGATATTCTGCGAACGACCGTCCGGGTCTCTCGACCTGTCGCACTTTTCGGTCGACCACTTCTTCAGCAACTCGAAGCTACTCGTTTCCGTCGCATCCGGCCACCTCTTGCTATCCCTCTTCGAGTATCTGGCGTAAAACTTGGGCGACATTTCCGTGCAACGTGTACAACAGCCCCCTTGCCCTCTTGGCGACTTCGAGGCTCGTTTCTTACGCAAACTCTCGTCCAGATTCGGCACGGGATTTGGCCAGACACGATCGTGTTTAAGGAAATCCTGATAATTTTGCTTCATCGGTCGAACTTCGGGAATTCGCGTACGATTTCGCGCACAAGAACATATTCTAATATCTGGACTTGTGCTGTCCTTATGAACGTATCCGGTCGTTCTGGATTTTCTCCGCGCCTTCCTACCGCGCTTTCTGTTTTCCGTCGAACTGCTCCGATAACCCTCGCCATAACTACTCTCGCGCTGATAGTCCTGGCCGATATTCGGAAAGTGGTTCAACAGGTCCCTTCTGTCGAATGCTCGCCTCTGCTGTCCGCGCCTTTCGTCGTTGCAGATCGAACGAACGTCAGTCTCGAATTCTACGTCGTCCGTGTTGACGGAACAATTTCTTCGACTCGCCTTCCTCGGCATCGTTAACCTTTCGACCCTTTAACTACCGACGCCGTGGTTGTAGGTTCAAAGAAAATTCTCATTTTCGGCATCGCTCTATCATACAAACACCTAGAAGTATTAACAACATTTAAATAACTTCGCGCAGGTATAGGATTGAATGAACAGTATCACTGGGATTATAACCTTTGCCAGGGTTTTGCAGGATTTCGACGTCTCTTGTAAAGACGACGTCATTATTTCCGAGCACAGGTGTGATTGATGAGATTCCGGTGAGATTTAAACTGGTTTCTTTCGGTATTCGACACGACGACGCATGTCGACGCCCTTCTGCCCGGTTGTGTGGTTTTGAGGAGTGAATGACAGTGGCTGGTTTATGCAGGCAACGATGCACTCTGCATGATTGGATCGGCAGTGAAGGCGTTGGCCACAGATCGATCTTTGATTGAATTTCGATTTCCGCCGCGATGATATCGAGAGATTGAATCGTTTATCTAACCAACTTCCGAGTTTCTGGGAATGAATGCAGGAATAAATGGCCAATGAAAACGCACCACTTTTGTTCTGACGTTGGCCTTTACAACATGCTACGTTGAAAAAAAAAGTTACTATGAATGTAATGAACGTTTAATAGTAAAAATAGCTTTTATATTGATTTTCACAAAAGTATCGTAACGATTTAAAGGAAAACTTAAAAAACAAAACGATAGTAAACTCTCTCTTTAACTCGGCGTGAAATATTCTTTCGCATGGCTCCCCGCAAAGGACGGATGCACAAAAACCGCTGAAGTCAGCTTCTCTTATGAACACACGGCGCACAGCACACGGCCGCATATACGTTCGCTGCACTTTCATGCCGTCAAACTTCTCCCGTCCAGCCTACGTTAAATGTACGTCACGGACTACAGAAAACAAAGGCGACGAAAAAGATCTGACACGCGTGCGCCGGCTCTCCTGCCTAAACTTTCCAAATTTGGCTTCCACGAATTTTACGAGAATTGAAAAAAGAGCCGCCGCATAACCTGGAATACAAAAAATATGTACATAATTACCGTCAGTCTCCGGTTACACGCGCTTACAACCGACACATCCCCGAACAGCGAGACAAAAAAAATGAAAAACCCTCCAGAAAGAAGTACGACATGAAGCAGCAGTCAGACGCAGCAAGCAGAGAGCCGCAAATCGTCGGCCGCGCGCGCGCGCGCGCGAAAAACTTAGCACACGTTTAACTCCCGCATTCATTGGAATCCCTGAATATTCATCGCGGCATGATTCCGTTTAGATTCCCCTCCTGTTGCCTATCCGGTCGATTGTTTCCGCATTCGCTCGTGTCGCTGCCCTCGCCGCGCTCTGCATCATTAAAGCGCCATAATGAAATTTGCGCGGCTCGGACGTGCGCTCGCCGCTCGCGTTTCTAGTTTCAGAAGCACGCGGCCAGCGGAATATCGGAACGGCGCCCGTCGCGGTGTTCGTTTCCACAAACGGCACGTTCTTCTGTGTGTCGGATATCGTTTGCCGCGATTCCGCGTGCACGTCCTCTCCTGCCTTCCGGACGTTCCTTTGTTCCGCGCAACCGTCCGGATGAGAAGTCCTGCCCTCTGACGGCTTTCGTTTCCGCTGTCCGCGAACGACGACAGCTCGCTCTCGGCTGAACTTTTCCTGCGGTATCAGTGTCGCGATCGTTCTCAACTATTCTTTTCCGCAACCGCCGCACGAGTTGTGACAGGTCCAAGTACTCGGCACCGGACACTTGCTGCCAATTTAGTATTAATGTGAAGGTTCTCGTATAGACTGTTAATGTAATTTGTTGTTTGAATAATCGAGGGAATTTTTTCATTGAACGTTACTAGGTACACCGTGGGCTTTCTTTTGTTTTATTCGGTATTTCGATAATCAATTTCTTTCGCACGTCAATTGGTGCTTGTATTTCGAGAAAATTGATCTAATGTCTTTATGTACAAAAAGAAATTACGTCAGATGCGTCTACGCTTAAGAATGTTCGCTTTTCTCTTGAAATCCTTTCGTTCACCGTATGGTTCGTAGCAGGATCTGAATCTGGGACGAGAGAGAGAGAGAGTGAATGACACATTACCGAAAGTGCGACAAACGAAAGAATATGTTTCCATGTGAAACATTCTATACATACAATTTTTTGCAGAAAGAGTCGTACGTTTTTATTCCGAATCCTTTGATGGTAAATAGATCCCTGAGTCGGTGCATACCGGTCCACCACGTGTCAGACGGTACTTTGGCAACGGGTATCATTCCTTCGCTGCACCCTTGTCCTATCCATGGGCCAAACACAAGAATCGCCGTCACCAAAAACATTCCTTGTATTAATATAGGCCAATGACTATGCAAAGCGTCCTTCCAATATTCACTCATCGACGCGTGCACTGTCTGTACAAAAAAAAAACACAAACAGTACTTATTTAAGAAGTATATAAAAAAATGCTGTTCTAGAAATAATGACACGAATCAGCCTCTGCAATGCAAGCATTACTTTCATTTGAACCACTTTCCCCATGTCGCACATCGTCAACAGGATGAACTGATAAGACGACTATGAGAATCCGAAATAACTTTATCATAATTCAAGTCTCGTCGGACGAGTAACTTTAAGTAGCATTAGCATAAGTGGCGTCGTTCGCTGAATTAAATTTCGTAAACTTGTTAATATCCGACATTTTCGGTCGCAAAGCTCGCTTCATTCAAAACGCCCCGATGTGCTCGCTGATCTGACATGCACACATTTAGTTTGGAACGTGCACACATAGATGACTTCCGAGCCAACGGATTATCGTACCTTGAAGCTCGCGTACGAAAAAGCTTCGGTTGGTGTATCGTGCGGCGCCTTGGGCGAGTAGCTTCCGTCTTCTCGACCGTCTTTGTACCTGAAACCTCGGCGAAAAGTTATTTCCCCTTTCTAAGCGCTCGTCGACGCGTGGGCGTAGAATTAGCCAACTTCCGAGTAGCGCCGGCACGCAGAAGCAATCGGTGATCTTAATGGGCCGGGCGACGTGTTAAGGAAACGAGAGCGCAAAGATTTCGAGCACCGGCTCTTGCGATTCGTTACGTTGCGATTTTATCGGCAAGATTCGGACATTTTTGCGTTGGAGAATTTTCCGAAAATTCGTACTCTTATTAAGAGAATTTGTTGACTCTTATAATTTCGAGGTTCTGTGGTACTGAGTATAGGTTATCTGCTACACACCACCATGGTCTAAAATAAGCGTCTAAAATCCTCCGTCGTGTAGGATGACAATCTTGAAACAGTGGGCTGACCATATTGTCTGCTTCACCGGCAAACTGGCGACATTTGCTGGCACTGGTGGCAGCGAACGATGGTAAATGTGAGAACGAGTCAAGCTTTTAATTTGACCAACATTCGTGTGACGTGTGCACGCCACAGGTGTAGCTACTCGTCAGCATGACCAGCGTCAACGACACGAAGATGTTTATGATGTGTACATCGATAGAAAATAAGCGTAATTCAACATATTCAAGTTCCCTAAACGCATAGGCCTTATATAGTTATTGGTATAACTAAAGAGTAATAAAAGCATGCTTTTATATGTCCTAGAGAATAGGGAAACCATAATCATTTGAGGTAAAATTGATGCAATTGTAAATGCCAGAAATGGTCTAGTGAAAGAGTGTCAAAAAATCTTCAAGCAAGTCAAACACAACTTACAAGGATCGATAGTTTAGACGAAAGATTATAGCCTTTTTTTAAATTGTTATACAGCTCCTAAGCGACATCAGATTTATTATCCGCGTCCGTGCAATTATTCGGGGTGATCGTACTCGTTAGCAGTATATTAATACCTGCGGTTCCTCCACTCCTTTACTTTGGCACGTTACAAGAGGCGTGTCTTTTTCCACTTCCTCGACTCGAATCTTCTCGCTGATCGATCACTACCCATCGGCAATAGACTTGGAAAGCGGTTATCTGGTACGTACGTATATACAGGGTGTTTCACCATACGTGTGACATGTTCACACCTAACACTTTCGTAATTTTGGACACGTGCCAAATTTTGGGAAAAGTGTTACGAACGAAACTTGCTCAGCGTAGTACCAATTATAAAATAATATAAAATTGTATACATATATGGCGCTATTCATACTACTTGTAAAGTTAAAAAATAAGTCATTCTGATATTATTTATAGGTTCGTAAATATCACCTTCTAAAACATACGGTGAAACGTCCTGTAAACCTATGTACAATAGACACACCTATGTGTATATATGTATGCGTGTGAGCGAACGAGCTTGCGAACGGCTGTAAAGGTAAAGGTCATCCTTAATTCTCGCTGTGCGGTCAGCAGCTTTACTTGAACAGGATGTAATGGTCTAAGATTGATTGCAAGCCGGCGGAAAAGGCTGCAACGAGTCGGAACCATTTCGAATGTCTTTTTGCTCGCATGGAAGCATGCGAACGTGCTGAACGATATAATGCACCATTGCTCCGTTACGATTCCGAGGAAAATGGTAATAGTACAAAGTGAGTTCGAAACTATCGAGGGCTTTACATGGCTGCTTCCATTGCTTTGTACAATTCTATTCTCCGAATAATAGCAGAATAATAATTGGCATGCATAGTTACTTTCGTCGATAGGATGCTCGTACTACAATCCGGCCACTTGTGGTATTGTACATTTTTTTTCTAATTCCGCGTGCTTCTACTTCCGTTGCGAAAGTTTCTTTCTGTTCAGCTCGCATGGCGGTTCGAGTCGTCCTTACAAAGAGATATTCTACTGCGTAAAGGATTGTGAAGTGTATTCTGTTATATCGCGACTAATTGTATGTTATGCATCCTGATTTAGTTCATGTGCCAGGTTCGCGCGGTTGCCTCAATTTCCGGGCAAATTCTGCCCACGCATTTGATAACGAAGTTAAACTCCCGAACGGCAAACTATCTCGCAGTCGGCATCTTCCACGAATGATCGAGTCGGAACTTCCAGTGTTTAGTGTTCTGATTAACCGCGGGGTAATTTCGTTTACATATTTGTCCTTTAAGATAGCGCCACCGTCGCCGCGAACGAGACACATACCAGATTTCGCAATTACTACGCGAGTGCGTCGAGCGTGCAATCGTGGTATTTAACCGTATTTGTTCGTAAACAAAATTAGGACCATCGCGAGTTAAGGAAAAAGCTGTATTTTGTAATTTTTCTGTGCATGTATACATCAATCTTACTTCTGACAAGTCGGAAAAATTATCATAATGAATGTAATAACGATGAATCTTGTTTGACTGTTCTTGAATGAAATTTGCTGAGTGGATGACTGAAATCAAGCCGACCTGTTACGGTACACAGACGGTGTCACGTGACATGAGCGCGGGCAGAGAATAATCCTATTCGACAAAGCGAGCGTAAGCCTGTTTTCTCGTCGTGCGCGTCTTTCTCTCGTTCACTCATCTTTTCTGTTTGCGGACGAACGGACGTCCCTGCGTTATGCATAAGTATTGGTCGGACATTGTGAGTACTTCGGTAGCTTGTTCAGCGACCGGCAGACTCGGCGCGCGCTGGACAGATAAACGTTTCCTTGCAGACAATAGCAGCATATGGACTCCTGTGCCGAACGATTTTCTTGCTTTCTCGTTTCTCGGCCACGTCCATCGGACTGGATTTGTGACAATCGCGCCCTGCTTCGCCGCGCAGTCCTCGCTTAGTTCGTCGAAGATTCTGCTTAAGCTTGTTTAGGAAAATCTGTCAACCTATTGATGTCACGGCACAATGCCTCAACGCACCAATTTTCATCCTTCATTTTGCGAGCTTCAACAGATTTCGCGACACGATCAAAGCAGTTTCATCGATAAGAAAAAAAAAGAACGATGTCATTTCGGTGAAAATATCTTCGTAGACGTGAGGCACTTACTTCACAATGTCTCACGAGTTCGTGTCAATCATGAAATTGCGCGCAGTGGCAAACGGAGAGGCGGCGGTCCTTAATATAACGAAAAACGCTTTACTCTTTGTACCAACACTCGTCCAAAGGTTAAATCGGGCTCCCTTTATCTTTGACCGTTCCCTCGTTTCAGCGGGGTTCTCCCTGAAATTGGCCGGACGACTCGCTCTTTCGAAAGTCCACGTACGCACATTCAATCGGCGCCACGAAATAGAAAAAAGCCTCACGCCGAAACGTATACAGTCGCACTTTATTGCACGAGCATTCGTTAGCCCATTCGCGGGACTGACGAATAAAGGGCAGCTTCGAAAGGAACTGTTAAGCGATCTAGGCATTTCCCGTCGATTTTCTCATGATTAGCAAAGCTCAAAGCTTTGTCACATATACTTCGAATATGAACGTAGAAGAATAAAGAAGCCGTCCTGTTATTTAAATTATTTTCTTTAAAGACTGAAGTATCGGAGAAGTTGGCATAAGTCTCTCGTTAAGTATCTGCCCACTGGCCTGGATGTTGTTTTCTTGCCAATTATACAGGCGCGGCCACTTACAATAGCGACGCGTGAATAATCGGTCTGTTGTCGGTTGAGCGTCGAGAGGCATCACACACGTGTGTCGGAAACTTCGATCGGCTCTCGCCACCTTCGACTGGCATGTCGATAATCGTCGCCAGGATCGGTCCTTTGATCAACGTACCTTAAGTACTCTATTGGTCTAGGCGAGAATGGCGATTATCAGACCTGCCTGTCTTGCGTGTGAGCCTGCGAATATAAGGTCACTTTAAAATCGATGCCAATGAAGTGGCCGAGAATTGTGAAAGGATTTGCGTGCATACGCCCGTGCGCGGGCGATGAGAATGTACGAGGTGAGGTGCAAAAGTGTTCGTACACTTTCAACTGTCAATTTCGAACGATCGATACTAGGCTCGTCTGGCCGAAACATATGCATTTCATCTGATCCAATGTGTGATTAATGCAGATTTTATTGAAGATCTCAGCAGTTCGATGTAACGTGAATATAATTCTGATGAAACGAGCCGCAAGATGGGTAACGGGAGAGAGCGGTGAAGTGGATGTTGCTTTTGCAGAAAACTTGAAGCCACATCGGATGATGAAAAAAAAGAGCCGCGCGATAAAAGGATTAAAGAGCGATTGTCGTTTCACAAAGAGCCGCAGTTCATTTACCGTTTCACGCCCTCGCAACGTCTCGAGGCTCGCACGCTCGCTCGCTTTAACGGGGAAACTTCTCAATTTCGCCCGAGCGTAGTGCGTCGGATGACGAGCTGTAAAAGGCGTCGCTAAGGTCCCGCGGATGAGTATCGTGGACGATCGACTTTAAGTAAAACAACGCGTCCGATAGGCTAGTCTACAGTGATCGTCACCGTTTTATTTATCGCGCATGCCAGGCTTCTGCCCTGAACCGCACGATCACGCCTTCTCCGCTTTCTCAATTTCACCGAGAATGCACGCGAGACTTCTTACGGCTCATACGTCATTTTTCGGACCTGCGTGCTTGATGCACAGGATCGAGCCTCGTTCATTTCAGCTGGCTCAATAAGCCGAGTAGACTCGGCTAATATGTGCAAATTTGTCGCGTTATAATATTTGCTTGACATTACACATCGTCGCAATAATACATAATTAAATCCGCGGACGTCGATATGAAACATTCATACGTCCATACGCAGCGACGAAAGATTCGCCGAACAATGTGCGCCCGAAAATATACTCCTCACCAAACTGCACGATACGCTTCAAGATACCGCAAAAATTGGTTCCCTTAGCAGCGATCATACGAGCGTCGACCTTCCACCGAAATCCATGCCTAAAAATATTCTCCCGCAGAGCGGCCGCGGCGACTGAAGCGGCCTAAGGAAAAATACCCCGTGAAGCACATCGGGCGCTCCGAAACTAAAACGATCGACGCGAGACAGAAAAAGCGCATCATTCGCTGGCCGTCCCTTAAAACGATTATACGAGTGAGCGGCCGGTCAGCGAGAAGTGACGAGCTCACAGCAACAGCCACAACACCACCACGCTCGCCGTCATCTTGAGCACATCTCTCTTCCTCACCCCGCGCACCTTCCCCCCGCATCCTCTGTCGGCCACAAACACCGACGCCACTATCAGCGTCACCGCTACGACACCCTTTACGTCCCAATCCCCTTCGCACTCCTCACTGCCCCTGCCCCTCGTCGACCACTAACCGCGCCATCCTTTTTCTCATCTTCCATCGGCCCCGACACCTTCCCTCGTCGCCCAACGTTCGAACGCTGCTCCTCGTCGAGCGAGAATCCTCGCTCCGTTTACTCTTCAGGGCGAACGGCCTCGGCCGAGAATGCGGAGTGTGTGTGTGGGAGATTGAGAGAGAGAGAGGATCTACACCGACAGGCCCTACGGTTTACATAGATGAGAGGGCTCTCTGAATTTTGCACCGGACTTTTCTGCCTCGACACTTGCCCGAGATGGTCGCGTGGGACGAAGATTACGGTGACGTCGTCGGCGCGCCTGGATATACGCGGATTTATCGGACGCTCTGGCGTATCGACGGACACGGACGATTGCGTCGGAGAATTAATAAGGCCACTGTACCCGCGGGCGGAACTGAGAAGTTGGTTGGCAGGAGTTTAGGGGAACGTTGGCAGACGCGTGCATTCGCGGATGTACGCGTGGGGAGAAGGAGGTGATGAGATACTTAGATACGTAGCATATATGCAGAGAAGTTTTCTTCTTTAATACATGAATGTATACTGGTTACCTTAGTGTAAATCGGAAAGTAGGATTTTTGGCTACAGTTTCGGCTTACGCTGATTGTATTGACGGCTTGAAAAACATTGAGGGTAGTTTGTTTATAGCGCGACACGCGCATATTGAAGTTTCGTAGACAGACGAAGGAAGAAGGCCAGGGGATTCCTTGCTTCGCGTCACGCACGTTGTTCTAATAGCCATATCTCAGCCCGCAACGCGCCATTTCTCTTCTTAAAGCACGGCTACGCGATGATTCCTCCGAGATTTATCGAGGTACGCAGCCGCAATTATCGCGGAAAGCGGCCACGAAATTGTGAGCTCGTCCGTTCGGTGGAAAGAATGTCCCCACTTGGTGAAACGATTAAACCGCGACGGCGTTCAACGTTAACCTCTCATCTGCATCGTTTAACTGAAGACCTACACACCGAACGACGATTTTCATACATTCGTATAGGTAGTATTTCATCACTACCTTATAACTGTATATATTTAGAAGATGTTAACAACTCACGATCCGCGACGTCGATTCAAGAGACGAGAGTGCAAGTAGTAAAGAACCTTCAAGACGAACCGGCAGAAACATACGCTGGACGCGCGCACATATGCACGCGTCACCCGCGAAAGAGGCCTATAACTTTGATTCACCTCTTACCGCCGTTCTCTCTCACAACCTCGTTTCCTCAGCATCGCGGGCATGAAAAAGAGCAGCACAGAGGAAAGACGAAGTATCTAATACCGTCCCGGCAACGCGCATTACGTCCGCTCTCGCATTTTTGTGCGCGACTTCATTTTATGCACCGTGAACACGCGAACACGGTGTATATAGGTGCTTACGTCATTCCCGCGCCGTAAATCAGGTATCCCGCGAGCGAAACCGCGTCGAGTCGTCGGGGCAATCTTGGACAAATCTTGCATTTACTTATAAACGCACATCGTGCGCCGCTTTTCTCTTTGCTCGTGACGATTCGCGACACGCCACGATTTGCAAACGAGATGCTAATTAGGCTTGCGGCTGTGTGCCGAGGAGGGGGTGAGGGTGGAGTTCATAGGTTGCGTAGGGTTCGCGTAAAATATCTCGATCTCTTAGTCTTAAGTCTTAGGTCTTAGGTGAAGCCTGAAATGCGGTCACGAGGTGCTTTGCATGAGTTGTTAAGGTGTATGGTCGTAAAAAAGGTAGCGTGGAGCTAAGAACAGATAATGGGGTGCACGGATATTGTGGACTGTATCGAGATCGATTTTGCTAATTGTTTCAGTATAAAGATACGAAAGCAGTCGTGGAAATGAAGACTGTTGAATATAACTTGCGTGGGAAATTAGAAGGTTGTTGAATTGTATTTAATAATTAGATATTGAATGTTATATGTTTGCGTGTATTATATGTAAGCACAATACTAGTAAGATTCAAGTCCGTGGATTGCATCGAAAGATTCATATAGGGTACGATCTCTATGATAATATAATCGTTAAATCGGATTAAGAAGTTTTATGGTCAGTAAAAGTAGCGACGGTCATGAATATTTTTCAATTTGTGCAATCCCACGTGGTAAGACGTCGGAAGAGGGCACGTTTTGCGATTGATGAGTGACCGTAAAGATGCGACAAATACGGAAACTTCGCAATCTGCTGAAACAATATCAAGGATGTCGACAGTGTGAAGGAAACTTTTTGCGGAAATCCTGCACAATCAGTCTGATAATGTAACGCGATGTATGGAGCGGAAAATGAAAGGTCTGTCACTTTTGACTCATAGGAAAGAGAAGTTTGGCAAGTATCGAAACTTGTTCTCTCACGCTCCATTTGCGCACGTTCCCCAGTAAACGATCGACAATAGAAGACGGTATACTACGGTATACCACAGCATGTCGCGCGACAAACTATTGTACTTTACAGTATGTACCACACTTTGCCAAGTACCTATATGTCAAGACCATGCGAGTGACCTAATAAAATATGTGTGGGCGAACCAAAATGGGCGGTGAAGAGTGAGAAAGCTCCTTTTCTACATTTGCAGCGTACGCACCCTTACTGTGCAAACGGATCGTTACGAAAGTTATAGCACAGACGACGTAGAAACGGGAAAATTCTCTGTCGCGTGACAAAACTTCTTTCACTTTTCTTCTTGTCTCCTGGCTCGGACACGTTGAGGTATGGAACAAATATTCGGGACACAAAAATAATTTAAAAACCTCATACAAACATGTGCCCTACGTCATCTTGCTTTTGAGTCGTATCTGTCGCCAGTTTTCAAATCTGTAATTAATTGATTATATTCGCAACAATTATCCACGCCAAATTTCCTAGCCACCTCACTCCTTCTGTGATAGTACTACAACGCGTTTTGTATAATCATGCTTCACACATAACTGCGGCAATCGGACCGTTTAATGCATTACGTGATCCGACAGCTGTTACGGCAAATGTGGGCAAGATTTAGCTGGAAGAACTTTGAAAACGTGAGTCACGTATTCGGGGAGACTCGCTCGAGCGCAGACACAGGCAAATAATTAACTTCGGCTCAAAATCAATCCACTAAATCGAGTTACGTCTACGTGGTAGGTACGTGCAGGCTGCCGAAAGCCGGTCACTGACATTTCGGCGTCGGATTTTCAACCTGTCAATCCGGACGATGGGTCGATCATACCGTTTTGCACCTCGAAATGCGTGACAGGTGTGAATCGTATGTGCATCACGATCGCCAAAAATCGTCGCACGTTCGGCAGTATCTTTAATATATTCATGCACCGTGGTCCTAGCGTTATTAGATATTAATAGCATTTAATTGTCAACCGTTAAATAGGTGTTCGGGTATGACGTGTTAACATACGCGAGTGTGGCATCCTGAATGAATGGGAGACTTCGAAGCAAGTCGAGAAAAAAATTTCGGAAGCAATTGAACGCTTCATTTGAATAGTGGTCTCTACATTTTTTTGGTATGCGTATCGACTTCAATTTTGGGTGTTGTTTCTTTTGCTTGAGAAAATCAAGGTCAGTTATGTGAATTAAGTGCGTACGTGATTCGTGTAAGTTTCTTCGCGGTCAGAATTAATCTGTCATTCTTTTATTTCGTTCACAGAATGTTTGCGAAGTCGATCCTTTTGCTGGCAATGTCGATTGCTTCTTCGTTTGCCGAAGAATCAAACGACGTGGCTTCCCTCAAACACGTTCCAATGGGCTTTCATGGTATTCGCGGAGAAAAGGACCTCTCATCTACCGAGCATGACGAGTTTTCCAAAAGAGCACCAATGGGCTTCCAGGTACGGCATTTATCAACGCGACTAAAGCATATCTCGTCCATTTATTTCGTATTAATGTGTGGAAAACGTTTTTGGAAGTATGTCAGACTATATCATGTAATAGAAGCACAGTGTACCTACATATATTAAAGAATATATTCTGTTTCATGTACTTTATACTTGTATATGAAACACATTTTTATTAGCATTCCTTCAAATGAGTACATAACTGAAAGAACTTTGGAGGAAATCTGACAAAATGACTGAACACATAAGTAATGTCCTAATGTTTGCGCACAGTTGCAATGCGTACAATTTGATTTCCCTCCCATGCACACGCAAGAAATGACAGTTATTATTCAATTATGGCAGGGTATGCGCGGCAAGAAGGACTCTTCTGCGTCGGATACGGAGGACGATTTCTTGCACGAAGACTTCGAGAAACGCGCGCCGATGGGTTTTCAAGGCATGAGAGGGAAGAAGGAATACTTGGTGCCAGAGTTCGACGATTCCTATTTCCGCGAGGAATACGAAAAACGCGCGCCGATGGGTTTTCAGGGTATGCGCGGTAAGAAGACCTTGCTGGAAGACGATTACTACAAACGAGCGCCGATGGGATTCCAAGGAATGCGGGGCAAGAAGTCTCTCGAGGAAGTAAGTGCAAGCTGCTAAAGTCATACTCACAATTAGGCACGACAACACCGGAACAAAGGGCTTCAAAGATTATTAGATCTTACATAAGATGTATTGTGTATCCGTGATGTAGTCATGCCCTAGAAAATATTACCTAATACGTCTAATGAGACACACAAATGGATAAAATTGATCACGTAATCGCGCCGGCAACATGAAACAGGTGTTGGACGACATGGAGAAACGTGCGCTGATGGGATTCCAAGGGACAAGGGGCAAGAAGCTGTACTCATTCGACTATCCCGAAGAATACGATAAGAGGGCACGAATGATGGGATTCCAAGGTATGCGCGGTAAGAAAGACGAGTACACCGCGGAGTGGGAGAAGAGGGCTCCCATGGGCTTCCAAGGGATGAGGGGCAAGAAGATGCTGCTCGACGAGGCCGAGGAACTCGAGAAACGTGCCATCATGGGTTTTCAGGTATGCCCCGCCAATCAATTACACTTGCTT
Organism: Priocnemis perturbator; assembly: GCA_963942575.1. Taxonomy (NCBI): domain Eukaryota; kingdom Metazoa; phylum Arthropoda; class Insecta; order Hymenoptera; family Pompilidae; genus Priocnemis; species Priocnemis perturbator. Next base: position 9,625,953 of record OZ012652.1, read on the forward strand.
AGAATTTCGCCTCCCTAAGAACCGTGCGCACAATAGTAAGTGCCAATGAAATGGGGACGAGCGACGAAATAACTTGCAAACTTACCCCTCCTTGCATAATTTCCCGGATTCATTAATACTTCAAGGTACAGGTCTGGCTCTTACTGAAGTCGTTCAAAAGAAATTCATCTCGCGAGGAAAATCGTTATAAGAAAGGTTGATCGTTTCAGTGCGATTTTCATGCAATGTTGACTGACAAAGAAGAATGTAATATTCCGAGAAGAAGGGATGAGTCTGCGATAATCGCGCGGATCGCGTCACTCGCGTTCGTCATTACTTAATCAGGAATCGCAGCTGCGCATTTCCCTGCGCGCTGAGCAGCGAATAAAAAGGGAATCTTCGTTGCAGGGAATGAGGGGCAAGAAGGACGCTTTCGATAATTACGCAGATTACATGGTCGATCCGTTAGATTACGACAAGAGGGCGCCCATGGGATTTCAAGGCATGAGAGGCAAAAAGGACTCGGACAAACGTGCGCCGATGGGCTTCCAAGGTATGAGAGGGAAGCGGAACGTCGAGCAGATTTACGGTAGCGCGCCGGAATTCGAGAAGAGGTCGTCGATGCTCTATCAAGGTAAAGAGATCTGGCGCGGCGGCGTATGATCACGAACGGAGATTCGAATGAAAAGAGCGTGGACGACAAATACCGGGCGTGCTGCCCCTGGGGGAATTGCACATGTCAATCGCATTGTCCCGTATGTCGGTATTTTTTTGTTTTCTATTATCATTTAAACCCCTGAGCTTCGTTGTCGATCGTCGATGGGACGACGGGCTTTTATTTTTTAATGTTTTTTTTTTATCTCCCTAACCAACCGTCGTCAAGGATGCCGAACGGACGCGAGGTTCTTGGCAAGCCACGTAAATCCAAGTAATGCGTAGGTCAATCAATTAGCCTGTTCGGTAAGATAGATGGTTCCTGTAATCGACGTGGATCGAGATCGTCGCGTTGTAGTGTGAGATGTTCAAAATCGAACGGCTTGAAGAGGAATTGGACACGCGTGAGAGAATCGCAGAAATTCTTGAAACTTCGAGGGACGACGTGTTTTAATGTGATAAAGGAGGATGCAACCTCTGTTTCTGAGTTCGTATCTTACCGAACGAGCTGTTTGACAGTGCCTTCCCTTGCGTCCGTTCGGCAACGGCGACCGGTCTGGCAACGCACGGCACATTTTCTTCTGTTCATCTTTCTCCGAGCAGGCCGCCTGAGCGAGCGAAGGGACCAATTCGAAAAGCGATCGCCCTTCAGGTATTTCGGGATGCGCGGTAAGAAAAATCCACGGTGGGAGTTACGGGGAAAGTTCGTTGGGGTGAGAGGCAAAAAGTGGGCGCCGGCCCCGTACGAGGACCGCAGCGGGCTCAAAAGTGTCTTTGATAACATCGAGAGGATCGGCATCGAGGCGGACTCGTCGACGGCATTAGGTAACCTCAAAAGACCGCTGAGCAGCACCTACCGACATTACGTCACAAGGCCCGCGCAAGTCTAATTCTGACGATCACGGAAACAACACACCTCTATCTCTTTCCTATATTCTCGTATTACACTGTCGCTTTCTCTACCTCTTTCTCCCTCTCTCTCTCTTTCACTTTCTCTGCTGTCCATTTGTATGTGCGTGTGTGATGGTCAATCGATAACGTGCGGAGAGTTTCGATCTCGTAATGTAAAACGTAACGTGACTCGCGACGCCGCCGGGGAGTTAGGTAAGTCGTGGTGGCTGCCAGTTTTAGGGATAGAAATCGAGAGTGACCGCATTGGGATGAGTGTGAAATCGGCGGACGGGATTGTTGACTTTTTGATATTGATCGATTTTCCGCGTTTTGCTCGACACCACCAACGGATGGTGGACATTGACGCGAAACGTTGGATTATGGGAAAGAAATTGCGCACGTGCAATTAAAAGTATGTATTCAAAGGATTAAGGACGTTCGCATTTGATAGGAGAATCGTTTATTCTCTCGTTAATTCTCGAAACTTTCACCGCTAATTATCACGTTCACACATCACGAATCGTAGTGCTTTGCGCTGATATTAGTTGCGTCCGGTGCTAAGCGGAATCTCACTCGCTGAACACCACAGATATTAATTTTGAATGCTAGTTCACGCTACTTTCCAACTCTTCCTCTTCTGTCACATTATGATCGTTCTTTCGACGTTCTTCGTAATTGTCATGTACTTTCATGTCTACTGTGTGTCGTCCAGTCCTATAGAGAGTAATTTCCTTTGGTCCAACGGTAGAACAGCGGATGATTAGAGCAGGAACGAGAAATCATATAACATTACATGCAATGTCAGCTACTTACATCATTACCAATCGGTTTCTCTGCAAGCCTTGAATTTTTCAGATGAATTCATTGGCCACCGTGAGCTCGTTAAAATCGAATCCATTTTTCGAAACGTCGGGCGTCGCTCCCAATCAAAATTATCGCCCGACGCGAAACATTTTAAGTGATCGGAAACGAGAATCGTCGTTTCTTTTTTTCCGCCAGAAACCGTAAGCTCGATGGCTGGCGACGCATTAAGCCGAAGCAGAATCTGTTGGCCGCCTGTTGGTGACGGGACGATAATGTCGTAGCCATTTACTGTTAAAACTTTCCGCTCTGAGCGGCATCGACTCGGGCACGTGTTATTGTTAAAAGTCTCATCGAGTTCTCTATGTATACATATACATGGAACGGGCATGTGTGATGCAGGCCGTTTAGATAACTTTTAACTTTTATGGTTTCCATCGAGGCCTGGCTGGTCGAGCATTCATCGAGATCCGTCGACTCTGCCCTCGCGTTTTTTTTTTCTTTCTTTTTTTTTGCAAAATGTCGGTTAAATACCAGACGGAAAGATCTCGCGGAAGTGGCCGCATCGCATCAAGCCAGCCATTCCGAGAGCAGACTGCCTCTAAATGTGTCGCTTTTATGTCGCTTCAGTCGCGAGTACGGAAGAGCAACGTATTCTCTTACGAACACGTTCCGCATCGTATCTGGCGTGGTCGACACAGTTTGTCTAATGCTTTCAGCGAACTTGCTTGAATCGCTGCTGGTCAGTCGAAACGAAAATCCACTTATACGGAAATTCTATTTTATCGCTGTAATAAAGGGCTTCAGTTGATTTATTTTGTCGATCGAATCGATACCTATGTTCTATTTCATCTTTACTGCTGCTGCAAAACGTTTTCAAGTAGAACAGAACGATGCACCTCCGCCATCTTAACGAAAAGCATACTTTCGCGTTTGACACGTTTCAAGTTCTCGAACGATACTTGTTCAAAGGCTGTCCGTATAGAACGGAACGGCGGAAGTACGAATGAAACGATAAAGACGGACTGTATGACGAGAGCTGACGATTGTTTCCAATTTTGTCCGTACGTATCATCGTTGCTCGTGCTTGCCCATCTTGCCGGCCGATACGACTGTGCATAAACGCTCGTCCGACACTTGACGGGTGTTTCAGGAAGACGGGAACATATTGGCCGGTGTATGCGAACGGACACCCTCACAATATCGATGCGCATTACGCTCTAAATCACTGCTTCGCATATTGCTGCTCAATATGAGCGTTGCCGACGGCCGCGGGCCGCATTTGGCTATTCTGATGCTAAGAATTTTGATTACGGCGTGCCCTCCATATCTCATACACTTGAGCGCAAAGCTACAGAATAAGATAAGATTTCTAATGTTTTTCATTTTTTTTAATATGTTTTACCTGGGCAGTGTATATGTGTATCCTTGATTTTTCCTTAGCAAAATTGTTTTGTAGGGTAATACATAATCGGATTTCCCGAACTTCTCTTTTTACGCTCCCTGTATCAGCCGTATTCTTTATAATGTATCATCTGTTTATACGTACGTGCATATGTGTCTGTGATTATAAAAATAGTCTGAGTAAAAGTCATAACAAAGTTGCAACAGAAAGTGAAAAATTGATGACACATAGATGCATTGGCAGGGTAGCGTACGCTTGTATTCGTGAGTAATTCTAACGATTTTCCGAAAGCACATGGGAAAACGCTAAATTTTCACATCGAAACTTGCGTAAGAAGCCCTGCATTGTCGTAGATAACAGATCAGTAGGATTTGTCTATGTGTAACCTTTCGTGTAATCTATTCTCCGTTCCGTTTCACAGAAATAGCATAGAACAATTGTTTAAACGTAGTCGTAGGTGAACCAAGAAACCTTTCTGAATAATTTTCTAATTTCGAGAATACTCGAATACTTTCACCTTCGGCAATTAAAGTGTCTGCAGAAAATAATCAATAGATCTTAAGTAAATGACGTATCTAATATCACCTTCTCGCAAACACAACTTGGTCCATCTAAGAGTGCCGACATCTCGCAATAGAAATCTTCGCTCACTTACAAAAAAAAAAGAAATCTCATACCACATGCCGATATACAAGTCTCCACCACCTCCTCTTATCTGTTTCAGATACACAGTAGTGCTGCAGACTGTAGATTTAGCGACAGCCGCGAAATGTATTCTTTAAGTAACTAAGCTGAACCTAGTTTAAAAAGTTAAAAAGAGATAAAAAGAAAAAAAAAGAAAGCAACAGCAGAAGGAAGAAGATGTCATGATTATCGAGAACGTCAGGACGCAGGGTCGCGCGTGTCTGTGCTTACAGTTAGTTGAGGTCGCGACGATGCGGACGCGAGATGATGCGCCGTCAGCCGCGTGTCGAGTTGAGCGTAATACCATACGTCGAGATGCACTTCTTCGATCGAGCGAGCGCGATCTGTCCTTTTCCGTTTACTCTCGCCGTAGGCACTGGCACTTACCTTGATTCTAGTCAGTGTGCATAGTCATACGTGTGCGCTTACGTGTGCGCCCGACGACGCTTACGTTCTGTCACTGGGTTCACGATTATTCGGAGCGCACAGTAGTCGACGTCGGTCAATAGGGGTCACGGGGATGCGGAGGGGTGACTCTTGTAAGATGAACGAGAGTCGAGATGAGTTTCGTTCTTGAGTTGGCAGAGGACAGAGAGGAATTGTGGATTCGAAGGGTGCTCGATGATCGAGGGGGGTAGATTTTTTCGTTTGTTTCGTTTCTGCCGTTCAAATGTATGAGTATCAGTAGTACGAGTAGACGTAGTGCATAGTGGATGTGATACATGATGAGCGCTAAAGTTTCCAGCGATTATCCGAATCGGACATCTCTCGCATCTACAATTCCTTAAAATTTGTCCTTCAACCTAGCAGCTGAATCACGAACTTAATCCTGTTACAATGAGCACCCCCTCTGTGCGTATACTGGCGATAATAAGTGGACGAAGCGGTGAACGCGTAACGCACGTTCGCCGTCAGGGCAAGTCTTTCGATGGAAGCCTATATCAGTATTATGACTAAAAATAAAAGTAACAAAAAAAAATATAAAAAATGAAGACGCGCATGCTCGTTGCCGTTGACGGCTTCGGCGAAAGTACCCCTTCTTTTCTTATCGTTAATCGTTAAGCAATTGACTCGTCCTCGAATTCGGTGTGCGGAGCGCGCGACGGCAGAGTTTAAGTCTAAGTCTAAGTAGATAATCGAATAACAAGATAGACGGAGGGAAGAGAACGCAGGAAGTATTTAATATATCACGATAGATAAGAGTTATATTTTTCTCTGAATGTTGAACGGTAGATTGTATGTATACTTGTACCTAGATTCGTGACGCGCCTCGCTCTGGAGTGGCACGCAGACGAATACCATGATTGCCGTACTTTAGTCATTATTCGAGTCGAGTTTCCTTGTTTGTAGTCAGAACTTGTACGGTTCTGCGTCGCCGTGTCGGTGTTGCATTCTACGTTCTGTGCGTTACTATATACAGCACATATGAACGGTGGCTTTCATCTTGTTCTCGACGATTAGTTTTGTATCGTCCAATCCATGTTCTTGATTAATCGCCTTTCAAACGCATATGAAGTAGCTTTACTTGCGTACTATCCGACGTCAATAATTCTGTAGCCTCTATTACATTGAAGAACTTTCTTATTTACAGCCCGATTTATCCTACCCATTATAGTCTTACAAATTTAGAATATATCCGTAGAGAATATCGTCCGCCGATAAAACGCGCTCACGTTACAGGCACCCTTTACTAAAGTACGGTACACTGGCAAGATGTCGGAGAAGGTAATGAATGAGATGCAGTTTTGATGTACCGAAGGAGTGATCCTCCTTCGACGTCCTCTTTCTATATCCCAAATTGAGAAGAATGCGTGATCACGAGCGGTATTAATCGCCAGTGATTTTATACAGATTGCTGTGGATCCTTTGATTTCTTCAGTTTCCCTTTCCATTAGCCTTCGCTTATTGTTAGTCGTATTGCCTCAAACGTAATACGGGCTTACGGAAGGAGAACGTTGCTTAGAGTGCAGATTTTGATAGAGAACGTGAGAGGGAGTGTGTGTGAGCGGAAGTGTGAAGAGTCGTCGGTGTGGAAGATCGAAACGTCGTTGTTGCGCGACACTATACGAAACAAACGAAGTGGCAGGAAGCTTTAACATAATTTTATTCATGACTAAATGCCCGGTCTGGAACACAAATCGAATGTTTCTTGTGACACGTAAACGTTAAGTAACGATAGATCATCGTGAAAAGTAGTTCTTACTACGGATTGGCTAAACTTTCTTTAAACTCCAGGAAAATTACAAAAGATTGCTGAACTGGCATAATTCTATGCATCGTCGATCGGGAATGGATTATTGAATAACGAGACTGTTGAGTATCGTTGAAATACGCATAATTCTGTGAACACCCGCGTAGAAATGTTTGCTACGTATCGATTGCAAATTCCTGTCGAGAACAAATATTGACTAAGCCGGGCATTTGATCGAACTGGAAAGAATCGAATGTCGCGTAGCCGTCTGAAAACGAAAAAAAATAAAAAAAGAAGAGGAAGAAAATATCACTGTGCAGACTGATTGTCCATGGTAGCTCGTAGCGTTTTTCCGTACATTCCTAACTTTGGTGCTCTGTTCTCAAATAACGGACGTCAGCTCGGATTATGAGGAAGACGAAGGCGAAGCAGAACAGGAGGAGAAAGAAGATAATATGCCTGACACTCGTGCTATCGATCGCAATGAAGATTCCTCCGCTTTTTTGAGCATGACAGCACAAATTAGATTATTGCGATCGCGCATCGTAACATGCTCGTCGAGCATAATTAATCGGAATTACGTTCGAGTGTATATAATATATGTGTATGTGTATGCCGCGCGGTGTGTCGGCGATGGGCGAATAACAAAATGGCATACGAAAATATTATATGTGACTTGAAAATTTATTATATGTACACGCATCGATGTACTGTATAGATACAATATATGTCTACGTACAACTGATAATATACATATCAATAAAGGCAGTTCGTTATAGTTGTCCCCAACTGTTATTGTCGAACGCGTGGGCTCATTTGTCGGCGCCACGTTTTTTATATTCTTTATCTTGTTATTATGCACTGTCAGATCGCTACACGGTGTTTTCGTAGAGACCTTTTTTCTATTTAATGTGATAATAATTTGCTTCTGCTGGTTTCGTCATATTGATTGTTTTCCTTGTTTGAATATATTTGTTCACTCATCGATATTCGTAAGTGTCGAAATATTCAAGAAACAGTTCTAAGCCTAGTATATCTTGCCATCAAAATGTGCGCGCCAGTATTCTAATATTTGAATTTCCCGCCGCAATGCAGAGCCTATCGGTTTGAATCTAATTCGATCCCGCCTTTAGACATTACAGGTTGCATGTCGCAAGGTTAGTTCCGTTAGTTCTTCGCAGTTCTTCGTCAGCCGCAGTGGAGAGTGTTACGTTTTTAACCTACGTCAAAAAATTACTTCAAAATCGTAATTTAAGGTAAGTGTTTATCTGACTTCTTATAAAGTGGATCGCCAGATATCATATGCTATTCCTTGCATATTTCGTGTATACATGTTCTGTTATATTTGTATCATATATTTACGTATTTGTTTGCGGTTATCAAAGTTTGACAGATCGTAATGTTCGTGACAGTTGATGTATGTATTTACATATATTTATTATAATGCATAATTCATATAGATTAATTGAGATATGAATTTAGTCTTAATGGTGGTCAGTGACACAGTAGTACTTGTTATTCACCAGAGTAAGGTTGTGTTATAGGTTATGTGTTATACTTTCAATTTGTTTGTGTACTGTCTTTATTATTTATGTATTTGCAGTCGCGGCAAATTATTTGTAGTATTGCCCTATGTTTTCACCATTGTTGATTTATTATGGAAATGCATAATTAAGCATGGAGAGCGCAGAGCATCAGAGATTATTAATTTGACGTCAGGATTTGTTTTGATGGGACAGATTTCTGTGTGGCATTGCTACGCAGTGTTATAAAAATAAGTTGTTGCGATTGAATGTGTAGGTGTTAAAAGAAAAGACGCTGAGGTTGATTAAAAATAGTATATTTCAACAGAAACAAGTTTCTTCAAGAGACATAAATTTTATTTTTTAGCCTTTCTTTACTGTTGCGCATTCCAAATTCTACTACTAGCAATCGCTGTCTTATGTTGATAAAGTATTTCTTTGCTGTTTATCTACAAGTAACTTTGGCCCATACATCAGCTTGTATTACATTTGGTACAGTCATATTGGAGTGGAATCTATTATACTTTAATCTTTATTATCATTTGTATCATTATCATTCTTACGATACTCATTCTCCTTCCAACAAAATGAAACTATTAGCGACAAGACATTTTAAATGCAAAATAAGGGACATAACTACGTAATTTTGGGTACTGTGTGACAAGTCACTTTCCAAATCACTCCCTGTGTCCTAGCCCCGGTGCGTCATGCATGACATGCAAGAGACAAAACATTTACTTTGATTGACTAAAACAAAGTTCTCAGTAATCAGCACTTTCTACCTATTCAGCTTGATATTAAATTAGTGCTTTATATTGTCCACTGTGTTAATACAAACATCATTCAATCTTTTTTAGTTTATAATATTGCCTTTCTAGTCCATTATAACTTATTGATATAAGTATGACGATTTTTGAAGCCCTGACGCATGAAGAAAACAAGGTTTTCTTTCTCTCAATGCAAACAGTTCAACGAGTTTTGCATTAGCTTACCCAGTACTTTACCTCAGCTCTCGCTGTAAAACCTTCTGTCGGATATCGGTGTCATTGCGAAAATTATCATTGTAGCAATTTTTCGCTCTGTACAAATGGATTACAATGGATTACAGTTTGACGTCGTGCGTCGTATGTGTGTGTGTGTGCTGTCGGTAGCAGAAAGAAGGAATTATAGTTGTGGGTCTTGGTCGTAGACCGTTTCTTCAGGTCAGAGGTGATTGCGTTTAATTGCTACCGCAATCGTGGCACGAAGTTTCTCTGTCTTCAAAAATGAGCATTCTGATAATACGTATTTCGGCGTCTCCCCCTTCAAACACCAACGCAGTCATACAAAAAAAATATCTGTACTCAAACGCTAACGCAAGAACAACAATCCGCAATTCATGACTCGCAAAATTTTACCATCGAAATTCAACCCCCATTCCATACATACCACTACGACCCATCCCTCGAACCCCGCGCGCACACCCAACCCAGTGATACCAGAAAGCGAGATAGTACAGTAACACGCCGAGTGGTGGGGGCCATGCATGTGATATGTGACAGTTGCCACAGTTGAACGTCGCGAAAGACGCTCGCAGACACGGCACGCACACACTTACCGCATGGCCCCCACCACTCGGCCTATTACTGTTTTTATTTCGCTTCCTGCCATCACTGACCCAACCCAGGACCCATACATCCGCGACCGTCACATTTACGGAACAAGCTCTACTGCATATTCTACATTTCTACACATTTGTACACATATAATTTCTACGAACAGAGTACGACAGACAAGACTACGTAGAACAAGATCGCGTCCCGACACATAATAAGTCTAGAGACGACCGTCGAATGATCGGGGACCTCCTTGGGGCCTGGTCGAGGGTCAGGATACAAGAGCGACCGTCCGCCGCCCTCGTCGCTAACCTTTGACCGACCCTAACCTCCCGTCGCCCATCGCGCTCTCGGATCCGCGCTCCAGATCGAAGTCCTCGTAGCTCGACCGTTTGCCGCCCCAGCTGTTGAACGGCACCCTGCGGCCATTCTTGCCGCCGTCAGCCGCGAGCCTCTTTATGCCGAGGCCGTCCAGGCGTGCTGCACTTCTGTCGTTCGGCTCGTAGAGCAGTCGGCCGCGCTTGCTGTAGACGACGCTGTCCGCGGGGCCGCTCGCCTCCTCCTCGCCCCGCTTGCCGCCCCAGCTGTTGAACGGTACACGGATCGGCCGACGGATCTTCGGGCTCGAACGCAACAGCGTGATCCGCTTGCCGCCCCACGGATTGAACGACGGACTCTTCTTCTCCTGCGACAGATCCTGCCCCTCGTCGCTCGCCAGACTCTGCGTCAGGGAGTGACGGATCAATTTGCGTGCCTCGCGTCGGCGATGCGTACGGAACGGACGTTTCTGGGTTTTTTTATATGTCTCTGTGGTTTCTTTTTTCTAATTCGATTTTGAGGATGTCGGGGTGGGGGGATGGTGTGAGTTTGGTTGATCTGTTCGGATGGAATACGGTTAAATGTATGGCGTGAGGAAGATGTTCGTGATAGTGAGTTTGTGGACTTGGTTTAAATGTCAGCGAGGATTGTCTCGAAGAAATGAGTGTGCTGAGCTAGGTTACGAACTGTGTTTCAGTTTATTTGTAATGGGTATCGCGTTTATTTCTTACTCTTTATCGTTATTTTCGAAGTTTTGCTTTTTTTGTGATCAGGTTACTTCGAATATTATATCCGATTGTGGGCGAAAGGCAAAGAATTGAACGCCTGGAAGCATGAAGAAGAATTGTCCTGAGGGCGGCCAGCCGGAAAATAACCCGTCATGGCTTTGACTCTCAGTCTGAAATTGTAATAAAGCTGCATACATCCATAACTTACGTTCCGTTCCTTAGGCATGTAGAGCCAGGATCCGATAGGGACTGATTCACTCCTCTTCAACATGATCTTCATATCCGATTCTAGTTCGTCGATAGATCTTTTCTTTCTAACTCCATTCGCATTTATCGGAAGATTCGCTTCTTCAATTGATTTTGATATTTCAATCCAATCAGTTTTCCCTGTCGGAGATGTGCAAAAATCGTAGCTTTTCAACATTTCTTTTTCAAAGGCAAACAATCGCGAATCATGAAAGTATACATATTCATATGAAATATACTCGATCATTTTCAGACTTGCATTACGAGCCTTGCTCTATGTTCATACATACATAATCAATGAAAATACTAAAGTACAACTTACAGTTGTGTCTCTAAATTGCTTTAATAACGATATGTTAAATTACGTATGTTGGAAGCTGACTATAATTATGAGTATCAGTATCTCACCTAGTTCAATAGTGTTTGGGTACTTCTTGAACGCAGGTAATTCCCCTCCGTTCCATATCATCGATTCCTGAATGTTAGATTTGCTCATCATTTTCTCCACAGCACCGTTACCATAGTTTTCTTCCGCCGAGGAAGCAGGCTCTCGAATGCTGTCAGTTTCCGGACTTCCAACAGCAGCGTGTGTCAGTAGTAGAATAATCGGGATCAAGAACCACATGCCTGTAGGCACAATGATTAATCAACTGTGAACGTGTATAGATTGTTGCTGATATGTTGAAAAAAGCATAACTATTTCTTCTTCATAAATCATTTGTGTACTGTCAAGGATCAGAGGCTGATGATTCGTATTGAACGATTATTTGGTGCGGCCGTATGTATCGCGACCTTCCGTATATATTTTCCCCGCAATCCGTGAGAGACTTCGACGTAGGCACAAGCAATGCCGATTCGTAAGAAAGGATTCCCTCAATACGTTCCATTCGGTTTCCATGTTCGACGGGAAAGGAAATAATGTTTTCGCGACGTAAAGCAGAACGCCTTCAGCTGTTTCTTCGACGAACAACGCAAATCTATCGTCGAGAAAAATGTTCGACTATAATTGCACCTCGGCTTTCCAAAGTCTCGAATCATATTTTCCCGTTGTTTCGTAATTATCGAGTTTTGCCGCTCGCAAAATGGATTTCTTCGAGCACTTCGTGCGCAGGATTACGCCGGTGTTTCACATAAATCAATTTCTAAAATTGCACACTCCTTTCGCCCGCTTCTCTCGAGTTCATCCGAAAACTTTTCAGTCGAAGCTGAGGTCCGGCACGATCGAAATATTATCCGCGTTTACATTATAACATTAAACGTATTCTTCGGAAATCATTACATTCCTTCATTTCGAATCAATTCATACGTTTCATTAAACAAGTTCTACACCGTTTGCTATTTCCGGAAGCGAATCGGAACAAAAGGAACGCACTCCCTGTTTTCACTCTCCCTACATTTCCCTACAAGTACTTATCTTCTTTATGCCAGCGCGACTCTTAATGCGCTTTAACTGGAGGCGCGCAATCAGCGGATTTCTCGTCGTTGCGAAAATTGAAATGTTAAGAATAATACTTAAGCAAGTCGTTCCGCCGTAGTAGCCGATCGCAGCGGACAGAATTTCATTAAAAATTCTTTCAACCTCTCTCCGCCGTCACACGTTCGTGCACTCTCGCTGCTGTGTCCTTTGCCCTCGAGCGCGACTAATGTCTGTAGAGATCTCACGCTGGTACGAGATACGAATACGCCAATTGCAAATTCCGAAACTATTTGTATTCAATTCCGAAAAATCGGTCGACTCTTATCGTGCGCACGTTTTATAACCGTTCCGAATTTCTTGCGCTCGTGCTTGTTGCGACGTTATTAATAAGATGTATTCCGTTTGAAATTACAATAGACCACCATAGAAAGTGGATAAAAAGTGTCTGCTTTCCCTCGTACGACCCAACTTCGCGAGAAACAAATCGAAATAAGCGAATATTTTTTTTGTACGTGTATGGAGGACATTTTTGTTGCTCCTTCGACGAATTAAATTTCAATTGTGAAATCGCGAAATTTCGCCTGACGAGTTATTTTTCACCGTCGACCACCCTAACGCGACCCATGAACTGTACATCAGGCGACCTACGCTGCTTTTCAATCGTTTCATTTTGCACGCTCCCGCGTCAAATGTCACACGTCACGCTCTCGTCGCGGCGTGCTTTTCTTTCTCGTGCACGTACACACATACACACACACGTACGACGTCATGTTCAACTGACACGCGACGAGCGGGCAGCGTGAAGTTTTATTTTAGTGGCTTCAAGCTCGCGCGAGTCGACGAAAAATTTCGCGCAAATCGTTCGAACGGCCTTTGCCTCGTTACTCGGCGTACGAGTGTGTGTACAGTGCATAGGACATAGGAGCAAGTCATTCCATATGAAGACGGTCTTTCGAGAGTCGCCGACGAAACTCTACGTCTCCAGCCTCGTTTTTTATTTATTTTTTGGACGTTCTCACTATTGTCATTTGCGTACTATGATCGAGTTATCGTACGACAAACAAACGATCTTCGCAGAAAGTTCTCGACAACCGATTCGTCACCGGGTGCTTAACGTTTTATGTATTCAACGCGGAAGCACCCACACATTTCCGATTCATCCGTTTCAACGGCCAACATCGTCGCCGACGATGGAAAAAGTTTCGGAGGTTCTATTACGACGCGTGTTTATGGCGAAGTTAAAGATGCGTAGCGAACGTTGATATGTATCGGTACTGCTATGTATGCATACGCGTATTACGTCACATCTGTATTATTTCAAAGTTTTGTAAAAAATAGCTAGGGGTAAGGAAAAAAACGGATATGTCCTAACTCTGCGTGTGCCTTCTCATAAACCGAAGACGAAAGCAGGGTAACTTTCGGAGATGCACAATCTTCGGATAACGTACGCGACGTACGGAAGGTAAATTCGTTCCTATGGACGGGCCAGTTTTGTTCGTGCGCGTATCTATTGTACTTTCCGGCCTTTCCGCGTAAGTGAGTAATTGGCCTGTGTCCCGACAATTTTCTCATTCAACCTGCAGTCCGTATCCGCCGCGATATTCCGTAAATTTCGATCGCTGTTAATGTCCACGATAATCTCGCTCGCTACACACCCGGTCAGTGCTTTTACAACGTGCGATAATGGGTCGGCGCATCGATGGTAGATAGGAACGTGGATACATCGAACGACAATGGGCGTGGGATGCGGAGGGTCGGGGGGAAAAAAATAAAAGAGCAACGAACAAGCGCGCGCGATGCACTTTTGTCAGCAAGCCGGGCTGAAATTTCGTTAGTGGATGCTTTCAAACCCGTCATCGAAGGACTCATTCGCTTTCAGAAACGATCATCGTCTGCCGTTTTAGGTGCACTCACGACTAACCCACGACTAGTGATGGCCTAGCAATCAGTTTGAATATACGGTATATGTAGGTGTGAAGAGAATAAGGCGTATCGGAGGGGTCTCTCGGTTTCGTACTTTATCTCAATTTTCAGAATTTCTGATATCGAATGGTAGTCGAAGCGATTCGAGACATTTATTATGCATATTTTATGATTTCATCGTATAGATTTATTAAAGATTATGTATGACATTGGAAATTAGAATTTGTGTGCATTTTTGCAGCTTTGAACGCGTCAATAAGCTCTTTCGTATTTTGAATTTTTACCTTCTCAAGATTGTCCTGAGTCACAAAAATGTTTGACGTTGAATGTCTTTTTCAAGTATCTAATTCAAAAGTTTACGTTGACTGAATCGCTTGAAAAAAAAAACCGGAAAAGGGACGCGTTTTTTCGTGAGGACAGGTTATATCTAACATAATTTGACCCTCGTTATTAAATTACATTCGATCATTCCTTTCATTTGGTCAGCAGTAAATGGAAAATATAATTGTAAAACAAAACGTAGTCCCATTGCATACTAAATGAGGTCTCTGATTATTCGAAACGTCTAATATTGGAATTTTTCAAGCCAATGCCGGTTTCTTGTACTGCTTTAATTTCTCTTACTACCAGCGTACCGAAAATTCTGAAATCTCCACGTTATATACTTACACACGCACACACATATGCACACACACAATATACAGTCACGCGAAAACATGAAAATCGACATATCTCAGACAACGACGAAATAAGAATCAAGCATAAGCTACCCAGTGTCATCCGACATGCCCGTACGACGTATCTCGAACAACTGTTCCCTCGAAACACTCACTTGGAAGCGATTCGTTGACACTTCGCGCGACTTTGCCAACTCCCTCACTCTCTTCTTCCTTCTCCCCGTGCCCGAAGTCTCCTCCCGTCCGTACACTGTACACCTCCGAAGTCCACACTCGTCAAAATCTCCACCTTGCCTCCCTTTCCTGTCTCTGCGAAAAGCTGCACCGTTAAAACCTGCTACCTGGCGGAAAATAAGGTGTGCAGTGGCTAGTCGTGATGCGCGCCGCTCGCCTTATATGTACCACGTGGCGTCCGATCGCGTGCTCCGATTGGTCGGAAGAGCCACCCTGTCTTTTGCCGCCTATTTCGCTCTCACCTACGCAACCCGACGCAACGCCACCCCCTCATTCCCCGCTCATATCTGTCGACCACTTTCCCTCACTCCCTCATTCACTCTCATCTCTTCTTTACTCTCTCATATCTTCCTCCATTCCCTTCTACTGTCTCTTCTGCACTCTCTCTTTCTTCTTATCTCCCATTTGTCCGCTTCTCACCTTCACACCTCAATCGCGTGGCCCATTCTTCTTTCTGAGTCGGCCTGACGTTCGAGGACAACGCTTCTCATTCTCCCAGCCCGCGTCACTAATGCGATCTGGCCATTTTCCGCAGCCTTAACGGGCCGCCGGGCATATTTTCTTGTTTTTTGCTCGCTCTGTTTTCGTCCTTCGGTCGGTTTGCGAGGCGGACTTAAAATTTCGAGTGCGTCGAGTTACGATGTTCAACGGTGCTTCGCGGACGGGGGCGTTGAGTTTTAAGGGTGGATGGAGAGGTCCTACGACCGGCAGTGTGGGAAAAGTGTCGAGCGTGTGACGCGACGCCATATTTAATTTAGTTAGAATCGTCTGGCAACGTGTACGCCGAATAATTTCTGCGAGACGGTCGTTCGATTCGACATTCGAGGGAAACGAAAGACCGATTGCCTCCAGTAGGAAGACGAGAGAGGGGTAGCATGTGCGAGAATCCGTTATAAATATGCTTCGTCGCCGGCTGAAGGATCACTCCGCCGTTGCCGTCGTAAATTTCCGTCGTGCGTGAGACGTTCCTCGCGAGTATCTAAGTACAGCGGAATATATGTATATGTCCATCGCCTTTACGCGCGCTCGCTTAGCGTTCTCTCCATTTTTTTTTCGAGTCGCCTAGGTCATCAGTAGAGTATTTTTTCTCGATTCGTAACATTAACGTTTCGTGAACAGTTCTGACCAGTGTCGTTTTGTAGCACCGCCTATTCCGCCGGTTTGCTCGGTTATCCAAGCCACAGTGCAGTTTATTTGTTTTATGCAGCGACGACCGTTTATTGTGTTCATACAGCGCGCAGTGAAAACATAGACGTTTGGTCAGACAAACGCACATATCGAAATTTTCGCCACTTACAAGCGCAAAGCAACGCGCAAAACTATATGTTTTAAACTCAACTTTCTCTTTAGACAACGAATGCAAATGTACGCGCTTTACATGAAACTAAATGACTCAGGAATACTTCAGTACGACTTCTCAAGAATACGCAAAATTCTTCTAGTTGGCACTCTCCGCAGTCTTAACATCTTGCCTAGTCTCTTCATACACCTACGCGCACTGTGTAGCGAGCAATCTAATTATGCAAAAAGCATCCGACGCGATTACATCACTTGGTCAAGAGGTCAAAGCGTTGCACGCTCGTCAGTCAACGACGATCAACGAAGTATCAACGTCTTCGAGCACATTAGGCGTGACGATTGCACGATTTCGATAAACATTCGCTCAATGGCGTCGGCGAGCAAATTACCGGAGACATTGTTCAACCTGGCTCGCCATAAAAATGTAAATGCGAGAGGTTCCCGAGCCCATCGAACGAAAGTGTCGCAAGGGGTGTAGTCCCAAAAATAGAGACGCCGGCGATACTTGTACATTATAAAACGGTGCGATCATTCGGAATTACAGTTGGTGTGCGATAGGGCGAAGCGAGGGTGGAAGAATTCAGCGCGTGAGTATTAATTCCAGTAGATAGTTCCCTATGTGCATCCGGTTGCCACCTCGGCACATTTAACATTCTTCGCTGACTTCCAGCCGACCATCTTGTTTCGTGCCATTGGTGCGGAGTGTCTCATCGAACTAGTCTCATGTATACTGTACACGTTCACGCGCAGAACTTAGCACTCGGTTATTACGCAGCTTTTAGCACGAGTCACGGAAATGATGAAGAACGTTTTGTCTTTCAAGTGGCTCGTGCCTTTGTCACACAAGCTCATTACAGATATTTTCGGAAAGCCAATAATAAGAAGGGAGCGTAGGATACCGAACATATTGGCAGTGAAAGTAGAATGCTAACGATACCACAGTATATTATATTAACGATAAGAACTATACAAATACATTATAGTATTGATCTAATATGTTTAGGTAGGCGGAGTGATTTGGGAACAGATTGTCAAACTTTAATATACCGTTTTTCATTGCAAGCATTAGGAACGTGATTAAAAAGAACCTTTGTTTTAATTCTTTCGCTAGTTCGTTATGTATCTCTTAGAAAATGTCATACATTTCGTTACATTATTTATCGGATGCTGACGGTTCGGCGTGTACTGTTGGCCAATTTGCCTCAGGAATTCCCCAATGGACGATCTTTACGCTCCTGGTCACGTAATGTGGGTCGTAATTGGTCAGAAATTCGTCGACTAAGGTTCGACGAGCCTTTGATGGTTCTCTTTTATCATTCCTGTGGATACATATTCCTGTACAATGCATTGATCGCGTAATAATAAATTCCTGTTTACTTTACGATTTACTATTTGTCGGTACATGAAAATCAATCGTGTTCTCATCGTTTTTCATGGCTTATGAAACATTCTATATGATCCCTTACCACGCTGTTTCTCGTTGCACGCCATAATCCTTGTCTTCAAGCTCATCCTTTTTACCCCTCGAGATTATGAACAGATCGTCGAACATGTCCAGTATGTCAGGATATTTCTCTCTTCTAACATCTTGGCCTGCCTTCTTGACATTCTCGATCGATCGGTCGTCATCAATATTTTTCTCATCCGACGCGTCATCTTCCGTCATCGATTTCTTCTTGCACGACAAAACCGTGCACGCATTCCGTTTCTTTCGAGAAACACTCGTTCGGTCCTGAGAACGACTTAATTTCTTATTCATTCCTATTTCTCGATTCTTGATCATATTTTTTGCAACAACGCTTGCACTCGCAACATTTACGCCGGACAAAAACGTTTCTTGAGATTTTCGATTGCCGCCGCTGTCATGTCTCGAATGTTTGCTGTTTAATCTGGGTGTTTTTAATTTGTCCGTATAATCAGCCCGCAGAGTTTTCGTTTGAACGTCGCGACTTCTTAAGGTGTCCGTTTCTTCTTTGTGCAAAGTTCGTCTTCTACGCACCCTATACGCGTTTTCATCCGCCGATTTTCCATCGGAATCGATATTAACGATCGTTTCCTTGTCGCGCGACGGAATGAACGGATCGTTGTAACGTCGAAAATTGTGCGCTAACGCGTCGATGTATCGACTGCTGATCATTGCCTCAGATCGATTTCCTCGTCCGTCTACACGAGTCCTTCTATTCAACATGGCACTCAAGCCATCGATCCGTCCGCCCTGATCGCCTTTATTGAACAACGATACTTTGCTTCTGGCGAGGTCGATCGACCGAAGTAAGTCACGAACGTTCTGAAACTCTCGATCGTGTTCTTGGCGATCGTCGATATGTTCCTTGCGCTCGTTATTCAGTGAGCGGAAAATTTTCTTGCCTCGCGACACAAAGAACGGATCGTTTTTGTGGACGTTCAGAAGAGTGTCGCCGCGGTCTGGGTGGATCTCAATCCAGCTGGGCTCGTCCACGTAAAACGGCTGCTGAATTCTCGAGGCTACAGTAAGAATTCGACAGCCTTCCGAGTCGATCGTACGACATTGGTCGATCACTGTTTCGAGACGTCCGTCTTTGCGTCCTAATTCGCTCATGTCGATCGAAAGTAGGAATATTGGTCTGATTATGCGAGACGTCGAAACGTTCTCTTGTTGCTCGGCTTCGAACTCAGCTTCGTCGTTGCGTAGCTCGCTAGAAACATTTTCATTCAGATTTGATGAATTCTGTGTCAGTGTGTAGACTGATTATTTGGTCTGATTATTCTCGAACAAGAATTTTAATCGACTTCAAAAAAGGAGGAGTATGTTTTCTTGTTTTTTTCTTATATATGTCAGCGTTCGAATATTATACACTCGCGATTTTGTAGAATCAATTTTTGTACATTGCATGTGGGGATTGTTTAGATTGTATATTATTTATTGGAATACGGTACGTCACCAGGTTGGAGGACAAAGTGAATACTGCGAGGGTTGGTCATAATTGCGCATATTGTGTGGACGTTCCGCTAATTTCCCTTGACGTATTACTGAGTCCTGCAAGTTAGGAGCGATGATACCCTTATCGTCGTTGACAATCTTGTCTCTTCCGATCGATACAAACTTTTCCATGACTCCTCGATCCGGCGATTCGTCATGAATGTTCATCTGAGGCTTCGAGAAAACACTGATTCATACATTCACACATTTCAGCGTTTTAAAACCTGCGCTTACTACATTGTCGCATTGGCCTCACGTTTGTATATCATACTTCGTTGTGTCACTTACCCCTAAATGTTCGGACATCGCCATCGAGAGAAATACCGAGCAGACAAGTAGTCTCATCTTTCGGAACGCGGAGCAGTTTGACGAACGGACGTCGAGTAGTACAAGTCAATGCAGGTTGCCGGCGAACGTTGATTCCGCGCAGTACGCTTGCAATCTTCTCGCCCGCTACCTTGCAGTCTTCCTGCAACTTTGCTGCCGAGTGACGGATGTACGGTCGTTCTTCCGAGTTCCACCCTTTCACTTGACGTACGACCTTCCTTATCGCACTACGACCTACCTACGGGAGTACAGGTTGAGTCTCGAGGAAAAAGGTCGGGTCACAGGTGCATTTCTGTCGAGACACAATGCGTTTTACACAGTGCGTAGTTATTATTGCGAGACATCGAGTGCCTGTCTACTGTCTAGAAATCTAGAAACGAAGGAATAGAGTACGTACAAAAATTAGAGACAAATCGGTCGGTTATCAAGTTTGTCTCGCTCATTATTTTACCCTACCCAAAGTACGACCGTCGTGTGGCGTAGGATATAATTGAAATTTTCGCGTGGGTCACGAATGACCCGGTGCCGCGAGCTGCGTCGTGGGTCGAGCGACGAAAGTTGAAGGAATGTCTCACCTGTTGCTACGACGTCCGCGACGTCTGCAGTGCGAGTGAACTCGCCATCCTGTTTCCATCGGTATTTATGGTCGGTTTCGACTCAAGGGACGTCGGTCGCGGTCCAGAGATTAACTGAATTGCATGGGGAATTCGCTCGCTTCGTCGACTGGCCGCAGCTCAATCTCGCGACACAGTCAGCATGTGACGCGCGGGATCGGGAAGGGAGAGGAACAAATACGAGGCATTGGAAAGGACGTGGACGCTTGACGAGCGCTGCGTATTTTTGTCCGAGAACGCACGTCGTCGTCGTTTTTTGGTGAGCGCCTTTCTGATTGACGAGGGAGGGAAAACAAATTCTTCGGACGTACGTACGTATTTTTCCTCACTCGCGACCAATTGATGGAGGGCAGGGCGCCTTGGTCGCTAGACGCTGGGAGATGAATGAATTTATTAAAGCGTTCGTATGAATATATGTACAAATGTATTTTGCGCGATTTGTTGCAAATTGCGTCGTAGTGGAAGAAATTACGAATGTGGGACTAATTGAACTTTACTATTAACTTTATGTCTGTTTCTCTTTCAGGTGCGGGGATTAAAGTGAAAATTGGTAGAATTTTGCTGCACCAAATATGGTACGTGTGTCAATACTTGGACGTATTTTATAGATTATTGTATCAATCAATAAATACGTTTTATTCTGTGCAGAAATTCCGATTCCTCGGCGACGGCGACTGTCCTGATTGGCTGTTAGCTGAAATCAACACCTTGTCCCGCATTGTACGGCATTGTTTCTTGAAACTGTACATATGTTTGGTCTTTCTATACATATACGAATATCGCATTTCATCCTACTTTCCTTTCAGACCTCCGTGAAAATGAAGATGCTCGGTCAAGCGATTGCGAAATCTCTTACGGAAGGCGAGCTAGACGTACGTAGACAATCTTTATCCTTACAATCTTAAATTACTATGTCTTCCGATGAAAAGATAAGTACGAATGATCAAAATGTCCCAAAATATGTTCGGTCGAATTCCTCATGAGTCCGCGAGCGCGCGAGTGAAATGAACGACGCGAAGCCGCACATGTTGCTTTGTTTTTGCCGGTTAATTCTGACGCGCGAGGACGTCATACGTCCCGAACGAATTAGTTTTCGCGCTCGTTCCTTTACTTCGTTCCGTCGCCTGCACCGTGTCCACGCGTATCTCGAAGAGACTAATTCAATGCATCAGGCGCACAACGGGATCAGCGTCCATCCGATACAAGGCGCGCACAAACGGTATACACCCGGCACAAAGCTGAGAATATTAACCGAAGTAATGAGGTTTTTCGCCCATTGCGCGAGTCCGGTCTCTCTTGGCTCGTTCAATTCCATTATCACCGGGCAAAGAAGAGGGCGAGGCTCTTCGTTGTTCAGCCCCGGGCGCGCATTGACCGTTGCCGTTTCCTTTCAGGAAGAGAAGATCAAGAAGATTACGCAGGACGCGAGGCTCGGTATGTTTTTGCATTTTCAATTGCCTTTGTTAGCACGCGTATCGTATTTTTCTATATTCGTGCACGGAATCGTTTTACATTTCCCGCCTTTCTGTTTCGTTTCGACGAATCGTGACAGGCAGTGCGTTGATTTGTTTTACATTATTATTTCTCACTGTGAACTTTCTATCATCGATATATCGCTTCTCTTTCAGCTTCGGTGAAATTTTCTCTGATCGACCCCAGTTGTTCAGAATCGATCTTAGTAGAAAACTATTTTCCACCGTGAATTCTATATAATTGTATTGATTTCCTTAGCAATTCGGATTAGCGTTTCTTCGATCGACCGAGAAAAGCTTGACGATATAGCGTCAAGAGTACGGCAAACATGTATCAAAGAATCGATCAGTCGGCGAGAACTTTGAAATCGACCGAGTGCAAGCTTCTTAAGAGAATGAGGGCTAACGTAAATTCGCAACATCTAATCCCTAACCGGTTTCTGCGAAGACGTGAGCGACGCCAAGGCCATCGTCGCCGCCCTCGAATTGATCTTCACGTCGTCGGCGCGATACGGCGTGTCAGCGGCCGATTTGAGCAGTGAACTGCAACAGCTCGGTCTTCCCCGTGAGCACAGCACGACCATCGCTCGACTGCACACCGACCATTGCGCTCAAATTACAGCCACCCTCTCGTCGCAGTCCTTAAGAGGTGATCATTCCAATTGAAAATAATACCCGACTGCTCGTACTTTACGCACAGCGTACAGGACGAGCATGCCTTGTCGGACTTTAAAGGTCTGCTTTATTAAGTGTGATAATCGTGGAATGTCGTTGTGACGTATTAACAGAATGAAATGCGCATTTGCACTAACACGGTTTTGTGCTGCTGAAAAGTTGCCATTGACTGTCGTTGAGTAGTTATGGGATTTACGGAATTGTGTCGAATTAGTTTAATTGCTAGTGGCATTAAGTTTGCTAGTTTTGATGCAGAACTGTGGCACGTATGTTTTCGGAATATTCCATTGATTCCAATGGCGAGGGCGATTCGTATCATGTTTCCACTCTTTGAAAGAGTTTTACCTGGTGACTCAAGAATAAGCACGAATATTGTCGTACAAGACAGAAAAATTCCATGGCAACTTTTTACATCTTATTCCGCCGATAGAATGCATGGATCTTTGTTCCGCTAGCATAATGCTTGATCTTTACAAGTCTCTCGTTCCACCGACTGCATGCTTAGCAAATGATGAGCAATTGAAAAAAAAAATTAAATAAATTTCGCAGTAAGTCGTCTATCGTCCATCGAAGTGTTGCCATGCGACGGCGTCTCTCCGTTTTCCACCGTGTCGTTGAAGTTAAAGAAAGTCGACGGCGGTGAGGAGGACTCCATCATCGGCATCTCGAAGGACGACGTGCAGGTTCTGCTCACAGGTTGAATTCTTTGTCTTCCTTACCGAATCGGTAGGCTCGATAGAGTACAAATTCTAATTCGACTTCCATGCGCTCTTTTTGATTTAAGAACTCAAAAGGGCGCGGGCTTTGATGGAGAGCCTCTGAAGATGGACTAGGTGGACCAGTTGGACCTCATGTTTTGTTAGGATTATTCATAGTTCTGCCATTTTTATGTAAAGGGAAACATTTATCTTGATCGTTTTTCGGATCACTTTCATTGACCGATCTTGAAAGAGAAATTAATCGGATTCTGTGTTGATCAACACAAATGTCTCACCCTTTATATACGTATGCATATGTGTACGCACGTATTGGTAACTTTTACAAACGTTGAGTAACTCGATTCCTATATATTCCGTGTTATCCTCCAAGCATATATAGTGATACTTAGAATAGAAAATAGCATTTAACAGTTGAACGTAAAAAAGTTTGCCATACGCAAACATTTGTATTTCCCGATACAACATGAAGATATATATTATAAACTATACCCAATACAGCCATACTTGTATCATATTTTTATATTACAATGTAACATGTTAGTGGGCACTGACATTAAAACAGAGCTGCAATATTAAAGAAACGGAAAACGTAACTACCAAAAATCTACCTCTTTCGTACAAGACAGAAACAAAGTAACACATTCTCAGTTAAAAGTTCATCGGCAAATGGGGCAGGAAGAAGAAATGGGCACGAACGTAGACGAAGGTTCATCGAATAATTTACTTTTATTCTTTTGGTAAATGAATATACAAAGTTTACATTTAGTTTAATGGTTTATACGATGCATTGAATAATATTGATACGTTGTGACGATAATAGTGTCGCTGTTATAACCGCGCATACCCTCTGTTCATTATACCCGTTCTTCTCATCTCGTTCCGTTCAATACGTTCTCGGGCACGATGGTCAGAGCGCGACGCAGACGTGGGGAGGGGAAAATGTTTATCATAAAAACGAAAGAAAAAGCACACGAAGGTACACGTGACAGCTAGACCGTGCAAGACCAAAGTTTTACACGGCTTGGAATGTAGCTCGAAATTGCGAACATCGAGTGAGTCTGGATCGTTCTATATGTCGTCTGTCGCGCTCTGCCTGGTCACCT
Source organism: Priocnemis perturbator (assembly GCA_963942575.1). Lineage (NCBI taxonomy): Eukaryota > Metazoa > Arthropoda > Insecta > Hymenoptera > Pompilidae > Priocnemis > Priocnemis perturbator. Next base: position 9,650,387 of record OZ012652.1, read on the forward strand.
ACCTACTACACACATACACTTATGGCTTGGTTTTGTCGAAGAAATAAACGCAAGTACAAAGTATTCGTGGCTTTCGCGGTCGCCGCCGGTTTCGAACGGCTCGAGCTTTGGGACGCAGAGTGCGGATTCTCGAATAGAGCTTTAGAGCGGATGGTTTGATTTTGTTGTTACGAATAAGTGTTAGAGCAAGAAATCATTTATTATCCCACAATAATCATTGTTCGCCTCACGAAACTTCACGTATTATTCTTACCTAACGCTTTAAAGTTTTCCGAGGATTGAATTTTGCTTTAACAAGAATACTTGCAGAGAAAAAAGTGTGGACGTTACCATATAAACGATTCCATATAATGACAACGAAATGTGTTTCGCTCAAGTCTCACGATTTCGTCCTCCGACGATGAAGCAGCCTGTGTCCCAAAGTCTCTGACAAAGAATCTTCCTAACGCGCGTACATCTGTTTAACGAAATTCAGCGGTGCGTGGCAAACTTAATGCCTAAACAGACATCCGTTCCTATTGTTCTCGGTTTAAGTGTCCGGTAGGCCAGTGCACGATGCAAGACGCGCTGCATCGCGACAATAAAAGGAAACGTATCCCCAACGTGAACGCGGCGAGAGAAGCCTCTTGCGAGCGCCGCTTCGAATTTCGCGGCCGGAGAAGTGGGAAGAAGGAGGTGGCGCGAGAAAGTTCGCTTCCCATTTCTCCGTCGACGCGCGGCGCGTTCGAAGGAAACTCATTGAGCATACCTTTGGCATCGTGCTCCGTGAGTATTCGGGACGCGCAATAAGCGAATAGCGGTAATGGTAAATTCGAATAAATACCAAGGCTAGTCTAATCAGTCTTTATACAGTTATTCATACACATTCGTTTCTCTGTCTCGCCATCTGCTTTCTCTCTCTCTTTCTCTCCATCTCTCTCTCTCTCTCTCTCTCTCTCTCTCTCTCACACACACGCACGCGCAGATACACATACTCTCGATCTCATTCTAGCGCTCTCTCTCTCTCTTTCTTTTTCGCATCAAACTTGACGAATAATTATGTACAAGTACTCGGTGGCGAACAAAACGTTCGAACTAAGAACAAGAAGAAATGAGGAAACACTCTCTCGCGATTATACACACATCGGTGGGCACGCGATTTAAGTCGCGGAGGGCTCGGAACATGCTGATTTTGATAATTTCCTCTTGCTAACCCACTCGCTGCGGCCCGATCTGGCCGACATACCTGTCGGACCACTTTTCGACATTGACTACTTGCGTATTTGTTATATCGTCCGCAAGTGGTATCGTCCGGCAACGGAGCGTTGACAACAAAATTCATGAAACAGGCGTCAGATGACAATTGGCCGAAACGTTTGTCGGGTGATTTTCTAATATCAAATACTTGCCCGATGTTCTTAACATCATCCGCAAGTGTAGTAGCACCGATCGTTTTAGATTTTTCTCGTTAAGCGACACAGATCGTAGCAAGAATCTCTCAAGTCGTACACTCGAAAATAGAAACTCAATGAACAAAGATCAGATCACCTTTTGTCGTACGTATACGGCGTCCGCAGCGAAAGAGTTGAGGACGTTCAAATCGTCGATCTCATCGATGAGATCAGCGGGCGAATGCGATCAATTCTTCGCCTGAGATTCGCGATCACGGATCTTCAAGCGTGCCTCCGTGTCGATTACATTCGCATCGCTCCGACACGTTCGATACTCTGATTGCACCAACACGTCACGTTTGCTTCGTTTCACTCAATTCTACGTAACCGAATTAGGTAGTGTGTTTTTTCGTTTTAATAATTTTCGGAGTTTTTTCTCCGTTCGGAGCCTCCCTCGGACTGTCTACGATCTTACGGTACTCTAGTTTCTTCTAGCCGGTTCACTCTAGAACGAACAAAGTATAGGTCGCTGACTGACGCTAGACGGTAAAAAAATATCTTTCGCTGAGCGATTCGTTCTGTGCCGATTCGCTGGTGGATCTTCCGTCGATCATCGACTGCATGTGGACTGCGATTCACATCGCTCGTGTTACACTCGTGTCTGATAGGCTATGTTGTTTACAATTGACGATGTTGGTCGGCGAACATTATACAGCTCTATCTAATCGATTATTATCAACTGCCTATATGCACTTTCCTTATCGAGCCCACATCATTCGTTTGTCAGTCACAATGGCATTGCTCGCGGAATAGCGAAGAACTCGTTCAACAATCATATCATAGATCACCAGCGAATCGTGCCGCAAATGCTCATCATATCGTTTCATCCGCCTTAGAATTCGCATGAAAGTCTGTGCGTCGATGACGTCACAACCGATCATCGACGGTGTTCACTGTCGTCTCGTTCTTCTATCATGGTGCAAGTTTATCAAAAGATAGGATTCTCTCTGTTCTCAACTTTACTACTTGAGTGCTCGCTTGTGAATGTAGAAGTGTAGAAGTGCAGATCCGCGCGCTCGCCGGTTATTATGGAAGTTATACAAAATTCGTCTCGTTCCGAGGCTCGACGGCGCGGCGATGAAGTTGATTTATAGCGATTAGTCTCTGTCTCGACGCTGAACAGCAAAATACAGTGCTCGAGTTGCACGACCGTCGATATTCCCTGGGACATCGTTGTTCCAACATATTGTCGGGTGCGGAACTTAGAAGGCACAGAAATTGTGACGCAGCTGAATCAAAATGATTTCGAAAGAACAGCGGTGTTCTGAATTTAGCGTAATTTATTTTTGCGTTCGATATTTCGGATATGTATTGAGTAAAGTATGCAGAAGCATGATCAATATACAAGGCTACCTTGATTATTCGAATATCCTTCCGGAGAATGGGTACTGTATATTATTTTTGACGTCGAAACACACGGCACGTATTACTGTTTTCGTTAATCCTCAGTTAACTAAACTCAATACTCTCAACGAATTTCGTCGACAATATGTTGGCGTATTGTCTCATATGTTGTGATCTCGCAGGGGAATACGGACGACGTCAAGTCGAAGAACGATCTATAGAAAAAGAGCAGCGTCGAAAGGAGTGCGAAAAATTTAACCCGCTAAACACTTATTACGAAACGGAATCAAGGGTCAGGATTGCACGCGACGCTTACGGGTCTCCAATAAAAAAAATCATATCTAAAATCACAGAAACCAAACTGGAAGCATGTAGACAGCGAAAAAGGTAATTCGCTATTGAACGAAAGGCAACGACAAAAAGGCAGCACAAGAATCATCCCTATCGTTACTCGACAATCGAAATCAACGAAATGAAGAAAGAAGTGTGAAGAACGAAAATTCGAACAATTTTTGTCGCGACTTGTGGTCCACCAGCCCCTTGATCAATGTTCCGTACTATTGCTGCATATCCTGGAGAAACGTTTGTCCTCGTGTTTTCTCTCCCCTCCTCTCCGCGAATGTAAAACATGGTCCATTGTGAGATGATATGTTACGATCGGCACGGCAAAGCATTCGCTTGATATAGTAGCCAAGTAGAAAAAATCGTCGGTTTTGACTTGCCGGTCGCGATTTCTTATTATCCTCCCCCACCCCTTGTCCGCATCCTCTTAATTTCAATTTACTCTTGGTCGAAGGACCAAGCGATTCGGGTCCCATGCTGCGAATGACGCATTTCGGAAAAAAAAAATGAAAAATAAAATTAAGAGCACCCAATCTCGAAACGCGCTACTTCCATCCTCGATGTAACTCGACACCGTGGCACAGAACTATTCTCGCACCCAAATGTATACGCGTGCGACACGCTCAAAACGATGCGTCCCGTATCGCGTCTCTCTCTATCTCTCATTCTCTCATTTTCTCTCTCCATAGTCGTTTCGTAACTTATTTTTGTTCGGGAAAAACGGCTGAGAAAGATCGAAGTTCGAAGAATAGCGCGTAATCTTTAATGTCGTGAGAAAATATCTTTGAGCAGTAGAGCTTCCTCGGTAATATTCGTTTTAACAACTCCCCCTTCTTTCCTCTAAGTCCTCGTCTACGTTTAAGAAAAATTTGTAAGTCGGTAGATCGTTTGCTTTTTTTTCTCTCTCTCTCTCTCCCTCTCTCTCTCTCTCTCTCTTAATCTTCCCGTTTGCAAAGCGAACTGACAACGCTAGTAGAACACTCGAAAAAGGCGCCGCGACGATCGAAGAATTTGCGAAAAAATGTCTCTGTGTCTCTTTCTAACTGTTGAGATCGTGTGTTAAGACTCGTCGCGCGCGCTCTCGGCATTATTTAATCCTTAATTTAGTCGTCGGTGCAGAAAATATGCGAGCTCGCGGTGCCGTTTGATCACGCTAATCGTTCAATGTGCTTGCGTGTTGCGTTTAACGAGCAGCGATTTTAAACTTCATAAAAATACTTATCGCAATTCGTCGGGGAAAAAGTTGAACGCGTCATTCGCCTGAATCCATTGTCGTCGAGAAAAATAGCTTATTTTGCGTTGTGTCTCTTGAGAAATTTGCCGGAGACGAGTACGGTAGCTACGATATTTCCGTATTTTACTTCTCTATCTCTCTCCTTTTCTTCCTTTTTTTCTTTGTACGTTGCGTCGTCTACGCAACGAGAATTAAAGGCGACGACGTTCGTCTTACCCGCCGTCAGCTATTCATTATTATTATTATCATCGTAACAGAGTCGTACGTAGCGAGCGAGTACGATGTTCCGCTCGTGAAACACGGAAAGACAGTTCTTCAACGATACTGTACGAAAAAATCTATCCCTGAATATCGCCAGATCTTTTACATCGAAATTATCGGAGGTATCTGTTGAACGCATGTCGTCGGTTTCCTATTTAATGTCGGATAATAATTAACGATCGCGACCCTTGTTGCGGGAGACAATGGTTCGTGCTTCAGAAGAATTCTAACACTCACTATGAATATTGTCACTGGTCAGGTGCCGACTACGTAGAAATATCTAGAGATATCTATACGCAACTGTCGTGTCAACTGAGATTCTAAATACAAACATTCATGTTACAATAACAAGTACCTGTATGCGACGTCGAATGTTGTACAGCAATACTATTTTATGTCGATTATGCCAAAAATATCTGTTTCATAGTTTTTAACCGAAATCAAAATCGCTACGTGAGATAATTTACGTCCTCGTATAGAGAAACCAGTGCCGTGAGCTCGACGAATATTTCTACTGTAATGCACAACCCAAGAACGACACTTCATACATGCATCCCTAAGAGATTCGGCTTTCTCGTAGCTGAGAAACGTTCGCGATTGACCGACCTGGACGCGCGTTCATATTTTCCACACACACGTACACCTATCAACGTTCAACCACACTACTCGATCCGCTGGTAGTCCGGATCGTTCACATTAATCTACCGCGAGAGTGTACAAAAATGACACCTGATTCACTGATCTCCCTCATCCTCCATCTCGACTGACCGATCAGGAGGCAAACGACGGTCTTACAATCATCGTCGAGATCACATCCATCCTCCACGGTCACACGCCTTCGTGAAGTGACATACATATAGTCGCGAAAGAACGTAATCGTTAACAAACATATTATATCGAAATTCCATCTCGCGCGCACACTCTCGTCCTGCTTTCTGCGATATTCTTCTTCGGATCAGCGTGTGCGAGCGGACAGAAGCGAGTACGTGGTGGTATGATAGTCGTACTCGGGAGAAAGGACGAAGTTTAGCATGGCAGTCGATGAAGAAAGTAAATGTAACGTACATGTAGATCCGTACGGATCCTCACAATAAGTGGCAGTAGTCGTTCTTCGTATATTACGATCGGAGCCGTAAGTCGCACGCGTCGATTGTCGTTCAAGTTGCTTCTGCGTTCGATAATTGCAAATCGGTGCGACGACAGGCAGTGCTGCGTCTGCTCGTAAAGTACGCACGGTGCAATGCAAACTTATGTGTACATTCGGTGCAAAGCGAGATATATGTATATATATATATAACAGGGCAAGCGGAATAAGTTGCAGAATTTCGCTTTTGAGACCGTTCAACGCGTCGCGGGCAACGAGCAGTCTGAGTCTTCGTTAAAATTATTGGAACGGTGCATGTACTATGAGATTATGTAACAATTGCTAACCGAGTGGGGGTTGAAGGGAACTTGTTGCGTGCCCGCGAGATTATCGAGACTTCAGCGCAGCATGTTCTGTCTGCAAAGCATCGGTCGTCTTTCAAATCGGCAATAATATCAACTTATTTTACGTTACCTCGAGTTATAAATAAATTTGTTAAAGTTACGCGCGGTACTTTTACATTGCTTGAATAAAAAATTTTGTAAATTACTTATATTACAGCTTAATCTCACCGTCTTTTGTACAACGAATCGTAAGAGCCGTGTTGATCAATTCTGTCCGGTAAAGTTCTCGGCATCGTATAATACGAAATTCAATTGTGATGTCAACGAATTGGTTACAGTATATGTACAATATGTAAAAATAAGTAAATACATCATATAATTTCTTTTTTTTATCCTCAAACTAAGCATCTAACAATCAGATTAAAATGAATCTGGTACGCTGAAAATAAGAATATGAATAAGCCAATGGCATAATTGAAACAAACGTCTACCAGTCAAACCGGGTGACATGCAAGGAACAGAATTTATCAACATATGCACTTTTTCATTACTCCTTTTAACATCAATTCAGACATATCACTGTGGTGCCAGTGCAACAACAGCGACATGCCCGAAGCTTTCATTAACCCGATCTCAACGGCACTCCCCTAATCGTCCAAAAGGAACAAACTACGGCAGTAGAATTGCGACGGAATTGTATCGCAACGACAACATTACTCTCGACGCGTGCGCATTACTCGACCATAAGCCTCCCATTACGCTAGTTAGCTACCCGACACCTCCGTGAACCTCTCACACTTATCACCGATCACCGGTGATATCGATGCACCGTAGACCTATTTCCCAAGCCTTGCTCGCGCATCAACCCAAGAGCCGGAAGTAAATTCTGAACACTAGACCGGTCTCCCTATCCGCGCGTCCTTCGCACGACGCCATACTGCATTTCGACTCGCGCGATCGCCAACATGTAACGCGACCTAATTTTCTTATAATCTCTCATAACCGCGTCAATACGCCTGACTGCGTGCCAACGACGAACGAGTAATTCACTTGGCGAGGCAATATTATCCTGCGAGTCGAGGCTCGTGTCGAAAAGAAGCTTCTTCGGACGCTGTCGTATCGAAAAGTGTAAATCGTCAGATGCGCCCTTGAAGCTCTATATAGGTCTGTTGAACGCTCGCGAGCCGCCTGCCTTTGCTCGCAGCGAAATTCTTTTAGTCGATGTTCGCGCTCGGAGAAGTTTCGTGTAAAGTTGGGCCATCGAAAAAATGTAAATTGTTAAACGTTGTCTTAATGTTATTTTCGATATTCGGTTTGGAGGGTTTTGCGTATCCGGCAACGACGTTCTATTGAAACGGAATGTTTTGTCGACGTTGCGGTTACGAAAATTGTAAAATGCTGAACGCTTCTTAAAGTTACGTGTCATCAATCTTATCGTTCTCCGTCAGTTCAAATGATGATATTCGCGCGATTAAGTCATATACTTACGACGTGTGTTTTTTTTCGTTTATTAAAGTAGCTGTGTAAAGTGTAGAAATAGCTTGCGTATCCTTGCTGCCAATTACTCGTTCCCCGTTGCGATAAAAGCACAATTGTAACTCCGTTCTCGTGACAGACCGAACGAGCTGTCGCCAACATCCTCGCCCTACATAATAATTAATTCTTAGACATATACAATTCATAGAATATCAAACGCGTTTCATATCCCGATGAAGCATTTATTCTAACAATCGGCTCGCCACGACGAAAAAGAGACGGAAAGACAATAATTCGTTATGGGTTAAACGAACAGGGAAGCGTCGCACTCGTCGAACGAAGAAGCGTACATACTTCATTCGCCGACGCATTTCCCGCGTCCGCGAGCCATTCATCGTAATGTCCAACGAAACGGAGTGTCATTAAATTGGTATGCGTATCGATATAAACAATTTCGCCGGCAATACTGTACACGCGCACTCTCAACGGAGCTTGTAGCAGTCTGTAGGAAAAAGAACAACCCTTAATGTCATCACGACGAAATTTCCGGCTTCCGTAGGTTCCGAGAGTGAGCGAGCTCTCAGATTATTATCTTTCGAGCCTTCCTCTCTCTTCGTTCATCACGAATCTCGCCCAAAACCTACGCCTTTCCGTTTCCGTTGCTTATCGACTATTAATACCTTCACTCTATACACGAACGTCTTATATCGAGCGCTCACGATTAATTACTTTCCGCAGTGGCTGTGGAATAATCATGCTTTAAATCGTTCTCCCCTTCTTCCGCCTTCTTCAGTCTCTCATTATGCTAAGCGTGGCGCGCACTTTTATACATACATCTGTTTCTCGTCGCACAGGGATAGCGGAAAAGGAAGTACTTTTATAATTATAAGCACGCGTTAACGATTCGCGGAACATCGACGTAAAGCTTTCCTCATGAATTCGTTACCACGTATGTGGCCTCGTATACCTACGCACGCATCTTACTTCACTAGCACTCTCGCTTTCCAGGTTGACGAAATCGTTGGATTCGACTCACGTTCGTACTCTCATTCTTCAGTAGCTCATCGACAGTTTTCTTTCTCTTTTTATTTTCGATACGCCCGACTTATTGCTGAGACTACGCATTATAGATACACGATAATTACAAGTATAGGATATGTGCTTAAATAGATTGGTACGTTCGACTCTCGCGGTTGAGTCTGCCGCAAAAATTTTGCATTATTTCTCCTTAACGGACTTTAGCGCAGCTAAGGCGCGCCGAAAAATTTTCTACCTGCAAGTTCTGCACCAGTCGGCAAGATAGTTACAAAAAGGAATAAATAGACAGCAGCAGGATGATATGTTTTTTGTTCACCGTGACTTCAGGACGTCACGGCCGAAGTTCGCGGAAGTTCAGATAGAAAATTCGGTGAGTCGATTATACGTGAGAGTTCAACCACCGGCGGACGTGAAGAATACGTGGAAATTGCTTGACGCATTCATGAGCAAAGCTTTTACCAACTTGACGGACCCTCTCGGAGGACCGTTGGAAACAAACAGACAACGAGAGCAAACGAGAAAAATGTCTGTTTGCGTCCTTGCACATACCAATTCACCTAGTATCCTCGTTACCTTAACTTACTCGCGAAGAAGAGTCGGCCGTCGTCATCGGGCAACACTGAAAGAGGACTCACCGACGGCGTACAGGCGAGAATTGACGATCGAAAAACGGCCGATACCCTAAGCGCTTATACATATATTCAATATCTTTCGAAAGCCAACGATCTCAGGTCGAAGCTCTGTCCGAAGTGCATTTAACGTCTCTCAATGCATAGAACACGAACATAAGTAGTACGAGTCAACCACATATCATCCTCCCCAATTCCAGAATCGCACTTTCAGTGTTGAACTCAATACCAACGTCCTCACCTTTCTTCGCAGCACTATTCCTCACCTTTAACCAGTCTCGCACCCAACTCCAACACGCGCACACACACGCAGACACACACACAGACGCACACCTCCGCAAACATATAACGTCCCATTCTCAGCGGCGGTCAAGAGAACGCGTCCATCTAATGCGGCAGACACGTGTCGGAGTCGCCGCTGCTGGCCATAGAGAAGTTCGCCGAGTCCCGGTCGGTCTGCCTGATGTGCGCGGTGACCGAGAGCTTGCTGTTGACCTGCGGCAGCTGCGGGAAGGTGTGATGCCCGGGCAGGGCCCAGGGCTGCGTGTGCAGCTGCACCGGCGGGAATCTCTTGACGAAAGGATTGCTAGGCGCCATGCCGCCATTGCCCGTCCCATTGCTACCGTGCACCAGCCTCACCCCATTATGATGCGAGGGCAGGGTCGTGTGAATCTGCGGCGACACGAACGTGTGCCGCGGTACGGAGCCGCAGCTGCCGGTGGTCGAGCCGGTCATGTTGACGGCGCCGCCGGCCATGCTGTGCGACGCGTGCGGCAGCGGCATGGTGGAGCAGTGGGGATAGGTGACGATCGGCTGCGTGGGATAGTGCGGCAGAGTCGCCGAGGAAGCCTGCACCCGGATGATGTCGTTGCTCTCGGTGAAGGAGGTCATTCTCATGTTCGTCGAGCGGCCGAACGGCTCCTCGTTCGGGTTGAGCGGCTCGGTGAGCTTGGCCCTGGAGAGCTTGCGACGTATCACCACGGTCGCCTGGTTCGGATTCTCCAAGATGACCGCGGGACAGCCGGCGCCGTTGGCGATCAACTGCTGCTGCTCGCTGCCTGGGTTGCCGTGGCCGTTGAACAACGGCACGTGGTTCGCGTACTGCGGGGAGGAGAAGGACTGACTCGTGCTGGGACGACTGTTGGGCGGCGAGAAGGTGGCGCTGAGGCTGTTGGCGGTCGGCGGCTGGGTGCCTCGCTGCAGGGAGCAGCTGCGCCACTGGTCGCGCGCGTCCTCGCGCGGCTCGCCGGTCAGATCGTCGACGCTGGTCGCCCGACGCTGCGAGCTGCTGTGGCTGGCGTTGCTCGCGTTGCTGGCGTTGCTCGCGTTACTGTGCACGCCGCTGGATGACGTCTCGCTGTTGCTGCTGGTGTTGCTGTGTCCGGTGAGCGAGCCTGGGCCACCGCGGGCGCTTGCGCCCACGCCACTGCCGACGCCTATTGCGTCCAGGGGTGGCGAGTTCGAGGAGTCCGAACGTGGTGTCAGCTCGTCGTGTGGCATCCCGGAGTCCGCGCGACGCAAACAGCGCGGCGTTTGCCCGCTGTTCATCTAAACAGAGGTCGACGAGACGGTCTTTTCATTATGGGGGTCTTGTTCTGTGGCCAACGGTTAAGGACGATGCGTAAGACGGATACTCGCATTTGCAGACTCGGTGAGGAGGCTGGGTTAGAAGCGGAGCTAGTGGACGGCTTGTTGACAATTTGTTACGGTAACGAATCGTTGTTGATGGTGCAAGTGATTGTGTCCGTCGTGCGAATGTAGTATTTTCTTCGTCACGTCGAAAGCGGTAATTTGGGCATTTTCGGTAATGATGACAGTGTGCGAGTGATGGAGGTAGATTTATCGCGTTTTAATTTTAACTTTGTTACGGGATTACTAATCGCCATTACGGACATAAACGATTCTGTGTAATGATTCTGTTGATCATGTCGATAGGTGCAAATTATGCATTTTCGGATTTAGGCAGTGCCGGTAATGAAGTAGATTTATTGGGTTTTAATTATCGATTTGTTAGCCAGCACCAGTTCGAGAGTGCAAATAGGTATCGAAGGTCCTTCGCATGGGGTTGACACGTAGGTTTTCAGACAGACAATTGTAGGGTTCTAATTTATGTGTTATAAATGTATAGCTATGTTGGTTACAAGCACTAAAAGGATTATGACATTTAAACGAAAATGGTAAACAATAAATAAGCGTCTTATCAGTAGTGAGCATAGTTACGGTCTACACTTTTATTGGTTCCGCAGTAGCAACATGATTATGTTCCATAGAAAATAAACTGCACTGATGAGATTATCGATTGAGAGTATATATTTTGAAACATGTGGCATATGTGAAAAGAAAGTACAGAGCTTCTCATTAGTTACTTTTTCTTCCATTATGTCTAACATTACAAAATTTCAACAACTTTATCATAAAAGTGGAAAATGTTTGACCACTATCACATATTTCATTTTCATTACGCATCTCACGAAACGATAACAAAGAAACGTAGGAACTTAACAATATCATTGCATGCGGAATACAAAGATTACTGTCTGTTATTATTTCGCTACAGTCACATTCTCTCATCACTTCGACGAGACCAATCTCTTCGACGCGTACCAATGATCATTTACCTAACCCAGACCATACACGATTCCGCATACAATGTCGCACATGCAAGCTCATCAAAAGCCTTCCTACGTTCCGGCAAACAACCGTCTCTAAAACAATACCAAGAAACGTAACCGTTACTCTGGACCTCCGACTTAAGACCGTGTCCGGAAGTACAATTCTGCGGACATTACCTTAGATCGTGAAATTCATTCAACACCGACAGAATCATATCTTCGAACGCCCAGCCCTCGCCTAGCCCAGAATAATCCTTACATCATACTATCGAAGCCGTGAAAGTCTCACGTCACAACTACCGACAACATAAAACATAATCTTCGAGACACAGAAAGCGGTCGTGCGGTGGGTTGCATGAACAGTCTCAATTCTGCGTGGCAGACAGGTGTTTGAAAAAGAAGTGAGAATAGAGTCGAGAATAGAGGCGGAGACATAGAAAGAGAAAGAGTGAACGGCTGTTAGTACCTGGGTAGTGATGGTGGTTGTGGTAGTGGTTAGTGATGCCGTGACATCGGCGTTCGGTGCAGAAGTTGGGGTTGGAGGTGGCAACGGGAGTGGCTCCGACGCGAGGTCGGGCAAAGGATCGGGGGTCACGAGTGGGGAAGGATCACCCTCTGAGGGTTGCAGATCGCGATTCGCACTCGCATAGTATGTCACCTGATCGTCGTTCACGCACTCGAGCAGCTGTTAAAACATTCGTGCGTTCGTTAGTGAGCGAAGGTCACAACTGCAGGCGTGGATGGCAAGGGAGTCATATTTTAGTTGATCGATTGTAGAAGAGTGATGTGCGCGATATTTGATTAGATGATACAGTAACATTTGTGAACATGTTTCTGCACGCTTTGACCCTTTGCACTCGCTTGTCCACTCTGAGTGGCCGCAGACGATTCACGGGGCCCGGCGAAAAAATAGTTTAATTTGCATTCTGGTATCATTTTGTTTTGTTATCCGCGTAACGATATTCCGTGGCCACTGAGAGTGGACACGAGAGTCCAAAGGGTAGGTGTCATTAATGTGAAACTGTATGCAGGGTGGTAGTAATTGAAATAGGTGTGCGTATATATTTCTGTTGCTTATGTATTAGGAACTTTCGACGTTTGTTAATTTTTCAACAGCTCGAAGCAAAGCGAGTGTTAGAGTGTTTAATTGAGAGATAAAGGCAGCTTTGATAACGACGCTGATGTAACGGCCTTTGTATTAATGTGTAAGAAAGTGCTGTTTAATTAGTGACTTTTTTTTTTCTTCTCAATCCAATTAAAGAAGGTAGAATGCAACATTTACATTAAGGTATAAACACGTCATTCATCGATTCGCCGCAAACTTTGGACTAACAATAAGACTATAATAATAATGTAACATCTCTTAAGTTCGTACTAGAAATATAATTAAAAACTGTACCGTGCACAAGAGAACTATTTATGAGCACATCAATTTGGATGACGCTATACGTCAGTAGAAATTCATTTTCATCGGCAATAATTTTCGGGACTCACAGATCCTTATATCAAATATTAACAAACGAAAATGAACGTTAAAAGGTGCGGGTAACAATACATCTATGACTGTTTGAGGAAAACGGTTACCATATTTATCTTTATCCATTGCACGGTGTGTAACTGTTATTTTTCTCTTACAATATATCTAAGTAATTGTCTGTGTAACAAAATCTACAAACGGTATACGCGCTACGATCACACTTACACGTACTAACTATATGTTAGAACATTTGTTAGTATACGGTTATGAGCTGTCACACACACACTCACACACGTAGGTGCGTCAATGTTATTTCTTTCGAAGCACAAATGAAATAGAACATAATTCTGTGTGCCTTACGTCTCCAAACTTAGGTATACCGTTCCTACGTGGCATTGGCCATCTTCCCCACTGTCAAAGCAAAGTAAAACTCCAAATTAAACCGGCAAACCAAGTTCTCTGTGCGAAACAACCGAATAGAGCGTGACAAAAAGTAGAGTAAGTACGACAGAAACGAAAAGTCTTAGTCGTTTTAATCACTTCTTCGAAAACCAGAAATCGTAATTTATTACTAAAAAAATCGAAGCTTAAAAATCATAAGTCATTAATAACACGGTCGTCTAAATCAAGCCCGCCACCGATTCAGTGTCTGCAGAGAAGAATCTAGATCAAAACGTCGTCCGAGAGTACTGCGCGTCCGTGCGAGTAGAAAAAGAAAGCGCATGTCGGGCGGCGCGCTATGCGTTGACCTTCACTACTGCTCGCGAGATTACCTTGTTCTCCTCTGACGTGGAGTCGTCGGCCGGGTCCAGGGACGTTATCAACGGTAATTCGCGTAACGTGGCGTAATCCCCGTCATCGTCAGGCCCGCCGTCAGCGACGCCTCGTCTGGCTTTTCCCTTATTACTAAAACGTGAAAGATGCGTTACTCGAGTCTGCGATCGTTCGTTCGCTCGCAGTCGCAGACATAATACAGAGAAAGGCAAAGAGGGCGAGAAGAAGAATGAGCGAGAGTAACGAACGGTGGACTCCGGTGAATGCTTGAGGAAGAGATTGCGTCGGATGGTGCTGTGGAAAGAGAGAGAACGAGATAGAGAGAGTAGTTGGAAAGAGGAGGATGACGGAAGCAACGCGAAAGGAGAGGACGAAGAGGACGAGAGTTGAAGAGAATGAAGAGAAGTTTGGCGGAGTCTTCGAGGAGCGTAATGCAGATTAAACGGAACGAGCGTTGGAACTGAAAGAGAGCCGATGGATGTAAGGATCGGAAAGTTGAATGAGACGTGCCGCTCTAATGTGGAGGAAAAATTATGAGATGGGGCGAGGAGAATATGAAAACATTTTTCGCGAATTGTTTTTCGCTTTCAGGTTATACATTTGATTCGGACGCTATCCGAATTTTGGCAGGAAATGTTGTGAGGGTTCGTGCTAATGATGTGTGTAGCATGTGAGCGCGTATCAGGTTGACTGAAAGGATAAACGTGGACACAGTGAAAACATCGTTGGTGATTGTTAGACGTGGGAATTGATATATTTTTCTGCTCAATAATTCCATCCTATAAATTCGGCGAGACGTCGCGCGACTTCTCGCGCTCGCAATATTAATTCTGTTACATATCTTCAATTCACAAAGCTGTCAACGTCATAACACACATCGCTACGTTTCTTTATCTCACTACCAAGATAATTATAAGATACTTGCAAAGGGGAAAGACATCATTGTTGAACGTCACATCAACAGTACGAACTATGAAAGAAACAAACAAGCGATAGTTTAATATCTAAACTACGAATCCACGCGTATTTTGTGCATGGCTTATGCTTTGATGGTAAACTGCAATTATGAATTCAATGCGCTCTAGTGTGTCGTGCAAAATGTTTCGATATAATGCGCTGTACGATGAACGGTAAGGTCTATGTACCTACGGAGCGGACGCAGGGACCGATGTTTTTACACTTGCATGATTAAGATTGGAATTGCGCGCGCGCCATTCCGGTAAAATAAGCGCTACAACCGAAGGGGAATCAATACGTGGGCACGTCCTAGTGGAGAAGCATACAAGGGAGGAGGTATAACGAGACAACGTGCGCCGCTCACTACGTACTATATATATATAGACAAACTACCAAAGAAGTTTCAAAACTGCACGAAAGCATTTATCGTTAAAAGTATACCTCACTGACCCCATTAAATCGTATCAGTGATTTCTGACATGAACATTGTTCACGTGCCGTTCATTGTCGTCGAAGGCCTAGCACATCAAAGTATACACATTAAGTTCATAAGCACGTCAATTCTAGTCTACCATTTAATTAAGCCGATTCTTAGTCCTCCGTAAATGTTAAATCTGTAAATAACGACACACCGATATATCGACACGAGGTACTTTTCGATTCAGAGCAAAAGAACTTTCGGCTAATTGTCCTTCGTAATTATATCGTTTAGAAGCTATTTTTATAACATAACGATGACATAAGCGAAAAGCAGAGATCAGCGGCTAAGCAAGTACTATCAATGATAGGAGTTTGCGAGTTGAAAGAAGACGTTTGGCAAGCGAAAGCGATGTACAGATAGACACAAAGACACCAAGAGGAGGGAGGAGGGTAGTTACCGCGAGCCTGACGTACTAGGCAGGTCGTTAAAGGTGACCTTGGGCTTGAGCTTCTTGTTCAGCCAACCCTTCTCGCCTGTTGGTGCCCCGTTCGCGTCGCTCGGCGATTGCGTGGGCGATGGACGTAGTTTCGGCCTCAACCAGTAAATTTGTTCGTCGCCATCGGCCGTCGAGTCGCCGTCAACGGAATCCACGTTGCCGCCTGTAATCGATACGTTCATGTGCGATTACTCGATTTTTCTTCCCTCGTTATCAGTATGTCATTAGTGCGTGTGTTTAGAGCGAAAACCGCTATGCAAGAAAATAGATAAATATACCGGTGGACACAAAAGTGGTCTGTATAAAAAAAAAATCCTCGCGATTAGGATAATAGCAAGGAAAGTTGAATTTTTTCATTATCGACCCAGGCCATTCGTTTGTCTCGTCCCGCGGCGCACGAACTGACGCGTACGTCCAGAAAGACCGAAGAAGGTAGGACAGAAAATTTGCCGCCACAAACTCATTAGAACGAGACCCCGAAGTGTGGCGCAGGCAGCCGCCGATAATGAGAGGCCACCGGGAAATCCGCAAGCTTACCTTGCGAACGAGCCTTCCGCTCCATCGCGGCCTTCTGTATCACGCTCATGATCGCCTTCTTCGGCGAGGTGTCGGCGATGGTGTAGGTTCTGCCATTGCCGACGACGAGCAACGGCGCGCTCGTGCTGTCGTCCTCGTCCCTGGCCGACAGTAAGTCGACGTCAGTGACCAGTTTGACCGACCTCGCCGAGCGGACCGTCGCGCGGCCGATCGTCACGCGAAGCTTGAACGTCCAGCGTTGCTTTATCGTCAGGAACACCCAGAGCACCAGCCAGAGGAGTAGGTGAAGGACGGTGCCGACGATGCAGGCCAATATGGCGCCGTCGAGGCTGCCCCGGTAGACGACCGTGTAGTCGTAGAGTAGGGGCGCGCTGCAAATGGCAATCGCCAGGAACACGCACAGCGCGGTGCAGTGGGTGAAGTACACCCAGCCGCTGCCCTCGCGGCTGTCCTTCGGCAGGATCACACGGCGCTCGCGCTCTTGGTTCAGGAACGCGGCGAATCTGCAATATTTTGTTTTTCCGGGATTTTTTTCTTTTTTTTTTTTGTACGGTGCAAACTCTCGAACTGTAAACTTTGCGGTGTAATAAGGGAGTGGCGAGGGAGGGTAGTGGTTCGTTTTAGGGAATGTTTATTCATGAACGATGAGTTCCGGGCCTTTCCGCTGAGGGTATGCGTGTCCTGGGGTATCGAAGTTCGTGTGTGGCTGGTTGATGATTGTTTCGGGTAGTTTGTAGGGATAGAAGGATTTGTGGCGCGAGGAAAAGTTATTGACGCGATGATGAGAACGATTGGGACGGCGAGTTAAATTCGGTTCTAAGAAGGTACGACGGATGCGAATTTAGTGAACGACGGCGATCAAAGCTCCTTAATCCCGTGTCATCCGAAAATCCTTTCGAAATCTGCAATAGCATCGATTTCGACGCAAGCGAAGGGAAGCACTGTGACGCAATGAAACGTGAATTCTGGTATTGTCCGAACGTTAGGGAAGTACTCCTCAATTCGACTCCGACAATAATCCGAGATGCCTCCGATATCTCCCCCATTTAAGTAATAATCGACTCGTTCGCGTGGAATCGACGTCATAGTCGAATGTCATTACGTTGGAACGAGAATCACTTCTCGAAAGAGAGAGAGAGAGAGAGAGCGCGAGCGTTCGTTTCGCGGCTTAACAACTTTCGAAGTCTCAGGAGTTGCTCGGACGAGAGGGGTGAGGCGGAAGTACGGAGAAGGAGAAAAGGCGAAATTGAAATACGCTGAAGACGAAAATAGCAACAGAGAGGAGTCCGTTCGACAAATCCGAGAAATCGACGCGATTGATATCTCGTCCGGAAACGTCGAACTAAACTACTGAATAACTCTTCGAAATATTCCTACACTCTACTTCTTTTCGCTCGCGAAAATTCGTTGAAGAAGAAAAAAAAAACAATAGCGACGCTTGTCAAACACCTTCGTATATCATAGCAAGCATGGCAAGCATAGATTCAACCAAATATTTGAAACTCCGAGAGTATTGCTATTCACACGTACATGCACCTGTACCGTAGAACGTCGTGAAATAAATTTGCTCCGAAGCGAACAGTATGAAATCAGTGAAACACTTCCGCGCCCCTTTGCTCGACTCGCGACAAACAAACGAGCGCTTTCCAGACACGGAAAATTTACTTTACATTAACTTAAAAGATCGTGCTAATAAAGAAGATTAATTTCGCCCGGCACGAAAGCGGACGCTCTCCCGCGCGCTTTTTCTCGCGCAACGATTAAGGAAAAGGTAAACGAGATCGATCATCCGCGCAAGAAGTACCCTGTGCAATGTCGCGCGACAGGGAGCATTTGAAAGTCGGAGGGGGGAGAGTATACGACGTGCATACACGTCGCGGAAAGTTTGCACGGCCGGGAGGATGGGAATCTGAAAATAAACGGGCACATCCGTGAATGGCCGGTTAAACATTTACCTGCCGTGAGCGTAGAAGTACATAACCATGCTCGAGCAGAGTACCAGCAGGGACGAAAGGGCAAACAGGGCGAGAGTCACGTGAGGATTGAGCAGGAAATAAGAGTCCCCGAAAATGGTGGATATCGTGCTGGTCGTCGCTACAGTACGATGTCTTAGCAGCGGCAGTACTTTCAACGGTCCGACCACTTGAACCTGGAAGTAGAAAAACGACGTGCAGCAGAGAGGCAGGCTGGCGGAATTATAATATTGACACGGCGCCCGTTTCGGCGTGTAGTTCAGAAATGAAAAGAAAACTTTGTCACTGAATCGACGTCGACAGGATAATTGTCGGCCGCTGTGGCCTGTTATAAACGCAGTGTTCTCTATTATGGACTACATTTTATTTATCGTAAAAGTGTGTATGTCAAGCTTACTATATGATTCGTTTCAAAAAATTGATGCTTACAACTAAAGGCATTTCGTATTAGGCCTACGAACGTCTCCCGGAAGTACACTTCGAGCTGTATTATTGCATCTCTGTCGGACGAAGACGAGGACGAAAGAAAAAGTGTGTATGTCAAGCTTACTATATGATTCGTTTCAAAAAATTGATGCTTACAACTAAAGGCATTTCGTATTAAGCCTACGAACGTCTCCCGGAAGTACAGTTCGAGCTGTATTATTGCATCTCTGTCGGACGAAGACGAGGACGAAAGAAAATGTTTGTTCAGTCTCGCGAGAAAGTACTCGTACGTGTGTCGCGCGTCCGCCATGATCACGTATATTGCATCCTTCGTGTCGAAAGTCGTCTAGTCCGTATAACTCGACAATCCGACAGAGACGCCTCGTATATTTCCAGAGAGATGCGGACAAACATTTGCCGACGCTTACCTTGTAAAGGACGGACATGCCGGCGTAAGCCAATAAGCTCTGGGCGGAATTCACGACTAGCTGAAGGCTGAAAATGGTGCCGAGAGCTTTGTTGCACGACCAAAAGACCGCGGGATACCTCACCGAATAGACGCCCAGGGCGATGGCGTAATTCAGATATTCCAAGGTGATCGGTCCGTAGGATTCAGCTGTCAAAATGGGGTGAGACAATAATTATTTACCCTGAAAACCGTGGAGCAAGGTACGACACGAAGACAACGTAGTTGAGTAGAACAAAACGAAAAACATCAGTCCTGGTAATCGTTCTGAACAATTGCCACCGAGTACGATTCTATTCAAATCGAAATAATAAGTGGACGCAGGATAGATTCGATTCTACGCCGGCCAATGAAAAAGTGAAATCATACAAGTTCCCACATTAACGAAATCCTCAAGCCAACGTTAAACGCGCCAAACAAAATTCTTATTCCATTTCACTTACCAGGTGAAATTTCGATGTTCAAGTTCTCCGGTCGATCGAGATCGGCAAGACTGTTCATGGTGAGCGGCATCATCTGCGCACTCATATTCCCAGCGCCCTGCACCGCCTTGCCGCTCGCCAACGACGTCGGTCTACCGGTGGTAGACGATCTGACAGCAAGATTCTTCGGCCTCGACCTAGACTTCGATCCGCCCGCACCGACACCGCCGCCACTCGCATTCTTCGTCGCCGTCCTCGCGGTCGCTCGCTTTATCATCGTCATCGGCGTCGTGATCGTCGCGGTAGTACTTCTCGCGCTCGCAACTTTCGCTTTCGCGGTCGACGCAGTAGTGCTCTGTGACGTCACGGAGTTCGTTTTCCTCACGTTGGACGCGCTGGTGGTCGGACTGGTTCGATCGTTGACGCGTAATAACGTCGGCTGAAGGAGGATCGTGGACAGCTTGGTGGTGGTCTCCGCGGACTCGTTCAGCATGCTTGTTAAGCTCGGCGTGGTGTTGACGATGACGTCCTTGTCGATGAAATTGTCGTTCTCTTCGGGTATTACGGTGACGAAGGGCTGGGGGGTTATGAAGCCGGTTAGCGTACTCAGATTGCCGGCTGGGTTCATGAAGCTGAGAACGACCAGGCGGTCGCGGTGTATTACGACCCAGTCGAGATCCGTGCGCCAGATCGCCTCTGTAACAATCGGGTGAAATTTAAGTTTTTAGCGTTTCGAGCGAGGCAGAGTGGCTGGACGTGCGCTTTGTCCGCGTCGTTGCATTTTTATTAGTACTTTCGGGAATGATAACAGTAGAAGTACGGAGGGCTGGAAATGAGTTGTGGGAGATTTTACTATAACGCTTGCTCGTGTTTCGGAGATTTGGTCGAACTCAAGTCATGCGTGACGCGGACAAAACATTCCTTGCTTTCGCTCACCGCCGATATCATCTTTATCGAACACAGGCCATGCTAGTTACAATCGAGTAAATTGATTTGTGGTCTGAGGTCCGAAAAACACGCTTGCAGACAAACTGAGCGTGTTGCTACACAGCTACATGAGGTGGAGGAGCGTGCATGTAAGAAAACGTCTCGTGATAAGGTCTGGATGAGAAACAATGGCGAGAACCGAGGGCTCCTTCGATCGAGTAACCCTCACGAGAAAGTGTCCTGCGGGAGTGTTTTCGCACAGACGAGTCCCAGTCCGTCCATAACGCCGACAGAGAGGACGGTGAACTTTTGGCTTCTGATTAAGAAAAGTTCGTACTACCGTATCGTTTCTTATCATAATTTACAGCGACCGCGCTTCGAACGCTGAGGATAACGGTCGTTTTTCTTTTCCGTACAATATCAGACTAAGATCATGATTCAATATATGAAACATTTTAGGAACGTCGGCATTCGATATGTATTATATTTAATATTCTGTATCGGCATTTTGTGCGCTTAGTTCATTCAACATTTTATCCAGCCTTCGTACATTTCTCATTCCAGGAGTCCGCCGTTCGGAGCGCACCGAGCCGCGATCGAATTTGACAAACGTCGATCTCCCGTACGATTAGCGGGCGGCAGCCTGCTGCCTTTTAACATTTCACGAGAGACGTCAGACACAATTATCGTCCACAAATTGTCAAGCCCACGCTGACGCGCGCGCGCGCGCGCCACTTCGACGCGCACGCTCGATTTCGATTAAACGTCAGGACGTATAAAATGTCGTCTCGACAAATCATTTTTAATTAAGCCACGCCGGGTAAGCTTTCCTCTCAGCCCGGCTGACATCGTTATCTCGACTCTTGCTCGCCTTTGTCGGTGGTCGAAAGGCGCCACCTCCCACGGGCCCAGAGTCAATTTGCTCGCTTGACACTCGCGCGTACGTGTTCTGCTATTCGATCGTGCGTACCTATCTCGATCGCCACGCTACCGCGCGAGCCGTTCGTTTCTTCATTATCGCCGCACTCGAAACAACCCGACCATTCGCGCCGTGATTATTGCGAGGGCCGCGGGCGTAATGAGCGACGCAAAGTCGACGTAGTCGTTTGGTTCTCGCGTGTTTTATTTATGTGTGTTAGGGTGGCCTAATATTGAATGAAATGAACATTAAGAATTGTAACGTTTACGGATAAAACAGATACAAAATTCTCATTCACGACGTCTCACTGTGAACTTTTGAAACAATCCGATGCGTCGACACGTTATTGCCGTGTAATTTGAATGCGCAGCGATTGTGATTCATGCGCTCGCGTATAATATACAGCGTCGGTACTATAATGGTTGCCGGTGGAAAGTTGCAATTTCCGGTATGCCGTGGAATACCGTGCGAGAAAGACAGCCATCCCCTTTACCGTTCTCAACCCCCCCCCCCCCCCCCCCGCCCAACCCTCTCAACCCCCGCGAAGCATTCGCTTTTGAGGGTCTGCAGTTCCTTTTTACGGGTTAAGCCATTTTCCGGATTTTCGCGTGAGCCAGCGCGCGGCAGAAAGATTCAGACGTATGGATATAATATTAGATGTCTCGAGATACTATCCGGGTAAGAGCCTTTCAACTGGGCGCATTCGCTGAAAATTGATTAGTCGCGGACGGGCAGGAGGTATAAATATTTTCTGTGCCAGGCGCACGTAGATGTTACCTCCCAAGAACCTGCCGCCATTCCGTAATACACGTGGCGCGACCGCGGGGGAGGATTACGTTTTTACGACGAAATAAATCGACAGCGCGGAATGAATTTTTCCCGCGCCACACTCTCGCAGTCTCGGCCGTCGAAAATGGTCGACCCTCGAAAGCGATCGTACGGAGTGTCCACGGGAAGTCGATGAATTTTCGATGTCACATCTTTAACTGAATCGGATTCCTATGGAATATGCATGGATTCGGTAATGCCCGGCATGTTGTGGATGAAGCGGCGAAAATGACGAGTGAGGATAATGAAAGCATCGGTCGGATCACTGGTGTGATTGAACCGATCGTTTTCTCGGACAGCGAGTCGGTTTCGATCATAACCGAACTGCACGAGAGAATCACTACTATCCAATGCGGACGCATTGTTCCACGTAAACCCGACAATTGCAATAACGGGAGAAAGCGGAGAAGCTTTTATCTCGGAACGGAACATCAGAACTGCATAACCGTAATAGGCTCACGCGAAATAATTAGCCGCTGTGATTCGGCTAATTGGCAACTCTGCTAATCGGGATTCGAATAATCGCCGCACCACCAGACTTCATCTTCGTCTCCCTTTCATTAAACACTTCTCCGACCCCATCGAAGCCGCCGGCCGCGAGACTTTTACCTCTCTTAACTGTATTACAACAGACTGCTTCCCTACGCAAACACCGATCGTCGTACGAGAGAACGCACGCACGCGGACTCCGCTCGCTCTCACTGCCAGCGAGCGTTCGAAAATTCTCGCGGCAAGATTACAGCTCATTAAGATAATCCAATCCCAGTTCGTTCCGGCTATCCGCGGCGCGTCCGTCAAAATTGCAATGATGTTACGAACCCGATTACATCTGGCCGGAAATTTGCGCGCCATTTAGCGTAAATGTTCTATAAATCAGGAGTAGTTGCCGGCATCAACCGTCGAGCGTATCTGCCCACACACGTTCGCAGGTCGAATATTCGTGATACGCGGTAGAGTAACCGAAAACTTTCCAGACAACGAGAGTGAGACGGAGAGTTGCGGCAGACCGGGTCCGTGCGAAAAAGTCGACGAGCGTGTAGTAAGGGTTAGGGGCAGGGTGGGGGTAGGAAAGTTGACGAGCTTAATCGCCCACTACCTTCGCTCGTTCAGACCTTTGGCCGTCCCCGGAAACGGAGTATTTTTACTCGCGAAATACCGTGTAATTACATCCGAGGGATTAAGCTGCGCCTCGGCAACCCCTATTCTTCCTACCCTCCTTTGCAGAACCCTCTCCATGTTTCTATCTTCGTCGGTCTCACTCTCTCTTTTTCTATTTGTCCTTGTCTCGCTATATTTAACTCTCTTTCTCTCTTTTTTCTCCGCTTTACGACGACGCACACATTGCACGTTAATGCGGCGACTTTTCGTAATCTAGACAAATCTTTACCATTATTTTGCTATTTTAAGCGTTATGGTTCAAGGTAAAGAACAGTTCATTTCGCCTCCGCAAAATCGTCACGTCTGCGACATTATTGATAGTTCAGCGGTTCAGCGTGCAATCAGAGTGGTTTATTTTCAGCGTAAAATACCGTCTATTGAGTGGTATATAAGTCCGAGGCTGCTCAAAATCTTCCCCTCGCCTGACAGACAGTTTCGCCAGACAGTCTTGGCCGTCTCAATCGCCGGAATCCTTTCCGTGCGCCGTGACATTCGTCGTCGCTAGTTTCCGACGTTCGCGCGTACATATTTAATCGACGATTCCAGCAGCGATCGCCGAACAAGGGATCCGATCGATCAAACGCGCACACTCCTTTGGCTCGGTTGTTCACGGCCGGAGACGTCGTGAAAAATTCAGCTGCACCGGAGGATGAGCCTGAGAGTGGGAAGATGTATCTTCGAAATTCGCGTGCACCGTCGATATACGAGGTGCGCGCGAAGTGCGACACGACTTTCGGCGGGAAGTAAGCAAAGAATTGTAGGGAAATGTTTCTTTTTACAACAAGGCAGAAATGTTTTTGTTTTTTAAGAAGAAGCCATATCGTTAGATGGATCAATATCTTTTCGGGTCACAAGTATGGGCTTTGTCCGTGTAATGGAACAAACGATAATTATAGACAAGAGTTAACTTCTGTTCGGTTTTATTAAAGAGAGGGATCGAGAAAAATTTGCAAAGTTACTCTTCTTCGAAAATGCGGCGTTGTTCGAATAAAGTGTATTGAGCATGTTCGAGTCGTTTCGTGTATAGTATCCTTTGAGTTTCATCGCGATTATCGTATTATACCGTGATCACTTTATCGATCTCCCATGCTGCTTTTTTCGAACACAAAGTTTGACGCAAGAAAAATGTACTCTACAGTTCGTTCAACGTAAAGGCGATATTCTCCGTTAGTAATGGAATTGAGTTCGCACCCGGTACACTGTGTAGGCGAGTTCCATGGCGGCGATAGGGACATACAAAACGCAATGCGCGTATCTTGGCGATGAATCGACACGTCGCGGCTAGGCAGCCAGACGCACCTTCGTTGTTAATACTCCCCGACACCGAGCACGAGCTCTGTATCTCCGCTGAATCGTCCAATCCAATGCCAGCGTAGTCGCGGTAGATTTACTCACGTCGTGCATCGTCATTGACAAATTGTGCGAAAAATTAGTTCCGATACGGTTTGTTCGCGGTCAGAATGGTTTCGCACATTTTCGCTTAAAACTTGATATGCTGATTATATTGGTGTAACGGTTACATAACGGCCTTGTACTCTAATTAAGTCACGCAAAAATGTCCTGCCGAATATGAATAATCTGTTCTCCATACGAACATTTCCAACGAAAAATTTGCGCAAGTCAAAAGTACTTGAATTAATGAGCGAAATGAAAATGTAAATAATATGCAGTTTTACTTGCGCTCTTTCATAAATCAGTCGCGCATACGTATATACTGATGCGAAAGCATAATGTTCCCATTCAAATTCACGAATACGGGAGTAAGATGGTCGTGGAGCGTAGTGTTGGTCGGCAGTGGTAGGTAGCAGCAACCTTTGACCTCCCAACGCCCCCGTCGCTGTTGCCCGGGTCACGACAATGACCTTTGTACCAGGCGTTATCACGCCGACGTATTCTCTCCGCGGAAACAAAAGAAAGACAGCCCCATTTGCAAGGTATCTCCGCCTTCGAGCTTTCATTCCGACATGGTCACGTATGCAACTATATGTACATACAGCCCTAGTACGGTATCTATCAACATACTTTGCGTTACGCTTGTTCTTTTTATTCACCTGCGTCTACGTCGACATACATGTTTTTGCCTCGAAAAAACATAATCCTGCACATTTTTAATCTCACGGTCTACATAATGCGCAAATTATATTACGATTGAATTAAAATCATATCGAATCAATTATCTTCGCTTTCGATCCCGCTAGGAAGTCTTGTTCACTATGACGCAGTACATATTCGACGTATAGCGCCACATTCCGCGTAATCGCGGTACATACGCTTCTATCCGGAACGCGACGCATATAAAATCAGGTATTAGCGTGCAATAACACAGCGCATTAATAAAGCCTATCGCCGTCGCGTCCGTTCCTTATCGGTAACAGCATTCCAGGCTCACAAAATATACTTATCAGCATATCCTGTTCTCTGACCGCCCCGCCCCCCCTCCCCCCTCTCTCTCTCCCACTTTCCGCACACGCTCATTTATCGCACGAAACTAAAGCAGTATCTAAACGCCCCTCGCGATCCTCGCACTTCCTGATTTCTCGGCCGCGACACTCGTTTAGATCCAACTCAGACGTTCCATCGTCGTGCGCCAGCCGTAATGGGACGGCCGACGTCGCGGCGTAATATTTACAGGGACGGTATTTACTGCGATCTTTACGGCTCGCCGTGTACATTGCGCGCGATAGCGGGACCAAACGAGAATTTAAAGCAAAGCAAGGCGCGCGCGCGTACGGTCGGCGTGACGCAAACGCTAACAGGGTGGCATCGTGTCGTTGTCGATACGCGTGCACGCACGGTGCTGCGTGGGCGGAGGCTGGTAACAACAGCTGGCTTTATTTGCTCTCTGCCAATGTGAATTACGGTTAGTTCGCGCGTCAACAGCGGCGCCTAAGCCGCGGAGCTGTTTCATTCGTCGGTTCCGCGAAGAATCTCTGTCGCTCGGACGAGCGTGTATAGTTACCCAGGCCGAGTTCGAGGTTTTCATTTTTTTTTGACCGTCGAGAAATTAAAATTATTTTTAATCGCATTATAAGGGCTCGTTGGATTTAATGTTGTTTACGGCTTGTCTCTGCTCTTTCTGGCCGAAAATCGTTCATTGTTATGAGGCGCATTGTGCCACGGTGAGACGATGCATATTTCAAGGATGATTCGCGCCGCAAAGGAATTTCCTGCGAAATGCATGCCGCGGGGAGTGAGGTGACGACGTTTGAGCTCATGAATACGAGATGCGCGCATCCGTGGCGAACGAGAGAGTCTTTGCGGCCCGCGGACTGTGGCAATGACCCTTGTTTCGGATACCCTTCACGAAACGACCTCGAGAGAACTGCGATTAATCTGACGCGCGCGTGCAGAATATGCGAGGACTCGAGGATCAAAAGAACAGGGAACGTGGATAGAAAATTCGGCCGCAAATTTTCCGATATTTTCGTACGTAAGCGTAAAGCATTCGAGAACGCGTTCTTTGCAACAGACAGACTTTTTGCCGTATCAACTAAAATATCACGTCTGCTACATTAGTAATGCATATGCATACAAAACATTCTCCTTCGGACAAAGCTTCCATCCAATCCGACTGGAACTACGGAAAGAGCATAGTTGTCGCACGCAGCGAAGAGCGTCGAGGACGGCAAACGCTGGGAAGCACGTCTGCGATTCGCCGGCATTATGCAAATTTATCGTCGCGCGTATATCTACGTTCGCGGCTAATACAGCGTAAACAGACGACGCATGGCGCTTAAGCAGAGTGCGCGTTTTGCCGCGGCCGACGCAAACAAAACCATTCCGCGTCCTGCATTCTGCCGCGAACCAAGCCGGAAATTGGTGCGTTTCGCGAGCGTCCCGCTCTCGAATCAAGGGGAGGCAGTAACTTTTTACACGCTCCATTTTCCGCGTGCAGCCTCGTTTACCGTTCGTTCGCCGTCCTAGGAAACAACGAGCCGGGACAAGACTTCCAGGCTTCCTTTCTTTCCCTCGCTCCGTTCTTCAGCGCTGAAACGCTACTTGTATCTCGATTGCGTTTCATTCCGCGCTACCTAAGACACATTGAGTACCCGTAACAATAAGACGTACATCTGCGCATTGTACGGCCGTACTCAATTGGAAACGGATAAAACGTCTTAGTGCTTCTGACTGGAACGAAGGAATTTCAGCTTGAGCACAATTTTATACCGAAACTAAATGCATCACCATCGTCCATATAATGCACGCATGATTCAGCTTACGGCTTAGTATCAATTTTATATTAAATTAACTTCTTCATATTTTCTCTAACCAAAATCCAACATCAAAGATCTTGTCATATGTATATTTCTATACTGCACTTACATTCTGCACCGTACATCCTCAGTCCCAAATTTCTTACGTAGCGCGGCATGGATCGCAATCAAGAAACGAATAGCACTTCCGTTCCTTCTGTGCAACCTTCGCACTGTACGCTTCACACGCGCATTACAACGCGTAGCCATAGCTCGACACGGCCAGCGATCCGTGAGTAACAGCGAACCAATCTGACAGCGAATTCTCGAATAACGAGATCGGCGAGCCGGCAAGATGAGTCCAGTTTTCAATATGCTCGTCGACGCGTTAACCACGATAGCCGGCGAATAGGCAGGCAGGTGAGGCCGGCCTCGGATTAACATCGAGGACGGAAGTGAAAGAGGGACGGTGGCGAAGGACGAATGAAACCGAGCGAAGGGAGAGGAGAAAGGCAGGCACGCAATTTTGTGTAAACTAATTACGGGTTAATTTGATTAAGGGGCGCGTGCCCAGAATAGACTCCTGTCGCCGGTGGCTTGCAATCTACCCCGGAAAGAGGATGTCGCAGTGCAAACAGAATCAGCGGCCGGCCGGGAGAAGAGGGAATAAAGACTGAGAAGGAGAGAGAGAGAGAGAAAGAGAGAGAGAGAGAGAGGGCAGCGAGGAAAATAAGAAGAGAAGGATCCAGACTTCTCTTCAGCCCTTCGCTTTTGGCCCTGCGCGCGTTTTCTCGTTTTGTTCTTCTCTTTTTATTGTACACGCCTCTTTCCATCCTTGTATTCAATTGCTTTTCCCCTCACGCCGATGCACTTCTTCGGCGCGACCCCTCTACGACATATGCAAAACGAGAAGACGCTTTTCAATTCATCAGCCCCACCCCCTCTCTTTTGTCGACTCTAACGAGGTCGCAGAGAATGGCTGGCGTTACTTATTGAGGCTTCCCTCGATTTTTCTCAGCCTCGCACCTACCCTATTATCGCGAGTCCATCTTTATCTATCGTTCTCTTCTTAACGCGATGCTTCTTTAAGGGTGCGGTCGCTAGAGAATGTTTCCTCAACGTTGTCGCATTGTTACTTAATCATATTAGTTAGAGCGCGAACGTTAAATGTACCTGTCCAAGAAGCGTTGAATAAGAACGCTAATCAAATCTGCATTATCATCTTCGTCGTGCCAGTATTTTCTCTAAGCGTCAACTCCGTAAATCAAAGAAATCTCATTGTTAACCAAAAAAAAAAAAGAAAAAAAATCCAAACTCTCATCCACATCAACGTTCACCCCAGACTATGCGAAAAGAAGAGGACTCCGATTATCCTACGTTAATAAACCGACGACGCGGCCTCGTGCGTCCGCATCAGCATTCACCGCGCACCATGCAAATACGGAGGCGTAACGAGACGAGGCGTTCGGCGCGTGAATTGCGAAGATTCCGGGGCGAGGACTCGAAACTCCCGATTTCATCCGACGTTAAATAAAAGCGACCGCGGACCACGTAAGAACCTGCCGCGCGCGGCCAGCTTCGGCCCCGCGACGCAACGCGCGCGAGCATCAGACTCGGCTCGCAATAAGAAATTCGAAGGCACGTCGGTGCTGTTACGCGGACGTATGTTGGGGCGTGAAATACGCGGGGCATTGCGCAGAAAGCGTATCAATCTCGGGAGAGAAATAAGGTAGGAATCGCCGTGGGCTTCTGGAGGGTTCCGAGCGAAGTGGCTGGCTCCCGCTTCCACTGCCTCTGCCTGCCTGCAGTGCAGCGGTAGTTGTGACGCGATAGGTAAGAGGAGCGCAGAGAGAAGAGAGAGAGAGAGAGAGAGGGGGTGGGGGGGGGGGAAGAGGACAGAAGAGGGCGGGGGTTGGAAGAGGGTGGCGGCGAGAGGCGTGGGCGGACGGAGGGGAAGGACGACGTTCAAGGTGGAAGGATCCTACGAGCGGGAAATCCTGCAGCAAACTGTATGCACACACCTGGCCGATCAATACACGACCCAGGACGAGGCCAGGACGACCCCAGGACGCGCGAACTTACCCCGTTACATCCCCAGCGCCCCCTCTCTCTCGCCTCCTGCACTCCCTCGCAGCCGGGAGAGAGCGGTATTGTTTATAACTGCCCCGCTTCGATTCTCGTGAAAGTGCATTTTTTTGCATTTTTTCATGATTTTGGGTTAGTTTTAGTCTTTCGATTCTACGGTAGCACGAATTGCGGCAGATGACATAGGCGAAGGAGTGGTGCGTGTCTTGTCTGGATCTTGGTGGGAATATTTCGTTCGAATTACTCTGTTCTGTGGACTTGCTTGGGAGTTTTGGAGTGAGACGTTAGCGATTCGAGCAGGTTTCGTTTTTCGTTCGTTGCGAAGGCATATCGAAATACGATTTTGGGGACGTTTTGTGGAGGGTGCGACGGAGAAGGCAGAACTGACCCGTCGAAGATGTTTATCATAAAGATTATGTATCGTTTCTTATATTTTCCGTTACAGTCGCTCGGCGTGTCGTCGGTTTAATCAAAGACTAGTATCGTCGAGACAGAATATCCCCGGTGCGTTCAGGGATTTTCCAATCGTCGTCTCGCCCGCCTCATTACGTCGACGCAGAAGTCGGGACCCGACGATACGCTTCGTTAACGTTCCGCGTCCCGACAAAGGGAAATTAAATATTTAATAAAAGTCTGAGTGCCGCCCTTCGCGGTGTGGGTGTGCGCGTGTGTGCGTGACGAGCAGCGAAAGAGATGTACTTCACTGTCAGGATCTTGCGGGAGACAGGCAAGACCTTTCAAACGCAAGGAATGTATACTCGGATAACGCGGTAAACGCTTTCTACGTTCTCTCGTTTCACTCGAAGCAACGTCGAACGAAGGAATTTTTCGGTTGAGAAATTAAGAACGTTGTCTTGCGAAAAAGTCTCGGGTACGGATGTTCCACCAGCTTGATTGTAAAACGTGAGGTACGATGTGATCATAGTATCGTCGAATAGTGGATTCCAGGAAATGTAGTTGTATGTACACGTCTTTATGCAGAATTGAACGGAATTTACTCCTATATTCTAAAAGGAAAGTTTTTAAGTCGTGACCTATAAGAGAAGCACGTCAAATAAGATATAAGTACTTAACCGGCGTTCAGAATGCAACGTTGAATGGGCGCGTGAGTGTCTGAAACTTCTCAGATCTCGAGGACACGGTTCATAAGGTAGATTAAAATTTGATTTGATCGATCATTTGAGAGTGCTGGCATTCAGCGAGCAAGTCAAACTATTCAATATTCTCCGGCCGAACAATTTCCATCGCACGCTTGGCTCGACGCGGCGCGAGTTATCAGTGCTCGCCGTCATTAAGGCTATTCGAAATTCCGGATTCCTTTAAACTTCGCGGAAATCGGATCATTAAGCGGTGATCCCGTATTAGCAACAGGTTTAATGAGAGAACTTCCGCCGGCAGGGCTCCGCGGGGAATTTTCTTTTCCCGAAGTTCTGCCTCTCCCTACTCGGGCCTCACCGCACGTAGGGCTCGATAACGGCACGCAAGAATACATCAAGCGACTCTACAAACACTACCAATGTTAAAAACCTCTCTCATATGTTAGACAGCAGCCTCTGACTTTTTTGTTTCGCGAACCCATGCAAACTTCTATTTTCAGTGATGTATGTACTACTCATTACTACAGTTTCTAAACATGGCGGATCCGATCTGTAATCGGCACAGATATTTCGTATTGGATCCTGCGTCCAGTGTATATATAGAGCAGTCGTCGCGATGTACCTGCAGAAAAATATGGACCTTCAGCATTTCGCACTTTCACTTCGAACGTTCTCGCGAAGACCGAAAAAGCGGGCATTAAGCTTGTTGCCTGGGAATGACGGAGGTTGTTCTCGTGGCCGACGCGTCAGGCTCGCCAGTCGGAAGGGCGGGGGAAAAACGGACGCAATGATAACTACACGAGTTTCCACTTTAACGGGCGAGGCAGGTTAGAACGGTGAGGAGGCAGAAACGAAACAACGCCCAGCGGCCGGCGGGTTTCACTTTCGTCGGAGAAAAAACTGAACGAGGAAGAGTGTTCTTCCGCGCGGGCCGGATGTCGGAAGGGAGGGGGTGAGAATCGGGACACGAGGTTTGCGATTGCGAAACGAGCGTTGGCGGGTGATTAGTACTGTGGAATTATGCAGGGCAAAATAGCGAGTAATCGACGCTTCTTTGTTAACGTGGTTCGATATTGAGGTTCTAGATTCATATCGGCACGATCTGTCACTTCCGATGCAACGTCCAATAATCTTATTCGTTGTTTTTTGTGCTTTAGTAGAATTTACTTTTTTCCTTTTATTATAACTTATAAAGGTGTGTTTCGCTTTGCTGATCATTGCAGCGAGCGTGTCAAACGCTTGCCTCGTCAATTCTACAATATCAGGGATCTGCTCTGCCGTGTATTATTATTATACGTGCTACATGTCACGTATTTGCCTATAAATCAGCGTTTCAGAGAACCATGATATATTTTGCTACGTTCACTACGATACTCAATGCTGTGTACGATAATGGTCGATCCATTTTCCAGAGTATTATAACGCAAGATAAAATACCGGTGGAAATATGAAGTTCATCATAGAAATGTTATTTTTCTTCAAAATACACGTAATCCTCCGGAGTTGACGTTTTTAGGGGTCCCAGTTGAGAGTACGCGTAACAGGCCTCTCTGAAGGAACGAGGCGGAACAAAGAGAAAGAAAGAGTAGGAGGAAACACTATACTTTGAGAGGCTCTAGACAGTGCCAAAAGACAGCCAAGCCGAGCCAACCAACCAGGACGACCTCCATTATCTCGAGTGGCTACGAAAGAAAACATTTGCCTTTCAGTCTCTAATTTCTCAAACGACTTTGCGCACCTGCCTTTGCACGTCCGTAATGAATGGCGGTAAAAACGAACAACTCTCCGAAAAAACTTCTACATGTCCCGAGCAAGGGAAAATAGTTAAAAACA
This sequence comes from Priocnemis perturbator, assembly GCA_963942575.1. NCBI lineage: Eukaryota > Metazoa > Arthropoda > Insecta > Hymenoptera > Pompilidae > Priocnemis > Priocnemis perturbator. Next base: position 9,683,170 of record OZ012652.1, read on the forward strand.
ACGCTTAATTATTTCCCCTCTAAAGGCAGTCACCCTACCTACCTACATCAAGGAATGAAAACAGTCCGCGCGGAGACCGCAATGATAATGAAAATATTTCAGAGCTCTGCGAGCTTAATACCCGAACAAAGATTTAGATTAGACTGGAATCAGATTTAGAAGAGAAAATAAGCGCGAGCCAGTCTTCCACAGCTGACACCTTAAACTACAATATTTGAACACTCTTCACTTACCCGTTCGTAATACCGATTCAACCTCGCATTCCGAAATCCGTCGTTCGAGACCAGACACGCGGACGGACAATCCATCGTGGCGCAAATCTAGGCGGGTGGAAGTGGAGGAAAAAGAGGCAAACAAATTTGTCCCGGGGCCCGGCGTGCGCCGTAGTTTTATTCAAACACCCTCGAGTGCGACGTGTAATGTGCGTGCGGTACTTAGGGTATGGCTGCTTCAAGCGGCACTTGTCCTATTTTTCGAGTACTCGCATGGGTGAGAGCAATTTCGTGTCGCGCTCGGGGCACTTCAGCGTTCTGACTCTTGGCCAGGGGCTGTGCATGGCTCTGCATGCCGGGCCGCGCCATTGACTCACACCACTGACGTCGTAAAGCGAACGAGAGTGCGGCTCGCATTGATACTGCATTGTAATGGTCGATTTATAGGACGTCCCTGCTACCGGCGTGTTCGATAGTTTAAGCGACCGTTCGGTGGCCAGCGGAAGCAGCGAGGGTACTGAATAATATATGGCTGTTGCAGCTGAAAAGTTGTGCGGTTCTGAAGAGCTGTGCGACGCGTCTCCTTAGATTGAGCGAGTTAATAATAGTTGGCGGTAATGATTTTGCATGACTTTCTTAGATTTGCGACGGGATGTGCCGCTGAAACACGATACACGCATAGTTCACCTAACTCAAACTAAACCCAGCTACATAATCTTGTTCGATAGTTTAACCGACCGTTCAGTGAACAGCAGAAGGTTCTCGAGTACTGAATATTATATGGTGCGGTTGAAAAGTTATGCAAAGCGAATCGGTGAAATGGACAAGTTTGTGAGCAGTTAAGAGTATCTGGTTCGATCAGTTTTTTAGGTTCTTAGCGTAATGCATGCACGCATATACGCATATACATCAACTCAGTCCACATGTAGCTCTGTCCTACGAGTGAATGAGAGAACGAGAACTTGAGAACCACTGTTTGACGAAGCTTACCGAGGAAGACAGAGAGTGAGAATGAGGGAACGAGAGAGGTGGGGCCGCTTTACATGTCGTAAACTACGGGAGCTTACGTTCCCTGAAGATTAATCTGCGGCCTAACATGGCAGGCGATAATTAACCCGCAGGTTGTTGGGTCAAAAAATTCGACAACTGCTATTTATCTTGCTATTGTGAAGCAAGAAGATTTAACGCCTGTTTTCTAAATTGATTCTTGACAAATCGCACAAGACATTTGCTATCGCTTAAACGGGTTGTTTAATTTTGCCGAGAAAAATTCGTCGCAAAAAATTCACTCAGGGTTGTTTAAAGTTCCGTGAAAGGTCCACTCAAAATTACGCGTTTGCTCATAAAATTGTGAAATTAATTTTTATTTAACAACAGATCCCCTGCTTAAGTTTATAAGACTTATTTTTCGGCTTCTAACTACTACATTAATATCATACGATTCTGTACATATGTATGCAATATTCAAGCACAGAACGATGTCAGTTTGTGTTTCTATAGATGAATTCAACTACAGTTAACAATCCCGACAACCCTCTGCTAAACTCGTGCTGTGTCGGATTATTGGAAAATATCTACTGTCGGCAGTACGTTTGATTACACTCTAATGCGTACCCAGCATTAAGCTCATCTATGTACATGTACGTGTATGTAGTACATACGAAACGTTCGATACGCCCGTCTCGCACATAGAGAAATAAGAATTAGCAGTAATCCACTTGTTCAGAAGTTCCTCGAACGTTACCTTTGACAAGTGCCTTCCACGATAAATTCCTCTTCACCGATGTTCAACATCACTAAAAAGGAGACTCAATAAAAGTTCAAAGAAGCTTAAAAGCGTACGCTCCCATAAAGTATTTTTCTACACATCTCTCTCTCTCTCTCCATCTTCATTTCCTTCCTCTTCTGTTTCCCTTCCATCTTCACCCCGCTCGCCCGTGCACCTTCTATCATTCTCCCTTTATGACGTACGTAATTTCCGGCCTCTCTTCCCCGTCTCACTCCGCAAAAAGCCGCCCTCGCCGAACTTAATGACAGCAATTACCGAGTGTGCACGCGCGGCGCAGTCGTTTATTTCGAGTGGACGCCGAAGTTAAATTCACACCAGGACCGGCGCGCCGTATTGAATCGTCCGAGGGCCAATCGATTCGCCGGACGTCGACTACTGCGTTTCATTTTTCTCATCAACGATAACCCGGAGACCAACGTCCCCGACTCCATTGTCAGGCCGTAAACCACGCTCTATCGATTTTTGGTCACCCACTGTGCCTCCCTCCCGCCGCCCGCGTCGCCTAACTTCGCCCACGCCATCCGTCCGAATGTCGAGGAATGTGCAACGTGCGGCCGCGTACACAGCGAGACACACTCGGCGGATACATGCTTCGAATATCCGCCGATTGGATCCCTCCACTCGACCGACTCCTCTCGCTCGCCGCACCGCGACTGCTGCGAATCGTATTTTCGAGAATACGTTGTCGATCGACAGTCGGACACTTTCGCGGCAGCGATTCGATTCGTTCCGAACGGTTGCCGGACGACTGGCGGCTGACCCGTACGATTGTGTGTGCTACTCATGGCTGAGGCAGAGATTAAAGCTTTCAGCGGCTTCGCACGCTCTTTGCGCGGATTGTCCATGTTTTTGATGGATGCTGCTCGAATTTTGGGAACATGGAGCAGTTATAATGATATTGATATTTATTTGCAGGGTACACGCCCATTTTATGGTAAGAATACAAAACTTAATGTAATATGATATATAGAAAAAGACAGAACGGAGAAAAACGGAGAATCGTTGAAATTAAGATAAACGTGGAGCGAGAAAGAGATAGAAGACTGTGCATGGAAATGGTAATGAGTGTGACTCGATGTATAGTTACATGGTAGGATTAGCGAATATGAAAACGTTGGATCGTGAGCGATGCTGGAACGTTGAAGATTCAACTAGTTGATAACATGGATTCATTAATTCGCCGCCGATGCACAGGCGAATCCAACCTTACGATTAAATTGTGGGTGTGTCGGGAATTGCTGGAACATGCCGTTAGGTCGGGCTATTGCTGTGTTTCGACCACTTGCGACAAGGATCAGCCCTCTGGCGTGTCCAGATAATATTAACTAGCCAACAGGCAGCGCGCCACCGAATTAGCAAATTCTGAGAGTTAGTTTGCAATAAGCATCGTGTCCTGAGTATAATCGCTTATTGGATAAGCGGGACAAACACGATTTAATTAACCGAACATTTTTACGATCTGCCTCCTGGATCGGAGTATTTGTACGAGGACGACATCTGCGAATAAACATCTTGCTATCTACAAATCCGTTTTGTCGCATATATCGTAATTCGAATTATACACAAGTGCGTTTACAATAACGGATAATCCGTTTGTAGAATTAATTCTGTCAAATCGTGCGTCTGACGTGCGTGTGCCACGCTGTCTGTCTATTAGTTTACCGGCAGACAAGCCAATTACACGTGATCAATTTCACGAACACGGCCTTGTGAGACGGAAAGCTTGCTAAACCGCTGCTGACTTAGGCGGCCTGCTCGCTTTTGCCGTGCACGGGCAAGACGGCTTCTTGGCCAACACTTCATTTGCCACGAGCGGGAACTTTGCTTTGCTCAGGGCTTTTGCTCATTCCCACGTGTTTATCTAGAGAAGTTAGACGTCGGCTTGGTTGTTCTGCAGGCGCACCTACTTTTCCGACGCTGTGCTAGTATGCATATATACGGGTACACGGGCTGGAGCGTAATTTGTGGTGTAATGGAAAAGCAGTTAATTCCTCGTACTAAAATAGATAGAATGTATACGATCAATTGTTTGCCGCGCAAATCATGTCGTTTCGAGTAAGTGATGTCTGTATTTCTTCGAAAAATATGCAGAATACTCGAAAACAAGTCAATATGTCTAAGGAATGTTTTCCTCGTACAGGTTGATACAGAAAAATGTATGATTGCGTTCTTTCTAAAAACGAAATGCCAGCGACGAAACGTACATCTGTTACATGTATCAAATTAGTTCGAATGTATGGTATTCCTTTTCGGTTACGTCATGAGTTCGGTACCACGCAGAGGTATATGCAAAGTTGATTGTGCACGTGTACATTCGTCTCTATCCATTTTAACCGCACCTAGATGCGTATTTGCACATAAATACGTATATAAGATACGCATATACACGCACACGCAAGCGTGTAATTAAGCACACGCTGCAGCTTCGTCAACACGCTCTCGATTAAGTTCGACTGCTTTAGGGAAATTCCTGATTGCCCCAGCCGTGTCACCTCGGAGTTTGCCGAACGTTCCGAGTAGGACTTCCCCTAAATTCAATATTCTTCGAGACTGGCGTTTATAGTCTGTTAGGCTAGCCTACTCTAACGAATCGCGCGCGTATTTCGACGTCAACAATTTTTTACGTTGATACGTGTGACTAGTCGTCAAGATTTACGTCGATGCAAGACCTTAATCCGAAAAAATGCCTTTCCGAAAAATAAGCTTCATCGAGTAACTCTATCCCAACGCGCTGTTATACGAGACCGATTCTGGCAGGGGGATGGAACGGGGTTGAAGGGGCGGCACGGGTAGGGATGAAGCAGAAATTGAGTTGGCCGCGCGGCACTTTGTGAGTCACAAACGTTCGCGCGGCCCGCTGGCAAACTCGCGTAAACATAAACACACTCCTCTCGCGTATAATGCGAACGTTAAACTAGCTCAAACTCCGGCCGCGATAGGGCGAGTTTTGATCGGCCACGGGGGCTTGCCCACGACTTCACGGCAGCCATGTCGCCCCTGGCAGAGTCTCAAAGGGTCTCCGGAGAGAAGCTTCGGCCGGACATTGCGGCCGCGGCAGCCGGAGAGTACCGAGTCATTCTCGATTTTTTCCCTGCACTAAATTTACTATACGAACTTTCACGGAACATGTTCAAATGTTCACATCGTATCTGTCATTTGATAAAACGGTTCCTATTCTACCTCTTCGAGCATATTACGTACAGATGTTGTTTCTTAGATGGAGTACATCTTTTACGCCTGTGTACGTATGTCCTTTTTAGCGCCACGTCGTACGCGGAGTCGTAAAGCAGAGCACTTAAAATGATGATCACGCTTCTATCGATTTCCATCGGACGTCTCGGATGCATAAGTAAGCATGCAATTTTCCGAGGAAAGCCATTTCTGTATATGCATTCGGATTGCTCGAACGTCGAATAACATCGTCCATATATTCATGGCCAATGCTTAATCTCCCCTCGTCGTCGGTGAAGGCAAACTTTTTTTATCACAGTCGCCGAATGCCCTGACCATCGAGTTACTCATCGATGAGCAATAAAGACATCCCCCCCTCCCCCGCCCTTCTTCCTGGATGGCTGTGTCTCGCAGTGATGTCGATCGGGAACAAGCGAATGAATTTCACTCCGCTGGGCTTTTTCCGGGCGGCTTCGCAAGAACGAAGGGGAGAAACCCGTGTTTCAGGGTGAACTCGCGCAGCTTACTTGGCAACTCTCGGCTTTCTCTCTCTTTCTCTCTCTCTCTCTCTCTCTCTCTCTCTTGCTCTTCTCCCTTCTGCCTTCCGTCTTCCTGCTTTTCTCCCTCTCTGCTTTTTTTAAGTCCTTTTCCGTTTTTCCCCTCCTTTTTCTTTTTCATTTTTCATGACATTTCGCGCGCTCTTTCTCATTTGCTCTGGTTAGAGAGAGTGCACCTTAAAATGGAGGCATATATACACACGTTGGGTGAATATAGTCAATTTTAGCAGCGACGAGAGGGCTGGAAGTCGATTTTAAGTAGTCGATTTCAGCAGAGAGCGATGCTACCTAGTAAATCGACGAAATTGTTAGAACAAGAGGATGGCTTTCGCGAGCAAATCTTACAGTCCTCCAAAACGCGTTGGATCCAATTTCCGCTGCAGATTCTTCCGTGCTCAGTTCATTCTCACAGTTACGGAGCACAATTCAACGTATGTCGCGTAGAGATATACGTGTTCTCTCGCATTCTCTTATTCCGTCCTGCGCCGTTGTTACTCTTTGGACAGTCTAGCGCCGTTGAACAGATCTGAAATCTCGCAGTCTACCTTGAAGTTCCTCACATCCAATTCTTCCCACCGTCTTCCTCTCTAACGAATTCATCCCTCCAAGTACGCAATACACTTTATCGTCCGCCTCGAATACATTTTCTCTCATTTTTCCGCGTTCTCACATTCTACCCTGCTTCCTTCTTTACTCTTTGCACTATAGGTATGCCCAGTGGCGTGCGTTGAAAAAAACTCTCAAATCTAACTCCCCCTCAAAATCTCCCATATCCAACTTTTGTCCATCCCATTCTTCTGACACATCCGGCCCCTTGAATAAGTCACAAACTTCATCGTGCACCTCGAACACATTTTTCTCCTCATTCTTTATCCGTTCTTTCCTTAGCCCTTCGACAGTCCAGTGCCGTGCGCGTTTCAAGGTCGGCCGGAGCGCGCGCACGCGTCACTTCGTCGTAATTATGAACGAGCTTAACACTCCCTCCCCCCGTAGGAAAGATATTTGCCGGCAGGCGGAGGGAGGCGTTCGCTGCTGGAGAACCGCGCGAGTTACCGTCGCACTCGACGCGCGCGTAATGCGCCGGCATTACGAGGGCCAAAGGCTGAAACACGACCGTCTGCCTCGTTATTTGAATATCTGCGTGGAACGAGAGAAAGACTGGGAGGGAGAGAGAGAGAGAGAGAGAGAGAGAGAGAGAAAACGAAGGTGCTCTCAAAGAGTTAATCAGAGGAATAAAACGGCGCGATCGGAGCTCCGATATTTTTGTCAATGACGCCAACGAAATTACGAGATTGCTCGTTTATACGACTGAAAGCTCGACGCTTTCAATAAACTTGGCGATGTTCTTTCGGAATGATACTAGGTACTCGTTCGTCCCCGTGAAGCTTCTTTCAGGCTGCGCTTCGTCGGAGTTCGTTAGCTGTCATTGAATTTAGTTAGCGCGTTCTTTGTAGCAGGCATATGTTATGGACTTTGCGGGAACGCAAATTGGTGGCTTTATTCGTGAGGCCGTGATTGAAATGTAGGCATGGGAGTGTTCGACGAGAGGCGTGTTGGTACTGGTGTATTTCTCTATGATCGTCGGGTCAAAGCTGAACTGTCTATCGCATTGTATGTGACGGATCGTGGGCTGTGTATCTGATGCCGACGCAGATTCGAACGTTTGATTTCGAAAAATTGTGATAGAATACTTTGATAACGACCCGCCGAGGGTAATTTGACGATCGACGTGCCGCGCCACGCGAAACACGAAATATTGAGCGTCGCATCGAGTTTCCTTTGAAATTCGAGCAAATCGTCGATATAAATCAAGGCCCGTTTCGAGTATCACAGTCGCCCGAACAAACGGCCGATAGTGCACGGAACGAAGTCGAAAGTTCGTTAAAAGCAACGTTTATCGTCAAGCAACATTTACGTTAACAAAGATGCAAAGTATTTACGATCATTTAACGTAGAACTCGTTATAGAACATTTCATACGACATATCGGACACTGTTAAACAAGCGATTATTTTGCAGAACACCGACACACGTATATATGCTCTTTCGCGATAAAAAACAATCAACTGGATTTTGAAAAATAGAGAGATTGGAATTAATCCGTACTACTGACTCTCTCTCTCTCTCTCTCTCTCTCTCTCTCTCTAAATTACTCGCATTGCAACAGAGTTTCCGTTCGAACAACCGTGCCAGCGTAATTATTTTCCGTTCATGGTCCCTGCGCAAAGTCCGTACAGACAAAATTGTGACACGCTTGCAACCGAAATAATTGAACAGCGCGGATTGTTTCCCATTCGCGCTTTGTGGCAATTGATACGGACGAAACTGTCGAACGGTGAAAATATTTACGAGCGCGCGTGCAGCCTCGACAAAACTGCGTCTCAGGGTGGCCGGCGAAAATATTGACGAATATTTTATTTGCCGGCACGATGCATGACGGTGCGATTCGTATATATTTTTTTTTCTCCCTCTTCACGGTTAATTTGGATTCAGTATGAAAACATGGCTGTATCTAACAAACGAAACAAAACGAAAAATGGCCGAACGGGCCCGAAAATTTATTCCCTGTGCCGCAAGTCGATTTCATTTGCCTTGCATGAGGCTCTCCGTACAGAAATACCATACACCCGCGCGCGCGTGCGTTCAATGTTTTAAAGTCAGGTTTTTAGCTTGCAAACGTTCGGGACGCGTTAGTCAGTTTAGGTCGCTAGTTTAAAAGGCATGCGCGCGGTATCCGACAATTTTTTCGGCCGGATTTGTGCGGCGTGTTGGCGGGCAAGTAGTGTTAAAAAAGATATTCGCATGAACTCGTGTCTGCGAATGTGATATTCGATCGTTAAAGGAGATTTACGATGTTTGCAAGTTCTATAAATGAACGGATCGACAGGAAAATAGCGTGGCACTGGATAGAGTGCATGGAACGAGCGGCTTCACTCTCCTGTGTGCGAAAACTTTTCAAACAAAAGATGCATCTTAAAAAACAAAAAAGAGTCCGTACAATCTACCGTGTTGCAACCGTTTCATTGTCAGTAATAACATTCGTTAATGTTCCTTTTTCTATCTTCCCGAACGATTCCCAGACTTGAAGCAGCATGCAGTAATTTTCGGATGGATCAACTGTTTCAAACACAATGCCCAATTTCCCAAAAAGCTACACGTCGGAACGAGAGAGTAGTGGGCCACTTTCGTACTTCTGGCGTCAGTTTCGCGATAGCGAGCAAAAAAATAATACAAAAATATAAATCCGCCGTTGAATTTGGGCAATCTGACGAGGGATATTATGAAATTTGCAGATGCATCCGGAAATCCGAAACCCAATACCCAAGCATCCCTCCCCACGCTCGCACACACGTACACACGCATCTCATCCCCAACGACGACGACGGGAATGAACGTAGACGACCGTTTATTAAATTTCTCATTCTATTTCGCGAAATTTCAACGCGATTCCGGCGTGGCTTATCGAATTTGCGTTCGACGTCGAAATGCATTTATGCGCGCCGACGACGAGCAGCCAGCCGTCCGAAATACGGGAATGACGGTGAGTTTCATTGACGCACACGGCGACCAACAATTTTCCGCATAATCTTTCAACTGACAGATAATAATCTTCGAACGGATGCGTTCGATTCGGACGGACTGGAAAAGCTTTAATCGCGTTTTGTGCGCGCGTCGCGCCCGTTCTTCCTTTGATAGTACTTTTTTGTCGCGCGGATGACATTCAGTTCGCGAATGAACAGCAACTCTTCGACCGAATGTTGAACCAATGGACCAATGAAGGCTTTCGCGATTTTTGTGCACTTTATTATCTGCTGGTATGGCTTTCGCGGTGTGTTTTGTTGCTATGACAAACTGTTCCAGTAACACTACGAATTTCATTTTTGTTTTGTTTAATTATATTCATATCACGCGCATATCTAATGTCAGTTACGCAATATTGTTCCTGTGAAAATGGGACGAGGCCTTACGTAACACGTTGCACGTCCAATTATAAGTATGCAACTGTGACGTTTTCGAACAATGATGCCTGCATGTTATTACATATGCCGTGTAAAGTGCGTCGAAAAACGAACACAGGGACTAAATAGGTGCTTTAATGCGAATAATATCGTGAGACAATAGGCCGGGGTCTTTTTGCATTACGTATCTGAAGGGTCCGCGTACTCGGCAACTCATTGTTCACAGAAGCAAGCACGCGTTGGAAACTCGAGAGAATTCTGCAAAATGCATGCGTGGTTATAGACACTTCCGACTATTCGCCATTCTCTCTCCCACCCCCCACCTCCCCGTACCGCTGCCGTCGCTTCCGTGAAAACCTGCATCCTGTTCATGCGCATAAATGTGGTAATAAAAAGAGAGACGGTCCTGTGAAGCAAAAATTTCGCGATCAAAAATGCAACTTCCGCGTTACGAAGTCACGCGAGGGTAACGCGTAAAAGTTCGTATTCAATGCGAATCTTGTTAATATTGACCTCATCCTACCGATATATACGCCGCTGATTATAGAAGTGGTCTACAAGGGGAGGCTGAAGAAATGGTTTTTTTTTTAGTTATATCATAACACGTTACGTAAACCGATTATTATAATACAAGTAAATTGTAATGCTTTTTTAGTGAGACCACATTCATAATCACCGGCACGTACACTGATTCTATTATCAATATTTCCTATTAATTGTACATTTGTGGCTATTATTAATGTAGATTCGATTCATCGCGACGGGAAATGAGAACTGTATCGATATTTGCACGGTTCCGAATATACAAATTAGATAATAATGTATTCCATCGTAAATTAAGTTCCGCCGTCGATAACGGGATGATCATCGAATACAATAGATCGTCACCCAGAAATACTTCTAATTTCACGACAACGCGTTTTCAAATCTACCTTAATCAAACCCATATCACCCGGAGGCCACTCTCAGCTAAAATCATGAATCTTATCCCCGGTACAGCAGATATAGACCCGAGAGAAAAGAAAAGCATGTCCCCTTTTCTTCTTTCCCGAAAACTGAAGACGATCGTTATACGTTATTGCTCGCCGACCAGTTGCGCGTATTCGAAAGCGGCCGTGTTACTTGGAAAACTCACGTGCAAGCGTGAACTCTTTATGTACGAGAGCCTCGCATCGAGTCGTTGAACGCTAAATATACGAGACGGGCCGCGCATTCAGCTCTTTTCGCCGAGAGGGTAAAGGCAACGGTAACGGATACTTGTTTCCTTTTTCTCTTCCTTTCTTACCTTTTGGCAGGAATCCAGCGTGTATTAGCCTCGCCTCCATCAGTAGGGAGGGTAGAAGGAAGCACATGGCCGTGCAAAGGTGGACGAATGCCGCTGTCGGCCCGCCGTGCCGCCACAGATTGTTTGCCAGACCTTAAAAATAAGTGAACCTAGTTGATGCTCGTTCGACGAATCGGTCAGTCCGGAATAAACTGATCGGCTTAATCAGATAATCGTTCGGTGATCCAATCAGTCCCAGAACGTAAATGCAGGTAAATGGCAGTGACGCAAATTTATCCGTTTTACTAGCGTGGTCTTATCGCTTGATATATACTTGATGAATATTGTCAGAATCGGAGCTGATAAATATATTGGCAGCTGTCGCACGCTGTTTCTAGATTATTTTCCGAATCCGATAGAGAAAGACTGTGTAAAATCGACGAACGTCAAAATATTATACAGTCCAACTGCACTTGCCATCATTTCTAGTAACACTTTGGACGAACTTCTATTCTAATCTGATCGCAACACAAAATCGTCTTATGGTGACGATCAATTTTGACAAGCGCTCCCATCGAAACGTTTGGAGTGAAAAATGTTAAGCAAAGCCGACAGTGGACTGGCTTCATATAGCGAACGATGCAGAGAAAGCGGAATAACTTACTGTTGTCGGAACTGTTGGTGAGCAAGGATGACGGTGGATCGCGTGAACAGGCGCTCAAATGTCGGCCGAGCTTTACGCCGTCGTTAGCGAGATTTCCGAGCTTTAGGAAAGCTGCGCCGAGTAGAACGGGAAGCAGAACGACCCCTGTGCCGGCCAACACCAGGCAGGCGTACAGTTCGATCTTGGGCGGTGGTGCGTCCGCGGGCCAAGGCAAGGACAGGTATGCTGCAATCAAACAATGTGCCAGCTTGTTAACACAACCTATCATACGTGTTTGCCGAGGTATTACAGGTAAGTATAGGGTCTGGCCGATGTGTCAACGAATGCGTCGTGGATTTCTGCGGCGTGCCGAGGAACGAAGCGTTGCTGTACGTGATGCAAGCCAAAGCGCACTGGACGAGTGGTAGCTTGTCGGTCTCATTGTACAAATTGAACGCGCTGACATTTTATTTCACGTATTATTATTAAGGGCTTTTATTGAATTGTAGTATCTGCTTTGCGTGCCGTGAGAAAGATTTTGTTTGCACGCTTTTCGACATGTATTATTCTTCAAATTTAATACACCGACACGTCTGTCGTGTTTCACTGCTAAGGATCACAGGGACCGTACTCTGTGTTTCGTACGACCTCAAAAACACCAAATTTCGGGCTAATAAAAGCATCCCACTCCTTTCTCTCCCAGCTCCCAGCCTCCGACACGTAAGAAAATTCCTTATCCACTTATCCGAAATGTTAACCCGGCCTGTTAACGGCATCTTAATCGTCGGCCGACGTTTCTCTCTTTAATAGGTCTACAAAACTTTCCCTCCTCGCCCACTTCCCGTCCTTATTTTAATCGGATTGATCCGACTGTCTACGCGCCACCAGGGCGGGGGTGAGATTAAGGTCGATTTTCTTCTTCCCACCCGCTGCCGACCCCAATAGATCTTTCCCTGAGCCGCCATTTCACTCCTCCCAACCCTTCTCTCCCTTTGTCTCGAGGAAGGTGGTTAGGAAGAAACGAGAGGGCAGGGAGGAGGCGAGATAAGAAAAAGAAAAATAAATCTAGCACGAACGCTCCTTTCTATCACGCGCCTCCGTTATAATGGAAACCCCTGGTAACGACGAACTTCTGTTAACTTCTAGGAGGAAGGAGTCGATGCTGCCATACCGTTTGACACCGGCTAAAGGGGGACCCCGGGCACGATTGGTATATAGACAAGAGTGCGCCGGTATACAGGCGTGTGTATACCTATGGCTGTGCGCATAGACCTGAGTTCGGCTCCTGTATTGTTCGGCACTCGCACGTAGGTAACGAGCTGGAGGAACCCTCGAAGATTCCGTCCAAAGGGCCTCCTAATTAAGGGGACCTTAAACGACAGATTATACGGTACGTGTGTGTACATACAGATATGCGTGTATGTAAATATGTGCGCGCATGTGTGTTTGCATGGTTAGGTACGAGTCTATAAGTACGCATGTCTCAGTAAGGATATGTAAGTATGCATGCTTAGCTGTGAATGAATTGGCATGGGTAGGCGTCTGTGAGTATGCGTAGCTGGGTGTGCGTGTCTGTGTACATGTATGTACGTCCGGAATCTGGCAATGTCGCGACGTATTTATCGGCCTGTTAATTAAATTACGCAGGTCGACCGACCGATAGACGGGATAATTGACTCCGTCGATGTAAGTGAACTCGCGCCAATGACTGGCGATAAATACAGAATGCGAGGGCGGCGCTGTCGAGAAATGGGTCGTTGATATGGCGAAGAACCGTTCGAGCGGGAAAATAATGCATGCACCCCGCACGGTAGACAAGGCTTTTTCCGCTCACGGTTCGGCTAAATTGACGCGGCATATTTCGCGGCTAATGAACACACATCGCGCCGCGTGCGAGCTCAAAAGGCAAACATCGCGCGGGCGCGCGTGTTAATAAACGGCGCCAAGTGTATGTTTAACGATTATCAAATTTTCCGCGAAATCGACGTGGAAAGGGTAATTCGTTCGGAAGTATCGAGTTATTATAAATAGGAATATGTGCCAGTTTCGTTTGTTGCGGGCTATTTGTCGCAACGCGTATAGGGCAGCATTTGTTCTGTCATCTGTCCTGAATAATACGTTGGCCGTTCCAGTTTCATGCCGAACAATCGTCTATGATTAAACAATATGAATAATACGGCCGTCGCGCGAATTAACAAGGAAGATAAGACAAAATGAAGGAAAGAAAGAAGACGGAATTGAACTCACCAGCAAATCGTTTCGCATATCTCATGGCGATGTATGCCTGAAACGCGACCGCCAGAATGCCGTACCAGACTGACCAGAGGCTGTTCACGTGTCCTCGCACGCATGACGATTCCCTTTTAGACGTGCCTCGTGCCTTTTTCGACTTTGTCGTGGTGACACCGCTGGCGCTTATGCTCGACACCACCGGAAGCGGCTTCAGCGGCTTCTTGCACTTGGCCTGGTTCACCTCGTTGTTATTCTCGTAGCCCATCAAGCTCCCGGTCATCGACATTTTGCCCTGCAAACAGAACGATCCGTCACTCAGTTACGATTTATTATAGGTTCATATTTATATTATAAATATAAAATTTGCTTTTGCCAATTCGGCAGAAAGAAACTTTTTCGTGCCAGTGTTTCAGAATTAAACATACGACTCAAGAGAGCGAAAATCCTTATTCCATTTCGTTCCATTGACACCGTAACCGAATGAAACGAGTGTCGGGTGCTTGGCTGCCCGAGAGAACGCGAGTCCGTGTCGCGCGTTCTGTTCCTTCATTTCTATTCGTGCTCTCTGCCTTCCGACCCAGGTAATTACCATTCCACTTTGCGCCCCGAGTGATTCCTTCGCTGCTGAGCGCCAGGCATTTAAACGACGGCTCACGTTTTTCAGCCATTGCCTCCGCAACGCTCGAGACGGTTTATCTCTCGCGGCCCATTGATTCTCTCGCCGGATTATCTAGTCCTCTCCCCACTCGTTTCCCTTCTTTCCTCCGTTTCCTCAATGTCACTATTTTTCTCTGTTGCCTTGTCACGTCCCGGACTTTTTCTTGAGGAGCCAAGAGAATTCTGTGTGCGCGACTCTTATCGTGTTCACTCGTTCGCTGCTGGCGGACGCAGGAAGACACATCGTGGCTGTTGTGCGAGGATTTCTTTTCTAATGTTTGCGAAAGTGCTCGGTGTCAGAATTGGGAGAAAACGTTGAATCATAAGATTTGTTGGGCGATGAAGAAATATGTTTTAACACATCGAACAGATGAATCACTTTTACAATGATCGGCATAATTAGCCCGAAGAAAAGAACATTCTCGTTCGATACGCCTCGTGTCTCGTCCTGCAGCGTTTTTCTTTCCAAACTAAAGACGAACAAAACGTTTTCGATTATTCCTTCAATAAGACCCAGCCCCACGTCTCTCGGCTTCTCCGTATCCTCCTTCACTGTCCGCGGTGGAAAAGTATATTGCCCAAGCGTCTATTTTCTTACCATCCCCCACCCCTGTCACCCCCTCCTCGAACATTCCCATTGTCACGCAATCCTTAGAACCAAAGGTGGAAGATTCAGTCGCGAACCCTTTTCTTCCCCATTTCCGCGTCTCACTAAGTTTGCTGAGATCGCAGTTCCACGCTCTCGTGCTTCTTCTTTCTCCCGGTCCGCGCGTCCTTTGTTACGCTTTTCCTCGGGCCGCGAGGGGCGCGGGGCTGGAAGAAGTCCGTTTATTCTTTCCTCTCTCCATGCCCGTCTCCTTTGTAGAAGAGGTGGCCAAAGGTGGCGAGCGCCGCCGAGAGAATATTCCTCCAGCTTCCACTCCGCCCTCCGCGCGCCACCCTACTTTGTTTCCGCCGCAATACTCGCTCACTCTTCTTCTTCTTCTTCTTCTCTCCGCCCGGTCCCCGGAGCCGCGGAACGGCGCAAGTAAGTTCCACGCCGTTTATTCTTTCCACTTTCCACGTATCTTTCCTCTGCTCCCTTGCTCTCCGTCCGTTTCTTGCAGCGCGCCGCTGGAAAAGCTCCGGCGTTCTTGGTTATGCTAAAATATTAGCAGGGCACCGATCTTTATCCCGAGCCTCGGCCCACCGCCCCATCTTCCCTTCGCTTTGCCCCGACACTCCCCCGCACACCAGCTTCCGTCCAACTTCGAGTCTCATCTTCGAGCGTAACCCGTGCGATCTGCTCGTATTACGGCTGAGACGGCGGATTTGTGCATGCGCGAGGAGCGGGGCCTTCTCGCTTTTTTTCGGAATATTCCGGATAGGACGTGGTTACGATACCTCGTAGTTTTTATGATGAATGCAATTTGCGCGTCGAACGTCAGATCGCAGGGGTAGGGGTTGATTCGGAATTGATTGGAATCGAGCAGGTAAACGTGGCTTACTTTTCAATAGTACTGAATTAGGTATATTAATATAACGATTCTAATTAGGTATCGATTAGAATCGTGTTACGTTGTATATATATATGGTTTTGCGTAACTCGATGAAACGTGAGAGTCACATGAAATGCGCACGTTTTAACAAGCGCGTTTTAGGTCTGTTCGCGCTGTATAATCTTGAAGCACGAAAATCTCTAAATTCGTTACACGTACGCCGGAACACCTACTCGCACGAGTCTGCCCGAGAGCAAACATAGCTTCACGCGAGCCGCCGCCTCGGCAGATAATTAAAATGTAAATGGCAGTGCACCGTCGCCTTAACGACATTCTAAAAAGGATCACACTCGACCACCTCCGCCTACCACCTTCCCCGGCTTCGCGTCCCAGCGCGAACCGTTTCTTCGAGCCGACGCGAGGGCAGTAAAGTTCAAAGTTTTACGATCGCCTTTACCGGATTTGCCCGCGCGCGATGAATATTAAGCGCGGGAGTACAGGGTGTCCGAAAAGCAGCAGAGCGATAGAATTGCGATTCCGCGTAAAATTCGACGTAAGATCAAAATGCAGAAATTCGACAACAAATCACTCTCTTTCGAATTCAATATTCCGACAGATTTATCTTGTATCGTAAATTAGAAATTTTGTTAGACGATCGGCGTTGATGGCACCTGATAGAGCACAAAAAGAGCTTCAATAAGCACTACTTGTTCCTGGTCTATCGGAAACAGTTTCGTCGTTCGCTCGATTGGCACACTCTGTATAGTGCGTGAGCAAGGATCCACGTGCGTGACCGTATCGAAAGACTGAGCGTGCGGACGACGGACTCGCGCCTTCCACCCTCCGCTTTCACGATCCGAGAATTTACGATCCGCGTCGCGTGGCCGACTGCAGAATTTTACGTTTCGCCTCGGCTCGCGTTACCTCACTCCCGATGTTCTGGATAACGCTTGTTTCCATTGCCCGGAGATACAGGACGCCTACAGGGCTACAGGCTCTTTTGATTAATCGCTTAATCGTCGGACGAAAGTCGAATGCCACCTTCGTGCCTGTAATGCACGTTTTACGCGCAACATGTGTTCGTCCATCGGTAGCTATTAGTTAGTCCGATTCGCGATCATTTTCACGCATTGAAAACATATTTCACGTAGAGTCTGCTTCTTTCGCGTTGGATAGTTTGTAATATCAAATTTTTAGATGTTTTGATTGAAAAATTATTGAACATTTTCTACCGCGACCTCTGTCTAGCTTGTGATTTCCTATTGTGATTCTTAATTATAGAATCTGTTCCTTACGAATGTTCAGGGGAGCTTATTATTACAACAGATGAATTTCTCGAGCGATTCCCAGGCGAATCGAAATATTTCGAATAACAAGACCTCTCGATGTATATTTGAGCATTCGGCCGAAAGACGTTCGAAGAGAACTGAAATTTGCGCACGATTAAATGGAAGCACGGAATGCGGGGGAGGATAAGATGAAATGTTAAATAAACAGGTGCGTGCGATAGGGAGACACGAAAGAAGAGCCGGGAAGATGAAACGAATGTAAAGACTGGCTAAGAAGGCAGTAGGGAAAGAGAGAAGCTTTCAAGTAGCTTTTCTGCCTGATCAATGTAGTAGCTGTCTCGGGAGGAGGCGAAAGTATTAATTAGCATGCAGACGGATCGACATTTAGCCCTCCTGCTGCCTGTCTATTAAATTCTCTGAAGAAGCTCGAGGACAACGAATGCCGGCGATCACAGTGACATTTGCTCTTGAACAATTTCTGCCGTTTAAATAATTAAAGTGCGCCGTGCAAATGAATATTCAAGCACGGACGCCAAACGGGATAGGGTAATTCCGCGATCAAAAGCTGTATTGTAATGAACAAGATAAAGCATGCATAAGCGTATTTGCATGTTTCCATGATTATCCAGCGAATCTGACACTCACTTACGGCTGAGAATTTTTCGTGAACTCGTTATATCATCGCAATACAACGCGAAACGTTTGCTTGAAGAGTTTTTCTCCAGAGCCAAACACGCGAAAGCCGTCTTGTAGCCATAATATTATATATATTAACGTATAATCCTCTGAGTATAATATTTCAAAGCTTTGCCGTGCTCATCCGCTCGTCGCGGCGTATCGTTCGAGGGCATTATTGAAATTGAATAAGGTAGCCGGTGGACGAAGCACGCGACGATATAAGTACGGATAGATGGAAAAATGATATTCCTGCGACGCGCCCGGGAAACCACAGGTAGAACACGTGGGACTGCAATACATACTCGCGTCAGATATCGAGTTACATCGATATACGGACGCGCAAGAGATCGCCACACGTCGGCAAACGTACCGCAATATATGCTTCACTGTCATAATGAACGAACAGGTACAAACCTTTCGTCGTATTCTCGTAAGAAGCACGATTCGAGACAAAAAATTGCATGAACGCGAAAGCCTCATATTATACTCTATCAATAAGTATTCGACAACGCGATATTATCCGTGAATATCGCACAGACCAATAGTGTTTTTCCAAGACACCCTATTTCCGTCAAGTATGCCACGCTCGCAGCATCGGATAGATTATTTCTAATTACGCGCGGCAGTCAGGAGATTAATCTTCCGAAATATGATTTCGCCTTTTTAGGTACGGCTAGAGATCGGGTATTACGGCTAAGGTGGCCATAGGCATAAAGCATTCATCGTCAGCTTAACGATGATCTCCGCTCAAGCCCCGTGGCCATTTTCCCGCGGGAGTGTTAAATATTCAGACGGAAGATTTCGGGGGCGGCCTTTTAACTTTTCTGCATTACCCACCCGGAGCCACGGACGCTGCGTTAAACGAGCTTTTCCGCATGAACGATCGGTACTTAAAAGCCTTTAGCTGGATTTTCAAAATCTTCGCCGCGATGTAGTGAACGGGAGAGAGAGAGAGAGAAAGAGAGAGAGGCAGAGAGAGAGAGAGAGAAAGAGAGAGAGGCAGAGAGAGAGAGAGAGAAAGAGTTAAGGGGCACTTAAATTCTTTAAGGTTCGTGGATACCCAAGACCCGACAGGGCTTATATCATTTTCTCAATTACTCAAGACTCTTTCAAACGTGTCCTGCCGTTCAGTCATTTTTCCCTTACATTTCTGACCGCAGACGTCTCGATCGATCTTCTAGCTGTAGCTGGCCGTTTATGTAATTACCTGCTTTTTTCTTCCGGCCGAAACTTAGGTCTCTGCCCTTTGTTTGGAGAATTGAACGTATTCTTACAAGGCCGTTCGATCGAAAGACTAATTTGTTTGCCTCATTTACGAAATTATTTTTGATCTATTCACTCTGCCGTATTATGCATAATATTTGCTATACTATTGCGAATTTTACACTTCTCACCTCACCTCCTCTCTCTCTTCCTGCCTGTCTCTATCGAATTCATTTCGTTTCCGAAGCGTTCTCCGTGGGAAACTTGTTGACGATAAGAGCCCAGCCGGTCGAGCGTTTCATTAATCGGCCGTGGACGTGAAGATAATTGGCACTCTAACTCGTAGCAGGACGAGCCCACCACCGCGCCGGTCTGGCCAAGTTTAGCATTCACTTACCGGAGTGTGTACTGATGAGCCTTCCTGCGGATGTCTAAAGTTTCGAGTAGGCCTCGTCAGGGTAATTGGTTCGAAGCTCTAGCATCTTTGGCGTTGGCAGCAGCGCCTGGAACAGGAAAACATCGAGGCGCCGTTGAAAATACGCTTAATGGCGCGGGAAGGATTAGAAGTGCGTGCACACTCCAGAGCATTTGCGCATCTCTACGTAATGTATGTCAACAAGGTCGCGTCGGCGACGCCAATTTTTCAATAAAACGGATCCAGCGATTCAAATTCGACACATTTAATTCGGAACTCCGATTATAGGCTCTCTAGTCTAATTTCGTCAATTATCATCACTTTCTTCGATCCGAGCCCCGCGAAGTCGATCGACTTGGTGAATTCGCTTCGACCTTCGGCCCTTCGCTAGTTTCAATCTCGACTCCTGACGCTAGCAGCATCAATGGGCTTGCCAGCACCGACGCGTACCAGCCTACGCAGACTTCTCCGTTGTCGGACAAACTCTCCGACCTTTTGAGCCGACGAAAGGCGTCCGGCACAAAGAGGAAGATAACGCCGCGCCATTAGTCTGATTAACGTGTTTCCCGTTACGCATCCCCGATCTCGTGTAACGCCACCTGAGCTGCC
This sequence comes from Priocnemis perturbator, assembly GCA_963942575.1. NCBI lineage: Eukaryota > Metazoa > Arthropoda > Insecta > Hymenoptera > Pompilidae > Priocnemis > Priocnemis perturbator. The sequence continues at coordinate 9,703,325 of OZ012652.1, forward strand.
CTGCGTGTCGGGACACAAGGAAAACTCGTGAGGCGCGTGGGGAGGAATATTCGTTTCGGCCGAAACGCTTCTCCGGCCACTGCGAAAAATAACGAGCTATCCTGTTCTCTGCGCGCTGTGAGTAAGAGAATTTCAGCGTGCTGAGGTAGAAGGTGGACTGCAACAAATGCGGGGGGAGTGGGTCTGATAAAGTGTAGACGTAAAGGTTTCCGGAGAAGAGAGAAGCTCGAACATAGTTCCGTTAACCGGCATCTCAGTGTTACATGATTTCATTTTAATGTAAACTTTGTTAACGGGAAGCACCGCTTGAAACGTAGTTTCTATAAAATTACAGATTGGATCCGAAGCTTTCTGGAGTCCGATCGAAAGTACCTTTACGAGTGAAATTGAAAAACGCAACAGCCTCAAACGCGCGAGAACGTGTGATGCGAACGTTGTCAGAATTCCGCAATTTCTGAATCCATTTTCTCGCGACCATTCGATGGAGAAGGGAAGATTTATCAACGTCGCCATTAATACGCGTCGCGCACTCGAGGCTTCCGTTGATGAATAATATGTTGTAAACAAAGCAGAGGCAGATAAAAAATCGCGCGTGCACGGCCATTAGACGAGTAAAGGGTGCGGGATGGGCAGATTATTTATCGCGTCCTCTGCGTGTACGCGGCGTGGCCGACACTGGCTGCGATTCAGTTTTCGGACAGAAAAGAAAGGAACGGACGGGAGCCGTGATTAATTTTGACGTGCGACGTTAATATCGGCCGGCCTGCAGCGTGGGATGAGTTATTGCGGGATATGGACGGCCTGAAATCGAGCCAGACGAACGGGACGTGAGGGAGGAAAGACGGTAGAATAAAGACTTCGTGCCAGATTTTAATGTGTACACTGCATGTAACTTTCTGTATCCACAGGGTACCTGCAGAAATAGATCGATAATGTTTGGCGAGTTATTTGGCTCATCGTGAGAATCAGAAATTGTCCCATGGTCGTAAGTGTAGCGACTGGCATTTTACAATTAACTTTTACTGAAGCCTTTCTTTTTTAACGCGCTCTTGTTGTGCTATACGCTTGCAAATGCATTAACGCAACGAGTTTGTCTCTTCTAACAATACCGAATTCTATTTGTGACTTTGTCGCTGCGCCCACTGATCAATAATGATTATTGTTTTCGGCGTCGACGTAATCCTATTATTTTCGTTGTTGCCGGCAACGTTATCGTCGTTTCGTTCTGCTCGCATTCATGTCGGATCAATTGAAACCCTGCTTTCACTCGTCAGTGGATCCAATATCGATGACTGCAACGCCACGCCTGAATTGGGTAATAATTTTGAAATGCCTGTAAATTAACGAAGTTGATCAATGCATTCACTTCAATGGGACATTTGTGTGTCTTTAGGGAATAATATCGCGTTGCACTATGACGTTACACGGGAATTCGGTAATAATTGCCGAATTCCTGCGAATCAACGAAGTCGATAAATGCGTCCGTTTCAACGGGACATTCCTATATTTTCGAAAAACGTTTCTGTACTCTATGCACCGTGCCCCTCAAACGTCATTATCAACGACGAGAAAACAATTTTTACGCTACCAAACACGTTGCTACTTATATAAATAAAATCCTCCCCACATATGCATAAGTGAAGCACTCCTCATAAAAATGTCCGCATCATCCACATCTAACCTGCCGATCAAAATGTTACAGCAATACTTTATACGCACCTAGACAGAACAGCGTCGGGGGGAAAAAAAATCAGGCGAAAATTAAACAGAGTTAAATAAGTAGAAACGACCGGCGGTACGTAGAGGGTAGTTGAAGAGGTTTTAAGAGAGAAAGTTCGAAAGCGAAAGCTGGCTGGAAACGAAGGCGGTGGTTTGAAATCTCGAAATTCCGCCGAGCTCCCATCCTGTCCCCCCGGACTTTCTTCCGTGCCTTCCACTCCACCCTTTCTCTGCTTTCCTGGACTACCTCGTCCCTTTGCAGCAGACTACCGTCTGCTCTTCCGCATGCGGGCGCCGGAAGCCCAACGACGCCGAATTCGCGGCGGCCGATTTAAGAGAGAGAGAGAGAAACGCTTACCGCAAAAGAGAAACTGCTTTCCGTGAGATTTGCCGAACTTTGCGACCGAGAAAGCTTACGGCTTCTGCGACCGCCAGCCCGGAGTCGGCAAGTGCAAACTGCTGATTCGATATTCCGTGGGTGGGTCTGGCTGGAGAAGGGGGCGAAGGGTGAGGCCAAACAATTAAGTGGCTGAAGAATGCGAAAAAGAATGAGGGAAGGTGGGGCGGGAGGGAAAGGAATCTGCAGGAACGGTCGTTTGGGTGATGTACAATGGGAAGTGGAGCGATTTTGTGTTCTCTGGAGGAATAAATAGTGTCGAGTAAGGGCTGCTCGCGCCGAACACTTGCTGCTGGAAAGAAGCGACGACGAAAGTGGAGTCGGTTTTATAGATTGCGGAAACGTGTTCTTAGTTCATCGCGGCGCAGTGTCCAAACTGAGCGAAGAAATAAAGCTTGCGATTCCGCGAAATCGGAATGTTCGTTCTGAGCGCAGAAGAAATTATGGAGCGCCCTGTATATTACAAACTCCTTATTCATTAGTACATGAAAACCCTTCCGACAAAGGGGGGACGAAATTTAACCCATTATTTGACTTCGCACGGGCTATTCCGGAAAAAAAAGGGACCGCTTGAAAATTCGTTCTGCAAATATATTGCTACTTAAAGTTTTAACAGGCTTCCGACGAAAAGATTTTCGCGTTGAGCAAAATTGAAATATTGCCTCGAAGCTTTCCCGGTTAAGCACCTTAGGAAAACTTCGGCCGAGCGATTGAAACAATCTTGGAAGCCTAGGGTTCCATAATAATCCCCTAAACCCTTTCGCCGGGAATCGCTCGCGACTGCATCGTAAGCCGTTGTAACTCCTGCTTTTTAACGTCGTCCCATTATTTCGCGATAATCGTACAAAACGGAACAATTCGAAAGCAGGTTACACGTCGTTCTCTTTTCACCAAATTTCTAAACATCTGTATCGTTACAATAATCACAAAAATCGGTAAGAGAATATCGTAAAAAAAAAAAGAATATACACGTCGAATACATAAACTCTATTAATGTCGGCAAAAAAGAAGAGGTCGTAAAACTACACTGTCATCGCAGGAAAATATCGAACGCCGACCTCTCCCACGGCTCTAGCATCGTGGCGAACGAATAAGACCTCAGTCCCGAAATGAGAATATGAGACTGCCGAAATCGCGCGGCGTGGGAGTGCAGAGTTGTTTCGCGAAGCTCATCGCCGACCCCTTCTCCCCTCCTCACCCCCTCGAAAAGCCCGAGACGAGGCCGAAGGACCTTCCGATCGTAACTTCAAGTGGCACGCCTCCGTTTCTGGTAGTTCGGGTTAGAGCAATTTCGCGGATACACGAAATTTATTTTCCCCGCTCCCTCGTCGGGCGTACGTGCTCTAACGAGAGAAATTGCGCGCCGCCGGGGGCGAGGGGAGTGGAAGAGATTTACACTCAGCCGTTGTTACGTAGGTGGGAAGGGTGGCTTCAATGGGCCGCGTAATGGAGATCTTTGCTCGGCGTGGGGTGGAAAGAAAAAGGCAGCTGATTCGCCTCGAGAAATTTCGTTCCCTAACCGGGCGCGATACGGGCGGGCGTAAATAGGAGACACTTGGGACGGCGGGAGCAGGGATTCGGAGGAATCTTTTGGCGCGTCAGTGTCGAGGAGACTGTCGCTTTCCGCGGTCCATGCTGGCGAACCTCGAAACGACGCACGAAGCATCTTGGAAGGGCAGCAGCGTATAGGAAATCTTAACGAGTCGAGTCGTGCACACGCTTACGTTAAAGAATTATAATGAAGAAGATAGGAGAGAACATTGCACCTGACAGATATGTGTTCAGTTGTCGGATTGTATGAATCATCGATGAAGTCGTGTTACGCGTCTGTCATCACGTTCGTTTCCCTGTCTCGTGCAATAATCGCATTCGTAGAGTAATCGCCACGTACAGTGGCTCGTTGAATTGGCAGCGAAGCGACGCCACCGTACGGCATTGATTTACAAGCGACGAATCTTCGTTGATCGACCAGCAAAAATACTTCGCCGAGCCAGATGCGTCGGATGTGCGGGAAATGGCGGGATTTCACGGGAGCGAGGGCGGATAAATATTATTTATGACGGAGGCGCGTGGACGTGATAAGAAGGTGCGATTCATTAACGTTAATAGCCCCGATGCGCGGCCGTTATCTACCGTCTTGACTGATTTACGCGTCGTCGTCACGTTTCCTTTTTCTCCCAAAGCCCTCCCGAAAAACACACCCGCTCCATGTTTCGTGTTTTTTCACACTCGACTTTACGACCTGCAAAGATCAGGTACGCGCGGTGAACGAAAGGAATGAGAAGAAAATTATGAAGAAGCGTCGGCGAAAGGATGAAAAGTACGAGGTATTAGAGAATAGGAAAGCATCTATATAATACAAGCACGCGGGTACACGAAAAACGTCTGCTTCGAGTGGCACGGGGCGCAGAAAGCGCGAAGAATTGAACCGAACGGTCAGGTTTGGATTAAATGGCCGCGTTAGGTGATTAAACGGCGCCTTCAGCCAAATATCCCGTTTCCCTCGACAAATCGACTCTCACAGATGATCCACAGTTACACTCTCCACCAGCGTCGGTCGCCGTCGATCGGGCCGGTTCGATCCAATTAAGCGCGAGAGTCCGCGCGCGTCACGTGTCAACCGACGCGCATTGTTGTCCGGAAAAGAGGCAACAGTTAACCCCGGCAAGGGTTGTTCTGAAGGACCCTGGAAGGGACGGCTGAGAGGTTCCGCGGGACTGTAAGGGCACTAGAATTATCACGCCACGCCACCCCCCTATCGTCTACCTTTTTACACGCCCCCCCTTTTGTGCTCATGCCTCCGTCGTGCGCGTATATATTCGCTCGGCCAACGCACTGGTGTGCGTACGTTGATGCGATCGTTTCGGGAATCGCGCGTGCGAAGAGGCCAAGGCGCCGACATTTTCCACGCTCGCGGACAACACTTCCTACCTTTCTGCTTTCTTCTTACACTCGCGTTTTGTGTCGTTTATGTTTTTTTTCGACAGCTGGATATCATCTAACTTGTCAGCGCATTATTGTCGCTTAGCATCAGCGAGTGAGGATTGGTGTATAATTATGTACGGTTGTGTGTGAAAAATGGAACTAGCGATTGTTGCGGGGTGCGTGATGTGTGTTAACAGAGATGATTGTTTTTTTCTGGAATATGATACGGTTTTCGAAAGTGTTCGGATGTGTTAGGTGTACACATGAATCCGGTACATAAATACTTGTAGGATTAATTTTTCATATTTGGCAAAGTGTATTCAATCAGTTTTTTGAATAGTCAAAGAAAATAACTTTCTCGTAGCGGCACTTCCTAAAAATGTTTTCGCCCCCGTAAAGCAACCAAATTGTGGCGAGAACTTCGTGAGTGACGCAACGCAGCAGTCGCCGGACTTTTTAATCCTATTACGAAAGTTATAGGACAGAGCCAGCCACAGAGGGTTCCGAAGTCAGAGTTTTAAGGAAAACAAGTTTAGCGGAACTGCCGCTTTCCCTTACATTCTTTTTCTTATTGCTTTCGCGACGTTCATTTTTTATTCCAAAAATAATACGATCGCAATACGAGTCCTTTCAGACAACACGTTTTTACAATTATCTCTATCACAGCATCTCTGCTTGGAGCAATTAAAGTCGTTGTCTCGTTAGACATTAATAAAAGTACCAATGATCTTTCTTTACCACAATCGACTTCGCTCAAGTTTACCTTCCCGAACAATTCTAATCTATTCAAACAGTTTCTATACCCACAGGATCTCGTGTATTGCTTTCTCCGTCTTGTCGAAGACAAGCCCGCAGAGAATACAACTTGCAATAAACCCTAATAACACTTCTGATGCTGATCTCAGAACATGGCAGCGAACTTCGTCAAGACCGAGCGAAGCCGAATATCTGAACGAGCTTATTCCTGCTTCCTTCCTCGATCGCCAAGAAATATTCCCTTCTCGGAGGAAGTTTTCATACGACACACGCGCACACGGCAATTAATTTCGCCATCGCACCTTTTCATCGTTTTCGGCCCGGCCGCTAGTAAAACTCCGTGGAAGACGGAGTTGCCGCCCTCTCGCGCTGCACTCTGTGTTAATTAAAAATCTAGGGTGCCCGTCTGGACGGCATAAAGATAATGGCGCGCGACCCCGCTCGTTAAGGAACGACGATGCGACGGATGTTAATTATCTCAGAACGCTCTCCATCGCGCGCGTAAGAGTTGCGTAAACATCATTACGCAGTAATGGTTATATCGACGCGTTCTCAAGAGAGAGGAAGAGAGAGAGAGAGACAAGGGCAGCCAGAAACAAACGTCGTCATTGTTCATCGTAAGAACAGAGGGTACTGACTTCTAGTCAACGACGAGCAAATTCCATAAGTTCGTATTTCTATCGATCCAAGTAATAAAATAATAATTTTTCAACAATTCGACCTATCGCACATATTTGTAGGACTTTCGTCCGTATTTTAAGAAATGATCCGTCGATTCCGATTTCCAGGTCAAAATTCTTCGTTTCTTGCAAGCATAAAAAGTGTGATTCGATGTTAATTATACAAGCGCCCGATTGTCGTGACCGCGTTCGAATTTAGTTCTTAAAAGCATAATATCTGTCGCGTCGGATAATGACATGCATAATACAGCCGACCCCGCGTTCCATTTCTGCATGCGGGGGCGAAAAGCACACGGCAGAGTGAAGAGTGCTCCGTACGTTTGCAATGAATCCTTAATACCTGGCGGCGGCGGCGTTGTGCACCTTTGACTTTCCCGTGGCGCGATAATCGATGTGCTCGCGTTGGAAGAACGATCGAGTGCATTACCGCCCATTAAGTTTGCGCCACATAAATGCATGCAATCAACCGACTGAGATGACGCACGAGGGTTTTAAAGGGAGACAATGGCATATCCAGGGTCTTGCTTTAAGAAGGTAGAGAGAAGGCATGTGAACGAATTGTGAAATGGCAATCGTCGTACACATCGGACGCGCATACGTGCGGACGGGCTGCACATTTGATGCATTCAACAATTCGTCATATCTATCGCAGGGTGTTAAGAGTGTGGAGTGAAAGCATGTGATCGCATTGAGGAGTGGCAATCGGCGTACACTCGGATTGCATACATTTACGTAATGCACGTGTGCATATATACGGATTACGGATTTGAATCAATAATAGATATGTCCACCGTATTATTCTCGAAATAAATCGTTCGAATTACTGCTGATATCGCAGGATCGTTCGAAGAAAAAGTGAAGTGATACGAACCGGAGTATCACATAATGGATATGACCTTTTTGTCAAAGGTCCTTCGGATTTCCAAAGGTTATCGGTATAATTTTCAAGAGGATCGCATGTTCGGATCGCAGATAGAAAGGACCGATTCATACTTCGTGCAATACGTTTACCGTCCCGAATGTCTGATAGTGAGAATTATTTTGAAACAGCCACGCTTGACATACATATTATAAGTCGCGTGCAATGTACCTCAACACAATATCGTCAGAGAAATCCGAAATGAAATGGAACGACTTTCCAATGGAAAAAAAACGAACGAAGAACGAAATTTTATATATACAAATATATAGAGATATATTACTCTACACTCGCGGAATTTTGCACTAACTCGGAAAAAGAACACAACAAATCGACATTGCCAAAGACACCGTCCTTAATTTCGAATTAAGTACATTGTGGACACATAAGAACTGACGTGGTTTTACCCGCACGGAACATAAGAAATCGTGACGATTACGGAAGCTCGTGGAGGAATTGATAACGGAAGGCAAGAAAAGGATTCGGTGGACGGGCGAAGGGAGGACGCCGAAGAAAAGTGGTGGGGCGCTATTAAAAACTGAAGCGAAACTTGGCGGCGCCTCCGGTTCTCGTTAAGGCCATTCTTCGCAGACGTCGGCAACCGCAGCGAAATTGCGTTAAATCTAATAACTGCAAGCAGCCTCCAAATGAAATAATCCGCGAGGCACGAAAAGACGAAAAAAGTCAAGAGGGTGGCCCGCGGTAGAACGAAATGAAAAAATAATTTCTCCTCTCTTGACGGTCTTGCTTTTCATGCGTAACGTGCTTCCGTTTTAGCCAATGCATTATAGAAGTTTGCAGGGTTCGTAGCTGTAAACGCAGAGTTAAATGGTGAGCAGAGTTCACGAAAAATGAGTGAGAAGTCTCGAGAAGACATACAGTTTCGCAGACCAATTATTCCGGAGTCGAAAAGCGTTTTTGTATTCCGTATACAAGCTCAGACTCGAGATTTGACCACCAGAAATATCTTCAAACATATAAAAGGAAGAGTACACCTTTCAGTATCGTTTTATCTCGCAGGTTGTCACATTCGTTTCAAGATGTTCCGTCATACTTGTGTACAAGTTCTTTGAAATTTTCAGAAGATGTACATGCACGCGTGATGAGCCAAAAAATATCGTAAAGCGTTGGCACGTAACAGGACGCTTATTGTTGTTGAATCCGACTTAAAAACTGAAATGGAATCTTAAGTAGAACGAAAGGACATTAGAGAGCGATACCATCCGTGAGAAAAGACCGCATTAATAACGATCTACGTTATATATGTACGTATAATATATTCTCCCCGGCCGCCGTGCATTAATCAAGTTAAATGGCACTCGCTATGTCACAGATTTTCATAGCTTCTGGCTCGCGGAGGGCACTTCGTTTCTCTTATCAATTTATCTCCGTCCAAGTTATCGAACCCCTTCCTTTTTCAACGTATATAATACAGAATATTTTATAACCCGGAGTACGACTGGATAAGAGATGATTATTCAGGAAAAACCTGAACTGAAAGAGTCGAGTAATAATGATTCTTCTTGATAATTTCGGAAAACGATCACATTTTCTTATATACAAATAATATCTTTGAATAAAATCGCATCAAATCGTTGAACGGTTTTGTAAAATCACGTAATGATATGACGAAAATAATGAGGAAAACTACGTATAGAGTCCTCTTAAATAGAGCCCAAAATCTTTTACCTCAAACTTGAAATTCAAGAAAAGTTAAAGTACATCGTGTAAAATAGAAGCGTTCTTACCAGGGAATCCCATACGGATGTTAATGCATCTAACCGCATTACCAGTTTCGTCGCAAGTGGCGCGCGATAATAATGGCGAGACATCGCTCAACTTGTCCCGCAATATCCGAGACGGAGAATTATTCTCAAAGGTATTGCGCGGTCCGCTCGCCGACTGTATTTTATAGCGTTCAAGTTTCGCGTCGCAGGCGAACCGTCCTCCCGAGTAATTAATTAATGGGCATTAACGGGCGGAGGGGTTCGACACAAAATTACAACGTCCCAGCGACGACGCCCGGCTGCGTTAGACTCAAGACGAAGCTTGCCGGCGACTGCTAACAAGGCTATTTGAATACGCTTGTTAAAAGACGAAACAGACGGTATTGCATAATTTTCGTTTTTGCGTGAGACCGTTCTTCGGTATAAGAATTTTCGACAGGGAGCGAACGAGATTGGCGAAACTTTGCGTTAATTATGAAGTGGCTGCGACTGGTTCGTTAAAGACGGCTAGACATCGTGTCGCATACCATTTTTATTCGCATGGCATCGTTCGGTAATTCGATATATAACAATCTTGTCTTCTTAACTCTGTACACTTTTTCCCGTATCATCTCTAAGCACGTCTTAATTTCATCCGGCAATCGTCTATAACCATAAGTCAGTATCTTATCTTCTAAGGTCGGCAATCCACTTCTGTACGCCACCAATCTATTGTTTCCACGTATCAATCACCTGCTTCCGTATATCAGAATCAACCTATCACCGTATGTCAATTACCAAATATCACATCATCCGAATGACCTATTTCCACGCGTTATCGGCCTACTTCTATATATCAGTGACCTATTGCCACACGTCACCAATATATATAATTTCCTCCCGTCAATGACCAGTTACCACGCGTCGTCGATCTACGACTTCTTCGTATCAATAACCTGTCGCCATGCGTCAGCAAACTGTCACCGTCCGCCAATAATTTCGTTCGCACCAAAATCATGAGAACAGACGTCCCTGCGACACGACATGCACGCCACGCAGTCGGCCGCGGAGTCACAAAGAAGACGCGTGTGCATTGTAAGTGCATGCATGCAGACGGACGGAAAGTGCAGTCGCGCGCGTACCCGTGCCTCCGTGTCCTGGCCTGAAAAGGGTTAATAGGTATTTGACCTCGCGGTTTTGGCACGACCAGCAACGACCACTGGAGCCATTTGGCTCGTGGGAGAGCGGCTTTAATAGCGATACGTGAAGGGTCGGGAGATCAAGGTTGCACGATTCGCGATGCCAGCCGGCGATTTGCATTTCTCCTCTTGCAGCTCGATCTTCCTTCTGCTTTTATCTCTCTCTCTCTCTCTCTCTCTCTTTCTCGTTCTCTCTTGTGTTTCTACTCCTCTCCTTCTGCGTCCTCGTCGCACATTCTTTTTCTCAACCTGGCAGCCAAATGGCCGAACGAGATGGTCCGGGATATTCTCAGCCATTGAGTGAGGTCATGCTGTATCACGAGGAAAGAATCTCTGATAACCCATTTGGCAGAGACTCCCGTCGATGACAGGCTGGTGAAGTGGCAACGGAAGCAAATGGACGGCAAAATATGGAAAACAGTCGGTAGTGTGAAAAAGGTATTTAGGGGCTATGCATTTCAAGCACGTCCTGTCGGCGAATGTTCAATTCCATTGTCAGAAATTCGTTCGGGGATTCAGTAATTGTTTAGGAGGAGCCGTAAATATCGAAAATTGCATCCATTTAGTCGGGTCACGGCAGAGTGTATTTGTGGTCATCGCGCGGCGAGCTGTGATATTATCTAATTACCAATATTGCGCTTATAACACAAAATTCTAATAATACGTTCCGCCTATTATAAAGAAATCGAATCCCATATCTGAAGCGTGTATCTCTCGTAACAAAAAAAAAAGTAGAAAAAAACGCCAGCTATGAAATCCAAGAAAATCATTCAGTCCCTCTTAAACCGCGACCGTTCAAACAAACAATGAACACGACATTCGTCGTCGGCCGCAAACCGCGGTCGCGCAAAATTCCGCAAAATCACTCTGGCACGCAACAAGATCGAAAACCAACATTCTCGTCGCGCGAGGAACAGATCCAGCGCGACGTGTGCCGAGAAGCATTCTCGACGTCGTAAGTCCCGCGTACAGCATTACTTACACGCGTTCTAACTCTAGCCGATCGGAGAAGAGCCATAACGCAGCAAACTCGAGCACGGCAGTAACGTCCGCTAATGTTCGCCAAACTTCTTCGCGACGGGGGAGAAAATATCGATAAAATTGAACGTCCGCTTTCCGTCGTATTCCGCGGCGCATTAAACTCTCAAAGCGTAGTTTCGGGGCACACTCGAGACCAGGTGTCTTGCTACCTCTTTTACTTTCTCCTGCTCATCTTCCTCGTTTATGCTTCCCTCACTTCATCCTCCCTTTCTGTTTCTCTCTCTCTCTCTCTCTTTACTTTTGTCTCTTCCCTTCGTCTCGTTCTTCCATTGTTTCGCGCCCTCTTTGTTTCTCCGCTGTCTTGCTCTTCCTTCCGCGCCATTCTTCGCTTCTAATTTCTGTCCTTCCTTCTCTCTCACCCCACGAGACGCTTTCGGCCGTACAGCCGTACTGTTCCGCGCCGCTGCGGAAAGAGAGTCGGAGAGTATGCACTCGAGAAAAGATCCTCGCTGGAGGGACGAGCTCGGGTCAAGTTCACTTCGGCCCGACGTCGCGTCGGTCGGTTCGACTGGAAGGAGAATTTCTGCAGGCCGCTCTTTAATATTCAGCGCTCCCGGCGAAATTCGCCGGATTATTGTTGCTGCGAGCGATTCTGATCGGCAGTGGCATGCGTTGTAACGGTACGTGTAATAGAATGATACAGGCTTAAATAAGATGTGCTTGGAAAATGTTTACTGCTCCCGTAAGTCCCGTATCTTCTTCTAACGTCGTCACCGTTCAATTATCGATAAACTACGATCAATAAGTAACGTCATGTCTTGTTTGAAACGAGAGAGACAGCATTTTTAAAAATAGTGCTGATTAAATAATCACTGCTGTGCTGGTATAATGCGGAATTCGGAATTTATCAACGTTGTCATGTCGCGTGGCCGCTCGGAATGTGTCTCGCGTGCGTCTGATTCCACTTCCTCGAACGAACTCGCGAAGATATTCGCGAAATTCGACGCTCCGGCCTCTTACGTCTCCGACAGAGATTATTAAACTGTGTTGTTTGAATTTCCGGATGCAGACGTCCACGAGATTTGTCATATTTCCGGTGGATTTCTTCTGTCGCTCCGCTGTAGTATGCACGAGCCGCGCGAGAGGAATGCTTCTTCTCTATGGTGTATGAAAATAGAAGAGGCGGAATGAAGAAATGCAATGATAGCGTGCGAGCGCGTACCTGCGCGTAAGAAGGAACCGGAAGAAGTTGGCAGAGAAATAAAAGAAATGAAGACGAAGGCAAAATCGGACGCGCTAATGTAAAGGAAAAAGGATGAATATGAAATGGCAGGAATATAAATTGCCAGAGAGCATTAAGATGCTCGGCTAAGGGAGTAAACCGTGTTGAGTTAAAATCGTTCGCCGTCTCTTGCGATTTCCCGTGAAAAACTTTGCACGGACCCGCGAGTTGTCACGTTTAACGGAAGAACAACGAAAGGAAACTTCGAAAACAGCCCGTGCACGCAGGGAGGTACGGTTCTTCTTTTCTTTCCCATTTTTACTTCAGTATTTTCCGTACAAATTGCGAGAACTGCGGCGGAAGAAGTGGGAAAGAGCTGATTGCAACTTTTTTATCCCGGAGTTGACGAAGAAGTTACTTCACGGTTCACTTACTTTATGACACTAACATTATTTCAGAATCGTCCTTTAGCTTGAAACGCGGGAATCTTAAAGAAACTTTCGTCTCCTCCGTACGTTTTGCCAGTTTTTCCAATTTACACAAATGTCGCATTACATTAATGCGACAATTTTTCCTACGATTCTAATTGTGCCATTTCTATTTACATTCTAGTTGTCAAAAGCCACACGTATCTCAAGCGTCGGCTTGGGCTGATTGATGACCGTGCGTCTGCGTCGATGCGTTTTCAGCGTAAAATAAGCCAGGAAATTGTATCTATCACGCGACTCAATATGAACGGTTCAGCTTTAGCAAACCGAGTCTCATAAAGGTGTTTACTCCCACACCAGGCGATCATGAAATCGAAGCAACGTCGGTGACGGAAGCAGGGAAAGATGATTTAGGTAACATCGGCCTTGCGACCGACACTTGAGACACCCCCGACGATACTGGCGGTGCAACGGGCGAAATTGCGTTTGTACAAACGAGCTGAACGAGGGAAGATAGGCTGCCTCTCCGGGAGGGGCGCAAACTCGTCGGTCGAATCGCATTAAGGTGATAAGGTGAGAGCTGACGATTCGAAACTCATCTAGCGCGCCATCTCGATAACCTTCTTTCTCTATCCACTTCTGTTCGGACAAATTTCATGCATTGTATTAAGTACTTCAGCATTTCTGTGCAGAAATTAATATCAGAGAAATTGAGAGAAGGGTTCATTGTTCGCTGGACATCTTTTGAGATGTCGCGCCAATCGTATGACACAGAAAGCACGTGATGGAAAATGGTCAGCTTCGAAACGAGAATCTTTGTCAGTAACTCCGTTCCTTTATTCCCCCTCTTTTTCGTTCCGAACATTTCCTTCTTTTCCATCTCCTCTCTTTGTCTCTCTCTCTCTTCATCCATATCTCATTCTTTCTCTTTCCATCCCTCTGCCACTCTGAACATTGCCTCCTTTCTACTCCCACGTCACCACGCTCCTCCTAACACTCTCTGCATTCTCTGTCATCCGCAGAAGCCGGTCTCCAGGGACAAGGAGTGAAACATAGACGAGATCCGGCGCAGTAGTATAACTCGTGACACATTCGGCACACGATATTGCGAGAAACCTCGAAGCTTCGACTAAGTAAGTTTCACGACCATCGCATCGTGGTTGGCTGATTCCTGATAAGGTTCTCGCGCGAACATTATATTGGACGCCATTGTCGTTACGATGTGACGATTTCGGATATCGAATCTTCCTACCGCGACAATACGCCAAACGGTACGCCGTAATCTCGAGAGTACGCTGCGAGTTTCCTGTTTCAACGATACCGTTGTCAAAATTTCACACCTCATTGGCATAGTGATACATATCAATGATTCAGTTATTTCTCTCGCAGCGCGTAGATACGTGTGCATATCGTGCAAACAAACACATCAAAGCGTTCTAATACTCTTATATACTGCGCCCAGGTAGATGTTTCGAAAATTGATCGTCAGTCCGAAAAAATCATAATCACCCGAAGCAGGCACGTCATACAAAACGTCGTGCTCGCGAGCAGTAACAAGTAAGAGTGGTGCGGGACGTGAAACGATAACTGCGCGCGTTTCGAGTATTACCTTAATAAATTCCGCGGAATGGCAACTGGCGTGCAACGCCGGCCAGCCGCTGTAGAATCTGCGCTTGTAAATCGCGCGAATATCAGCGACGCGCGGTACACAAAGCGCGTCGGGGCGAAACGTTCGAGCGATATCGTTATCCGAAGCACCTGTAACGCGTTTCCTACAATTTACAGAACGCGCGACGTACGTCACCGGCCAGTCCTGGCCGAGCTTTCGTACGCTTTCGTGTCTACCGTTAGATAGCGAGCTCACGATTCTGCTCCCGACTCATCCCACTCGGCACGAATTCTTTGCTAATCACGGAACGATTGTTGCGCACACGATTGCGAGTGGTGCTGTGGGAAAATTCGATGCGTTCGACGATTCGGGATTATGGTTGAAGGTTGTCGCTGTCATGAACTGACGATTGCATCGGCTGAATGGTGTAATACTGATCGTATGGCACGATTTAATAAATTTCCTTTTCGTTCGATTTAGTTCATTGCTCGTCAGTTAAGTTCCTTCTTCGTGTAATGAATAAGAGTCTATTTAAAGCGTACAGAATTCTGGTACATGCTGGAGCGTGGGGCACGTATAGCTGCAAAATTTTTAATCACATTTTCAATCCAACATCTTTGCAGGTACTTAGCTACCTGCTACACGTGAACCGAATGAACATGAAGAAAATTTCAAGCGATCCCACCGTACGTCACCCCTTCGACAGTGTCGGCCTGGTACACGGAATATGTTTTAAGCCTCCGCATCGGCGATGCGGGTAATTAAGCGAGTGAGCCAAACGTCAAAAAATGTAAAGATACGGCAAGTGGGGATAAACGAAAAAACAAAATCCTGAAGAGAAGCGTTAAGCTGACGTCGGAGCAGGACGGCATAATAAAGGAGGATGAAGGCGGATGAAGGAGGATGAAGAACCGCATGCGCAAAGAGTATCAACGATAAAAGCTACCTAGCCTACAAACAGCTTTCCCGGCTGGTATGGTCATTAACGAAGGAACCTCATCGTCGTTTTTCACAGCACTCGCTCTCTTCCCCACCACCCCCCTCGACTCACTTTCTATGTGTATGCCCATCACCACCCCCTTTCTGCTCCCTTACTTCTCGCCACCGACGCCTTTCAGCCGAGAGTCTTTCTCTTCTCCTTAATCGATCGTAAAGTTTGAACGAGCAACCTACTCTCTCTCTGTCTTCCTGCTTGATTATCGGAAAGGGTTAAATCGAGGATCATTGTACCCTTCCGTTCCTTTGTTCCTCGCCGCAGAGCGAATTAAAAGAAACGGGACTGACGGAAACGGTCTGCTTATTGTCTCAACTGACGAATTTCCCGCGAACGATATATATTTAACGGACGCTTATGCGTCGGACCATCCAATTCGTTTCAGTTTCTATATTCTATATTCTATTTTTTGTTCATGCTTATGTTCATTATTCATCGTATTTTCATCTTATTTCATCTTATGTCGATAGTTGAATGGAAGTTACGCGTCACGTCGCTGTACAGCTTCGATTTATTTCTCGTCGTTCCATCTGGCGCACGACTGCCAGAATACATCGCGCATTCCCGGGCATCGCACGACTGTCTCTTACGTCAAGCGGAAGTATGAGATTCTTAAAAGGGAGACTTCTGAAAGTGCGGATGGCAAGGAATTGGAGAGGAACTGGAGAGAATTGGAGAGAATTCCCTGGGTAGATGTACCGGCCACCCCCTCCAGCTTGTTCCCACCGACTGGCTGCTGCGTCGGTCGGACCGGTCGGCACGTAAAACGACGATCCATTTCCCCGGGACGAAAGTGCCACGACATTCTTTTCGCTTGCGTTCCCGCGGACGCTCACCAGGGACGTTGTGGCCTGTTGTTTTCGCGTGGCATCGTCGTGCGGCATGCCACGAGCGAACACGCTCGCAGCAACCGGTAATTGTAGTTCTTTAACTCGGTGCGAGGCAAATAATGGGCGTGGGGGAGAGAGAGAGAGAAATTATTTTCTGGAGTGAAGGTGCGTTTAAACTTCGTAACTCGCGAACGATGTAATGAGTCTTGAAAAAGTGTCATTAGCTTGAACAACGTTGAAACAACGATTCGACGGGATACGGAGGATACTGTGATACGAGTTTCGTTTGACGGGGATGTGGGATAATTTGAGTTCACATGACGATATCATTAATTTTACCAAATTGAAAATTCGGAAAATTATCCGAACCACTGTCTACCGCACGAGGCTTCTCTTAACAAAGTCCTAACAAACGACGAGTTTTTGCGAGAGAGAAATGTGCCAAACCTGACGTACGGTAAAGTGGCACAAAAACATTTAGCAAGTATAGGTAGCGCAAGTACCACTACAGACTTATGAGAGTGTATCGTCAAAACAGCGGGGAAAAAGAGAAAAAGAAGGAAGAACAGGGAGGAGGGGGTGGACGAGTAGTCGAGCAGGGTTGGCTTTGAATTATGATTGATCGCAGGAGAGCTCGTTCGTGTACAGGTCGTGTAGTTCGTATATGACTCGTGCAGCGAACGTGTAATGGCGATGTACCGTGGTAACTGTAAAATACGAGACGGCATACGATTCTCATACGAAGACTGTCCCTCTCCGAGAAACGTTCGTTATAAGACAGTTATAGGTACTCATAGCTGCACGTATACATATATCATATAACATATAATTATAAAATAAATGCTACATAGTGAGCTATGAAATATATATATCGCGTATATCCGTCCTGTCATATTGCCAGAACGACGGCCACTCTCCGATAATGCATTACAATTTCCTTCGTCGAGATTTCATTTTCGAGCCGACGCCGGCGACGTCGAAAGAACTGACCAAGGAAAATGTCAATAGCCGGGGGCCGGGGTAAGGGGGGAAAAAACGTAAAAACGAAAAAAACGTAAAATGGTAAAAAGACGCGCGAAGAGGAAGTGATGATAGACAGCGAACGAAATGAGGGATGAACGGACGGATAAAAACGATGGCCCGCGCGCTCCCGTGTTCATTTATATGCATTACATACTGCCTTGTAAGCGGGTGATCAATCCCATTCAACGAATCCACGCACTGCGCCGAACGGAAGCTTTCGTCGCTCGCTCTCTCGCTACTCGTGACGGTAACTATTTCTGATTCGTTTATTTCGCTTTCAATATTCACGCCAACGTACCGATACACGTACATCGACGTCGATGCGAACTTCATCTGGCGCGGGCGAGGCGTTATTGGAATACACCATGGCGATCCGTTCATGCGCGATCGAATTATTCCCCGACCGTGCGCGCTTTACATTTCCTGTCTCTTAACTCGTTACGCGTCATTTTCACAGTATCACGTTTTGCAGCACCGAAATCAATCCCTTCTACTAAGGAACTAAGGTATGTAAACGGATCGAAATTAATATGTCGACTTTGCCTATTTCACATTCTAAATCTTGAGCACGGTTATCATTCCTATTCGATCATCGTTCCGTACGATTTTATGATCCTCTGCTTCTCTGGGTCGTTCACTTACTCCAAAACAACAACCCTCGCGTTTCTTCTCGCCGCAGCACAAAAGATACTTGAAAGTTCCCGTTGCCCCATAAAGGAAGATCCGAAAAAGGTAGACCGAAAAATATAGTACGCTTGTCGTATACGTATACATGGCGTCCATCGAAGAATTTTGGATGAATGCTTCGAAGTTTCACGCTGAAAGGGTTAAACGGTCGGCCCTCCTTTGTCAGCTCTCACTTCTCTTTGGCCACGGGCGTGAACCGTCTCCGTGCATAAACGAGGCTGTGTCTGACGCGGAAAAGCGCGGCAAAACGGAAGACGTCTCTCGAGAGTCCACGTTTCCAGAGTCCAGAGGCAACGTGCGACGAGCGGAGGGAGGGGTACGGCAAAGTACGTAGGACGGCGGAGAAAGTGAGAGAGACGGATACATAAATTGGCCTCGCGAGGGGTCGGCAAAGTGCGTGACAGGAGTGACAAACGTCCCGGGATTAAATGCGAAGATTTGAGCCGGAAGCCTGTCCTTTTGGTTCCACCGAGTGCGCTCGCCAATTGATGAGGGTAGGGAGGCACTTTTTGAGCGGGCTGTCGATCGATCGGCGCGCGGCTTGGTACGATGTTGCGAAAATGGAATTTGCGTTGTCGCTGGGGAGACGACGGGGGGATAGATGGCTGGGCAATCGAGAGCAACCACTGCGTGGTTGACGCGCAAAAGTGGTGATCGCGATCGATCATGTGGTTGAGAGCGTTTTATCGATTTCATGTTTTGCCGGAAAACAGATTTCCGGCGTATGAAATGTCCAAGGAGAGAGGTTTGTTTTTCTCGGTGTTTTAGGTTGTGATTGCAAACAGATTGTTCAACCGGTACGTGATTTAATTGTTGCATTGTAGTCCACCACACTTAGATTATTGCACATCGTGTTAATCAATGTCGCGTTATCAGCAACACAATAATGTAGCTCTCAACCAGTTAACTTTCATCTGACTCTGAATCATTCTCCCGCTCAGCACTTTATCGTTTTCGACGAGAGCCGACGGAAAATGAAGGATCCGTAGCAATCTGGGGTAAGTGGAACGTCGAAATGTCGAGCGAATATCGACCAGCGGATAATCCGCGTGTTTATCTGCCGGAAGAAGCGCGCACTCCGCGTATATCCGCTTTACGAGCGATAAGAATATCGACTGCGACGGGGGCAATCGATGATAAAGAGGAAATGGGAGAGAAGAGACGGATTATAGATCCGCCCTCGGCCGTTGTTAGAGTCCTCATCCTTTCTGCGTTTCGCGTCGTTTCGAGCCTGCCGCGGGCTAGACAAGACGAACGACCGCGGTCTGCTCATAACTGTCTGCCGCTTTTTTTTTCGTACCTCCATTCTGTCGGAGTATTGAAAATGCATCATCCTCGAAGCCGGAACGCGAGAAGCAGCGCTGATACATCACGATCACGCTAGGATATTCGCGAAGGGAGGAACGTGGATTTAATTTCCAGGTTGAGAGACGTTTCTAGATCCGACGTTTTTTACTCGATAGTTCTTTGGTTAGAAAAGAAATGTATGCGAAAGTGTTTCAATCAGTGCTCGGTTTGTCAGAAAAATATCTACTGTCCGAAACAGGACGACGAATCTGCGGAACGTGTCTGAATTATGAACGTGCGATTGACACGCTCTCTAGTCAAATCCCGCGGCAGGTAAACGGTTAACAACACCTCGCCGCGTACCCTGTTTGCAAAGCGCCCGCACGGCTGCCTCGTTCTCTGCCGTTGCCAACACAGGACTCGCGTACTTATTCATCGCTGACTCTTTCAACGCTCGACAATCGCTCCTCTCGCACGGCGACGCACGAGATGCGAGGATACATTCACTTCTCTCGGCTTTTCGAGTTCCAGGCCTGTGGGAGAGGGGGGGGTAAAACATTTTTCACTCTCTCTTCGCACGCCCGAAATGCAGACGTCTCGACGGAGATAATGGAAAGTTTTGACAGAACGTCCCTCGTCGCGCCTAACGTCTTTACCGAATGGCACTTGAATCTGCTTTTCGAGGACGTTGAAGAGAGAAAGAGAGAGAGAGAGAGAGAGGGAAGAAAGGGCACGATGAAATAATAAAACCCTCTGCTGTGTCTGAGCCAGAAGCCTGACGAAATGATATAAATCCACTTCCATTTCCACCCCTCTGCCTTCTACGCTTCTACCCTTCGGCTTTGTGTAATCTCATGGTCTTTTTCGGTTCTGTCTTTGCGTCGTCGGTGTCGCGTATTATGTCCACTATGCCAGTTGCTGACGGGTATATTTAGAGCGGTTGTTTTCTGTATGCCAGGGGCACTGGCTGAGAATACCAAATCTGCACTCTCTATTCTCGCTTAATTGTGTCTCCCAGTTTTGTTTCTGCTGTTTCATTATTAGGTTATCGTGTTGCGAAGAAACATTGTTTATCGGATTATCTGATGGACAAACTGCGCAAGGCTTTCTAACGAAAGTATGCGCTATTACGTGTGCGAAGTCGGAAACCGTAGAAGATGATAAGTTTAGAAGCCAGAGTATCCGCGACAAAAGTCGTATCTCCGAAAGCGGAAAACACGCTTCTAGGAAACTTTCGTGTAAATTTTCCACCTGACATCAATCATCCTCCGAAATCTGTCATATTTATTTCCAAGAAAATTTCGTTATTCAATCCCGTTATTAGGATACTCAAAATCCCGTCCAGCGAAACAACCGTCGCAAACTGCCGCACGTATCGCAATTCGCGACGAAAATTGAATGATTCCGGACAAAGTGGCTTGACCCCCAGAGCAAGGCAATCCGAAGTAACAGCGACGAGAAGCAGCTCTTAAAGCCTTCCCGACGCCGCCGCGAGATGCATTGGCACACGATGGAAAGAGACCGACGCGAACCCCGGGGCACGAAAAGATAATACGAAATTGAAGTAGTAGTTCCACCCTATATCGGCTTCCGTTTCTTCATCCTCCCTCTTCCCGTTCCCGCTGTCTGTCTGCCAGTCCCAAACCACTACCGCCTCTCTGACCAACCACCCAACCACCCAGCCACCCCCTTCCACATTCTTTGTTTCCTTTCTTCCACCCGTCTTCTTTTCTGCGAACCGACTTTTTCCGTTTCGAAGTCCAGCTTCCTCGGCCTCCCACTCCCAGTGCGCCCAGTGGCATCACAGGACGGTGGCGGCCGAAGCCGCTGGCTTGTCTCAGATGATTACTCTAGTAGTGTTTCACCACCCATTTACCTCCCCACCTCTCTCCTCTATCACACCCCGCGCACTCTCGATATTGACCAGGTATTATTTCGGGAAGGACGAGGTGGCGCAATGTGCTTTGCTACCCCCTCGGGACCTTACAAAAGGCGAGCTGAGAGAAAGGAATACAGTTTAAGGAAGAAAATGAGGTATCAGGAAATGATAGACAGGATAACGGGTGAGAAGGGGGAAATTAGAGTAGTAAAAAGAGAGACGAAGAGGAGACATGATGATGTAAGAGGAAGGAAGACGGTTTAAGCGAAAGGACAAAATAAATATACACGTCGAATAGAGAATCTCCTTTTTTTGAAGTCGGTTAAAAATGAGGCAGGACGTAACGATCGGCGGGGACACTCGCGAAAGGAAGTAATTGAAAAATCGGAAAGAGGAGCAGACGTTACGAGGGCTTGAGGGAAAGGAAAACGTGCTGGGTCGAAACGATAGGCGGGAAATGAAGAAACAGGGAAGAAGGGTTCAAAGAATCGAAGGCACGCTAGAGAAGAAAGAGATGAGTCCCAGGCTGTGTCGGCGGAACGAGCCGTGCATCGGCAGTAAGCACGATGATTATCCGCGGCGGTGCGGAGAGGCAATCCCAAGCACCAGAACGACCCAGTTTCTTCGCTAATGGATGCGCGACGAGAGGACTCTCTCCGGTGATCAAGCCGCTCGGGAGTTTTGTCACTGGCACGGCTCTTTCGCGTTCGACTAATGAAATTTTCGCCCGCATCGTCGCGCGCGCTTGTGCTCAAGAACAGGCGCGGATATTATAAGGCTGCTCCAGTTTCGCGGTAATGTCGCTCGGATTATTATTTCTTTCCACCGACGCCAACGTGCATCACGCTCCTCTGATTTTCTTGTTCCGATACCGTCCCCACGGTCCCTTTGAATGGCTCGAAGAAACGCTGACTGTCGACACTGACAAAGGAATTGAAGCTAGAACCAGCGCGAAAAATGACAACGGCATTCTACGCGGCACAGGTAAAATGCATTCTACTCGATATCTTGCAACGACGCGTCTCGACGCGTACCGACGTCGAGTTCACGTATTCGAACATATCGAGACGCACGGCGTGCAGATATTACTAGAACTGTGAATATGTTACAGAGAACGGACAGTATTACTGGCACTCGTTTCTGGTGCTCTTTGAACGTCTCGCAGTTCCGAATTCTGGACCGCGAACGAGATGTCTGTGAATTGATGCCGGCGAACGTGGCGCGAGCGAGCCATATCGTTACTTCGCTCCTATCTTATTGTGAGAGGGAAGCACGGGACCGCGAGAAACACGGAATAACGCGCTGCCTCGCCGGCTTTAGCCATCTTTCCGCTCTCGCTCGAGGAAGCTCCCAAAGATTTTCGCGGCCGCTGGAAAGCTTTCGAGCGAACGTCGGTGAAACCCTCAAGGCGACCGACAAAAGAGTAAGATGCAGCCAGATTCCGGACTTTTCTCTCCCGACTCTCCTCTGTGTCGCCGAACGAGATTACATCCGAATCGCCGTACAAAGGGAGATTTAATCAGGCACGAACTTAATTGCGGCATTTCCTGCGTCAAGACCGCGGATCGCGCTGCCCGGGGACGGTGAATTTTCGCGAAGAGTAAAATTGTTAAACGGATCGCGCGCACGGTCCGGTCTTTGGCCCCTAAAGTTTCCTTGGACAGGCGAAATCAGAGTGTGCGGTGTGGATTATTTTTTATACTTTTTTTTGTATTACAAAATTATTTTTGTGAAATGGCAACAATTTTGAAATGTCTCTGGGACTGAGGAAGCTGGAGAAAAACAATCTTACACGTGCACGACGACGTATCGCATGACGAAAAGTTTGCTGCCGAAATCTCCGCTCACAATAGACGTAGGTCTCTTCCGTTAGAATTCTCCATCGGCTCGGATGGACTTTCCCCCCTTTTCCGGCGCTAACGTTCTGCACCATGAGTCAGCGTGTCACCATGGCTACGGAACATCCCCCGTTCGTAGCATCCCCGAGTCAGAGAGCAATAGAAGTGCATGCATTTGATAGAATTTATATCGACACGTGTATATAGATTCAAAGCAGTAGGTCCTAACGAATTACTAACAATATTGAACGAATGTTGGTCATGATTACAATTCTGAATTGATATTTCATATTCATACGTCCTATAGCACATTGTTTAGGTTTACAACGAAAACGGGATGAAACTTTGGTGAATAATAAACGCAGCCGCGTCGAATATTTCTTACTGCAATAGAAACATGTGCCCATACCCACTTAATGATCCACGCTCGAATTTCCGTGAATTCAGGAATCTGTACGCGCACACCCACGCGCTTCCATGCGCGCGACCCCTTTGTTACTGCACGCACGCTCTTTCCATTCCACTACGATGTAGCCAAGTATGTAAAGAGAAGAGCTATACGTCTCCCGCCAAACATCCCCCTGGTCCGGCGCGACGACCTCATAAATGCGGAATTAATTGCGCGACTATTTAATTTCAGCGTCCACGGGGGTACGCAACGCGTCAGAATCCCTTTTCGCCATAAAAGCGCGTCAACTCTCAATTTTCTCCCCCGTTGTCGGCCGCATACGGAAATGTGTCCGTGGCCGCTATGGCCACCGCGCTCGCTTCTCTTAATCGGCGCGAATTTTTTCGGCCTCGTTTACCTACGTTCTTCCACATTTTACATCTTCCGTCGGAAGCCTAAATAGAACGCCTTTGTCGCGCGCTGAGACATAATGAAAAGAGACTCTGCCTGGCGTAGAACGCGGTTCGTGTCGCCGGGCATCCTTCGGTATAATCTTTGTCACTTCTGTAGTGACACGTAGAGACTCTCTAATCAGAGTGACGAGATAGTCAACAAGGTTGGGTCGATGACGTCATTTTTCAATAAAATGAATCCGATAGCAGGACACGTTTAAGTTGTATAGAGTACAGAGTAACACAGACACATAGATAGTGGTCGTATACGGTCACCAATCCAACCTTGTTGAACCCAACTCAACGATGGAGAATGTATGTTAATTTGATCCCATTCGGAGTCGTCGAAGAGCAGACACATATTTCTCAAATACGGTCTCACACGTTTCGACACATCAATTCATATCCGTCCCTGATGCGTCAGCCTGATACCCTGGATTTTGAGTTTTACGAATCGTTTACGGGGTCATCTCGTTTCCCCGTGAATTATTGGCCTCGTATACGGAATTGAACGGAGCAGAATCGATCTAAGATGAATATCCTCCTTCACGGAGGGAAGTGTCCGTTTCCCATATCCTTCGGCCTCATCCCGTAAGCCAAATGGCGCGCAATAAAGTCATTGGCCGTTACGACACCCCAGTAAGAAAGTTTTGCCATGCACACGTATGTACAAAAAAGCACGCGCACGTGTGTGGAAGGACCGTACACGTTTCGTTTGTCGCTCGCACGGATGTGTGCAAAAAATGTAGGTATCATGCGTGAGTGCACGTACGTGTGTACATGTATGTCTACAGGAAACGTACTTATCGGATACGCACGCACATATGTATAAAGGTGCGTCTACATCTGAGCACGAACGCGCACGAGGCAGCCTGAGCATGACGTCATCAGAGGCACGTGAGCAAGCCGAGGCAATCCGATTCAATAGTTTTACATTGCATCCGAGACTGTCGGATCGGGCAGTGAGCAAATATGGCCGATCCGCGACTGTCTCGGATCGGGCCAAGCAAGCTACATCGATTCTGCAATGCTAGAATGAATCTCCACACACGAATGATTTCTCGTTCACGGGCTCAGACAGTTGCGGATCGGTCCGAGCAAGCTACACCGATTCTCCAACATTAGAATAAATCTTCAACACACTCAATTTTTTCTCTTACGGCGGCAAACCGATCGATCGATGGGTGTAATGTAAAACCATTTAATCGGATTTCCTCGGCTTTCTCACGCGCCTCTGATGACGTCATGCTCAGGCTGCCTCGTGCGCGTTCGTGCTCAGATGTAGACACACCTTGAAATACACTTGCATCGTATACATGTATATTGCGTATACATTCGTGTGTGCCAAGGCCCCATGGATACGCCTATCTTGAGACATCTCGTCAGATTTTTCAAACGTAGGCAGAGGGTGACAAGGGTAGAAAGAGGGTCGAGACTTTTACCGAGCGGCGAAGAGGAAAAGGGGAGAAAAAATGGCAAATTTACTGTCTTACCGAAGGTAGTTATAAATCTATCGTGTTAATGCGCACATACATCACGCTCCCTCTCTACTCAGCAGCATTTGGGATTGCGTACAAGAGTTACGTCTATCCTCACGGAAGCCGCGGATGCTGTCCTTTTTCATCCACCAAAATTTGTATTCGAAATTTCTCGAAACACATCAAAGTACAGAGTACACACGCATGCCTAGCGCTCCGCAGATTTCAAGCTCGCATAATACCGCGATACAATGCCAGAAAATATACAGTCAGACCACAAAGTACAGAACGCGACACTCTCGTATTATGCGCGACAGCGCGGTACCTTCAAACTTCTACGCGCATTTTTCGCCCCCTCGCAACAGACTCATCGTCCTCCGTCATAGTATGCGTAGGTAAGCGGGTTATAATCGCGAGATCATCCATCTTGGACAGAGCGCAGCGCCGCGGAGCTTCGCATGTCGGAATACATTATTACGTCGGCCGACACTGCTCCTCTTCCCAACGCGGCTCATAAAAATAAATGCACGTGGGGTGAAAACACGAGAGGTCGGGCCCCCTAATCTGTGGAAAATCGATCTCGAGGGGTGAACAGCCCCGCCAGGTTTTCCTTCCTGCAGGACAGGAACCGGGAGGACGGGTCCTGCGAAGAGAGGATTCCGAACGGCAGACTGATGTTTCAACCGTTTCTTTGTTTCGCGCGCGCTCGATAACCAAGAGATATCTACCGAAACTAAGAGTCTGCAGTATTAGCCAGCAGATGCAACAAACTCTTATCGAACTACTGAAAGCACAGGTCTGAGCAATGCAGACGTCGTACACTTCCACCGTAATTTCGCATAATGAAATTCGGAGTGTCGGCGAATCGTCGGAAGACCCTCGCCGAAATAAAGTGCCCTGACTCATGCGTAGTTATTTCTGTAATCCAGCGGCGATTAGCGATCTCTTTCTCAATTATCTCGTACCGCGTGCCCCTCGCTCGTAAAATCATCGGGACGTCTCGTAAGCAACGCGCGTCTGCCCCTGATGCGTGGCGAATCGATCTGTTGCAAGGCGAACGAGAAACGCGTGTGCCGGTGCCCGAATTCTGGCCTCGAAAAAGACGGCAGGGAACCCTTCTTACGGAACCCCAATCGTCGTCATGGTGACCAAGTACAAATTCTTTGCGAGAAGGGAGAGGCAGGGTCCAACCGATCACGCGTGTTCTTTGTGACGCACGCGGAGCAAGCGAGTACTTTGACAGTGATACATAAATAATGGCTTGATTGATATTCAAAAGTGTGGCGGGCGGATAAGTCGTCGGAATAAATTCGCGAATGGCACGGTAGGCGATGATTCTGCGACGCGAGAAAGGAGAGGCTTGGAGAAGGAGTGAAACTTTTATGGCATGTTTATTTTTTATCGTATAGGGCGACGATGGAGAAGATGATCTTAAGGGAGGTAATAGTAGAGGGGGTAGAAATGGAGTGAAGAGAGCTCTGTCAACATGGTGGTTGAAATGAACTTTTGCAGATATGAATTAGTTCTCGGAGGAAGATTGAACTGTAAGAGTGCGATTGATAGGATGCGAACGAGGAATATCGATTCAATCGGGTCAACTAATTACAAAACGAGTCCACTTTCGGTTTCTGTAGGAAACAGAAATTCAATAATCGGGACAGAACAGACTGTTCATATATTCACGTCGCAATCAACGTTCAGCGGTCGATTAATTAAGACGTACGTCCTACCACTCACTCGTCAAACGATCCGTTCAACAGAACAAACAAAACGTTCCTCGATTATACTAAGAAGATCAAAAGTTTCGTCTCTAACGACTCCCAGACCCAGCAGCTTTGCTCATCCGGATCAAACCGACTGTTTCGGGAAACGAATTCCCGCCGCGAAATCTGCCCTTTTACGCGAAATTAAGAAAAGGTACGAGGAGAGAAGCGGAGAATGGGGAAGATTAAGAGAGAACAGCAGGAGACACTCAGCAGGGTGGAGGGAGGGTGGAAAGAAAAAACTCTCCTCGCAATCTGGTAATCCGCCCTCAACGTACTTATTACGCGAAACGGAAAGACTAAGCGAGGGACGAACAAGGGAAGAGGCGTATTCGGCGAGTGACACTGGGCGCCATATTGCATCTACCGCCCCCGTCAGCCTGAGAGTGACTTTTTTCTTTCAGGCACTCCCTTTTTTCCCGCGCTGCCCAAAATCACTGGTTACTCCTGGACCGTTTCTTGGGTCTGTACGTGTGTATGTGTGTGTGTGTGCTTTTTTGTCGTGTCGACACTTTTGCCGCCCGCAGCGCTCCAGCCCAATTGGTCCTGATGACGTCGTTTGACGGACCGACACGGCAGCTTTTCGAAAGTTCAAGTGTCGCCGACAAACTACCCCCGTCAAACGTTTAACCACTTTCAGCCGAGCCGGTTGCATAATTATCGGCCGCACGCGCGCCTGCTAAATTTTGCTCGAGGGGTGTGTAACGGAAAAGTGTGGACTTCGCGGAGGAGTTCGTGTAGCTCGAGTCGTTTCGGTAACTGCGTGAATGTCGGTTGTGATGAAAATGGAGTTGATCGGAATATGTGTTGGAAGTGGCGACGGCTTGTGTCTCTTGCATTGTTTAATAGAAAATGAAGGGTTTTACAGAAGGGTGTGCACACACTTTTGCATTATGTATGTATCAAACGTCAGGACCGTCGGAAGTATGTACAGAATAAGAAATAAAAGTATGAGTAGCCACACAAAAACGCCCTGGCGTAATTCTGATTAAATGTTCTGTAACTCCTAATACGCGCGCAGAGTAGTTCCTTATTGAAAGAAACTATCCAACGTCGTGCGTCAAGTATGTGGGTTGTTATACGTACCTAAAGAACCGTAATTGCACCTCTCCAGGCCAGTAAGAGTAACCGAGCCGTGTGAGAAGCAGAAAGAGAGAGAGAGAGAGAGGGGAAAATTAAAAAGAAAATAATGTACTCTCGGTTAGATGCTCACGACTCGTTCTTATTGTTAACCTCTCTCGAAGGACAAAGTTTCGTCGGCTTCCTTCCCCTTTGAATTCCTTCAGCCGCCCAGTGAAAAATCACAGGCGCACTCAACTCGCCGCCACGTCGACCGCGAAGTGCATCTAACAGAGGAGACGAAAAGAAGAAAACGCAAGGGAGAGGGTTGGAAAGAGCCATGGGGAGAAAGGGAGAAAAAGTGATGGTAAAGGAGACAGAGAAAGGGAGAGAGAGAAAGAGAGAGCAGAAAAAGCGATAGAGAAAGAAGTGGGAAAAAGAGTGGCTGATAGGGAGAGGAAGAAAAAGTGATAGTGCGAGAGAGAAAGAGAGAGATGAGGGGGAAGCAAAAAAGAATGATAGAGAAGAAATGGAAAAGAATGACAGAGAGAGAGAGAGAGAGAGAGAGAGAGAGAGAAAGAGAGAGAGAGAAGTATGTTTTCAGGCCGTTTTCAAACCGAGCGCTCGAGGGGCTAGGCAAGGCCTCTTTTCGAGAATATGAAAGGTTTAGAAATCGGGTTGCCGGTTGAAAGGCCGTTCGCGAAAAAGAGGCCTTTCCGCCACGTCGGAGAGCCGGCGAACAATTTCAGGCCGACTCGCGAGGAGTGCTTAGAAGCCCGCGGAAGCGGCGCGTAATTGCGGCCAGATGAACTGGCTGCTAATTAATCTCGTAATCGCGTAATTTCGTACGAGATCCGCCCGTTCCCCCGCAGCGCTTTTTCTTTCTATCTTAGCCGTTTCCACTCCTGCCCCCTAATCGCGCGCCGTGTAATTCGCCTCATCTGGAACGAGATGTGTCCTGTCTGCCTGCCTGCCTGCATCCCGACTCTCGCCAGAGCAAAGCGACGTTTCCCCGTTCGAGGAATTACGTTCGACCGATCGAGCGCGTCATGCGAGTAAAGAGGAGCCAGTTAAAAGGAACGTTCTGCTGCGAGTAAATATCCTCGCGGGGCAAGCTGGCGAGAAGGTATTGGTGAAATAATTTACTTCCGCCGAGGAAGCAAACTGCGCTTGGGTCCGACGATGTGTGCACTTTTTGGGCTGGCTCTTTCAACGAAAATTTCGAATTCATAGATAAAAGTAGGTTGACGGGCAGTCTTTTGTTTTTTTGTTGATTCTATACTTTTTCCGGTTATCCACAGATTGAGAAGACCAATGATGTGTCGAGTTTCATTTCACGGAAAATATGCTCGTTCGTCGCAAATATATTCACTCTTTATATAATGATTCGACATTATTATAACGAAACGCGTGCATACATTTCCCCCGTCCCAGGTATTTATATACTTCAATTTCATTCGTACGAGACACTCAGCTACGCTACGTCGATTCTTCGTCACACTCGTCCGTAACAGTAATCGAATTTTTCACTTTATCACACCTCTCGCGAGCGACGCGGCAGCGACTACGAGCGAGGTGGGTCCTTAAAGAATGTCAGCTTCAGTCAAACGCCCCCGATGACGCACGTTGATTGGGAAACGAAGTTTCCGCCGGAGGCGTAGGGGGCCACGGGAAAAGCTTGTTCTACACGGCTCGGTCTGGCGAAACAATTCGGCAAGATGAATGGTCAGGAGAGCGACGGAGAAAATCGAAGCCATTCCTGTGCCGTGGCGAGGAAGCATCTGGTTGCCCGAAAGAGGGAAGGGTCGAGTCAGGCACTCTTGCCGACCCTCCCCAAGAGAAAAGAAACGGCTGCGAAGGGCGGACAAATCGGATTTCCTCGAAATTAGAAGTTCGATGCGCGCACTTTGGCTATTTTCGACGGGCATGGCGTTATCGGTAAGCCGGGAAGGAATGATTAAGGGAGGGGGGAGGGGAGTGGAATAAAGGATACGGTGTGAAGCGGTGATCGGTGATCTGTCAAATTCAATTTCTAATGTCCGTACAATTAGAGTTAGAACCACGGCAAGCAATATCAGTCTATCCCTACGAACTTCTTTGTCAAGGAAAACCATAATCTCAATTACGATTATTGTTAAGATCAATAAAAATCTCGGTTCTCAGTTCTCATGCCTCAACGTGATCTGTCAAATTCAATTTCTAATGTCCGTACAATTAGAGTTAGAACCACGACAAGCAATATCAGTCTATCCCTACGAACTTCTTTGTCAAGGAAAACCATAATCTCAATTACGATTATTGTTAAGATCAATAAAAATCTCGGTTCTCAGTTCTCATGCCTCAACGTCATCCGTCACTTATCGAAACAGAAGAATGATACGCATGTAACTCGCCCACCCTGGCAGCTGAATATTCAAGAAGTCTTCCGTAATCCGTCAAACTGTCGAAGCAATAAACTCACCAAACAGCAGCGAGCCTCGTCGACCGACGAGGTGCCTCGAGAAAGCCGCCGTGGGGGTGGAATCTGAAACAAAGAGCAAAGTTTTTATTAGATTCGAAGGGGACAGACGCATCGTGATGTGCTGGGCGGCCTTAAAGGGTGACGCGGGAAACGTTCGAGGGACGACGCGCAATCCTGCTCCCGATGGGAATAATTCAATGTACGCCTCTCGCTTGGGCGCGATACAAGCTCACGTTCATATACAAGCAATGAAAATCTCGGTAGTAACTCATTTATCATAGAACAGCTTTCAGAACGAAGCATTGTCTTCTACGTTCATCCGGCGAGAGGCAAATCTGTCTCTTTTCGTCGCAAGCCAATTATTTATTGTTAGATATTTTTTCACATAGTCGGGAAATTTATTTCACCAGACAAGCACAAAGAGCATGATACCAATCGTGACAATATGTACCTAAGGGCTGTAACGATGTGCCTGGGTGTATTTATTTAAGTTCGATCAGGCAGCGAGTGGCGCTCCTTGTAAGCAATAATGAGGCAGCAGAGTACTCGTGCGACGCTTATAAAAGGAGACACCCTGGCTCACGGAGACTCCTCGAAATGAAAGGTCAAAGGAGACCCTTTCAAGGGACGACTTTGAAGGGTCCCGCAAAAACGGGAATGTCAAAGAGAAGGGACTCTGTGGCGAAGGTAGAGCGTGCTAAAGCGCCTAGACGCCTCTGTGGTAAACATCCGCGATCGTTTTTGACCCTTTCGCCGGCGAAAGGGCGAACAGATTGCGCGGTGCGCGTTTCCGCGGGCAAATTTGACACGTCAAATTGTGCGAATCATAAAGGCGTGGTCGCGCTAGGGCGCGCATTTTTTTGCAATATATTTTAAGGCACACGAAATACATGAATTTCTGTATTAAATGAATTTTATTCAACGCGACGCCGTCGTGCGGTATTTGCGAATGCAGAATGTGAAGCATGAAATGTCATCGACGCAGAGTCGAATTTCCAGCAGACATATATATATCTGTGTCCGAAATAAGGTATCTTAGTCCCGAGTACCGGTATCAATTCGTTCTAGTCGATCACTCGCTACCTACTGACTAGGTTACGGTCGAATGGCAGACTGATGCTTTGCTCTGAGTGCAGCGAAGCGTCGAGCGTACAGCACACTCTCAATCACACTTGAGAGGTCTGTGCGAAGAGTAAAAGTATTGGAATCGCAGACACTCGACCGCACGAAAAAGAAATGTGTGATCCGGCGAAAAAAAAGGTGTCCGAAAAAACTGCAGAATGTGTCAATTGATGTCGATTGATTCAAAGAAAATTTGACACGCCCATCGGTTATTTTAGCCCTCTCGCCATTCTCAGTCATCTGTATCGAGTTAAATTGCTTGTTATATCCAAAGTATTGCGAGGAACCTGTCGAATTCATTAATCATTAATACACGTGCACTCGACCGAACTTTCCTTTCAACCAACTTGCGTCGACTTTACACGCCATTCTTGTGAGCACTTAACGTCATCGCTTATTATCTTCCCCACCAGTCACTTGAGCGACAGAAAGAGAGAGAAAGACTTTCGCCGCTTTCAAACTAGATGTGCCGGAAGAAAATAACGAGACACTCGGAATAACGACGATAAAGGATAACTTGTTGAGAAGCCTTAAATTTGCCTCAAAAACGCGGCGTAAACTGATGCGGAAATATTTTACTCAATACTTAACTACGTCTTACTACACACGTAACGAACATAGATACACAGCGTGCCAGACCCTTTCGCTCAGACATGCAGTAGAACATAACCGTATTATGTCAGACATTTCAGGGAACGCTATGAATGTAAAAACGGAAAGTGACA
The DNA here is from genome assembly GCA_963942575.1 of Priocnemis perturbator. NCBI lineage: Eukaryota > Metazoa > Arthropoda > Insecta > Hymenoptera > Pompilidae > Priocnemis > Priocnemis perturbator. The sequence continues at coordinate 9,735,852 of OZ012652.1, forward strand.
TTGATAAGCAAGAAACATAATGGGAACGAAAGAACAAGGGAGTAACACAATATTAAAATAGAATCACTTGGCAGTATGTATCCCACATCCCTCGCTCAAAATTACATGTAACAGACCGTGTATGTGAGTAACGCACACAAACGAAAAAGTTGACAGGAAGCGAGGAGACAGAAAGGGAAAAGGTGACATCGAGTAGCAAAAGAGCATATAACAAGAGAGAATGAGAAAGGGGAGCAGGGGTGGGAATTAAGGTCTGACCCAACAAACAAAAGTTCCGGCCTTCGGCTGCATAACGACGCCTCGCGAAAGTCGTCCGGCCACAAAAGGAGGATGCAGTTAAAGTCACCCCTGTTCCCCTTCAGTCCATCTTTTTGTTTCCGCCTCTTCATCCTTTCCCTCCCACGCTTTCTTTCCCGTTCCCGCCTCGTGCCTCCTTTTGAGCATGTTTCGTTGGCGCGCCGCTGAACACGTAACAAAAAGGAGAGAGACTGAACACTGAGTGGGAGGCGTGCACAAGAGAGAGAGGAAAGAGAGACGAGTAGCGTTTTTCGCCCTCGCCCGGAACAGGAATTTCAAATTCATTGTTTCGCGCCGCATAATACGCCGACGCACAATATAAAGCTTTGTAGCCGCCCCGCTCCTTTCTGATGCACACACCGATAAGATAATCGCCCTTCTTTCGCGCCTAGCTTGTCTCTCAGCCGTTTGCGGCTTTCTTTGAAAGCCTACTTTGCTCCTCTCTCGCCTCCTCTGTGCGCAACGATTTTATGCGGTCGTAAGGAAGCGAGAGGAGGGAATGATTGAAGGTTGACTGCTTCGAAAGGCAGAAGCGTAGACTCGCGGAGGAGAGCGTGGGAGATATCTTTTTATCTCCTGTCTGACACTTCTGTGCAACGTATCGACGTGTGCTCGAAGATGCGTGTATTACCGCGAATGTTCATGCCGATAATGCAATTGTCGTGTCCGCCGATGCCTCCATTGCGTGCCGCTTTTATCGTGTCCTTTGCAATGCCTGCAAAAGTACGCGGCAATGAGCAGGGTACGTATGCGGAGGACAACAAATTATATATTCATTATTTCGCACGTATCATTTCTTTGTCGCACGCGGCTGCAGCGGATCGTCGGTAACAACTACCACTTCCACGAAGCTGACGCGACACTAAATAATATATTGTACAAAATATACTATCCATTTACACCATCGTTTATCTCAAATATCGCGTTAAAACAAAGCAAAAAACCAGGCAAAGATCAGCGATCGGAAGGTACAGAGGTGTACGAATCAGACGGAAGAGACGAGGCGAGACTTTGAAATTCATTGTTTCGCCCTCGACGTTTCCGCTTTCACGTCTTCAATATCCGCCCCGACGTGCATCTCAAAACGCACCGCGTTCCACCCCCGTCCACCCCAAGCCCCCGAATGATGCACGTTCTGATAAGGCGATTGCTTCTACTCCGCGCACACCTCCTCCAAAACTTTTTCCCAGCCCCCTCCCCCGCATCCATCTTTTCCCATTTTCATTTCCTCATTCCCGTCTCCCCCACCCCCTGCCACCCCCAGGCACGTTCTTCTTCTTTCTCTCCCTCTTCTGCCTCTTCCGGCTTTCGCGGGCCATCGACTTCGGCGAGAGCACGCACGCCGCACAGCTTCTCCCGCGAGGGCTGTTATCGTTTATTTCGAATTTTCCTTCTTTCCGCCCGCTCGCCAGACGATGCATCCGCAATATCGCGAGTGTCTCTGCGGTTTCTGCTGCCAGCCGAGGCAGCCAGCTGCTTCCACGGAATTTCGCTTTTTCCTACCTCGCCATCCGATATGCTGCGCTGCCTTTTGCGGCCGCGGACCGATTTGCTCGCGAAATTCTCACCCGTCGCGCACGCGATTCTGAGGTTAGAGGACGGAGACTCGTTTTCGATGTGCTGTTGGACTTGATGGGAGATTTTCAAATGAACGGGAGAATTATCGACGTATAAACGTTTGAAAATCAGAATGTGTTAGGGTAGTTAATTGTTATATCTAAATTAAACGCAGAGGAAAACATTGCATCAACTCCCTCGATCATTGTGCAATGTATCGCGGTTCAGTGGGATAAATAGCAAGAGCGTGCTATTCAAATAGATCGGATGCTGGAAAGAGCATTCGAGGTGCTCTCGATCAAGTCAAATGCACGGGTTATATGAGCATGTCAGCAGCAAAGCGGCCGAGTCGAGGGCTTACATGACACGAGTGCTATCATCTTATCAGGATGATATTTTAGTTAAGCGTTGTGTTCATCGCGTCACGTGATGTAGAAATCTCAATTAAGTTGATAATGCGTCATGAACAAACTCTCACTTTTAGCCTAGTTCATACTTCAATTAATAACTTGAAAACATTCTAACTCAGCAATGCTTTTCATCAAATTTCAAAAAAGTTCCCATAGACCAAAACGTCTCGATACCCCATTCGCAAATGAAGTACACATAATCCATTCGCATAAACGTCCGCCCGAAAAATTCTGCCACTTCTCAACCCTACCTTCGAGAAGGTCAAACCTTCATCCCATCTGCGTCACACCTTCGAGCCAACTCACACCTCTCCACTCCACGAGTCTGCGCAGCAGCGTGTAAAGAGACAACGCTCGAAACATATTCCGTTCGCTCCGTCCTAATTTGCCACGACTACCCTTAGAAATTGCCAGCATCACGAAGATTAATAATTTTCACTCGGCGCCGCGCAACACGCCGCGCGAAATTTATCGCGAGCGCTCCCGTTTAGCGTGGCCGACGCGCATAACGCGAAGAACAACGAACGGCATTGTATAAAGGAGGAGGGTGCCTCTCCCGTTAATTAGTTCACCGCTGGGCAACAATCTGGAAGGTGGTTTATCTCACGACGGTACTTAGTTACCTGAACCCACACACACGCGCGCACACGCCACCCCACTAGGTGCTAACTTCCACTTCCGGCACGGCGCGCCGACTATCCCGGCACCTACTACCTACAACGCGTCCTTCCACCTTCCCAGAAAGCCAGAAGACCGAGAAGACTAGAAGCGCAAACTGCCGCGTCCGTGGGCGGCTGTTTGTTCACATTCTCGACGCGCTAATCGAATTCGCGCTAACGAGTTTACGCCGATATCCAATTGCGCGTTTCTAGTCGGTTCCAGCCGATCGACGATAGAATTGATGCGATATGCCCCCGAGTGGACCTTTGAGTATTATTAATCGCGCGGCCGCTTTGCGCGGGCCCGAGGAGGGCTTAATGTATGGGTTAGTTCCCAGTTCGTTCTAATTGATCGCGGGGCGTAATGAAGTGAGTTCGTTTGACCGGACGGCGGAGTATTAGTTGGCGGGCGGCGATACTTTTAGTTTGTTCTAGTCGATTGAGGATAATGTCGCGGTAAATCCATTTGACTGGATTCCGGGGTATCGATCGCAGGAGTCCAGAGCAACTCTACTCTGTGTCCATGATTTGTTCTCGCCGATCGACGAAACGCAGCCGCCTCGGCCGGTTCAATCGAACCGATCAGGCACTCGATCAGTGTCGGCTCGAATATTCAATCGCACAAATATTCGCGCGGCATTCCATAAATATTCAACCAATTACACCGCCCGAGTCCGTGGCACTCGTCGAGCGACTAGACCTCCATCCGTTCGAACGAGTCGCTCGTTCTCTCGTTTATTAACTAATAGACGTTATCGAGGAAACGAGGAGGTCTCGTTCTTCATAATCGTCTCGTCGAATTATCCGCACGAGCGCTTTCTCGTCCTCCGCCTTCCCGTCCTTCGTCGAGAACCTCGTCCCACTCCGACAAAATAGGCAATGACGGTGGTCCTGCGCTTGCCACTGCAACACGGCTGTGCTCGTCGAAGCGTGGCCTAACGCGCGTCTAATTGTGCCCCTTGCATCTTCATCGCAACCACACCCGCGGGGACAGCGTCAGGGGTGGATCGTGTCCTGTCCGCTTCAAGGATCATCATGACAATGTCTCCTCTCGCTACGAAATCGTCTCCCCGCGAGACGTTCCGTCAAACGACTTCTTTCACGTGCTTCCGTCGACCGAGCGTGAGTAATGCTTGTGGTAGCACGTTTTAACCTTTTCATTCCACGTTTTTAAGCTGGAGAGAGAGAGTTTTCGGAGAATTTTTGCTGAGAGTGAATGAATATGGTAGTTTGGATGAAGATTTGGGTTTGATTTAGCATGTTTTTGTGCTGTGAGTTGAATTTGTAATTATATAGGGATCTTATTAGAAGTGGATTGTAACAGGGAACGTAGGGTGAATGAGGTATATTAGAAGCATCGCTCTTGTATTTGCCCTTGCTAGAGACAAGTTGTGTGAAAAGTTCAACATTTTTTCGTTGCGTGGGAAATATCTACGTGCTATCGATGCATCGAATCATTTGAAAAATTCTTCGCTCAATCAATCTCATTTATCCGCTCTCTGTGCCGCATCGTTCATTGAATTTAATCGAGATTCGACGATAGCACGACCTTGATCGGAATTAATCGTCAGGGAAGTCACGAATAGACGCTCTATCCGTCTGGAATCTCTTGGGCTACGCTATTAATTAGTATTCCTAGTCGCAGACCGCAGTACTCCCAAGTGTATGAACGCCATTCTCGTCTGTCTCCGTGCCCGGTTACGTTCTCCGTCACTCTGCCATTCTATATCGACCTAAGAACCAGTCTAATTACGGCCGATCGATCCCGCCGCATATATTGTTTTTTCTAACCACGCAAAGACAAAACGAATCGATCGAATCAAATTTTACATTCTGGAGATAAGAAAGCATCTAATTACGATCGATCGAATGCAGACGTATATTTGGTATCCTGTGAGAGGCCAACCGAAGAAATATAATGTACATGTACGTCAGATTAGGGATGCGAGTAACGTGGAGTAGTAAAATATAAGAAATATATTTCTCTGAAGATTGAGAAACATTATTATTTAGTACTTTCGAAAACATATTTAAAGCACGCCCGCGTAATTATGCACACCGTGTCAGCCGGGGGTTAAGGTTCATTGTTCGAAGTTGTACCTCGCGGGACTCAGGATCAAGCGGAAGTCGGGACTGCGGGGCGCGTTAATCATGATTCTGCCAAAACTCGCGCACGATTTATCACGGCCTTTTATCGCATTGTGACGTCCAAAGCTCCATTAGCAGACAGAGAGAGGAAAAGAGAGGAACAGAGAGAGAGACTGCCTTGCCGCGAGACACCTTTAAAGGCCGCGCACCTAAAGAGATTTTTCTCAACGCTTCCCAACGATTTGTCTTACCTGCCTGCGCCTCGTCATGCGTCTTCGTTAATGCCAAGTCGCGCCAGGGCGTACACGTCAACTCTCGAGAAAGAGAGATCCCACCGATGCGCAATCAAAATTTATTTCGATCACACGGCGCGAATGGAAGACGAGCGGACGTTAATACGAGAATCATTGGAGAGGTCGGGAACGAAAGTGACGTGTCTCTTCGTGCTCTAAGATTTTTCATAACTTTCCCTGTCGTTCGCAACAATCCGCTTTCGTCGATATGAAAGAAAGCGTCCAACTCCCGAGTTATTCCAGTCATCAATCACGGACTGTTACACGATATTGAAATCGTCCGGTTACGGTATTCGCTCGCGTCGACTTATCCCTCGTTTGCATGTCGCGTCGATCGACGGATTCGCAATCCTGAGGCCCGCATTCGAACGGACACCGGTTGAACCGGTACAATGCGCCCTTTGTTTATCGGTCAACACGCCCGGCATGCGCAGCGGTTAAACTCTGGCGGATCGCCAATGAATCCTCCAATTATCTCATCCGCGGTCATCGTCGCGGAAAGACAGCGGCGAGCGAAACGGACGATTTCAAGAACGCGTTCGCAGCTCGTAGCACACGGTTTCAATATCATTTCACAGTTAGCCATTTAAAACATCCTCCGGAATGCCATTCGCCGCGCGCACGTTTCGGCTCCAAAGTGCCGTCTAAACAGCTGCGTAATCTCTGAACACCAAATATTATTCTCTCCCGACCGCCGCGTGAATGATACGCTCGCCTGAAAAGCACGTAACCCGTATAACGTACAGCATACAGCACACGCGCGCGCGACTCTCTCATTGTCAGTATTTGAAATGAGACAATAGAGACGAGTAAACGTAACGCTGCACGGACGAGTCCACAAAGCTGGCAAGTTACCATCCGTCTTGTTCGAGATCAAAGCTCGGCTGGCGGATAGTCTGAAACAAGTCGATTGCTTCTCGACCTGCATTCAAGACGCGAGGGACAATAGAGTGAGTCCATTGTTTGTCGGTCAACACTAGGGCGCCCAGATAGTGACGAGTTCCGGGCAGATTGCCAGCTATCCTTACCGGTCGCCACCTCCCGCGGAGGTCACGAGAATTCTCGACCATCGAACTTCGTAATTATCGACTGGCCCAGGCACGAATCGACCGGCATCGATGCTCTGCGGTCGTTTTCGCGGTCGTTTTTACCCGCGCCCGCCACAATATCGAAGTTTGCAGAGATATAACGAGTTGTCGTGCACGGTCTTGTCCGAACGGATAACGGAACTAAACGGAGAATATACAGAAGGACGGTCGGATGATTTTCTGGCGAGAAGTGCTTCGTTGGGAGTTTGTGACGAGATGTTGGAACGTGGATAAGATGGTTTGCTTTTATTTTCTGGATTGGAGATCTCTGCCGCCGTCGATGTTTGTTTTACCTGATCGCGTTTATGTGTTGAGGGTAAGTGATATGAAGATTTTGATTTCATGAATCGTTTCGTAATAGGAAGTATCTAAACGCTACTTGAATGTAAAGAAGATGTATGAGTATGTATGTTATTGACCTTTACTACTTCGCAGTGAAAAGACCGTCGTAGTTTCTTCCACGGTTCGTGTCTCTGTTAAAATCAATTATTCGTACAACCACAATTCGAACCTCAGGTCATCTTTATGAACGCACAAAAGAAACTTTTGAAGAGACAAATATATCGTCAAAAGAAGGAACATCATTCCACCTACTCTTTTAACCGTACTCCAAAACAATCGACATTTTTTTTTAAACAGGACCAGGAAAAAATTGGTACATATCCCGATAGCTCCAACCAACCCCCCGACATTTATTTGAAGCATTTTTTTCTTGCAACGCACCGAACCCTTATGCATTCATTCTCACAGTCTACTTCTCTTCCCAGAATCCAGGTTCACCGAAACACGTCCTCGCAGCGTCCTCGAGCCGAGCCAACGACGCGAATTTGTCATGTTCGACCCAACAAAGGCTCTCCAATTCGTCAAAACAGCGGCAAATGAGCTCGACGGTTACCGGAACATCGCAAAACGAACGAGAGAGAGAAGAGAGAGAGAGAGAGAGAACAGTTGGCGCGCGAAATACAGTTGAAGGTCCCGTTTGGAGAACTGCCAAGTCTTCTTCGGCTACGCGCCGGGGTCTTCTGCTCCGCCAGTGACTCGTTTGCCAGTGGAACGAGCTGGAAAGTGGACACGGTCGGACGACGAGGAATAACCCAGTGCACCGCTGTAAATACGGACTTCGTCGCCCTGTAATAGCATCTCTGGGGGGGAGCAGAGAGAAGAACTGCGACGCCTTCTCGTTACGACTCTCGAAACAGAACGGGGTCTAGTCGCCATTGGTCTTGCTCGTCTTCTTCGCCTTGTTCGTGCCTCGTTCGTCTTGCTTGTCTTGCTCGTCTCAATCGTCTTGCCGGTACTGTCCCAGCGATGAACAGAGCGTCAAGTTCAAGAGCACGGAAGTTCGGCTCTGCTTGGCGCGGGAAGCTGGACTCGCGCAAATGCTCTTGACGAGCAACACTGCTATTTCGGAGTTCGAACAGTTCCGAACAACAAGAGTTGAAGCGACGGCAAGTTTTCATGTGCCACGGTTTAGCGAAATGACGTTCCCATGGAAAGTTTAACTCCCACGTAACGGAACAGTGTCGTATTGTTTCGTGTAATATTGTTTTTCGTAGAAGACAGTTTATTGAAGATGTAAGGAGTTTACAGTTAAATTAACGTCTGGTGAACGAAATTAAATTCTTTCGCTCCATTTGCGATTATTGATAATGCGATGAAAGAGCTGGCCCGTGTTGTTTCGTACAATGTTCAAAGTAGCCGTGAGAAGTTCGATTGGCTAAAGCTAAAGAGAAAACTTTACGTTATTAAGTTTCGTACGTAGAAGCGAACGGATGCACTGTACGAAGCCGTAGAATTCGGAGTCAGAACGAAGCAGGCGTCGCGTAGAAGTTCGCCGATTCGGAAATCGCGGAACATCAACGAGAGTATAAAGGCAAACTTCACTCGTGCGCTACGTGCGCAATCGTAAACGATCCATCGAAATCGAACGCCGCTCCGCTCGAAATCCGAGCGAAAATGCGAACAACACAGACGTGCTCGATTGTCGAGCGCATACGACCAAGCCAGAGAACAGAGGAACGAAATCGTTCGAAGATCTTGCAGAACTGGACTGATTTACGAGTAGGTTCAGCTGACGCGGAACTTTTTCCCTTCGTTCATACGCGAGCGCACGTGACGTGTGCTTCGTGGTCGGCGGTCTAAACGCGTAGGCCATGTGTGTGTGTGTGTGCATCTGTGCAGTACACACGTCAAACGTCGCGCACGTGTCGCGACGCACGTCGACCTCGATTGCACAGCGATGCGAGAGAAGAAACGAAATAGGGACAGACGATGTTTGCGGGCAGAGGGTTAGAAAAGAGACGTAGCGCTGCTGAGGGTGCGTTTTGTGCTGAAAAGGAAGAGGACGGAAACGGATGGAAGAAGCGAAGTATGTGGTGATGCGAGTGACGAAAGCCAGTGAAGAAGCTCGTGCTTGTGGGTAAATGGTTGAGAAGAGATGCGATGTTGATGAGAGAGTGTTTTGTCCTGAAAAGAAGGACAGCAGCAGGTGGAAGAGGAGAAGTGCATAGCGATGTGCAGTGACGAAAGCGAGCGGAGAAGAGCTCGTGTTTGTCGGTAAATGGCAGAGAAGGAACACGGTATTAGTGAGAGAATGTTTGCGTGAAAAGGAGCGTAGAGAGGCGGATAAAAGAAGAAAATTGCAGAGCGACGAACGGAAGCGGAAGAGCTGATGTTTGCGGGTGACAGTAGAAAATACGTCATATGCATCAAATGATATTGGTATGAAAAGGGAGGAGCAAGAAAAAAGTGGGAAGAAGAAAACATAGTATGGGATAATAAAACTGGCCAACCGGAGGACGCCTGTGACATCCACGAGGGAGCGCCGGTGTGAAAACGAAAAGCCCGACAAGGCCAAGAGGACGAGAATAGGGAAACGTAAAAAGGGACATGGAAAAAGAAAAACTGAATTGCACATCGACCGGAGAGGCAAAATGACGAGGTTAAGAGTAAAGGTGGTGAGCAACAGTGGAAGATAGTCGCACGCACAAGAGGACGCTGATATGAAAAAGAAGGAGCAGAATAAACGAGTGAACGGAGTCGGGTATAATGAGCGACACAACCGAAGGGAAAATCGAAAGCAAACGGGAGAGGGAGAGACGGATGGAAAAAGAAGGGAGTCGAGGGAAGGAAGCGAAAGGGGGTGAGAAATCGGTCTGCCGTTGAACTTGCGCTGCTATTTGCGTTTCAGCGACGACCGAGAGCGCATACGGCCGTACATCGTTAATTCCCACACGTTCGTTGCTCCGTTTTCGCTTCGTGTTTGGATTGGCCGCCCTCGCACCGAAATAGCTCGATACGAAGTTGCCGGCAGGTTGCCGGTTGTCCCCAGAGTCTGACACGAATTCGTCCCGTGTTGTGCCGGTCGATCGCGTTTTATGAAACGGAAAACCTTGAGTCAACCAAGAACGCGCCGACGAATTCGTGACGAAGGTAGCGTGGGGCCGTATCGATCGCATCGGACCGGATCAATATATTGCGCATCCTCGAACATGCGAGCCATTATCATTTTCATCGTTTCCTTCAAAATGCAAGGTTAACATTGACAAATTCGCGAAACACTGAGCGACGCTAATTCCTGAAACAATGACTTTTATAGGATGCCATGCTTAAGTGACAACAAGCCGAAGATCAGACCAGGCACGAAATCTTTCCAGCATGCGGCGCATTAGCACTTAAAACGTCAATACGTATGCTCAAACCCCCAAAGATACGTTAAGTGACGGACGCGACGTTGAAGAATGGAATAAAGCATCTTAGCGGCTCTAACAGCATGTCATATCCTAGCAACATATTAAATGCCATACTCCGGCGAGGTAGGTGACATATTCCGGCAAGATTGATGCGCACGTGTGTCTTCCGAACATGCGATCATCGAGGCCGACGTTTCAATGGACCTGGCAACGGTACGTCGGAAGCGAACTTTCAACTAGGCGTTGCCCCTGTGTCAGCAAGCGTGGCACGTTAGCCGGGAGAAATGACGAGGACGTTTCCTAAACTGCTTTACCGTCGTCGGCGTCGTCGTCGCACGAGTAATTCACGAGTATAACACGGATGAAGGCGGGACAATTTTTCATCTGGGTCACGTTGCGCCGGTGACGCCCGAAACTCTCCAGAGGAATTTCTCGTCGCCTGCCTCCTTCTCTTCCCGTTCGTTTTCCTCAGACACCTTTTGTTGGTTTCTCCCAATTCGCTTCGTTTAACCATTTTTGTCCCCTGATCCCCAGTGCGTGTAGCTTGTACATGTTTGTTCTTCTGTACGCTCGTTCGGTCGTTCTCTTCTGCTCGATAGCTCTTCTGTTTCCGATTTCCAATTCAGCAGAATAGACACCGGTGTGCGTAAGATCGCGAAGCAAAAGTCGCTTGTAGGGAAATTTATTTCGTAATTACGATTTGGGGCTGTTTTTTTTTTTTGTCAACATACATAGTATTTTCAACGTCGTTACTGTTTCGTGTAATGAAATAATATCAGATACAAAGCGCTACGTCGTATCGTAATTTACCTAACATTGAAACGGCAGACCGTAAAATCAACATCAGAGGCTACATCGCGGGGCTTTGTTACTTTTTAATATCGAGGCCGTCAGAGGGGAGGAGAAGTAACGTCGAGTTTATTGTCCGCGTTCGTAGGAAATCGTCAGATCGCGTGCTTTTTATCCTCACAGACATTATACTCTCAGCCAATCCTCGTGCACTCATCTATCTAACGCGATCTGTCATGCCGCGCGCGATTCTCACGAAGGAGAGCATTTCATTTTCCGTGCCATCGAAAACAGAGACTCGCTAATTAGAAATATCAGAGCACTTTAACTGACAAGAAATCTAAAAACATTTCAAAACACGCACCCCACTTATGTGAACTTTACCACGAAACCCCACACAATTCGCTCCCGATCAATTTCCTTACATCCAGACACAAGCAACACGCGCGACGCGGCCGAAAAATCAGCTGGTCACATTCCGAGGACCCGCATACATCTGCCTACGCTCATCTGGTCGAAGGCCGCCGAGAGGCGCGCGGGGGGTCGTGAAGCGGGCGAGAGCAGAGAAAGCAAATGGTATAATCGATATTCCCATTTTACCCTTTCCACGTTTCCCTAGCCGAGCAATTTCAATGGGGATTAACTAGGCACCATGACATTCGGCGGTAACCGCCATTCGTTCCACTTCGCCGACATTTAATTACACAGTCGTCGGTGTGGTGCCGCGAAATGATTAGTGGATTAAATTACCGAGTACTCGCGGCCCGTCGACGGAGAGGGACGTTCGAAAAAGGAGAAAGAGAGAGAGAGAGAGAGAGCAGTCGGGTTCTTTCGTCGACGATTTGCAATTTCCACGCGACTCTGCCTCGTCCCGACATTCAATCTGCCGCCGATCGGCGGCCAGGACTGATTAAAGGACGAACGGTGTTGAAGATGGAAGATGTATGAACCCGAAACGGCACAAACGGAGCGCGCTGGACGACTCGGGAAACATCGAGAACTAGTCTGCGATTGCGAATTCGGAAACTGGACCCGTCGCGGAGGGCACGTTTGGCGCTGCTTCCTAAATGAAGTCGGACGTATTTGAAATGCACTGATGAGACGGGTTAATATCGCGGGGCTCTAAATGAGTGTGTTGATCTTCCGGGGCTTGATGAACGGCATGCACGGAAGTCGGGATGTTGCGGAAGTTTTCGGGCCACGCGCACTTGCGGCGGATTTTGGATTTGGAAAAAGGGACGGTGTGTGTTTGATGGATATGAATAGGTATGACTGGAAACTGTAGAGAGTGCTGTGAGTTACGAAAACTTGAATATTAGAAATCTCACCGATCATGGAGATTGAAGTTTTCGGCTAATTATAAATCCACCGATGGAAAGGATCTTTTCACGGGTTAACAGACGAATTTCGGACATGCATCGTGCCGAATTGTGAATACGAACAGCGTCGCGTCGTTCCTCATCACACTGTTGAAAAGTTTCGCTGCCCCGATGTCTCCCTCTTTCCTTCTCTTTTTCTCTCTTTACGTGTATGTGTTCGCAGTAATCCCATCGGACGCCTCTTTTGCCTTCCGCACGCCGTCCGTCGAAATGGCCGATTCTGTTTTCGAATTCGTTCGAGAGAGCTTCAAAATCGAACACTGACAGTCCTGGGAGTCGAGTCCAGCGAAGCGCGGAATGAAATCAATCGCGTGCATTGTCGCCAGCCGAAAAAGAAGAAACTTTATTTACGGGAACGACGGTTTCAATTAGGTCGAGAATCGATTGGACGGATTTACTCGTCATGATCGGTGATTTCAGAGAAATGAGGGAAGACGGACGAGAAGTAGGGAAGGAAAAAGAAGTAACCAAAATACGCGAAATAAACGACAGAACTATGACCACAGAATGATTGAAATATAAAAATGATGCAATCCAACGATCTAGCCCTAACCAATGAACCGAGTGTCCACAAAACAAGTCAATTAATCTACTAAAATAATTTCACAATACATCGAACACAACAATGATCCTACTCCAAATGCCCCGTCACACCAACCCGATCTGCCTTTAAATAAACAACCCAACACCTTCGAAAGCCACCATCCTCTGTCCTCGCACGCAAGCTGGTTCTTCATTCGGCGCGACTTGCTGAAAGCTCGCGTACGCGTTACTCATCGCGGGCTCGTCTCTCTTTCGGCGAGAGACGTTCCACATCCAGTATCGATCGCGCAAGCTGCTAACTGCGGAACAATACGAGCCCCCGTTCATCCGCGAGTCTGGCACTCACTGCTCGGAAATCGATTTTCCATCGAGGAACTGTCCGCGCGCGTCGCACTGCCTCGCATGTCCAGCGACGACTTCCTACTCGGTAACAGTTGTGACAGCGAAAACACGGACGTGCCGTCGGAGAAGGCGCACGGTGACGGTGCGATGAAAATAAGCGCGTTCAACGTTCGAGGCTCGAATGACGTTAACATAAGCGCGAATCGCGAGGGTGACGCGCGAACGATGCTTCATATTTCTTTCGCTTCTTTTGCAGGCCGATGGCGTAGAAACGTGGAAGGTTTTTAACACTAGATTGCCCAAGGAAGTCATTTTGACTGCTTTTGAATTTCAATTAGAAAAACAATTATGTATATAATGACACAATTTCTTAGAATTTTGTGACTTTTTGTACAACATATAAATGCGTTTATTAATAATTGTCCCTCCTCCTTCATCAAAATTCTAAGAAATTGTGTCATTATATACATAATTGTTTTTCTAATTAAAATTCAAAAGCAGTCAAAATGACTTCCTTGGGCAATCTAGTGTTAAGTCGATCGTTGTACTTGTTCTGTACCACTAAACAGTACTTGTTCTTTGAACTGTTAATCTCTCTCAACCTTTTCTGCGACATTATTCCTTATGTAAATTCAACTTTTCATATTATTCCTTATTTCACATTGAATCGTTCTCTCCAATTTCTCGAATGCCGCAGGATGGAAATGGCTGGTGATAATGTCGCGGGGATGAAAGTGTGCGTCGTGCGAGGGGAGATAGGACAACACGACGCGGCTGGGTCGGATCAGAGACCGATAAACGAATTTTCTTAGTCACCGATGCGACCGACGACGCGTGGAACGAGCAAACAACGAAGGACTTCGTTCTCCTCGCCGTACGACGTCACTCCCGGGGGAGGGGCAAACAAATTTTGCCGTCCCTCCGTCGACGACGAGCAGCTCACGCGAGCGCCCGGGGAAAAGAGCACTGGCTGAATTGCATCGCGCGAGATCGACTGAAAAATGCGCCGCGAGCTAAAAATTAGTTTAGAAGAATGATCTGCAGGAATAATTCAGCGTTACGGCTCGCTTCGTCGGAATTCGAATCGGCTAGCGAAGTAGACAGTGTGAAACACGTGTTCGTGTCATTCGATGGCGCAAGGCACGAAATATCTAGTAGGGTGTCTTATAGGTATCAGTGAGGATCTCTATTCTCAATGATGCAATTGGATTGCGACGGAAGAAACGTTCCACTTTGAAGAATAGAAGCTAGTAGGACGTAGGCACCCACTTCTTTCTACAATTGACTTCCAGCGATACAATTAGATTTCAACTGAAGAAACGCTCCACTTCTCACAGCAGGGGATAGTAGCTGCTAATGGAATTAGAAGTTTTTCTAGATGTTCCTGAAGCGGTTTTATCCGATAATCGATTGTTACTTAAAACTTCCGGAAATTCGCGAGGCAAAAATAACTCGACCCGGCAGAACGGTGGACGCCATTTTTTAGCCGTCACGGTAATTTATTGGAAAATCGTAATCAACCGTCATTTCAAAGTTGAAAGTCGAAAAACGGCAGTCTCGATCGGTCACCCGGTGATACGTTAATTATAATATAATCAGATTACTAATGGCGCTACATTATAATATCCAATCAAATCCCAATCGAGAAACTCTCAACGTCGATCCGCCGAAAACAACTTCAACGACAGTAACGCAATTACAATTACATCATACAATAACCACCGACACGACCAATTTCGACCCCGCTTACAGGGACCAATGAACAGATTCCATCGGTCAATCTACATACCTAACTAATCAACAACGATCCAATACCTAAATTGCCCCTCTCCATACAACGTATCATAGAAATAAATTCCAAGCCACCCCGAATCGCCAATAAGACAGAGTGCATAACGAGACTGACTTTACTTAAACATTAATTAACTTAAGAGAAATTATACGATCACTTGTAATACTCCTATTGAACTCCACCCCAAACACCTTGCCCCGCACTATTATCAACCACGTCCCCCATTCTCTCGATTCCATTTCCGAAATTTGACACGCATCATAAAAATTCGTCTTCCCAATCCGTACTCGACGCTTAAATACACTGGTGACCCCCGCGACAAGCGCACCCGAGTCCACCGCGGATTGCTTCGAAGCGAATAATTATCGCGTGCATTATCCGGCGCGTCGTTACACGCTTTACTTCAATCAGTCTCATTACTTTCTTGCCGCGCCGCGTACACGAACTAAAGCGCGTGCCGACTGCAGCTGCGCGGCCGCTAACCCAAACAGGTAAATGCATAATAATTACCTGGGCGCATAACGAGCGAGTAACGAGAAGCGGACTCGTTTTCCGTGCACTGTGTGCGCGGCCGGGCTTTAAAAGCGAGGCTATTTTTAGCGGGTTGAGCGTGCAGGCGGTGCAGGTTCAACGAAACCGATGTTTTCGAGAGAAACGCCATGCAACGCTCTCGCCCGCGTCAGCGCCTTTTGCACAGTCTCAAAACACTGCGCGCGCACGCGGATGAACGTGTCCGTTTCGATGCCGATGAACATCGGTAGGTACTGAATAATGAATACGTTTGCTCTCCGAGCGCTCGCCGCTTCGATGAATTAATTCCACGGCATCGCGTCGAGTATTTATACATTTTAGCCTATCGGTTCGAGACTCATTTGCGATCGGCGTTCGATGGACAGTGTGCTAGCCCCTAGCCCGCGTGCTGCGTCGCGCGGGAAAGAGTCGATGACGGGCTGACAGGCGCGTGTTCTGTCAATCTGGCGAGCGTTCATTTTTTTTCAATGATCAAACCGGTGCGTCGTATTCGTTTAACCGCGACGCAGGGCTCGCCAAGCCGTGCAGACGCCATTTCCCAGTGGCTTGAATAATTTGTGGGTGGAAATTCTGGTTCTGACGAGAGCGTGCTAAATAGTACATGCGGTAATGAAAAATGAAAAATGAAAACGGATTGACTGGCCGCCGCGAAATGTATGGAACGCGGGGCGTGCGGCTGACGAAAGTATGACCACCGGATAATGGCGGCGGGTAATGTTGTAATGGGAAAGATATTGTATAACGGCAAATAAATGCCGTAATTGACGAGCGTTTAGCTGTACGAACGTGTGCACAGAACCCATGCCCGTTGTACGTAATAATAAATTGGATGCTTGTATAATGCATATGAGACTAATATGACTCGTCCCATCGCATGTATTCGTTGACATCGAGTGCCGCGAGCCAGGAAAACCACTTAACGTCACAAGAAATCCTAACCACGTACAATCTCGTGCAGTTTTTACTGACACAGCCAACTCCGTATCCCGAGAAATACTGCAACATTCCCGAAATCGTGACTGTATTTAACTACATAAATATCCTGAAACTATGTTTTCTCAGTCAATGTTTCACATAATAACAAGCCCGATCAATAATACATAATAAATGCAGCCAACAAAACAACTTCCCACAAATCATAAGAACCATTCATTAATCGCCCCCTGCGGCCGACCGCGTTCCGCGTTTCATCGACCACCCTCGCCAAAAGTCGTCGCGAATCGAAATCTTCGCGGCACACCGTCCGGACAATCTTCCGTACGTACGGCACGCATCGTACGCCGGATACGTCCCCGCGGGGGCGTGGGACGGAAAAGAGAAGTCGCGCTGCCGAAAATCATTCCGCGCACGTGCTTCCGCAACGCCGCGCGGGGCATGAAACGCAGCCGCTAGAAACTTTCTATCCTCTATTCCCTCTGCCACCCTTCGGCGGGCGCGCGTTCGATCGATACGAGGACGACGGACGCGGCGGAGAGACGACGACGAAGCGGAGGAGAAGCGAGCGGCGGACAGACGGGGAAGAGGGTGTGTATATGTGTGTGTGGGTCGGGGCGAAGTCGTAACAGAGGAAGGGAAGCGTGCGGGAAGGAAGGAAGAAGGAAGAAGGAAGAGCGAGGGGTGGGCGAAGGAAAGAGGTGGCCGTGGGAGGAAAAATAAAACGGGAGTATCTTATGGCGGCTGAATATGGAAGCGCACGTCGTCGGGTTTGCCTGCGGTGCATCTGGCCCTCTTTCTCCCTCCAGCTCCGTATTTCACGTTTCGAAGGAAAGAGACGGAGAGAGGGGGAGGGAAAGAGAGAGAGAGAGGCTGCCGCCGGCAAATGGGTATCTTTACTTGAAATCACATTGGAAATTACGCGTACGGTCGGTTACCGTGCGGTAATCGCGAGACGGCACGGTATATAATGATGTGTTACCGTGACGTACCGCGTTTGCCTATACACGACGCCCTGGCTCGTTTCTTTATCTTTCAGCCACTTCTCGAGCGCGAAGTAATAACCGCGAAATGGCGCTGCGGATGTTTTAGGGGGAAAGATCGAGTAGAGGAAGGAGAGGAAAATTCAGTTTACGATTGTGTCGCGGTCCGCTCGCGGCAAATATCGCGTACACGTGTTTAAGGACATATTTTGATGGGCTAGGCTCACTCTAAGATCTCACGCCCTGAGTCGACGCCGCGGTAGCAGCAGTTCTTCGAAGAAACATCCGCCGTCCACCACTTTCTATAAATAATGCATTCTTCAGTACCGGAGAATGCACATACCGAAAAAAGGAACGGTCACCTCATGTAACAAAATTACTACCAATCCCGCAACAGCAGATAAATGCTCACATCCACATTATTGGCTCCGTCTTATCACCGTTGCACAATTCATCACTTAACACCAGCGTACATTTCCTGTATAACGTCCGCGCGCGCGGTTCCGAGGCAAAAGCTCGCGCCACCCCAGCAGTGATAAATTATATCCTTACGCATTCGCGAAGGGAGAGAAGAGCGTCGGGTTTGGGTTTGAGCTCGGGGAAGAAACGAAAGTTTCGGACGGCACGGAGGGGTTGGCCGAATGACTCATCCTTAAACTCCGTCTAGCCCGGATATACCCTCGCGCTTGCGAGCCCTCGGTTCCAAAATACATCCCACTCCCCCGCAACCTATCCCTCGACCACAGCGAAGCGAGAGTGCCCGAGGCCGCTAACGTAATCGCGAGTTCCGACGTTATTTCGAGCTCGTGAGAGGGCAGAGAGTACGCGTGTACCACGATATTGATGCAATCAACGTTTATCTTCCGGCAGATTAGGATACTTATGGGAGCAGTGCAAGTGCGGTGATAGTGTATTCCGAACCTTTTCACCATTTTACGACGATTTTACCATGAAATCAATAAACGCGCCTGTCACTCTCCTAAATCGAATTACAGGGTGCGTGCAACGATCGGTTTCCATAATATCAGCGTTCAAACAAACAACGCAGCTTCACCCCTTCCGATTCATGATCCTCGCTATGAGTCTACCCTCCGACCGCCGGAATTTAGCGCTCAACGAGGATCCTAATCGAAGCCGTCCACCGCAAGCGCGCCGAAAATTCGCGATTTCGCGCAAGGGGTGTTTCGCTCGGATACCGGCGGACTCTTTTTTTTCCTCACCCCCCCTTCCTCCTTTTCGCGGTAAACATACGGCGCGACCCTCCATCCAGCGCGATCGTACGCATATCCGTGGCGAGAAAGGGCACGTTCTGCAAACTTTACGGACCCCAGGCTACACCCTTCCTTCCCTCGCTGTACATTGCGAAGAAATGACCGAGCCCGAGGGGTGGAGAGGCTGCCGCAACCGCGGTGGAGAGGTCTCGAAAAAGCTGAGGATTCGCAACGAATACTGTTTGAATAAGCGCACGTGTGCGGATCGGTTAGTAAGAGTGCGAGGAACATTTTCTGGATTTTTTTTTTTCTACACGATTCTCGTGACCGAACTCTTTGTTCGCGCGCTATCGTAGGATTTGATAGTTTGGTGCTTTCTTTAGAATGTTTTCGAAGCAACGATACGCGGATAGATGAGTCGTAGAATTGGGTTGAATAAACTGTTTATGCGTGTGAATGTTTTGATGTAGTCGTGTGACGTCGTATACGTTTATGTAGTAACTCAGTCGTCATATTCACTTCATGATTCGCACTCAGTGTGTCTGTGACTCGATAGCGAAAAGTGAAGAATTAAGCACAAAGAACATACGGAATCTCGTCATTTCCGGGACGATGTGAGAGACGTATGAACAGCCTCATATCTCCTCAGACAGCGCAATACGGATTCGTCTGGTGAGTGTTTGCCATGTCAACTACGTTATCATCTTGTAATTATAAAACGGCATCAGTTCGCGTGGCCCAGAACACATAAATCTGCATGCTTTGAGACGCGAACATTCAGCCTGAGCACGGTTGATAAATATTTGACGAACGTGATCCAAAGGAATTTCAGGAGTGTAAAATGACGGCAGAGGTCCACGATAGTTTCCGCGCGATTGAGTTCGCGAGTATCGAGTGATAAGCTCTAATCGTACAAGCTGATCAAATATCTCAATTTTTCCGTCTTACAATTAGTAGGCACCAAAAAATCTGACTGCAATATAATAAGCCGAGGATAATTTTTCTAGGTAAAAACCTACGGTTTGAAAAGTAAGAATTTCCTAAACAACTGTATAATATTTCTCATAATTACTTTTACGTACTTCAACGACATTCGTTTCAAATACAAATTTTTCTGCAGTTCTACTGAAGAAATCATATTTTGCATTTAGTAGGTTTGTACGTGGAAAACGGACGAAGAATAAATTCCCACATATACGCGATATGCACATACCTACTCGCGAGCCGCAAAAACGACGAAGGCCTTTCAATTGCCGTGCAATGATTTTTTCCCCAGTTCTAAAGGGACGAGATTTGCCTCTTGTCGCGAGAATCGGGGTCAGCACCCTTGTACTCATCCGCCCCTTCGAAATGCCGACTAAGAGGTCGGATCTTTCATATTGCTGGCCCCGTTTCCGTACGTCATTGACACCTAAATTGGATCCGCCCCGACTTGAATAGCGTTGTAGAAATGTTTGTAAGGTAAATGACCACGATATATACCATGTCCGTAAACAGCGTCTCTCGTATTCCATTTCGTAGGCCGTCGAACTTCCTTTCATTACAATTCGCACAATGAATTAACCCTCCGTACGGATAACGAAGTTTTCCCGCGGACTTTCGAATGCAAAGAGCAAATTCTGATAGCTTCACAGTTAATGCGTAGCTTATCAATGAATGCATTAACTGACTTGGAGGAATTTCGTGTAAATACTGCACATTTCGCAAACTCTTCTTACGAATCTATAGTGTAAATATGAGGTTGAATTCATTTCAATGTATACTTTATCCTGTATTTTCATTACAAGTGCAGCATTTCTCTGTTTAACGATTAGTCATTAGATTTGGCCAAAGTTTCCGGCGCGTATGTATGTATGTCTCAGCATTAAACAAACCATAAAATCCGAAAATCCGGGAGTAATGTAACACATGAATTTTGACGAAGCGCCGCATACGAATGAATTATTCAGATACATCGTTGGGTCAGCAGCATTGTCGCCGTGAAAATGATCAACACAACGTAACGCCGAGCACTCGAGAGCGGCGCACGTCTGACACAGCTGACTCAATGGCCGCGTTTTCCATGCATTCGCAGTGGATTCGGCCCGCGCTCGTAAATCGTCTGCGAGGCCCGAACGAGACTCGCAGCTAGGCAAAACCCCCGTCCATTTGCGAGTGGCCACCGTTACGCGACGGACAGGGGGTTATGGGTGCTGAGTAGGGTGTCTGAGCTTTAAACCGACACGATGCGGATTCCACGCCCGCACCTGCGCGCTCCCCACTCCTCATAACAAACGGATTTCCGGTCGATCAAGTTATCCTATCCTTCTCTCTCTCTCTCTCTCTCTCTCTCTCTCTCTCTCTCTTCCTCCATACACGTGCGCCGTTACTAGCCGCTTCCGCGCGTAAGAGCGAGAAAATTTACGAGCGGCCAGTCCTAAAAGCGGATTTACGTTTTTCGACGCAAGCAACGTTGAATCTCTCCGCGTCGATGCTGCCGGATGAATTCGGGCTATGCCGCTGCACGTTTTCGTTCACGGTCCTTCCGACGTTTTACATTCCGTCATCATTACTTCTAATTATAAAGCGGACCATATCCCGACGTTCTCGGCAAGACGCAGTATTTCGGTCGATTTGACGATTAACGAATCCTGATGCGTTTATCCGTACAACTAGTACATTAAAAATTACGTCAACGTCGACGCAGTATGGCACCCGAGTAACGAGCTCCAGACCTCCCGCACCACGGAATCAATTACTAGCCTTATTCGAGGGCCGAGCGTAATATCGTCTTTGATCAAACACTTCACCACGCTCGCCGAGCTGACAGAATCCCACCTAGGAGCACGGGCCAGAGAAAGAAACTCGCTTCATTACCGGCGCGTATCGGACGGGAAGGAACGATTTTCCTCGCGATCCGGAAATTTTCCGCTCGACACGTCCGTTAACGTTAAATCGACTGTCAAGCCTTCCAGCGCCGACGGGCTCCGCGAGCATGGCGTTCGAGGCAGCTCAAGGAAGTGCAGCCATGCACTTCCGCACAGCTAACCGACAACGCCGCGGACTTGAAATTGTTTTTGTTTCACCGGCACTGGAAATCTAATTATACCGCGCGCCGTTAAAGTTTAATTAGAACGTTATCGCGAAGCTTCTGTTTCGGAAGAGAGAGAGGGAGGAAGGGGAGGGTGGGGGGGGCGGTTATAAAGTCGGTAATGAAGATACAGGAATACAACGAGGATTATTAGATCCACCGGGGAACATCTGCCCTCAGGGGCGGGGAGGAAAAGGGGGGAGGTAGGAAGCGAATGGAAACTACTTTATTAAAGGACCGTCCGTCATTTTGTCCTACCCGTCTCCCGACAGGTCTTCCGCCCCGCGGACAGGCGGGTTTACTGCGAGGTACGGGGCCGCTCTCTTGATGGAAAGTTTGCGGAATTACAGTGGCGGAAAATGTGCCTTCGCTCCGGTTGCCGGGTGTATTTAATGAGAGGCGAAGATCGTCGAAATGTTTGCCGTTTGTTAACGACCCTCGCCGGCGAATGGCTGTTTATTTCGGAGGTTTGATCGTTTCGTCGGGAGACGAAGCCGATGGCACGTATCGCGTGTAATTAAGGCTGTGCTAACGTTTTCGGCAGTCCGCTAAACGGAATCTGCACTATACATATATATACACGTATTTGTTTCCATAAATGATGCGTTATTGTATAAAACCAATTCTTTCGCGTATCATGGCGTCAAAGAGAAGTGTACTTTCTACCCCAAACACGAACAGCTGTGTACGCGTATCGCGATCAATCGTGGGACACTTCTCGAATTACTTCTTTCCGTGGCTCGGAACCGATCGATACCGCGCACACGGCTGCCTCGTAAATGACGTTGAACTCTGTCGACCTGCATGAAAGTCGGCACGCGCACAACGGCAATCGACATACGACAATAACTGCTCCCGTTTAATCCCCAAGACACGTAATTGCGTCGAACGTACGACGTCGTACGTCCCAAAGAGCACTCTCAGCCAGCCAAGAACAATCATTTCCAATTACGTGAATCCTCGCGATTATTATGCCGCGCCACTGCCTTTTAGCGTTTGCGGTAAAGACCGGGAACTAATTCAAATTTCCAGCATTGGGAACAGCGGTCGTTTTCTCCAATAGAACCAGCAGTCGGAGATTGGAAATTGATAGGTAGTTACCGACACTTTATAGCGTCGTCTTTATCGTACTTCCGAGTGTGCCGAGGCAATTTCTTATTCTACGGGACAAGACGATGATTGTGACTCGACTATCACAAGAATTGTACAAATACATAACATAACCGCTTAAAATACTTTTCATGTTCCCGAGTACCCATATCATTTCCAAATCAATCACACATCGTTCATGAATCCCTGCCAAATATCAAACCAATATGAATTTAAAATACTTGCATCGCGAATCTTACATTGGAATCTACTTTACACGAATTATATACAGCGTGTACATCGGTATCGTTCTAATACTTCATTTGCATCGTCCGAGAAGCCATTCGTATGATGTTCGACGATGAGTTTCGACGCAGGAAGAGAGCAGGTAGTCGGTGGTTTCCAGAAAACGATCATAAACAAAATGGCTTTTTCCGGGCGTCCCTTGATGACAATGCAGTCGGGAGAAGCCGGGTGCAAGATACTGACTCGCACCTCTGGTCGTTCCATCAAGGATTCTATTCTATTTGCCCTGGATAGTGCAGACCCGTCAGCTGCAAATCGAATTGCGCACTCGCTCGCATTGCGCTCAGTATACGAAAGCGGACAGACGTATAAACATAGAGGGATGCGGAATGAAGGAAAGATACAGAGGAAGCGAAAGAGGTCGGGGGGGGGGGGGGGGGGGGCAGATCGATATTGAGCGAAACAAATTTCATACCTGCTAAGGGACGAAAGAGGAAACGGATGCATACGCCAATAACGACGTTTACATCTTTTTATTCCCTTTCATTGCGAACGCGCCGCGGCGTGTGGGTATAACGAAAATTGTCAACTGCGTTCTACGCAATTGTTCGAACCTCGAGTCTCTTCCATTCGTACCGTATTATCTTCGAGCAGATAGAAGAATACGTACAATTAGTAAAACGATCGTTTCAAGATAAGACACACTGTTTCAGAATTGAACCGCAAAGACGTGTAACGTATTCCGAATAACAATATCCAATCTCCGGCGCGCTGTAGTAACAGGATCAGACCAGATGAGTAGAATGAAGTACGAACGAATAACTAACCGAGTTTGCCGAAAGACATGCATGCAGACAGACGCAGCTAAATAGGACAATGCGTGGCAGGCGGGTGCATACGCCGAAAGGGTTTGAGAACAGAAACGCAGACTGCCACCCACGAATCTCATGGGATGGAGTCATCGTGGTATTCCTGCTTAATCGTCGGGAATATGGGATCGCATTAGGATTGTCCCCGCACATTACGGTTTCCCTCGCTGTGGAAACAGACGCCAATGGCGGGCAGGTTTGCTCACCGAGGGAACTCTTCTTCCGCGACTCCGCGTATGTGTGCGCGCGGACCGTAATACTTCCGGCCGAATTTTCGACCGCTCCTGTCGTGTCCATACTTCACGAACGAAACAGCACCGGCCGCGCAGTCGCTCGCCGAGCCAGCTGTTGGAAATCCAGCCGAGATTTCACGTGACAAATGTGGCGCCCGAACGCGATCCGCTCGGACCGGACTAAGTCAACTTCGGTTATACTCGAAACAACTGTGCTCGGGACAAAATGCGCGCACGGTGAGGCGCGAAATTGGCCAAACGGCTTTTGGGTAATTATCGTGCTCGAGTGCAGACGGGTTGAACTGGTCGAATTGTGAGGGAAGAGTGTGAGAAAATCATAATTTTTCAATTATATTCTGACGCACGTGAAAAAAGTACGAAATGAGCGACGAGTCTATGCCGCGTTCTTTATTACACTCTTGTGTCACGTGTAAATCGCACGGAGAACGCTGACATTTAGTTGGTTATAAATGTTTTACCTATTCGCTTATAACTTCGGGAAGTGATATTACGAAATTATTTTACTGGTATATAATTCTGTTATTAATCGTACTTTTGGAAATGTCGCATTTGCTGATGCACAAACTGTCCGTCCCTCTCTCACGCTGCGACATCGTTTAACGCGTTTTTATTTAACATCACACGCCGTTAGCAGCTTTTTCGCGCGATGCTCCTTTGCAATGTACACACGGTGTGTGCACATAATGTGTCCGACGCGGTACACGAGCGACCGTGGCAACGCGTTAAAATGCACCGGCGTGATGTGAATAAGCGAATTTGGCGATCACAATGGCCACGCGTGTACGTCGCCACTAGAATCATAAAATGCCACTGGCAAACTAACTCCCGTCTCCCCTCGTCCCTACGCGGTTATACTACCCTCAAGTAAGAAAACACGCAACGCATCTTTCTCCGACGAAGGAAAACAACAGCGGCTCGAGCGTCAAAAATAATGTTAACGCTCGCACATTGCTCGAATTGTGAAATAATAAGGGATCTGCACAAATGTACAAAGTTTACGGAACGATGCGTGAAATCGGGAAATGTTTGACCAAATTTTATTCACCTTGGTCATGAAAATGTTAAATCTGATAAATATCCGTTGTACAATGTACTTCGCGCATAATGCAGAACATAATGAATGTGTGAATAAAGAGATGGAATATAATAGAAACGATGCCAAGGCAATTACGAGCACCACGAATGCTTTGAGCTTTAAGCTATTTAACACTTGCTCTTTGTTTCGAAACGATGAAAGGATTAAATCGCATTGTGAAGCAGTTGAATGCATTCGCCTATGTATATAGGCCAAAATAAATCCTGGTTACAGATACGTCTTTCTTCATCTCGCCTTTGTTCCAACAATTCCGAGTCTAGTGGAAAGAAAGAAAAAAATGACGAAAATAAACAAGTAACACAAAAATTGCAGTTCGATGTGACCGTTTAAATTTTGTAAAATGAACCAAATTTTTACCACAGACAACGCACGCAGATGAAATTGTGATCACGTAACCCCATGATAAGGAAGATTCGTCGTACTGAAGTCGACATACTGAAATCTTGATGTTAATCGTTTTGTTACCGAACGCCCCGCATATAGAGTGGTCAGCATGGTAAGCGAAATAAAAATAACTGGGCGATAAAAAGAATTTCCTCCCTCGGACACACCTTTTAGGGACGCACATACGCGCCCGTCCCTTCGGAACGACCTTTTCTTCTGCCCGACAAAAGTAAGCCCGCAGTTCGACTTCCGTTCACATTGAAATTGGATCTCCTTTCCGGCGTTATTCGACGAACGTAGCGGAATTAAGAGAAAAAACGCGGAGAAAGAGGCTCGGGACTCCTTTCTTCAATTTTTGCTATTCTCATTGCGGAGTGGTGATGCGTCGATTAATGGAGGAATTTAGCAGAGTAATATTAATTTGCAACGTGTGGTCGCTGATCTTTGTCGGTGTAACACGAATAAGAAATACCAATAATGTGGCCGAATTATTTTGCAACGATTGGGAGAAAACGTATGGATCTATATAAAAAACGATATTAAACGTTTATGAGAAAATGAATTTTGTACTTAGTATTTGAGAGTAGGTATGGACCACCAGGTATGTGAGTATGAGATTGAGGATAGAGAGTGGACTGATGCTGCGGCTGTGACGGTGTTTGAAATTCATTCAAACTGCAAATGAAAGCTCGCTTCTATTCGGTCTCTATCTCGATTTGCTTAAATGGCGTACTAAATGAGAGTCCCGCAGCTAGAGTCGACAGTGTCGTAGTGCACCTGTGCAAATGTGTGCTTCCTGTGTGGGTGTACCACATGCACGCGGCACGCGTACCTCCAGGCCAACGGTATCCGTAGATTTCAGTATTATACAGATACAAACAGTTCTCGTGTAACTTTGCCACTCACTTTTTTGCAGGCCACGAACACGTGCTGTTAGTTGAAATACGTCGCGTTATAACAAAGTACGTACTGCGTTAATGTTTAACTCAGTCAGAGGGTGTTAAACTGATCTGTATTAGTTGTGTTAACGTGTAGCATAGAGATATGTTGTACTAAAGTTATGTATATAACAGAGTTTTGATCGCTTTAAGAGACTTTGTACGTTTATGTTGGGTACTTTTATGCAGGGTTTATGTACTGTTCCTGATACATTATAATTACTAAAAATAATACTTTCTTATAATGCAATTAGTTAAGCTGTCTTCTTTTTTGGTCACGTCATTTGAACGAAACTTGTAGGTCTGGTAATAGCAATAAACGAAGCGCAAAAGTGGCGTAAAAGATTGATAGACTCGATTGACTATGACGAAACTTTAACAGAGAGGTGTCATTGAAATTTAAGCCAATTACAAAACAAGTTTATAACCTCCGGAACCGAGCACAACGAACTACTATCGTAGAAAAGTTCGATTTAAGCCGGATACTTTAATACAGTTAGAAACTTGGAAAATTCACGAAGTCCTCCGCAAAATACAAAACTTTCAAGCTCTTAACCTTATCCAGAACGTCGGAAACTTTCGAGATCATCGAGTTTGCACCGTTCACCTAACTTCGTAAAACGAATTTCTCCGAAAAATCTCATACGCGTCATTTGAGGGCTGCAAAATCTTGTTCAAAATTAAACATTTCCGCTTACATTAATTGACCGAGAATTGAGACGTTTGACTACGACAGTACATGCTACGCGCGCACACTGCGAACAAGGACGTACGATCGATCAACGTCAGTGCGCGTGAGTTCGAAAATGAATTCAGAGGCGAAAAATCGCGAGAGAAAAGGAAGACGAAAAGAAAAAACATGGAGAAAGTTAAATTGAAGGCGTCTGCGCCGACCATCGTCACATATCACTGCCCGTCAAAGCATCGGAATAATGGTGCTCTCGGCAAGAGGACAAGTATCGAGCGTGAAAGGGGAAATGGTGTTCGTATCAGAAGTTCGAATCGTATTCATTCTCACTTCGACTGGCGTCGATTCTGCTCACGATTCAAATGCCCGGCACATTGACTGCTGAGAACAGTCAGCGCCATTGGGTTACTGCACTTATACAGCTTGCTTCATCTATTTCGCTGTGAGTGATATAATCACTGGATTATTCTCATACTTGCAGGTGTCGATGAATAAGTGAATCGTCCCAAACATTCTTTCCTCCCCGAACCCTGTATACTGGGTGCACCAAGCAAACGTAGGACAGCAAGAGATGAATTCGATATACAAAATACTCATTCATTCTCACCACGCGTACAGTTGACTCAATCCTACACCTACCCCCATTACTGGCCCCGACAGAACGAAGTCAGTGTCTCATAAAATGATCCCCAAAAATCCCTGCCGTCCATCCACATGTCCGCAGCCACGTTCCAAACCACCCGGCAGGCAAGAAAAAAAAAAGACACCCCGACACGGCGCAAATCTTCGTCGCCCGATCCACCCCGACCGTACAAATTGGCCAGAAAGACGGGAACCACCGACATCAATCCCGGCCGGTCCGAGCGCGGCAAAAAAGGAACGTCCCGACAGCACTCGCGTCTTCAAGGATCCATTTCCATTTCCATTCAACGTCGCTATCTCTTCTATTCGTTCTGTAAAAGAGGAGGATTGCCGCGAACGTTTCGGGCGGGAGAGGGTGGCGAAAGAGTGGGAAGCCGGAATCGGATGCAACAATGGTGGACGGGCATCTGGCAAAGTACTACTCATTCTCACTCCCCCTCCTACCTCCCGTTCCTCGAAAAGCACTGCCTCGAAAACCTCCCTCACCTGCAACCCTCCGTGCCCACCTCTTATCCCACCGCCACTCTAGCCAGTTCAATCAATACCCGATGGCGCACACCGTTAAATGGCGGGACCCAAACGCACCGGTGCGCTCCTCTCTCGGTCCAGGGGCGCGATACATGTATATGTATAACCGTCCAGCATCCACCATCTCGATCCCGGGGCCCCGACGTTCATCCTCTTGTAAACCCCCAAAACGATTTCCACGCCCCTGCGAAACGGGCTCAGCCACGATCGCACTCCGCTGAAATACAGCGCGCCGGAATACATGAAATGCATTGTAGGCTGTGCGCGTCTCTCTCTCTCTCTCTCTCGATATTTCTCTGTGTCTCTTTCTCTGTCCCAGCGCGCCTCTCTATATACCTTAAAGCCGGATGTACAACGACCGGCCGCGACGATGAAAGATGTTTTAATGCCGACGATAAATTTGTCGATCGATCGCAGTGGATATAGTCGTACTATAATTAAAAACTCGACATTGTAGACGCGTTACAGTATTGACCACGAATTTGTCGGTCAATCGTAGTGTATGTATAGGGTAGCGTACTGATGCTATAATTGTGGAAACTTTGTTATAACATCCTCCTCTGGCATCTCTCACTGCCGTGGTTTAGAGCGCCCACGAACCCTCGCGCGAATCGTGACGCTCCAATCCGTTCCGCGAAGTCGGCTTAACCTCGCCGAATTCGCTGACAATGCGCTGTTCTACAATGAGAGAGCTCGGGGCGGGAGTGAGGGCTGGCTAAATGAGACATTGCGCTTGGGACATTTAAGGGCTGTGACGTTTAATAAGAAGTTGCGGGAGTAATGAGCTTGAGCGCGATGCGTGCTCGGTGCACTTGACAACGTGTACGGTCGAGAATGACACGATTGTACGGATTTCAGTAACACAATTACATCAAACTATATATAATTACGAAAGAAAACATATCGACACCAGAGACACTAAGTTTCAATCGATCAAAACACACCTCATCATATTCCAATATTCCGCGCGTACGATTTTTCTCAGGATCTTCGCACGTGATACGATGAACGTATGAAATTCCGCTCTATACGCGTTACAAAAACAGCGCTCGCTAAATGCGAACAGTTCACTTTATATTCTCAGTTCCGCGGAGCACCTATCACCCTATATATTATGTACAGCGCTCGCCTTGCTTCACACGCACACGCACCGACGACAGTACTATTTACGATCGTGACTGTGGCGATTTAACGAGCAGCGTGACTGGCACAAACGATGCGAATGATTAAGGCTGTGCCGGCAAAGCGAGCTGATCACTTATCTTATTCGCGGCAAATCATCCCCTCCACGGGGGTGGTCCCCGCCCGCAATCCTCGGTAATCCTTGAGCGACGTCGGAGCGACGAGATAACAGCGCGCAACGTATATTCCACTGATCCCACTTCCATACACAATCGCACCGCTCGATCTAGGGATCCACCCGACCCCCCCGCCCTAGATCGTCTGGCCCGCAAATCTCTTAATTACGCACTCACGTGGTTCGGGAACTTCCGTCTCGCTGTTCCGCTAATTGCTCCCGCTCCGATCTCTTCGGAGCGTAGTGTTCGAAATTCGATCCTCGTTACGCGTAACCTGCAATCGGCATTCCACGCGCGATTCGGGGAAGTGCGATTGAACGCTCCGATTCGAAGACTTAAGCCATGCGCGGCTGATGATGAGAATTGGCCTAAGTGGGGCGTGCGAAGGAAATTGACGAGTGCGGTCGAATGAGTACGTTGCAGGACATTAGTGCGAACGAAGTAAAGCGTTCGACCGACCGATGGAATAGATAGCGGCTAAAAATATATCGTCGAAAATCGAACGTAACGAGCGAGGCAAAATTCTGCGAAACATCGTCGTTGCTGACGAGGCTCGCTGCATCGAACGCAACAAGCGTGCGTGGTACTTTTATATACCGTCGCGCCTGAGCAACGTAAGCAGCGACGACGTTCGCTTTCTAACGATCCATTTAGTTAGCTGTACGCACTTATTCCCCCGTTTCGCAAACTTCCTGTCCGACTTCTCGCAGCTGAGCGCTAATCATGCGAGGCGGTCGATCATGAGATCGCCGCGGGATCGATATTGGCGCGTATCTCGCGCAACGGCTTCAGGTGAATTCCGAGGGCGTAATCGACGCAACATTGGACAAGCTTTGCTAATGGATTTGCCGAGTAATCCTGTAATTGATTTCGATAACCTACAATGGCGGCCTAAGCAGTCAAATTCGCGGATTACGCGACCGATCGTGCACACACGTCTCGATACGTTTCATTGATAATGATAATAGATAAATCGTGTTCAGCATGCAACGCGTTTCGACGGTTCCCGAAACGTGTAAAATAATTCGCAATTTTGTAGCGACACGTTGATTCAATGTACTATTGAATTCAAGTGCGTTGTAGATTTAAGTCTGTATCGCGGTGGGAGGATAAAAATGTTGAACATAATAGACGCAATTATATAATTATACTTCACGGTATAGTTACTGGACAAGTAACTTTCGAAGCTTCGACACGGAAAATGTTGTTCATACCCAAGAATTAAAACTGACTTTAAACTACGCAGCATCGTGAACTACTTGCGTCGACCGCACGCGACAGAAAGTAAAAAAAAAACTAAAACCGGCTTATATAAAATCCCATTCAATATCATCCACAAAGTACGAATCCGTAAGATCGTTAATTCGTTTAACTCTCTGCTCTACCCGTCCGACCTTCCTCCCATACGAAATCGCAGAACGTCATTAATACACCATCCCATCAATTCAAGAACGAAAAAAAAAGTCCAATATGATCGTCAAAGTATCCTCCCGCGAGCGTTCGCAGGGAGAGCGACCAGCGGATTCAAATTCGGAAGCACTGGATTAGACAGAAGATTGATACGCCATCCGTCGCGCGTTTGTCTCGCTCCTGCTCTCCCCCGCCCCCTCCACACACACACACACACACACTCTCATCTACCACAGCCGAATCCATTGCAGCGCCTGCCCACACCCCTGCCGACAACCCCCTAAAAGCCATATTGTCAGCATCGTTCCTGCAGGATATAATTACGGGCGCGGGACTAATGTACAAAGCTCCCGTTTCACAACAGCATATGCTGGAGCAAGACGGTGGTCCGCGCACACGCACACTCGCGCGCGCGCGCGCGTGCCAACGTTCCTGGCATACAAACGGAGAGAGGCGCACGTGAAACAGTTTGCTACAGGATCAAACGTTGGCCAGCAGCAGGGTAAACGGCTTTCGGCATTCAGCGATGCGTCGCCGTTTAGGTTTCGCGTCAATAATCGCATTTGCTTAATTCGAACATCCATCGCCGCAGGATGCTCCACGACTTTTCGCGATATCGCGACATGTTGGAGGCGTGAACAAGTTCATATTATTTATAGAAATAGATGTTTGGGGGAGAGTGTTGGGAAGCGCGCTGTTCGGGATATTTGTTCGGTACTTATGTGAATTTTTGTCGTACTGTTAATTATGTTGTAATGGGAGGGGGTGAAGAGAAGGGTACAGGAACAAAGGAGGCTTTTTTGCTGTTCTAATAATAAGCACGCCACGACGCGCGGATAACTTTCATGCGAGGTGAAAGTTCTCGTGCACAAAATGCACACGACGTGTTTAAACACAGTGGACGCTGCTCCAGATGTTCAGCCGTCTCTTCCGTAACGATCCTTTCATCCTTACTCGTGTTACAACGTATGTGCGGAGGGAGTCTAATTGAGGGAGTGGAAGCAGGAATCGCGAAAAAATATGCAATATGGGAGAAGGCGAAAAACTAAACGACATGTGACTGCGACGTTGATAAGAAAGCAATTGCATTCTCTGCGTTTGTCTACTCAAGCATAGATATGAAAATAATAATTGAGGAGGACACGACGAATTTAACAAACTTCCTATCAAAAGTACTGAACACTCAAACGTGATCCGTAAGAAACTAAAATCCTACACGCGTATCGCGTCACGTCTGACGCTTCTTATTTATCGGACAACAAAGCTCGTCAACCCAGAACTTGCTTCCAAGAACATTTTCACCGTTCCGAAGTCCCGAACTGGAAAAATGGCAGATCCGTAAATTCAACGTTTCGAGACTCCACCGTAAATCGTTGACTTTTCCGGCCGAAAGAAACAAAAAAACAGAGAAAAATGGCAAAGAGTAGCGAAACTTCGCGAACGGCCCTGCGAATCACTGCCGCGCGCCAATAATATCACGGACGTGCCTCCGAAACGACCCGCAACCGTCGGTCGGCAGAACCGTGGAGGCACGATTTCGACTAACCGCGCGATATCGCCGGTTTCCCTCAGTCAGTACAAGTGGATAATCCACTCTCCTCGCCGGGGAACTCCGCGCGGTCCCCTTTAATCTTCCGCAGGAATTATGCATCGGTCCCTCAGCGTCGCTCGAGCCCGTGGCTTCGAGCGTAGCAAGATGATCCACCGGCGTCAACTCCGAATAATTTACGCCCGTCCCGGAAAACGCGACCGTTTCCGACCAGGCGGGTTGGGAGCAAAGAAAAAAAAAAAAAATACGACGATTTTGTCAAAGTGACAGTCGGTGGTGATGGATCGTCGTAAGGGTTGCTCGCCAGAATCCACGCTTTTAGTATCCTTCGAGCACGGTCCCCAGCGAGATTCCGGCATGGAATTTTATGTAAAAAGCTTTGGCACCGAGACGAAGGGTAGTTCGGGTAGTAAGGTGCGTTGTAACGTAAAACCTGAACGATTGTCGAGATGTTTTTTTTCCTACCGGGTGTACGGATAGTTACGATTGAAACGCACGTTTTACGATGTTTCACTTTTAACGAGTGAAAGTTCGTTTTATGCGCCAGATGCGATTGACTTGTCGATATTTTGACTTGAAGGAATTTTCGAATTTCTTTCACGTACGTCGTACTCGTTGTTTGCTGACATTCGCATCGGAGAACCAATATCATACGCCAAACGATGATCCATCATCTTATTGTCACTTCGCTACTATTCGATCATACATTTTATGCAATTACCAACATATTGGTAATTGGAATAATTCGTGCTACCAACAATGAACAGTAATTCGACGGAACATCAAGACAGATCGTTAGGTCGCGACGTTCATGAAGAATGACACTGCTCACGACTCTCACGAGCGGGTCAACTGTCGCTGAGAATCACTGCGCATTAGCGGAGGGTGGCAAACCGCGTCAGGATCACAATTTGTATGAAGTCAGCGACATAGACGAGCAAGGGAAAGCGATCTGACAGTTGGGCACGGCTAACAAGTATACATAGCCGATGTCAGTTTCATTTTATTTGACACGTGGATCTAAGGGGGAACCGGTGCAAACTTGGCAAAAAATAATGAAAGGAAATAGACAGAAGGATGAAGCAGCAAGAGAAAGCAGAGGGAAGAGTGAGAAATAAGGAATAACGTGGAATATAAAGCGTCTTACATAATGCTGGTAGTAATAAGAAACAGGATGGAAAGACAGGATAAAGAAAGGATGATTCGGCGATTTTTCTCGGATACTTGAGATTGCTTTGAACTTTGAAGAATTACCAATGCTCGTAATTGGCTGTATCCTTGAACAATAGCAAAAGCAAACTTGAATTCGTACAGTGAAAACGAAAGGCTTATCTTGCACTTGTTCGACATGTCAGAAACAAATGTGAATTGCGATCTATGATGGAAAGATAGAAGCGTTCATTAGAGCGGTCGGTTTAACACTTCTGGAAAAAAGTCGAACGACGAAGTTACGAGCGAGGCCGAAATTAGTTCCAGAAGTGGGAACGTTGGACGAGTACAGAAACTGCATATTGCATTACGATTCGGGTAGATAGGCCTAAAAAACAGTGATAAAAGCACGTCTGTTTGAAAAACACCAAATGACCCTGTTTCACATTACTCGAACTACACAATACGATTCCTACGTTACGTTTCCTGCCTCACTTTTGTAAAATCAGTCCTGCAAACGCCTCTTACAACAAGAAAACGCAAGAAAACGAGGGCTGACACGATAAAAATTGACTCCACACTTTCGAGTTATCTTTTGACGGGAAATCACTGGCTTCGCGAGGCTGCCGCAAAATTACGGCTCTGCGCAAACGACTGCAAGAAGAGAAGCAGGAACGAGTGAAAGTTGTAGCCAAGCAGCGAACGATAGTGGATTTCATGCGGCCACCCGTCGACTAGCACGATTATTATTGTTATCCCCGAGCGACGTCGTTGAATGGAAAGGCGTCGGTCGATCGAATCCCGACGGACTGTCAGGACTGTTTCACGGATCAATTACCGGAGGTGTTCCCAACCCTTTAGCGCCGATAACGAAACGATTATCGCGCTCCCTTTCCCGCTCGTCCACAGCGAAAATCCCAGTCGCATCGATTCTCATTATGCAAATCACGCAGCTCCCGCAATTACGACGCTTTAACCCCCTTCTTTGACTCATGCTCCCAGCTCGACAAGTAATTTCCCCCGTGATAAGTGCTCCCGAATCGTGCGGGAAAAGTGACGAAGAAAATCGGCCGACAGATATTGTGCTCGTGGAATCGACAAACTTCGAACGGGGCGATCAATTAATCCGACACTGTGAACACGGATTTTTGATCAGTTTATTAAAACAGAAAAATGTTATTGTATGATACGCGAGCGTACGACGAGGAATAAAGTTTTGACAGTGGTACATATGACTTTAAATGTATATGCACATTTTTCTGTCACCGTAAGAACACGTTGATATTGAAATGAAGAGCGTGCGTGCATTGTCGCAATTTCACGATAGTTCAAATCGTATTACTTATGTAACGTTCACTGAAAATCCAGCGAAATAACTGCACTGTGTGCACTGCAAATGGAATAGGAATAATTCATACCTTCCGCATTATCGCGGAGCAGAATTGAGCACTGTTCAAATCAACTGCCATTGAAATAGTTATACGAATATCAATTTACACGTCGCCCGTTCGCCCGTGACTCGTTATTTGTACTCGCGCTGCGAATACGTGGTCGGACGAAAAAGTGATTGAATAAGAGCGCGTTTGATATTATCGTCCTTCAATCTGATCTGCTACGAAATAGATATTTCTTCTTTCATTATCACCGCATCGCTCGTCGTTCGCAGCAAAAGTTTGCCCAGCTCAATCGTATGCGTCGCAACAGAACGAAATGTTACTCACGCGCGAAGAAATAAATCTCTTAGTACAGTGTTTCAGGGACCCATCGCGCATGTCGTCGAGAATTCACACGACTCACGGCGGAAGCATAATGGAAACCCGATAATGTCCCTAATGCATCGAATACCATCCGGTACGGTCCTTCGGGCTTTATCCCCATTCGAAGCGGGGTGCTTCAAGTTAGTCACATGCTCAGGTTACGTGCGTGACTGCGTCACGCCCTTTACGTACAATACGAGCTAACGATTTCGCACGTACCCGCATAAAGGATGTATTAAAAAATCGATACGCAAATACGAGCTACGTGTGTGCGCGAAACCCTTGAAATATGTTGCTCAGCATCGAAGTCCAAGAGACCAGTTTCTTTTTGTCCTTGCGTCGCCCCAGTTTTGTAATTAAGGGAAAAGTGGGGTCGGTCGAATAAAAGTATCCGATGACAGTCTGTCATCCTCCACGATTCGAAATCGTTCTGCAGATGACACTTTCCACTCTAAACCCTGTATTACCGTAGTACGAAACGAGCGCGGAAGTATTAGCTTGAACGATACTTTTACAATAATTACGTTGGCCAGCGGCTGCAAACGGGAAGGCTGCAACGCGCGGAACGACGTGCCGGGAAAATTTAATTAAATTAATGAATTTGAAAGAGTTCCACCGAAGGGGCAACCCTTTGGCAAACCGGTCACAACGACAGCTTCAACTCGGTTTTGTTTATTCTAATGACCGACCGACACGCCCGCTAAATTGACCAATCAGCGAACATGAGCGCGAAAGCTGTTCTGATTGTAGCGGGCGATTTTTTTTTTCCTCTTTTTTTTTATTCCCTTTAACAAGCCAATTTTCCGCGAACGCTGACGTACCGACGGCAAATCGGGATTGAAAGGCTCCCATTCCCTCGGGCAA
Source organism: Priocnemis perturbator (assembly GCA_963942575.1). Classification (NCBI taxonomy): domain Eukaryota; kingdom Metazoa; phylum Arthropoda; class Insecta; order Hymenoptera; family Pompilidae; genus Priocnemis; species Priocnemis perturbator. Next base: position 9,772,270 of record OZ012652.1, read on the forward strand.
AATCGTTCCGATGAACGCATCATGATCACGTCGCAGAACGGAAGACGCGCGTCATTTTTATCACTTCATAAAAGCAAATATTCCTCGCTCGCCGCGACGCTGCCTAACGCGTCACGTTTCCGCATGTTTTCGGATCACTACAGTCGCGCCGGGGACGAAGATTTTGCAATATGCAAATGCGTTTTGTTTTTCGATTCGTCGTAAAAAGCTACGCTCCCGTGATGTTTTTTTTTCGCGTGTAATTGCAATAGCAGAAGGTCTGTAGGTGTGTAGGTACATCACAAAATGACAGTACTTACTCCTCGACAGTAATTATTGATTGTGAGATGGTCTGGTCCGAGATCAATGTATCATAAATAACACGCAACTGGCACCATAACGCCAAGTATCTTCTCTTAAAACGGATCGAAAAAATCGATTTGTTTTAAATTCCTTTTCGCCCCATTCGTTCGTCTCGCGCTTCGAAGGTAAAACAAGGCACCCTCGGCTAATGGTGAGCTCGTACGAAAATATACTATAACACGAACGGCGACAGTGGACGACGGAAGCATGAGGCGAAAGAAAAACAGGGAGGGAGTCTGAAAGAAACGTTTCCGATCAATCCCGTCTTTGAACGCCGAAATAACATCCACCCCACTGGCCGACGAAAGAACATTAGACGAACATACGCGGGCCAGTTTTATCATTAATTCTTATTATTTTCTTCTAGCCACGCAAACATGCAAACTACAAACTAAGCGAAAAAAATTATTTTTCATTATTCCACATCTACATTTAATCTTCTTTCTCACTGTACATAGTATGAACCCTGTAACGTCGTCGTCCGAGTCCGCATTAACTGGACACAGAATTATACCTTCCTATTTGTCTTCCCTTGCACACGCTCGAAAACGCCCACCCACATACGTCCATATAAATGCTCTCGGGAAATTGGCGGTGCAAATAAGCCGTCGGCAATCAGCAAAGCGTCGGTTATCGATTCTGCCGCAACTTTGTCGCAACGGCGAAGCGGGGAGGAACGATGCAACGCCCACGAGATTCTCGCGATACGTGAGAGATGGATACGTGCCGACACACGACCTCAGTCGCAGCGCGCCGCGACGCCTCGCCAACTCCTTTCCAGCCCGCCGGAATTTACGAGCCACTGAATTGTACCTCGCTCCCTATATCCGCCAAGCGTACACGCCGATCGTGCGTCCTATTTCGGGGGCGAGGCGATCGAAATTTCGCGTACGCAGAACAAATCGACCTCCTCCGTTTCATGTGACTCATATGTATTACAAATAGTTTATTCGGCTTATGTTAGATAAACTTCGATGCAGCCTACTTCAATTTCTTCCGTAAAATACTTCCTATCGCACTCATAAAATCGATTCTTTTCCTCAAAAACAATCGATTCTTCAAACATCGATTTGTTGGTCTCGATTCAAAAATGGATTCTTTCCAGAGAATCGAACAGCCCTACTTTAGACCGCTGCCAGAAGTGCTCTCCTAACATTGAATGCGTAACCGCGTATCACCGTTCGCGATATTTGCAGTTAGTTCATCCGAATAAGCCCTTCCCATGTTCCCGCCGCACGGGTCACGTACTCATACCGATATCAATTCGATTAACGTATTAGGCTTTCACCCATCACCTAACAGTTCACTTCCGCGCACGCAATCGTCGGTCGCGCTCATTATCGGGAGGTGAGTATTGTGCAATTCGGGCGGGCTCGCCTGAAAGCAGACGGTAGCAGTCGGAATTGAAATCGCAAGCCACGTTCGAAACGCACATTCGAGATTGCCGAGAGAAGTATCGTCGGCCACGCAGGAGAGTATCGATTCCGCAGCTGCGTTCGACCTCAATCTCGGGGCTCTATTAATTCGATCACGGCGCCGAGCACATAATCTCGACGGAATTTCTGAAAAGGGGATAATGCGAGCGCGCGCGCCGGTATTTTTCGATTGCCTGCAATAACTCCGGCAGCCGGCGGCCGCCGCCGCCTGGACGGCAGCGTACGATGGGCCCCGGAGCAACAAAAGAGGCAGCATCGACATCGGCCCGCGGGAATCTCGTGATTATCGAATATCGATTTCCGCAGACGCTGAAGCCTAGAGTGCACACGAGAAACTTTGCCAGCGTCCGACAAATATTGGGAAGGCGGCCTCGACGCGGCGAGACGTGCCCGCTTGCGAAATGGGGGTGGGCGAAGGAAATTTTGTCGGCAGAGGGCGACGAAGATTTTGGCAGACGATGGCATCTTTTGCGGAAGACGGGAGAGAAATTTTTAAGAAGAAATTTCTACCGAAATCGCTGTGGAAATTTTCGAGCAAGCGGCCACGTGCGGGTGAGATGTGGTGTGGGATGGTGATTATGACGCACCCAGGTTGATTTCGAAAAGAGTCCTGTCACGAAACAAACGACATCGAGAATAGATTGAATTCTTGCGTCGCATGCCACTGATCTTGACAGGCTCGCTGAAGAGCGGCACGTCTGAGAATATGTGTACACAGCTCTAACGGAATCCACTCCAAAGAGCAAGACAGCCGCAGACGCGCTTAATAAAATCCGATCATTTCGGTCTGTGAACCCAGCAAACGCGCAAGACCCTTCACAATGATGCACAGCAAACAATTTCCTATGATTCCGGCGCAACATAATGAATAATTCCGTGTAATGCCGGGACTCAGTCGTCGCGCACGTTACACGCCGCGCGACAGCAAATTGATTAAGTATTCGTAATATCTGGCCGGCGTCCTACGCACACACGCGCGCACTCGCTTGGATAGAAGTGAAAATACAGGCGACAGGCTGCCTGCGCGAAATCAACGAAAGTTCACGGTTAACCAAACTAATTAATTGGTCTGATTCGGTTTTACAAACAGCCAGCGGTACACGAGAATCTGGACGCCACGTGATTCGCCGGACGTACGCGGGCGTGCTCTATTCCAAATCATAACGTCATTTGACGCGCACATTGTACATGACACACAATGCTGCGATCGCGAAACGGCCGGAACGGCCGATGTAACGTGCGCGGCGCGCGTAATTTCGCAAACACCGTCTCGTCGGAAGCGAATGAACGCTTTCATGCCTGTATTTGATAATCAGGCGTGCAGTCTGCCGCGCAACGGACTTGCCGGGGTTGCTTTGACAACGTGTACGCCGTCGCTGTGTGTTCCCAACGTAACTTAATTTCGCGTCGCATCCGCTGGATCTTAAACGCGATTACGGGGAGACTTCCAACATCGATGGGGACATCGTTAAAAACAACGCGAGGTGTTCGGGATGAAACTTGGGTACGGACGTAAAGTGGGCCTGATTGCGTTGCACTAATGTCTGATGAAATATTATGGGATATGCTGTGGTTGTACTACTTAATGTTTCTGTGCGTAGTATTGCAGGGCAGACTAGGGTTGTACTACTTAATGTCTCACTTTCTACGTTTTCTGTGTATGCAGTTTTCTAAGTAATCCTTATAACGTCATTCAATACAAATGCAATACTTGCATCAACCATTCGCATCTGTATTCACTACAATTTATTTCCTTCAAAATATGATCCATCCCTCATTAACCAATATTCATACACTATTATGCGAAATTCACAAATCGTCCTCCGGACGTATAACGCGGCCAATTACACATTCCAAATCACCGGCGTCGTTCCAATTTTCGAAGCTAGGAACGCGTGTAACATGTCAAACGTCTTACATCTCGTACGCGCCGCTTTACAGCGATCTAAATAAGCGTGGTCCCGCGCGTTCGCATCCAATAAAACCAGACGCCTGGAAGTTGCTCGACGAGGGCAGAGCGAGAACCGCTTTGACGGTACACGTTGTTCTGTCTCCGCTTAACTTAGTTTCGCGCCATGTCGAACGGGGCTCAAACACGATTAGGAGACTGGCAACGAAACTTGACGCGTTCGTGAGTCCCGTCCGCGTTACTCCCGGCGCGGTGCATTATATTGGGTTACACGGCCTTACTGGCGCATCAGTTAAAATGGGGAGAGAAAACAACGATGGAAAATGAAATTCTTACCAGGCACCGATTATCCGTCGCGCGAGTAATGAGTTTGCGTTATTGCTGCAATTTTTTGCCGCCGCTGACGTGCTTTAGGGTGGAAACGTATACGTTCGTTTCTGGCTTTCAATGAACTGATGTTCCTTTCAGTATAGGGGAGGAGAACGAAATAATGAAATTTTCTGTACCATAGTGTTTGATAAGACGATATTCCCTTAAGAGCCAAACTGAACCACGAGATGCTTATGAAACCGGATATTTAATTTCTTTGCTTAAAAGATTGTCCCTTTCGACCTGCCCTTTCAGTGCAGTGGAGATAGAATAAAACGAGATCAGTTAGCTCGAGGATATCGGGTACTGCCAGCGAATCTGATCGTCCCTTCAACTTGATTGTCCCTATCCGATTTTCATTGTACGAGACGTCGACTGCTACAAGCAAAACCTGATGGTACCTTGTATACATATTCGATGTTCACAGTAAATACGACAAATTATCGTGAGCACATATTCAATATTCTCTGCACGAGATCACCCAGAACGAGAAATGAGTTACTACAAGCAAATTCGATGACCACCTCAAAAACATATATCCAATTTTCCTAACTCACAACTTCCGTATCTACGCACACCGTGAACGACGACAGGAAGCTAGCCTCAGTGCGAAGGGCATGGACATGAACGGCGAGTTTGACGCGCGTACTAATAATGTCTGGCCATATTCCGTAGTACCAGCGCGTCTAGGCAACGGAGCAAGCAGCTCGTAATAATAATTCTCTGGTCGCATCCCGGGACATGACGCCATTCTTCCCGGCGTGTATCGCGAACGTCGGACGTCCTGGTGACTGTGCAGCGGCTTGGAAGCTGGACTACGACGCCAATGTACGCGCGTGAATACACACGACGGGACACATGTCACTGCCGACTCAGGTATGTACGTATGTATGTATGTACGTATGTATATGTACGTGCGACTCAGATTTTGCGCGTACGCACGAACTCTGAATGCCGAGCACGAGCGCTGATTAAAGATAAGACACTCGCGAGCGCGCGCGTGTGTTGTATGTGCGCGACGCACGTTAACGGATGTGTCAGCTTGACGGGAACGAGGAATTCACCGAGAGCCGTGCCAGAGATGCCGTCGACACCCCCGGGAACCTGCGAAGGTGCACGTATGTACGCGTTTAATACTTAGCCCATTGCATTATGATTTTTTGTCAACGGACCATTCCGACCTGTAACGAGAAATCTCGTTTACGGTGGACAGCTAAATATGTGACAGTATCAGACTCAACCGGGCGTCGATGTGAATTCCGCCTCGATCTTATATATCGATAATCCGTACATTTTGACAAAAGCCTAATTTAAGAGTACATACTTCTATCGTTCATGATTGGCGTGCAGCTAACAAAAGTACAGTGTAACTGATAAGCCATATTTTGCACTTTCCAGAGTCTCGCCTCGTCGCCTCTATTTACACAGAGAACCACGGCGCGCGTCAGTCGGTACTCCGAAACCAAATATCTACACATCCTCGCGGCCATGTTGTAGGAAAGAATGCACGTGGACCGCCGACGTGAATGCATTTACATACGCAATTACAGTTACGCGTCACGTGCATCGCAGGCTCGAATTGCATTCACGCTCGGAAGAAACAATCTACATTTAAACATCACACGCAGCTGCCAGTCATTGCCCTACCCCCCCCCCCCCCCCCCTCCCCATCTCCACCCCCATTGCCTTCCATTACCATAGCCTCCGCATTTCCGTTCCGACGCGATACAACACTCGATATCGCTTCCGGATTACCATCGCGAATGACTTCGAGCATTTCAGTTTGCAGAACGTCAGTTGCTATCACAAAGTTCAAATTGACTTTAACGAGCAAACGGAAGGCAAACTTGACTCTCGAGCCCGACTTTCTCTGTTACTTTTTTCCGTAGCTGTTATCTTATTTGCTCTTCGCGCTGCTCGTGACGTGTCCGTTTATTACCGATGCCTTGTCGATTGAATATTTATTTATGCGGTAAAGAAACACTGTGCACGAGAATTTCCGTTTGGGCAGATACGTCGTTACACGATGAATCAATTGAGTCAATATGTGATTTTGTAAGAACTCGTGTTTAACTCCCAAAGGATGTGTCGAATGAATCTGACAGTATGCATCAAATGTACTTCATGTGTGTGCTCAGCGACATGAACGTAAGAAAGTAATTCTATCCATTAGAAATTTTCAACAAAAGAGAATAAAGAAAAGAAACTGACTCCCTCCAGTGTTTCTTCGCTCGAAACTTTCTTTTTAATTCTTCGTACAGCTTGACGGATAGGTACCCCCCCCCCCCCCCCCCCCAACGCGTTCACCGTTGTTCCTTGCTACTGATAAGAAGGATTACGAGTGCTTACACGAGAGTTATCGCGCAACGCTATGTTACTAGATAGCCACGAAGCACAAATCACGGTCACGCACCAAGCCACAGTCTTTACCGAATTCTAACGAGGTCAGCATAAAAAGGAGAACACTTATAAAACTATAAAACGTGTAGCTGTCAGGTGTAAATCATTACTTAATTGTATAAAGAACCCATGAAGCTCACAAAAAAACTGTACACCACCACTATCGATGTGTCTGTATTACTCTGTACTCTGTACTCTGTACCCTACTGCTTAAATGTGACTCGCTATTAGATCCTTTTTATTAAAAAATGCCGTCGCCGACCCAATCTCGTTGACCATTTCGTGACTCTGATTACAGTATCTTCACCACAGAAGGTCCACGAGAAAAGAAAAGTGTCAAAACTTACCGACGAAGCCTGCGAGCTCGCTTCCGAGCGTGAATCGCGAACTATCTGCAACGAGAAACGAGACAAGTGCTGTTCAGTGGTGACCAAAAAGTGGAAGAGCGGCGAGGGGGGAGCGGGCGAGGGAGAGGGTTGAAGAATGAACGGCACGGAACGAGACAGAGAAGGAAGAGAGCGCGTCAACCGAAGCGAGAGCGATCCACGCGAATCGTTAATCTTCCGTGAAGGAAACATTCGTCCCGCAGGAGCAGCGTCGTCGGCGTCGTTCGAAACTCGAAGCCACCCTTCGACTAACATAAGACCGACCGCGAGGTACGGGAATTCGTACAAGGTATTAGAGACGCTTCGTTGACGTATGACTAGGGGATGAACGGGTAACTTCTCTTTTTTCCTTCACTCGTCTCTTCCCTTACCCTCCTCTCTGTCTCTTTCTCTTTTTGCTCTCTTTCCGAGTACGTTCCGGCGAGCAGGAGACCCCGACGACGACGGCATAAAGGCACGGGGTGTATATACGTTCCTGGCAAATATTTGTATGAACGCGTATGCACGGCGGAAGACGAAAATATTACCGAATAACCGCGGACGTATGCCGAAGTACGACTCTGAGGCTGGAACGCGAGGCTTTTCGGAATTCGTCCGAGACGTCATTTATATTCGCAGTTCAAATTCTGAGTCGAGGAGGAATAGTTGATTATTTTGAAGAAAGTACCGTACGTGAATGCAATCGCATATAATCGTGTTCGTGTTGATGGGACAACGAACGGCAGATGTGTCACAACCAAAAGACCAAAACAGATCACTGATCATAGAACTCAACTATGAGTCTCGCAAACAAAGTCTATTGATCCCGCTCCCCGACTCGTATACACATGACATGCATACATGAGCTACATGTAAGTATGCACTGATGTTTTGCCAACAGAGAAACCGATGCATGCACCACTTCTGTAACAAAGGGAACCGCCATTCTGTTCGTAAAATCTGTCACAAAACATATACACACGAGTATATATGTATATGTTCTATGGGATGCACGAGCCTCTTAAACGTATTGTCGACTCGCGTGACGCGCGCGGATGCACACGATTGGACGTGCAAAGTGAATCCTCCAAAGTGACCGAGTAAATTTTGCAAAATTAAAGGCACATTATCGCCGGAGAGCGTTACCCTTTATAAGCGAATGAACGCGCATTCGCGATTTATCGCGTGAACGAATTCGCCTCACGTTCGCGATACACGTGTGCGCGCACGCCGCACAGAGAAATATTAATATAACGCGCATGCATTGGCCGATTCGCACGCGGTGTGAACGGTAAACGTATCCCAACAACGGCCGTTTAAGCTTTCAAAGGATTACTCCCTCGTTCGGTGGGTATATGGTAATGTCCATGAAGTCGCATACAATATGTAAGATCGACAATTCTCTTTGAACATTTATACTTTGCGTTGTCCATTATTTTCTCACCATCTACCCACATTTTAAAACCGCGTAACCGCAACAAGATAAAAATTGTAATGTACTGCGATTGTGGCTAACGCAACATCTGAAGCGTCGAATTTAAATTCGCGACTCAGCATGATTGCCCCGAACAAGAAACACGCGGAAACGAAAAATGCACACGTCGAATGCGAACGCATTGAAGCGCACCATTAAAATTGCATATAAACGGGGCGCATTAAGAGGTCGCCGTTAATCATTCATCCCCCCCCGCTCAATTTCCCGGATCATTATGACGCATTACCATGTCAAAGAAAATGTCGACAAGAACATTTAAATGATACAAAGTGGCGGCTCATAAATATTCCATTGTCCGATCGGCTTTTCATATTGACGGTTTTACCGCGCACAATTAAGTCGAGCGTACGGCTGGCATAAATATTCATAAAGATATGGCCGGATTCGCGAACAATGAAGCCGCCGGAAAAGGAATAAACGATGGCGCGAAACTTTCAGCGCGGCGACTAAGGGAGCGCGGGATTGGCCGAAAGCTTTGCGGATTAATAAATACGCGGGCATAAGTGTCCGTAAGTCGCGACAGCGAAACAATGGCGGCCGTTGAAGATTAAACGCTCGCCGATGAAAATCGTACGGGACAAAACGATAACAAATCTCGGACCTGTGACGATTGCCGGTATCGTTCGAACGTATAACAGACAAGGATGACAAAAAAAAGTAGACTAGAATCCCGTGCAGTAAGAACTTGTATAACGCAGTAAACGGAATAAAATGTAAATTTTACCCGAGTATGTAAGAAAGAACGTTTTTATTTAATTTTTCCTATTCTGTTTCGTTTGTTATAAAGAGCTCCACCAAGAGACTGACTCGCGTCTCGCGTATCCGGGAACTCGTTTCATGCAGGTCCCTCTTCGCCGATAGTCCGCGAGATGAGAGCAGTATCAAGCTCCTGGGTCGGGAAAATAAGATAGGTTGAGGGGGCGACAGACGACCGGACGCCATTTAGGAACGTTACTCCTACGCGATAACTTGCCTCGAGTCGTCTCCGTTGATCCTTGCCCAGCATATGAGAAAATAAAATTCTCACAGGGCAGGCCTGAGAAACGAGACAGCGAGGATTCGCGGAAAATGTCTCTTTGTCGCGAGATGCCAGACACTATTCTCCGCGAAGATTACACTGAACGGGGTAAATTCTGTTGCCAGGCTGTGTTCCAACGAACTTGATGGCGAGCGCGCGACAGATAGACAAAATCTTCGAGGAAAAGCCTAATGCAAAAGTAGTTACTTCAACTTTAGTTACTTTAATAGGTACTTCAGAAATGCACCACCATCTTGAATTATCGAGCTCAAAACGTCTGTTCCTCTTTTCACTTACTATACTTAAGCGGTCAGTAAAACGTTTGAGAATGCGGTCAGCGACAAGGTTTGCCATTATTTAGCGTTGAGTTTACAATGAAAATTGAAAGCCTCAATACTAACGAGCTTCCACAGGAGTGAAGCGCTTTACCACGTTACAGTGGCAGATTGCAAACGACCTATCGGGAAAAGCGGGCGGCAAAGAATCCGGAAAAAGCTGCCAAGAACAGAACAGAACAGTCCGATGGGGTGGGAAGCGATTCGAAATCGATGACGAGCCCAAGCCCGAAACTTCTTGCAAGTTGTCGACTCCAATCCAACCTTCTGTCAGACGGCGTCTAGCCGCGAACCCGAGTTCCGCCGAGCAAAGAAACAAATCGATTTACCGTACACAGCAATGCCGCAATGGAATTCTCGCGCCTTTACACGCTTCTCGCTCATTGAGAGCACGATTTTTCTTCTCCTTACGCTTACGGGGAGACGTTTTGTTGGGTGACGGACTGTTGCTGGCTGGCCGGCAAAAAATCACGTGTGACGCGAGGCTCTTAGCTGATAGATTTCGCAAGTCATGTATTTATGGCCAGAAAATTACTCGAATTATTTCGATGCTCGTACTTGACACGTGCGCATTTGTAGGTGACTGTACGGTTGATACATATAACAGTGTATGCAAACGTTTATGCATAGATAAGATTTAAATATGCACCTGCACTCGGCCGCACATTGCATTCGCGCGCGGAATGGAACGTTTGAAGTTACAACAGTGTTGTTGTTAAAAACAACGAAATTGTTGAGAATGTAATATTGATAGTGAGTGCAATTGTTTGTAGAAGATTCTCGCTTCGTAGCCGGTAGTTTCTTATGAAAGTAATGCAGCTTGCGGGAGTTTCACGCCACCGCTTAGATTCATTGTAATTAAAAGTCAACAGAGAATCTGGCAGGTTAATTTAGACGGTCGGGCGAGGAAGAGAACACGACTCCGCGGGACAGAAACTGACAAAGTACGTTATTGGAGAATGAGGGTTTAAGTCCGCCCCGATGAACCGTGGAGAAACAAAGTTACGTGAATCTGATTTAAAACTCGGGAACTTACGGCCGGAAAATCGTATAGCTCGGAGAAGCTTGTATCCTATATGTCACCACTTGACTATCAACATTTCTAAATATCTCAATTACGAAATTAAACACATGTTAATCAACATAAAGTATTACCAATAAAAAGCACACAGAACCCGGCGCCCGCACTCGATCTATCCGCAATCCATTCGAAATTGTCAACGCCATCGACACCGTACAAAAACGTCAACCCGTCCCTAATGGCATTCCAGCGCGCGGCGAAGAATCCCTCATCAGGCGAATTTTAATTATCGTCACTTGGGGAAACGATCGCGTCGCCCCGCTTCCAAAAGGGTCCGTCAATTACACCGGGCCGTCGATTTAATCCCGTAAAACAAGCGACGCAATCCGAAGAAGAGCCGTCATAACGAGCGGTCACCGTAAATATCTCGCGCCGCAGCCGGTACAATCCGTACAATTCGTTTATCGGCCATCGCTCCACGGCCACGGCCGCGTCATCAGTCCAGCTCGCCGGCCACCCACGTAAACATACGGATGCAGAGAGCGCGGACGAGCGGAAGCTGGCGAGAGGGTCATTGTCCGAGAAGAAGCGTCGGCCAGCGCCGCGCTCCAACTTTACCTTTAATCCCAATCGATCGAGCCATATACCAGGATAAGATACGAACTCGATCCTACCCGGACACCTCCCTCTTATCCCTATCTTCATCCTTCCCCTCCGATCCCTCCTTTTTTCCCATCCACTCTCCCTTTCCTTCACTCTTCATCTCCGCGTCTCTCTCCGTCCGAGTTCACGGTGCAAACGTATCTGACTCCTTGAATCGCGAGGAAGATAATGTATACGAAGTTGAACGAGGTGAGGGGCGGTGGACGTAAGAAGGGTGAAAACGAAGAAGCGGGGGGAGGGGAGAGGTGGGCTGCTTCCGGCGCTTGCCGGGTCTCCCGAAGTCTCCATTTAATCCGCTGCAATCGAAGAGTCCCACTCCCTTGGACCGTTCCCCGATCTCTTCCTTCTCTCCTTTTCACTCGCTTTCCTTACACGCACATCGTTGAATATCCTGTTCCCTTTTTCCACTCTTACCTATTTCTCTCTCTCTCTCTCTCTTTTTCTCTCTTCATCTCGCGCTCGCTCTCTTTCATGGTAATCCTGGATAAAATCCCAAAGTGATTGCCTCCCTTTTTCCGCGACACGGCCAAAAGGAAAGGCCGCTATCCCTGGACTCCTCTCTCTCTCTCTCTCTCTGTGCTCCTGAGCGGGTGCATGTACGACAGCCGGTGAAATTGCAAAGTCGCCGGCATCACGCCGGGAATAGAGGAGCGTCTAGACTGGACGAGTGGCCTGGGTAAGGTAATCCACGTCGAAAAGCAAACCAAACAAACGCGCAGAGTAGGCGCAGAACATGGGTGGGAAAGCTGGCGAGAAAAGCGGAAATAGGCGAGTGAGGACGGGCCATATGGCCGGAAAAGATTTCTGAGAAGTTTGGAAAAGATAGCGCGGTGCAAGTTGCCGACATGCAATGATGTTGGCCTCTGCGTGCTCGTTTAAAGCGAGGCATGGTCAACGTCAAAAATGAACCGGGGGCTTGCGCGAAGAAAAACTTTGTCTCACTATAAAACGAATGACGTCGTAAAAATGCACCTTGTACATATTAATGATCCATAAAGATCGAAGTGTATATCGTATTTAACTCGACGCTTTGGAAACGTTATCTTGCTATTAAAGTTTTCTATAAAAAGCGTTTTTAGTGTTAACGAAGCATGTGAATGTATTTGAATGTCGTTGAACACCTATAATGGGAATTTTCGCCAAGTGCAATAAATAAGAACGTTCTCACGAGAACGGGATCAACGACATCGATTCTGTGTTAGCCTCGTGACCACGCCTCGTATCTTCCGGGTACATCCCTTTTTCCTGTCAGCTCATGCATACGCAGGACAGTCGGTCAAAGTTCGCCTGATCTACGAAGTCACTCGTAAGAGGCATTCTTTACGACGAAAAAACGAAATTGCGCTCTGTCACGTGAACCCGCCCGAACGTTACTATACGTCGGTTTTATTAAGATGTACAACAGCACGAAGGCACGTATCGCTCTTACCGAAACACAAGGGGTGATCGAGAAGTCTCTACTTACAATCAGTAGTCATATCTCAGATTTCCACGAGTATCGTCGGAAGCATCGACAACAATACGGATAAAATATCTATTTACCTTGCCTCTATTATTCAGCGTCATATCAACTTCTAGCAAGACTGAACGAAGTTGGATATCGCATACTTCTAAGCTTTCATAAATTATTCACTAATGTTGTAGAGATAGTGACCGTATTTAGGTATGCAAATATAAAAATATATAATGACAATTATATTGGCGTAGTAGTTTAACTTAATTAACAAGCCAGAAATTATGCATTCCGATAATCTCATATTGAACCTACTGGCACCACCCTTAATTCTCATACCTCAGGAAACAGAAAATACACTCAACAGGTGCATCTATCAAATCTTCCAACAACCCTCAACGAATAGAAACGCGAATCTTGTACTCTCCTACGTGTAGCACGAAGTAGTTAGTTAAATCCTTAAAACCGGCAGAACGAAGACGTTCTACTTCCATGCATGTAAGCGTCGCGCGATTTAAGTGAACTCACTTCGCTTTAAGCCGAACCCAATCACACGAAATACCGCGTACGTAAATAATAATAGCATGTTCGCCGGCACGCTTGCTCTTGCAAGTTGGAATCACGTGTAAGAAGGCACTCGGTCAGACCGCGCTGCCTGCCTCACGTCTACAGCATTCCAGGCAGTCACGAGGCCAGGATGGAATCGTTCCGTGTCACGAGAGCCTGGGCTCAACGTTACTGTCAAGGTGTGAGATAGCGCGCAGAAGCCAGGGGTGGTAAGTCCTGCGAGATAAGGAATATTGCGTTTGTCGGAGGTGTTCATGCGCGGAAGCGAACGGGGGACGTGCGTTTGTCAACTGAAAGCGAAAATTCGAGCGGGTCTGCGGGCCGGAAAAGTTACGATGGCGGATATGCTGGCGAGAGCGTTCGTTAAAAGGATACGGCGCTGGAGCAGAAGTATTGTCCTACACGCTCCGAAAGGTAATTAAATTCGCACAAAAGGTTTCGCCGACGTTTGAGTGCGCGGGCCATGGCTGTCGGTAAGTAGGTTTACGCGGATTTAACTCGGAAAGAGTATGAGCACTTTTTTCGTGGAACGATTGTTTCATCGGAACCGAGAGAAAATGTATGGGAAGCGTAACCAGGTTCAGTGGAGTCCTTGTTTAACAATGCTCGGATCGGTTCTGTGCCCAGGAAAGTCAATAATGTTTCAGGAAATTGCGATGGCAGTTGAGAATTCGAAACTTCCCGCGGGCTCGTCGGAAATGTATATGATTTCGAAAAAAGCCGTGGAAACGAGCGGACGGCCGGGAGTTTGCGTAAAAGTTCCGTAATGATCGCCGGAATATCGATCGCTCGACATCGTCGTGTCGGACTTTAAATATTCATCCGTTTAAATATTCAGCCGCTTTCCCTCACCCTTTCCTCATCTTCGTTAATTACTCTTTCCCCCGTCTGTTCCTTCCGCCTCGATCTCTCTCCCTATTTTCCATCCCCCTCCTCTCCTCTTTCGACGTTTTTCCCTCACTGTTTTTCTTCAATACATCCATCTTTCTCTATTTGCCGTATGCGCGCATACGCGCACGCTTCATATGCATTCCCATACTGTCCAATACGCGCGCACACACGTGCGTCACATTTTCCTTTTTGGCCGACGTTCCCTCCGTTTTTTCGCCACGGTACGCGTACGAGGGTAAAAATGGGCAAGCCTTCATTTAACTTGCAAACAAAGCTAATTCATAGAGCACATTTACGCCGATCGACGCCAGCGTTGGCCACTCGTCGAGAGGTATTTTCGCAGCGATACACTGTTGCAAGACAGAGACAGAAAGAGAGAGATTGAGAGAGAGAGAGAGAGAGAGAGAGAGAGAGAGAGAGAGAGAGAGAGAGAGAACGGAGGAAAAGGACTGGCGTAATGCCGAGAAAAAGAGGGAAAGAGTAAATAAGCGGATAATGTGAGATACGGTGGTCGTGGCGGCACGAATTTGCCAACCCTCGCGCAAACTCTTCCGCGTTCTCTTTCAGAAGTTCATTAAAACAACCGATTACCCCCGGAAAACGGCGGCGACGGGTGATACTCGATATTTACGCGAAGCATAAACGTTATTATGGTATTAAGGTATGAAAATCGCTCGGCGAGATCGGCATAATAGCATCGCGAATAATCAGAAATATTTTCTCTTCAACGGAGCATTCTTTGATACCCGCGTATACTCGTTATCGCAGCGGCGAAGTATGAACTTGTAATGTTTTAACGCACGTTTAATTGAGTACTGGAATTCGAACGCGCGCCCTATTCTAGACATAATGATCTCTCGTCCGCCAATCTCGTTTGGCTGCGGTAATGTTAATAATTCCGAAGCATGCGGATTGTTCAGCGACAAAAGCTGTGCAAACTGGAACGTAACTTTCCTACATTAATTCCGATTCAATCAGCTACGGTAATAAAGTTCTATCTATTCAGAAAAATTCAATACACGTTTCACTAGTGTACCAAAATTTCATGATTCGAAAGGCATGCAGCTATATAAAATGAGAAAAACAAACGCTACTTCGTATAACAACGACAAAAATCTTCGAACCTAAGTCGAGTTAGTCTCCAGTTAAAACGATAATGAAGAAAAATCTGACTAGCCCCACGAATAAAACGGACCCTATGCATACGAGCCAAAAATAGTCGACTAATTGTTTTAAAAATAAGGTGCGAGAAAAAGGAACCGCGTACAGAAAACAAGCGACAGGGCAAAGAGAGGAAAAAAACGATGGCACGAGAAAGGAACAACAAAGGGGTTAAAGAACGGAAGGGTAAGAGGGTGCGAAGGTAGAGCACGGAAAAAGAAACAAGAGGAGGAGGAAGACGTTGGCGCGCTCATAGCGTAATTCGACGGTTCCTCTCTCCCAGCCTTCGCCATGCAAATTTATGCGCATCAACGTGCAATTTTATATAAGGTCTCACCGTACTTATGGAAATCGTTCGATGCCAGGAGTCGGCGGGGTGCGGTATATCGAGGCGCGTTAAAATTCAGTGGGTTTCGTCGGTCCTGATTATCGCTATCTCAAATGAGGGCCCGCCACTTCCGGCTTCTACGAGCCCAGCGAATTGAGAAACTCACGCATGACCCGCGCTCGCGTATCTCGCAACGAATTCGAAAACTGACCATATAGGTAGGTTCGTAGAGACTACACGCAACGTACGTACGTTCCTTTTGATACAATAATTTAAGGAAATATCTTAAATACGCCTGGTTGTTTCAAATTTCTCAATTTTCATACAAGAACTTTTAAAATATCATTACATTTTACACTTTATCAATATACTTTAATTTTCGAAATTTAATCAATCTAATATGAGCGAATTTGTAACTGACTGTACATTTTTACGGTGATTATGAGAGGGCCTGTACAACGGTTTAAACGGATAGTACAAAAAGTAACCACCAGATGGCGGCGCAAGTCTCGACTTGTTTAACCTAATTGCCAAATAAAAGATATATGACATAGGCCACGTTTTACACTGACTAGCACGTACGCAGGGACGAAGAACAGGCTTCTAAGTACATACTTGCTATTCATATGTTTTATGACTTCATTTAATGTACACAGTGTGCGGCATGAGCTCATTATAAATGTTCGTAAATTGCTGGCAACAGGATTTAGCGGAAGAATTATATTCTTCCAATACTCCACTAAACATATCGAAGCCGTTTAAGCAGCATTCGAACTGCTCGAAACATTTAATAGCGACCTTGTCTTGAGGAATTATCTTTTGAAAAATGTGTCAGACTTACCCATGTCATTGAAGACTGCTTGTCGAGCCCCAGCGATTTTCTCACCAGATTGCTAGGCAGCGTCTCATTTCCTCGGCCGAACTTCAACCAAAAACTGCTTTAAGGGGACGAGCAGCACTGAAGTCACCATCACAATTAACACGAGAACTCACAAAATCGCGAAATTCAACAGATTTTGACGGAGCGACGAACCGCGACACAACGTTTTGAAACGACACGACACGCTGCGACACTAGCGTCACAAGCGCGCGCGGATTTATTTGAAAAGTTCGCAGATTTTCGACAAGCTACCCAAACCGAGCCGGCCCGAGCCGACCCGAGCCGACCCGAGCCGACGACAAGTTCTTCGCGAGTCGCGAATTTGAGAGCATCGTGCATCTTGTTTGTCGACGATTACTAACAATTTGTTAACAACGTGTCCTGCTCATTTCGTGGAAGCTACGTTAAGAATGGTAATACACGTAACTGTTTTATATTATCTCAGTCACCGTCGAGGAAAAGAAATCTAACCTTGAGAAATAACAAAGCGTCTCTCACGTGAAAGCCGGCAAAAGAATCGTCAGGTTCTAGAAGCAGACACTTGAAACACGAGCACAGAACTGTGTGCGCCTCTCGTCTCTAATTGTTAACGAGGAACACGTATGGCGTAAGTACAAAACTTCCAAAATTTCTACACTCGCACGCACTCCCGTTTCTAACAACAGTGACATAGACATGACGTTTGCCTCAGATCCGAGTGTTATCGATTGTCAATTGATTCGCGTTACTTCAGGTGGCGCTAGTGTCGCCCCGTGGTCGCTTGAAAATATTGCATTGCTGCGTTTGAAATTTTCGTGTCGCAACTTGTCGTTCCGACGGAGTCAGTCGAGTGTCGTGATTTTGTGACTTTTCGTGCATTCTCTGTTGGTGATTTCAATTCCAATCGTCCTGCCGCAGCTGTTTCCCACTGAAGTGTGCTTGGGAAGTGCGCTATTCCGGAAAAACTACTGGAAAATGTCAGAATGGCCTAAATAGACCAAATGCTACTCCGTGCTGTTCCGGCAACGTACGGTAAGTTTGCAAATTGCTAAATTTTCAATTGTTTAAGACCCTACGACTAACAATTAACCTGCTACTGCGAATATTGTCGATGAGATCGTTCAAACATTGATCAGTTGTGATGTTATTATAGGAGGTGTTCAAATACGTGCTCAACGCTTGGTACAGGTTAGAAATCGATCTACTGTGGACACCGTTGGCGAGATCAGGGTGCATGGGATGTCAAAAATGATATGCTGCCGAATTAATTCAACGTACTGAGTGAGTGAATTACATAGTTACTGTTTCATGTGTCACTGATTATGACAGTCGCCTAAGTTCACAAATACGATAAAGCAATATTCATAATGTATTTCATTACGTAGATCGATATTGAGCAAAATTAATTATTACGTCAGCTTTTCCGAATTTCTGATCTAGGCCACTGTCATGATCACGAACACATACACGCTGTACTATAGTTGACTATATTATCAATGTACACTGGCGACACGTTGCAAAATTCATATCAGACGTATAAATAACAAATGCCTAAACATAACAGTAATTGCAGTATTAAAATAATACCAATGGGTTCATTTTAACACATTCACAAAATATAAAATTAATCGAAAATCGAAATGAAGTCCATGAAAACAGTGTTAGCGCTGAATTATTCTCGTTCTCTCGTGTCTCACGATGATTTTAAAAGAACCTTCAGACTGAGTGAACTTTTCGAACGCTAATCTCAGCATCTTATCTTTCTCTTAAGGGCCTCCTTGTGCCGCACTACTCTTTGCATATCCGGAACGAAGTCATTTCTTATGCATTATGCACGCTGCTTTACTCTCACTTTTCTTTTTGCGAACGATGTGAGGAGAGATTAGAAAAACGGTCACATGGCGTCGGGTGTGGAAGGTGCGCAATTAGGAGAACAGAATTATGTAGGAGCTGTATCGCTAATATTAAGATGGCAATCGGTTTTCATTGAAGGAACTAAAATTACACCGAAATTCAATGGGTTGGCAGCAAATTCAACTTAACCTCAATCTACGAAAATACGTTACGTTCATAATAGCCTGCTTCTGAATTATTCGCTACAAGAAATCGCAAACTGTCGGCAATTCTCTTGAGTGCACTGGCTTCTTCAAATCCTGCTTTGATTGTGTATGCAACGAAGGATTTAATAAAATCAGAATCGCTCACATTGTCCCGAGCGCGAAGGGTTTGGCCGCATAAGAAAGTAGAAGTCAGTCCTGATCTGGAAAAAGTTCGCCTTTTGAGCAGATTGAAGAAACGATAAGCCGATTAGGCAAATCCATCGAAGTAGTCGCACGAGGTGCTCGCTCTCTTTCCGCACAGAACGCGTTCGGTCTTGTTCTCTAACACATCCCGTTTTACGTTCAAATCGTACTGCGTTAAAACCGTTCGGTCACTTCACGAATTTTACATTTTTCTGCGATTTCCATAACTTCCTAAATCGATGTTCGTACAAATAGGCTCTACCCTTGTATCCCGAGACCCTCGAAATTCAATCGACAAACTTTACGATCTGTTGACTACTAAGTAAGTAGATATCACCTGAAAGATCGCGCCAGATACATAACGACACGTTTCAACGCCAGCGTTGCCCCATACAATTATTCCCCTGAAAGATTGCATTCGTTTGTCATCAGAACGATCAGTAGATTGCGTAAACGCACGGTGCGTATCATACGTCCACATATATTCCTGCGCACCGCGACTTTTCGGGTACCGTATGCATACTGCTGGTGCCATCATTACCGCGACCGACAAATGTTTCCTGTTATATTTTCCATGCGTCCTGCGGTTCCTTTCCGAAGAGAAAGAATTACGATCCCGACAATCGCGCATCGATCTTAATCTACACCGTGCGTATAATGGAACGCCCATTTAAAGCACCCTGCGCGCACGAACTTACTCCGAAAACGGACAGCTGCGACAAAGCGTTTCATTATAATCGCTCACGCATCAGTGCAACGAACAAATTTCGAGCCTCTGGCTGCGCCCTATTTGCAATTAGCCGTGACGGGGATGCATAATCGCCACTGTCCGTCGTAGGAAGACATGCGAGCAAAATTGAAAGGAAGCCAGATGAGAAGTTCCTTGAGAAGCAAGAATGGTGAACGATCATTTTTCTCTTAGCGTGCCCTCATACGCTCGATGCAGTTTAAGATCGATAACAATCGTCAGAATTGCAATTCTTTCTCCTCGAGCAATGATAAATCATTGAACTACTAAGAAAATTCTGCAAAACGTTCACGTTTATTACAGAATAACGAACGATCGTATGCCGTCGTCGTAAAATCGATGGTCAAAGAATAATCGCTGTTCTCCTCCCGTAACTCGAGCCGCTTTTTCACATGCGATTTGCTTCGTTTACCAGGTGTGTTTCGACGAAGTGACGTGTATCCTGCCGCTAAATCGTACGATCACGTTCGCGCGCGTAATTCGAGCTAACACCGAAGTCTAACCGAGCGCGATATGAACGCCTAATGGAACCCCACTTAAATTACCCTTTCGGGTTCATTGCAACGATAATGGCATTCTCTTGCCGGCCAAAGAAATCGGATAAGTTTCAGAGACGGAGACTCGAAGGATGCCGGGCACATCCGAGCGGAAATAAAATTCGAGCTGGTCAAATGTCGGGATACTTAAAGCATCATAATTAATTATAATAATAAAACAAAACAATTCCACTCAATATTCTCGCTCAAACGACAACATATCAATAAATTTCCTTTTCGTGTTCACCGGACTTGAATCTTATGCCGTTTAACCGCGAACAAATTTTATCTTTTATTAAGTATCTGCTGACATATGCGCCTGATTAATGATAAAAAAAGCCGCCTCTTAAAAAATCGACTTATTCATTACCGCTGCATTCGTTATATCACCAGAATTGCATCGCACCCCCCTACTCCAATTTCCTTAACACAGAACAATTCCATAAACAATGTTAATCTGAAGTTACGCCGGCGCATGCAGTCGAATTGCCTCATGCATAATTAGAGTGCAACACGCCGCACTGCGCAGATTGGCATCGTGCTGATTAAGAAACATTGTAAGGCTTATAAGGGAAGGGTTAATGTGCCGAAACTCTTGCCGCACGCGTCGAAAACCAGGACGAGCCCTTACCTTTCTTCCACCCTCATTGTACGTGGATCGTGTCGAAGGGCGAAGACGCCGAAACGACACACGGAGGAATAGGTTCGAGTTGGCGCGGGCGGGGGAATAAGGATAGGGAAAATTCCACGACGCCTTCCGGCAAACTGCGTGCAATCACGCGTGACTCCCGGCCTCGATCGTTCGGAATTTAATTACGACTGATAAAAACAGACGGGGGTGCCCTTTGGCGCTGGGGCGTCATTGGTCACTGAACCCATATCCTCGACCCGTCGTTGTCTTCCCCCTGGAATTGTGTCCGCTCTGCCCTCCCCGTTCGCCAGCCTGAGACTCTCTTCAGTTGCCTCTATCAAGGGACGCGATCCCGGCCGCGGTATTATCGCTCGTTATTACTTTCGCCGTTACACCGTCGAACGTAATTTTCAAAGAAGAAGGGTATGAAGTTATTGCGGAGGTTGTATGTGGGTTGTGATGGGAACTTGAAGTGATTTCGGATTATACGTTGTCCGAGGCTGATGTATGTGCGAGTTAAATATTTGTAGCACGCTGATAGCATTCTTGACATTCGATATTTCATGATGCTTGATGATAATTCAGTACAGCAGCGACCGTATTCCAGTGAAAGTAGGGAACAATAATTTCGTACGAACGTGCAAGCATGTGCCCAACGTTCTCAATTAAATCGTCAAACAGTCGGCATTAATCGCACCGCGCCAAAATACTTTCCTTCCCCAGGGAACAAGTTTTCGACAATTTCCATCGGCGTCTCGGTCGACGTTCCTCTTTAACGCCTCAAACGGATCAGCGTTGACGATAACAACGTTTCGGCCCGTGCGAAGCGTCCGGCGAAATTCGGCGGAAAACGGGCCGAACGTAATTACACACCATCGTCGGCCATCAAGCCGGCGAATTTGAGCTAATTCGCGCGGTCTATCGACGAGAAACTGGGGAGGGCAGAGAAGAAGAAAAAAAAGGGTACCTCAGCGACGGCGAGCCCTCATCATTGACCGCGAAGCGTTCCGAGCCGGCCCGGTATCGGGTTCGATCAAGTGCGCTCTCCAGCTCACCTTTTGCCGAGCACCGTGAAATGTGAATTCGAGAATCGACCGTTGCACGTCGGCCAATTCATAAATTGCGCGTCGCCCGGCCGGCCGGACGAATAAATCGAGAACGGGCGCACGAGAAGTCAATTAATTACCGTGAAATACGACTCTCTCCTTTCATTCGGTTAATACGACGAGGAGGTGGAGTGGGCGAAATGAGTCGGGCCGCTCTCTTCATCCCTTCGTCCCTCGATATTTATTTGAAAAAAGCCGCGGGTGTCCGCGACTGTCCTGCGCCGCACGCATATTCTCTCCCTCTTGTTTTGCTTCACGGTCTCCCTCCTTCTCGGACCTCTCCCGTCCGTTCGTCACCCTCGAACGACCCTCGCCCTTTCAGCCTCCCTCTAACGCCGGCCCACCCCCTGTCCACTTCCTACTTTCTCGTTATCGTTTCCATTTTACCTCCGATTCGGCAAAATGCCAGCAGTGCGCTTCCGTCGCCTCTCTCTCTCTCTCTCTCTCTCTCTCTCTCGACCAGCGAACTCCTCGCACACTCTCGGACACCCACGGCCCGGCGCGGAAATATAGTTTTCACAATTAAAGCGAGAGGCGGCCGGCGAGCGGGGCGCAATTGTTGCGCGCAAATGTCGATCCGCTGATACGTATACGCCTCGATTAAAGCGGCATGACACAGGGGATGGAAGGAGCGTGTGTAGGGATTTTTGTTACCCTTCCTTTTTGTTCTTTCAGACGCGATCGTTTCGATGACCGTGGATCGGGGCTTATTGTTCGTTGTTTGTTCGCTGTCCAACTCTAGCCACTGACTCTTCAGTTCGTATTGTTCGGTCGTTTTTTATCGCTCACGGAAGAGACAAAGGACTACTTTTTTGCAGTGAACGTCAGAGCGCGTGCTCGGATTCGAGTCGTGATTCGTGATGCTTCGCGGATTACTCTGGCTAGCGTGTAGTATAGAATTAGTCGTTTCGTGCACTACTTCTTATCGAGCCTGGGTGAAATTTTTAGTTTTAGTAGCGGGACGCCCTGTAGATCAATCACGGCATCAAATGATGCATTGATTCCTGTCGTCAGCGATACTTAATATCTTATTTCAACTTTTCCAATTCACAAAACGCAGGATACACCCGATGAACCTATCACTCATGTTTCTCTCGCAATAAAATTCGCTCCTCATGAATCAGCGTTTCGACGATTCTCGCGTTAGAGAGGGGCCGCGATTACGATGGAAAACTTTGCTTCGCCAGCTTAGCATCGCGTGTTTCGGAGTAGTGGGAGCACCTGCGGTTAAGAACTCGCGAACTTTCGTTTCTTCCACCTCTTGCCCATCTCCTTTCCTCTCGCGCGACCCGGAGCGTGTGTGCGTGCCAACGGGCCGACGTGCAAGTTTGCGTCGCATGTGATGCATAGGGTCATTAACGGTACGAGCAACTGCACCGAAGCTGGAACTTCCAGACGATGGCGAAGTTCAAGAGAGTTTTCTCCTTGCGCCACACTTCCGACTTTGCCGCTTCTTTTCGCGGAAGCTACGGCACGGGAGGAGGCTGTTAGTGTAAGGAAAGGTGCTACGCTGAATGCGAAATTGAAGAGCGGGAGGGGCAGAGAAGAGAGGGAATGATACAATAAGCGTGAGGTAGATAAAGAAACA
This sequence comes from Priocnemis perturbator, assembly GCA_963942575.1. Taxonomy (NCBI): domain Eukaryota; kingdom Metazoa; phylum Arthropoda; class Insecta; order Hymenoptera; family Pompilidae; genus Priocnemis; species Priocnemis perturbator. The sequence goes on from OZ012652.1 coordinate 9,795,734, forward strand.
GAGGAAGGAGCGAGGAGCACAGGGAATAGGTTTTGTTAGTTCTTATGAAAATATAGAGGCCATTGCTGGCTGCATTTGAGAAATAGAGAGGGAAGGAAGTTATAATAAACGCGGAAAAAGGAGAGACATTTAGAGATGTAAATAGGAAAATATATCCTTCTTATAATCGACAACATAGTTCGCGGCTAAAATACGGGAACAAAGAATAAATGAGTGATATGGGAGCAGTTTTCCTAACCAGAGCAATCCAAATAATAAATACTGTCCCAGTCGCCTGTTCTGGAATATCATATGTCGAACGGGCACAATATTGGATATACCTCGTGCTGCGTCGAAACAAACATTGAAACGCTGATGCATTAGTTTTATTAGCACGGGACAATATTCGAAGGCGATCCATAAAAATTTATTGCATTAATCGACAGATGCTGTGATACGTGCCGAATATGAATGCACTCTGTGAACATCGTGTCGATGTCATCGGAATGAATTGCCGATTAAACAGAGTTAGTGCAATACCTTGTCCGCACGTAATCGCTAAGTACGTTGTAAGATTTTCCACGCAGACAGAAATAGATGATCATTGAGCGTAGAGAAAAATAGAAGTGTAAATGAAACGCGATGGAGGAAGGCGAAAAAGTCCGGAACTTCTATATCTCCATTTGCCGAGTAATTCCGAAACGATTATCCGCTATCTTACCGTGCCATATATCGCGCAAGAAGCAGCAATGATCGTTCCTCTAGCCAGCGGCCTCGCCCTTCTCGTTCTGCGCAAATGTCCCAAGCCGATTGAATGGCTTCGTTGAGAGTACTGTACTTTCTTACAGTGACTCACGAAATTGATCAAATGTTTTGTTCTTCCGTAATCTTCTTTATTTTATCGAAACGTATTAATTGTAAGCCAGCTAATAATCCGTTCCGACGTTGGCATTGGTTGTTGACATTGAACATCTATGTTATCTATGATAGAAATTATTGTAGCGGTATAGCGAAAGTTTTTAGAAGAAGTCTGTAGCACTGATCTAATTCAATATATGGTGGTCGTTGTATTTCGAGGGACAAATTGTGCTGCACGCTTCTATATTGAAACGCGCGTCTGATCCGAGTTAATCGATTCGAACTGCTGAAAGGAACATGCCTTCAGGCGTCGCATTTTTCATGTTCCTTCATGGTAGATAGAAACTCATACTATCATTCCCGGCAACTGCTCATATCACGAATCCGTTTCTCGTTTCCGCTCGAACAACGCACAGACTTGAATTTGTCGTTTCATGAAATCGCGACGTTTCGAAGGCAATATCGCCGTCGTGTGTAAACGCGTAGAAATCACAATTTTTCCACATCTAAAAACCGTTCATGTGCTCTCTTTGAAACATATGAGTCCGTGAAGGAGCATGGAATCAACTTTTGCAGCAGTCCCGAGTAACTGTATATACCGTGCTTTCAATATATCGCGTACAGAAAAATCGAAGGTATAGAGAATTAAATTATAATAATATATCATATTATATAGCAACAGACAAAACAAATTATAGTAGTAGTAGAAAGTGGAGCGCATTGTACGTTGACTGCAATTTCGGAAAATGAAGCTCAGCTGTTCGTTCGACGAGAAGTCGTACGTCGACCGGAGAATATTGAACGAACATTTCCGAACGACGGAATCGTAAGCCAGCTTGGAATTGATTAACAAGCCAATATCAGCGAGCGCACGCGCTCTCCCTCCTTCGACATTCTCAATTTTCACGCCTCCGCTCCTATGTGTCGCTGGAAATTGAGATTAGCGCCGCCGTATATTTTATCGTCGAGAATAATTCTCCCTCTTTCCCTCGCCTCATCCTCGCTCCTCCGACCACTAATCTTCCCGCTTTTCCGCCTGCATGACTGGCGCGCGCAGGTCTATATCCAGATCCTCCTCTCGGTACGATGAACCGATCGTAAAACTGCACGTCGTTTCGCGAGATCGCACCGTGCGGACGCTTCGAGCAATTTCGCGCCGGCGTGCAAACGTGAAATTTGCAATTTTATGCAAGGTCTGTGTAGGCATGTACACGTGTACAAGAACGCGCGGACAGTACGCCCTTTGGTCGTCGAGTAACAAGCCGCGAGGCGCCAACCAGCGTCTGATATGGCTATAAACAGGACACCTAGACGTTTGTAGATTTGATGATTGTCCTGTCAATCGCACATATACAGTTAGAAATCTGTTACGAAGATTTGTATTATGGATAGCTGAGAAAGTGAGATTTATGCTGAGTTTCTTTTTCAAATGGTAAAGTTAGCTTCGGGATTCATACCTCTGAATATGATCTTTATTCAAAAGGTCGAAATAATCATTGCGAAACCATTAGTTATACGAGCGTTTAATGACAGAATCGTCAAATATTTCAAACACCTACCTGCGATAAAGCTATTTTCGTCACGGCGCCTTGTATCCTTCCCAAGTCAGAATTCTGCAATAAAAAGAGACAACACGTTAAACATCAGAAAACGCTCCCAGTCTAGTTCAAAATTATCGTGTCGTCCTTCTCATTGTCGACGTTTGCAATTTCAACTACATTTCCGATAATATATACGATCCACAGATGCGTTTAGAATAAAATAATTTCAGGAAGCATTTCGCCGATATACGCTTACGATTGCAAATATCATACGCGCATTGACACGATACGCGAATTAGAAATTTATATGCTCGCCCCTAGGCACATACATATGCACATGAATGTATGTATATACATGTATATTTCGCTCACCAGCTCAAACAAGCCGGTGGTTGACGCTAACCTTGTTCGGTATGAATCGAAGCGATCATCAGACAAGCACTTTACGTAATTGGATACTGGTAAATCTCATTAGCCCCTCTACTAAGCTAGACTACCGTCGGCAAATATGTCGGCGGGCTACTAATACGCCTATCGTTTCGCTAAATCTCAAGGCCAAATAATCGATGAGGAGAGAACTGAATCTGCAAGTAGTCTGCGTGGTCAAATATCAGACGTATAAATGATTAACGACACCCACTTGTGATATCCAAGTACTTGGACGTTTCAATACAGACGCAATGTGACATGCACTGTATCATACGCAACAAACATCACTTCTACACCATGAGACGTGCCCAACAATGATTGGAAAAAAAAAATCCGAATGACACTAAACATTGAACAGATACCATACAGTAGAACAGTCTTAGAACAACGTCCGCTCGAGAATCCAGTAGCCAACGTAAGGAAGCGTCACGGGACAGAGTTTTATTATGTCTTTGTATCAAACAGAGTACTCCAAAGGTGAGCAGATAGCGTCATGTAGCACCCACCTTTCGCCGGATGCTTTGACTGGAGTTTCATGGCGAACGATAACACTGAGTCACTTGCCGCGACCGCACGTATTATTCCGTACACACGTACGAGTCCGCTCCGACGGCGGCGGCCACTCGCGTTTTCGTGCACGCTGAGAACGTATGTCACTTGCGCGTAATTAAATACGGGCATATCGGGTGGCGGGTAAGTCGGGTGTAAATGCACGAGTAAAATCTACACCTACATATGACGATGCTCGGACGCTGAAAGCCGAAAGCACCAGGCTCGGTCGACCGTATGTCGACGTGCGGCCTGTTTTGCGGTCCCGTTTCCGTATGGCACCGTCTGCCGAGATAGACAGAGAGAAGGAGGGTGGAAAAGGGAGAACAGAGAGAGAGAGAACGAAAGAGAATGAGATAGCGTTAGTTCACACCCTACCTCGATGATTAAATGAAATTACGGCAAGTTAATAAGATCGTAATGAGTTCCCCCCGGATCGAAATCAGCTTGCAAGATCTTGGATATCCGCGCCCGTTATCGTCGAAAAATCAAATTTCCAGTGTCATTATGCGTCGCTGCTTGTCTTGCGGCGGCAACTGTGACGAATTTAATAAAGCACGTCAATTATGCGACCGTTGCGCTGCGTCTGGGTAGAAAGGAATTGGGGGGAAGAGGTCTTTAAAGAAATTGCAGGAGGTACTGTTTCTTCAGAATGGAGTCTTTGATGGATAGGTCAAAAGGTGTTTCTTCGTCTAAAGCTGACCGTTATGTTGCCACCGGTTTCTCTCTTTGTGACTGCTTCGAATAGAGTTTCTTCTCGTTGGTGTTAGAGACTGCTTTCCATTTATTTCGCTGAGAAATCCGTTCCTTAATCAGAAGTGCCGTGTTTGCAATGGCGACGTTACTCGGTTCTATCGTACGGCGTCCAAAGACATGACAGTCCATAACATCGGTCAACGAATTCCAATTTCACTCCGTAATCATACGATTTCCAATGCATTGGAAAGAGTATTGACTGGAGGTTCCTCGTAAAAGTTCGATCGCGTGAACTGGAGCGAGGTGGAAATGAACGACAGGACAGCGAGAACACTGCATCACAGCGGGACAACGATACAGTATCAATTTGTTTGCTCACCAGCCGCGGATTCGTTTGAAAATACGTGAACATTTTCACGGTTCGTGCTCGGGAGCCTTTCATCACAGACGACAGCTCGACGACGAGTACGGGTCCATTCGTTCACAATCTGCCGGATTCTCTTTCGATTCTCGACGCCCGAATATGGGAAAAAAAGAGCACGATAAGAATGGAAAATAATCGACGCGCTGCCCGTTAAAATTATACCCTCCCTCAAAGCTGATCTTCAAATTACATCAGATTCGTCGACAAAAAAATAGATGTAATCAAATAGATATTGTAAAATTCATGAAAACATAACAAGATATTACTTTCATTACACCGATTTTCCGGATGCACACTAAATACTTGAATGCGTATACTTGTTCGAGAATAATTTAATAAGATGCAGCCAAACTACAAAAAAGTAACCTTAACAAAAAACGACCGAAAAAAAACGAAATTCCTTCGTCATAGAAAAAAATCCTCAACAAAAAAGAAGGAAGAAGAACTGATCGACTTCTTTGAAACGCAAACTTGAGAAACGTGAACGGCGTGGCCCTGAAATCGACGGCACATATGCATTCGCGGAGCACACGGGGGAAGCACAGACAATAACCCCGTGGCAATATGCGAGGAACTTGGACCGCGCCGATGCCATTCCGAATGCCTTCGAACGCTGGAAGGATCGGCGCCGAAGATGAGGGAAATTCCACGGGTAGGACCGATTGGCAGAATCCTTTGGATGCTTCGTCCCTTCGCAGACGAAGTAAATTGGGTCGTAGTATACCGACTTCCAGTGGCATTACGAATTCTCACACGAGACTCTCCATGGTAATTCAGCGTCGCGCGTCGATTATCGTCGCGATTAAATAGTGATATTTGGGCGTAGGCTTGTTCGGCGAGGAATCGGACAGACAGTCTGGTCGAAAGTTAATGCCACACGATGAAAATGCATACGAACCAAATTAAAAAAAGAGGAAAAAAAGATATCCCTCAAAGTTTCAAGAATTTCTGTGATTTTCTCACGTGTGTCCGATTCCCCCTTAAGATAAAGTCGATAGTGAAGGTTGTCGCGACCGCAGGTTTGTTAGGTGCTGGGCAAAATTTGCCTGCGAACGAAGGAGATCGCGAGGAAAAGAGAGGACGAATGGGTGTGCAATTTGCAGGAAATTAGTTCCTTTACGCAAAATGCTTCGGCTGCCGAGGATGCCTTCCTCCTTGACCCAAATTCCTGCGTTACTGCTGTGTCTTACGTAATTACAAAGTCACCTCGAACGGCAGGACGTCTGTGATTTATGTCCAACGATATGCGAGCCGAAGAAATGGAATGAAATTGTTACTGCTTAAGGCAAGCGGATGAACGTCACTCGATGCACCTGGCACGAAAAACGGTGGTTTGCGATTTTTCAAGGAGAGAAGAAATATAAAATGTGTTATACGTGCAGTGGAAGCCAAATGTTAGATCGGAAAATGAAGCAAACGAGGCTTTTACGTAATGAAAGGAAAAGTTTGGAAAACAGCAAAATATACTGTAGGCTACATATCGGGTGAAAAACTAGCGGAATACATTAAACTAGATCAAAGCCTGGTGGACGTCTACTGTTAGATAATCGTTTAATGCTTTATAATCCACTCAAGAAGGACACTGTTTTATGCCGACCGGGTATTGGGTATCCTATTGTGCGATTAACCGCGCATTAACTTCATGATTGGCTATATGCAAAAGGAACGTTGCCAGATTAGAGACCGGTGCACACCTAATTAAGTGCGCATGGCCAATCGACAGTGAAGACACTTATGCTACTGATTATAGATGACAGCTGATACTTGAACTCTGAAGAAGATCATGTCTTCAATACTAATCACGAGCCCTCGATAAACATGCTTTGAATACAATACGCGATGCAGCAAATATTGAACTAAATAACAGTCCACAGGGTGAGGCTCGCTCCAATACGATTCACATTGACACGGTACCCATATTTATTAACACCATGTTAGTTAATTCTCCGCTGTAGAACGTGCCGACAATATTTTCGACGCGCATTCACACTCGGCTTGTATATTTCATTCCACGAGCTGACGTTGAGTGTTACTGTCATCATCATTAAGTATTGTGTCCGGCATGCTAGGAGATGCCAGGTTTTATGAGATCCTGATGACAGTGCCGACAGAGACTGTCCTTTATTACCGCACACCGTTATCACGACATAATCTCGAGGCTCTGGACGAAATAAGGCAGGACATACCCCTTGGGCGAGGTCGTAAATTGGAAGTACCATTTTCTTGCCGCGCGTCCTCTTAAAACACTGCATTATCCTCTTAAGATCCGTTCGCTGTTATGAATTCCGCTTTCTTGCGAGTCGTCTAAAACGTGTCCATTCTCCTGTTAATTGAAGAGCCGAGGGAAGAAACGTACCGTTACCGGGGCATCTTTTTCTTTCGTCGCATGGATATAGTTTATGACGTCTATGCGAGCGGTATTTTGTGTCGAACGGAGAGGCAAACGTTAATGATGTTCTTCTAAGCAAAATTAAGTGCTTGGCACTCGAGTTTATTCGTCCTGTTAGCTGTGAATGTCTATAATGCTTACGCGACGAATATATACAGACTGTGTTATGAGTTCTGAATGCCGTGAACGATCGCGTACGAATTGTGAAGATTCGAACGGTATATGGTGGGTCGTTTAGTTTTGTCGTACTTTGTAAAAATTTTCAACTTGACATTTTCAACAAAATCGGTAAAGAGGTAAGTTTATATTGTCGGTCGAACCACACGGTTTACCTTGTACTCATACGCCGGTATGTTCATGCATACGCTCACGTTACAATGCATGGCCGGAGGACTGGTAATTGACACATGCATTTTTGACGCGCAAACATGTATTTTAAAAGTTTGCATGACCCATTTTCCACTTCGCATCAGCTTTCATAATTACTTGTACATAGTTCCGGCTTCCTGTCGCGCAGGAGTACCGATTACGAATACAGATGAAGATTTTGATTAAGGGCCGATATTTAAATCCATTTAAAAAAACATCACTCACGTATATGTGATGAACGGCGTAATTAAATTGTGATGAAAAAAATATAGCATTTTAATTGACAATACAACCGTTACTAATCGACGCGAATGATAGTGTTATATATTCTGAAAGAATCTAATTCCGCGTTTGTATTGGCCAGAAACGTTCACGAGCAGTTCGCGTGCTTTGTGCGAGGCAAAACAAAAAAAAAACACAATGTTGAACTTTTTCACCATTTTCGGACCGTGTCATGACAGTTTCTCATTTGCAAACTGCTGCTTCGCAAGCTGCTCGCCAGCGCCCGTGTGGACCCGGCATTCGCGAACACACTCCGCTCAATCGAACTGCACCAGCAGACATATTTTATTAAAAACTTATTGAACGTTGCCTGCGACCATGATGAGCCTAGCGCGGCACGAGCGAAGCACAAAGGTAGGGAAGGTAATTTGCACGCCGACCCCAGTGGTCTTGTCAAATGCTGTCGAGGGCAATATTTCATGTCGATGGCTCACATGCCACTGCCAACATATTCTTTATTCACCCGTATATATGCACGCTTGTATGTACGTGACAGCGTGTGTGTATGCGACGGGACACGAGGAGTACAACGTATCGATCGCATGGAAATAGCCTTACAGGTCAGCACGCAAGATTTTACATTAACCACTATCGACCCCACGTGCTGACCGTCTGTTCGCGCAAACTGACCCCCAACGTCTTTCTTTCGCCCTTCCGCGCCACGAGAAATTCCATTCCGCTCGGCGGAACAACCTCGAAGCAATGGGGTGCGCCTGTGTGTCTGTACGTGCCGAAAAATGGGCATAAGTTCGAAAAGTTTGCATTCGTCGGCGAAGTATCGCTCAGATTACCGGTGGAACGAGAACAGAAGCACTGTACGTGGTTTCTTAACGCGCTTGTTCATACAGTAATGCAACTACAATAATTTCGTAATTTACGCAACCATTTCTAATCGACTTCCAAATACGACATTTGCACCCCGTGTGTCTTGGAAGAAGTCTGAAATCTTCCGCATCACTGTAGCACGAAGAGCTCCATACACAGAATGTGTCTCGAGTGAAGAGATCGACTGACGTGAACATTTTATCCAAGTCGCATCATATCGAATACTCGTCCCGGACAATTTTCACGAACCCAAGGTATGCGAACGGGACATTCTGCGAGCGTGACGATCAAGGCGTGGGAGTGTACACGACATCTCACGAAGTTCGTCTTCACTAGGCGCCCAGGCACACCACCTTTCGAGAAAGTCTGGCTACCGAGAGAGCAGCGGGGCAAACCACCGAGCGCAGGGATGCACAATAAGTGTTCGGTTACGATAAACTGCCTCGAAACAATGGTACAGCGAACCCGTCGTACAAGGTTCCAGGCTATCGGGTTACTCACCCGCCGCTGAGGTTCGGGCATGACGTAGAAAATGCCGTTCGAAGGTAGCCTCGAGGGCTCCACTAGAGTAAAGTGCCCAGTTGTCGGCACTTACCGTCGACCGAGCTCAATGTTAAGGTTCTGGTTCAAATTTGTCGTAATTTATTACTTTTAACACAAACACAGAGTAAATATAGAGACAGGGTAGAAGACTTAAAGCATCTCCACTTAAATTACACCCTTGTATCTTCGATGCTTTCGAGTTGGCGACTTAAATATTCATCATTTATGTTCGCTTCGTCGAAACGTCCATTTCTATTTTTACATACACATGAATTTTAGGAAAGAGAAGAAATTCAGGGTTTGGGCTTCTGTTCTCGAAAGAACATAGCTTTCCTCGCACATAGCTTCATTTCCGCACTTAATCCTTTTCATACCGTCCCGTTTCCGTACTTCCCCGCACATTACCGCGAAAACTTTCATTCGACTCGTATATACGCAACTCGTCCCCGATCCCTTACGATATCTGCTACCTCACGTCACGCCCCACACACGCGCGCGACACACGGCCAGCTGTAGTTTGTTCATCGTCGTCGCCCCCGTTTCAACGAATCCGCGGCGACGTGTCCCCGTTTCCCATATCACTTTATCGAGTCGTATACTGCTTTCGTCACGCGAACTGAAATTCTCACACGAGGCTCAACGATCTTTGCCTAACCGCTGAGAGGGCACGAAATGAACAATAAGCTAGTAGACAATGGCTACTTTAAATGCGGCGCTCGGTTAGAGAACGAGTAAAACTCACTCTCTCTCTCTCTCTCTCTCTGTCTCTCTGTTTCTTTCTCTCGTCAAGAGGTCCATCGTATTCTGACGAAAGCTCGAAAAAGCCTCCGCCTAGTTTGGTCTCACTGGTCCGTACGAACTCCACCGGCCGCGTAGGCCAAGCTTTCGGGGAATTTCATAAACTTTTGTCGTCTGGAAAGTTGGAAGGCTGGACGTGAATAGAGATCGTGCTCTCCATCTCGCTATCTTTCTTACTCCTTTAGACTATCTGCCCACCTTCTATGCCACACCCCCCACCGTCCCTATCCTTTTTACCCCTTTCTCCACACCCTATTCCGACGCGTTGTACTCGCTCGACTCACTGTTTGCTCGACTCAGAGAAAACGGGGGATGCTGGTGTGCGTGCTCTCGCATTCGGCTTCTCGCTTGCATTCGAAACTGATGAGAGTTTCGTGTATTATAATTTGCCGCTCGCTGGGAGCGAGGGAATTTTGTCGAGAACACGTCGGGAGATCGGGCGCGTTGAATGGTTTGCTTGATAATAAATCTCAGCCGTGAGGGAATTGTGTGCGATTAGTGCTGTGGTTATAATGCTCCATATTCTGTCGTTCGTTCGAAGATTATTGATTGCAGGCTGCATGCGCGTATGTCTGCGGTGTTTAATGGTACTCAAGCGACAGTAGAAAGTCGGGGTTGATGTGTTGTGTTTTTTTAGAGAAACATTTTTGAGTCGTTGATATTTGTTGCGACGTTTGTACAGTTTAAATAGTACTTTTGCTGTCTTTTGTATTTTGAGATGAAAATTGAAGAAGATTGTATGCATTGTTCCGTGCAGAATGAATCACACGATGGATTGATTCCAGGAGAGGATTGGTCAAGTTTCGCACTTTAGTCGCATGAAAAGTCATATAAGAATGACTCAGTGTGTATTACAATAAGTGCATCGTCAGGAGCGATCGCATCTATATATCACACGGAAATGAATCACGCGGAAGAATGCTGCACTCAGCAACATAATATCGTGCGAATAGAGACACCAAGCATTTCTTATGCCAGATTAAGCGTCTATTAACATTTCAAACTACAACATTATACTCACTCGTCTGCATTTTTCACCTTAAATTTAAATCATTGTAATTTATAAACGACAATTTGTGAAGATTTTTTGGTGCCATTTTCATTCTGCCTGATCTGTCAATAGCAGGAGTCTGCGCCATCATTTGTCTACGTACGAGTGCCGTGAAGTTCGAAACTGGTCGGTGGTTAGTAGCTCATAGATATATCACTCACTTAATCACGAACAGCGGTTATGGGAGACCCTGTCGTGGAGACTAAAACCGTGCTGCATTCGAGACCAGGAACCGTCTGGGCACTGCATTATGAACTAACGACTTCGGCAAGGGCCTTTACGACTTTCGGACAAGAGGGACAAAAAGAATTTCGACTACATGATCGCCCGAAAACTCAACCGAACGAAACACACGAGAGACTGCAGCTTGCTCCAACACTGTCCGAGCGCTCAAATTTCTGCATACAAATACACGAAATTAAGAACGAAGCGGAGAACAGAATTGTAACGTTGCCCGAGTTGAATATGACGACAGGAAAGAAATTTTCTCCGAGAACATTATTTTTCCAGAACTCATCAGCATCGATCTTGCGTTAAACGAAGTTATACATTTTTATCGATATTTCTGCACAATTCACATGGGGTTCTAGAGAAAAGAGTAAAACAGAAAAAATGCCAAGGAGCCCGCGTCGGTGAAAGCTTTAAAGCCTCGACGTTATCGGCGCTTCAATCGCACTTAATTATTCCAATTACGATGCGGGAGCCGATCGCGCTCGCAAATAGTGGAAAAGCCAACAAAGAGAGGAAAAGACCGGTGGCGCAAAGGAAAGTCGTGAACCCTCATGCCGTACAGTGCACACTGCGACGTGCACCCACGGGAAGGCGAAGCAGGACGCAAGGAACGTAATTACAGAGCAGTCAGCGTCAACTGTAAAGACTTCGAGCGCAGTTTAATCTCACAATCAGCCGTGCATCTGTTCCAACGTATCGACCCTACGCGGGACCAGCCTCTACTAAAATGACCACTGACTCTGCGACAGGGAAATCCCGACTAGTCGGACACACGCAGTTTACATTACCAGATGTTACACAATCGCGGTGTAGGGCTAGCCCTCGTGCAAATACGCGAAACTTCCCGGAGGAAAACGAAGTTTGTCAGTGTCTGGCCTGACGTTGAACGCGGCGCGAGAAGCACCGGACCCACGCTCCCACGCACGCGCGAGTAAGCCATTCGGCGAGGTCGGTCTCTGCCAGTCAGGCGTTTGGAAACTGTGAGGACCGCAAATCACGCTTCCGGTAAATCTGCCGTAACCGAGCGTCACGGATTTAGTATTAAGGGGGATGATGATGTAGGTGTGTACGATGGGACAACTTTGCTCGTCGATATCTGTGCTCGCGTTCAATAGTATGGATGCTGAATGTCGTTATACGCTCTCGTCATTATGTAGGAGGTGGAAACAAAAAATGTGTGATAAATTGAATTTTCGTAGATTTTTTGCTTGGACCGTTAGATTTTTTGCATGATCGCAGGTGCATATGTAAGAGTGTGTGTGCGAATTTTTTTAACTCACGGACGCGATATCGATTAATTCGAACTCTTCCCTCAAACAGCTTTTTCCATATTGTTCGTAAGAAACAGTTGTCGCTCGTAAATTATGAGAATGGCATGCTTTTGCGACTTTCTCGCAGCATGTGTCGGAACTGTCGGAAGGAGGAATAAAGAAAGATAAATTCGCCGTACCATGTGACCGACCACAGTAATGCACTCCGATATGCTTGATCACATATGTCAGTCCATATCGCGTGCACGAATGCATAAGTTAAGCGTACGTCTTAACAGGCATCGAAATGCATGCAATTAGCACATTCCTCAGTTACCGCCAGAAAGAAACGCTCGAGAGTGCGGTGCTTGCGTGATCTGTCACGCCTTCTTCTCGTTTACCACTTGCCGTCTCATACATTCTGCTTCTCGAATCGGAGACATGCGGACTCATAAATCGGAAATCGATCATGAGCAGAAGCTCTCATTTTTCGGACATTACGTTTTCGGCGTAACAATGAGCAGACCGAGCGCGAAAGGATTATTTAGGACAGCCGGATGTGGAGCACGTCCTTGAATGGAATTTGGCCGATGTCTCGCTAGCGTCGCAGCTACCTTCCTCCGCGTCCAAAGACACAATTGATATTCAGCATGAGAGCTGGCAAAATTCCACCTAAGGACGCAGCCGACATTCGGAAGTCCTAAATAGTTTGTCCGACGACGACACGCGGGTAAACTTGAAATCAAAATCGATAAGCACGCTTCGCGCATCATACGTATCCTCCGTACAATACATTTCATTTCTCTCCGCCATCACGAGCCACAGCAGACGACTACTTTCGAAAGCGTGACCTCCGAATCAATTAACTAACATTCTCAAAAGGCACCAACAATAAATCGCTGCGCGCTCGCAAACACGCGAATGAAAACTTAGAAAGAAAGCGACGTCAATCGGAATGGCATAACGGGCAAACTCGATCATAAAATGCTGTTAGCGGCTGCGTAGGAAAAGTGGCAGCGGTATTTCTGACAGCTTGAGTACAAACGATCGATCACAGCCTATATAACCCGACTGGCTTCTGCGGCGTTACGTCCCGTGGACGTCGATAAATTCTAGGAGGCTCTTGGTGAAAACAAAACGAGATAGGTGCGCGCCACTGGCGCCGTGCCAGCGGTCGTTCTTCCGATAATTCGAGCTGTCGAGGGCTCGGCAACTTGTGACGGGGACCGATCCTGGTACGAGCCTCTCAGATGGCAAGCCGATCGACTGGGTGAAATGAAGGGGGAGGGGGAACTATTATGACGTTTGATAAGTTAAGCGCTAACGGTGTTTGTTGGGAAATTTCTAGAGAACCCCGCTGATCGACTTCGCTTCTGAGAGATTCGTGTCCTTCGATGTCGCAAAGAGTAGAGGAATGATGAGTTTTGATAAGCTAAAGAGCTAAGGACTAACCGTGCGCTTCGGTAGTAACATCATGGAATTTTTAGAAAGTCGAGCTTATGAGGGTTCCTTGCCTCTTATCACAGATTGAGGATAGTAATGATTTCCGAAAAGTTGATCGCACTAGTCGCATATTTCTTACGCACGTTTCCGTGAAACAGAACATATAGTAGACAAGATTTAATGATTTTCGGCAAATTAACACATTATAAATGTTCGAAAATGGACTCCTATCAGTTTAGCCTCCGATGGATGCTCATCTCCGTCTCTAGTCTCAAGTCTTTCTGATTTGCCGCAGCGATGGAACCAGTCATGCTCGCGCGCGCGCGCCTCTAAACAAGAAACGCTACTGCTAATCTGCATATCGGATTACACGCACTACGTGTGTCTCCTTTCAATGAAACGGAAAGGTATCGCCCGGCCATGATATACCGTCCGTGAAGAGATATCGGATAACGGTCGAATGCTGAAGTACCTCTTGAGCAGTGCGCATATTGCGGATCGAGTATTTGCCGCTCTCATTAATCGGATCCGATCGTCCGTACGACGACCGCGTGTTTGCGGACTCGGAGTGCGAGTTTCTCGTAAGGACGAATCTACGGGGCGTGTTCGGTAATTCGCGACCACTGACAATGTGGTCATAGTTGAGCAAATCAATGAGCTGACAATATAGGATGTTTTGTTTTTGTTGCGTTTTTAACGTTGCATCGAGAGCTGGGTCGTGAGACTTGAATGTCAGTTTTGATACTGCAAGCACGTTTTATGATCGTCGGGAATATAGAATAAAGTCGCGAGGAACACCCCGTATAAGTTGCAGAAGTCTGAAATCGAGCCGATCTTCGGCGAGCTTTTTTCATGCATCCGCTTTACGCATGGTGTGCTAAGAAAAAACACAACGGAAAACGATCTATAGATTGCAGAAATATTACGCCGGAGTCGCTTCTTGAGAGCGTTTTTCTTCGAACGCGTTCGCTCGGGCGGAAGTGATCGTAGTCTTGAGATCGATATTAAGGAAAACGGGTTTGTCAACCGCGAATATCTATTCAGGGCTCGCCAAAGTTAACGTTAATTCGTTTGCGACAAGTAAAATCAGGTTTCGACCTTAAGCGAACTAGTTAGAGATCGTGGACGCGATTTGCAGGTAATTTGTGCAGGCCGATTGAAATGATCCGTGAAATTGAAAGTCGCTCGTGCTCTTTCTAATTTCTTTTATCACATGAACATCAACCTTGTTTATTTCGTTTACTGAAAATCTGTGCGCGATCGCAAGAAGAAAAATGGGTAATAGTACAATATGGATGTATTTATACGTATGAAACATATAGACTCGTGCACGCATAAACTCATACATCTAGGATGTACGAGTGTTCTTTCCTCGCACATGTTTTATCATCGTATCATTGAAAATCCATATCTAATAATAAGAAGAGAGACGGGCAATAGCACAGCCTAGATATATCCGTACTTGCAAATATGCATGCCCATACATTCACGTATACCGTGCACAAGCATACATACAGCCTCACAATGTCAACGGAGTACGAGAGAAGGGACGACGGTCGACTGTATAAATACGTTCAGGGCAGGCATTGATCGGCAGGTGTTTCACTGTGATTGCCCCCGTCATTCTACCATTTGATTGGGTAACTCTTTCGTGAAAGTTGCTCGGCCAAAGTATACGGAGCTCCTCAATATGAAAAATAACGGAAAGAAATGTTTCAAATAACTGGGAATCACAGACGCCGATGTGTTTCTATCGGACTAATGGACGCACCCGTTCCTAATCTCGTAAGGACGTATAGAATGACACCGTGGCATGATATTTTACCGTAGCGCACCGAATTGATCCGGACTTCGGAACGTGAAATGAAACACACTTCGGCATGTGGGACACATACTTCTCGAAACGAAATGCAGCAAACGGAGAGAAATCGAAGAAACGAACACGTCGACCTATTTGCTATTATATCAGAAAAGCCGGCTATACGACCTGACGATTCACTCGTATTTCATCGAACTGCACAACATTCATCCGTACTTCGGTATGTGGAGCACATATTTCTCGAAACGCGGCGGGAAACAGAGAGAGCGCGCGAAAAGCGTATATATGGCCGTGATACGAGGGAAAGGATAAAGAGCGAATTTGCGGAGAATTTCATTCCTGCGATCGAGAGTGTATAGCTCACTCGAGCGGGAGAATGGAATATATGTATAGGGGAAGAGACTGGGTGACGGCGAAAGGGAATGACAAAGCCGTAGCGCAAAAAGTGCAAGCGTACACGTGGATGCTGTTGAAGGAACGGACGGATAAACGACCGGGAAACAGGTTCTCTACGAGCCGTGCGGCCTTTGTGCGCCGATTTAAATATGCTTTTGCCCGTGTAAACTATAGCGGTATATCGCATTGCAGAACGTAAGCATGTGCTGCACCGACATACCAACTTCGCGCGTACGAGCCTATGCTACATGGTTGACGCTTTATACAGGGTGTACGGCTTACTTTACAGCCTTAAATAATACTTGAATCGAGGAAAGTGGTGGGGACATCTATATTTCAAGCAACGCTCGTGTCGAGACGGGTGCATGAATGATTAATTCGGATAATTCAGGTGATTATGATCTGGGGATAATGGAGGCGACGCACACGTATGCGGTCTGAGTGACTTTAATGGACATTGATCTGAGAACTGACGTCACAGGATTTGTGTGACATCGAACGGTGAAACGTCGATCTTCTATTATATGACGAAATTGTGAGTGTGGTACGTATGACCACAGACGAGGTATAGGATATAGGACTCACTGTGCAATGCATATTTTTGTTCGTGTCCAGCGTTGTCAGCGGACTGCGGTAGAAGATCACAATGCTGTGTACGATGGCAATTGATATCAAATTAATTGGAAGAATGTATATTTGTTTTCAAAAGTGGGGAATTTGCTCCATTAACCCTCACAATACTGCCGAAAATTCTGGGTGATATTAAATTAAATTAACGAGCAACTGTTTTAATTGATGTATGTAATTCATAATTAGTATATACAATCTCTGCTCGAGATATGCTCGAAGAGCGGTGAAAAAGTTCAACAAATTTTCTTTGTCCCGGACCGATACCATTCGATGGAATATAATTTTCGCTTCAATTCTAGCATTCTCAGTATTTTCTTGTCAGAACAAGAACTCCCGTAAGAAGATGGGTCTATCCTATACCTCGTCTGCGGCATGACAAGCGTACATTTTCTGTCATTATTTCAGCTGTAATACCAGCATCACAAATAAGTAATATTACGATCCTCCGCTCTTCAGAGAAAATCTTCAAAAATATCTTCGTTTTAAACAAGACCTCGCGTCGTCTCGACATTGGCAAACGTCAAATCGCACTCATTCCGTCGAGTGATGTTCTGAAAATGGGAAGGCAATGGAGTGCCTCGCGAGGGAATCCCTGCGGGGCGAACCACTGCCAAGAGGAGTGGAAAGGATCGCATACCTGAAGAGCAGGTGTTTCTTCGAAGACCGGCTCTTCGTTTTCTCCCCGTTTGCACCTACACCTACGGGAATCCGTGTGCTGCTCACCATTCGCTACTTACTGCATTTGTTCGTCTACCAGCATAACGTTCGCCCATGATGTGCTTTCAAAGGAGTCTCCATCTTGACGATTGTCAAGACATAGTTTTCGATCTTGTTCTCTCGAATTTAACTTATTCATTCGGCGACAAACGCGAGACATTCAACCTTAGTGTCCTACCGAAAGGCAATATTCCATGCCTTTCCTTTCCACATCAAATGATTACCGAGATATTAATATGATAAAGTTGTCGCTCGATATTATTAATAGATGATGCAATTATACGGCGCAGTCCTCCGTCAGTATAGTCGATGTTGAGCATCTTCGAAAAATTACAGATGAATTTAATTGCGTACGGCCGAATATCCGTGCGTCAGCATTAACACAATTAGTAGTCACGCGGCGTGTGAAAGTGATGAGAGCGAACGAACGAGGAATACCATCCGGACTGACCGTTGCAATTGTTCCGATGCTTGGCTCAATGCCCGACAAAATGTACTGTGTTTTAATTACGTGGTTTAACCACGACGTACAACCATTTCGGACAATGAAGAGCGCGCGGCGGGGGTCGTGCGCTGTTTATTGCGATAAATAAGCGCCGAATTCAAGTTCATTTAATTCGCGTTCAACGAATTAATCGCGTGTAGACCTTTACTATGTACAGGGTGTTTCTTATTGAAGCGCGATCTTCGCTGTACAAGCTTACGATATAGAGAGAGAGAGAGAGAGAGAGACAGAGAGCGGTATTCACAGTGAGGTCTTAAGACTTAAGACCGTCTTAAATCGAATTTAGAGAGTGAGCATTGATGAAAACTGTGCTTACTATGAATACCGTCCAGAGAGTGTCACTTTTCGTCAAAGAAATGAGAGTGCGTGACTTGCAGTGAGCAATCGCAGGAAGATTGCACATTTAGCGGTCCCATGCTCAAACGCGTTCGGCATACAATATGTAGCAGGCGCACAATAGTGGCCGGCGAAGAGCGTGCCCCGCCTATCTTAACAAAACTGACAAGCTTGTACTTTTTCGCAACGTTACCTTCCGCGTCGACGACGACCGTTTCGCATATGGCCGGATACGTTGGCTCGCGTGCAGCAAATTCGGATACGAAACGTGTACTTTTTGGCCGACGCATCGTTGCGATTTAAAGCGTTCCAGGTCCGGCGCGCCGGATGAATCTTTGGAATTCCCGACGTCGTCTTTCTTTATCGCGCGAGTCTGAAGATTGCGATGTCCGAGTACCGTTCCGCTTACATCACTGACAATCGACGCGGTCGTCGAACAGTGCACGCTTGACGGATCGAATGAAAGGGTGCTTTTTGTGTTGTTTCTGTACGGCGTGCGTAAGACTTTCTCCGGTAGGGAGCAATTTCGAATAAATTGCGATTTTGGGACTCCAAGGGTTAACGTGTGCTGCATCAATGTGCTCGTCGGACTTCCGGGTGGAGTCATTGTACGGAATTCCGCTGACATTTGGCTGACGTTGCTGGTACCTGCATCAGGGGTCGGAAAGGCAACTGTTGCTTCTTATTTGTACACCGGATCTCGGTTTACTATATCGTCTTGTCATTTGAACATTTTCAGCATAGCATTCTAAAATAACAAATATCCGATCTAACACAACTTACTTTATCGATCCCTGGAGAAGTGCATCGCTGATGCATTAAAAGGTGCGCCCATCTTCTCTCTCTTCTCCCCCTTCGTCCTCAATCTCTAATTTGCCGTTCCTCTTATTAAATTAAGTGCAATTTCCTATCCCCTTGTCTAGTCCCGGCCGTCCTTTCTTTCCACCTCTTTCTTAATTGCACTGTTGTCTCCATCTTTCTTCGTCGCACACACCCCCTCTCTCTCTCACTCTCTCTCTCTCCCTCTCATTCATTTTAAACAGCCGCTTTCTCTTCACTGTCTCTCCTGTCCCTGAATGCGACGGTAGTGCGCGTATCTGGAAACGACGATTCAGCCCGACACGACCACCGAGAGGAACAACTTATTGCAGGAAGCAACAAAAGACCCGCCGTCAGTACCGTACGTTTTGTACACGCGCAACAGAAATGCCAGTTTAGTGTTTGTGGCTGCTACCACGCCTTCACCCACACACCGCGAGTCAAGTACAATGTGCATAATGGTGCCCATTGTTTGAGAACGCTCTCCACAGGTCCGACCACGTGACTGAAGTAAAGATATAAAGAAAGGTGTAGGTTGAGGACCGTTGGGAGCGATAATTAATCTTTGATCAAACGGCCGTTTGCGACGTCGTCACTTGATTTACACGTCAGAAAGACGAAACGACGAGGGTGGGCCGATTGTGAGTGCACTGTTTTATATCCTGCGATAAGACTGGATGAGTAGGATGAGACTGTTTTAGTAAGTGAGAATTGACAAAATTCGATTGTGCGAAAATTCGAGTGGAGAAAATTCGCGAAATATTGAAATATGGGTAATTTAATGCTATAAAGTACAAGTACGGCTAATGCGGCAAAGATTCACACTTCGTGTATCTGCAGATCGCTTACATTTCCCATAATGACACGTTTAACGTTCTTTCCCTAAGAACCGTAAAATTATTCCAGAATAAGCGGTGTCCGTGCGAGAGAAAAGGGGCAAAATCGTGATCGGGTTTTCGTTGTCATCGAAATGAGAAATAGCATTAATCCGCAGTCTCCTGCACCGTGAGTCCAATGAATTATGTAAGACGTCGAAACGGCGGTCGTTTCCTTAAGATCCCTCGAGCCATTCAATATCAGCGAAGAAAATAAACTGCCGGGCGTGTATCTTGGACGTGACAGAGAATTCGTTCTCGTCTTGCCCCGCGCTTCGTTGCGAAACGATACGACCCTCGCATTCGACAGTTGCCTAATGCCGAAGAAGGCAGATATACTGACTCACGAAATTGATGAAATGTCTACTTCAATCATCTTCCTCGCTCAAGTCGAACGTAATGACTTAAATTAATCGATAATCTGAAAGCAAATTTTGTTCCGTCTGTTTGCAGATGTTCAATGATTCCTTCTCTGCACACGAAGTTAGAATAGAAAATGTTAAAAAGAGTCCAGTTACTGCCGGAATTTTACGATTTTTATGATAATCATTATTAATACTTGACAATCTGTTCGATTCTAAAGGACAAGAATAAAATTATAAATACAGTTAATGAAATCGTACGTGAGGTGTAGTATGAAAACTTCTTTTAAAGAAATCCGTAAGAGCGTTTGAAACTGGATCAATTTCGTGGATCGCTCGGAGTAAATGAATGAGAGAAGCGGGAAGGATGAAAAAGGAAAGTATAGATTAAATGAACGAGTAAGGAAGCATTTGAGAGGCAGGGAAGGAGAAAGAAAACGAGATGAGGAAAAGAGATAGAGAGAGAGAGAGAGAGAGAGAGAAAGACGAAAGGCACAATGTACAGATGACTCTCATCCGCCACTTGTAATTCCCTGCCCCAACCCCCCAATCAACTCTGCCTTCATTTCTCCACCCCTTCATTCAGGAGAAAGAAGTTGCATTCTTTCTGGAATGCCGTCGTTAACGAGATTGCAGGAACAGATGCAGCGGAACTCCGCTCGTGTTGCTTTGAGCTAAATTTTAATTGTGACCATTCTGGCGACCCACATGACGTCACAGCATATACACTAAACACTACTTAATGTAACCGAGTACATAGAATAGAATAGCACAGCATGAAACATTCTATCATCATAATTCTCCGTTTGTTGCATAAAACATGAAGAATAATAAATGCCATGAGACGTCGATCCATGTTAATTCAAACGTAGTTACTTAAAATCAACGTATTGAAGTTGATGTCTGTCAAACGAGCAATAGGACATATTAATATAGATTAACAGACGGAACGTAATTTATGAACACCGATTTGTATAATAGGAACGTAATGAATTATTGAATCGAATTTCTCCGCAACAGCGGCTGGTATTCATAAAGGAATACGAAGTCGTAAAATACATCCGTTGCACCGATACGTGCCGCGGAATGACGGAAAGTTTCAACGAAGGTACTTACGTACAGGCGAAACAGATTTGAGGCCTATTTCTGTTCGTGTCACGTATGGGGTCGTCAAGTCGGGTTAAAAGAAACGTGGATCGCTCATTGGGACAAACCACTTGCTTAACACGCTGCGTACCGATGGCGGTAATCTCAGGTTTAAGTGGCCCCAACGCTGACAGGCGGGAAGTCAGTTTACTCTTTATTATGATTCCGAGAATTGTCGGTCCTCACATAAATGTGCCGCTGATTAGGAAAGTGATCTAAGTCAAAAATCCGAAGAAAAATATCATTTTTTACTCACATTGTAATAAAAATGAATGCAAGACAGAATAAATGAGAAATAGGAAATATTCAATTTTCTGGGCATTACATAATATTTAACGAAAAAATGATTGTATATGCAAACGTATTTGTGTAGATTCTTTGGACAATGCTGTAGTATGGAGGTCCAAGATTACGGGTCAAATGAAAGATTCTCACAGTTTGCGCTTTACGATTTCGATATACGCTGTGCGTGGTGGTACATATTGGTCACGTATAAATAACGTCTGTGTCTGCGATCACGTATAAATATTGATCGCATACAAACGATCAATGTTTATATCGCAACGATATAATAATGTAATTGGAGTCGCAAAACGGACGAACTAATTGGGCCTTTTGATTTATTCTGTTCCTCATTTATCGTTACTTTCCGGAAAGCAAATTGGTCCCGCATAATTGTTTGCCAATTCCAATACAGACGTAATAACCGGTAGTGTAATCCAGGATTTATCGTTGTAACATTATCTAACTACCGTCCCATGTACTGTCGCACATATTATTACCGCTCGCAGCGTCCATATAGATTTTTGTTTAAATTCCCTTTCCTGGGAAACCAAGCGAGCCAAGTGAAAACAGTGAAAACAAGCTACCATTACTTTACGAACGATTACGGGTTCATGGCTTATTTAAAATGCGGCCATCCATGACGCGTGGCATAATAAGAGGCAGGTGGTCAAGCGCAAAAGTCTGTCAGCTGCTTATTAGATTTTGTTCACTAATCATTTACAATATTATTTATAATCGATTGTAATAACTACATATAGTCTACAATGATTGCATATAGTATAATGTGGATGCATGACGACGAAAGGCTACAAATTCGAACAAACTTAGTGCTTGCCAGGTCAGTATCAGACGCACCACATACCGGCAGGCCACTAAAGCAAAACTACTGGAGCAGCCTGCAAACGAAATCGATTACACTCAACTTCCAGCGTATTAATTGCAGTCCTTCCTAACTTAAGCACCCCTCTCCCTTATTAAAGGCACAACCGAACCTCGTAATGAGATTAATTATCCGCCACGATAATTAACCCACCACCTAAAGTCATTACCTTCGGTCAAGGATTTGGCCTGTGCCGATGCGCGTTTTTAGTTCGATATTTTTTATTACCAACTATTCCATCGTCTCAAGAGTCGACGAGTGAGCAAACACAGGGTTCGGTTGAAAGGAGCAATGGGCACGATCAATCGAGCGAATATTCGTGTTCCCTTTCGAAAGCTTTCGTTATTGGTACTGAAAGATAAATAATCCCATGACCGTCGAAAGCGTAACAGAATAATTTGATTGAATTCATATATATTATAACTGCCTATAAGTCTGCACAGACCTATCTGCGCAACAAAAAATGTTTCTGAACCATCAATTTCTTCCATTACCTAACAAACAAAGCAATGCTCTACCGCACAGATTCCTTCCTTCCATCGCCATCCAAATTCATCCTCCACCCAATATAAAGTTCCTAAGAGGCAGTGGCATCCAAGAAAAACATCGCCTCTTTAAAGGCGCACCAACACGAACGACACATCATTACACAAGCGCGAGGCCAAATTATACCGAAACATATTGTTGCCCGGTCCCGGGGTCTCATAACTTTCGCATCAGCTCGATCGTATGCAGAGCATAAGCACAAGCCTTATGAAACTGGAACTCGGCGGCTGGAGCAAGCCACTGCGACTAACAGCGTAACCTATCAACGAGCCAACTTACCTACGCCATGCCGAGGCGCATGCATGTGTGCGTGGGCGTGTGCGTACAAAGGGCGCGGGAGTGTGGCACAAGATAGGAAAAGGGCGGTAAATATTACCTACAGGGAGGGTAAGCTCTGACACTCTAACCGCCATCAACCCCTCATTCAGTTCCTCGCTACCGGCCGATATCAGGGTGGTAGCACGCGTGCTAGAAGTCATCCATTCTCCGGCCCGGAGAATAATACTCTGCCTCCCACGCCGCGCCGGGATCTCTTTCCGTGCGCTTTTATCCGGAGGTAGGCGCGTAGACGCGAATTTGATCGAATCATCCGCGAGCGCTCAGATGAGGAGAAGTGATGAACGGAAGAATTTGAAGGGGCGTCGAGTTTAATTAGTCGGACGCTCGCGACGTGCGAATGCCGTGGGTGCCGTCCTGCTCTCGGGTTCGGGACAGTGTGTTTGTCGGAGGAATGCGTTTTTTGTAGGGGTGGGAGGTGGATGTGATTTTTTTACTTTCAGTCTTGATAATGATGTGCATGTAATTGTCGGGATGGCTATAGATGCGTTTTTGTACTTGTAGGTGAATTAATTAGAGTGGTAGGTACTTGTGAGACATCATGTTTCAGGAGGTATGCTTTGATATGGTAAAGGCATCGGTGACTTGACTGCTATGGTTTTCAAAGGTTTTGGAACATATTCGGAATACTCTATTTAAAGTTGTTTATTGACTTTTTTAACGATATGCATGATTCCAAGTAGTTGGCCATGACCGTTCAGTTACGAAAGCTGGTTAGCACAGACTCGTTCAGCACACAACAAAGAAGCTTCAATGCTAATGAGAACCAACGAAGGCGTCGTGCGTTACCAATAATTATCGCGTATCGCTCTCTCGTGTGAGTCAACGTACCGTGAAGTCGTCGGCGTTCATTCATTCATCCTTACTGCATTGCGTAATGATTGACATTCACACGTGCTACGTGCTGCGGGCGTTATGTTGTCGACGAATAAAATGCAGAAAACTCAGACTCCATTTTCAATGTCGAACACTAGCTTTCCCGTAAAAAAATACATTCTCCCAAATACTTCACTCATGATTCCTTTACCCGAAACCCGTCTGTTCACTGATTACATTCCATATACAGACTTCTTTTTCCACAAACATTGAGAATTCCAGAATATGCATTTTATCCGCGAACAACGAACCTCCCTCATTCAGGCATTCGCCGTAAACGCTGGAGTAAGAGCTTATTGTACGCCGAAGCACCGACAGCGACTGTAAACTATCCTCCCTGCTACCCTGCCGCCTCGCAACCTCGAGTCTCCTTCGACAAGACCTAATCTCGACCAATCGATCTTAATTACCTCGTGTCCCGCACCACCCGCAATCGGACGCGTCACGTTCGGAGGCTCGTATCTTAACCCCTTTGGACGTGTGACAACAGGAGTGCACGGTACATAAAAGGAATGTCAAGGACAATCGATGTCAAGTATCTTCCCGATGTTCGCTTATTTTTCTGTAACACTATTCGGACACTAAGCAAAGTATTAAAAAGACTCTGTTGGAATTCGATCGTGAAACTTAAAATTTTCTCCAGGAACGTTGCTCGATATTGTGTTAATATCTGAAAGCCGATGGTTATATGCTGGGCTACGGGGAATAATTGGAGTGTGAGTGGATGAGTAAAGTTAATTGAACGTAATGTTTCTGTTTGGATGCGCTTGGACGGTTATGGCGATGGAAGCATTAAGGGGCACTTCAAAGACCAAACTTAATATCCGTTATAACTAACACAACGTACGATAGTACGCTATATTAAGCTAGCAGAAGTCGGTTCGTATTTCTTCAAACGGGTGACACTTCTGAGCCTGCGATACGAGTGGAGAATGTCGGACATAAATGAAGCACCTTCCAGGGAGAAGATCACGAACGATTATATGATAATTTATTTGAAGAAGCACAAGGTTGTAAAACGATAGCTCCAGCATTAAAGAACAAATTGTTTTGACAGCAATCTTTGTTTAATGGCAATCTGATATAACATAACAGTGGATCAATGAGTTGCAAATTTATGAGCAACATTGTATATTTTAGTCGAGATATGTAAAACTTCGTATTTGGAGTGAGGGCTTTATTTTGCTCGCAAACTAGAACAAATCCGTGCATAATCATTTTCACTTATTTTTCTGCTCCACGACTCGTCACGCTATTATACCATTTCTTCACTATACAATGCAATGCCCTGTTACTACAGAGAGACATAAATGAACTTAGAACAAACGACGTAACGATAAGTTATGATTCTTTTCAAACTGATCCGATGTCGTCGGGTGAATAATAAATCGGTGTGTCAAAGTAGGCAAAACGATTTCAGCTGTCCACGTTCGCATGTCAGTGCATTGTCGCCACTTATTCCTAGACCATATACGTTAAGATCACACGTGCAATACGATGCAACAGCGTGATGGCAATATCCTATACAACAGCGTCAATGTATTTGCTTCGTCCAAATTTCGTGCAAAGGAATCATCGTTCGCTAATACGTGACATAGCATTGAAAAGATTGATGCCGTTACGTCGAACCATTATATATGCACATAGCCGGCAATCCATAAAAAGGTACAAGCCAGATGACAGTTTTATAAGTTCGCCTTACTCCGTGTTGACTTACATTCTTTGCATATAGACTCGTCGGCGGAAAAAAAGAGGTTTTCCACAGTGGTTGCATATTATTCGTTGGCACAATCGTAAACGGAGCACAACGGCATTGTGTAAGATCGCAATCTTTATTGGGCTAACGCATGGCATGCTTAACAGAAACGAACAGCTGGACTAGTAGTGCCGTCGCGAAAAATACACAAGTGGGAATCTTCGACGAGGGTAGCGGAATATTTTGCAGCGCACTTTTCCAACAACTTTTCCGCGTAGCGTAGTAAACGGTGTACATAAATTAGGTGAATTCTGAGATGTCGAGTACTGGGTACACCTATCATATGCATGCTACTTTCAGTGGTTTGTTAGCGACTGGTGGAAATACTGCATTTTTTGTATTGCATTATTTTCGAAAAAGATCAAGATTAATAATTATTCGGATATCTTGTATACCTAATTTCGTGTAATTATAGATGATCAAAGTGTACATGTGCTTTTTTATATGATTACTTTCAATTAATTGTTATCACAGGCACATGTTAGTAATTTTGCTTGTAATGCTTTTCTGTTATGAATCTCACCAATTATATTCTTTCATAATCCAGAAATCGCGGCTCCTGGTGTAACAATGGCATGAATTTATGGATCGCGCCGTAGACGCTATTTGGTAAAGTAAATTCTGAAATTAGCTTCGCGGAAAAATGACCGAGCACGAAATTTAGATTAATCGATACGGCGGAAAGGGTAATCTTGACACAACGCCGACCCTGGCCATAAAATCTGTTTAAAACCCAAACGCGAAACATTGCGCAATATGAGAACAGGAGCGTACTAGTCGGAAGTATATTAAAAAACAGTGTAATATATACGGAAATTTGCACAATCTCGATATGCAATTTTATCTAAACGTCAATATGCAAAAGACGCTTGTTCAAACATTCTCATTCCCGACTGCTGTTCCGCTTTTACGTAATCGCGCTCCAATGTCAGTGTGCACGAAATGCAAACAGGCACATTTCTCGCATTTAATAACACTTTTCAGATCGCACGCAAACGCGTCTCAATCCGAATACGTACAATATACCAGCGTGTAGATTTCAATCTTTGCGTTTACGTAAATAATTGCGTAAATTGGCGCAAAAGTGAGACAAAACGAAACACACACACACAGCCCCAAACAATGTGAATATCTCGACGAAGAGAAGAACATACCTGCGAAAGCAACCGCTCTGTTCCTCACCGCGAACGGAACGCAGCTCCGAAAGCAGCGACTTCGCAGACGATCAAATCCAGAAAGTTTGCATCCAAAATCCCGATCGGCACACGGAACTGTTCGCACTGTCAACCTGTTCGTACGTACATCGACAGGCGTACATCGACGGACGAGCCGAGCAAACAATACGCACACGTACGTCGTCGGCGCGCACTATTTACATTTACATCGCCTGTCGTCGCAAGGACAATTGCCCGCGAGGATACGGAAGATTTGATCCTCGGGACGAGTGTTACTCAACATTACCAGGCGTGCGCACCGAGTCACTCGCGCCAGCCGTGTGCACCGTCCTATACCTCGCCGCAAAACCGATCCCAAATATACTCGCGGCCGAGCATCCACTATCGAATGCCGGCATCAAGCATCACGCCGTAACGCACCAAACCAAAACACCGCACAAACCGCCGTTTCTCAATCTTTGTTCAGCAGCGTCTCATAGTCAACTCTTTCCTTCCGCGCGCAGCCGAGCGCTCCAACCTCGTGACTTTCACTTTCGTCTTCAAGCGCACGGCCGGAACGCGCACCGCTCCGTCGGACTTGCCATCGAAAACGTTCCCTCGCCGATTCCGCCCCTTCGAGATTCAAACTCACCGAGGAGCCGTGCACGGAAAAATCGTGCGACCTGCAGCGGCGAAATTCGAATCTGCGTTCTTCGCGCGGCGCCGCGAATCACTTCTGGCCCGAAGCGGCGCACTGGCGAGAGGGCACGCGTGTGTGTTTCGCTGGCGGAGAACGCACGCGAGCCTGAAGCGGCGGGGAAAGATGTGAAACGGTAGACGTCCACGCTCGCTCTGATCGGAGCCGGCGCCTCGAACCCAGCGCGCAACTCCGCCGCGCAATCGTGCATCTCATTGGCCCGTCCACCCACTCCGACCCCTACCATTTGAACGTTTTGCAGGGGTTCTCCTTCGGAGTGCGTGCACTTGCTCGCAGGACTGTGCGGTGACCCTCTTCTTTCTTCTGATTTCTCAGTTCTTCTGCTTCCTGGTGCTTGCTTCCTCAGTGCTCCGTTTTGCGAGCGATGGGATAAGAGTGGTGTGCGTCTCAGTCGGTACTGGAAGCGTTCGGGTGCGTGGGTATGGGGGTGCTTGTGGGAACTTTTCTAACAGCCCTCTTTCTTCTTACTTCGCCGATGCTCCGTTTTCTGAATGATAGGGTGGAACGGTGTATCTGCTTGGCACTGGAATAATTTGGGGATGCGTGCGGGAGTGGCTATGTGAACTTTCCGACAACTCTCTTTCTTCTTACTTCGTCGATGCTCCGTTTTATGAATGGGAGGATGAGATTGGTGTATCTGGAATAATTTGAGTGTATGCGTATGGTGGTAGCTGGGTGAACTTTGCGACAACCCTCTTTCTTCTTACTTTCCCAATGCTCGGTTTGGCAGACGGTGGTAGAGAGTATTGCTGGTTTTCGAATACTTTTAGTATGCACGTACGGGACTACCTTAGGGAAATTTGTACCAATTTGTTTTTCTCTCGTTTCTTCTGCGATACTCCATAGTGAAAAATGATAGTATATATAAAACTAGCACTTCGCTGTATACACTGTGGACTGACCTTTCCTTCTTCTTATTTCTTATTACTTGCTGTCGCTTGTCCTTGCTTTTTCATCGCACTACTCTATAAATGGCAGCATGGAATCTTATTATGTGACCCAAGTTACTTTCACAATCACTGACACACAAAAACATTTAATGCATATACATATAAGGGTATTGATTAAAATCTATTTTATACGCAAACCTTACGATAGAACACACCTGTTCCTCCTCCCTCATCCCGATTTCTTACAACGAGGCATGCGTCACGGCACCTAACAACGAATCCGACAAATGGCACGACAAAACGTGAACAGCGCGAACGTATCATTAACTATTCTAATCCGACTCCACAAAATGAAACGAGCATCCAGGGAAAACACAATAACACTCATCCACACAACGCGCTTCAAACCACAATCAATTACCAACCTCTCATTCCATCTCCCATTCACGACATCCACGACATCCGCAACAAGCTCTACCAGAAACCTACAAAAAAATATAAAAAAGCAATTAACTCACTTCACCCCCCAAATCAGTATTACAGATACAAAAACAATACTATTACACACACTGCATTCTCTCACTCGAAAGCGCATTCGACGCACTCGGCACTCAAGCGTCGTCAAACTTTCTTTCAACAACGCTTTTTGCCGCGCTCACTTAATTGTGTAACACCAGACGGAGCAAGGCGTGCGTCGGTTCCTTCTCTCGCTGCCAGCACTCATTGTCAGCGTGTGCGTAACACTCGCGATTAGCCACACTTCGTACGGCAAGTCGAAAGAGCCGTATATACGCTAAACGGAAAGAAGCGCGTTCGCTTGCAACACAAAGACCCGTAGTATGATAATGTTGCCCGCATATCGCTATTTGCGTGAAAAACGGTATTTCCCGGGCGCGTTATGAGTCCGGTCCTTTGTGCCGGATTGGCTCTTGGCTCTTCGAGTGTAATGTACTCGCGACACGTTCGCTGGAAACGACGTTAATCCCTTTGTCATTATTTCCGCCAACACGTTTAACCGTCTCCGTGCGCCGTGGCTTTCGATAAATTTATCCGCACAGTCAGCTCGTACTGCGAGCGCCGATGTTGCCGGATAGAGGTTGCGTAGTGAACGAGGATAAGAGTATGTGCCGTCGTGAGTTAAGTGTTACGAGGCACCTTCCGCGAAATTATTAAAGATAATGACGATATTAACGTTTCAACGGGAAACGATGTGTATGAAGGGCGGGGGACATCATTTTGTCCGGCTCAAGATAATTTGCTGTCCGGTAGACTTATTGACTTATTGGTGCATTTCGGGATTTTCGATTTAATAATGACGTTTTTATATTTCACTTCAGACTCTTGTAATGCCGCACAAATGTACACTTCTGCAGCCACGTAGACCTTTCTGCGCATGAATTAGAAACATCAAAAAGAGTGTAATTGTATCATTTTGCCCGGACATCATTTTGCCCGGCTCAAGATAATTTGCTGTGCGGTAGACTTTTTGACTTATTGGTGCATTTCAGGATTTTTTATTTAATAATGACGTTTTTATATTTCACTTCAGACTCTTGTAATGCCGCACAAATGTACACTTCTGCAGCCACGTAGACCTTTCTGCGCATGAATTAGAAACATCAAAAAGAGTGTAATTGTATCTTTGAACTTTGAAACTCTCTGTTTTCTCCATCGAAATTTTCGATTAAATTGTAACGGCATTATATGTCGATCTGTAATGATGTTTAAAGTATTCATCAGGATGAACGAAACGTCACGTCAAATCGACTGTCTGGCATCGCTTGAAACCTCCCAGCCTCTTGCCCAAAGCCCTTGAGAGATTTTCCACGACCCCTGACCATTATTAGATCAACTCCGAAACCGGTATTCGCCCTCGCAGGGTATCTGTTTCTAATAGTGTTTACCCTGGCCCACCTTGTCGGTCCTATTTCCCTTCGCTAATGTTCCATTACACTCGCGACAAGTTACCGCGAACGGAAATACATAGCAGGGCCGATTATACAGGGTGTTCCGTTACGATCGAAAACGCCCCGATGTTCCATAAAACAAGACACCCATAGATCGCACAACACGATAACGCGTAGTTCGAAACAAATTATATGTGTCTCGCGAAACAGCGCCAACAAATTCTGGCGTGCGTTAAGAACGGACTGATGCATTAATAATGCGCGTAGGTCCAATGACAAATGGAAGGGTGGCGTCGGACGAAATCGCGTACGGTTTTGTCGGAGATAAAGACGGCATGGAAAAAGGATATGGAACGTGGGCCGTAGCCTCCGAGAAAGGACAATGGCTAGGCAGCTGGCCGAGATTGTCGAAGTGAACGCTTTAAAGGCTCCCGGCTATTTCTTGCACCTCCGGCCGAAAGGCCAACCGGTACCCAGAGAAACTGGTCGGCAGATGGCACGCGCTCAACTCCCGGCTCGATCCTTCAAATCTGTCTTGAAATTCAGGCAGATTTGAAGTGGGTTCTCCGGAAGGCTGGTCTCGCTCGTTTAGCTTCTTTTCTTGCCGGCCGCCGTCATTATTTCGCGTCCTCGTCATTAGGTCATTCGAGGCTTCGATAACTCGCACATCGGTTTATTCAATGTTTCTGGTATGCACTGCTGATTGTGAGAATCGGGTGCATTATTACACTATTAGTTAAGAAATGTGAGAAAAAGGGCCGTAAAAAATTAATATTTGTGTGCATCTTCAAAATTGTACGAGTCAATCGAAATAAGTCAGTTCATGCGTTGTTAATTTCGTACGATATTCATATAATGCGCTCTAAAAGTACCGTCGGCTATACGATGAATAATTACAACAGCTTACGCGTCACGTTCGCGTCAATGTTTTACCGCTACTTATGCACCAATTTTCCTAGCCGAACAAAAGTGGCCGCCACTTGCCCTGAATATCGCGACGTCGATTTATTGTCGTTAATACCGAACGAAAGCATGAAATAGCGCTCCGTGATCGTTCAGCGTTCAAAGAGCTAATAACGTCCGATTGCACTACACAGGCTTTTGCCGGAGGCATATTCAATGGTCAAACGTATGGTACTAGAATAGATAAACGTAACGTTTCATTATCAAGAATCGCGAGTGATAACCATTATTCACTTTGTATCCGACAGATTACAGGGGATTGAGCTAAATTCAACGATAGACTTCGGTTCCCGTTTCCGGATAATGTTCAACTTATCCGCACGCGGAGACTACCCGATTGGCACGATCATATCGTATCGCGCTCATTTGCAATGATTTTACATCTGATCTCGACGTACATTATGATCTTGTAAGGTGCAGAATTTTTGTAATTTCTTTTAAATTGTTTATTTCATATTGTCGGCTTATGTACAGTAAATTGCCAGCATATACGCGGACTTCCTTTTACACTGAATGGGTTTCACACAAGCGGCACTCGCGAACAAAACGATTTACGTTGATATATTATACTATTAATTGTGCGTTTTTTCTTAAAAACCGGAAGATTGTCTTATATTCTTGTATCACGATGTTTGACCAGATCAAAATAAATACCACTTCATTTTTCCACTTCTAATCATCGCACGTTCGTCGCGGTAAGAACAATATAGTTGTTGACTTATTGTTTGTCGTTGTTATATATTGCGTTTGGTATATCTAGCAGACGTTCTCGCATATCGCGAAACTGGCGATTTTCATGAAACGGGCAGAGAAATTAGACATGGCGGAGTTTACGTTCCCCGTGTCGTTTCGATGAGGCAGGTGCGCCATGCATCACGAAAGACCAGTCTTTTTCTTCTTGATCTTGCTCCTGCCCTTTGGACCGCCACCGATCCCACCTGCCGATCACGTGGTTTCCCTGTACCACTCGGCCCGAAAACGATTTACTCCTTGATGCACGCGTACTCGTCGCTGCACACAGTGTATCATAAATGTATGGTGCGTGGCGTTTCTTTCTTTTTCACCAGATACACATTGACTCTGTGGCTCGCACATACAAGCACGCGCGCTCATTATTTTTATATTCTCCGAACCGACAATGGGTGAATATTTGGACGTCGCTTAAGATCAAATAACGCTGTTAAAAAATCATCATTCTGGGTAGAAGTTGGTATGTCAAGGATTGCGGTCATGTTGGAATATTCTTTATTCATTGGCATCTTATATTGCCTTCGATGTTTCATAACAGCTTCGTACGAAAAAAGATTGAGTCCACATTCTCGAATCCGTGTGTTTGCCCAAGGAATTAGTCTGTTTCCGGTCGCCGCGAAGACGATTTTCGTCTGCACCCTCTGTATACGTCACGGGCGTGTGTATATAGAGTTCGTAATAGAGAAACGACGCGATCAGATCCGCAGGATGCAGCTGACATTCGACATCGTGCGAGTTTATCTAGCCGACAACGTCTGAAGGCAGTCTCCGTCCGCTGTCTAGCTCGCAATCAGTTTCGTGCGCGATTTATATCAATAATCAAACCTGGTCGCTGGCAAAGGGTTACCATTAGACAGGTGGCGTGTCAAACGAGAAATATAAGAACATAGAAGGCAGGACGTATAACAGGTGTTGCTGCGTTCGATATCCATTCGTCGATAACACGTGACTGGTGCGTAGAAAAAAATGAACCAACGATCTGAACTTCGATTACTTTATATATAACCTTTGCTTCGTAAAACAGTCTTACTCATTCCTCACTGTGGAATCCTGAATTCGTCAGATATTCAGCGATGTCTCAGTGTCGAATCACAAGTACCCTAATCGCTATTTCGTTACTATGCCTTCCTACTGAGACCGTACAACGAATGCATCGACGAACAACCGACATCTTAGTTTTTCTCTGATTACACATAGATCGTTTCTTCAAGTCCCAGGACACCCAGGACGTGTACGGGCAATTCGTAATCGAATATGATCGATCAATGCTACGCGCACATACAGAAACTCACTGTAATTCTTACCACGGTTTGCATCTTGCAGGATGCGGGATTGACGACCACCTGTCGATGCAGTTAGCCACCTGATGACAGTCTATCAGAGATCGTGGTACTTCTCGCATGTACATTGTCCGTCGTCGTGGCGCAAACCATCCGAAACATGAACACGCACACGCACACAGACACAGGTACACACGATATCGCAAGCATTTATCGGTCAGCATTTAATTGGTCAGCTTTAATTCTTAATTAGCATGGAGAGATCACTGATGGGACGCCTTCCTTCGAAATCGTATGCAGTCTAACAGATTGTAATAAATCCTTTATTAAGTGGTATTCGTTTTAATGATATTTTATCCAAAGCTGCAAGATTGGCAGCGGCATAAATTATGTTTAAATTTGAATTTCTGCGATTTGTTTTATCGAGTTACGCGTACGCACGTTTATACTTCAACTTTCTTTCTCTTCACACTTTTATTGGCTACGCGCACTTTGGCTTGATTCCCGCGTATGATAAATGAATTTGCAATCTTGCCTTAATTACCGTGAGCACCGACGTTCCGGTGGGCATGCGAATATGGCCGGCGAGCATGTGTCTTGGCCAGGCAGCCTAAAATTTGAATCTTTATCAGTCTCGACATCGGCCAGACTCGCATTCTTTCTCACGCTTTGCAACGACCACCGTCTTCTTCTTGATCTATCGTCAGGAAGTCG
Organism: Priocnemis perturbator; assembly: GCA_963942575.1. Lineage (NCBI taxonomy): Eukaryota > Metazoa > Arthropoda > Insecta > Hymenoptera > Pompilidae > Priocnemis > Priocnemis perturbator. The sequence continues at coordinate 9,830,051 of OZ012652.1, forward strand.
GAAATATTCAGCCCGCTCCTAGCGTCGCGTCGTCGGGCCAATGTGGGCACTCTCAGCTGTCTAAATGTTCTAACACAGCTGCACGCGCCGCGAAATGTCCATCTGCCCAATTTGCGTGCAATCTGTGAATTTCCGGACTGGCTGGAAACTTTGCATCGTATGAACGGTCTATGCCGCAGTTCTGGAAGTAATGAAAGTCAGATGCGATTTATAAGATTGAAAAAAAATAAGACTGTCTAGGACGATCTCCAGCTTCTACGTGTGATGCACATAAACAATCTATGATTTATAAAATATTAATTTGGAAATGAGGGCGCTTCGATGTGTGAACTAGTCGATCAAAGGCGCGTGACGAAAGGCAAAACAATTGACACCGCAAACATCCACTGAACCTAAATTTGACTCGCATATCATTATCGATGCGAACACAAAATTATTCTCTCTCTTTCGAACGTAAAGTTTGCTCGTTCCTTTCGTCGAGCATGTGCGCGCTCTATATGATCAGGTGCGTGTTCAAGAGAGCTGACTTGTTTACAGTGCAGCGGTAAACGTTGAACTCCCTGCGGGTTCGTCGTTAATAAAGTGGACGAAAAATATGATGCAAATGGGACACGATTTACACCGGCACGCTGACTATGAATTATCCGCGACGCAATGGCGCACTCGTGCGCATCTGCCGCTGACATCGGTCGCGTCATGCTCGTGCAGGCGTAATCTCCTTAACGGTCGGAAATTATTTAGTCGATTAATATCTTAGCAGGATTTCAGCGTATCGGTCGTTTGAATACAAATTGCGAGAAAGCGGCCGGCTAACTGTGCGAACTGATTTGCGCCTAGCCGTGCTTTTGCAAACAATTTTACCGCCGCCGGGAACGATATATGACATGTTCAATGAGAATGCACCAGAGTATAAATTTATTCATATATATAAATGAAAACCGTAACTGAAGAGTAGCGAGACTGGGATTGCTACGGTGAATAATAAAAAGAAGAATATGTACAAAAGACACCATAAGATCTAGAGCGGATCGACTCAGATCGCAAACGGTCGATCCAAACGAAGTCGCAAATTCCAAAATCAAGTCCGTATACCCAAACGAAGACGCGAACAAACCGCGACACAAAGGTGCATGAAGCCGATGCACGCTCTGCATTTCGGACGGCTGAGCGTGAAAACATTGCGCGCAAGAATCCGCGCTCCCGATTTTTCTGCGCTTCGTGCCGCTTGTCATGGAAATAATGACCGTTTCGTAGCCGGGTCCGGGAGCTCTCGTGAAAGGGACTTGTAGCGATTGAGAAAGAAAGGTTGGAAAAAAGGCGGCCGAAGGAGAGGCAAAGGAAGCAAGGGAGGAAGGAAGGAAAGGAGGGAGGAGGAAAGCTCAATGCGCCAGCGGTTCGCTGCGGCAACGGGGGTGGAAGAAAAGCGAAGCGTCGCCGGTTTCGGCCCAACAAAACTCTCCCCAGTTGCGCCAGTTTCGCCGCGGCCCCGCATTCACGAGAACGCGACTGGCACGCCGGTACGGGAGGCAGAGAGTATGGAGCGCGTCCGATGATTACTGACCTCGATCCTACACGGTCGGAACAAAGGGCTTACTCCTTTTTTTTTCGCCGTCCGATTACGTCGGGGAGGGGTGCCCGCGAAGGAGACATTAAACATGCTGCAGCTACGATGCGGCCGGTAACGAGGGCTTCGAAGTTTGCCGAGTATCATCAGCGGTGATGCACGGGAAATCGGACGCACGATGTTCTGAATTCCGAGGGATCGGCGGATTTGCTCGCGAGGAACGATGTCTTGTGTCTCGTCTTATCGTTGGCCGAGCTTGTTGCACGGCGATGGTAAGGACGGCAGTGAGCTCTGAGGGATGGTGGATTTTAGCTCGCAACAGTCGAGTTCAGTCTTTTCGGGTAACTTTGTGATATAAAGAGCTTCGCGGAAATCGGGACGCAAGGATCTGGGTTTTATGTCACAGAAATGTATCACTGCACGCTTTGATGATGGTACATTTTATTTGTCAAATATCCTTGTGTCAGAAGATTGTTGGAGGTAGCTTCAAGTAAAGGAGCAGATAAAGAGTTAGTCTTTCAGAATTGTTGACTCATGTCAATGTTACGTACAAATTTAAAATACATAAGTAATACATGCTCATTACGTTTTATTCAATTATCCGAACGATTAGTTGTAAGATTTTAGAATATTTAAGAGTATTTAGAACACTTTAGGTTTTTGTTACAATCCGTACACGGTATACTCCGTTACTAATCATGGTCAGTCGTCAGTCTTGGTCTTGAAACAGACGTTAAAGTACGCAATAAAAATGTTGGCACAGCATTTGAGATTATAGTTTTCGTTTACCACTTACTTAAAATAAAACAAAACAGCAATTAACATATGCATATTTCATACATTGGTTACGTAGAGTGCTTGTTTTAGAATCTTCAAACATAATTTTTTAAATACAGCATTGACGAGATTACTAGTTCTCTCAAACATAGAATACTATTACATCGTGACGAATTAGTACTAGCCAAATCGCATCGTGACATTCGCAAAACACTTACTGACGGAAGATTTACGATGGTTTAACTAATTTCTAATAACACTATACATATTTGCCTTACGTATAAGTCCTTAGACAACATTTTCGTTACTTTGTCCTATTACTTTGTCGATGTTATTGGAGGAAACCCCATACATATTAAAGTTTCCTAATTCCTTTCATGGAAAAATATCTTCCGTATTGATAATTTCCAAAATATCGACATTTATTTTGTACAATTCTCCTACCACAACTCTAGTATAAACAAATTGTCTATCCCAATAACCAACGACGCTTCGTACGATCATCCTCAGTACAAGTCATCATCGTCATCAGTGTACTCGCACTCTTCTATTAATCTCGTAATTTCCACATCGTGCTCCACCGTTTCGCTATCCGACAAATGTGATTCACCTTCCATAAATTTTGCAAACCTAAAATCCATACACTCCCGATAATAGCGTACAAATAGAATGCCAAAAAAAACATGCAAACATCCACAGTTCTACATTCAACAAATCATCTCTGTTGATTGCACACCTACATGCACCATAAGTCTAGTATTAATAGTGTCTGATAAAACTACTGAATTGAGAAGAACAAAACCTTATAGGATTTTTTAGTCTCAAAACGGTTTTCCATTGATTGCATTCAGGACTGGAGCAATATTCTTGAAGGTCTTTTAACGCTTTGCCAGTCTCCCTTTCACCCTCTTTCCGATACTCGTCTTCGGTCAATAATCGTCTCCGTTCTGGAAACACTTTCTTCCTAATTTGAAACAGACATTCAGTAGTTTACTTCTGACACGTTTGACAGGTTTTTGACTGCAAAGAAAGTCAATATTTACTAGTCAAAGTTATCTTAGCCTACAATTTGTACAGTTTACGTTTCCCAATCGAAATATTCCAATTAAACATGATTCTTTTGGCAGGTGAACATTATTATACGTTGCAAAACGTAACAATCACTAAAAAACAAAAGTATATAATAATTATTATATACTCTATGATTATAGAGAAAAATTGTGACTTGAGAATTCACGTCTTGAAAATAATCTTATCGAACGCCAATGCGTAGCAATAAAAACTAGATAGTGAACATTATAAAATGGGAGGAACAAAATCATATTATGAATAATACTTTATTAAGTAAATACAGACTGCCTTGTACCTAGTTGAAAGAACGAACCTCAGAACATTAGTAACAATAATCTCAATGTGAAATAGTTCGAATCAATTACGTACCCAGTAATAAAACAAGCATTACAACCGCGCAGGCAGCGAGAATGGAGCATGCATTTGTAAATATTACTCAAAACCGAAACAAATTGATAAAACGGATAAAACATAAATCGAACTATCTAATATAAATAATCGGATTACGCGAGAATTCTGCTGTATTTGTCAACACCACTCAAAACCGAGACATAAACGATAAAATAGATTAACCATAAATTGAACTATTGCAAATAACGGGATTACTCTAGCTCACACATTCTGAAAATAACATAAAATAAAAATTAAGCAATTTTAATGAGGAGATCTCTTCCATCTATTAACGACATCATGCAATAACGAATCATACTCACCAATATTTCTGTCCTTTGTAGAGTACGACAAGGGGGAAATTATAAAGTATAAGAAGTATGACACAAAACGAAATCGACGCTTCCCGGAAGTAACTGCTATTATAAATCAGTGCAAGCCCCAGTGTCTGTTGAATAGAAACAATATTAGCGACTAAATATTAGTCTATCAAATATTACGTCTGCATTGAATCAATGACGTTCGGAAAGGGTAAACAATTACCTGCAGGAACCATTGTATGATCGATCTCGTTCTTGCATTTGTTACCGGGCCAAAGCGGTAACAAATGATAAAACTGATGATAGACGCTGTTAAAATGTACCACATCACCCATTCCCTATACTGGTGCAGTATGGTTTGTCCATGATCCCATAACACTTGACCAAGGAAGTAACTCATTGTCCAACCAGTAGCAACCATTAAGTACATAACTTTTCCCTATGAGAAAAGAGTATCGCATTGAAGATATGGAATCCTAAGCATTGGACAACATTATGTGCTATGATATTTACCCTTGCAAACAATTTGCTGACAAAGTATATTAAAATGACAATCGACGTGGTAACCCCCAGGGTAATACCGCATAAATAATAAAACAATGGATTCTTACTGAGTTTCCGTGCGGACAGAAACAGAATAATTCCAAGTATCATCATGATAACACTCAAAATGTCAATACCTATCGGAGTAAATGATCTTTTATGCAAACATGTATTAGTCATGTCTAGATTGATTGTAATCAGAAAACTCACCTTGCTGCTCCATAGTCACTTTGTACATATTTTGATTACTCTGATACGTAAAAACGCCAATGCAATTGTCCTCAAAGGGACTAAACTTGAGCCTTTTATTCTTTTTCGTGCCGAAGATGTTGAATACCCACGATCGTTGATTATCATCGTGCTTTATCATAACTTCGTGTGGACTTGCACCATCGTAGAGATCATAAACGCCTGTACTTATATTTAAATTAATCTATAATTCATAAATTTCTACTGTTAACACATTGCATGAAAGTGAGCCCGCTATCTGCTAGTGGCAAAGATAAACACAACAGTATCATCACCGTCAAAGTTCTCCACAAGTGCGTCAGGTATTTGGACCCAGCATTATGACAGAATATCTGAAAGCCTGGCTCATTAATTTCAACCACACTCCCTGGCTCCAAAAAGTGTGCTGCAAGAAGGCACTGTTTGTAATGAAATATTCTTGACTTAAAGTAATTACCGAACGCATTATGCTTATGTCTGGCGAAAAACTGAAATATGGGCTTATCAATTTGATCAATCATACTTTTTGCGCTGTACCTGTATGTCTTCGACAAGACAAAACGGTCGGTTTCTTAGAAGAATAAATGCAGGTCGACTTACTTGACTTGGAAGACATCTGTGCCAGCGAGAAATAACCATTTTGGAGGACGGCGAAGTATATAAAGGCACTAAAGATACAAAGTACTCTGCCCATCTTTCAACCTCCAACACTTTGTTGATCCTGGTAGATTATTGTTATCGTTTTGTATTCTCATACACCTGTGACGTCGTGAACATGGCGATGCCGGGTTCAAAATTCAGGCAATCGAACGATAATACGTATCGATAGGGGGAAAAAAATAACGGTAGTCACTGCAACTTCAGAGCGGAAGATTCCAAATTTGGCGCGAAACTGAATTCGAACAACGTTAAGAATAAAACTAATTATTTAACGATATGATCGATTTACATAACACCAGGGAAGATTATTTTATTTATTAATTTAAATATATAAACGCGTAGCAACCCGCTACAGTATGGAAATAGTTAACAAACGGTGTGTGCTTTTCTAAAATGCACGCTTTATAAATTCTAGTTACAGTCCGTTAAAAAAAACCCTTTCGAGTAGCGTACAGAAAATATAATACGACGCTCAGCGTCAGAGAAATTCACTTTGCAGGAGACAGTGAATAAATGCGATTAGAAACAAGTATGCTGATTTTTATTGCCGATGACTCAGTACAACCGTAGTGCAAAACTTTTGCTAGACACCACTTTTTTATTTCTTTGTCTCCTCCAACTTACTCACTATATCAGGCACGCGATCCAGTAGTTCGCCTTCGGTTATTTCAAAATTGTTATCTAACCATATGTCCTTCAACTCAGTTATCACCCTGCCGAACAACCTTTTATTCGACACATGCGGCATCAGCTGGGTGCCGCCGACTGGGAATTTTGGCATTTGCCATTTAGAGTACTGTTCCAACAACACCACCGCACCTCTGTACTTCAACACCTCTGACACGTACTGCTTTGTGTGTTTCAGGTTGGTCTTCGTATTATGAATAAGCAGCCTTTGGTACGGTTTTAGGGGTCTCTCGCACGGCTTCCTGTCCCTGTGCTGAACAACGAAGAGGGCTAGATCTCGATCGAAGGCAGACAGCTTTAGTCTCTGATGCAGTGCCATTGCTTCTGTTTGATCTTGCAGCAGCGCGCAAAGTAAGGTAATCGGGTGTAGTGTGAGTTGATTGAGCAAAGCTCGGAAGTAGACTTCCTTGAAATGTTCGATGTTTATCTTCTCGGGTAGGCCAACGTAGTTGCCAATACCGCACTCGAGCATTTTCAACGTTAACTCGCCGCTGTGCTTCCCTTGTAGTATCTTACTCCACTCCATCCAAATTCGCTCGCCCGATATTTGCTCCAGACCGTCGACGTTGTCCTGTATCGCCTTTATGATCTCGTCGTTGTGTGTTTCAGGGTCTTCTGTGATTCTCCCAAAAAACCTAAAGTACCTGAAGAAGCAAAGTTAAGGAATAATATAAAATGAATAAATGGTCAAGAAATTAAAATGGCCGAATTCTAATACAATATTTTTTTACAGCTGTACCTAAAGATCCTCAGGTAGTCCTCACGTATTCTAGCAGCCGGATTTCCCACAAACATTATTCTCCTCTTCTGCAAATCTTCGTATCCATAGAAATAATCATAAACTTTGCCACTGAGGTCCAAGAACATTGAATTGATAGTGAGATCCCTCCTGCCAGCGTCCAGTTTCCAGTCATTGATAAATTTCACCTGTGCATGTCTACCATCGGTTGCAATCTCTACCCTCAGAGTGGTGATCTCAAAGTTTTCTTTATCGTTTAGCCTAGCTGTTATTGTACCATGTTTCTCTCCATTCATATTAATCATTCTGACTTCTTCCTTGTTGAACATCTCTTTCATCTGAACAGGAGTTGCGTCGGTTGCAAAATCAAGATCGCTAGGATTCTTGCCCATCAGAATATCGCGTACTGCACCCCCTGCAACTCTTATCTCATACTTATACTTCTTAAACATATCTGACAGAATGTTCAGTTCTGGTGTAAAAATGGAACGGAATTCAGGTGAGTCCAACGTCATGATCACAGGGTCACTTCTGACCCTTTGCAGTGTTTCGTCTCTCATCTTAATTTCTCTCCAAGCCACACTACTTGAATGTTTTCTAGTCCAGCTACAAACCTATAGAAAAATTGACAGATAACATTATTGACAAGCGTGGGTCGATCGGTACGTTAGTTTGTACAATGAAAGGATAACATACGTGTTTTGATTCGAAACGATGCAAATTTGTAGTTTTCAATAAAACCCGAAACAATAACATTGTGACTACAGACGTTTATTTAAACGTGTCACTTTGTTTTTGCGCACACGTCGCAATGCACGTCTATCGATGACATGAAAAACTTAGTCGACATAGCATTGTAGGTTATCCGTTCATAGCTTTTATAGTACACACATCTTTACCACACCCACAACAGTACACGAATGCACAGACGTTTCTTGGAGTGGTTCTATGTTGGTATTATGTTTCCCTCTTACACCATCTTATATATGCGTCTTATCCATATAATCGGGAGCACGTTCCAAGTTTTAACACAAAGTTTTACGGTCATATGGTCTGTTCAAAAAGTTTGAAAAGAATTTTTCCTTCCAGTCGATGCCCAGCTAACCTGTCTATATTTATCTATACTGGTCTATAATCAATAATTACGAAAGGATCGTTGTACAACTAACAAAGAATAGATAAGCTTATTCCAAATAGTTCAATGAACCAGAAACTTTCGAATTTCGCGCCATGTCTGAAAATCTTTGATACGGTGGCGCCAGCCTTAGCGGAGAAACGCGCAAACTAATCATTGAACAGCAGTCGGTAACGTCGCTAACTGCATCACCCACCGACGAGATATTCTTAAAGACTGCCAGCGCCTGTGTTAAACAGCGGCCCGCAAATGGGGGCTGGATGGGGTCTGAGGGGGCGCTGAGGTCTCTTGGCGTCGGTAATTGGAGCTAGTACCGTAGGTAATAGGCAAACATAGAACGTTGACATTACCCATTGTGTAACTGCTTCAAACGTAATGAGATTTTATATAAAAATTTTATTTCACCCTCACCTTTGTAATCGATACTTCACAGATGCATACATAATTAAAGAGTAATTAGCACGTGATTTAAAAATAACATCAGTTTCTTTCGCTACTTTGCAATATCTGTTTAATATATCAAAACAGTTCGTTGCGTCTCGGATCAACTTTTCATGCGGCCTCGGGCTGCCCTCATGTGCATTCGAGTTCAAATTGGTACGCGGCTGCATGTTTTGCAACAAAACGAAAAACTTGTTTAAATAGACCAATGGAAGCGTACGAATCGATTAGTGTATTGCGGAAAATATCGACTGCCCGGGGAAACGGTGCAATATTTATGGGTGTGCGGTCACGTTTGACTTCGTTTATCTTCGCTTGTCTCGGAAACGGTCAATAGAACACAACCGTGCATGGCATCGCTTTGAAGCTCTCGACAAGATCTGTTCGAATATACGAAGAACATTTTGCATTGTTTTAAGCTGAACATTTTAAACATTCTTTACCAAATTCGTTGTGTTCCACTCACAGTTGCCGAGATAGACTGACAATGAGTTAAACACGGCAGCACACCCGCATGAAATAAACGCTTAGAAACTATACTTGACTAGCTCAACTTCACTCTCCAATCTGCAAGTCTTAGTCCTACACTCCTACCCAACCTCGCAGCGATACCGTTGTTTCTATGCGACGTATTTGTCGATGTAGCTGAGTGCCACTACTGACAAATTGTTTCGGACTACAGAAGATCGACCAAAACCGCGACCATTGTAACGGCAGCCTTACTTATTTTCAATCTCACCTATAGCGATCATGACCTATACGGCAGATTTTTCCGGGCACCTGTTCTCCAATTGTCAATTTCATGTATCTCACACAGCTTCAAATGGTGGAACAAATGAGCAAATTGCATTAAAACTATACGTGAACTTCATTTGAACATACAATAATATATATTCCAAATTCAGACCAACAAGACATGGTCAGGTTTGTATATCAAAATTTCCGCGTCCAATGTTGTACATATATTTTTACGGTTAACGTTGAATAGTTGAACATTTATTAAAATTTTAGTGAACTTTTTATCTTTCATTTTATGTTTCGTACACCCTTTTCTGCCGTTAATAGTAATTTTGCTTCTATTATTTTGAAACTTAAAATTCCACTTGAAATCGTCTATAAAGAGAGCTTCACTTGCCCACACACAGGTGACATCTCATGATAATAGTTCAGTACGGTAGTGATTCGACATCAGTTTCTTACTCTGGCCGCAATATATTCTAGAGGGCGCCCGAGAACAGCGAATTTTGCTGGAGACACAAAGTCCCATAAGGCTGGCAGTCTTTAGGAATATCTCGTCGGTGCATCACCTGAAAAAAATACCGACTGCTGTCCAATGATTAGTTTGAACATATCTCCGTTTTTTTTTTAGGCGCCACCGTACCGAAGATATTAAAACGACGCGGGTAATTCAAATTTTCCTTTGAAAATTAACACAAAACTAGCTTTATAGCTTTTCAGAGGCCGATTTTCCACATCTGGGTAAACTGTCAAGTAGCTACGCATCATGCGCAACGCCGTCATGTGCTACGCTGCAAAGCAGAGACAGAGAGAAACGATCATCTTCCGTCCTTCCCAGGTTGACTTCATCTTTTGCCCCAAGCGCGCAGTCCACGTATAATTCTATATAAGGTCTTACGTGTTTTACAAATAAGGACCGATAAGGACGTTGAAGATTCCACACGCCACCCAACAGATGACGCCAGTCTGCCCTTTTCGACACCTGTGCGTAACCCATCTATCACTTCAGTCGCCATCAAACCACGGGGTGAGGTGGCTGCACTCCGTTTCGCTCTCAAAACATGTCAACTACGCTCCGCTTTTGCCCTTCTCGTCTGCCAATAGCGTGCACAATTAGATTCTCCAATTGAAGAGCTTGGGTCCACGTCACTCGTTAAATGCACGCAACTGCCCAACGACCAGCTTATCGAACGATCGACGTACACGATATCGAACTGTTTGTTTTCAAAGTGAAGTCAGCGGTTATACTACGCTGAAAACACCGGCTCCCACACCCGCCCAATCTCTGCTCATACTTGCCATACCAGCTGTCACTCGGTATTACTGGCGTTCCAGGACAAGTCAGAGGGACTCATGAAATTCAAACATCTAACGGCTATTTATTTTGTTTTTAAATTCCAGTATATAGCATCGTGGGAGTGAGAAAGCTTCCTGCCCTTAACTCCCATTAGCGCGAGCGTCAGAATAGGCCGGAGCAAGAAAGCGTTGGGTAGCAGTCGCGATTAATTTGACTGACCATTCCGTGCGCATTAATACATTACACATACGTGTCTATGCGCGTCGTCGCCTAACGTGACGCTTCTCGACGAGCCAGACGAACCGACCTCGACGATGCGATACACGCGGCCGCTCTGAAGTCGTTCTCGGCCGTCGAAGATGACCTAACCCGAGGACCGTAATCTCATCCCACATGCGCCCACTAACGCACGCCGGCTGTTCTGCGTTCGCATATCTCGAATTATTACGCACTGCCCCGACTGCGCAAGAGAGCGAGAGGAGCGCATACACGCGTCGCCGAGAGCTGCATTCATTCGGTGAGCGTTCGTCGATAAGCGTAGAAACGGTTCGAGTTCGTCGGTCCATGTCCTAATTGGTCTCAATAGCGTTGTCTCATTAAAGTTGTACTTTCTCGACGGAACAAGCATACCGTGCGCGCACTAGTACAGTATACCCGTTCGCGTTCCTTCGCACGTTTGACTTGGACGCAGCATTCGCTATACTCGCCGCGTGGCAACGGAGCAATCGTCTGTCGCGATTGAATTGAGCAGACGCGCGTCATGTCGTCGGCGGCGAAAGTCTCGTTGTTACTCTGCTCAATATTCGGTGCGACTCAGAATTCGATCGGCTCGTCGCTAATGGCGCCGCCGCAATCGGCGCTGCTAATTGGCTTCGAGAATGTCTACGATCTCTCGTTGCTGGCCAATACACTGTCGGATCAGGGAATCGACACGACGCTGATCGTGCCGGCGTCGGTCGAGCAAGACGTTTACGATAATCTGATCGACGTCGAGGTGATCAAGACGAACGTGACCGGTGCCGAGTCGTTGAGGGAGGAGAAGCGAGCGTTGCGCCACTGCGAAATTTTACTTACCGATCAGAACGTCTTCAAGAGGCTCCAAGAATTGCAGCCGACGTTCGTCATATTTCCCGCCTTGAGGTATGCACCGTCAATTGTTCTGCACAGGGTGATGCGTGATTCGCGGTACAATCGAAAACGGTTCGAGTCCACGTGAGAAGATTGAGAAGAAACAAGTGCTTTCTTATATGTCCCTGGCTTATTGCTAGCACGGACTATCCGTTCCACGTGGTTTCTATTTTACGCGGCTCAGATCGCGGACGGTACACGGAGAAATGCATTTTCTGACCGCGTATAAACATCCCGCGTGAAGTGAGGGACCAGTGTATTCTGGATTGAAATTGCAGACGGGTTAAGCAAGAATGTACTTTAAGTGAAGAATGTCGTTTGAATTTCAGGCACGACGCTTGCTTGTTGCCGTGGGTGAAATCAATTGAATCGATCCCAGTGATCTGGGTCGACAGTGCTGAGGATGAAGTTTACACGTTTCAAAGTACCGGCATTGCGTTGCCGGTACACAGCGGCGGATTTTGGTCGAGATTGACGGTCAATCGTGATGCGGACACCGTCTTGAAGAATACGAAGGATAATTATATCCTGCCAGCCTTACGTTTGGCTGTAAAACATTTTCCGAGCATCGACATCGACATGGACGATTTATATCAGGACGTCCGTTTGATCTTGTGGGGTGCTGATCAAATTTTACGGCGCGATTTCGCGTCCTACACGGACTCATTGGTAGAAGTAAGTAGTGCAATTAGATTACTTAGAATGTAAGCAACAAACGTGAAAATCGGACAATTATATTGACATATGAATGGCCTATAAGCCGAATATTCTTAGTATTTTGTTTATTGCTATAGATCGGTTGCCACCATTGTAGGGGTCCACAACCCCTGCCAGGCGATCTTCAGAAGACTCTTGTAGAATATCGAATGGGCGTCATTGTCTCGCTCTTGGACCAAGACTACGAATCTGTAATGCATGACTTGGCCAGTAATCTGCCACAAGGCCGGACGGGCCTGGCCGTGCTCTGGAAGATTAAGGACATGACCAAAGACGACACGTGGCCGGAGAATTTGTTTGCCAATGGTGCAGTCGATCGGCAGGACCTTATAGGTAATTTCAGAAAATCATATTTGGTACGCTGTCAGTATTTTTGACCCATCTATCGTTACGGATTCTCGCATCGAGAGTCATACCTATTGATGATACTGCATCGCCATTTTCAAATCTCAACGTCAGATGACGCCACATTCTCATCTTGATCCTAAAAATAATACCATGAAACTTGATAGGGGACGCAGCGCTCGGTCTTTTAAATCTATACTTCTAAAAATGTGGTTCATACTTTTAAACATAAAACAGAATGAAAAGAAGTAGTCAAATGAGTTCTATCATAAAAGCGTTGATTCTCTGTCTGACAAATGAAACGTACTAAATACTTGCGTCGGATTCAATTCCGTACCGTCCCAAGAACGAAGAACCGCAGACCCTAATGGTCATCGAGTTAATCATACCATGAAACCCGCAGGATACACTCGAGCGAGAGTGCTACTAAGTCACTGCGCCGACACGGAACTTCTTGAAACCGCTTTTCACGGTACCCCCCTCATATGTATACCACGAACCGATCATGAAGCCAGGAATGCACATCGCGCCGTTGAGCTGGGCTTCGCCCGTTCCATCGAGGAAATCACTCAGTCCTTCGGCAAGGAGATCGCCATCATCGTCAGCGAGATTCACGAGAACGGGAGCTTCCGTGAGAACGCTCGACGAGCGTCGTTGATCATTCGCGACAGATTGAATCCGGCCTCGGACAGGCTGATCTACTGGCTCGGACACGTGGCCCGCACCAAAGATTCCGGCAGGAGATTACCGGCGCCCTACGATCGGTCAAAGACCTTCGTCGAAGATTCCCAGTTCCTTTCAGGATTCTTCTTCGGCGGCATCCTCGGCGCGGCCTTGACCCTGGGCTACTTCGTCGTTCGACACATTATTGCTGAAAATAACGTGCGCGTGCCGAAAGGAAGATACGCGCGATAGCGTATATTTTATAGCCTTCCTTACTACGATGGTTGACTGTGCTGACTTGACTTTTCATACGCACACCTCATATCACGGCTACCCCGTTCGTCCATCTTCTTCATTCCTCCTAAAACCTACCCCACCCATGTTTCTCGTGTTTCACCCCCGGTTTCAGCTCTCACTTTTCACATGTGTATTTATATAAATGCACGATGGAATACAGGTACATACATATACAAATGTTACGAAGTTAGGGGAGGGGCAGGGATGAGGGTATATCTCGCTGCGCTAAGAAATTCGAGTGACGTAACTATTTTACGAATAGATTAAGTCTGAACGATTCGTATGTGTCGAAAATGTTAGAAAAAGGAGTTCTATAGATTACGTGTAACGTGTATCTGTCCTGTGAGTCTGACGCGTGTATGTGTATGTTCGTCGTGTGTACGATGGTGCAAACAACGTATCGTGTGGAAAATAAAGTGCGAATTTTGTTTTTTTGTTTTGTTTTTTTTCTCTCTTCGTTCTCGACATCTCGATCTCTATATCTCTATGTAATAGGTAAGTCGTTGCCGTGCAATTATCTCGTGTCCGTCTCTCTGGCAGGATAATTGCACGCGACAAATCACGAACGCGCCGAGGAAGATGTAGATTGCGATTCAGCGTACATTTCCTTCTAACGCCGCGATACTCTCGCGAGTGTGAATTCCGACGGAGCGTCGATTCTCAATAATGGACATGCAACGAAGTGGACATTTTCCATCTTATCCGTTTTTCTTCTCTCTCTCTCTCTCTCTCCCGCTCTCCCATTTCGTTCGCATAGTGCGTGCGGATTTGAAGTATTCATACTTTTTGAGCCGCGCGTATATGCGTCGGGAAGAGACAAGTTAATCTAAGTCTTTCGTCTTTAATGTCTTAATAGACGCGAAGGAATACCGGGGGAATGGAGAAACATTACGAACGTTCTAGTAAGAGACGCGGAGAGAAGAGGTTTTCCCTTTTTCTCTCCCATCATCCCCATGCATTCTACGCGACGAACATTTGCTGTCGATCGTTGAACGTAAAGTGAGAAGCGACGAAAAACGAATAAACACGCTTATTATATACAGCAAGATACGAGGCTAGAGAAGGGTAGTAGTGATAATATGTACATTCATTGGCAGAATATCGCGCTCGCCGATATTCGGAGCAAGCTTGCTCCAGGAAGATCCTCTTGTATCGGTCGAGTCGACGTGCCCCGCTCTTTTTATCATTAATCCGCATCTTTGCTTTCTACCTCTACCATTCTTTCTCTGGTAACTCGCGTTTTCAAACATATTTCGGGTCTCATATTCCGGCTGCATGCATACCGAACGCTATCGCCCTTATTATCGAACCTATGCGGGCAAGCACAGCAATCGCACGTTGCGAAAGAGGAAATTCTACCGGCTAGGAGAGCATTGGTATGATCGCTGAGGTATGCTACGCGCGCGTTTCCTCAGCGCTCGCTTCGCATTTCGTTATAAATAATAGCTCTCGCGTCTTGACACGCCGCGCGAGAAATCGGGTCGTATGACGTGTGTGCCCATCGCTAGGGTTATACATCGCAATCGAACCACCCTACACGTACATGTGTGGCTAGATTTCTTCGTCATAGTCGCACACACGCGACGCATACGCAACACGTTTCGCACATATGCAAGCGCGCGCGCGGCTACGTACGCGTTTTTCTTTGCTCACGCCTCGCCACTCTCTTCCTTGTTTCCATCGCATACATACACGCATACATACACGTATACATACACATACACACTCTCACACGTTCTCAACGCTCGGAAATCGCGGATTATCGACAATACTCCCGAGCTTCGACGAAGTACCTCGCGCTAATTTTCTTCTTCTTGAAGCTGCGAAAGGGATCTACGAGAGAAACACCTGCGGACGGTGTGGGCGCGCGCGCGTGTCATTGAAGTCGATTGCTTTGATTCGAGCCCTTAATTACGAGTCGGGGACTGATTAAATCGCTAAACATCTAGTAAAAATTAACGCTGAACTCGAGAGCCAGACTAGCACGACGGGCCGTGCGACCGCGACTGCGCGATTTTCTGCGATCGCCGCTCTGCTTTCCTTTTTTCTTTCTTTCTCTCTCTCTCTCTCTCTCTCTTTCTCTCTCTTTCTTCACAGACACACGCGGTACTCTTCGCTATAAAAGTAGTAGTAATACTGAGTGGTTGGCAGTCATGAGGATTCCTTTTGTTTTTTGGCTTCGCGATTCTCGTTCAATCTCTCCCTAACTATCTCTCTCTCTCTCTCCCTCTCTTTCTCTATCTCTCTTTCTTCCTCACTCTAGTTTCCCTACAGCCGGACGTGTATCCTAGCGTTGTTCGAACTCGAGTGAGATTCATTTTCGCGAAGGGATCTGTCTCGTGACACAGTCTACCTTGATACGTGCACGACGTCGAGATTCCTCGTCATTCTGACACTCGCGCTCTCAATTCCGAGCTGTTACCTATTTCGAAGCGTTGGGGAAACGACGAAGATTCTCGTTAGCCTCGTATCGAAAGCGGCTCCCATTCGAATGGTTAGGTCTTACGGCAGTTCCGCGGTCGCGGAAGCGTTATGGGGCCGGAAGTAGTGTCTGGTCACGTTTGAATAAAAAAAGGCGCGAGCGTTATGTAGCCTCTCGCGCAGTCAGATTCGACGGCCGATTTGGCTCGATCAACGATACCGCTGATGCAGTGGAAGTCGAGTGTAACGAGATCGAATACAACGAGGTCAGTCGGAGCGAGACTTGCTAGCTACAAATCCCGACGATCTCTCAAGACTCGTCGTACGTCATTCTTACTGTCAAACGAGATCGGCCGAGGCGCAGCATGAATCGAGGTATCACGAAGTCGGCATAAACGACACATCGGCTACTGTCAGCGAAATCTGTCATTCTGTCGGTCCCTCAGAATTCATTGTATTCGATTGGCAGTGTACAGCAAGATCGACGGGAACTCGTTACACTCGATCCTCGCCGCATCACGTGACGACAGCTTTCGAAGTTCGTTGCCAGCCGTCAAGCAGGGATTCTCTGAGCGGCCATGTCGGCCGTTCTAACGGTAGCCCGCGTTCGTTTCCGGGTGGAGGAAGAAGAACAGGGGTGGACCACTGGGTGTCTCGCCGGTAACCGGAAGCCGGAACGGCCGGAATGCAGTGACTGCGTCGACTACGTGAAGCCCTTAATTGCAGACGTGCTCCTCGCGTGTGTGCCGGCACAGTTCGCACTTGACGTGACAGCACCAGACAAATCGGCACTTGCACTTCTCGGTGACGTCGCGCACCCTCGTCTGATATCCTCTGCCGCAGCACAGCAAACGGCATCCGTCCAGGCCGAGCGACGTTCGGTTGCATACTCTGCCTCTCGTTCCGGGAATGCCAAGCCTGCAAAGAGATGTCGCTGCAGCGAACGAGACTCGGACGTT
The DNA here is from genome assembly GCA_963942575.1 of Priocnemis perturbator. Lineage (NCBI taxonomy): Eukaryota > Metazoa > Arthropoda > Insecta > Hymenoptera > Pompilidae > Priocnemis > Priocnemis perturbator. The sequence goes on from OZ012652.1 coordinate 9,847,171, forward strand.
TCTCTGGCGCGCCAGAAATTCGGTCGACGAGAACCGGAATCGATCCGTTCTATGTACTTCTATGAATTTTCTACGTTATTGAGCGAATAATCTCTCGACAGTCTCGGTCCGCTATTGGAACATGAACGAAATTCGCGAAGCATCGTTGTTCTTACGTGAGGTTTCTCTCGCAGTAGTCGGGACTGTCCTCCAGGTAGACCAGGTCCGTCTTGTTCGGCCGTTTAAGATCTGGTCGGGCCGGTCTCAGTCTCGCCGGTCTTCTTCCGCCACGCTGAGCGAGACGAACGAGTGCTGCACCCTCGTGCAGTGCGGCAAGTGCGGCTCCAGCGACACGGAACGCCGGAAGTCTTCGCCAGCAAACGCGCACGCTGCACGAGCCGGACATACCTGCGCGCGGAACGGCGGGGAGAAAAGAGAAAGAAGTGTCCTATCAGTAAATTGCCATCGGACGCGCTCGCGTAATCTAAGCGGCGATTTATGCCCGGTATTCGTCGGCTAATAACCGATCGTTGGAGGCGTACAATTAGTAATTAACGTGCCCGGCCAACGTGTGAATGCACGCTTCCGGCGGTAACTGTCGCTGCCTGAGATACGGGGTGTCTGGTAATTTGCGGTGGCAAGAATACTTTTTGCTCCGGGGAAACGTAACGTTGAAACGTGGCTCTGCGTTGATATGGTGTGTATGAAATTGTACAGTGTGTACAGTGTGTACGGTGTCTCTCTATAAAGGAAGGAATTTGCGCGTCGACGAGCTAGATTATAAGGAGCGTCGTTGGGCTTATGGAAAGAGTCGAAAATTCAGTCAATCGTAGATCCTTACCGTGACATTTGCAGACGCGCTGCATCCTCGAGCGAATCGCACGTCTGCCGGCCTCGCTGTCGTGCTTTCTCATAAGCTGGCCAGCCAGCCCCTTAGTTCCGTGCAGCAGTCCGTCCTTCACCGGCTCCTCACCGCCCTCGGACCACTCTCGCGAGAATTTCTCCCCGAAGTGAATGTCCTGAGAGCACGAAATAACGACACTTACTTACGTCGCTCAAACATTTGATCGCCCTACGAACAATCCTCCCCCCGTTCCCCATCCACAAGTTTACCTTTCGCCCCCGTATTCAAAGTACTTTCACACTCTTCTCACCACCTCCACCACTACCGTTTAACCAGCATCACTCTTACTCACGACTGTCAAAATCGAACATCTGTGCGCGTGCAGCGCGACGCGTACCTACACTCTGTACTGATATAGACAAGAAACGGTGTCGGAGGTGGCAATCGCGGCGTTCAAAGTCTACATTTCCGAGGTGTCCCTTCATACTTCACACGTTCCGGGGCCTGAGGGACGCGGCCGAAGTGATGCGCGAGTCGGAAGGAGAACAAACATCATTATCCCGGGAATCCGTCAGCGTTCGCCCGAGATATTTGTCTCGCGAGATCTCCCTCGTTAAGGCGACCGAGCGAGAAGAGCCCCTCTGAAAGCGCGCGGCACCTCCAGGACGATCATTGGCGACAGACGGAAGAAGAAGAGACGGAGAAATGGGCGCTATACCTCTCGCGCTAATCCCAAAGGCAACGCAAGCGGGCCCTTTCGCGGATATCTCGCCCTCCGCAATGTCTTCGTCCTCATTTCTCTCTCTGTTCCTCTCTGTATGCACATCTATGTCCTTCCCTCGCCGAGTCACCTCCTGATACCGGCGCGGCATTGCGATATTGTCGGCCCGTCGTGTGTACAGACGTACGAAAGTGTGTTTGGTCACGTCCGGGGTCGGATCTCGGCAAACACGGGACGGCCGCTGCGTTCCGAAGCAAAACTGACAATTTGCGTTTCGATGTTAAAGCGTCGTGGACGCTCTGCCCCGAAACCGGCATTTTTCGTGCGTCGTTCCGCGTTTCAGGATAATTTCCGGACGCGATCGGTGAAAATCTCGGTAGAGTGGATGGGAGCGCGCGACTGCAGATATTGTGTCCTTTCTTCAGTATCGAGGACAACGTACAGTATATGACGATAACGTAACCGAAATCGTACCAAAAAACCATCGCGCGGAGGGTGGAAACGGCGATGCGTGAACGGGCGCGTTTAACTCGTTAGTCCGATATATCGACACACGCACACATAAACATACCCAACGATCCTGCATGCGACCATACCCCACGAACACCGCTTCGAGGCGAGAAAATGTGACGGGATAAATTAGTCGCGATCGTGTGTCTTGATAACGAAAACGCCCGCCGGCCACGGAACTTACCCCAACATAAGACAGAGAGAGACAGAGACACACACACTAGGGGGTTCATAGAGGCGCGCACGTGTACTTATACGGGGGCGAGTTTCGTCGCGCACGTGGTGCACTCCGTGTACCGCGGCGTGCATACGTGTGCATACGCGTCCTACGTGTGTGCGGCCGCGCACGCGCTCGCTCCCGCCTTACGTAGATGGGTGGACGTTAGTGGGCGGGGGTGGAGGTGGGGGGTCGCTGCAACTTAACAAGCTTAGTCCCCTTAATCCCCTTGTAAGCTCGCAAAGTCTACAAGGGGTCAGCCGTTCGCACGAAATGCATCCGTTTTACAGGACGAGCTTTGTCTTCGGCCAGGGTTAAGGTTTACCCGTTCCCCCGTCTAAGGGGGATGATGGGGGAGGGTGGGACACACGTCAACGGCGCGGCGAACGGGAAGGAAGAAAGAAAGAAACCTAGACGAGGCCCGGGTCTGGAAGACGTGCGTGTGCGCAAGTGACTCTCCTCTTCTTCTTTCCTCTCCTCTGTTTTCTTTTTCTCTCCCCCTCTCGTTCGTCCTTTCCTTCTCTTTAAGCTAATGTCCCCCGTGAGTATCGGATTAACGGAGCCGATGGGGTATATCGAGTTAGCGTGCGCGGCCGACAACGTGAAATCGTTAGTGAGTAACGCGATAATTGTAACGAAACGTCGCGTCGTGCGGCACGAGAAGGTAGAGCGCGCGTGTCCCTTCTGGAACGAATTGATGATATGTTGGGTGGGGTGGGGGGCGATGCTCACCTCGCTGCATCCGCCCCATTGCCAGTGATTCGGACGTCGTGTCCTGACCCGATTGTCGCAGGAGCAATCGGTCAACTCACCCCTGGAGCAGGCCCTCGTTACCGTGTAAGCGACGCCCGCCGCTGAGATCGCGTACACGAATGCGGTCTCTCGGCTGTCTGAAAGAAATCGTCCTTGTCAAAATCAGGGCTCGCGTCAAACGAGCCGGCGCTTGATAAATGAACGGCCGCTAATGATCTGTGAAGACTTTCGCGACTCGCTCGTTTCCGCATAATCGGCTCGATATGTTGAGATGTTAGGGAGCAATGTTCTGAGAGGAATCGTTTTCGTCAAAATCATTGCCTGGTTGATCGTGAATGGAGTCGGAGAATAGTTTTCCCATTGAAATATTACGAAAGTCCGTCGGAAATGTCGACCTTTTCAAGCAGTCGATGCTTTAGGTTTAGGTGTACGTTATTATTAACGGCGCCGGCACTTACTGACTAGCATCACACCGCCGAAGATATTCTCCGGATTATCCGGACTGACCGAGCAGTTCCATCTCGCCGACCTGAACTGATGCTGACACTCCTCGATGGCCAATCTCGCCCCGGCGCTGACTGCCTGCAACATGGAGAACGAATTAAGGAAAATCCTTCAATATAGACGATGGACGTGCGGCCGGTTGACCGGTATCAGCCGCGTCCACTGGGGCCGGTAGCCTAATGCATCAGGGACAGACTCGACGGACCATCTCGGCCGCTTCATTATTTCGCATCTTCCCGGTAGCCAGGGGCCATTCATTACGAATTAAAGTCCAATTCGTACGATCAACCCATCGCCCCGGCCGGCATAGTGGACCGCGCGCGGGCTTAACACGTTTGCGGACCACACGCGCGGCGTCTATGTCTATGAGCCGCATATGCATAGGTGTCCCCGACTGCTCGTATGAATATTCATGTCTCGGGGCCCTTTTGTCGGTAACTCGGACTCGGAAAAGCCGCCACAGGGCTGTCGGCGATGTTCAAAGGAGATATATCGGCCGCCAAAGTCTCCAGTTTACCTAGGCACCGGTTCCTAGATATTCTCCACGCACCCATGCCCTTTCCACGGCCCCGTCGTTCGTCCCTTTCCTATCCCCGCTCTGCCTCTCGCTTTCTCCGTCGCCAACAAGATTCGTGCATTAGGGAAAGGTAAACGCGATTTTCGGCGAGAGGAGACGCGTTCATGGTTCTGGCTTCGTTGGAACCGAGGATGCCGCGCGCGCGTTTAGAGAGGTCCGGGAAGGATTTGTACGAAAGTGTGACAATCGATCGAAGGCATCGAGAAAACGAACGAGCATATGCATAAACTAGTTGGCATCTATAAAAGAACCGTCGACAACGGTCGCTGATAAAACCAAGACCTCTATCTTAAACCTCCTCCAAAGAAAAGGAACCGACTGAAAAAGACGATAGTGGACAACTTCCTTCGGCAGGACGTAAGCTCTCGCGCGGAGAGTGCGGCGAACGGACGGACGAGTTCTCGACACGCTGCGGCGGATAATGTTCGGTTTAACGGATCGAGGACCAGAAAGGACGGCAGCGCGCGCGCTCGTCCTTTTCCTTTCGTCTTACCGAGGCAGCTTGTTAAGGTATTACTAGCGCTGGGTGCCGTATCAAGAAGGGGCTTCATTATTTGTTTTCAATTGCGTCAGAAATTTCTTACGGCCCTGATTCAATCCATGCAGACATTCCGTATACATATGTGCACACTAGTATACTTGGCAATAATGCATACTAGCGTTTGTACCGCAGTTCAGGCTGAACACAAGCACTCAATTTACCATTTTATATTCACCATTTTTTTTCTCCTGAACTAGACGGTGAAAAGTCTTTTTTTTTCTTTTAAAATGTTCCTCGAATGTTAATCTATAACCTGGAATTTTTTCAAAAAATGTTTAAGAGCCGTTTTTGAGTTATTATCAAAAAACCGTTTTATTGTGATCATTACCATTGCTTTAGATGGAGAACACGCTAAACTTTAATTGTTAATAACTCGAGTTCTAGACGGTGGATCAAGTTCATTTATAAGAAAATAATTGTTATTTTTTTTAAATCTTCAATTTAAGTCTGGTTTAAAAAAAAGTTTAAGAAAAGTGATTCAGCGCTAGTAATACCTTAAGGTATTACTAGCGCTAGGTGCCGTATCAAGAAGGGGCTTCATTATTTGTTTTCAATTGGGTCAGAAATTTCTTACAGCCCTGATTCAATCCATGCAGACATTCCTTATACATATGTGCACACTAGTATACTTGGCAATAATGCATACTAGCGTTTGTACCGCAGTTCAGGCTGAACACAAGCACTCAATTTACAATTTTATATTCACCATTTTTTTTCTCCTGAACTAGACGGTGAAAAGTCTTTTTTTTTGTTTTAAAATATTCCTCGAATGTTAATCTATAACCTGGAATTTTTTCAAAAAAAGTTTAAGAGCCGTTTTTGAGTTATTATCAAAAAACCGTTTTATTGTGATCATTACCATTGCTTTAGATGGAGAAAACGCTAAACTTTAATGGTTAATAAGTCGAGTTCTAGACGGTGGATCAAGTTCATTTATAAGAAAAAAATTGTTATTTTTTAAAAATCTTCAATTTAAGTCTGGTTTAAAAAAAAGTTTAAGAAAAGTGATTCAGCGCTAGTAATACCTTAAGAGGCACGGCCACCGTCGGAGTGCATCCAACCGCGTTACTAAATATCCACACCGGGCAATAGCGCGTTCGAAGAGGTAAGGAGGGAAGGGAAGGCAGGATGAGAGGTTCGCGGCTCCGAATTCCGGCTGTTCTTTAGGACGACGTTAATACGCGGCACCGTGAACGAACTGACGAGCCGTAAATTCGAGGAGTGAGGAGAGCGTTCGGTCGAGCCTCGTCCTCGGCGACGTGGAGGACGGCGCGAGATAAGGATCGATGCTGGAAATCGGAGAAAGTAGCGAACGAATCGTCCTGCCGCGATCGCGAAACGGAAATGTGAGAGAAAGGAATGTAAGAGTGTAGAAAGGGAAAGATGGGTTCTATGGGCGAGCCAGTGTTCGTTCGGCCGTGCGAGGACAATAAAGTGAAGGTATCAAGGAGTGATTCGGAGAAACTGGGGAAGATCTAGTTACGAGCGATGTTCGTTGTCTTGTAATCGTGGCAGACGATGGGAGAGTTGCGGGAGAAGTGATGGGTTACGAGAGGAATTCACGGAGGATGGTTTCCTCGTGAACGAGGCGAGCGACGTTGATTCTCTTACGATCGCGGCGACCTAGTTAAAATATCAGAGGTGAAGGAATTTACGGAGCTATCGATAAACAACGTTCTACCGCGAACAGCCTGATAAACTCTACAATCGCTCACGCCGCGGAAAAAAACACGCGCGAGGAGAAAGAATTTCGAGCGTAACGTGCATCCACAGAGTATTTCTCACATAAATTTCACGAGCGCATAAAACGCTCCTACGCGCTCGATTATCGTAAAATCATTCGTCGTCAATAAATGTACCACGGCAGAAATCAAGTGTACCGTCAATCAATTTTCGTGAACGAATACCCATGATCAAAAGCTCGTTATGCCGAATTTGCACAGCGACCACAGAAAAATCGGCAAGGTCCACACTGGTCTAAATCTAACACGACTTCCGATTTGCCGAAAGTGGCCGAACGTGTGGCTGCGAAAATCGGACACGTCAGCAGCACCCTCATCCGGTTCCGTCCAATAATCGCTTACACTCGCGGAAGCTGAAACGTGCGCACCAGGCCGGCCCCATTGGTCGGGAGCTTAATGCGGCCCTGCCGGGAGGTAAATACCTGCAGAACGGGTGGCGAGCGGGAACATATCGCCTGCTGCTTGGCGGTCAGGTGCGTGCTCTTGCAGTTCCTCTCGGCGCTTGCCGGACCGATCACACCCGCGCCAGCTAACTGCGTCTGTTGGCCGTCGGCACCGGTGTTCCCCTGGCCAGCCAAGGACCCGCTGCCGGCCAACCTTGGCTCTAATCCCAAGTGCCTGAAACAGACGCGGAAGTCATCAACAGGCGGGAAGCATGTTTTTCATCTTTCGCTATCGCTGCACTATGCCATTCGCTCTCTGTTGCACACTTCAATTCTAGACAAAAATTCTGTCGCGCGCAGACAGTATATATTTGTATATATGGATATTATTGACAGTTTGATCGCGGGGAAATGTATAGTCAGAGAAGTCAGATCATAGGTATGTCTTGGTCATTTCTTGCGTCTCACGTGAATCCACGCTGACGTAGCAAAACCATCGCTATTTTCTGCCGTGACGCAGCACTCGACGCGCTAAATCACGCGGTCGCGTCACGCCGATCAGGATTAATCTCCCCACGCGCGGATTCATGCGTCGATCCGAAAAACCGCATCTCACGCGGAAGCCGAGGATTACAAGCGCTCGCCGGTAGTCCGAGTCAATACATTAGCGGGTACAAGCTCTCACGCCGCACTTATGCCGTACTTATCCCTTCGGGGCGAGTTTGCCGATGTAGCTTTAGCAGTCAATAACGCGCGCGAGGCAGGCCTGATCGTTCGCCGGTCTGTTAAGCTCGTGCCTTTATCGCGCGATACAGATGACAGGCAATGATAGCGATAAGGGAACACGACTGGTCGCATGAGTCGGCGCGATTGATCAAGATGCAAGCCGATCGTTCCCAGCGACGTCGATCCTTATCCTTCCCGCTCGTTAATTCCGAAATCCCGAGCACATACCGCTTAACACTAACCGTTTTAAATACCGCGCCTAAAGCATCACCGAAACGATCCTCGTTAAAGGTGCGCCGAGCGAGAGTGAGAAGTAGAACTAACTTAGAACTATGATACAGAAGAGAAAACGCGCGAGCCCAGCGGTCTCAGTCTCGCTCGGTAAGGCGGAAATCGGAACCGTTCGACGATCGGGAGTCGTTCGGAGGACCATGACGAGTAGGAAACGAACTTCTCGACGACGCTCGCCGGGGCTAATTGTAAGTGGCGGCGGTCGCAAGAAGAAGGGCCGCGCGGCACGACGATGCGCACGTACGCTACCGAGCGAGCTGGAGAAATTCTTCGCGTGGCGAAGCACCTATAATTAGAGCAGGTATTCGGGTGAAAATTACAGAGGGAAGGAGTAGCAGCGGGGGACAGGCTAGGGCGGCGGACCAAGGAGGCCGCGTTGCCGGAGGAAGAAGGGTGGAGCGGAGAGCGGGAAAAGTAACACTGGCCGAGAGGGAGGCGGCGGGGTAGAGCGAGAGAAGCCGTATCCACGAACTGGTATCATGGGCAAAAGACAGGACGAGAATCGAGGAGGAGGCGAGGGAAGGGGGTGAGGATGAGATAGTTTCGTGCGGAAGGTGGAACGACGACGTGAGGAGTCGGCTGGTAAAGGGACTTGGACTGGTATGAGAGAGAGAGAGAGAGAGAGAGAGAGACGTGTCTCCCCGTCCTCCGATTCCTTCTGCCACCCTCCCTTTCTATCTTCTCATCCTCCCGCCTTGTCCTCTCCTAATCGTCCTTGTCGTTTCGGTGGCCCACAAAACGCCGTCGCCGCACGGCGCCCTCGCGAGTATCAATTTTCGAAATCGAGCCTTTTGCCGACAGCGCGACTACGCCCAGTGGCGTAGAAGCAAAGACGACGGTCTCTTGTCGGCTGTCGCTCGTCCGTCAATCCTTCTCCCCTGCGTCGCCGTCGGTTTCGTCGTCTGATGCCCGGCGCACAGTGTGTCACAGACGGCAGAATCCTCGTGAGCAGCGCGCGAACTGAACCACCCACACTATTTCGCAATCTCTCCAGGGAAATTCAAGGCCAGACACGCACTTTGTTAACGCTAGAACCACCGAACAGTCCAAGTGGTGTGACATTTTGCTATAATGCAGAATGCTTCTTAAGTCGTCTTAATTCCTGAAATTCTGCTCCATTCAACTTCGTTCCCGAAACCACGTCCGCCGATTGCGCAGCAGACCTCGCAAGGACTCGGAACGTTATTTATTTGCACCCACTGGAAATAGGCGAGTAAAGGAGGACGAGCCGCGTCCTTTACGTTCGACTGGCCCTCTCATCCAGGCTATTTCGGGTTTGTTTGGCCACGGTTTACGCTCTCGCCCCCCCCCCCCCCCCCCCCCTCCGAAGTGAGAGGAGCGAACGACGAGGACTGGCATTTTATGGATACTTCAGCATACTGTCTGCGGCCTGTTACTCGCCGCCGCGTTATCTCGCGGTCTCGCGATCATAGAAATATTCCGCCACCGCGAGACCCCTTCCGTGTGCCCCAGATGGTCCGGCGTCGACGTGGCAGCGCGCACAAAGCGCGCCGCGGCGCGAAGAAAAGTGCGCTTTCTGCTGGAAATGCTGGAATCGGCCCGAGGCTCGCGCGTTTTCGCGGCCGCACGGCTTCGGTATCGCGAGAATCGCTGTTTACAATGGGGCTGAGCCCCTGTTCAAACAGGCGATTTCGGCGGTTCCCCTCGCGCGATATTGAAATCAATACGGAGCGGAGTCCGGAGACGGACGCGTTACGCTTCGGGTTTTCCCTTCGGCGAGTGTCGCAAGTAGTGTCGGTGGTAAGTCCACTCCGTTCGCTTTCACGCCAGGGACCGCCCGCGAGGTAAGCTTTCGGACGAGTCACGATACAAGCCCTGATAGCGTGCGTTATCGACCAATAGACGTCGGTGTAATATTCAGGACGTCGAGGCCACCTATGTCGGCGATCGCAGGATCTGAGAGGATCGCGGCCGTGGTCGATGGAGGAGCAAAGGTCCGCATTCACGCGGAAGATCGAGATATCGGGGTGTGTCTATGAGACTCGATGAGCTGGCGCGAGTTAACGCTCTCGCAATCCGCTCGGACGGCCGCGATTGTTACTCCGTCGTCGGCGTCCCCGCGTCGTATTGTGTGTATTCAAATGCATGCGCCATGGGATCGAGCGCGAGCCCGTGATACGTGACAAGAGCCGATTCATTGGAATAAGAAAGTTTCGCGCGGCTCAGTATCTGTAATTCACGCCCTACTCCCCCAGACGCTCCACTCCTTTTCCACGCTTGTCGAGCACCGAATCGTCATTCCCGTTACTCCGAATCCTCGGAGCCCGTCAATCGGCCGGCGGATAGATTCTTACGAGGCTCATTACTGTCGCGTGGAATACGACCGATGGAGGCGGTCGATGACGCAACTGAAGAACGGCGAGGGAAAACGCGCGGTGACGGAGGATGCGACCGCGAAAGGATATCGCGTTGCCCGAAGGTTAGACGGTAAGACTATCCCGTAATCTACGCGACGTTCCACGCGCGCTTTCGATTCGCCCGGCAAAAACGGCTTCCCAAGTCGTCACTGCTCCCTCGTTCGACGCGCAGAACACGTTGAATTTGCTGGATTCAGCGACGAGAATGCGCCGCAATAGGTAGAACGTGTTCACTGATATAATCAATTATGATGTAACGGATCCGAAGGAGTCGCATCGGGACACAGAAATTGGGGGTGGTAGACGAGATTTCGTTGTACGGTGAAAATCGAACGCAATGACTGTTGAAACACTTTCAATGCCGGATGACGCACACGTGTGTCATAAGCATACGGACCCGCCTGTATATACCACCAGACGGCACCGCGGGTGGCGAGCAGAAATGTTCTAACGTTGTGCAAAGTATCGTTCTGTTATCCTGAGATTTTTGCAATAAAATACGGTAATTGAACGAATACTATAACGTCGTCAGATTTTCTCGTGGACGTCTCTTTCTAGTTAATATCCAGTTCTGTGCTCCGATCAGCAGGTCGGAAAAATAGCGAAGCATAGATGGACGATAGGGGCAGAGTTGGAGTTGAAAAAGGCACGCGGGAGTAATGTCGGTTCACGAGGCAGATATCCGTCAATGCGGTATCAATAGTGCGCGCGTGCGGCAGTTTTCGCGCGGTCAAGTGCTCCTGAAATACTCGCCATGTGTGCATATACACTATTATACACAGGGTATGACGAAGCAGACGGGGAGCGCAGTTTGACGAGCACTCGAGCGCAGGGCTAATATCGGGGTTGCGGGTCAGGACGTTAGTTTTAAATTTATGCCCTACGCCGTTAAGTCCTTATGTTAATAGCCGGCAAAACTTGTAATCTCCTGCTGCCGTCTGTTCCGATTCGAGATGTTCCCTCGCCGCGCGAACATCGTTTCAATTACACGGGACCCCGTTTACACCTACAGCTTTCGAGGTTCGCGCAACGTTTTTCGTATAATACGACGGAGCGTGAAGTTTCTCTTTTATAGACTCTGCCCTCGCTTTATGACTCTTCCGTCCCACATATTTCTTGGGACGCTTCCCGAAATCAAACCCGGAGGCGGCTGTTTATTTACTCATTAGACGCTGGACGCGCTGCCGTGATATATTCTTCACCTGTGAAAGAAACACGATTTCCTTTGTCCCGCATCTCCTGTTTCATTCGCCCTCTCATTAGAGCCTACATCGAAACCGTCGTTACATAAACCGAAGCGCCTGACGCGCATCTTCCGAATTTTCGAAACCGTCGGTCGCTCCTCTGCACGATCTTCCCAAGTGATATTCACAGTTATACTTCTAACTAGCCGACAATTTCTCTGCCGACACCTCTCATTCGCATACGAAGACTCCTCCAGTCGCAAATTCTCCGAACTTTTCCTACTCCGCTTCCCAGGCACAAGAACTCGCAATCCAAAAAATCCTCGCTGCGATCGGCACCGAAACAAATCTAGTGCGATTTTCGCGGAGCCACGAGACACGACAGCAGGAGCCCGGCCGACGACTTGGTGTTGGTGGAAAGTCGTGGCGAGCCTGAAGAGACAAGAGGAGCCGGAGGAAGGCACGGCGTATCGGCCGACTGCATCCGCAGGAGGAAGGGTGAGGCCGAGGGGTAAGTCGAGACGGTTAGGGTATAAGGTGCGTGGGCGGCGGAGAGAGGAAGTGAGCGGGGGTTCTGCGAGCATGGGGTGAGTCGTAGCCAGAGGAGGGACAGACGTAGTAGCGGGCGTGGTAGGGGGGTGGCCACGAGGGGAATAATAACTCGACAAAGCGCCGCAAGGAAAGAAAGAAATCCATATTCAGATCCGATGATGCGTCCGGGAGAGCGCGCGAGAGGACTCGGCGCTCCATTCAAAGGAGAGAAAAGGACGGAGGAAGACTGGGTCGGAGTCGTGCACGACGATCGTCCATTGTCATCGTCGTCATCGTCGCCGCCGTCATCGTCATTATGATTATTACCGTAATCGCGCGCCGTCCGGCATTATTCTTGTTCTTAACAGCCGCGATGAACATTATTATTATTATATCGTGCCGAGTGGGTATCGCGTTGCTGTCATAACCACGTCAGGTCCGCGCTTTGTCCACGTGACAGCGATAGGGCCCATTTACGTCGGGAACATTCACGAAGGGGGCAATATAATGGGGGGATAAATCCCCGAAAGCCCACAATACGTTGTACGGTTCGTGGTATTAAACCGGTAAGTAGTCGAGTATATCCACCGGTTCCCTCTCTGTATACGTACAACAAGCTACCAACACCGCGGCGGGAGGCCGACGTGCGTGCACCACCCTTCTTTGCCTTCGAGCGAAACTTTGCGTATACGCGGGCTAATTAGTATCGATTACCCGAGAGCAACATCCAACCCGTAACGCTTCCACCTCCTTTCCTCGATTTCTACTCGATCCCTCTCGGCTACCGTTCTCTGCTTCTCTCTCTCTCTCTCGCCCGCTTATATTTTACTCGCTTCCCTTCTGTCCATCCTCTTACATCTCTACGCACATAACGATTCGACGCAATCTTCCGCGCTCTAATTCGAAGGTAACGTCTAAATATAGACGAAATCTTGTGCGCACTTCAAGGCGAGAATGAAAATTATCCGCGCCCACTTAGCCAGGCATCCCTCTCGAGGCGCGCGAGACAGGAGACAGGAGTCGGTCGGCGAGCGGAATCGTGAGCAAATAATGCCGGTGCCAAGAGAAACTCTCTGGGTGCACGCGCGCCTGACGCGAGACGCAGGTGGAAATAGAGTCGGCTATCCGAGGGTGGTGGGTTCGCAACTGCGCTCGAGATTAGGTGGGTTGAGGTAGGCATGGGCTCATTCGTCGCTTGATTCCGGAGGAAGGAAGGCAAGCGCGCATCATCAGGCGATCAGGCTCCTCGTGGGACTGGCGAATGATTTTGCGGACTGCCTGTAGTGAAAGAAGGCCAATCTTAATTAGGGGATGTAACGCTTCCCCCGAGGGCGCCATTGTCCTTCTTCGCTCTCTCTCAGTCTCTCTCTCTCTCTCTCTCTCTCTCTCTCTCTCTCTCTCCTTTCCTTTCCTTTCCTCTCCTATCCTGCGCCGATACAAACAGAAGCCGGCGACGTCCTGCGCGGCGAACCCAAAAAATGCGCGCCACACAAGCCCCAGGGATATCAAATAGAGTACTGGTACTCGGCAAGAGAACGGGCTTACAACGGGCGCGCACTGTTAACCCGAACCAACAACCCCCGCGAGCAGCCCCTTGTCGCCGTATTTACGTCGATACGACGTAAACGACGCGCGGCACATACGCGGGGCTCGGGAACGCACCGGCAGAGAGAGAGAGAGAGAGAGAGAGAGAGAGAGAGAGAGAGAGAGAAACACACCTGCTCGCTCATCTCACGGTCGTCAGACAGTGCTTGCGCGTATACCGCATCTTTTCGCCTTTTTCGGCCCGCCGCAGGAACGCACGAATTTCGACGGTGTCCTTTTATCGGCGTACATATTGCGGACGATGAAAGTTACGGCTGATGATGGCCTGTGTTCCGACCGGGGGCGGTTCATGCTGACGGTATTTGTACGGTGTTTCAATTCGAGTTGCCGTACGGTTTCCGTAATGGCGGACGATATTTTTTCTTTCCCCTTTTTGGCGTTGTGTCGCATTTTAGACTGAAATTTTAAGCGTTTGCGGACCATGAAATAATTGACGGCGGATGAGTGTGTACGTTGAGTAGGGGTTGGTTTATGTTGACATTTCTCTGACATTTCAGGAGAATTTCCCAAATCGTTTTCGTAATGGCGAGCAGAATTTTTCCCGTTCCGTTCACTTAGCACAGTGTGTTCAGCCTGAAATCCTACGCGTTCGCGCTGCCGTGTCATTCCGCTATTTAATCCTATGTTATAGCACGATTAGTAAGCGCCATTGGCTAAGTAATAATATCCTGCAAACGATGATACGAATGGCTAATTCACACGCGATTTCGCAGCAAAGTACAGCTGCTTCTATATGGCCCCGTCGAATTATCCCGACTTTCACCTCCTTTATTCTTTGTTTCCCCGCTTAAAAGACCTCCATCTCGCCGATAATGCCAACTTCTCGTCTATCATTACGGATCCGTTTCGTCACGAACCTAAGGGTTCGCCGAAGAACGAAAGTTCGCTCGCGAAGGAACGGCCTGTCTCGTCACGCTTCAAAATATCGTCTTACACTCTCACCCCGAGCGAATAAATCCGCGTCGCCAGTCAATGGGAGCGTCGGCAGCATCGCCGTATTTACCTGAAATATCCCATAAAAAGACACTCTCTCTCCCCCCATTCGCCAGACGCATCCGCTCGTATACATCCGTATCACTCTCCGCCGAATGCCACTTCGCGTTTTACCTCCGTACCTTTGTCTCGACCATTTTTTCAGCCTCCTCAGTAATAACGTCACGCGCGCATTTACGTCGGCAGACCCGTAAACGACGCGGTTTCTACGCAAACGACGTCTCTCCGCCCCGGGCATAACGACAACCTTCCAGTCTTTTTCTTCGCCCATCCTCCTCTCCCGCAATCTCCTATCCTATCCGCCGTTCGACTCGATTTGACACATGAACCCCGCGCTCCCCAACGCAAAGCTCTCACCGAACAGAAAGTCCTTTGATCTCCCGTTGAATCCGTGTTCCATTCCTCGACCCGTCTCACTTCTCCACGTTCGTACATTACGTAAGACGGCAATTTTTCAGGTCAGTAGGTGCCTCGCATGCATTTTCCGCCTTCTCCCTCTCTCTCTCTCTCTCTCTCTCTCTCTCTCTCGCCCCACGTACTCTCCCACTTATATATCTCGCCGTTCACGAGCGTACGCACGCGGTATCGTAATTGAGGAAGCAGCCTCTTCGCAATTTCTTGCACACACGCGACCTTCTCGGCTCACCCCCCGCGTGCGCGCGGCTGCCGAGCGAGCGTGCACGAGAGGCTCTACCGGAATTACGAGGACGATAAATCAGCGGCAGGTCGGCGTGTGTAGCCCGTATCGCGTTCGTATCTCCGGCATCGTTCGCATCGCGCCCGTGGGCTCTTTTGAACCGCGGGCGCGGGCGTCGACGGGGTAAAAGAGGCAGAGGATCTCGATTTATCGCGGCCCTCTTCTATTCCGCCCGAGGAAAGAGAGTCGTCGTCCTGACGCCGCTGCTGGCCGGCCGTTAATTCTCGTCGCACGTGTCCTAGGCCGCTTTGATCGCGCGCGCGAGTATGCTAATTGCTGCTGGCCGCCCACTCGAAAGATGAGGTCGAGGGTGAGGGAGGGTGAAGAAAATGGAGGTACGAAGACGCGCGGATGAGAGGCTGGATGGATGGAGGGAGACGAATTGATGGAGAAGTGACGAGGAAGTCGAGAATTGCGAGGAAGAGTTGTCGGGAAGAAGACGGAAGTCATAAGGAAGGTGCGAGTCGACGATGACGTTGAGGGAAGTGACGGTAAAGTTGGCGAACGTATGGAAAAGTGTAAAAAGGGGAATTGAAGAGAGCGGGTACAAAGGGAGAATAGGCTCGTAAGAAGAGGGAGGAGTGAAGGAAGTGACAGCGAAAAGGAGAAGCGCGAGGAAAGCTGTGTGGAAGGGAGGAAGGAAACAGGTGCAACAAGAGAGTGGCTTCTTACGAGGCAAAAGGAAGTCCGCGAATGCGGAGAACGAAGGGAGGCAAAAAAGGGGGCGGGAGGAGGGAGGGGGGAGGCTTTGACTCGAGTGGATTACTTTGGCACTCTCGAGCGGGCGCATATACACAACTAGACATAATCGCTTTCTCCCTCGTTCGCATCGCTCGCCGCCAGTCACCAGCGCGTCGAGTATTTATTTTATCTCGCGCACAGAGCAAGAGAGAGAGAGAGAGACACGGAAAGCGTATACAGAGCGGCCATTCATGTCCTTTGCCGAGTGTGTACTCCCGCGACGGAAGACAATTACCTCAGCGGTACAAGGTTGGCGGTGGCGGCACGCTTTGTGGTTTAACTTGGTCGCCGGTCGGGGCTGAAACCTGCGCGCGAAACGCCGCAAACCGCGGCGACCGCCTATTTCGTCCCGGTGTCGATGCCTCTTTCTCTCCTTTCGCTTCCTTCGCTCCGCTCGCTTTCTTCGCTTCTTCGCAACCCGTCCCGACGGGTCAGATACCATTAACCCCGCTGCCCTTTTTCGCCGGATTCTGCCACTTTATCACTTCGACTGATCATTTTATTAGTATTAGTTTCTCATTGGGAAAGCTATGTTGCTTAGCGACCGCTTTGAATGAACGGTGATAGGAGGAAGTTTGATGAAAAATGGAGTAGGACGATATTGACGATTTTGTCGTATTTGGTGGAGCTTGTCGCTTTGTCGTGTGAAACCGTGCAGTCTTTCCCATTACGAAAGCTATGTACCTACCACCTACTCCGATTGGACGCATCTAATAAGAAGTTCGATAAAAATTGAACGCGTTTGTCTAGCAGATTTTCCCACATCACCTAGTTCTCGCCACGAAAGCTACGCGTCGCACGCCGACTCCGAAAGAAAGCGTACTAAGAAATCCCCTAAAACCCAAACACCGCAGCCACAAAACACGCCCCACGCACCGAAGCCGCGTAGCACGAGGCAAGTGAGGAGGCAAAAAAAGAAAAATACTCTCGACCCGGGGGCAGAGAGAAAACAGATCTCGACAAGACCAATCCCACTCCCGCAAGAAGCTCGCGGAAACCGTCAGCGCACAAGAGAGTCTCCACGGAGTGCATATGGATGGCACATACTTGGGCGCGCGCCGAAAATTGACGGTGCCGACCGACGCCGACCGACGCCGACCGACGCCGACCGACGCCGGCTGCTCGACGAGCGATTCGTCGATCCGTATTTTTCCTCGATCCGCGTATCCGTATCCGGACGCGCGCTGTCGCGGGCGCGGGCGTGGGCCGCGGGAAGATCAAAGGGGCGAATCAAAGAGTCGAGTCCGCAGGAAGGCGCCGCCGCGAGCTCTGAGAATAATCGCCGACCACCGACGCGGGGACGTTTTCGGCGTCCACCAGCCGCGCCCGATAAATCGCCGAGCAACGAGTCGGTCATTCGCGCGCAAAACGCGTTTGACCTCGCGAAGAATGCCGACGACGGCGCGCGCTAGGAGAGGACGGGATCGTGTTGTAACTAGTGATGAGTAGTGATGGGATCAAGCTACCTGAGAGTTGTGACGGATTTTTATCGATACGTCCGATTGCGAACAATTTTTGTAAGCAATCTCTTCGCTCAATCCTAGGATGTGGTATTCATAGTCAGGTCTTAAGACGTAAGACCGTTTTAAGTCGAATTTAATGTCAAGTGTTCAAACACCGTCGTATCGATCGGGATCGTGCACGGCAGTATATATACAGTCAACAAATTAATTGCGGTGCGCGTTGCAGTTGGCTGATAGTGACACTGCTTGACACTGAGGCCGAAATCGCTCATCGACGCTCTGCGTTCTTAACTCTCGTACACTTCGATTCTCTCCCTCCAAGATTCTTCAGGATCTTACAGTATACGCGACAATTCGACAGGTTTTTCGGCCAGGGAAACGCGAGCGGGACGAGTTTCGGGTCGTTCGACGATGCCCAGTGCCGAGGGACTGTTTGAAGGGAACAAATAGCCATCGAGTAGAGCCGCGCGCTTATTTAGTCTCGTTAAATATTTTCCTTTCGGTTGTAAAGGCGAGGGGAGCGTCGTCAAGATCGTCTTATGAGCCATATGTACCCTAACCTCGGCCGCTTCTTATCCCGAGTCCAGAACCCCGAAATCAACGAGACGTATTATAAAGCTGTCGAGTTGCGGGTGGTTTGAGAATTTCCATGGACAGCGATTCGATCGAGCGTGCAGTTGTGCGCGTGCATCGTCGAGGAGGAAAAGCGAAGCAACGATTTGTCGTCGTGGAATGTTCGCCGCTCACTTTGTACTGGATGCTCGACGTTCAGAGCCCGGCGAATGAGTCATTTAAGGGGTTAAAAGAAACGCGATCCGGCCGAGAAGAAGCGAGAACAGCTTCAATGAGTCCTCGTTTATGTACTCTGACCGAGATCGCGCTCGTTCTGCCACGTCCAGCCGCTTTCACTTTTGCATCTAAGCAGCTGATTCTCGTATTATAGTCCCCATAGAGCGCGCGTCAAGGCTCGCGCTCGTAATGTGTACCGCGTCGCGGGAATACCAGTGGTGGTAGCTGAGAAATAGAGATGGGAATGATACTCTCGCAAATATATCGACAATTCTTAGTCAGAGCATATTGACTAAATCACTAAATGAATGATATTCGAGTGGTACCAAGTATTTTATAAGTACTTTTAATTGCAGCCTGTACTCGTATTGTTTCTAAATACCACAAGTATTAATTTAGACTAACTATCTATGTATTTTCTTTCCTTCCATCCAATGAATACATCCTGAACGATTACCTTTACTTGTACTGATCCAATACGTTAAAGCAGTAATTGAAACAGATACTCCGATTTCTACTGACTATGAGAAACTGTGCCAGCGCGCGAGTCCGACAAGCGGAATGTTTCAGTCAGCGAAGCACGGCGTCTGTAGAGTGTCGCGTCGGTGTCGTTTGACCGATGACTTTGACGAACCTGCATCCTCTTGCATCTTCAAAGCGTCACGCCGTGGGAGCACAGTCCACGACTGTGAGCTGAACGCTAGTAACCCCCTTTCGATGCCGAGAACTTCTCCACATGATAAGTTTCACGTCAGAATGAACGCACTCGACGCGGCATACAGCGGCAGCGATGAATAGAGGAGATTTGTCAGAAGTCTCGCCAACTAATTGTAAGAGACTTCCGTCAATCAATTTGCGCATAAGGATCGCGGCAAACCCATCGGTACAAAAATTGAACTCATAAAAATGCGGCAAGCGAATGACCAAAAAGTGCGACGTGCCCAGACGTAAATGAACGCGCAGCTCTTCGAGACAAATTTCAAAACGCGTCCGTTCATCTTCCCTCAACCATCCAAACGCACCAACACAACGACCTCATCACCCCTCAATAATTTCCAATTCATGACCACAAAAACAAAAAAACTTGCCCGCAAAGTTACGACTCCCAAGACGATCATACCACGGCCCCCTCCTCCCCCCTCCCTAAAAAAAAAAAGCCCAGCACTGATCATTTCCGCGACACCGATCTCAAGAACGGACGTGAAAGACGCACGACTGCACGAGGCACCGAGATGACGTGCCTCCCGAGAGTGGCAAGGGAAGGGGGGGGGGGGGGGGGGGTGGGGGGACATAATCGGAAGTCGGCGGACGGAAAAGCTCGGCGAGCGTGCAACTTTCCCGCGGGGCTCTATCTACATTGCATCTCCATCCGGCTCCATCGCGTTTTCCAGCTGGGATACTGGCTCGGTGTGCTGCTCTCTTGTCGCGAACGAAATCAGTGCATGTCGCGCGCACGGGCCAATCTAGCGTTCCATCGGGCGAATACCTACGAGGATACATGAGATGAGAGGGAGAGAGAGAGAGAAGGAGAGGGGGGAAGGGGGATAGGTTGAGCGTGGAAAAGAGACGGTATGAAGAGGGAGGGGAGTTTGGGTAGGATGGTGATAGAGGCGTACACGCAGGTACACGGACCATTGAGCCCCGGCTGGTATCTGGGAAAGTCTGATTACCTCTTTCGTTTCTTATTGGAAAACTTTCATTCCGGACTGCGCTACGGGCATGTACTATCCTGCCGGGGACCAGGAGAAGAGAAGAGGAGTGGCGAGGAGTGGTGGGCGGGAGGCTAGGGGGGGAGGTAGGTGGGCAGGGGGGGGAGAGGGGGGCGCCGGCGGGCGAAAAGGGAGAAATTCCATCTCGACGGAAGCGGCTCAATTTAGCAGAAAATTCTTTATGCTTTCTCCCAATTACCCCGGTATTTACCCTGTAAACCGACTCCCCGACTTCCTTTTCTCTCGCTCCCCTACTAGCTCTGCCGGTGGTGTGCTGCTGCCGCGGCGGCGGCGGTCCCTCTCCTTTCTTACGTATAGATTTTCCGCTCATTAAGCGGGCTGTCGTGGACCCGCGCGGTTTCGGATTATTTATAGAGGGGAATATCGGAGGGGCAGGGGGTGGCGAGGGCTCGAGGGAGGGATGAGAATGCGGGGGATGTTGTTTTTGCCTACGGTCAAGCGTGCCGCGCGTCGGTCGATAGTTTCGTCGATAGTTGCGCCCCGTAATTCCGCTCGGCGGGTCTGTCCGTGGCTGGGCCCGGCGAAAAACTTTTCACCGCGCGATATCTCGACGCCCGGCGTGTTTTTCGCCGCATCCTAGCATCTATCCTCTTCTACGTGTGCACGTTCTCGCGGGCAACCCCCTCTTGCCCTCCGGCGTTCCTTCGAGGAGGATGCCGCGATTGTCGTGCGGCTAATAAGCCGCAGGGCGGGAGGGCCAATGGCTTTCGCGGAATTTCGACAGGTACACAGGCCGCTCCTTTGTGGTCGTTTCGGGATAGCTGGAGAGGAGGGGGTTTTTTCCTTTCTCTCTTTCTGTCTCTCTCTCTCTCTCTCACTCTCTCTGTCGCTTTTTTTAAGTACTATTTTCGGCGTCGACTGCAGTTATCATTAGGGGCAGGAGGCGTCTTTGTAACGCGTCGCCAACCCCCGTAATTGCTTCCTGTTATAATCAGCGATGCCTGGCGAACGCCGATGCGTCTCGTTTCGGGACGAGTTTTATGCGCTTTTGTTCCCCGGGTCGTGGCCTGTTGCTCGAGATATGCTCCTTTTCGAATTTGTCGAATTTTATGTCTCGCGCGTAACATCGTCGTTGGAGAGTTTGTTCGACGAAAAGAGAGGCACTGGAGCATTTGACGAGTGCTGACCGTTCGACGCGGTGATTCAGCATCGGTTTTTCGGTCGAACAAAGGCCCGACGCGACCGATTCCTTTCGTAATCGGCGGAGCTTAGCGAAACTATCGCGTCCAGTCGTCTCTAACCGATGGAACGTTTATCTGTCCGCGCCCATCGGCTCTTTCAAATCAGCCCGCACGGAACGAAACGTGCCCGAGCGTACCCACGTACAAAGCGAGACCGTTAATACGCGCGTTAATTGGACTCTTTATCAGGCACTCGCACTTAACGCCCGCGAGTGCGGGCGCGAAGGGCGTAAAAATGATACCGGTTCCGAAGGTCGATCACACGATGATGATGCTCGCAATATAGCAAACGTACGTGAGCCACGGACGTTACCTCTGCGCGCAGGGCCGCGAGCGTGTATAATGCCTGAACACGCTGCATGTAACGCGCGGCTGGACTCGCACCACGAATTACAAGCGTACACCACCTTACGAGCGCTTCGCGATAAAGCCAACCGCGAATATGACGGATACGCAGCTATTTATACGCACTCTTCTCACGGACTCCCACGTCACACCTATATCTACTCGCGCACTTGGCGAAGTAGGATTCAGACCTCCAGAGGTACCGAAACAAATGAGAATGTACTGTAGCCCGAACGTACGGAAAGTGACTAAACCGGTCGTAAGACCCGGGCTACATCTTTCTCGTTCGAACCCTTCCGCAACCCCTATCCAACGCCACGATCGGACTCGAAGCACGTTCGAAGCTTTTTCCGGCACAGACCAGCGGAACGCGCTCGATGAATCGCGCGGCGAACGTTCGTGCTCGAACGTAGAGACGTCAACACAGTTTCGTTTGTTGTTTTCCCGCAGCAACAGGTAAGCGCATATACGCGCCGCTGACACGCATGCACGTTTGCACGTCCGTTTTATAGGCTCGTGCATATACGGCGGATGAATGAGACGCGCTTCTTGTGTCTCGCGGACGACGCCGAGGAACGAGAAAAGAAAAGAGGAAAGGAAACGCGGAGGCTGTCGCGACACGCACATCTGCCCCCCAGAATAATTCGCGTGCGCTCGCTCCTGTGAGAAGACGCGAGTTTCGCTTGGTTACTCGACGAGTTTCGAGATCTCCGCCGGAGCCTTTCTTCTGCGGGAGTATCAAGAAGCCGCGTGGCAGGGATGCCAATCAGGATTGAGACGGTGTTCGGAAAGGGAACGGATTGATTTGGGCGTGGGCCGGGTGCATAGCTTTCCGAATCTATTTATCCGGTTGGCGAAGAAGTCTACTCGTGTATGATGTAAGAAATGATTTCTACTTTGCATCGTTCTGTATGAAATATCGAAGACAACGTCCTCTTTCTGATTGGAAGCTAAAAAAGTTAAAGAACGTATGTTCTGTATTAAATATACTGGATGCATAAGGTTATTGTTAGATCTGCGTTGCGCAGCAAAACGTTCTTCTCTGACCTGCGCCACTTCGGTCGAAATTGTTCAAAGAGCGAAAATCGTCATTAGTATACGTCGTGTTACGCGGGACCAGGACAACCGGGCGCTTTTCGGAAATTCATCCGCAGTCGTGTGTGGGCGAAGTCGGATAAACGGATGCGCGTGTGCAGGCCGTCGCAAGTGTGTCCCTCGTGTAGGACGAGGCTTAACAACGACATTCATTGCCACACGACACCGTCGGCGCGCGTAGGTGCCGTTTCGCGTGTGTGCACCGTGCGTTCGCAGTAGTCTCTCTCCCTCTTTCTCACTCCCCGCCTTTTCTCTCTATCACCAGCCTCCAACTATTTCTTTCTCTCTTCTCACATCTCTTTCAGCTCTGTCCTCCATTTCTATCGCGTGCGAGTATGTCGCGGTTGAACACACGTTAACCCAGGGCAACGCGTGTAATTCTGGGCGAACGTGCGAAGGTATGCGAAAGTGCGTACGAGCGCACATGGAACACGAGCTCGTACGCGAGCATATGGAGGAGTGTGAAAGCGTGTATCAATATACGGAGGTGTAGCAAATTGCGTACGGACGTACCTCGGGTACAGGAAAGTGCGTACTAACATGTGTGCGATGGTGTACAACTGGGCACGAAAGTGCGTACGGACGTACGACAGACATTAGGAAAGTGTGTATGAAAGTGCGTACGGATCCATGTACAGTGTACACGAACGCGTACATACGGCGATGTACTAAAAGCGTATACAAACGTACGACGATTGACGAAAGTGTGCAGGAGCGTACGGAGGTTGTGAACGTGTAGCGACGCGTGGAGGTGTATATACGAAAGTGTGTAGGCACGGTCGAGGCCGCATGGGCACGACTGCACGAGGAACGGAGAACGTCGGCCGCGTCGTTTTATGGGGAACGCGTTTTATTGGCCTCGGCTGCTGTGGCCAAGCGGAGTCGGCGAGGCTCAAAGGCGCGCGGCGGACCAGTAAAGGCTAGTTTAACGGTGCTAACAGCGACCATAACACGAAATGTATTACTATACCTCTGATCCCTTCCTCCGGCCTCTCTCTCGCACTTTCTCCCCCGCCTCCCCCTCAACGCTTGCTTCCCCTGGTACCACCTCACCCCTTGCCCAGACCCAACGCGCTCCCGAGTTTTCGTTCTCTCTCTCTCTCCTTCTCTCTTCCGCTCCTTTTTTCTCTCCTCTCCCGTACTCTCCTGGTTTACCTTTTTTTTCCCTTTAATACTCTCTCTCTCTCTTTCTCCTCCGCAAGCCCTCCATCCCCTTTCTTCCCCCGTTTTCCTTTTCACCCCCCCCCTCGACATCCCTGTCGATAGCACGATAATTTACGGCCACGCGTGAGTTTAATTAAATTTTCTATCGAGCCGGTGCGGGCCAGGTGAGTGGCAGAGGCGAAGGGCGAGGTCGAGGCAAATAGAGCGGCAAAGGGAACGACGCCGGATGCCTGGCCGATGGTCGGGCACGAGAGAGACAACAGAAAGGAACGAATTGATCGGTTTTCGGTGCCGCCGTTAGGTTGCGCGTACAGGGGACGCTCGTAGCGATCGGAAATCCGGAACAAGCAAATCGACCATATGTCTAATCGTCGTCCGCCAGAACGCTAATGGCAATGAGGAACATGCGCGATCGCTGTGTACTACAAGGCCTCGACGCACGACTCCGTCAGATCTACGACTTCTCCTCCCCGCGCACCCGTTTGCTCTCTCTCTCCGGCGCAATCACTTAACGCGAGAACGATGCTCCTTTTTTCGCCGAAGCGAAGGGACGGAGGAGCCGGCCGTTAATCGTGCAAAAAGACTCGATACTTCGTCAAGCCGCGCGAATGTCGCGCGAAGGAAATGGCCCCCGGGGGTGTATAAATAAGTTCCATTTGCCGGGTGGAGCGAGCGCGCGCGCGAGGATTAAAATTGATTTCGTGTTTACAGAGTGTCGCGCGCGCGATTTCTGTCTCTCGCTCTCGTTTTTCCCGAACCGACCGTCTCGCTCTCTCTCTCTCTCTCTCTCTCTCCGACCGACGTAGTAAGTATGCACTCCGAACGTTCTCCTCGATTCGCGTCTCTTTCTCTAGTTCCCCTCTCTCGCTTTCGGCCAGGCGGCGGCGGCTAGTGCGCCCCGTACGAAAACGTAGAAAGGGAACTTCCACCTTCCGAGAATAGCGGCGATTTAGCGTCGTCGGGCTTTAAGGCTCGCAAGAAGCCAAGAGAAGGTATGCGCGGACGAACTCACGAGGCGAAAACAGGGACGAATAACGTATAAGGCGGACGGGTGTATTTACGTTCGCAACCGGTGATGTGCGCGACTTATGTTCACTGAGTACGGCTAATTAAAAAAGAGACGCGTCGGAGTACCCACGCGCCTAGGCGCTCGCGTATGCAAATGAAGCGTTCGATTTCTCGAATTTTTTCTACTGACGCGCGGCGACGTGTCGGACGACGTTACTTTATCTACGATCTCTCGCTCCAAAGCAATGCTGATGCCTTACTCTGAAATCTTTTTTGTTCGTGACTTGTTTAATTATAACGAGATAAAAGTGTCGCTTAAAAACTTTGGAGTATCCGCACGATTTAAACATGATTCGACGGAAACATAGTACGTTAAATTATATCTTTAGATAGACAAGACTGGGTATTAGGGATGGACGGCTGAAACGCGATGCCAGGGGGTGAACGTTCCGCAAATTCGTTGTAGTTACAAAGCCGGGAACAAGCCCAAGTTCCAGGCCCCCCCGGGGATCCTCGAAGATTCGTCGGACGATACGATCGATTCCTTAATATCGCAAAGTGGGACGGCGCGAAGACGAAGTAGGTGCGGAGTGGTTGAATGGAGCGCGACAACCCCTTACACGGGATGGTCTCTTGCGCCGTGATTCCTTCTTACAACGACCGACGTACAACGACGCATACGGTGCATGTAATTAGCTAAAGAGGGTCAGTTAACTAAAGGGCGGAGCTTGATGGGGCCAATCGTGGGCCTTCTCAGTTTCCGTCACTCTACCATCGCACGCGCGTAATTCCGCACAAGATTCAAATGCCGGCCGTCGGTGCGTCAAAACAGTCGTACCCGTTTCTCGAGCGATACCCGCACAATATTTATAGGACCGTTCAATTTGGATCGCGCTAACGTTTTCATTTACCGATTTGAAACAAACCGGCGATCGTAAATTTGGAATTATTACCAGCGCGATCGGGCTTTTTCGGCGCTTCCATGAGGCGGAGCGATCGTAAAGCGTAAAAATAGTCCCGCCGACGAAGTATCGCGCCTGTGCCTGATTATTTGCGCTCTACTTTTTAAGCGGTCCGCTCTCGCGACTCCGCGGGAATAATTATTTTGATTTGTGCGCTGTATACGCTCGCCGGGGGATAGGGACTCGCCGGAGAGGTGTTGCGCGATTTAACAACGTAACGACCGGAGTCCGTCGATATCCGATGTCGGCGAGATTTACGATTCGCCCCGTTCGTTTACCGTTTCTCGCGGCTCGTTTTCGTTTTTACTCGTTTCCCGTCTCGACGTCCTCTCTCTCCCCGCAGCTTCTCTGTAAATCTTTCGAAGCGGACACCCGGTGCATATATCCCGTCCAGAAGACACAAGCCACGCGTCACGGGCGCCTCCGCGCCGGTTTCGCCCGGTAAACGGCTTCCACGAAATCGTCGAGAGGAAGACAAGACGGAACGAAGGGAAGCGGACGCGCTCTCGAGTTTTCTGGCAAGATGAATCGATCGATCGGCTCCGTCCGGCCGCTCATTTCTCTCTTCCTTCCTTCCTTCCTCGCTCGCTCCCGTTTTTTCCACCCCCCCTTCGTCCCGTGCTTTCTTCCCAACCCCCTTGTCTTCTGTCGTCTCATTCCTTCCTTCCTATTCCTCGCTTCTTGATACCGCCCGCATCACCGATGGATGGAATCGTAGCGTTGGCACGGGACTCCGGGAGAAAGGCAGGAGAGGCTAGCTTGCTAGCCTAGCTGGCCGGGCTAACGCTCGCCTGCCGTCGTCGCTGGAAGCTGGAAGAAGCCAATCTCAGAAATGAATATGGCTCCTGCAAAATTCACGGGGACATACCGCGGGTGCCCCGGCTGAATGCGACTTGTTTGTCTGTTTGTTTGCCCGCCTGTTTCCGGTCTCGTCTATATGCACGCACATCACCGGTCGGTCGGCTTGGCGCGCGCGTGTACACACACAATGGCGTGTGGCGCACTGTTCCGTCGTCGTCGTCGTCGTCGTCGTCGTCGTCGTCGTCGTCGCGGAGAGACATACAGAGAAAGCCGCCGCGCGTCACGCGGCATCGTCCGGACGGACGTATATGGAAGCGTATATGGAGACGCATATGGAAGCGCGTATTGGCTGTGTATGCAAAAACCGCGAGGGCAGAGGACTGGAGGACGTAAGTAAGCGTGCTGCAGACGGCTATTCGATGGCGACGATAAAAACGGGAGATAGAGGAAAGGAGGGAGAGATAGAAAAGATACCCGGGGACTGCCCCCGTGCGTTTCGCCTAGCCTATTTTCGACTAACTAAACGACGACGCCGAGCGGGTGACGCGGCGCGGAGAGTCGGGCGGGCGAGATGGAAGGGAAGAAAGAAAGCGGGGTGCGCGAGTAAAGGAACAAATCGTAGGAAAGAAGTCGTGACGGGAGGCGAATTCCCTCGAGGGTGTGTGCGGGTACCTCTCTTTCGCGTGCACGCTCTCGGCCGGCTGGTGTGGGTGCACGGCTCCCGCTCTTACGCCTGTGCCGTCTCTCTATGTACCTGTGCCGCGCGTGCATGTGTCCGCGTCCTCTCTCTGGTTCGTTGAATGGCTTCTCGTTTGCGTTATTCCTCCCCGCCTCTTTCCCTTTTTAATCCCCGCCCGTCCCACGATGGAGGGCATATATATGCGCCGAGGCCCTTTTTACCATTCCGAGTTTAGGAAATGCAGGAGCGTGTTAGGAGACGGAAGAATGTACGATTACGAGTGGCAGGGCTCGTTCTGTCTTCCTCTCCCCTTCTGGTGGCCAGGCATTTAAATATCGGCCACTCGGTATTTCGGCGGCGTCCTAACGATCTAGCTCGAGTTTCGTCCACGTTACAACGACTGTCGGCCCCGATCGCCACCCCTTTCCTTCTGTCCTTCTCTCTTTCTCCGTAAACTGTTGGGAAAATTTCCTTTCGAAACGTCGCCCACTCGAACGATTCCGGGAAACGAGTACATCGCGTTGAAGTTGACTCCGACATTCGTCGGGTCGGATCGAGGAGAGTCGAGATTGGAGGTGCGACGGCGAGGGTCTAACGATCGAGATTTATCCTGCACAGATTTAGTCTACGGATTTCGGGCTCGAAAGGCGCTGCGCTCGGGGTGGCGAGCCCGCATCGAGTCGAACGATTATCGCTTAATCCGGCCTGCCCCAGTTCCAGAGGCGGTCCGAAGTTATGTACGCAAAATGCACGGTGTTTAACGGTTAGAGTGGTAAGTTTCGGCGGGTGAGCGTTTTGCCGATGCTGCGGTCGCTTCCATAGAGCGGACGGTTAACGAACCGATGTAACAAACGTCGTTCGATATATTCGGTACCGTCGTCGTGGCAAAGTTTCTCCTGTCTGCCACGAGTCCGACCAGGTCCGTACTGGAATTCAAGGCGATCCATAAATTTCGACCGACGACTCAAAAAATGTTTCTACCGAAATAATTTACAATACGAGTACGAGAACAGGTTCGGTGGTCGCAGAACGAATTTTCCGCAAAGTCTCCGACCATCGATACCTTGCACAGGTGTCTCGAGGGAAGAAAAGAAAAATCATCACCACCTTGCCTCATTGTCTGTACCACTCGAACGATCGTGGACCCCGTGGTCCACCATTCCCCTGCTCCCCTAATCCAACGAAGAATATCGTATCCGCGTAATTTGGTGCTCGAACGAAATTATGTCAGCGCTCATCGCGGTGCTCCAGTGGGCAGCCACTAGATCGCGAGGGACATGAAGCCGAAGAGGTAAGAGGTTAAAGGGTACCCTCGGCGAAAGACGGCGCGGCGGGAGGAGAAATGGGTTGAAAGAAGGTAGGAAAGCGCCGAGAGGCAGCTGCTACTCGCGGAGTAACTCCGCGAGAGATCGTGGAAAGAGCTCTTCTGACGAGTGCCGGTAGAATGGGAGGAGGATCGAGGATGGAAAAAAAAACCGAGAGAAAGAGTGGCGGGAGGGAGGGAGGGAGGAAAGAAATGAAGAGGCCCATTCGCGGGCCAAGTCCCTCGGTCTCTTAAAGGGGAAATAGAATTTCGAGCTGTCGACTCCACGGCGGCCACGATCACGCTGGCGTATCTGGCCGCGTACACTTTTGTAATTTACCTGTATGCCGTGCACACTCTTCTGGCACCACTTACGGCTGCCACTCGTGCACGCATGCACTCGTTCGATATAATCATACGCGCCCGCCTTCCGCATGCGATACTCTGTTTCTTTATACATGAATCTCGCGGTGAAATATATATATATATTAGTCATAGTCCTGCGGCCGAACACATCGCTTTCCCGGGAGTGAGTTTCGGTAGACGCGTACGATGCCCTATTTCTTTATATGCACGCGAATTTCGGGGTGATATATTAATCATAGTCCGGCGGCCGCGTACAAATGGGATGCGAGCGCGCTCGAACACCATTCTCTCGCGAGTACGTTCCTGTACGCGCGCACGTTACCCCATTTCTTTATATGTACATACATAAATTCCGCGTTGATACACTAGTCATACTTCTCCGGCCGCGCGCAGATAGTTGCAAACGCACTCGAACACCACCTTTCCCGCGTGTACGTTTCCGTGAACGCCTACCATACCCTATTTCTTTTTGCATACATACGAATTTCGCGATGATACACTAGTTTACTCTCTCGCGCTAACGTTTGCTCTTTGCTCGCCGCGCGCGACCCTAACGTGGACACCGGAAGTCTAGCATACACGACGCGTGCTCGTCGAAGATCGGTACGCGATGTCAATGCCGATAAGTGCAAAACGCGAGCGAATAATGCGACTCGGCGGAGGCGTCCGCCGATTGGTCGGCCGGGTCTCGAAAAGGGTTGGATTTTCCGAGAGTGTATCGCGTGCGCTGGGTAGTAGGGTGGAGCGCTCGAGAGTAGGCTCGAGAGGACGCTCGACGGCCGTGCGTGTAGTAGCCAGAAGCGGCATACGTGTACTCTCCACGTGCTCGGAGGGGAGTTACAGGCAAGCGCGTGCACGTTCGACTTTTTCTCCTCTCCTCGCCGGTGAGGGCTCTTCAGCGACGAAACGAGCTGCGGGAGAGAACGTTCGCCACGAGAGAGCGGTTGGTACGAGGCTCGAAAGCTTGTTAGCGAATTTCGCCATTTTTTTCCACCCACCGACTGCGCTCGCCCGCCTCCTTCTTCAATCTTCCTTCAGGCCTCACCCCTACGATACTACCCCCTGGCGTACCCCCTCGATACGCGCTCGTGCCCCTCCTACGCTTTGTTCCTCCTCTCTTCGCGCCAACTTCCCTGCGCCCCCCCGTATTCTCGCATCGAGACACTCTCGGTCCGGAAGAATCGAGTCGAACTATATATATACATATATAGCGCGGCTGGTAAAGATCGAGAGTTCGCCACTCGTACGTCCTTCTTCTCTCTTTCTCAATTTTTTTTCCCGCAAACCACCCGCGTGTACGCGCTCTACGCCCCAGTTACCGCGATTCGTCTCTTCAACTCGCCTCGTCCGCGTCGATCCACGATACCACAATGGGGCGAGCATGAAAATTGCACGAGAGGCTGAGGGAGAGGTGAGGTCGGAAGAAGGACGGCCTGCCGAGGGGTTTCGGAGTTTTCGAGAGAAAGAAACGGAGAGGGAAAGGGGGCGACTTGGGAGACAGGGAAATGAACGCAATAGAAAGAGAGAGAGACAGAGAGAGAGAGAGAGAGAGAGAAAGAGAGAGACAGACAGAGAGAGAGACTGGGGCTGTGAGATGCGGGAGGGAATTTTTTTCTCGTTTTCATCGGGTTTCCTCGTTGATCGGCCGACTAGAACGACGTCGTGACGCGATCACTCTAGCCAAGCATGATCCTCGTGCAACAAAGAGGACAGCTATCGCCGGCGTGCATTCGATCGAAGCCGCCTACCCACCCCCTCTCTCTCTCTCCGCCAACGCTTCTTGTTCCCGCATTCTCTCGCTCGAGAATCACGGGGAGAGAATCGAACAGAAATCACCTTCCCATGAAGAACGGGGGAAAAAAAAAGAGAAGAAAGAGGGGGCCACCCCAGACTTACACGCGTACCGCTGGTCTCGCGGGGTACTTCGTGTAATGAGCTCCTTCGACTGCCTTCCGACCTACCTGCTCGCCTATCCTCTTTCTTGCCCTGCCTACCTAGCTGCTCTACTAACTACCTATACCTAAGTACAGGGTCATTCCACGCTAAAGACGCCGATACCTCCGATGATCGATCGACTATTTTCGACTCGTTCCCGTGCACGCCTTCCTGCTGACTATCCGTGTGTCAGCTATTCCTGCGGACAAATAGCCTCGGGACGGTCGGAGGTGGTCCGTGGGACGAAGAAGGATCGACGCCGCGACGTATCTAGGCCCGACGAAATCGAGCGGCAGTCGGGGACCTAGATTTCGAGCGTAAATTTTGTCGGGACTTCACGAAACTTTCGATAACTGGCGTGGAGAGGAGAGAGAAAGGGTTAAGGGGGCAGCGAGTCGAGGACGGTGAAGTTTCCAACTGATTTTGTATTTATGAATCCGTTTCAGGTGTCAGACTTAAAGTTTGTCCGTTTCACGTTCCGCTGTGTTCGTGTAAATTTGTCAGATTTCGATGACGAAGTTGTATCGCTGAGGGATGAATGTCGCTGCAGGTACGGTGAAGGTTCAGAGAAACATGTTAGTCCTAGAACCTCTTCAGGTGTACCGTTCAGATTGCCGACACTGAAGCGGTTGCCGTAAATGGTGCGTTGACGAATGTCGCTGGGACAGCGAAAAGCGTCCGGAGGGCAACGAGTTCGTTGTCATCAATACGCTTTTAACGCTCGCTCCGTAATTAGGCTCAATCCGTCTTGGACACGGGGCACAGTGCTCCTCGCTTGTGTAGGAGTGAGAGTACCGGCGGCAACCAGTTCGCGGACGGTGGAGAATCCGTGAGGAGAAATTAGCCCAATTGGCCATATCCAGGACTCTTCCGAGTGTAACGTTGATACAAATGCTCTCGGGCAGGCGGGTTGGCCGACTTCCAGATTCCACTTAATTTCGCTTGCCGGCTTCCACGCCGCCACGATTCCTCTCTCATTCTCGACTCTTCCGTTTCGCGCCGTCCCCGGGGGCAGAAACGTAAGAGAAGCGCAACAGAAACGATCGACGGTCAAAAGCAAAAGCTGGAGAGAGAGAGAAAGAGAGAGAGAGAGAGGGGGACGTCTCTTGGATCATCAACGAGAACCAAGCCACGGCGCATAATTTCACCGGCGCAAGATCGTCGACACGTCGTATAACGACGCGTGTCCCGAGCCCGAATATTCCCGGCTATATATTTCGCATCTCTCTCCGATAACTTTGCAGATTATCGACATTGCCGGCACTCTGCCCTCTCGCCTCGCTGGTTTGCTCTCCTCTCTTTCTCGCTCCGTACCCAGGCCGCGGTGGACTTCGTTGCGAAGGATCGTGCGCTGTGCATTAACGCGCTAATTTACGAGAAAATCACGGTTTTCGAGTGGCCATCGCTTGCGGCCTACTCCGAGGTTGTCGCCCCTCGCAGAATGTTAAGACACAGAGTTCGCCTGTACGTAGGGATCCACTGTATGCCCGAAGCTCGCGGTTTTCTTCGGGCTTATGCGCAAGCACGTGCGTGCAGAAATTTCTTTTTCCGCCAAATTGACAATGGATAGCGTGGACGTTAGTTTGGTTGACTCGAAAAATATTATGCAGCGCTATCGATAGGCTTGCTTATTTCAGTTGTTCTTCGTTGCAATCGTTTGGATGGGTCAACGAAGTCAACGTTTTATTAAATAAAATTTAACGTGTCAATCCCTCCCGTCTCAACCTTTGCCTCGTTTCGAAAACCAAAAGTCAGTGTCGCCGGTCCGTTTTCGCGATTTCTGCCCAGTCACGAAAGTATTAAACAGCTTCGACCACTTGGATCATTAGCCGGCGCACAATATATAGGCAGTAGTTCCAACGGCCGCGCTGACGGCCGAGGTTGCATACGGCCAGCAGCGACGTACGTTACACGGCGGGCGAAGAAGGGTGTCTACTAATTTGTCCATTAATATTAATCGCGAGGAGACGCGGCGCACGGCCGTCGCGGCGGTCACGGTTATTAAGCCGGACGAAATGTACGTTCGGATCGAGCGAAGAATCCTGGCGTCGATGCGATTAATAATCATACATTGACTCACGCGTGGCCAGAACATGACGTGACGAGCGATGCGCAAATAAATCGCATCCGATACGTTCGACATGAAATCTGCACGAGCTCAAGTGTATCTTCCTTCCTTTCTCGGCCTGACCACATTGTTATTTCCACTTTTTTCCTTTCGCCAGCCTGCTTCCTTAATCCGCCGCCGTATTCCTTGTTCTAAAAAATTCCGTAACGGAATACACGAGATTGCAGGATTCGCGTTGCCGGCCCACGTAACATCGGCACAAAGCGGCTCGCTCCGACGAGACGATCGAACGAACCGAAATCACGGGCGAGCGGGCGACAAATTAATTTCTTTGTCCGCCGCCGATCGCACCCCCGTGCGCGCGGATATGCACGATACTTATGTGCCACCCGACGTAATTTAGGGCGGGGAGCGGTCGTCCCGCGACACGCCGCGCGTACACGCACGCGCATCTGTACGCGAAGTTATTTATGATGGATTAGGACGGGTTTTATCCCTCGACTAATTTATGCGCCGACCGCGGGATTGCCGACTCTTAACGACTCTCCTCTTCCGACGGCCACCCCCGCCACGCATCGCCGGCAAATAATTTCGCGACACGACCCCTTGGGGGTAGGTAGGCATGCCCGATGCGCAACCCCGACGCATTCTCGATCCGTCAAGTTTTTCCGGCCGAGCGCGAGAACCTCGACTGCCTTCGAAAAGTCTCTTTCGACACGACTCCGTCGCTCGAAGATTACGAAAGCTCTCCCGACGATAACGACCGTCGACCCTGCGAACGATAACGAATCGCTACGTGCGTCACCGCGCTCCGGCGTAAAATTGTACGGCTAAATAATTTAAGATTCTCGCCAGGACAGGGGGGTAGGGGGTAGTTCTGCGGAATTCGTTCGATTCGATGACACGGGAGACGGCTCGCAGCGAGAGCGGGGAGTTCTTGAAGTGCGGAGTAGGAAAGGAGAGACGCAGAACGCACGACGTCCGGAATTAGGAATGAAATTTAACATGTATGGAAGGAGCAGGAACAGTTCTCCCTCAGCCCCCTTGCCAACGATATCCCTCTCTCTCTCTCTCTCTCTCTCTCTCTCTTTCGATCCCTTTGCCCCGTGTATTATTCAAGTCGCCATTATGGGACCCCTTGGTCCGGCTCCAGCCCCCGCGCGACACGCTCACCCCCGCGGGACGACGCAATTGCATCTGCTCGGAATGAGGGTGGGCGAGGGTGGCCCTGGCTGTTCGCTAGGGGGTGGGGGAGGAGAGGCGCGGGGCGGGAGAACGCAGCATATCGCAGGCAAGCAGCGGAGCCAGAGGAGGACGCGGGCGTTTAACCCCTCGCAACGGACTTCGGATCTAGTTACTTAAGTTCGGCGCTCGTGCAAATAAAAGGATGGCATAATTTATGGCCGTAGAGATACCGGCTCGTCGTTGGGGCCACCGCAGGAAGGGGTGAGAGAGAAAGAGAAAGAGAGAAGTACAGCCGTGCGAGGGTCGCAGTGACTGGAAAGACTGGAAGGCAGGCAAGAATACCGAGGGAGGGTGGGAGGGATGACCGACGAGTGGCGAGCAAAGAAGAAGGAAGAGCGGTCA
Organism: Priocnemis perturbator; assembly: GCA_963942575.1. Classification (NCBI taxonomy): domain Eukaryota; kingdom Metazoa; phylum Arthropoda; class Insecta; order Hymenoptera; family Pompilidae; genus Priocnemis; species Priocnemis perturbator. The sequence goes on from OZ012652.1 coordinate 9,881,564, forward strand.
CGGGAAGCGGAGAGGAGATCGCGCTTATTATACGCCGTCGCGGAGTGTATACCACTTTAAGAGAAGTGGACGGCGAGTCTCGCGTTTTACAGGCGCTCGCGCGCGCGAGCTCGGACGAGGATAACGTTATTCCGGTCAAGATACGGGTAGAACGAGCGTTTTATCGTATCTACGAGAACAACCGCGCGCGCTAAGAGGTAGGGTTAACAGGACTTATAAAGACGGAACGGCCGGATCGCAACGGTAAGAACTGTCTCACGCGTACCTGTGTACGCGTATACGCATGCACGTAGGTACGCAGACTGCGATGAGTGCGAGGGCGATAACGTTTACGGTTATGTCCGGCGGACGGGCCGACGAAGTTTTAAAAGACCAATTTTTTTTTTCCGTCCCCTCTCAACTCCACTTTCGACAGGCCGTGGACCTATGATATATGTACGAAATACGTCAAACGTCGTAAAAGTCCCGACCCTATCAACCGGCCGTCCCTAAACCCGCGCGTCCATTTCTCGTGCGGGAGGAGGAACGAAAAAAAAAATTGATAAGCCCTTCAGATAAATCGAGGAGTGCTGGCCGAGTGCGGGGGAAGGGAGGGAGAGGGCGGTGCGCTGTAGGTAGGAAGCATCGACAGGGTGAAAAATAAAGCCGGGGCATTCCGTGTTCCCGGCCGCATTTCCACGCGCTGCAATTCTCCGGGTAAAGGTGGGCAATCTGCGAGCGTGCACTCGAAAGAGCTCGGGGGGATGGTGGGTGCCGTGAGTCGGTGAGGGAGGGAGGGAGGGAGGGCGAGAGGAGGGATGTACCGAAAGACACGCTGCTCCCCGAGTGATCTATGGCCTAAGATAAACCACGCGTTCAACAAGTGTGCGTCTGCGATAGAGCTCCAACGCGGAAGATGCATAGTGACCCGAACTTTTTTCAGGCAATCTCGGGCACACGGAGAGAGTGGCAGGGCGGGAGGGAGGGAGGGGAGGAGAGAGAGAGAGAGAGAGAGAGAGAAGATGGAGGAGGAAGGATACGGAAACGAGTCGCGCGTCTGGATGCGAACGGAGTAAAGGCGCCAGGCCCGCTTTCAGACCGCCGCGCGCTTTAAGGGGAGAAAGAAAAAGGAGAGGACGGGAGGACAGGGGAGTTAACGAGAGAAGGAGGGAAGGAGAGAGGGAGAGGGGAGCTTGCGGAGAAAGCAAAATAGAGAACGGGGAGGCGCGGCGGGAGAGACTATGACAGACCAGACAGGTAGACGGGGAAAATAAGGGGCGGAGGAGTAGGGAAACAGAAATTACTGGCGCAGACTTTAAACGAAGTACAAAGCAATCCGCGAGAGTCTGGCTGGATCTTAAAGAAAGGGAGCAAGAAAGGACAGGTTTTGTGTGTAATGAGGTACACGGCGAGAGTCGGCGAGGCGGTCGCTGGGATAGAGAGTGTGTGTGCGAGGGAAATCGGAAGAGCGAAGGGCGGCGAGGGAGACATAGAAGTAGAACAAAGAGCGGGAAGAGGGACGCGAGCACGGCATAACCGGTAATAAGAAGCGGCAGGATGAAAATACGATAGTGAAATAACGACGCGTGTCGTCGGACTCCGAATCGCCGGCGGGCAACATCGCCTGTCGCAACGAGCTTCCCCGGGAGTCTCGCCTTTGTCGCCGTCGACTTTTCCAACGTGCCGAAGCGCGGGTGGCCGGGAGAGTTTACGTCGAAAAATCCGTACGCCCTATAATTAAATGAGCCCGGACGGACTCGCCTTGTAACATAATTCCGCCCTCGAATTCGCTCGGTGCGCATCGGAAATTTACTTAACTTAATGGAAGCGGGTCACATAAATTTCGTCGGCCGCAGTGCCGAATTAATAGCCGCCGCGAACGCATACGCATTCGAGCGAAACGTGAGAAGGATAAAAAGCGCGGCCGTGCGTTTCGGCGCGTCCCACTATCGCGGTCGCGGGCGTCGTGCGCAAATGTCAATTGACTTTCCAAGCCAACGCTTCGCCCTCGCGAGCGACAACGACCACGGCGAGCGAGCCACGGACGAGCACGTGTCAGGTGTCAAGGGGACAAGTTACGCCCGACGACTCCGAGTCCGAAGGATCCGTGGCGCTGGCGCGTCGTCGGCGTCGTCGGCCGCTCGCACCCCTCACGACTCACAACCTGACGTCGTCGTCACTATAGACGACGGAAAACCGTAACGCGGGGTTGGCCGACGGCAATAGGAGAGGAATACGGTCTACATAACGGTGCCCGCGTTCCTTTATTTTTACGAGACCCGATACCCGATCATATATTACGTCGTTCTTTATATCGGTCGTATAAAATATACGGCGGTGCGCGACGATGGGGGGGAACACGCGAAAGACAGAGTTACCGGGGATAAAGTCGGAGGGACCAGATACGCGGCGCGAGAGTGGGAAGGTAGGATATGGGGGATGTGTCACGGGCGCTCGTCGTAGAGCATGTTTATATATTAGACGCGACAATGGCCCTATAAAGCGGGCCTATGTCGTTGGAAAACGTAGGGAGCGACGATCCGTTTTTTTTTCGATCCTCTCCCTCCCCTGCCACCCCCTGCTCCCCTGTCGTAGCGCGCCGTTGCGAATCTCGCACGAGATGCGTCGTTTTCGACTCTGGTTGGACAGTCGGCAGCGATACCGGAGGGGGCATCGACTGCGACGTTAAAACGGAACACGCCTCGCGTCGGCAGCTCGGCAGTCTAAGAGCAGCGCCTTCATAAACCGCACCCCTCGCGAGCGTTACTCGATATCGAAAGTATAAAGACGTTTCGCGTGGCGAGTTACGAGCGAGGCATTAAAACCCGCCGAACGGCAGAAAGAGAGAAGGAGAGAGATAGAACCTTTCAAGCCCCCGAGTCTTCGCCCGTCCGTTGTCCCGATCTCCTTTCAGGGGAGAACTTCCGCCCCGACGGAAGTGCCGATCGAATAAAGGGCGCTCGCGGAAGATAAGGTTTGAGACTGCGGAATCGGGCAGTTAAAGCGCGCCGCGACCGTTTCCGTCTCAGAAGAAACGACCCGGGATGAAAGGCGTTACACTGCCGAAGAAGGCGGCGGCCGTTAATGCAATTTTTAATTGGCGATCCCTTGAAAGGGATCGCTCCCCGAACGGAATGGCACCCTATGACTCCTTCCTCGTCAAAACGTGCAGGACTCGGACATGTGTCGCTTGACGCACGTATTGAGGCGTTATATTCCAAGAGTGCTTTGCACAGCTTCGAAGCTTCACGCATGCCGCGCGCTTCAAAGATTCGTTCCACCGCTCTCTTCCCACGTTATTATATTCCTTCCGCTCCTCTTTGCGTCCGCGGCCGGATTACGTTCCTATTTTTTCTACTTCGTCGCGCGGATAATGTCACGGCCTCGAAAGAGGCGAGCGCGAAATGCCGCTCGTCGATCCTTCTGAAACGGAACGAGTTGTCCGGAATAAGAGACGCGTCACGTGGAAGGGTTGCATGGCGGGGACCGAGACCAATCGCGAATTGGAGCGTGCCAAGTGACGAACGAGTTTGGTGCCCCTTCTGCGAACGACGTCGTTCGGTCCGTTCAAAGCACGGCAGCCCTTTCTTCGGCTCACTATCCTACTCATTTACCCAAATAAATGTCAACCCTTACACGCAGCGTTTGCCAGATAAACTGCGGCAAGCATATCGTGAATAAATTATGTATTCGCCGGTGAGAGACGCACGGATTTCCGAATATAAAGCATGCAACATGTAACGATTTTAAACACGATGCACGCAGCATCCTTGTAACGCTGTTAAACATGAAATGTGTCGTACTCTTTTAACGACTTTTAAACGTGAAAACATTTTGAAACGTGAAATACGTCATATATGCGTAACGACTTTAAACGGGGAAACATTTTCGACGGCGGAACAACGCACTCGTCGATTTCCACGCGCGGAAAAGAGCAGGCAAGAAGAGGGACATGTGGCGCGCGAAAGGGAAAAGAAAACTACCGGGACCAATTGCCGTGCTGTAGTAGGAGAGTTTACAAGTGACAAACGACCCGGTTGTCCCTTTTCGAACGACATCGCCCAGTGTACCGCAACCCTTTCCCGAATCCCGATCCGTTCACCCCAATAAACGTCGATCCTCTCTTCCAAGCGTTCGCTCCTCGGCGTCGGCAGTGAATTTTTTGAATACAGCTCCGAAGCGTTCCACGTCCCCGAAAAATGACTTCGATCTTCGCAGATCCATCCAATCTCGCAGTATGCATCCCGCGAACGTCGCGCGCGCACAGAGACAATATCATTCCAGTTTCGCGCAAAATTCCCGGCGAATAATGAAAAAGGAAAAAAAAGACGCACGCATGCACACGCAGGCGAATTTCGTAATCCTCCGCGCGCTCCGTTTTGACGCGATCCCGTTCGGGAGCGGGATTTCGAGCCGCGCGGAGATTCTTTCGCGCCCGTGTCCGAATAATTCTCGTAAGCCTGATTTACGTTTGAGCGCGCGACACGTGGATGAGCCCGGGACGACACGCGGGGCCCGTCGTGACGCGGATTTACGCGAATTATTCCGCGCATCCGAAAACGAACCTGTTGCCAGTTTTCCTCCCGTAGGATAACGATCGCGCTCGCGCGAGTAACCCGATCCTCTCCCTCTCTCTCTCTCTCTCTCTCTCTTTCGATCTTTTCGTCTGCTCGCCCCGCGAGGAAGCCGAATGAGAGAACCGCGTTCCTTGAGACAAAAAGACGAGCACGCGAGGCCGATACACTATAGTCAGGCGGAACGAATAACGGCCCGAAGATAAGCCCGCGTGGCCAACCAGTTTGCCGGGTGGAATAAAACGGCGCCGCGTACTTGGCGGCTTAATCGCTTAGTCCCCCCTACCGTCAGTGTCCGCGCCGTTTCTCAAATCGTCCGCAAATCGCTCGCGCGAACACGTCCTGCGGGCAGCCTCGGGAGAAGAAACAGGCCCCGAGAAGCGGTCGAGGCTGCGTTATTAGTCCGGCCGCACGCGGCACACGCCTCGTCGCCGGCACCTTGCGCGTCACCTCCAACTTGTAAATTGCCTCCATTACCCTCGTTATGCCATGCTTTATTAGCGCGCGCGCGCACTTCATTTCGAGCCCTCAGCGACAGGCTCGGACAATTTCGTCCTCCGTACACTGCGGATGCACGGATGATAGAGCTCGCGGGATCGACGAACGTATTTCGAAGAACTGCGCTCCAGGCGCGCAGCAGAGTGAATGACATCTTTTTCTCAACGCGCTTGTAGCAATGTACGCATTCGAGTGTTCATATTTACACTTTCACTCAACTTTCTTATTCCTCCGGTTACGAAAATTCGTACCTATTCAGGAACACTAGGGTCGCGCAGCGGACCGTGCCGTTTCGATGTTTTCCGATGTTCGGTATAGTGTTACATCGTACAATATGAACCCTCATGCGTGAAACTTCAACTCTGCCGTGATCCTTATACCGTCTCTCCCGTTTCTTTCGCTCGACACGATTGCTCCCCTTTCCCAGAGAGGCGGGAGGGTTCCGAAGACTTTATACGCGGGGAACGCATCAGGGGTCAGCGGTCGTAAAACAGCGTTTTTCCCCGGGCAAACGTAAGTATAAGCGCCGAGACTAGGTTCCCTTCCGAAAGCGGAGCAGAAGCGGCGAGGAAACGTTATCCCTGAAATCGCGAGATATATAATGGCGATACCGTTACCGGACTGCTCGGCTCCTCTGCTCGCTTTTACCATAGTCGGAGCCATTGTCCGTTACCGACGCTTCAATAGGAGCGCAGTCCTGCAACAATGGGACGCGTCAGGATGTCCGAAGCGCGAAGACATAATGCCGTTCGACCGTCTGGTCTCGAACGTTCCACGCAGTTTCGCGAATTACGAGAAGAAAAGCGGGCAAATGTTTCGCGGTAGGACTGGTAGGAGCGACGGGCTCCGATGATGGCCAAGAAGAAGTTACGAAGTTACGGGATGTTTTGGGAAGTCATCCCTCGGACGTGCGTTTGTCAGCGAGCCTCCCTACGTCTACGCATCTTTACTACATTCGACTCTATAATATTGAGAGCGACAGATGACAGACGATTTGGTAAATTGGCGCACGTTTTCCGCGAGGTAAGGCTCGCGTTACGTTCGCCGCTAATGAGTACTCCGAAAGAACACTGCAATAGTTTGAGAACGATCCCATGAGTAGCGCTTGACGAGTGACAATCGTGTATTCACGCGAAGCCGACAACTTTCGACGAGCTTCGAGCGCGCTGCCTGAAGTTCCTCGAGAGCGTCGACAAGCTGCCATCGACGCGCTGGAAGCTCTTTCAAGAGCTCGGCCGCTTCGGAGCGCAAGCGTGAACGACGAGCGAGCGCATCTCGCGCGGCGGAAAGAAAAACAGATTCGTCGAAACAATCGCCTCGGTGGAAAGGTTCTCTGGGTCCGTGACCTTCCACGAACGATACGACGTCCAGCCAGATACGGGGATACGGCTCTTCGACACGCCGTGAGAGCATGCGTATCGCTAAGGAGTACGATCGTAAAACCGTAGTTTACCCGATCTCTTCTGCTTTTTTTCGCTTCCCCCTCTTCGCTGTCTTTCGGGAAAAGATGGTATCTCGGTAGAGGCGAGCGAGCGACGTGCGTATGTATGCATGCATGAGCGACATATGTTATTAGCTGTAACTCACCACCAGTTGGCCTGCGCGCCGTTTTGCCAGACGACCAGCAGCAAGGGGGCGAGGAACAGGAGGATGCTCGCGGTTGACTTGATCCGCCGCATCTTCTTCTTGGATCCTCGTCGGTTTTCACGGGGAGTGCGCTGGACAAATCGAGATTCTACGGCAAATTGCTGGTTGCGAGGATGGTCGCGCGCGCGCGCGCGCGATCGAGCTCACTCTCGTCGGACGCCGCTGCTCCTTATGGACCGGCCGACCCGTCGCCGTCGTTCGGATTTGCAAAGAGCGAGTCTCAGCGGTGCTGTTTTTCAGCCGCTGTAGACGTCGATGTTGACGGCCGGGCGAGAAAGTTCAACTTGACGGTTTGCGAACGACGATGATCGTCGACGCGGACTCGTTGATATTCTCGCTGCCAATGTGTTCTCGGGTTACCCAGCACGGTTTGTGGCAACAGCCACCAGTCGTCGATACTGTTTTCAATACCGCCGGCGATGTTTCTTCGGCCAGGAGTGATGCCTTCGTGGAAAAGCTTAGATTAACTTCCTATCGATCCTCTTATTGATATCGGCCGCGCTATTCTCCGCTGCTTCTGCCAATATTGCAATCAGTATTATGCTGCGGCGCACCAAGCACCGACGTCGATATCGCTGCCCGACAATTGGCGATATTATTTACCGATACCGCAGCCGATATTATATTAGCAATTTGAACGTCGACGCTCCGTTTTAATGCCGCGTCCCACGCGACTCTGTAATTACCGTCTTGATATATATCGGTCAATTTACCCGCGCCTTCGGAACGAAATCCCGAGGCTGACGGATCGGGAGATATCAAGCGCCCTCCGACTCCGGCTCGCCGATCGTCGAATTCCAACGACGACGCTCGCCAAACTCGCGGTCCTCACTGTTTTTCACAACCCGCAGCCAGAGACCGGAAGCTCCAAGTCTGTCGCGAAGGGCTGCACTCCTCTTTACATCCTCCCAACATAAGCCGCGACCGACATCTTGAAAGCTCGCCTTCGGAAACGATGTGTACCGTCCTTTTCCCTCACTTCGCAGGCACTCGGAAAATCCGTAAAAATTGGTCCGCTCACGGCGAAACGTCTCGCAGCCTCGTCGTTAGGTGAAGCCTCGCAGCCTCGTCTGGCGGAGAAGCGTCCGAGCGATCCTCACGGTAAAATCGGAGTCTCCCGTCGCTCGGGACCCCGGCCGACCAGCGTTATTGGGAAAAAATTCGTAGCCTCGCCGCTGGAAAATGCGAAAGCAGTCTTAGTAGGGAAGATCGGCGGGCAGTCTCTGGGCACGACCGGGAGGATCGGGGTGGCGGAGTGGAAGAGGAGCACGCGCGCGCTTTATTAGCGGTGCCGGACGTCGTCGGGCTTCGGAGTTCGGAGTTCGGTTGGAGCTGACGCACGAGCGAGATGGCACTCCGTGAACGTTCGCGTACGGACTGTGGCCGGTAGTCACGAGGCAAAGGGCATCGGGGCTCACTCGATAGGCGGGGTCTGCGAACGCTCCCGGTTCTTCCATTGGTCGTGTCGACGGGGGAGACTCGGTGGATCCACTCCGGGTTAATTAAGCTTTTCGGCACCGAGCTTCGTCTCGTCCCGCCCCGTGGTACGCTTTCGTGTGCATGCAAGTACGTGCGGAGGAGCGTGACGCATCGCGCAACTCGCGCAACTCGCGCCACTCGGGAGAGGAGAGATCGGACGATGTAACAGATCGATTTCCAGCGAGAGAGGCATCCGAGGTTGGGAGGGGAAAGGTGCCGACTCTCGCGATCCATTCGCCAGAGGCAACGCCGCGCAACAGATCGAAGGCGAGATCGATCGGCGGGGAAAAGGCGATGAATGGCGCTCGCCTAAGAGATAACGCTAACGATCGGCCGCGAACATTGTTTCAGATTTCAGCGGGGATACGGGCCGCGCGATTCGAAAGGCGGAAGATCGGCGCGTCGCGCCGATTAGGGGAACAAGGCTGATGCGCCGTTTTATAGGGGGAGTTATGTAATTCGCGCTGCAGCGCAGAAAATGCGTCAACTGCTTCATCCGAGCTGGCCCGACGCGTTTTTCCGCGCGCCACTTCGTTTTCGACGCGGCGGCACCGATGGATTCTTCGAGCGTACGCGCCATAACGGTACGCGGTTATGGCGTTCGCGGACGACGAGTCACGTTGCGGACTTAGAATTAGATACTACTGACCTGTGTTCTTGCGATAGCGTTGAGCGAAATTATTGCGGACTGAAACGGGCCGAAAAAAGTCACGTCTCGTTGCAGGTTCGGAGCGTCCGACCGAATGGCACGGCCGAGTTACACAATTTCCTTTTTCAGCTTCCCGTTTCGCGACTGATTCGCTCCTCACGGGAGAGCGACGAACCGTTCGATCGCACAATCGGCCGCCAACAAATGCGCGCCATTACGTTTCAATCAGACGATCGAGTCATTAATCCGTTTAAGCGTATCTCCGAACACACACATCCTTTGTCTCGCGCACTCGGAGAACGAACGCGAACCGTTATTTGCACCGAATGTTGCTTCCGCCACGTTCGCGACCGAGGATGAATTTTCGAATGAACACGAGGCAAATTCTCGCGCACGCGTTATTGCGAACGAGACGCAAGGCGTCGTCGATCGACAAGCGACAAGGTGCATAGAGTCGCGAACAGTACTCGTATGCCGTTGGCACTTGTTTCAACGAGTATCTCGCGCGAAGGTTGCGGCGGTGTAATGGAAAGGTATAAATCGCTCTGATCGACGTCGGACGCGAATCGGCCCCTTGTGTTCGTAGCGAACGCCGAGAGGGGAGAGAGGGGAACGAAAAAATAAGGCGGAAAGTAAGGGGAGAAGGATTTCGCGGGTACGCGGTTACTGTTTCTGCGATTATTAGCGTCGATACTGACGCGCGAGCGACCGGTTTAAGTTCCTAGGCGCGATACGAGTTAACTGGTAAAACGTCTGCACAGTGGACAAGACAAGAACACGCATTGTCGGTGGCGGATTTACGGGGCTGATATAGTTTGCCATCCAGTTTCACTAAACATAACATCTAAAAATGGATATAAAAGGTAATAGATAAAGTTGATCGTTGTCGATAATTTTGCGACTTGAGCATACCTAGCCTACTGGTAAATCCGCCACTGCTCAATGTCTCGTTTATTGAAATTATCTTATGAAACACTCACCAACTGCATTTCCGGCCACGGCCGTACGCGATTATGTTGATCTTTGACTCTCATGTTACCGAGCTGATGATCGCTGATCTTCTCTCGAATCCGCTGAAATTGAGATGATGAGCGATTGGAATTATGCTGTTAAGTGGAATATGAGGGAAATTAACCAATGTTGGACCGGCTCCTAGGTTAGATCAACCCATTTACGTCTGATAATGGTTATAAAGTTGTTTTGACATGATTTGCATCTACACAATGTTGCATGTAATAGCACCATATCGGCAGGAACTTTAATTAACATAAGAATACAGCTAAAAAGGATCTTACTACAAAAGATAAATAGAGTGGTCGAAACTATGAGCCGATCCAAATTTGGTTACCTTTGTACACAATAAGTTACCTGATAAAACGTCTGCAGAGCACAAAAGATCACGACACTTATCCAGTTCTAACCCCTTAAGGTGCAAGCCCAACCTGATTCGGCCAGCGCTTCATTTTCTGTTTAATTCGCACAATAACTTCACTTCTAAGAACAAAGAAGCACGTATTTACTGGTAATTGGTTAATGGGTTAATGACACGAACAAAGTGCATTTCCGGTTAAAACTTACGCAGTTACGTTGAAGTTTGACTCCCGTATTACTCGCTCGATGACCATTGACGTTCCTTCGAATTCGTTCAAATCGGGATAATGCGTTTAGAATTCTTCCGATTTATGGTGTTATAAATGAATATATCGCACATAAAAGCTATTCAAAACGTAAATCCACTTTTAAGACATTGAAAAGGTAGAATGACGCGGGGACTGACGCAAAACCAACTTGCCACGGACAACTGACGTTCGACCGGATCGAATCGATCTCTATCGAGATGCCCATTAGATACGTCTGAGCGCCGTCTGTCGTTCGCCACTTTCACGTTATAACATTCCGACCAATCGATAATCTTCAGACGGCGGAAAAAAGAAGTAACCGTATTGTGTACGGAATACCGACGGAGAAGTTGCAAATTGCGGATTCCCGAAGACCAACGTCACTTCTCGTTCTCTCGCTGCAACCGAGAAGATCCAATCGTTATTTTTCAATCCACTCGATGGGTGCTTGAACACATTTGGTTATGTTTCGATTTTGCGTCTACGTAACATTAATTTCCTAGTCGTCGCATAAAATTCGAACGTTTTCTCACATAGCCCCAACTTAATTCGTAAGTGTGGGAACAATTTAACCTATACACAGTGACTTAATTGCGAAGTATTCATTTAACTGTTTTACTTCATACTACTGATATTCTCCGAAGTACTCACAATTCTAGTATTATACACTACATTAGATACTCAATTTTACTTTATAACGACATTGATTTCAGGATGCTTCTGAAGGTTTCAAGCCTGCCCGGTCAGGTTTCGATACCACCTGTGATATACTGAGTAAAATGAGGCGAAAATAAACACGGTCAGAATGTGCTAGACGAGAGTCAATTAAGCGAACGAGAAGAATGCCCCGCGACTCGCCTTTATTTACATTTATGACCAGAGCGGCCGGGCAAAACGAATTCGCGCCGCGCAAACGACTCTTGCGTAGTTGAAACGACGCGCTTATGACGTGCTGCGTGTCCCCGGGGCGGGAAAAAAAGCGCAATATCGGCTCTCGCGCAAATATAAATTCGTTTGTTTTACGTACGCAGGAGAGAAACAAATGCACGCTCGCGACTTGAATCCACGCGGCTCGGTGGGATGAAATATGCAGGACTCTGGATATCACCGAGGCCGGCAACGATCGTTAAAACGAATGAGATGTACAACGACAGCCGACGTACTTGGCCTTCATATTTCATTCTCGTTCAGGCAAACCGCTGAACTCCACGCGCAGCCTATCAAACATGCGTCGACAACGTGTGAAGACCTATGCAATGGAACGGTGTTCAATTGGATCGAGCAAACGATACGGTTCGGTTACTTACGAGCTAAGATCCATTCGTCAGAAACCATTTCCGTCGGCAGGAGTAATTACCTGGTGGTTCGTTGTGCCATTCTTTTTAATCACGTATGCGGATTAATCTGTAATTGTATTGGAATGATCGTTCCCACAGCGCAGCATTAAGCGGCAATTCAGCGAACTACCGCAAAACGATCACGCTTTAATTCGCGTTGAATAAGCTCGCCCCCGATTCGTTTCTGTTGCTTTTCCCACCACCGTGGCGGCAACATTCGCCCGTTCCGCATCCACATTGTTGGCACCACTGACTCGGCGGCGAACACGGCGCAGATTTATTTTAGAACGCAAATTGTACGCAATCGAATGGTAGTAGATGGGGTTCACGTAATACGTGAGGTGAGCTCGATTTGACGGTTCCTCGTGGCAGTCGGTCCTTGGACCCCATTGAGTGGCAGAGGATAAACGTATATTTATGTAAAAAACGGAAGGACAAGTATGGTTTCGGTGATGCAGCCGTTCATGGTGAGTGGACGGACTTTTCTGGCCCGGATACGTCGCCGGTTTCCTTTCAGTTTTCCCAACTCTTGACAGTTTTCCTATATCGCCGCTTGGGATTGATATTTCACGCCTAATCGTTTCTGTCGCCCGGCAGGATGTCGAGAGTTCGAGAAGTTACATCGACGAGCTGTATTCGCCGGATCCTCAGAAATATTTAGAAGCAATTATGTGAGTGCCAAACTCGTCTAACCTCTTAACCTGCCTACACAAGAATATTCTAATGTTTCCTACAAAATTGGATGCCGTACGGATACTATCGCTCGCAAGTCTTACTTTTTCAAGTAACCGACACGACATTCTTGCAATGTCTCACTATATTACCAATTATCTTGTACAGTTACTTCATCACTTGACACTTTTCATCACCATGTCACCTTGATATGCAAATGACACCATGAACTTTTCCATCTCATTAAGGATGCAAAACGTTTGATTACTTCTCTGTAGATGTCTCAAGAATTCAGTGATCGGAAGTAACAGGCAAAAGGGGTCCGTTATCGCGCAGGGTGTAGTGATACGACTTTTACAACTGTTGGGTAATGCCTGCGGTACTGTCGGAGATCGTGTTCGATTGGAATCTGCCGTCACGCTGGGGTCTTTGGCGAAAGGCACGGATCAGCACGTGTTGGCACTAATAGACCTGGGTGTAGTACCACTGCTCCTGCAGGTTTTGCTCTCTATTCCTACCCCTGAACCAAGCACAGATGGAAAGCCAAAGGTGTCAGACTTGTTAAACGAGGCGTGCTTACGTTGCTTGAGGACTGTGTTTCAACATGCAGCAGCTCCGGTGCATTCGATATACCAGGACCCTGCTTTGGTACCGCGTTTGTTGTCCTTGGCCAGTCGATCTGTTACTTGTCAAGTGTGTGTAGCGACAATTCTAACAACCGCGTGTAAGGTAAAGGGCTGTGTAAAGAATTTTTATTTTTAATTCCATAAAAATGAGCAGCCATGTGTGTACAATGCACACGACATATCAATTTTATGCTCAACATTGTTATATTATTATTTTAGACAGCGGAAGAACAAAATGCCCTTTCTAAAGGTGGTGCTGTTAAAACTTTGGCAATGCAATTAGAGTCTCAACTAGATGATGTCCAGTTACCGGCATTGGCATGCTTGGCGAATATGTGCTATCAAAATCACATGGTTTCCGCAATGGTAGCCGCGGCTTCTACGGGCAATGCTCTGGAACCTAGACGTGTACCTGCTGTACTAGCACTAATGATGGGGCGCGAAAGAAGTTCTTTAATTCAGTTAGAGGCTGCGAGGTGTATCGCGTACATGCACAGGGCCGGTGCACTGCCATCGACGGATCCCAGGATCCTTTATCGCGCCTTGCCGTGCTTAGTACGACTTTGTCATCGAGATCGACCGCCGCGCGAAAGAATAGCCGCAGCTGAGACTTTGGCGTATTTAACGGAAGTCGATACTGATCTGCAGAGATTAGCTTCCATTAGCAATCATCTGATACCGACCCTCGCCGAATTGCTGAGACCACACCCACAGGTGAGCGTAGCATAGGTTGTATTGCACAATCGGGATCGCGCCATTTTCTATCTCAAATTATATCTTGGTCGATAAACGCAACATGCAAAAAGCGTTTCAGTGCTTCACGGTTTATGAACTTTACAAATACAGCGCATACTGTATCTCAATCCTTATCTTGATCGGTTAATGTCATACTTAGGACATGGCAGAATATGTGTTTCAGAATCTATTGATTTGCTAACGTTGTTAGGTTCAGGATGCAACGTTGACTCAGGATATGCGGCATGCTGCCTTCAGAGCTTTCGCTTCTTTAGGCGCGAACGACGAGGACATCCGAAAGAGGATTATCGAGACTGAAAATCTTATGGAGCAGGTTGTCTCCGGACTTCAGGATCCGGGTGGACCCCGAGTTCGATTAGCTGCTGTTCGATGTTTGCACTCACTTTCTAGAAGCGTTCAACAACTTAGAACTACCTTCCAAGACCACGCTGTCTGGAGACCTCTTATGCAATTGTTACACGGAGCAGACAAGGGTTTAGAAGGTAAAAACAAACAACACGAATTATCAGCGCATGTGAACAAGAAGCAATGTGTCGTACCTGACCTGCGCACTAATGATTTTCACACGATACCGTGCATGACATGGTCAATTATTCTTACTAATTCACAGGTAGAGGCGAGGGTGAAGATGACCTTTTAACCGTCGCCTCCAGCACATTATGTAATTTGCTTCTGGAGTTTAGTCCGAGCAAAGAGCCGATCCTCGAGTCAGGCGGCGTCGAATTATTATGTTCTCTTACCAAACGGCCAGACCCGGCACTTCGACTGAACGGTATCTGGGCTTTAATGAACGTCGCCTTCCAAGCTGAGCAGAGAGTAAAATCGCAGATTCTCTCATGCCTCGGTACCGATCAAATCTTCCGCCTGTTGGCTGATCCGGAATTAGCAGTTTTAATGAAGACGCTAGGTTTATTGCGGAATTTATTGTCAACGAAGGCACATATAGACCGGATAATGGGTGAACACGCCGCTCACGTTATGCAAGCTGTGATATTAGTCCTGGAGGATCCCGAGCATCCGGCGGACGTTAAGGAGCAGGCGCTCTGTATCCTGGCGAATGTGGCGGACGGCGATCGTGCGAGGGATCATATCATGGCTAATGAGGACGTACTCAAGAAACTCATGGATTACATGGTAGGCGCGCGCGTAAGACCTTCAAATTCAACTTTACTTCCCTCATCTCACGACGGTTTAATTTAATAGATACACACCCGGGTGCTCGATTAAAACGTGAAACACACGATTAAGTAATCTTTACGAAACACGAAAAAGTGTGACAGATGAGCATAAATGGTATTTTGTAGATGCACAGCAATATAAAGCTACAAGTAGCGGCAATCTTTTGTGTCTGTAACCTCGTGTGGAGAGAGGAACCAGGAGCCGCGCAAAGGCAAGCGCGTCTAAGAGAATTAGGTCTTTATCGCATACTGCAACAATTACGCCACACAAAGGATTCTCAGCTATTTGACAAGTAAGATTCGCGTCCTTCGCGCTGTATCTACACTCTCTTCTACTCTGCTCTACTTCTATCGAGTGTGCGTTTCACGAGAGAAGGCACGTGTTTGAAATATCCTGTTTCCTTGATTCGTTTCAGAGTAAAAACTGCCATGGCACAGTTCTACGATGCCTGAATTACAAGTGCGTTGCTGGTGGCGTCACTGATTAAATTATGATTATGTGAGTCTTTATTTTATTTTTTTTATTATTATTTGATTTGAATTATATTATACATTAGTGTTAACACTGTGATCCTGTATTTTTATTTTTACCGCATTGGCGCTCCGAACTTACGACCCAGAGGAAATAATATTTCTCAGCCTATGCATGTACCTCTGTTCACGTCATATTTATTTTATTAAAAAGAAGGTATTATAGTTGCGACAGACTATGTACTCTTTCGGACACACGTACACATATACATACACGTATACAAGATATGAGGACGCACATTTTATCTCTACCTCTCTATTTCTCTCTCTTTCTGTCATCATTCATTCATCATTCTCACTTTCCCTTTTTACCGACATCTTTGTCATTTTTATACATTTAGAAGGTCTGCAGGCGATACGCCAGATTTGTAGCTTTACAAGCGCGAGAGAGCTTCAGGTAAATTTCATTTATTGCAGCCAGTAAAAATTTTCAAGACATCGGGGAATGCATTACATTCACACCTTGTACCACCTTACCTTTTTTTTTCTTTTTAATGTACTGTAATATAACCCTATTATGAAGAGTCATTACAAAGCTTGTTATCTTAAATACATATATTTACTGTGACTTAAAGAAATATTTAAACTAGCAAACACTCAGTACTCTTGACGTGTTTGTATCTTTGGTAAAGGGCTTTGGTAGGGATTTCTTCTTTTTACACAATTACCATCGAAAAAACCAACACATATAGGATACTCGATTTACAAAAGAAATAGGTCCAACGTAATGTTGATGCTGGTATAAATGCGTGAAACATGACAAGATGCCATTCGAAGCTTGCGAATCGCTTGTAGTGGCACGGAGATGGAAAATAAAGACTTGATCTTCCTTTTGATTTCTGTAGTCGATCACGGACATTATGACACTTATTAAGAAATTAAGCGGGCGCATTGCTGTCACTGTAGAGATTCGCCGTGGGATTGTTGGCTAGCGGGTCCAGTTCGGCGAATAAATCCAGCCACGAGTTACCCTTTTGCTTGCCACTCTTGTCCTTTTTCTGAAATACGAAAACGGCATCTTATAATCACCGACCGTAAAGCCTGTACATTACAAGAAAACAACTGCGAGTACTATCGTGCAGAAGAGTGAATGTCAAACGAGTATTATTTGCACTGAACGCTTAAACTTGCTTTATCGTCCGTTTCCGACGACGGAAGGCTCTTGTGTTCAATCCCCCGCGCGGCGTCGCCCAAGCTCTGCTTCAAAATACTGGGTGGCAGGAATGTGTCGTAGGATATAACGTCCCACTCATTGCCGGAAGATTGAGGTTTTTCGTTCAATATGGTGTCCAACCAAGAGGCAGTGTCGGATGATGCGGACTGCGCGGATCGCTGGCCCTCATTTTGTGTAGACGACGATTTGTTAGGCGAGCCCAGGTCCACGTTACACCCACCGAACAATTCCATCTCTAAATCGTACTCCGTCATGCTCTTTTGCAGATCCGTCTCGTAGGACGAGGTCACATTACTAGGCGATTGTCCGGTACCATTGGAAGTGCTCTTTTCTAAGTCTAACTCTCCAAAGAATTCGTCTAATTCCTTTTGCTCATCGGTGGGCGTGTGTTGTATATGTCCGTTCCCCGAACAATTTGTATTAGAGTTGGCGTCTAGACGATCAAGTCCCAGTATATCCATTATATCATTTTCGATGTCTAGCAATTTCTCGTCCTGATTCTTGGCTTCCGTTTCAGACGCCGGGCTCGGTTTTGCTTCCTGGCCTTCCTCGATGGTGTCATGGTAGTCTGTGTCGAAGCATAATAATCTGTGGAACAATGGATAAGATTAGAATGTTAGTGCGTGGGCGTTGTCTTTTCGAGTATTAGCATGTGGACATTGTTTTATCGAACATTGCTGTAATTGTGTCGTTGCGTTGAATAACTCCAACTCACTTGTCCTTATCGTCGAACTCTTCGTCGCCACCGGTATCTTGTGCCAATTTTGTGGAAGTTTCAGCGAGTTCGCGTACGATCATGAAATCGTAGCGCTGGTAGCCCTTAAAGCTATTTGCTATGGTCGAGTAGGTTTGTGCTGATTTCTTTGTGAAATTGAGAAGTGTGTTCTGATACAAAACTAAGGCATGGCTGAACATGTTACACCTTGCCGCGGCCAGTAGGTCTACCTTCTGAAGACAGTCGAATGCCAGATTGTCGAACGTCATTTTACCCCTAAAGAAAAGGACGCATCTCGAATTATTGGAAAAATTTAATGAAAGGATGTAGTGTGATACACAGAAAAATCTACATACTGCCTAACCCTTGTCTGCACCTTCCTGAACCTCTCCAACTGCTTGGAAGTGTCTGGATCCAATTCCTGTGAGATATTCTTCATCCACGACAGAGTAGCCCTATACTCGGTGCGGGCCTTTTCCATTGCCTGAACATTCTGCAACGTGTCCTCAATTGCTCTCTGTCTGAAGGTCTCCACCTCTTGATAAAGTCTGCCCAAAGGTGCCCTAAGCGCGAGTCTCTGTTGCCCGGAATAAGATAAAGACTTGCCAACAGCGGTCATCATCTTGCCGGCTCTAGTCTTATCTTGCTTGCCAGCGTCCTTCAAAAAGCGACCCATTGCATTTTCCTCTTGTGCAAGGTCTACAACAAGATTTGGCATTTCACCGAATTGATGGGGTCTGTCCCTGCTCCACGTACACTATACTCACTGCATAATCTTTCCTGATACTTATCGATGACTCTCTGCAAATAGGAGCAGGATTCCTGAATACTCCGAAACAATTCTAGCTTTGCATCCAACTCGGCATCCGAGGCGACGATACATTCGTCCTCCTTCTTCCCCAGCTTCCTCGACAGGGTCTGCTTCGTCACCCAGAACTGGTGCTGCATCTTCGTGATCGTCGAGTCGTCGTGCACGTTCGACTTCTGGACCCAGCGATCGAACGCATTGCCCGACATACCCGGCGCTCCTCTGTCGCTGCGAATCAAACGAAACGAAAATCATCAGCACCGACTGTTTACGTCCATATGCTACGGTGTCATTTTTTGGGTCAGCTGGGTGACCGACATTTTCGTGCGATAAACGTATTTAGGCAACGCATTCGACGGTGACCTGCGGCGAGTGACACTTGTCAAAGTGACAGGTGTCAAAAGAGGCAAAAATAAAGATGCTCAGCTGTTCCTGCAGAACTTGGTTCGCCGAGTTGTCAATGTGAAATTATTACTCACTATGCATTCATGTCGGAGGGACAACGCGTTCGCCGAGCGTGCAAGGACGGACCTTTAAAATCCTCGCTTATTGTTTCGTGTCAAATGCAGAATACGCCTCCATGCCTTGAAGTTATTCGCACTCATGGCCGGTAACGGCATTGTTGGAATTCCCTTCAGTGGTCCCTTAGGGACTATTTACGGTCTAGGGGGTTATTCCGTCGATCGCGATGGGAAAATCGATGAGCGACAGAACAATGGCAGATCAAAGAATTCCTTTTTATTGTTTTCCAATGTATCTCTCGAGACACTTCGAATTAAGTCCCTGTGAATATGACATTATAAGTACGTCCCTTCGTCGAGTGCAGCAGACCTGTAACCCATCCCAATCGTATCAAAATAAATGACAATTTCGAATTAACATTACGGCAGAGTAAATTCGTCCAACGCGCTTCGGATTTAAATGCCAAGCGAGCGAATCGAGTTATATATACGTACAACTCACGCGGTGTCAGCAGACTGTGCTCCTTGAACAAGTGAACACCATTTGTGTCGGGAGGGTGGGAAAAACAGCTGGAAACAGCTCGCAGCGTGCGTGCGCCTGTGTGCGATGCGCGTGCTGTTTCTCTTTCTCCCACTCTGCCGACAGTACCGACACCGATGGTGTTCAGAACATCGTCTGCTACCACTGGTCACGCGTCGCTTGTGATGAACGTGAATTAGTTTTACTAGGACATCGAAGATGGCATCGTAATCACTCGGAATTTTTCCCGGCGGAAGTGAATGTCGGTAAGCTTTGGCTCCGCGGTGCTCTGTGAGTATCGGCAGAAGAGAGAGGAGGGACGTTGAATTTGCTGGTTATATTCTGTGTTATCTAGTCTAGAACAGTCGAGAAGACACATCACGATCCACATACGCAGTCAGGCAAGTCCCGCGAATTCTCGTCATTGCTTTGCCGAAAATTTCGGAGCGTTCGTAGTACGTCATGAGTAGCGGCACGGATTCGGGCAAGAAGAAGGTGCAGCACAGTTACATGTGTGCCTATTGGAAATGCGGAAGCCGGAGTCGAGACAACGTCGCGGGCATTCGTTTTCACAAACTGCCGATGTACAACAAGGATTTGGTGGCCACTTGGCTGACGAACGCCGGCCTCGACGACAAAGCCGAACAGCCGGAGAGCGAGCTGAGAAAAATCACGATTTGCTCGAGACACTTTCCGTCCTACCTGATCTGTCCGTCCGGCAGGTTAAGGAAGGATACGGTACCTTTTCCTTGCGAGGACATTGCCGACGAGGAAGAGGCACCCTTGGAGGATGTCAAAGATTGGGCGCTGGAGAAGGAGGTGTTGCAAAGGGAGATTGAGGAGACGAATGGGATTGTTCGTCATCAGAAGTTACGCATCAAGGAGCTGTCCGCTATGGTCAATAAGAAGCACAAGATTCTTAAGAGGATGAGAGCGCGACTGAATATTATAATTAACGGAGGAATTATCACTGATACTAGTCTGGCAAAGGCGGTGGGGCGCGGTATACAAAATTTGCTGTAGTTGGTACAAACAAGTTTGGATGAATCGTCGATCAAAGAATGCCAATTGAAGGCTTCTGAACAGTGTCATAACGATGCCCTTAGAAAAACTTCAGGAGTGGTTTCATGACTGATGTCAATTTTGAGATTTAACGTACAAAAGGATAAAATTTTTGATAGTGTATGGAAAAAATAGAGTAATATATATATATATATCTCTGAACAGATGTATGTAGATGAGGAATTGCAATATCAGCTATGATGCTAGTCTGTTGAAAGTTTAAACAAAGCTGCTATGAAAGCTGAGAACTGGTGAAGGTTGTTAAGAGTATCATCCTAATTATGGTAAGCTGGAACATCCTGTATAATAAGACAAAACCAACAAAATGCCATTTTATATTAAGCACATGCATATTTTTTTTATACAGCAACCACGAGTGCAGTAGTAAGATAAACAATTACCACTTGACAACCCCTCCGAGATCTGCAACCTTGACGTGGTGGAGGGGCTTAAAGATTCTCGTTGGAAGGCCGTCCCCAAAGCCTTGAATCAGAATCTGACAAATAGCAGCTTACTCCAAATATTCTAAAGTATTATAATGCAGGCAAATTTTAATTTGTACAGCATCACTCACTGCAATTCTTTTGTGCAGAGGACATTGATTTTCTAACAGAAAGGAAACAAAGACCACAGCAAAGCTGCAAGAAAAAGTGTCAGAGGAAACAGATTATAAAGTTCTCGATTTGCACATAATATATATAATAAACATTTATTACAGGATTACAATCTTCGTTCTTTTGATTTATTAAAATTTCTTTGGAAGTCTTTAACAGATCTGACGAGGGAAATCATATAATAAAACTGTTCTCACTTAATCACCTCAGGTCAAGACACTTCCATGATGGATACGATTCTCTTTACATCTCCTGTGCAAAAAGTACAGATTTCGTCATCGCGGTACGTACTCACGATTTAGTCCGTTGCGGAAAGCAATAAATATTAAGCTCGCAATCGCCGAACGCTAAGAACCCCGACACATTTCTCGGCAAACGAACGTGTAATCGAAACGTGTATTCCTCGTTATTTCAAAGTCTTAAGCACGAGCGGAGATAAGTATAGTCGTTTTAATTCGAATATTAATTGCTGTATTACCTGTTAATACGGTTAATAGTCGTTACTCGTTATGCTTCCTGCTTTAAGAATAAAGTGCAATTGGTATGCAAAGTAGTTGCTACGTCATGACAGACAGAGAGACAGAGAGAAAGCGAAAACATTGCACAAGCGCAATCGGTACAAAGAAAAACAAAAAGTCGGAAGTGAGATTTCATCAAGGAGGGGACCGCAATCGCGGTCAGAGTCTAGATAGGCTCTACATCCTTCTGGATATGTCAAGCATCTTGACATGGATGTCTCCCAACCTCGTACCTTATCATACCTTGCCCATGATCATGATTTTTTTGGTTGTAACTTGATCCATTAGCTTCGAGTCCTACAGTATCCACATTCTGCAACAATAGCAATCATGAATTTGATATCCTTCTTAGAGTTACCCGTGACGATGAAAGTATATCGGTCACTTTCACACGCTGCAAACAAATTTAAAAGGTAGTGGGGATCGAATCAATTTTTTTCTGCTAAAACTATAAGCTTTTAGTCATACGAAAAGTTCGCGAAACATGCTGTAAATCACTACCGTTCAAGAGGATATATCAATTACACATTACACAGGTGATGTTTGGAAATTAAACTACGAACAACCCGTTTGCGACTTGGGAAAATTTTATTTCAATCGTTTGCTTGCATCAGTGAGAAGCTACCGAGAATGGGAGTTAGAAATCTCAGGTGCGATAATCTATAGCTGCGTTACAGAAAAATTTGTATATTTTAACATTTGACAACTTTCTTTTTATATATATATATATGTACATGTGACATACACATATTTGAAATTCATGCCACATGAACTTTTCCTCCAGCTTAAATTGAGAATCTATTATTTGATCTATTCATCAACGTTTGTCATTTCAATACTCTTTCTTAATAGTTTCTTTGTTTCTCCTGCATCTTTTTAAGCATGGACCGATCGAAATTTCGTCCGTGCACACAATTACACGTGTATTGTAACAACAAAATATATCCAAGTATACAAAATATATGTAAGTTGCGATAACTATACAAAAGCCATGTTATTAATACACTGTCGTGTATCGTTGCTTCGACGACGGTCAATAAGGTGGATATCGTTACTAAAGAATATCTTTTCGTGTGTGTGTAGCAGGTACGCCTATATTGTGTCATATGTTCATGCATCCTTTATATATATATATATATTACTGTAAATGAAATACTAGCATTTCCGTTATTTAAGTAGATCTTCACTTATCAAAGAGCAGGGGAGGATACAGGATAGAAGACAATCTACTTACTACACTTAGTATAAATCATATATGCATAATAATATTGATGAATTAATACGCCTATATACAAACAAATAGTGACCTAACAAGTGCAGGAATCCTTGCCGCCTTGCTGTTCACTGGACACTCCTTGGAGGTTGGTGCGTCCAGGTTGACTTGGATTATGCTGAACGCCGGATTCTGCCGCATTTAAGTCCAATCTGAAAATTAGAGTTCACACTTCCGTTTAATCTTACGTACAAACATTACTGCGGTGCTCGCGCGGGTTCAATCTTTTCATAATTTATTCATCATATGTTTCCCTCCAACGTGATTCGAATTTGGGTATACTATATGTCACTGCAGATCCATGCCTCTATAGCTACGCTACTTAATGACTCACCGTCCATCTTGTATACTTTGGAATATCTTTTTCGCAGTCTCCAAGAAAGCCTCCTCGACATTGTGACCCCTGTACACATAAATCGCAAAAATACAATCGTCTTCAATGAATGCGATGCATTTGATGCTGTTTTGCTGTGAGAATGGAAATATCTATGGGACTTACGTTTTTGCACTAGCCTCGACAAACATTAGCCCGTTGTCGTCGGCAAATTGCTTTGCTTCTTCGTAAGTTACGTCCCGTTGACCCTCCAGATCACTCTTATTACCGATTAAGAATATTACCTGAAGCATATTACAGTAACCCAAATTTAACAAGCTATCCGGACTACTTTATGCGCCATTGTCATAAGCAACGGATAAATGTCGTTAGGTACAATATGATGGTTTGCATACAGTGCTTGGATTTGTCAGGTTCCTCGTGTCTGTGAGCCAGCTGCTGAGGTGGTTATACGTCGAACGTCGTGTAATATCATACACCATTAATGCTCCTGCTGCACCACGATAATATGATCTGGATGGAAGCATTAGCTTTTTATTAGAAGTAGTAAAATTTGAATATAATTGAAAGTTTAGCTAATATACCAGTATGATCAAAACTAATATCCTTAGTACCAGTATTCTGTAGTAATTTTAGTTGGTGCAGAAGGATTAATACTAATAGATAGTTGTACGAGAAATGCTTACCTAGTCACTGCTCTAAAACGTTCTTGCCCTGCAGTATCCCATATTTGTAACTTTATTTTCTGACCTGCTACTTCAATGATCCTAGTCCCAAACTCAACACCAATGGTATGTGGACAGTCTGCCATAACTGAAATACAGCAGAAAATATTATTTTCCTTAGATCATATGAAATTATATATGGTTTTCATCGTTTGACTTTGTTCTTACATTTTTTTTCCGTAAATTGATGAAGTAGGCATGACTTCCCTACTCCCATATCACCTATGATAATGTATTTGAAGATATACGAGTAATTATACGGACCGGCCGACATTTTGCACCTGAAAGCACATGTTGAAATTGTTATAGTCTTGTCTTCTTTATAATTTATGGAATGTGACTTAATCGATGATGCTCAATTTCTCTCACACCAAATACTTTCTCAACCGTGACAGTGTTTGGACATAGCAGGCAGGGGTAATACGTGTCCATACACGCAAAAAGTAGATAATGGGATATGATTGATAATATTATCACCGTAAGAAACGTTTAGTGACACAGACCATTTATCCAATCACACACGAGCCGTGAGAAGAAAAAAGTATTCAGCTTAACCATTTTAGCAATAACAGCAATCGTTGGTGCACAGTTACCGAGAGATCATCATTGGGCAGTGTTGCATGATGCCTGGAACGATTTGATGCAATAAAATAAAAACGTTTCCAATATCACATATACGCGCTCTTACTCACGACACGTTACAGATCTGATAAAGCGTTAAATGTCGCAACAAAAACCACTGTATTTCACGCTTAAACGCTCATCCCAGGCCGCCGAGAGGACGTTGCTTTCCGCAATGAACGGGAACCGAATGACTCACACCTCGCTTCGTTGTTTTCGAAAAAGCCTCTACAAATCTACACCTCCTCGCCGAGAAACTCTTGCGCTACTCCGCTCACCCGATACTTCGCCAAAAGATAAACAAAGGTCCCCGCGAGCGACAGCCAATGCTACACGTAAAGAAGAGAACGATGCGAGCCGCGATGATCGCACGGAGCGCAACGCTATCGTCGTAGCTCGATATCCCGAGGTAAGGTGTTCCCCGTTGCCAGATGATCGAAAATCGTCATGTCAAACGGAGCCCATTCATACTCCCACAGAGCGGCGTCGCGCTCCCAGTGAAACGATTCCTCTCGCCAACGACAACGCCAACGCCAACGACAACGCCAACGGACAACGACAAACGGCGTGTCGACGCTCACGTCGCTGGCCGCAAAATCGTCGACGTCGTCTGACAACAAAAAGAGGATACTCGCCGTCCGACGACGAACACGTCAAACAGCCAATAATCCTCCCCCCGCGCCGCACACCTACGTGCACGCACCTTGCACGCTCACGTACCTTGTAACGGGTTCTGACGGGCCGAGACGTTTTTTTCACCGTTCCACCGTGGAAAGAGAGTAAAGGCGACGCGCGAGGAGATCAATCGCAGTGGGCCAGCGACGCAGGACAGCACCAGTTCAGTATTCCATCAAGGCGTGTGCGGCGCTCGTAATGCGATAAATGCGTTAGAATCGCTTTATATCACGCGCAATATGGCAGGCCCGCACTCTGTCGTCACTAACGTAACGACGACGGCGATGGTGGACGGACAAACGTCAAACCACCTGTCACGGAGTCGAGAACGGAGCGCGCGCGCCGCCCCGCGTTCCTACCTACCGACTTTCCTCGATATATATTTAAGCGCGAGCTTTTGCCTCGAGGCCGCGGCGCGATGACGAAGGGCAAAGGCGGACAGGCGATTTCAGGGACGATTGGTGCCGCGGCAGCGAATTTTCGGGGGGAGGGAGGGCCCAAAAATTAATGGACGCCAGCGCTCCTCGATCCTCGAGTCTCTTCTGGTCTCTTCGAACTTCGAACCCTCTCCCTTTTGTCGATTTTTTACTTTTCTTCGCAACGTATTTAGCAGTGTCACGGAGTCCAGCCCACGCAATGCCGTGCGTCAACGAATCATTTATCTCGGATGACAACTATTTTCCATCGACCTGCCTGTATAGTATGCGTGTACGTATATTATTGCGGGCCAATTACGGGTTTGCGTTAAGGCGTTAAGGTTTGCGAATGCTTGCGAAGAGTTGCGCCGTTTCGGGGCTTGTGGCTTCGTACGGCCTGCTCATTGGTCGCTTCTGACGTTCCGTGTTCCGTCCTGTGTCCTGTCTTCTCGACGACCGGAAGAATGTTTCTATGACGATGACTCTTCGACGGGATTGTACATTGTACACGAGTTACGTGTTTGGCTATATGTTGGCGGCGGTGACGTTTATTCAATCGATTGAATTGATATCGCTGGGTGAGTTTGGTCGGATGCGCATATTAGTAGCATGGAATAATGATTTTTGTATGTCAAACCTTATTTACATTAGAGTAAATATTATACGTATCTTTGTAGCGCTGGTTTGTTTAGTCTAAAATGTTTATTCGATGTTGAGCTTGTAGCTGGTTAAAATAAATGCGGATAATATAAAACGTGTATGACATGCCTGAGTAACAATATAATTATACGATTTTTAGTGAACTATGGAATATATACTTGGAATGAGCAGTGTGGGTATTATAAAACGGAACGCGCTGTTAGAAGAAGAACGTTGACCAGTCGCCGGGTATCTTTGTTTCACACTTGGACAGTTTATATGCACGTTTCAACGGCATATCAGTTCGAAAAGAGTTCCATCTTCCAGTCTGATGGAGGAAAGAGCCAAAATATCTCTCTCGGCCCGGCTTCATTGCGTTTGTGTACATATGAATGTGTTTTTTTCATTCAAGTAGTCTAGAATTCATTGATCTAACGAAATTCGAATTTCCCGCCACATCTGAAAATCTGATGTACGGTGGCGCCAGGCCTGACGGAGAAACGCTCAAACTGATCATTGGACATCCGTCGGTATTGCTGGTAACTTCTTTGGTCATCGAGATTACCGACTGCTGTCCAATGAATAGTTTGAGCGTTTCTCCGTCATGGCTGGCGCCACCGTACCTCAGATTTTCAGATGTGGCGGGAAATTCAAACACGTGCAAAATCAACAAAGTTTAACGTCAACGGGCAAAAGACACTAATTGCAAACTTTTTTATGCCGAAACAAACGCACCATGGCATCAGTTATTATGAAACGAAACCTTCTATTCATCTTTCAGCGTTCGACTGACTCTAATTTCCAGTAATTAATCAGTCACCTCGAGAATGACGACAAGGATGATCTTGCTCGAAACATTGCCTGACAGAAGTGGTTCGAGCACAACATATAGGCAGAACGCGGGACGGTTATCGCGATTATGCGCTAAATTAAGAAACTCGTCTGGCAGCGGGCGATCGATTACGTGCGCCGTGTCATATTTCTGGATTCTCGCTCGAGGCATCAGGGGTCGCTGCATATCCGGGAGCGAATTCTCGTCGCTCCGTGACGGCAGGTGCGCATCTCTAGTCTTTTGCGAAGCTACGGATCGAACGAACGAGTCGTCGGAGAACACAACGCAATTTGCAAAATGGCAAGCTTGTGCTCGCGGGCGGTCTTGACTGCCGTTCAACAATGCCGTCGTTCGATATGCTGCAGCGCGGTCCACGCGTTGAAAATCGGGGGTAAATATTGTCTGAGCTCCAACGGTGCCGTCGATCGTGCGTGACAGAGAATTATTGCCGTACAACCTTTCTGGCATTACGTAATGTGCGGAGAGTACGTACTCGCGAGAGGAACGAATACTCGGCGACGACGACGACACTCGGGTTCGTGAGTTGGCTGGGACGTTCTTATTTATGATTCTTTGTCTTTTCTCGCTGCAGAGACTGTCATCGATGAGCGACTGGTGGGAAAGGAGAGGAAGGAAGCGATTGCGATTGCCAGCGGTAACACCGTAAGTTCTCTTTCAGTTTGTGCGTGTTGGCTCCGAAAGTCGTTGCGACTGGACGTTATGTATCTTTTCAAACTTAATCGTTATCTCCCAGTACAGTATGGTCGATATCGATTATAATGAGCCCCGAAAATTTTGGTTCTTGTACTGACTTGTATCATTGATTCGCTAACTTTGCAGTTGGGGAGATTCTGTCACTCGATATGAGTAAGAATATTTCTGTTCTTCATGGGATTGTGAAGCTGGATAATATAGTGCAGAGGGTATTTTTAAGTTGAATGTTTAGTGACACTTGCAAGTACCAGTGGCACGGAATGTGATGGAGGTCAATGCTTAATGAGAAGTTAAAGGACACCTTTTTTTTTTTATCATACACTTAAAATAAAAGTATCTTCAGGAGAACAATGTATTACAGTAGTATTGTTGCTGCAACTTGGTTGATTAATGAGTAATAATGAAAGTAATAAATAAATTGAATATGAACACTTCCCACATTATGCCTCTGTTAACTTTAAGACAAATATTGCTTTATGTATTATGTCATAGTTTTAATTTCTTTAAATAACTAAACGTGTGTTTAATTTTTAGGATCCTTATCATACTCAGCTGAGGAAGCGTGAGAAAATGGGCACACGGGATGATCCAAACATGGTACCGAGCGTGTTTGACAATCGTCTGATCGGTTGTATATGCGATGATGATAACACATATGTTTCTTGGATGTGGCTATACGAGGGAAAGCCACGCCGTTGTGAATGTGGATGCTGGTTTAAATTGCAAAGAGTGGAGCCAATATAAGATCATTTTAAGCGCTGTTAGTGAATCGTGAGATACATAGAATTAACAATGCCATGCAAAAGTAATTCTTTTTATTTAAAACCTGCCTGAAAGCCTACCCCCTCTTCCCCTACTTGGGATTGTACAATGTTAAGTTCATATATATATACGTGAAATAAATATAGTGTAAAACGTTATATACTGATGACTTTCATCTCACGATCGAATAGAAGGAAGTTGTGAACCTTGGGCAGATGGCGGAAAAATTGGCTCACAGCGAATTTGGTTGCATATACCTATGTAAAGCATGTGCACGTCGCGGATAGTATTATACAATCTTCAAGAAATTTATAAGATAACAAAATAATAAAAACATTGTATATTAGCCTCAAATTTACTATGAGTTTACCGGACGAGCCTTTATCAGTTCCTTCTGCCTATATCTGCTAAAAACTGATAAAATAGTACAAAACATATTTCGCGAGCTAAGACTACATGCTACAATCCGCAATTCATAGAATAAATTATCCGAAAATTTGCAGCATATGTGGGCATTAGTTTTTTATCACGTTTACCAAGTATTTGATTATTGATGCGACGGGATAGTTTGAAAAATTCAAATTGGCGAGTCGTGAATTCGTATTATTAATTGTGCATCGTTAAATCAATAAAACATCCGTTGGGGTATTCATGTACCGTTGGTAGTTTATTTTTATTCTTGTTACAACTTTGTGGTTTCATTGTAATTAAGTTTCGGGTAACTTAAGTACCATGCGTAAAAAATATAAAAGAAGTAGGCACGCATCAGGAAAATCTATTACGTGTGTTCTTGCTTTGATGCCGTAAGTTAAGGCTTAGGTATTATTAAACTATATGCCATTAAACGTAAACGCGCGCTCATGCTACCGTAATAACTGTAAGTACCACATTCCTTTTTAAGAAGCAAACGATCGGAGTGCATCTGCAATAACAATGATACAACTTAACGTAGGTTTCGTTTAGGGACGAAATCGATGACGATTTTACGTCGTCATTTAAAATTCCCATTTTCTGGACGAAATATATTCATTACAACTTTTGTGTGAAAATTTTAGCTACTTAACAAGATAATCGGATTTAGTACAATAATGTGTCCCGCAGACCGATTGTTCTAACTGACCCATAAACTATAATAATATACTTCGATAACGTTAAAACCATCGATTAAAGAATAGTATTAATAGCAACGATATAAACAACGGCGACAATAAATATTATATTATAATAGAACAGAAAAAGCAATACATTTGGACGGTTACGTGCAACGAAAAACATCTTGCTTTTTTTTATAAAATCTCTTAAGTCTATTTCTTCGTTTTTGCATTTCTCTGTTTTTCTTTTTTGCTTGTAAACTGATTGGCTTAGTCACATCTTTGGAACGGAACGGTTGGGTCCGATATAATGCTAAATCGCAACTCGATTTCCCTTGTTACGTGCGCTTCGTTTCGTTTTTCTCATTTTCATTAGTCTTCACGTAGATTCAGCTTCGAAAAATATCCCTTGTGCATACATCAGTCTAAAATTAACGCTGTATCATACATGCTTCTATTCACGGCTTCCATTCCCAGTCTGTTTCTGTGTTAAACCGTCTTGTATGTAAGTCGTCTTACTTTTTGCATATTGTTTTAAGTACTTTATACATTCAACATATATTTAGGAGATTGGCTTTCTGTGTGTACTTCACTAATGTGTCATGTGTCACCTGTCAAATCGTCAACGGGACTTATACATGCTTTGCAATATGTGTTTAATAGTAATAATCATTTATAGTATGAGTAATATTAATCATATTTAACTACATGGTTCTTGTCCTTAATCTCTATCTGTACATTTTCAGTCGCGAATACATGCAGGAGGCATTTATTTTCTCGTTTGCAGCTAGGTGTTAATTGTTGTTTTTTATACGATGCACGGAATAATTTCGTTGGAAAATTTGCGGTTAATTTACTGCAATTACTGAAGATTCGCTGATACTTTATATATATATATATATATATATTTATATATATGCATATTCGTGGATATTTAATATAGTATGTTATAAACATATTGCACTGTTTTGAACGTTTGCGCGCCTCTACCGTGCAACGTCTAATATAAAACGGAGGCTGGTTAAGAAAAATATTCTTTTCATCTATCGTCTGAACAAAAACGAAAATCAAAATCATCTAATATGGCAAGAAATTTACCTTTGATTGTTTGTCATATTTTAGAGTAAGACGTTTCGCGCATAATTTTAGAGGTAAGAGATACCGAACGGGCATGATTCTTCATTGACATCCAGTTCGTAAACGCCAATAAGACCGTATAAAGTTAAAACGATTAAAGCTATTATTAATAAAGTACAACGAAAATTAGAAAACGATTAGTCAATACTCCTTTATATTGTCTATTTAACGCAGCTGGATGCTGCATAATGTCCAGCATCACCATTATTCGTCATAAGTGTACAGTTGGAAGAATAATTAAGGTTTCAACGTTCCAGTATTCACAGATATATCACAATCGTATTCAAAGTTTACACGCACTGGAATATCTCTCCAATACCCTGAAACGATAATCCATTCCGTGACGTAAATCAATTTCGAACAGTAATAAGCTCCCTTCCCTCATCCGTACGCAAAAATGAAAGTCCGTAATTCCGAATTAACCCCATTTCCATTTGCACATACGTATCTCATTAGGAATCAGATTAGCGCGATATCTCTCTTTCTCTCTGCCTGTCGACTTACAAGTTATACGTCCAAGTCCCCTTCGCCGACTGTATATAACGTAACGGTGCCATGACGTTCCTGGCGTCAGGATTTTTTACTCGCCGCACGCAGTCCTGACTTAGGACCCTGCAGCCCTGATTCAACATCAAGCCGTGGTTGGTCGTACCGGTTCGCGGTATACTGTCGCTACTTGCCACCCGTCTCACGTCATTGGCCTTCCTCTCCTCGCTACTCTCGATCGCTGTCATCAAGTTGTCTGGTACAGAGTCCCTGAAGTTATATACACATTGATTGCTGCCCCGGTACCTGGGACTCGGGTCGATCAGCACGTTCTTCGGGTTGCTACGCGGCGCGACGCTCTCGCCCTGCGCGTTCCGACGAATTTGACGTTTCTCGGAATGACGATCGTCGACGATCAACTGACGCTCGATGATATGATGCTCGTGGTGGCCATTGTAGTTCGCCTCGTTGTCCAGACACTGATTGCAGGCGATGGTGGAGTCCAGAGAGTCGGAAAATTCCGGACTGGGGATCGCTGAGATGTTGTCGATGTGGGTGAAGGTGACCGTCCCCTGAGGATTCTGGGGACGGCGTCAGAAACATCATTCCACCAGCTCGTCCATACGATTTCGAACCGCCATCTCGACCACCTCGAGGCTCGGGTAGTCCAGTTCCTTCACCAGGCATAGCACAGCGGACAGTATGTTGGAGTTCTGCGAACACAGGTGATATTAATGCAGTGCTTCGATTGTGATAGGTGAGTGTTATTCAACCCACATACCCTTGTTACTGGTCGCCTGTGATAATGAAATTGTGGCCTACATTTATCTTTCTCTGTACGTCTCACCCAACCAGGTACCTGAGTTTCGTCCTAACATTCAAATTGCGCAACTGTTATTAACTGTAATTTAACTCTGATCGTTTATTTCTCTCGTTAGGTACGTTAAGAGATTGCGATGTAGGCAAGGTTGAGAATAATGTTGCTTTGAGTCGAACCTGTTTGTGATGGACCGGTAATCGTCTGGGTTGTGGCGTTTGCTGTGACGGTGGGTCGTCGTAGTCGGCTTTTATTCTTTCATCGTAATCGTAATTGTTCCTATCGTTGCGCCTATCGTCCATCGTTTCATTAACGGCGTATTGCGTTCGCGGCGATATGGGCTGGTATGTGCGTTGAGACGGTGGTTCGTTACTGTACTCCGAGTAATTTCGCCTATCGTCGTAATCTCCGTTATGCCTCGCCCCTACAGCCCGATCGTCATAATCCTAAAATATAAACTTACTTTAATTCGCAAGCCTCCCATCACTTTGGCATCTCAACGAAAGGTACTTTCAATGTTCCGACCAACGACTATCTATCAGTACACCAGCTAATGAGCTTCTGAATTATTCGTCTCTCAATCAAAATCCACTTTTTAACAATGCTAACAACCAATTTCTTGTACCATTCGTTTGAAGCAGATGATCAATTATGATATGTTCACAGATTAGAGCTGGGAGAAATCGCAAGCCGGTCGACAAAAGATTAGAAGCGAAGCTGATGAGCAAATGCAAAAGCTTTCGAATGTACACTGTGAAATGCACGATGAATCCAGTTGCGTAAGTGATAAAACGTGAAGTCGTGACGCTATGACGTGATATTTAAGTAAGACAGTTAATTTGTGCTGCGCTCTGAATGTTCTAACGTTGTTAGGCAAAGAGATGATTTATTTAATAGGTGATAGTTATCGTGCTACCATTGGACCCACTCGAGAAAGAATGAGACATGAGCGTGATGTAGTTGAGAAATTGTACGATCCCGAAAGTCGAGGCACTACCTTGCACGAATAATGTGCGGACTCTATATCAATGTACCTTGGTCATTTCAAGACTGTTAGTGGCCACAGTCTCGCTGTTGTTGCGCGACTCTGTGCGCGCAGTGTCACCTTTGCTGTGACTCTTTGATTGCCCATTCTGTTGCTGTTAGATAGTAATAACGAATCGGATGATAAAGAATCTTTAACGGGAATGATCGTTACTGACTAGAAAACTCCATTAGTTATATAATTCGAGGATCACTACACAAATCATCTTTAGTCTTATGAGAGCTGCACGACAGTTAGGCTGTTTAATTGACTACTATCTAGGTATTAGTTTCAATGGAAGGAAGCCTATATGTCTATCTATACAAGACAAATTATATTAATTTTCTTTGTTGCACAGTTACGAAGTTATTGCAGCGACAAGCGCACGAAACTTAAAAGTCTATCAATAATCAGGATTAATATTTAGCCCAATGACCAGATCAGTGGGCTTACCTCATATGCATACTGATTGTTCTGCGGGTACGGATAGGACGGTGATGCACTGTAATTTGCATTCCGCCTGTCGGTGTCGTGGTACTCCTCGTGAGCGTGATGCGATTCATCGAAGCTTCTCTGAAACGTATCGACGTGTCATTTCCGGATTCAGCAATGCAGTTAAAGCGAACGTGCAACATAAGGCCAGCAGAAGTTACACACAAAGTGCAAACCGATGTGCGACAAACTGAGCCTCCCGGATGCAAAGCTGATCAAGTCCATGCAATGAAAAGTACAGATATCTGACGTTTGGACAATAGTAATAGTACAAAAAAAGAGTGGCGGAGTCGATCAGGGTCGCTTGTGAGAGGCTCAATTAGTGTGGTTACCTGATCGCTCGATGAACTGTATCTTCTATTCTCCTCCGGTTCGCGCTCGTCAACATATTCATTAGGGGGCCCGTCCTAGTTACGGAAACGATATTAATGTGTTATAATGCTGTGTTAACAATACAGAGAGAAATGTTCCCACATGCTCGTGTAAGTACTCATAGCGCTCGTTTTTGCATATTACATTGTTTCATTACAGTTTTTACGGCAGTAACGGCTCGCAAAACATTTAAGCTTGAGAAAGTGCGAGGAAGATATAATACGTTAATTGTATTAATGGTACAGAGTTTGGACATTAGTTGGCATGACAGTAATGTTGTCTTACTTCTGCAATGGGTGCTTCTGATTGTAATGGAGAAGATGCATCCATATTCAATGGATGTACTAATAATCTACCCCTTGTCAATGCCATCTCTACTTCCTCTGGTGTCACAATCTTGTCATCTAGCTTCTGAAGATTTGGCAAAGCACTGAGTACAGCTAGCCGATACCTGAAAATGATGTATTAAGTGACAATGTCATGACCAACTCATCAGGTTGTGAAAATGACTCATCCTCAGCATCAAAATAATATTCACCCTTCTCTTTCAGCACAGGGATTTTCGCCCAGCCATAAGTTCCGTAAATTAAGTAATCCCTGAAGATAACAGACTTCGTTCAAGTCTTTGATATTATTCTTTCTTATAAATAAGTCTTGAAGATTGTGGCAGTACTGGAAGTCGGCAAGAGTATTAATATTGTTTACGCTAGAAATAAATAAAACCATTTAAGACAGAAGGAAATAATCTTCAGAAATGATAATTTCATATAGAAACATAATGCATTTATAATTAAATGATTCTCATATATGTACACATCTATGCATTTTATCTCTAAGACAGATTAAAATATGGTCAATGAGAGTAATGGTACATGAACCCCACAGTAATATAACAATGTAGAAAGTTACATATATTAACACTTATTTTCAGATTTAGAGCAAAAGCAGAGAGCAAATTTTCCCTTGCAGAGACATACGTATCACAGAATAGAGCAGGAGAAAACAATATATATATTAGACATGGTTCTTTGTAATTAATAGATTCACTTTCATCTGTTAATAAAGATGGACTTATTGACCAGCAAGCAAAGAATGTAATTAGACGAAAGTAACAGTGGTAAGTCATGCAACACGGTATGAGCATAGGTATGTGTGATGGTAAATGTATCATGTAAATTCAGATGCGTGGGCAGAACAACTTCTCAAGCGTAGGCTGTGCCTGTGACCATGAGACCAAACACAAACATGACCATACTAGGAAAGCATTGTGGTTCCTGCTACCATTTGAAGGTAGGAAAACTTCAACGTTGCGCCTATACGCGCACGGAAGCAAAAAACAATCCTCCGAACGTTCGGCAAAAATACGTCAAGCCACTGTGAAAATGTTTCCCTCACCCTCCAATTGTCACACCGACTTACCTCAGCGATAAAACTTCCACGTTCTTCATTTTACGCAGTATGCTCACGTCGGTCAATTCCGTTCCCCTGCGAGAAGAACAAGTTAATTTCACGTGGAACACCCGAAAGAACCGCGCCACACATATGCGTCCCTTTCTTTCGCACGTTGCCTCTTAGTTGTCAACAAATGAAACGGAAGCTCCGTTTGGCGTGACAGCGAACACTGAGAATGCTAAAAATTCGCACGCAAAACTGCTCGCGCGCTTACCACAGGAGACGTCTGCTTTTTTTTTACGGCCAATTACGCGGAGCTCGAGGTTGACGCGCGAACAAAGCGTGATCGAAGGTGCGTTCAAGAGAATGCTCACCAGCAGTTGAGTTTCTTCACGGCAGAAAAGTCGGACACTCGCGTGCGAGCCACGACCATCTCTTCGGTTAACTTCACCATTCTGTCATTTGCCACCTTGGCTGGTCCAACTGTCGAGGGAAAGTAGTAATGATGCTTTCAACGCCGAGTCGAAAGCGTTTCGGCGAGGATAATGCGAGAGTGCGGTTCGATGGATATGCGTCAGGCCGAATATATAAGTGTGTCGTCGTTCACATAGTCACGGCAAATTTCTTGAACGGCGCAGAACGCGTCCGCAACCATACGCCATGATGGCTGACTATCAACTGGTCGGAAAAATAGGCTAACTAATGTGACGTCGACGTCGGCAAAGGAGGCCAGGGGTCGGAAACTAACATAGGAACTTCCGGTGCAGCGTTTTTTCATGCGGAGTAGTTCATGTTCATATTTTAGGAGGCGCTAGTGGTCGCCCGTAGTTGTGTGTGTGAGAGTCGTACGCAGCGGCATCCTCGCACACAAACGCCATTGTGGTTTTGGCGGTAACGGTCAGTATCGGTTCAACTGGGCAAAACGTGGTAAAACCCAAGTGATTGGAAGTGACTCGAAGTGACGATTGTGCGTAACAACTTGTAAGTGAATAAACTAATGTGAATTTCCGAAATACGTGACATCGTGTTTGGTGATTCATACGGAAACAGGATAGAAGTGTGCGGTTATAGTCCTTGGAAAATAATTTGTTACTGCCCCGGTAACAAATTTAAAGATGAGTAACCTCTTCGGAAGCGGACGTCGCGGCAGAAGGCCAAGTACGATAGGTAAGCAATATCTCATAAGCAAAGGGACTACTGATATAGAAGTTATAAATCTGTATGTATAAAAAGATATAATTTATGAAAAAGCTGTAAACAATTTGTTGTAATTAGGCAACCCAGCACCCTCCGCAGGGCGAGTGCATACACAATGTTGTGTATTGGGGTGCAAATCGACAAGGCTTATAGGAAAACATGCATTCCCAAAGGATTGGAGATTGAGCAAGGCCTGGACAGATGCCATCCAGAATCCAGAGCTAGATAATTTGACCTGCGAAGAACTAAGAAGCTACAGGATTTGCAAACATCATTTTTCTGAAAACTCTTACACTGTAACATCTATTCGTAAAATTCTAAGAAATGATGCTGTTCCACAGTTGCTGTTGTGTCAACCCTCTACACATACTTTGGAAACTGGACCTTCTACGGAGATGAATGAAGAATCCGCAACAAACATTAATACAGATTTGCTACCACAATCGGATATATACAGTTTAAATGAACTCAACCCATGTTCGCAAAGTAACGAGAGCCCTTTTCTAAAAACAGATGCTGCTGGTCAGGATGAAGATGTTGCCATCTCAATAACTCCACGGACATCAAGAAAACGACCACTTCTTGGGCTTATTACAAGGAAGAATAAGTTGACTCCGGTGGCTTCTCATCTACATCAATTAGCGTCCACCTTGCTAAAGCGGCAGACAAAAAATCTGAAGCAGTTGCACTCATACAAGCAGCGCCTTAACAACACAGAGGCATTCTTCAAATCTAGAGAGATGACACAGCTACGGGGTGCATCAAAGGAGCAGCTTATCTTCCTGGAAATGCAAATCCGAAATATTCAGAAGAAAGCAAACGTAATTTTTTAATCTAGTTCATTGTATGATAATCAGTAAAGTTCCTGAAACAATGATGTATGACGTTTAAAATTCAATCCGTTTTAATACAATGTTCTTTTTCATAGGCAAGAAGATTTTCATTGGATGAGAAACTGTTAGCCTTAGCTATTCTGAAGCAATCCGGACAGTGCTATCGGCTTCTCAGTAGGATATTTATTTTGCCGACACCACGCTCCTTGCGTATGTTCTTACGGCGCATACAACTAAAACCCGGGATTAATAATGTCATTTTTGAACATTTAAAAGAACAAGGGCAAAATATGTCTAGTGAGGAGAAGATATGCATTCTCCTATGGGACGAAGTTTCGCTCACTCCTCAGTTATACTTGGACGAAAGTATAGAGAAGATCATCGGATTTGAGGATTGGGGCCATGCCCGTACCAACAAGATCGCCGATCATGCCCTAGTATTTATGCTGCGAGGAGTGCAGAAGAACTGGATAATTCCCCTATCCTACAACTTCTGCAAATCCAGCACGAGCGCAGCTCAATTGACTAGATGCATTCGACGCATTGTGGCACAAGTCACAAAAGCTGGTTTTAACATCGTTGCCACCGTTTGTGACCAAAGCACAGCGAACGTATCGTGCATAAATAAATTTTCTGTTTCAGAAGGAAAAATTAAAATATGCGGCCATGATATTATCCCACTCTACGACCCACCACATCTCATAAAAGGGATTAGAAATAATCTCTTGAATAAAGAGATAGAGATTATTTTGCCAATGGTTCGTCCTGAACACAGCGAGGACAAGAATTACAATAGAATCAAGAAGTATTTGATTACGGAGAACTTGATCAAAATATTGGAAAACACCTTGGGCAACGTAGACGACATCATCAAAGGAAAGCAAAAACTGTTTGCGTCTTGGGATATACTGGAATTAGCATACGTCATTGACAGCATGCTGATTGATTTAATTAAGAGGCAAATGCCAAAAGTGACAGATTGCCACATCACGAAGAACAAAATTCCAAAAATGAGAGTAAAAGTCGCCGCTCAAACTCTCAGCAGGACAATGGCCGCATTCATTAGATTGCTAACTCGAACAAGAGGTTTGTTTATTTTGTGGACTAAACATTTGGTACAACAAGATTATAGGAATTGAATAATTTTGCATCGTTTTTTACAGGACCATATTTGACAGCACAAGGGCCAAAGACAATGCCAGCCGTTGAAGGGGTGACCACGTCTGTTGTGCTACAATTCTTCAACGACGTCTTTGACTCTGTCAACGGCAGCAAGCATGGACAAGGGAACGAGCTTCGAACAGCAGTCACCGACGGGTCGATCCACATGGACTTTTGGAAGGAAGCTGCCTACTGCCTGAAGAGGATTGTCCGGTTTGTGAATCCCACCACGAAGATCACGAAGCAAGTGCCAACGCTCCGTAATTGGGTGGTGACTTTAAATGGTTTTAGGCGATTATGGATTACTCTAAAGGATCTTGGTTTAAAGAAATTCTATCCGCGAAACATAAACCAAGATTCTTTGGAAAATTTCTTTGGAACTATGAGAAGTCATGGTGGACGCAATATTAATCCAACATGTCTCCAATTTGGGAATTCTTTTAAATGTCTTCTTATTAATAATTTGACATCCGCGAAAACAGTGAAAGGAAATTGCACAGATGATGGATCAGAAGCCTTATTTTCACTTCGCAACTTCGCGACATTAGCACAAAATTCAAAGAATGTAGAAAGTATACATGTAGGAAATGATATTCGAAACAATGTTGACGATGAGAATAACTATATTCTGTTCCATGATCTGCAGACAATCCGCACTGGAACGTGCATCAACAATTCACACATTTTAGCAAAAATTTTAAACATTAACAAAAATAGAACATGCTGCGATTGTGTTAATAGTACGCGTTATTTTGAAAATTTCAATTCTTTTTGTAAAGATGCATTTAGCATTTTGGAGGGCAACATACCTTTTTTTTGCTTCAAATCCGAAATTATACAAAATTTAAAACTGCCACTCCTGGTCATGTTAGACTATTCATTTATTAGTTGCATAACCCACGCAGCAGATTTAAAAGAAGAAATTGCTCGAATCATTGTGGTAGAATACCTGACTTGTTGGTGCAAGTTTATGAATAGATTATTAAAAGGGAAAGATTCGGGTGCCACAGCACAATCGCATTTGTCGAGACAAGCGATCGCGCAACATAAGAAAACTCTTTTTAAAAAAAATAGGTGAATTAGAAAAAATTTAAAAACAACAAATAAATAACTTCTTATCATCGCGAGAATATTATATAAATATGCGGTTCAGGGGACCCGTTACGCGATGCGTAATTTAAGATTGTTCATAGCTTCGAAATGAGGAGGGGTTTTTAGTGAGTAGGAGTCTCACAGTACCCGGCCCATAACACCTGGCCGGGTCTCCATGATGGATTTTCCCCTACCCAATTAATAAAAAAAAAAAAAAAAAAATTCACCCTTGTCAATATTATACGGTGTTTAGATAATTCCCTCGGTATTAAAATATTAATACCGCCCGATTTTTCTTAGTAGTGTAAGGTATTTATAGAATAACATGTGTACGATGTCAAAATATATGCCCTATAATGTAAATTTGTGTAAATTGATAAACCTACCACTATCCACAACTATTACAATATTAATTTTAATTATATCAAGTGGGTAAAAGGTTTAGCTGTTTGCACATGACAAAACTTGCACAAAAAGTATTGCATTCAATATTTTTTGTGCAAGTTTTTTCATGTGCGAATTGCTATACCTTTTGCTTCACATTTAAGAATACAAAATATTCGTGGCTATATCTATATATATATAGCTATATATAGGTATACATTGGGGTTTAGTTCCAAATTGCTTGTACATATTTTAGGTGGCGCTCGAAACACTGCGCCGCGGTTTAACATGGAGGTTTCCGCCCCCTGAAGGAGGCTTTCGCGAATTTGCGCGCACTGCCGCCGTGTCGGAGTTGGCGCTACTGTATGCACGCCGATACCCCGCTTTACGCGGTATCGATATCCCAGTTTGCGCGGTGCCCGAGTTTTGCGATCGCACTTTAATGAGGTCAGGATATTTGTCGCGAGACAATTGTAACGCGAGATGCAATCGTTTACACGGTTCACTTTCGAATTGTAATTATTTAATTCGATTATTCAAATTCAAACTTGGCATTTATAAGGGTGGTTGCATTGTTTGAACATCGATGGCGCTACGCAGCAACCGGAAGTTGTCAAGGCTCGGCGCGACGATCAGTATAAACTTCAAGTTGGTGAAGTTTGTTTGCAACAGGACGTGAGAGTGCCGGTTAAACGGTTCTGTTGAAAATAGTTCGTGGAACTTCTGCAAAGTGCCGTTTACGTGAATCGAGTTTTACTACGCGCCGATTTCGCTATTTCGCAGAGGTACGTACGCATTATTTACTGCACGTTGACGAATAAAGTGTCGCCAAAATCTACTGTCCGTGAACCTCGTTCAAAATTTCTAACCTGGCGGCCGCATTCAAACGTGCCGATCGAGATTCTCGCGAATAACCTCGTAAAGCTGCGAAATTATGGGAGGCTGGATAAGAATGGGGGCAAAGTATAGAAACGAGACCTTCGTACGTGTTTGATACAATAATTTATTCTCATTGTAGAACTCCTGCTCCTGATACATGCGATACCTTTATGTATAATGATTCGGTAATGTCATTAAATACGAAGTACGAAACCTAGCCTTAGTTAACTGTTTCTAAAAACGGTACCCATCGGTTTATACCTCGTTATACAAATGAAACGTTTCGATAGTAAATTATCCGTAGGTAGGTAAGCGTTTTTTGTTTCTCATCGATAATCTTACAACATCCGCGTGTGTGTGTGTGTGTCTTAAAAAGCGCGCGACCT
Organism: Priocnemis perturbator; assembly: GCA_963942575.1. Lineage (NCBI taxonomy): Eukaryota > Metazoa > Arthropoda > Insecta > Hymenoptera > Pompilidae > Priocnemis > Priocnemis perturbator. The sequence continues at coordinate 9,922,715 of OZ012652.1, forward strand.
ACCTCCGTTACGGAAATGAGACGCCTGAGAAGTTTCCATCGTTTTCCTTACAAATTTCGCTCCTTCGCTACGCGTCTCTCTCACTTTGTTCGCACTCTGACAAATATATTTTTGTGTCGTCAACGTCGTCTCCGCCTCTCACGCGTGTCGTCTCTTCTCCTTCTCGCTTTCTCATTCGTCCTGTCGCATACGCGCGTCGTACGAAAAAAAAAACAAAACCAAATTCTCGAGAAGGGTTATAAGCATCGATAGGAAGACCGTATATGTATCATAAAGTCGCGAGACTTCGGTGTCGATGCGAAAAACGAAGGCCGCGCGAATTACGAGGAAAAGAAGCGAACCCGTCCCGCAGTCTGGCCCGGTCGAAAAGGAATCTGCGTGCAAATGACGAAACGAAAGAACGTCACGTCCGTCGTGCGGCTGATTTTTCTCAGCACCCCACCCCTCTTACTCTTCCCCCCGTATTTGCCCTTCGAATTTCGATTTCCTCGATGTTTCGGCGGGAGTACACCGATACCTCGCTTTACGCGGTCCGTTCTTCAGGGCGGACCTTTTTACACGCGATCAAAAAATTTATTCTCCTACGGTACATATCGGTAGTGCGCGTGGCCTCTCGACATAACAAAAGACCCCCTCGGTCCACGCGCACAAGTGGAAGTTGTCGGACTTATATAAACAATCGCACGAACGATCTCGACCGCGTAAAAAAAGAACCGGGTCGAACGGATATGGTCGGCGTAAAGCGAGGCATCGAGCGCGCGCTACCGACCGATCGTGTTTCGCACTTTCATGTGAGGGTCCCGATTGACCCAGGTGACTCTCTCGACTTCCGGCCTCGCTCGTAGAAAACACGCGGGACGTGTGCGTCCGCACGTTTGCCTGCACTTAGGGGTTCGAGGCTAGCTCACGAAAATGCACGAGGTCGTTATCTTCAATACAGACCGATTCGTTCGCAACTGCGTATCATGTCGGCGCTTCACACCTCGCAATCGTAGCACGCGTACGTCTCCTCATCCTCTGTCCGTTCGTTCGCTCAATTTTTTTTGGTTTCTGTCTCTCGTCGGTCGAGTGTTCTGTCGTTCCGTCCGCCCCCATCTCGTCGCTATCTCGATAAGGCTACACTCGTTATGGGCTGTCATAAGACCTAGGACACTTCCGTTAAATACGTATAAATTCATATCAAGAGAATTATGCTCGCCCTCATCTTCCTTTTTCTTCCTTTTCTTCGAAAAATCATCTAAACGTAAGTTCCTCGAAATGGAAGATTTATTCTGCTCGCTGCGGGGAGACACTTCGGCGGCAGCGACGACCGCGATGTTTTCTTACGTTGCCGCGCTGCTTTTCGTTTTTTTCTTTTTTTATATATTCCCCTATAATGCCGCGACCTCGAGAGAAGGCTGTGTGCGATTTATTAACGAAGTGCGCGCGACTGGGGTTTCTTCTGCGCGCGGGATCGTTGATTAGGAACGATCGGCACACAACGCCAAGGAATTTACCCTGTTTATGCATTCTTAACGACCGTACGAACAGTCTCGCGCACCACTCGCTGTCTGGTTTGTTTGAGATCGTAAGTACGGGCAACGCGTTGAACGATTCTGGTTGTTTGGCTTAAATGAGCAGCGTGTCAGCGCTTCGAGGCTTACTCTTTCTTTTACCCTCCGTCTCATTATTCATATGAATCATATTCTTGGAGATACTATGAACTATTAGCGTACATTCAGTGTCATACTGCTCGCTATGTACGGATAATTACTGTTCTTTCTGTCACGCGTTTTAAGCTGACGGATCATTAGAGTCGGAAAGTTCATCGTCGGTCGATTTAATCGAAAATTCGTCACTTCCATGTTCAAACGTTGCCCGGTGTTGTGAACTCACACATCGTGTCGTCGCTCCCGCCGTCTGTCTCGTCCTCGCGCTTATTCGTATGCGTGTATATGTAATACGTGTATATAGTTTAGTTGTCAATTTTTGTTATACGTACGAGAGACTCGAAGTAGAGACATTGAAGGTAGAAAGCGAAAGAATCTTAGGCAAAAAGTAGTCGAGTAGAAGATCGAGAAAGGATAATCGTAAACTGGCTGCTAACGTGTATGTATGTATAGATTCGGGAGAAAGAGATAAATCGTGCACGCACAGTTCGTCAGACGGGATAGGCTCTGCGTTTGCTCTGTCGAACGGTGACGGGAAGTATGCGAGGATTGTGAGAATGTCGCAGGGGTCGCGAGGATACGCGAGTAGGCAATCAACGGATCCGTGTAAAAATTTCGTCCTCACGGACTCGAGTCCGATCCGAATACATATCGCGATAATAGGAATGCAAACGTTCGAGCTCCGACAAATTCGTCACCTCGGGAAAGCAGGGAGCGCTTTGGGAATTTTTTCGTTTGCTCGTAAAACAAGATGGAGGTGTAGAGCGGACGTTTCAATCTGCTCGGACTCGTCGTCTCGCGCGTAGCAAAATGGAAATGACACCGTGCTCGACGAGTGAATCGTGCGGGAAGGTAAAAGCGAATCGCTGGAAAATTATTGTCGCCGACATATCGAATCTAATTTTAGCGCTGCGTTGGATTGCGTTTAGCGAGGAGTTCGCGGAGGAATTATCCGTCGGAACAAAACTGCGTGCGACTCGTCGAAGCGTCCGTCAACGACGTATATACACATATCTATACATGTGGGTATGCATGCACGTATACGCACCGCATACATATATCCCTCGCAATTGGATTGTACGATTACGAAAAAGATGCTACCGTTTTGTAAAGGTGTCGTCCGACGATCACTCGCCCGTCGTCGGACGCTATTTTACGCCGTATCTATATTACTTTCGCCGTTACGGATACGCTTTGTCTTCTTTTTTTTCCCCCCCTCTTGTTTAATACTCCCCTCTTAACTCTTCGGAAACGTTCCATCACAAAGTGTCTTCTTATTTTTTTTTTTTTTTCGTTTATATCTTTTAATTATACCCCGTAAACTAAGACCCGGCGTGTAACGAAATCGCGAGCGTCGTTCGTTCATCGACCTAAAATCCCGGTAATATTTTTAACAACAGGCACGAGTCAGTTCAATTGATAGCAGTCGATCGTTATTGATACGCGTTAACTGCACGATTTGCACTATATCTCATTATTGTGTTCTGGGTGTAACGTGTGTAATCTCTATTCCTTTTCTCCTTTCATACTTTCTTTTTTTTCGTTTTTTTTTTTGACTTTTTTTACATATTTTACTAAACCCGTTTGCACGAACATTCGCAACTTCGAGCGTTTACGCAGGTATGTATGATGCCTGTGTACAAAAGCAAACGTACATGTTCTGTGTACATGTGTGTCCGCGTATATACGTATGTGTGCATGTATGTATGAAACACGGTATTCCGAATGATTTAGGCACACGACCGAAGGCAACGAATAATCATTCTATCTACTCTCTCGATTCTCGACCCCTCAAAACGTGAAATTGCAACGCAGCGTAATTATCTTGGTTCGCGAAAAAAAAAAAAAGAAACACTAAAAAGTCTACTGATTCTATACCGTCCGCGGGAATCACGGGTTCTACGCTCGTTTTCTCTCTGCCTAGGGTAGAGGGTTGGTGCTTGGTCAGCTACGTTAACTTCGTGTCCGATTGTTTATGCACTGTATAGGTACGTGTGTCCTGTGTGTACTGATTGTGTGTATACGTGAGTCGCGTTGTCACGTTAAAAGACGCGCGCGCGCGACCGCGAAAGAATCTAGGAAACTGCCTAAATCTTAAAATTGAGGTAGAATAATACATCATGAACCAGGGACAATGTACCTGCGCGCCAGTTCTACGTCGTCCGATTTTCCGTCGTCTCCCGTTCGCCGCGATCGTGAACGTTCGTAGCAGAAGACCGATTCGGAATCTGATGCCGGAACCGTGGTGTACGATGTTCATTGTCGTCTCTTCTCTCCTTTTTTTTTTACCGCCCCCCCGTTCGCTCCGCGGTTTGTTTCGTCGCGAGGACCCCAAAATCGTCAGCGAATCGCTCGGGTGATTGTTTAACGTCCTGATTTGCTGAACCTAGCCGACAACTTCGTGTCACCGTCCACGTCCGTCGTCGCCGTCGTTTGCGTCAGCATTTCAAACCGCGACTTACAATTACTTACGCTCGCGCAGACGCGATGATTCACGAACTGGCCCTATTATAACGATTATTTGTTACGATGACCTAGGTGATTTTTTTTTTGTATTCGTGTGTTTTTTTTGGTTTTGGTTGTTTTGGTTAGGTTTTATATTAATTACCGATCTGCGATTTACGCTACTGTGAGACGAGAGATTCATTTGACACGAAGTGGTGACCGGCGGTCGTAATATGCGGTACCGTTCGATCGACGAGTGATGTCGAGCCTGCACTCGTACTCACTCTGTTCCGTCGCGCATCGTAGCACCTTAATTACAATAATAATCGTAGTCGGCGTCGTTACCGTGGCCTTTAGTCGAGAACAATATTACAATAATTGCGTCAGAATCATTATCATATCGAATAAGTCGGCCGAGCGGAGTCGCGTAATATATTTCGATCCGTACATCAATATTGCACGCTGCCGCGACAGAGCGCGAACGGAACGGCGGGAATACGTTCTTGGAACGACGTTGCTCGCCGATCGAACGTCGCGACGTCCGACCCACCTCGCGATCAACGATATACGCGGTGATGTTGCGCCCGTGACGATGAAAGTTTTCTAAGTCCATATCCTAACGAACTCTGTTCTGCACTCGTGCTGGGTAATCACGGCATTTGCATTTAGAGTAATTAGTGAGAAGTTCGAAATTCGTTCAGTCCCCTTAGGCCACTTTCACGATCACCGGCACGTATCGTAACTACTGCCGACGCGAACACCCGCCATTTTAATCGATAAAACTCAACACTTACGCTCGAAACTCGATCACCTCCCCCCCCCCCTCCCAAACCCGATCCCTTAGAAAATATTTGTGCCGTTTTATACAAAAAACTTAAGCTTACCCCGTATTAACGAACGGATACCTATAACCTAAAGACCGCGAATAAGAAATATGATACAGAGCTGTTTCTCTTTGCCTTGCCTTTGTACAAACGTGTGTCGCGCGTGTCACAACTTGTACAGTGCCGGGATTATCGTTATTATTATTCTTATTATGCGAGTGTTTTATAATAATTAATTGCGTACGGCGGGTACGATTCGCGAGTGTAGCGGGCCTTGCCTCTCTCGCGACCCTCGTATATTAATAAACGCCACGGCTGATCGTCAATCTCTCTCTGTATGCACCTTGTTAATCTAGGAACTGATGAGGTTTGTTTTTTGTCTTCTGCCTCGTTCGATCGTCGTCGGCGTGAGCCTCACAACGCGTTTGACGATCTTTGCGGTGCCTTTCTCGTCACTGTCAACAGAAGCGCGCGTCGTGAGATCGTGTCGACGTAATGTCGACGAACGAATCAACGGAAACGCGAGCTCCGGTTCAATCGCCGATCAGCTCGCAGGCCTCGGTCAACATCGTTTTACTCGGCGCATGATCGGATTTTAAGCGTCTACGGATCTTTAGCCGTCCGCACTTGAGAATTAGCTCGGCGAGAAGTGGGACAGAGAGACGAAGCTGCGACAGGTTGTGTCGTTCGAGTCGAGTGCTGCTTGTTGTCGACTTCGGACAAAGCGCTTCTTTCATTTTGCACGGTTACGAGCATCGTTGACTCTGCTCTAAGTTCAACTCCGTCAATTGTGCGCGCTTATTCTATAACTTTTTGTTAAGCACGTTGATACGTCGGGGTAGATGCACAGTTAAGAATCGACGGTTCAGCCGAATTACCAGCGATTAGGTTTGAGCGGTTCTCTCGCAGCTCCGAATTTCTCATCAAATCCTGTCCTCATCGGTCGGCACTCGTTCCACGTCTGAGGACAGGAGCAATCTTACGTTTAAGTCGTCCGATCGTACGAACATCGAAACTACGTCTCGTATTACCTGGTACGCTGAAAATCGGATGTAACGAGGTGTAAGAAACGCGATGTCTCGTTGTACAGTGAACAAATCAGATACAATAAGTGTCGTAACCCATCTCATATTCGATTTTCATTATACAATGAGTCTGGACTCGCTGTCAGATTCGCTCGCAGCCGTCGATCTCGTATTCGCACGTTCGCGTACGTGCACGCCTCGTATGAAATCTCGCGTCGTACGCTAGACACGGAAAAAGTGTGCCGTATTGTCTCCGCGCTGCTTCGTTTACAGTTAGAAAAGTATGCCCGCAGCGTGCAGGAGTCGCGTCGCTTTCACCGGCACGAGGCCATGCGCGACGCGGAAACGGTCGCAGGACAGATAATGGCGACCTATCGTCGTGGTAACGAGTGTCTCTGCCGATGCTATCATTCTCATGCGCTTCCCTTACGTACAGATGAGACACGCGAGCCTCGCACGTTCGCTTCGCGACACGCACGCAACGAGTTCCGATGTCCGCACTCACGGCGACGAGTGTATTCCCACGACCGCTCGTGAGTTTTGTACTGACGCCCATTGTATGGCTCTTATGCGAGGAAAGTGTCGCAGGTTTTTCGCGGCGAGGTTCTGCATAGGTGTGCCAAGCGAACGTGAAGCGAAGAAGGCGGAGCGTCGGGTTGCTTACTCACGCGGTGGTCTGCCTTTTTCGCTTCAGGTTCGCTTAGCGCACGTGTAATACATGTATCGTTAGAGACGTTTGTTACAGAGGCGATCGGTGAAACTTAACTGGATGTAGTGATGGATAAGAAGACCTCGCTTCCATTTTTGCTTGCCAGTGGGATTTGGGGTGTCGGTAGAATTTTATGCGATATAAATATGCATTGGCTCTGATACTTGACGGCAAATGACTAAAACGACCTGGTATGCAGGTATCGATATAACTTCTATATACGGGCACACTCGCATATATCAATGTATTCCTCATCCAACATGTATCCAGTTAAGTACCCTGCGACACTATTTGCTAATTATTTGATACATTCGACGCGGGGCACGAATCGCGTGCCCGCGCCGTGACAGAATCCGCGTTTTACGTATGTGAAGCGTGTCGCAACGTGTTTTTTTTTCACAGGTAGAACACCCGCTTGAGCCTCGTCACGATAGTTCATCGCATATGTACATCAGTAATTGTCCTTCGATAGTCGTACGCTCGCTTCGCTTTGATCTCCGATTAATTTATTCGATCGCCCTGTCCTCAGGACAGAGAGTGGGTAACTTCGTGGAGCGGGTATCAAAGACGACTCTGCGCGACTATCGTGTTATATTCTCGATACAATTATTAGACTGGCTTTCTGTGGCACTACGAGGGAAGCTTCGTTCCAGGGGGAGCTTCGTACTTAACGAACCTGATTGATTTCTTCCAAGGACTCATTTTTCGCGACGCGACAATTGGCCACGATGAGAGGTTCGCGTTTGATCTTACGACGCGAACGGTTTTCGTTCCCGGCGCGATAGTCATTCGAGCGAACTGATTCGAATCGTGAAATCTCAGGTGGTTTAAGGGTATGTCCTTGCCACAAAGTACGTCCCTGACCGCCCTGCTGCCGCCCCCAGGTCACCCCTGACGGACGTCTCCTGCCCCACGTAATTATTATTTAGAGGCAAACTATCGCTTCTTTCGTTATTGTCCAACTCGATCCGTCCTTGATGCGTTAATTGGCTCGATACTTACGAAAAAGCTACTTTCGAATCGTGTCGCTCGCTTCAGTGCAGCGACTCTGATCTCTAGTATATATATATATATATTAAGCAATATTAAATTGCTGTTACCGTTCTCGTCACACTTGCATACTTGTCTGAGTATGAGAAGGATTCTTTGTTCGCGTGGAAAAGCTTGAAATATAAATAGGAAATGTAAAGAGTACGCGAGACAAGTAGCGATGAGTTTAACGTAAAGTCCGCGAACGTATTTGCAATTTTTCGTCGCGTTTAATGCATCAAAGAGGAACGTTCAAGCGTGCTGCTTGCAGCAAATGATGCAAAAAGCCAATGGTGCAGCGAGCAACTGGCGGCATTTCCGGGTGCAATGTCCGTTGAAAGCTGTCGAGAAAATTCAAACGACGAGCTCGCGGTGACGCTACGACTTCATGTCGTTCGATCATCTTCACGTCGTGCTTCTACATCGAAGCAGATCCGAGTGCGTCGGTCGTTTGAACAGTCAGGTTCTCTTGGTAATAGCAAATAGGCTTGCCTATCTAACGGGTGACGTAAAACAAAAATACGTCGTCGCATACTCACGATGTCCGCAGTTGCGCCATGGAACATAGGATTCGGAAGTTATTGCCATGTGAGGTAACAATAGTCGCGTCTTTGAATCGCGGTAGACATAGTGAGTTGGCCGTCTGCACACGGTGCAGCGGCGTTTTCGAGGGCTTTCACCCCTCTTTAATACTGTCGTTCGTTCAACATGAGTGATTGCGAAACGCTGATTCGTGAGTCGAGTTCCATTTTCATTGAACCGAGAAGTCAGACTTCGTCGTGGCACCTCTTACATACCGTGCAGCACGATTCCAGAATCGTGTGCTAGCAGCTAGCCCAGAGGTACGATGGAACTCGACCGGCAAAAGCATTGGCAAAAGGTCGCTTGTATAATGGCGGGGGATGTACCGCGCGTTTTAGTGCATTTAGAAGTGTCACCTGTACACGTCGACGTGGCCGGGAGAACGTTTGATAAAGATCGCGTTTCAACGTCTACGCTGGCTGCTTCACTGTCATCGTCGCCCCGTCCTACCGGCAATCCGAGCTTCGTGGTGGACCCAGTCGTTTCCGTACATTAGCGTCATGCCGTATTTTCAAATTTGCCCACATTACTCGGCCACCGTCCGAAATCGCTGACGACCGGTCCCGATTGAAAATCAGCCACGGATCGGTCGTCGGCGATGACGCATCGACTGACAACACTCCGCGGTACCTTCAACACCGAACCTACCAAAAGCGTAATTATACTCGGTACCTCCCGATCGTTACAGTATATCACCCCAATAATACCCTTACATCAAATCCGATAAGAAGCGTAATTCTCATAACTATCATATACCGTTTCCTAACATACCGTAACGGAACAGTTAACTTCGTTCCGCCGCCTCGACATACCACCACCACCACCACCATCGGCGTCCCACCGGTACCGCCAGCACCACTGAGACGCCGATCGTCCTGCTTCGCGTTACCCATACTTGGAAACATAAAAGCGTAATTATCGCGAACGGCTTCCTGACCGGCTTGGTCGCGCGATCTTTTGAACAGTCTCCCGCGACAATTCCGCGAACGTTCTCGCGCACGGCTCCGTGAACCGTCGAGACCGTCCCTGGAACCCCGCGAACGTCTAGCGTGCCTCGATCGGCCTCGGCGGCCTGGCCGAAACGTTCGCCAGACGATCGACGTGTACGGTCGGTGGGGCAGGCGAGGTTCTCCCTAGAAAAGCAGAAAGGAGACCCGGGTGCGGCGAGCGTCCCCCTTGGCCCGTCGGGCCATCCCAAACTGTCAGACGGACGGGTCGCTGCCGGGGGCGGAGCCCGTCTTGCTGCCGTCGACACCAGCGCCGCCACCGTCGCCGTCACCCCCACCCTCTCCGCCCCTGTACGGCGAGCCGCCGGCCCCGCGCGCCGACAGACCTCGGAAATCCAGGTTGTACTGAAAAAGAGCGCCGAAATTCACCTGTGTTAGAACATCGGCACGATGCACGGCCTCCGGCCGAACGGCACGAGGAGGCGGCAATGGGGGGTTCATGGGGCAAGAGTCGCTCGGACGATGCTTCTTGTTCGACCCCTTGCCTGCAAGCTCAGGCGCTGTGGTGGTAGTTTGTGCTGACTTTGAAATCGGAAGCTAAGATTATGGGCGCGGTACGGTTTCGAGTGTATGAGGTTTCATGCTAGAAGTGCTGGTGGGGAAAGATGGGGTGGAGTGGGGAGGTGGTCCCAACCGCGGGTGGTTGGGCACGATCGAGGTGTTTCGTTTTTGGGGTATGAGATCGGTGGTCGAGGTATAGGATATTTATGCAGTTCTGCGATACTATGGAAAATTGTAGTAAGGAGAGACACGAAAGTCTTGATAGAGTTCAGGCCACTGGTGCTATCCTGATCACGTTGACGTCGTTGCGTAGCGGCGAATAAATATCATCCGGTAGCGCATTATGAATGCGGAGGAATTAAAGATTGATGAGGTAGTGTGTACGAGAACAAGAAGCACGTTCGAGTGACTCGTCCGGACTTATGATACTTCTACATTTTCTCTTTTTATCTTCATGTTAGGACACTCCAGCGCCGTCATACGTGGCGGGATCATCTGTATGTACATATAAATGCACAGCAGAGAGCATCCCATATTCTGAGGTCACTCTTTTCATTCTCGAGCCGGCGCATGCAAGATTTCCGAAAACTTTCGAATAACTTCCGTGTTGAAACAATCCCGATATCAGAATATGCGATCTCCCTTCATAAGAGTTATCAAACTTTTGTTACATCGTAGCCATTCCTGTAAGAACTGCTGAAAAAATCGAGAGCTAAGTTAATAATCTGTAAGTGTTGTCCCGTGTTCATTGTTAACCGCGACCAGTATTCCGTTTACCGCGCATTCACGGCGGTTTCGTATGCAAAACGAGAAAAAGAAGCAGCTAATGTAGTGAAAGACTCAAGCGAGAAACTATAATCAGCGACAGCGTGGAGCCTAATTAAAAATATGCGCCAACGCAAAGAGCGTCGGGAGCTCGATCTCACGAACTTGGACGACGGAGGTGCTCGGCCGACTGCACGAAACCAATAAACAACGAAATCAACGACACCAGTCCGCTGGCACCGGCACCTCCGTCGCGCTCGACTAAGAACGAAATATTAGACAAGCGAACAAGGATTCGTGGACGGGGCAAGCGAACGAAGCTAGCGAAAGAACTCAACCAAGGATCGAACCTGTACGATGAAACGAGAGCAGTGTTCCATGTGTGTAACGTGCGCGCGATACGCGTTTGCATTTGCGCCGGTAGTAGTAGAAGTAGTAGTAGTAGTAGCAGTAGAAGTAGTATGTAGCTGGTAGGTACGTGGCAGCTCGTGCGGGCCTGAACAACGCTCGACGGCGCGTGTGCTCGTGCTATCTCGGTAGCGTGGCGTGTCTTAAGTGCTGCAACTGTGCGTGGTGCAGCTGCAGCTGGAGCAGCTGGAGGTTCTGGAGGCAATAGGGTGCCTGGGTCCCGCAGCCGTATGGTCCGCTTGCCGGGGTCGTCGTGTACGGGAGAACGGAGGGATGTACGAAGGACGTGGAACTTCTCGCTGCGGAAGCGGAGGTTCCGCCGGGCAGAGGGAGCGTGCCGTAGGTGGAGGTAGGCATGCTCAGGCCGGGACGAAGGATACCATGGAACTGGGCGGAGGTCAGTGGATGGGGCTGGACGTAGGGGCTCGACGACGGCAGCAGCTGTGGACTAACTGGGTACAAGCAATCCTCTTCGGCCAGGCACGACGTCGGGCTCAGCTCCACGTACTGCGGCATGCTGACATTGTGCTAGGCGACGGAATAAACGGAATGGGCACATTGTACTTAGTCGGCTCGTGCGAGGTCCATCGGTCGGCGAAGTTGTAAGGGACCTCTGTGGAACGCTGTTGGGGTCGGAAAAGTCGGCCGGTCGCTTTCTACGGAGGAGGCTTGTTGAGACTACTCGTGGGCGAGTTGTGCGAGGTGAGGTGGGCGAATGCGAAAAAATTACCCGCGGCGTCTCCACGGATGCGGGTTGGCTGGGGCGGGGATGGAAAGTGTGGTGGCGCGCTGAGCGAAACGAAAGTTGCTTTTGGGGAAAAAAGTAAAAATGTCCGCGCGCACCCGGAGGAGCATCAACAATTCACGCGCCTCCGAGAGATCGTTCATGGATGTTCGCGATGGGTATGGTCAAAAGTGGCTGGTCCGGCGGGGAGCTAGAACGAATTTTAGCCTCCCGCGCGGCGCCGGGTTGTCGAATTGAATTTCGAGTGTACGTGCGGTGAAAGTGGATCGGCGTTTCATTATGCACGTGCACACGGACGTACGTTCTGCATTCTATCGACAATCGCGAAACAAGCTTCTTATCTCCGCCGTGTACAGCACACGTGACAGTACACAGGGTACCTAAACTGTACGGTCGCCGAACACAACTCACACTTCCGTACTCTACGATTTCGAACACAAAGTCGCCGCTGGCAAGACTCACGATCATTACGAAAAATTGGTCTCCGTCAAAAATTCGCATATTCCTCTCTACAGTCCACTTGCAGTACAGTGTACGGCGAGTAAACCACGGAATGACGTATATCAGTCTTACCTTTGTGGCGCAGACGAAGCATGTGGTAACCACCTTCGAGATCACGTTCATTAGATTTTTAGTCTCTTGTATAACATTGTCAACTTTCGTGAAGGTGGCCGCCTTGCCGACGGTCGGATTCTTCACGGTGAACTGTAGCTGCTGAACGTAGGTCGGCACACGGTCGAGGTTCTCCAGCAGTTCTTTCTTGTGCGGTCCACCTGGTACCTGGACCCATATAACGTCATATAGAAACTTGCCTCGCAATTCGCGTCGCAACGCAAACGTGTTTCCATTTTGCTCGTCACCCTCTAATCATAAGCATCTAAAGAACATATGTTGCTCGCAAAAAAGGACAGACTGCGCTTGATCACATTCAGTGTCGATCGTACATAACGGAAGTGGATGAGACTTTCTGTTAACCGCGGCGGAAGAGTGTACAGATGTTGAGATGCGCGGCTGTATATAGGATGTGAATCGCGTGGCAAGCGAATTAAGGTATCGCGCGCGCCCACTAGCCAGCGGCTGGCGAGTATTAGCGAACTTTCACGCGGCATTATTCCATTTAAGTCGCGCGAAAGTGGATAATCGGCTGCAAACGGCGAAACACATTTGCTTTACGAAATTGCGATTCGTGTAAATAAGTAGCGCCTTTCATAAAAAACTCTCCCGTAAGCAATGCCAGTTTTCTATTCTTTGAAGATCAATTTTCTTTCATTTTTTTTTTTTTTTTTTTGCTTTTCTTCATCGACTAGGTCAGTAGTAATAGGTACTTTCGTATTAACGGCAACGTACGGATATACATATATAATATTTATCTTTGCATCTATGTTAGTTAACGGAAAAAATCGTGTCGTCTATCTGCCCTAAGTAAAGAACACAATGCAGAACTCTTAATGGAAAGTATAAGTTGATTGAGAAGAGCATCAGAGTGACTGTGTGAATGACAGTGAAGTAGTACAGACCTTATTGTTTTTGCAAGCTTCGCGTATGTTAGTTTCATGGGCATGTTATCAGCGACGTGGCGCGTCAAATGACAGTCGAGATGGGCTTGCGGCGGATAAAATAAAAGTCGTTGCGGGGGTCGCATGAAACGTGCGTTCTCGATGAATTGATACGTTTACGAGCCTTCGATCAACCACCTTCCGTCTCGCCTGTTTTTTTTTGTCGCGGTTCAAGTAAAGATAATTGGTCGAGATCGAGACTGGCGACGCGATATCGTGTCTGGATAAAAATCCCATCTCGGCTGTGTGCGCAATATAGTTCTTGCTCGGCTAAAATATCGGCCGCAGTGACTTCATATCGGAAGCTAGCAAAAACTGAGACATAATACTCATGCCCCAGATAGTGGAAGGAGGGGGACCACAATGCACATAGACGTCGTCCACAGACGGAAGCATTCCCGTAGCATCTAAAACACACCTTACTAATCGTACACAAAAATTCGTAAATGTACGTACACAAAATAGATTTACCAACAAAACGATAATCGTAGATGGCAATTCAGATGGTGTGATGCGCGCGAGCTTCGGTAAGGTCGCTTCGGAAAATCTGTACATTAGTCGGAAGAGGCACGTTCACCTTCGTGCTCGATAATCTTCCCGTTTTAACGTGGCCGTATGCATCGAGATCCATTGATAATCGTTTGGCAGCGATCTTCGCCAGCCGGGAGGAACGTGCGTCTTCCGTGCAAAATGAAATCGTCGTCCCGTCAGTATGAACGAGTTTAACGGTCGGCTCTATTTCGAGTTACTCAAATCTACCATTTCACTGTCCTCAATCACGTTGTAGGCTGCCGTTCGAAGGTGTCATACATTTGCAACGTGCTTTCTTTCAAAATTGTCTCCCATTCGAAAAACAGAGAAACGGGTAACGGATCGGGCTACGTCATTCAGGAACTGAACGTTAAAAAGTGGTCCTATATGTGTGTGATCTTGCATAGCAATAAGTATGTATATATAATATAGATGTATATAATATAATGACAACACCCAACAACACTGGAACAATGAAGTCGCAAAAAAGAGAGATAGAGAGAGCTGCTATGCACGGCAATGAGGACGATTTGTACAAGGCGAAAATGATCTCTAGGTGCCCAACAGGGTCTAAAGTAAAGAGAGAAAGAGTTACCTGGATGAAGGCATTCAAGAGCGAGGGTCAAAAAGGGTCTTATAATACAGAATATTTTACAAGGTTAGCGCTTTCTTCGTATGTCTTTTTTTTCCAAGATAGAATATAGAGAGATCAAAATGGTTTCGGGTACTATGTATATTCGGCCTAGCTAGGAGGGTCGAAAGGGCAGCAAACGTGTTAATTCGAACATGTCTAAATGCTAAGAACTCGCATCGTGGCTACATCGAATCTATCCGTCGAACGCTTTCCGCCGGAAGTCCTCCCTAGGCTCGTCAGGGATCGTTATACCGCGTCAATGCGTTCGTTACACTGCCTACTCCTGATAATAATAGCAGCGATTTCCTCAGCACACGCTCCCGTGAGCTTCGCGAAGCCGACTGAACGAAAACGATCTACCTGGCATCGCGTCACACGTTCGATAGCCCAAAAACGTCTTCGATACCGCGAGACGTCCGACAGCATCGCGATTATATACAACGACCTCCCTCTTCCACCCCCACCCCCCGACAGACTCGATGCAGCCGTCGACAATCGCAAATTACCAAAGAAACGAAACTCAACAGCGAAAGATGTAAGTAAAAAAGATTATCCAATATAGCAAGGAGGTAAGAAAATTCGGAATCAAGTCCAATATAGAGTCCGTATAATAAACAATGGTGAAGTAAAGGGTGATGATCGTAATAAGGTAAGTAAGGGTGTATCATATGTATAATAATAACAATATATATATATATATTTATATATATATCAACATCAGTCCAATTAAAAATGTGTGAATCAGGTCAGCTTTCGATCTACGACGGGCGCGTCGGCCGGCACGTACCTGATAGCTGAATTGTCTCACAACCTTGTACAATCTGTTCGCCTCCTCGGCGAAATACTCCGCCTGGGTGAACAGATCCTGCGTCGTCTTGAGCGCGCCCTCGCCCCTCGTGAACTGATACATCGAGAAGGCCATCGACGACATGTTCTTCGCGCGCTTCACGATGTCGTTGTTCTCCTCCAGCGCGCTCCCGCTCTCCTGCCACTTTTCCGTCTCCGCGTCCATCTCCGACGTGATCAGCTTCATCTCCAGGCCAGCCTTCGCGATCTTTGCCTGCTCCTCGCTGTCCAGCCGAACTGGTTTCAGCGGCTTGCTCGTCGTGCCGTGTTTCTGCAATTATTCGACGCGGTTCTTGACACGGTTACGCTGCTGTGTTTCAGTAGGTCGGGTGTGGGACTGGAGTTGCGTGGAGGGGTCAGAGTGACTTGTTCGGTACTTCGGTTTTCAAGGGAATTTTTTCGAAATTTTTCCTTGGTGAACGGTTTATGTAGAGGTTGAGTCGTTTTCAAGGCTTTTGGATAGAGTTGGCGGGTTGTAGGTGGGGTGTTGTGAGATGAGAACGTACCCCTGGCCGAGGCAAAGACATGTAGACCTGCTTCTCCGGCCGATTTTGACTTAACTCCAGAACGTCCTTCGCCACCGTCGTAACGTCGGTCATTAGCCACTGCCACATATCGGCGAACACTGTAGAGGACATACTAGTGAGCCACGTCCACTCCACAACTGACTAATCACTCATATTATTAATTTTTAGCTACATCCAAAATTTTCCCGACGATCGCCCGTGTCAGATGCAAAATTCCGAAACGGCTCGCAGTTAGTTATTTCGATGCGTTTCATTTCTCCGCGTTCGAGTGATAGTACATTTTATTCCGACACCCCATCAGAGTGCGCGAGAGCTAATTGCTCATTCATATTTATAGTTACGATTGGCGCGAACCACACCGCGCGCGATCGTTCGCATAAATGAATACGAATGCGTGTTACCTTCGAGATTCTCCTTAGCTATTTTACTAGTCGGATGCCTAGCTAATGTGTGCGCTGCCGTCACCACTTGGGGACCGTATATTCGCAGATTGATTTCGGTGAACTTCGCCGACACTTGGAGCGATTCCGAGAGGGCGACGTGTCTCAGGAGCTTACACACCTGTTTTAATAATGACGAATGATGTATGACGCCTGACATTGGAAATATCGATTCCCCGCCACCGAGCCCGCTCTCTCCGCTCCACGATTTGCAGCTTCGTACATATCGTCGATCGGACTCGAGGACGGGCGCCGAAGTTTTTGCTCGCCGATTAGTTTGCCGGCCGCGAGTGGCGTGTACGTGCCAACTGATTGCACCGTGGCGACGCGTTAATTTCTCGGATATTGTGTACTTTATTACAGCCGGCCACTGTATACATATAATGCATCGCTTTCTATTCAGCAGATTTATCTAGAAATCTGCTCCCTAGCGTAACCCGCACCCGTGTGTCTCTACCTGTCATCGTATCAAAGGATTTTTCAAGTTAGCCGTTGTTTCTTTTATATTGGAAAAAACAATTCAATTACTCATCAACGAGACTTATTTTTGTGCAGTTTGTTTCAATTGGATTATTTTACTTTCTTGATTCGGCTCGTGTTAGTTCGTCGACAGCTAATGTCTCTCGAACGCTTCGTCGAATCGTTTCGCGCTAAGGGTAAGAACAGGCAAATGGACAGTCGGACTGTTTGCACTCACTTCGAGAATGTGCTCGATGTACTCGTGAAACCTGTCGCTGCTCTCTTGAAGGCGATCGATGTCGTTTGCCAGGGCGAGGTTCCTGATAGTCGACACTAACTCCTGGCCAGCCTTGGTCACCTGACCAAGGTCTCCCGCCTGCTCCATCGTCGTTGTGCTCAATTGCTGGCGAAGATCCCTTGTTGCCCGTAGCACCCCGAGCACGGCTTGTTCCATTTCCGAGCTCGGCGAACCACCGCCGCCCTCGTAATTCTGACGAAAATTCGTTGAAGTCAATCGGCGTTGTTCGTCGGACTTTATCGGCTGTACCCTACCCATGCGCGTTTGCCACATCTGAGATATGTGCATACGTAGGTTTCCATGTACTTGTTGTTAATAACTACAAAATGTGCATGGTACACTTAATGTTACTGATATGATCGTATATGGTAAGTTAACACACGTTTGCATATACACGTCTCGTAGGGCTATATGATATTCCTTCGAATTCCATTTCAGATAAGTGTCAGATACCCATCTCCGCTATACGTCTCCATGCACATCCTTCACATACGTGTCCGCATTATCAAAACACAAAATGTTCCCACGTACACCTCTCAAAGTATCATGAAACATACACGACACCCTAAATATTCCAAGCACGTTTCGAAAATGTGCCTCCATTACGAGTCCACTTCTTCTCTACACGTACATCTTTCGACAGATTCATAAACCGTACACGTCCCCCTTAACACTCGACGTACGTACATATCTATGTCTTATCAAAAAGACTTCCACGAAAGCCATCTGTCATCCGTTCATCGCATTACACTCCGTAAACCTCGTAAACGAACGATTCTCCCCGCGTTAAACAGCGAACAATGGCACCTTAAACCGTCTCAAGCAAAGCGTCGGAACGAACAACGGTGAGATTAGCTGCAGGTTCGCAAAAGCACGAAAACACGGCAGACCGACAAGGGTCCATTTTTCCACTAGGGCCACCCGGCGAATTGACCCATACTTCTCATATCTGCCGGATGGCAGTCAGGACTCATCCACCCTTCAGCCCCAGCACCGTTCATCCGGCTTTACGGCGGAGTGTCACTTTCCTTTTTTTCCGCCAGGTCGGGACCGATTGCAATTGAGCGTCTCTTTTTACACCCCCGCGTATAATACGCAGTCCCCGTACTTTCAAATCCAGCATTGTTCGAAACTTCTGCTCGACCACCGGACGCTGCCTTCTCTTCCCTCCCTTTCGCGTGTCCTGTTTTCACGCCAAGCGCGCACACGCGATTTTTAGCAAAAAATGCGCGACTGGCCTTGAAAAATCGGTGCGATTATTTTTAGTCGCACGTGCGCGCGTTCCTATTGAAATCGGCCGGACTTACGGAAGTCGCGGAAACGATACGAGCGCACTCCGATCCGATAACAGGCCGCAGTAATCTCACCCGACGCGGCCGCATTTTCGACAAATTTTCCGACGCGCAGACGTGTTAATAGGTGAACTCTCGCGCAAGTTAATCGAGCGTATTGTTTGGCCAAATTGCCCCCCGACTCGCTTCCCTCGTAATGTACCGGTTTAATGGGAGGGCCTTGCTTTAATCCGTTTATCGGATTCGAGTCTCGTAAAACGCGATGCGTTTAGGCAACGCGTTTGTCTGCCTGTGTTTTCGGCCGGCAATTTCGAATGATAGAATGTTATTCGGTGTCGTTTCTGCTTTAATTGAGGATATCTTCGTGAATCCGCGTTTACATTCCCTCGCGTTCCCGACCTGTGAATATATCTCTGAATTATCGTGGCGCTTGAATTTCGTATGGATAGACGTACGAACGAGTTCCGTGTCGCTAGACTTACGGAAAATTAACAGTTTACCCGCTGATCTTGTCATAGAAAATGTCATAAGCGACCAAAGTGTGATATGATGATGAAATACAGCGAATCTTAAGACAGATTCGAGAAACAGTCCCGATTCTGTTACGTACGCCGGCTCTTGCGTAAATCCGGTTTTATTAGATTGCGTACGTGTAGTGTCGTAATTGCAACCGTATAGGGTAATCTACCCCTATACAACTCCGATCGTAATCTATCCCCGTACGGCTGGTCTTCGCGACATAGCGTTGAAAAGCAAACAGTGTCAGCGCTGAATTTACTGACATCGTACTAAAATGGTTTCTTAAGCCCTTCGTATGATATGTAAACCTGGCTTACCAGCTGCCTCGCCGATCTCACAAACGTCCATGCCATTTCCGAACATCCCTCAAACATTCACGCCATTTCACTCAAGCATCGCAACGCGTTAACACACCAGCCCACGATCCGGTTCAATGAAAACGTTAGAACGACAAGCGCACAACAAACTCATAAAGACACATATAAACCTATATTAAATGAACATAAAATTGACGTCATGTCTGACAAAGAAATCTTACCGACTCCAACTCACAAACTGAAAACTGCAAATACGGAAACTGAACGTTATACGATCGACAGTCGAGTGATGTGATTGAAATGATGTAGTTCAGGACAGCTCGGTAGGATGCGGATTAGAAAACTCACCATGCTGTTGCCGATTCTGAGAAGCGTGTTGAGCTCGAGTTTGGCGCGATCGCAGAGAAGAAGGATGTTCTCTCTGTGCTCGTGGCTGGTGTACGCGCTGTCGGTGAAGTCCTGAGTCCTCTCGACAACGGTATCCAGGGCAGACGTCAATGTTTCGCGACATCCTGGCCCGAGCAACGTCATCCTCGTGGTCTCCACCAGCCTCTCGAAGTGTTTTAGCGCCGAGCACACCGTGCTACTGTCCCAGTCCTCTTGCTGAGGACTCTGAAAGCAGTGCCAAAGCGGTCGTCTCTAGTGCTCGCCTCTTAAATGGACCCGCACGCTCGTCACTCCCGCAAATCTTTAAAATCGCGTCGAAAGCGACGTGGCTTTCCTCTCGCGTTCTCTACTCTCTTATACAAGTCGATTTGCACGCTCGAGAATTTCGATTGGAGTTGTCGAAGAACGATCACTTCAACAGAGTTTCAACGGCACGATTATTTGTCGCTTAGCATCGTTTAGTCAATATTTCTTCAATTACAGTACGAAATATGATATTACGGATTTAGTTTTAATTATGTTTAAAAATTGTTAATATTTTTCACGTCCAAGCTAAGTGGGATGATTGAGATTTAGATTGAGATAAGTATTAGAAAATATGTATAGTAAACGGTTTACAAATGCAAGAGTAACGAAACTCGTTTACGATGTCATGCATTTACGCTACCATTTTCCGATTCGTTTTCTGACGATTGCGTTTGCGATTAAAGAGGCAAAATGGACGGTAATCGTGGCTGATCTATAAGCGCGGCGCCTACGTCTCCCTTTCGATTAAAGAGTCAAGAGCGGCGCCATGCTCGGAGGGTAAGACGCGAGACTAAACGATCCGCATTGCCATTGTGGGCGAAAGAATAACGGCAGCACTTTTATACGCGTCGGACGATAAAAACTCGGCGTGCCGTAAATAGCGCCGGGATGATGTCGTAAACGATCGCCGAGCATTACGGCCGGTCGTGCCAAATTGCTGATTTGCATTTGTTGCCGTCGACACTCTCGCGGCCAGAACGGCGTTAAAAATCTTCACGCACGCCACACTCGCGGCGTTTCAATTTGCCCCCCGACGAATCAATTGCAAATCGTTCCGACGGCTCGCACGACACGAGTGAATTGAACACGGAAAGCTACCCAACGGCGTACCTCGCAACGCGTCAACAGTACAGATTTTTACATTTCTTTCATCGACCTAGACTAATGCTCCTCACGCCCTGAAAATATCCGTTAACTTTTTAATCTACGCTTTTTAACCTTTCATCTACACGTTTAATGGAGTATCCTACTTCAATCGTTTACCGGCAACACGACGTTCATGACTTTGGCTACCATTTGGCAGTGATTTCATTTTCCACTACTCCATTGGCGAGTTCCTTAAGGCACGCCAACGCAACGTCCTTCGGGCCATGCATTACGCGCCACTCCATAAATTGCTTCCCCCGTTTCGTCTATCGTCCTCTCAGCCCGGCGAGACTTGAAATCAAACCGCGGTAATACGGTTAAGTTCGGTTCTCATAAGAGCGTCTCTCGATTTATTATCTCGACGACTCGATACTCGATGTAATTACGACGTTTGTTTCTTCGGCCCGTGTTTCGGAGTGTCGTCGTTTTTGTTGGTCGCCACTAACAACGTCTGGGACAATGTTATTCATGGCTTTTGGGGGGCATTTGGCAAGGCGGCATCCTCGCGATCCTCCATTTACGAGCAATGTAAGGACGCCGACGCAAGGTCCCCAGAATCGTGCATTACACGCCAACTCGTAAATTGCAGTAGTCTGCTTTCGCGCGTTGATCGATACTCTCTTATTACCCCTTAGGGAATGAGACGGCGGTAGGAACAGCAATTCTAATGATTCATTCTTAGCGCAGGTACCGAGGGTGTACCTGTCGCTGATGGTTGACTATTAAAAAGGTGACCGCGTTCGTGATGTTCAAGTTTTCATCAAACCTCGTATGCGCTGCTTTTGTTCGAGCAATGCGTATTCAGTGTACGTATATAGGTACCCAACAATGCATACCAATTATCAGTTTATGATACATGTTTAGTACGTATGGATTTAAAGGACGCCACGATGCGTCATTATAAATGTAACCGGCAACGGCAGGAAAATATGGACTATTGAAATGCAGCTGCTTTCAGCATTTTAGATCAGCTCGAAAGCCATACGCAGGTACTTCATTCAAGTAATGCATATCGATGTGTTATTAATTATTCCTCATGACACACGTGCCCGTTCTGTATGAAAGCAAGGAAGAACTGAATTTTTCACTTCTCCCGCCTTGCACTCTGCCGATATAGACGACAGAATAAGTGAAAAATTCTTAGGTAAGACCCGTCGCTTCGTAAATCCCTCAAGTTTCTCAAGACACGTCACATCGTCACACCCCGCCTCGGCAAACATGATTTCGGCGAGGGCGTATAATTTGATCGGCACGCCTGTCGCGGAGCAGTCGAGATAACCGGAATAGCAGGAAGCCGGTTACGAGCAAGTAGATCCTTCCGCTCGCGCTCAGACGGCAGCCCTCCCTTCATTGGCCTTTTTCACAGCGTCGACGGCCGCCATTTCCTACAGCCCTCTTAGAGAAAGATAAAAGGTACAAAGAGTCCGGCTTACCGAGTCGTAACGTAACGGCGAAAGGAGCGGACCCTAAGAACGGTACGTTGACGCTCGAAATCGTCCGTTTGAGAAAGCGGAAGAGAGGAAAAAGGAAGCAGGGAACATCGCCGGCGCGGCGTCAATTTTCTCGCCAACACGGCAAGACGTTCTAATTCGTTCGTTGGATAATGACGTCGCGAGCGCGAAAAAGCGGCAAATCGGGCGGGTGAGAGTAATTGCGTCGGAAGTGAGGCTGTATGGAAGGAAGGACGACGCGAGGGACAGGAGGAACAAAGCCGGCCGCAAGAATTTCATTTCTGCGCAAGGAACGGACGGCGTGTGACGGTGCATTAGGCGAAAGTCAGTCGACGAGTCGAGTGACCCTGATTCTTCCGATTCGCTGGGAACCTCGGGGGTGGCTCGTTAAGGAAGAATTGGACACACATAAGAATCCGTCGGTACTCCGTCAGAGACGATAACAGATCTTCGATTTCGTTACGACGGACGTTAGTCTCTTGCACAATCATGAGGCCGTGGCCGCATTCGCTCTCCTCGCTGTTCGCCGCAATTTTTCCCTCAATATACAGCTCTGCCGGTGGCCAACTCTCACGTTTCCTTTTTCTCGACTTTCCGCGCAAGAAGTACCGAGCGTCTCTCGTCATTTCCCCACTCGTCGTTTCGTTCTTTTGCCCTGCCGATGATCGGTCTCCAGAGAAATTTCGCCGTAAAAGCTCGCTGCAATCTCTCTCTCTCTCTCTCTCTTTCTCTCTCTCGAAGCAAACGGTAATTATAGTCGCGACGCGCGTGCATTCTTGAAACTTTCAACGGATTCGGCTGCTTCGGGAGATGACGAGGCGCGCGCGCTGCTTCGACTCGGCCATCGATTCGTGGGCAACTGGCGAAGCGCGTCCGCGACATTGTGCAAGACGCGTGTCTGTGCATGAAAATAGAGATGCTTTTATGAATCTCTTGTTTAATTCATTTTTTTCACAGCGCGTCGGCCGCCATTGGATTCAAGACGACGTTTCTGTCTGAATTTTTATTGTTTGGAGAAAGAGAGAAGGACGATGTTCTGAGATTGTCTCGTTCCTCAGAACGTAATACAAAAGCGTGCTCCGTACAAATTTTCCAACTCCGTCGCGGTCCAAAACCTACCGCTTTTTGCCAAACCGATTGCCAATTGCTCAAATCTAAAGTACCTTATTTGATGCCAGCCGTATTTCCTTACAGCATGGAAACGGAACGAGAAGTCGTGTCCAAGTCTCGAGAGGATCGACGCCGATAAAGGGGATAATTACGTATTTAATGCCCACTATCGATATCGACATGCTCGTGGCCTTCGAGTGTCCGGGAAGGGCAATGGGAAAGGATCGATCTTGCGTCCGCGAGTTATGTCCGTTCGCTGCTTGCCAAGGTCGAGATTCTGTGTTCTACGCGAGCGTGGAAAGCGTCGTAAGTCACGATTTTTCGGCGAAAGGATGTGAGCCTTGGAACGGCGCCAGACTTTTTGTTCGTAGACGTGCGTTCGTTTTGGTTGTAGTGTGCGCGGCGGTTTTGCGGGGATCTGATATGGGAGGGACAGAGCGAGAGAGGGTGGAAGTGGAAATGATGTGTTTTTACGCTGACAATGAGTGAGATTATTAATTGAATAAGTGATAAATTACTGTGAATTGTTCGGGCGCTTTCGGTTAAATTGCGTTGCGCGAAGTCTTAAGAAATTTGTCTCTTTTCAAAAGTCATGCTGCATTACACGTGTAGATTTGAGTACTCATGATTATGAAACTGGTTTAATTAAAAAAATATAAAAAATGCACTGATGGAGTTATTCTTGTAATGCAGTCGATAGAACACAGAATAAGTGAAGTAATACGGCTTTTTCCAAATTTTCTCCCTCCATCGCTTTCAAAGTCACGCATACGCGTCTATAAAATTCATACACGCGTGCCGATTTCCCGGGAAAGCGATGCGGGTCGGGAAAAAAAGAACGGGAAAGGATGAACCTGAAAATTGCGTGTAATTACGGTAAGTGCATTGAAACGCGAGCGATACCTGCAAAACGAAATTTGCTCACCGAACATGAACACGCTGCAGCTGCTACCCGCTAAACCGTTTCCACCGTTCGCCGTTCTACATCGTATTACTCTCGCAATTTAAAAGGCATCCTCGCTCTTCAGCGCTCGCAATGCGTTCCACCTCGCGCGCACAGCCGTTCGCGGATTAATCTATCTATTAATCCATCCGTCCGCGCATCCACTCGCCTATTCATTCATTATCATCCCTCCTCCCTTTGTTAACCGCATGAATCCGTAACGACAATGCGCGCAGCACAGAACGTACGTGGCGTGATGAAAAATTCAAGCCGTGCATTTCGCTCCGTCGCGAAGTGGCATGGGCGCGCGAGCGAAGAACATTAGCACGTATGCGCGTGGAAGTAAGAGTGGAGAGCGAAGGGGCACGGGAGAAACCTTTCTACCCTTCTTATCGCGACTCGCGCCTCGCAAGTTCGGCGCCGGGTAAAGATGCCGGCAAAAATTTGCCGTGGCACGATCGGCCGCGCGTCATCTTCTTGCGCGGACGCGCGCACGCTCACGTATACGCTCTCGCTCGGTAGCCAGATAAAAGAGAGTCTGTTGA
Organism: Priocnemis perturbator; assembly: GCA_963942575.1. Taxonomy (NCBI): domain Eukaryota; kingdom Metazoa; phylum Arthropoda; class Insecta; order Hymenoptera; family Pompilidae; genus Priocnemis; species Priocnemis perturbator. Next base: position 9,947,432 of record OZ012652.1, read on the forward strand.
GGCTGTTCGTCGCGCGAAAAAACGCATTTAGGTAAGAGCCCGCCGGGAAGGGAAGCGTCGGTGTGCGAGTTCGGGGACATGTGTTTCGCGGGTAAAAATGGCCGTCGGGCAGATGCTGCGCTTAAATTGTAGGCCGCGACGCTCGTTCCGCAGACGTGGAGCGGAGGGAAGGGTGCGGTAAAATTTGCATTCGACCGGGCGGGTGTATGCTAGGGCGAGGGCGTACTCTATTCAGCTAGCAGTCTTTCGTCTGAAGCGCGATTTTATGAAGCCTGTAGCGCCTCCAAGACGACGATTGTCGTGTTTCAGTTGTTGGTGGTGGATTCTGTGCTCGGGTCCGTGTATGTGGTTAAATGTGTGTTTTTTCATTTTGTTACATTTGACGAGGGTTGGTGAAAACGTATGGTCGTTTTATGGGTAGTGACTTGTTTTCGGTTGCTTTGCTGTTGACGAGGGTTACATGTGGCGACTTGCATTTGACTACATCTTCGCAATTATTCGTGAAGTTCGCAGTTGCATCTGCAATACGTTATTTAAGTTTCGTTCGACGGCTTGTCTTCCGGTGAGGTTGCAGGGAGCGCGCGAACTTTAGCTACTATTTTCCGCCATTTATTCCGAACGACCGTAAACCGTCATGTTAATTCCACGGCTTTATGCATGAACCCGCGCATGACTTCGAAAGTTCGCTTGTTGTGACAATTCATCGTCACGCCGAACTCGATTGCGAGTGGGCGGCATTTCAGATGGAAATCGGATTAGCATTGGAATCATCGTACCTGGGAATTCGAGTATGATTGCGACTCGCTGCAGTCGAGGACTCCGTCCTTCACGACGTAGTGTATTAAATCCATGGCCCTTCGCATTTGGCAGAACACGGTGTCCCTGTTCTCCCTCGCTGACGGACACTCAGGATGCCTCAGACACGTTTTGCTGGACGTGAGCAGCATCATTGTACTCCTCTCGAGGACCTGACGAGCTGCCGCCATTTGCGCTCTTCTCCTTTCGTCTTTCAGGTCGTTCTGCAACGAGCAATGAACAAGCTCTCACTCGGTTGTCGAGCTCGTTATTGTGGAAAACGAGACCACCCGCGCCTATTTCTCATTTCACCGTGCCATGTCGGTTCAATATCGTTTTCGAGACGTTTACTGTGAAAAACTTATCGCTTCCAATTGGATCACTCTATTCAATATAATTTTGCAAAACGTTATTTTATTTTGTGACGACAGAATAAACGGAATCCTCGTTCCGAATTCACGTGATTCTACGCTCAGGATTTACTGGTTCCAATAGGATCGCTCGATTTAGGGTGATTTTTGAGATCGTTATCGTTGGAAACAAATCATCGGACTGGAAAGTTTGATAGTACATTCTCGATTTATCGCTTCCAATAGCATCGCCTTTGCCCACGATAATTTCCGAAGCCGATGCCGTCGAGAAGGAAGTCTCAGATGAGAAAGTTTCATTCTACGTGGAATTTATCGTTGTCCGTGGAGCGCTTGAATACTAAATTAAATAATGAACGGGATATTCTCCGGCAAACGTACTATGCGCACCAAACGACGTATAGAGAGAGTATATTTAACCTTTACAGAGAGGCAGATGGGACACTTTTGTTCGCACGTAATCCATCATAAATGCTGATCAAGGACAATTAGCCTGCATAAACGGCAGTCTGCCAGGCTTTCGCATGAAAACCGCGCTGACGTTTATCGCGCCGACACTCTAACAGGGTGTTCTCATCATCAACTTTCCACTCTTCTCTCTCTCTCTCTCTCTCTCTCTTGGTTCTATCCGCGTAACAACAAAATTCCGAGCGCCCATTGATAAATAGCCGAGCGATGATAATTCCATTCATTCAGTTCATTCTTCACCCGCGATGCCTAGAGACACACGTGCCGTTGAAACGTGGCGGATTATTAATCACAGAGAACCGGCACGCGATTAATCAAATGTGCAACTCATTAAATAGTCCGATGACAACGTTCTCCTTCTTGGAATCGGACAGAGAGAAAGAGACAGAGAGAGCGAGAGCGAGAGAGAGAGAGAGAGAGAGAAAAGCGTGGAATATTGAATCGGTCGTATTTTTGATTCCTACGAAAAGCGTCTCAATTATACATAGAATACGCGTCACAAGGCGCGCAAGAACCGCCTTATTTGTTAAAGTCTGCTAAAAAAATGACCCATTCAGCGTCGAAGTTCGCCCCGTCCCCGTCGAGACCGGAGAACACGCCATTGACGGTTGGTCGGGCTGCAAGAAGTTTCGAAGTACGGATCGGAGTCCGACGGCGGAGCGTTATGGCTGGCAATGGGAGGGGGGGAAAAAAAGAGTCAACCAACGTCGGAATCGTCGAGCGGCGCAATTTATCGTCCTTTCTTATACGATCCCGGCGCTGTCGACTTCGCAGTTTCTGAAGGGTCCCGCGTCACGCTGCCCTACCGGCCCAGGCGACCACACACTCTCGGAAAAGGGAAAAAGAAAAAAGCGCTTACCTGGCGGTCGCCGGTCAAGTGCGCGAGCTCGACCATCTCTGCCCCGAATTGGCTGAAGGCCTTGACGAACTCCGTGAAGTTCGAGACGCTTTCGAGGCGTCCGAGGCTGCGCGCGACCTTATCCTTGGCCAAGAGCAGTTGCTTCACGACCACGATGTCCGCCAAGAGGAGGACCCTCGTCACCGAGGTGAGAAGACATCTGGCAGCGCGAACGACCGATCCTCGATCGGCGAGACTGTCCTCCATCGCGCACTCGCATAATTTCTCGATGGCCGAGCCTGAAACAAAAAGAGGCACGGTATTGAGCATCGCTTTGGCGCCGTGTAGTCTATCGCGTACGATCGCTTGTTCAGCATCTTTTTGCAACTACAGCACACTCCCGTCTGACGCGGCTAAAATTAGGATTTTCCATAGAACCGCATAATGCATTTCGAATTCATTACTGGCCCGTCCGCTGGACGCGGACGATGCGTTTTGTACTATTGAGATAACACCGAATTAACGTCGTGGGGAACGCGCGACATGCGGGAGTCAAACTAATGGTGTGTCCGGTGAATTACGGCCGTCGGGGTTTGTACGGGCTTCTCTCGTGTTACAACAGCTCGGTCGCTCTCGGAAAAGCTTGTCTTGGAAAAGCGAACCTTGCCGCCGGCAGTCGCGTGTAATGTTACGTAACGGAGAATGATACGTTTCCGGCTCGTTACATTTCAATTACGCATACGCCGATGGCCGGTAGTTTAGTGAAAGCAGAGAGTGAAGGCCGCAAATTGTTCGCGACGCGAGTTGACACAGCGCTGCGCGAAAAGCACGTCCCACTGACGACGAGAAACAAACGCACTGATACAGATAAGTAATTACCATTAAACGGCATTCAACGAGCTTCCGTAAAACAAAACGAACGACATAAAAAAACAAATGCGACTGTCGAAAAAGTAGTACACTACCATCTTACCACGATGTCACGTTCAGAAATATTAAAACGACTTACTAACTCACGTAGCGTATCACTATTAAAAAACAAATGAATTATAAGAAATCTTGTGCGCCATAAACTCTCTCACTGGTTGGAAACCGGGTAAGAAGGCTTTCTCTGTAATCCGCAAACGTGTAATACCTTCGAGGGCAGGATCGACATGATTATTTTCGTGTCGAGCGACGAAGACCAAAACGAATCGCCATTACTTCTACCACGCTCGAAAGTCGCACGAAACGGAGACACGAGAGTGGCGCGGACGATAGCGAACGTAACGATGATGTTCGACGTCGCCAGATTGAAAGGATAATCAAGGGAATTTGTTACGGCCAGACGGCAGTAACGAATGAAATATCGCGTCAATTTTTCGCGCCTCGCTCGGAAGCGTCGAGCGGAGAAGCTCGGCTGATTGATTAAATTCCGATTGACCCTCTTATCGCGGGCGAAGGGACAGGAGAGGGGTGGGAGAGTTGAGGGGCAGAAGGAGGAGGGACGAGTACGGCGAGCAGCGTTCGCGTAATTAGAGCGCCGTAAGTGCGCGTAATTACAAAGGGCGCAGCGCGCATGCACTCCAGGTGCCATTCCCGGACCGACGTGATTATAGAATTGCTAATTACAGGGGAAAATCGGCGAGCGTAAAGGCGGGAGTGGCTTTTGTCGATTCGTGGCTCGGTATCGCGTTGTTCCACTTTTTCGATCGACGCCGTCGGGCGTCGACTCTTTATTCGCGAACGTGCGTCCGCGGGGGCTCACGTTACTTTTCTTTTCTGTGGCTTGTTTAGATCGCGCGGGCTATTCCCTCGGCATTCTCGGAATTATACTGATTGGATGTTTGGATAATGAACGCGCGTTGTCGAAGACGCGTGGATTTCTTGCATCGAAAATAAGAGTCTAATTCTTCTTTATTAGGGTCTTTGTGTGGTAAAAGTCCCCGTTCCGGCGAAATATCATAGAGACGCCAACGAACCCTGCGACTCACTCGACGTCGCCGGCGGACAAGTCCATTAAGACATAATGCACTGTGAAGGATTAATTACGTCGACGGAAGGCCCGCAAGAATCATCTAAGCAACGCATTCGCATTTCTCTTATATATTCGATCAGCTGACAATAAGCCCAACCTGTCAGAATGCGGCTTACAGCCGTGTGCATGCTTACGAGACACAACACGTAATACGCAAAGCCACGTAATACGTGGGAAGTACCATTACGCGGGGCCAGATAGACGAGCCCCGTCTAGACGACAGGGCTGAATGTCTCGCGAAACGAGCATTCGTCGTATGCCGTGCGGCGTACGGCATGAGACCCGGCGGACTCGTGAAATCAAGAGCATTGAGGCGAAAATTCGAGACGCTCGTCGACGTCGGACGGACGAAAAATAAGCCGTCCTCGACGGCAGACGACGACGACGACGACGGGGCTCGAATCGAGGAGGAGATCATCTCCCTTCTCGCGCCTCTTCCGCGCCACTCGCCCAGTGATTTCAGCGTTCCTCCTCTCTTCCGGCACTCGCCCGCCGGATAATGTCGTTTCGCCGGATTCGAGCCGCTCTCCGCGGCCTCGCGTATAACGAACGTTCGAGTGTTGATTTATCGCCGACAGTTCGCCGGCTTTATCGGAAATTTTCCGCGGGCCCTGCCTCGCTCCTGATCTCATTCGCGTCTGAGAGATATATCGTAGCAGTGGCAGCGGTGACCCTGTACCTTTTGCTCTTCCTAATATTTTCTTAGTCCGTCCTCTTTACCCTATTGCTTCTGTCTCTCTTTCTCTCTCTCTCTCTCTGGCTTTCTTTCTCTCCGTTCAAACTCGCTTTTCTTCCCTCATCTCCATCTCTGTCCCTCTGCTTACCTCTATCTCCGCCTTCCGCTTTCTCATTTACCGTCTTTGTCCATCTGCCCTCCTCCCACTCTCGTCTTCTTCGTCGCCTACTCTTCATCTTGCAAAGTTATGTAGTGCACTAACGTCTAAGTTTAGAACTTTGTCGTTCGCCCCCTTGCACCCCTCTATTCCCTTACTTCCCTTCCATCCCTGCCTTCCCTCTGCTTCCAACGTCTTCAGGCGGCAGTCGTGAATTTTCCTCGCTCGCATAGACATCACTTGACGAACGAACTTTTTGGTATTAGTCGACGAGCGAATTTAACGTTCGTTAGAGGAAGAGGGTGAGAGGTGGGACTAATAAGCCGAGTCCTAGTCACCTACCCCTTACGGCCCGCATGTCCGGTCATTGCAGTATCCTTTTACGAGGTGGGAAACCAGGCCAATAAACTGTTCCATCCTCGAAAGACGGACGTTAAAGTTTTATCCTGCTTCCATGCCGGCGAAAAAGGTCTCCTTAATCCGTGACACGTCGCGTAATTTAAACTCGGGTTTACCGGGCGCGCGCGCGCGTCTGTTTTCCTATCAATCGGACGTGAATTGTTGACTAGCAGACTCAGACACGAAGCACGTACGGCAACAGCGAGATGGTTCTGCTAATAAGTTATCTAATGCATCGAGACAGTCACAAACCGCTGATTGAAACGTTATACTAACACAACGCTAATCAATGTCATGAAACAAAAATCGATACTGCGAATCAGAAAGTCCATTTACTTGAAATCGTACAGAATACAAAAGCGATGGTGGTCGTAAACCATCGGACAATACCTATTATATTTGTTGAAAAAATCACGGCACCAATAAAATTCAATAGCATTATTTCGTGACTCCGACCACGGGGTCCCTATTGAACTACACAGCAGCGTTATTGAAAATCTGAACTGTTTGTAGACCATTGAAATGACTCGCTTCGAATGCAAACGATCTTTAATAATCCACCGAGCTGCCTCGTTAATAGAGAAGAACCGCGCTAATTGCGATCATAACGGCGAGAAAAAACTGAAACAATCGGCGGAACGACGAGATTGATCGTTTATTAAGCGAACTTCGACCGCGTCGAGCGGTCAGAGTTATACTCGCCGGGAATCGCTCAGGTACGTACAAAACTGCGCCAGTCAATTTTGGTTCCCGAATTGCAACCGAGCCCCACCTTCCGCGCCTGTTTATACTGCGGAAGCGTTACTTTGCCGAGAAACGTTGCGGTTTCCTCGTTTTCGCGGTCGAGCGCGACCGCACCGGCCGATCGTTCGCAATAAATCGCGAGAAATTCGTTAATCGAAAACGGCAGCGGAGGAAGGGCCCGTGTGATAAGCGGCGGTAGTAATTAACGGAGATAATGGCCTCGAGGCTACGGAGTCGCAGGGGGCAGGGGGGCGGGAGGGTGGTTTTAACGATACGTCGGCCGAAAAGCGTTTTTGCGGAACACCGAGTGGCGTGCGATTACGAGTGAGAATTAACGAAGCGGAAGGACTGATATCGCGGCTCGATTCTGTTGCATCCCGTCGTGTATTGGGAAGCTTCATTCTTCGGTGGTTAGGTGCAGGGGTGGTGGTGGTGGTGCAAGGTGACGTGCCGATCGGATGGCTTGTATCATAGCGGAATAATAATGATTTGTGCAAAGTAGCTTAAGATCAAGAAGTTTTATTCGTTTTTAAATATGATATAGCTCCTTTCGAGTGGATTGAAGATACTGAGCACGGTTTTGGGGGTCGAATAAATTGTCTGTCTTAAATTTATGTAATGATGTACAGTTTTTGATGATTTGGTATTGAATTTTGTGGTAGTAATTACATTGCGTGGCTCGCTGGTCGGCACGCCGAGGGAATGCAAGATAGAAGGAAGTATTACTTTTGCGTAACGTAATCTGTTCGACCACCTTGATAACGAAACCTTACGACGCTTTATGCAGATCAAGTACCAAGTGCACGCATGAGGGGTGCCTTGACCCATTTCAGCGTCAGCGTATCGAATCACTGTCCTCTATCATTTTTCATTTACCGAGCGTTGAACGAGCGCTGCGTAACAACTGACGCTGTCGATTTATCTCTTAACCTCACACAATTCAATTACACGTTTTTCCTTCAATTAACCTTACGACTTGTCACTCGACAACATGAAGAAGACACTTTGTTACCGTGCAAATGTACTGACGAGAAAATTGAAGAGATCGAACGAGCAATATACTAACATCGTAGCACAGTGTACTACACGGTATAACTCGGGTACACTGTCATAGGACAGTTATTAATAAAACAACTTCTACCCTTATATAAAGGATCCTAGGTCCTATGATATAACTTTAGTACGACTAATAATAAAACCACGTGTATTCTTATACAGTGGAACTGCAATACAACTTCAGTACTTTATCGTAGCGCGATCGATAATAAAGGTACGTCTATTGCTACACAGTCAAGTGACGTTTAGTGGAATGTGCATAAATATGTCGATACGTCCAGTACGTCGTACGGCCATGCACAAAATCCAAATGTCCCCGTCGGTTGTAGCATATCGAAAGAATAGGAAGATCTGTGAGACGAACGTGAGTCGATTGAGACCGTCATTTCGAGCGTACACATTGGATCCTCGTTTTACAGCGTACAACAGCTGCTGGCCGTTGAACTGACGTCGACGGGCGGAGAACATACAGGAGGACGAATCTGTCACGTAAAAGTGCTCTGCATCGGTACGTGCGGGGCCGCCATAATCCGAGCAAAAGTGACCCATCTTGCGACGGATATTTTCTCGGATTCAATGGCGCGTGGGGGCGGTTGGGAGAGGGTGGGGAAAACAATCGTCCCCTTTCACGGATATTGGTATTTCGACGTACCAGGGAAGCATTCCGGTCGGACCGTGAGCCGACGCGAAAACGCATGACTTGTCGCACGAGATCGGATCTGTATGGGAAATAAAGGCTGGTGGGCGAAAGTCCAGATACGCGGCCTGACTGACTGAGTCTACATATTTCTGTACGCGACGTATATTACGAGGTGCGAGCGCTGTAATGGTGGTCTGACGACAAAGTTTGACACGAGGGTGTTATTTATCGCGTATTTAAACGAGGACGATATTATTATATTTTTAAAGGAAATGAGAGCTTGTAAAATGGAACAGTAGTAATTCCAATTCATGTGTCATTCTATCTGCATCGTTCGACGCTTGTCTGAGACTTTATTTATTTCCTAACTAATACAGAGACCGACGTAACCAAAGTGGAGCGATTTAAAGGAAGCGCGTAGACCTCGAGGCACGCGTGTTCGGGCGTGATATGAAACGGAATACGAACCCTACCGATAACAAGAGTGGATGACTGAGTACGAGTACGATTTCGGTTCCGTCGCTTTAGCGACGGCGCGCGCGCGAGCAGGGGAGCGCGTTGACAAATCGTTAGTTAAACATAATGAACGAGCGCCGCGGCAGCCAGTAACATCGTGATTTATTCGACGATTTCGAGCCCTCGGCGGCGGTGCGCACGAGATTATGGGATTACACGAGGCAGGCCCGAAGCCGCAATGTAGGCGCAGTGCGTATAATCCAGTTCGAGGATTGGCCGCAAGCGTTGTACTTGCTTCGAGATTATTAACGGCCGCTAGTTGCCTCGGGACCGGCCAATGTCAGGCCGGAACAATTCTTTTCTCACCGTAGTAACATCATGAGCTTTACGTAGTCGTACGAGCAGCGTCGGTTAAATAATCGGTATTTTATTAATTTGTTCTAACGTACACACATGAAGTCAGAAGTAAGAACATTGAATGGTTGCGGTACAGAAACAAGGAAGCGGCTGGCCAACAAAGTTTTCACTACTTAAATACATCCACTCATCCTCCAGACTATCCACACACACATTACTCTAAAAAAGTGACTCGCATCATGCTCCACAATGACTTCACCAAAATCAAACGATTGTCACCTAACAACGACGCATCCACCCACCAAAGTTCCTACCGCATCGACACACTTTAAATTGTCGCGCACCCTCACAAACCGCATCGCCATTCGATCCACAGTCCGTCCTTTGACGCACACAAGCTGTATCACTCTTCGCAAAGGAGCACACGTCGCGTTCGAATCGACAGAAAGCGGGAAGTTGACCGGGATCGTTGCATCGTGCATCGTCTCGACCTACACACACACACACACATACACGTAGCACACCGTCATGCGAGACCGTCGATCGACAGATGCGTGCGTAATGCAAATAGCCTCGAGCTGATCGATGCTACCCTTGTAACGGCGGTGGTGTACGGCGCAAGAGGGCCTATGCACACGCCGGCATGCGGCAACACGCGCGCGCACACGCACACGTGCGCGTGCAGGCGGATGACCGGAATTTGCGGACGGGACAATCAGCGACGATGATGAACCCTCGCAATGGCCCGGGCTATTTGCGTTTTCGCCGTTCCAATTGAGCCGTTCCCGGGCCCGCGCTCATGATCGCGTGCACTCATCTTTTTTATCGCTCCGTCGCTACCGCGCGCCATGACGCTACGCAATTCGGACCTCTGCCGCCGAATCTAGCCGCTGCGATCTCACTTTTCTCGCGCTCACCAAATATTTGCCCGTAAACACCGGCCTCATCTAAATCGCTCTTTGGAGGCCGCGCGCGGGTGAGACGGCGCAGTGCGTTCGGGGTAGCGGTGCTTTTTCGAGAACGACGATTTTCCGTACTCATCGTTGCGCAACGTGTGTTTGCAGATCGTTCGCGCGTTCCGTTTATGCGGTCGAGTTGGAGAGAAAATTGTTTTTGTGCGATTCGAATTTGCGGTCGCGGATGTTGGATGTAGATGCTTTGAGGCAGCTTTTGCTCGTGGTTGTTTTCCGCTGCTTTCTTTTGGAAAAGTGTGGGAAGCACTCGGCGAGCTGTGATTTGATGCTATCTCCGCATCCAGATATTGCTTGGTGGGTCGCGTTTCGTTTCCTGTTGTAGCTTGCATTCCAGTCCCATACCGTTCATTTGTTTGCACGCGCATAGGATTGATAATGCAATTTAAGCCCGTGTGCATTGGTTCCTGCGGATCTCCCGCTGTTCATTGACTAAGGCTCGTCGAGCTATTTGCGGCGAAGCGTACGCATTCCGATAAATACGGTGCACGTATCGCACGCTGTTTAACGTCATGAACGTAGCTATTAAAATAGTACGCTCCCGCTAATTTAGTTCTCGGCCGAGATCTTCGTCCGCCGACGTACAGAACGATATGTTGCCGATGTCGATCGCATGTGCTTCGAGGTAATTACAAATACTGTCGATCCGGCTGTTACTGTCCGGCTTCGCATCATATAATTCTAACCATACCATATCATTGCGGGTAACAACGAACAAATTGCATGCAACGTACGTACACACGGCGGACAAAGTGTCGTTATACGTAAAGTGGTGGAAAAAAAAGGACGAGGAAGTTGCACAACATTTTTCAAGCCTCACAGACTGGAAAAACTTACGAGCAGACCGCCGCACTCGACTTTCGAGGGTGCGAAATTAGAAAATTGCGCGCATTACGTCGAGAGTCATTCTTCTTCTCCATCCCCTACACCCCCCCCCCCCCCCCCGAATTGCAGCTCTAATTTTCCGTGACGCTGCACATAAACGATGTTCAAATTTTATTTATAGTCATCCAGCTTACGCTCTTGAAACATAAAACACATCATACGTAACGCTTCTAACGTAATATGAGTATTTATATGCACGAACGATTCGTTAATTAGATTAACAGCACGATCGACCAGCTTAAATGATGGCTAGTTTTTTTTTGGAATCCAATATCTGGTATGCATAAACATATATATATACATATGTGTCTACGTAGGTACACGTGTCTCTGAGCATTAGCCACGCCATTGTCCAATAAGTCGTGACGCGAACACATATTGTTCAATGACGGCTCTTTTGTCCCTTGCACGTTGAGAGTCAGTTCCAGTCTTTGTAATAGGCTCCTAGATTCGTTGCACGGTACAGAACTGGAATTTATTCAAGTTACGTTGACCCTTTTTTCCCCCTTTGTCGCCCGTATAATGCATTCTCGCTTCTCGCTAAATTGTAAGCTATCTTACGTTTAAATTTTTCCCTTCCTTCTGTGTGCACCCAGCATTGCGAAGCGGACAGTTTCGTCGCTGACCGAAATTCTTAATCCAAGCGCATTTCTGTTAGCGCGCTCCCGTACGATTGTCACTGTGTTATACATGTTTCGCAGAACCGGCCCGCCCGACGCTCATATTCAGTGGCCTCGCGTGACAGTGCCCTTAATCTCTATTTTTCGCCATTCTCGTTAAATCTATAAAATGCGAAATTCGAGGTACGAATCCACTCTCACTCACTCCACGTATTCATACACATTTCTGTAGACTCGTGCCGAAAAGCACGGCAGAAAAATTGGTCAATTTAGAACGTTGGATTCGTCAATGAAGTCTTTGACAGATGGCACTGAAATTGACGATAACTACATATTTTTTCAAAAAATGGCAAAAAATGTTAAAATTGTATTTTTGTTTCTGATCTATGTCGTTTGATAGAGAGGAATTTCCGCTGAAAATTGACCCCTCACTGCACGTGCAAATGTCAATAGTTTCGGAGGATGCCGATTTTTCGTCCTCTCTACTTGCAGTGAGAAATATGCGCTTGGGCAAAGTTACGTTCACGAGAGCGAACCTTGGTTGTTGCGTATTTCCTCGCGCACATGTTTCGCGAAAATATTAGGCAGAACGTTGGAGGAAGCCGAATTCGCTGGGGAGGCATTAAACGAATTCTTCTCTCGCGAGTGCGGCTGCTTTGTTAACGTCACGTTAAAATGCGCGATTGACGAGGAGGATCATTTGCACGAATGGTACGGTGGGTACGGTCCAACGGGCCAACGTTTCCCAAATTGGCGTTTGAGAGGCACGTCACATATGCCATGCCTTGACATCTTCACATACCGACCACTTCTCGTTTTTTCGAATTTTCGATCCATGGAATGGGACACTGGAAGATAGTTCGGAAGCAATGCGAAAAATTTGCTTTCCTCTCGTCGGGGTGAAAATGGTATTTTTCCAATTGCGGTTCGGTCCATTTTCAATCCTCAAAGATGTGGATAGAGAAGGAGAGGCGTGGGCGTGTTATGTTTCGGATTTATTTTGTTTGATTAAAAACGTCGGTTCGTTTGTCATTTAAAACGGCGGCTGCAATTAACGCGGACAAAGCGAGTTTCAATAGACGTGCTAATGCATATCGAATAATTTAGAATGAAACGAACATGTGAAACGTACGGCGAGTGGCGGAATTACTGACATCCACTGTCTGAAGCTTCCGTTTCATTGTTATTCACTCTTCAATAAAACGAAAAAAGAAGATAGAAACCAACAGCAGCCGAGTATTTGGGGAAAAAATTCTTTCTACGTCTCCCGTTACACGTCCGTCCATCTAAAACCAATTTTCACCGATTTCTCCACGCGAGATAAACGACCATCGTCCATAATTTCGCACGAATTCGTTCCTTTCGCAAGAACGACTATTTCCCCGCGAACATCAACGCTTCCCAACACGGTTACCAGATCAACAAATTTCCCACAGAAATCCGGCGAAAAAAAAAAGTAGCCGCGCCAAAATCCTCGAAAATTGGAGCCCTCTCGCTTGCCGCGCAAAAAAGAAACACTGCCAATATGCGAGCCGTCGATGGTGCCGAGGATTACCGGCACAGGCAATATTCGCGTCGCCTTACAAAATACTCCGGGGTTAATAAATGTTTTGCACGTTGACTTGACCTGATCTTAAAAGGTAGTCGGGATAAAAATAGCCGACTAGTGTTTATCGAGAGGGTACACAGACTGTGGAAGAAGTTTCTGTTCGACGTTGATCGATGCAGTTATTAGTGGACGACGACACAGCGGGCCGCGTCGCCGTCGTCGCTCGAGAAAGGGAAAAGGAGAAAGGAGAAGGGAGAGGGCGCGAGGGGCAAGGTGGAAGAGAGGCGAAACACTTCGGTGGCTACTTGGGAAAATTCGGGGTGTATCGATTTCTCTGCCAACCCTTCGCGAAACAGTCGACCGACCGCGACATCAAATTGCCAATTCTCATTAGCACCGACTTCGGCGTCGTGCTGCTCGAATTGGATGCGATTTTGTTAGATGTGCTGTGCGTGGGATAGGGAAAGTTTCGCGGTGCACGATTTAGGTGGTAATTGCGAGAGCTCTTGCCGTTTGGGTTCGAGCAGCTTTGATCAGACATTTGGTGAATAGTGCGAATAGCGGAGGCTACGAAATTTGTTTGAATGGAACGCATGATGAGCGTAAAGTAGGTCTGTGTTCCATGTCGGTGACTGGTCGGAACTGTTGCACTTGCATATTGGTAAGTCAGTGACCTATGCGGAATGAGTGGGCAAGCGAAGGGATGTTGAGTATGAAATAATGTTAGTTTGATCGATCAACCGGATTAATTAAATATGAAACGTGGAGAAATACTTGACTGTTCTCTGCTAATTAATTCGCCACGACGGAATCAGTCTGTGTCGGGCGTTAGTTGTCAGAACTCGACGACGCGGCCAAGTAACGTCCGGACACTTTGCTCAGATCGTCACGCTCGCCTAATAGCAGACACTGGCCGTCTCATCCTTAATTTATGCGCGCCGGCATACGGCGACGTATCGCTTGGCATTCGGCCACATGGACCTTCTGTTGCTTCCGCGCTTTCTTCCGTCGTCCGACCGGCTTTGTTCGAGCACTTAAACTTCTCTGGAAACACTTGAGCCGTACCCCCCGGAAAATGTTCTGCGAGAGAGACGCGTGACAGGTTGTCGAACTATTCTCGCCTACCTTTTTCTACGTTTTTCCAAACCTCATTTTCGACTTCGACTCGCCAACGGCCGACGACGAATAATAACGCTGATGGATCCTCGACTGTCTGACGATTCGAACCTTTTCGCTGAAGATGAATCGACACGATGGCATGTCCGTTATTACGTTTCATAGCACACTGCACACACTGGTGGTCGTAAATTTCGACACGATTGATTCCCTGTTATATTTTATGATGCAATCAAGGGAAGATCATTTTTGGAACAATTTCACTGAGAAACGGTTCTAAACTCGCGGCCGATGTGAGAGTGAGGGTAAGAAATAATAACGGTGACATGACGAACGACGTTTTCCTATTTATCCGACCGCACGGAAGCGTTCATTACCAGCGGCCGAAAGATCTGTATACATAGCTGTTAGTCACAGTCGCTTACGTTTAACGTGCACCAGTAAGCGCAATTATTATTGCACGGGATCGGGGCATTGTGACGTAAATGTAACCACATTCGATCACACATCGACGTATTATCACGCGCGTAAACGCGTCGTAATTCGACACGAGCGGGAACGCGCGCGCGCAAATGTTTGCTCGTGCCTCGTGCTACAAAACATTCGCGTGTCGCCGACGATAAACGGTTGATAGATCGTCGTGGCAGATTGCAGATAGGCGATCTTGAAGCACGACATACGACAACGTTCGTTTATTTCAAAACGAGCAGCGAGACGAAAGAGACTCTGTCCCTTTTATTTTCGTATCGCAATTCGACGACATCATACGAACGAATGTCAGGGCGGAGGACCTGTAGGATGTGACGTAACGTGTCACGGTGGGTACGCCGCAATTGCAAGGGATGATCACGATGATAAGCCCATTATGTGTCTGCTGAATACGAAGTGCGTGCAGCCGACGACAGGATTGTAAATGACCAGAGACTCTCTATGTTCCGGATTCGAAATCATCTATCGCAAATATCGCTCTCTGGTATCCAAATTCTGCTCCCACCGAGCGTTGCCAACTTTCAAATTGCTCTCTTTACCAACTCGGTATCAGCCTTCCATGAGTCCGATCTCCGCTTTCAATGCTACGTATCGTGAGGCGTTATTATGTGGTTCGCGATTCTTTCTTTCGAACGATGACGGATTAGCGGCGAACGAGAGAAATGGACGAGGCCTCGACGATGCGCACGGAAATCGGCGAGCGAGTCATCCGCAATTTCCTCCGGCGTTCCTTTCTCCCGGAGATCGCGAGCGTGCGATATCGGATGTTAAAATTTCCACCGCCCAACGGCGACGCGATTCCTGTAATAACCTGTCATTCGCGGAGCGATTATTCCGGCGCGGAGAAAAATCGCTTCCTCCCCGCTCGAAAACGGTCGGACGTTGATTAATGAAGATCCAGCCGGGTGTCGCTGTCCTCGCAGCTCTCCGCGCTTATTTCTTCCTCCCTCTCCTTCACCATCCTTTTTTTTCCACTCACCTCGAACGCCCTCACGACATTTTAATTGGGTCATCTCTCTCGACTCATTTCTGAGCTGATCGCGCGCAGCAACTCGTTTACGCTCGTCGCAAGCGTCAGGTGGGGTGCGTACTTGCGATTGATTTAGTCGCAGAAATAAAGCATACAGGTAGTTTCAATAGGAATCGGTGCGATCGCTGCGATCTGCTATTCGATCTTTTCGGAGAATCGATTCTCAATCCAAAATCTCGTCTGCTTCCTTTCTGCGACTAAATACCTGAGCGACGAAAAAATCGCAGGTGCGCGCCTTACTGCAACGAAGACGCGAGCCGTGACTCGCTGTATCGTACGTTTGCTCGTTACGATGTCGAGGGTGGACACTCTCGTGTTCGCTCCCGTAGTTTCGCGTGATGATGTATGAATGATTTTGCACTTATTGAAGTATCACAAATCGTCTTTATTCAAGAATATTCTGAAGCTCGCGTGTTCACCGCGAGACAGTTCTATATGGAATGATCCCAAGTATTCGTCTTGGCGACGACGCGACGGTCAAAAACACTTATCCCTCCTTCGAAATAAACCCAAGACAAGGAGAGAAAGTGTGACAAAAGCCAGGGCCCACGTGCGTCGCCGTGTCGCAGGGTTGAAGGATGACGGTCGCTATAATAAAGGCGTAAAAGACATGCACTCGAACGCATGAGGAACGCACGTGACCCATCGACGGTTACCTATAGCTACGCAGTACAATTCGTTGTATTTTTGGACAAAGGCGCCTTTCGTTCTTTTTGGTATCTGTTCTATGTCGTGCACGACCTCGAAGAATGCTACAGAACACTCGCTGCATCGCAAGAAAAAGCGTGCGCCGACACGAGCACGCCGTTACGTGCCGTTTCGGTTAGAAGATTTCAGGTATTGATCGTATCGCGGGCACGGCTCGAAGCATTTCGGAATGCAAAGCTTCGGAACGGGATGCTAATTGATACATGTAGACACGGGGGTAACTTCGTTTAACGGAACATACGCGCGGGCTATTACAGCCGCTCCGCTTCTTTTCAAGCCGAGCCCGATCTCGTCGTTCGCACACACCGCAACCCGGCCAGCCGGGAGGAAGTACTTTGCTTCTCCGTTTTTCAACCGCCCCTCCCGCCATCCATTGCGAGAAGTTCCGCGCCGCTAATTGGTACGCTGCCCGCGGAGTCCAGACACGGATTGAAAGTGAATTAGCCCGTTTCATTAATTACACGCGGTATCAAAGCAATTAGAATGTACTCCCATTGGAAGTGTTTGGATGGGGTAGGGAGAGGAGGGGAGAGGGAGGGGTAATTAGTCACCTTGACTGTCGGATAATTTCATTGTGCGACGGGGTTGGCTTACCCCGAGGGGATCTAAAGTGACTGCTGCTAATTCGGTCGAACGCTAATTAACGTCAGTCAGACACTTTGGCCGACGTTCTATGTAAGCCGACATCGGTCTGCGAGGGTCGAAGATATTTTAGCGTTTCCGGGATATAGATAGGCGATTAATGAAGTTACCGATGCGTCTGCCATTGCTGGGTCTCGTCGCGATAATCTGCGCTGTGTAAATGGTATCGATTATAAGCAAGTCGCCGTCGAATTGGAACGCCGGAAGCGGTACCCTTGTGCTGATTTACAGTGTTCCCAGTGATTGGATGACATCGGAACTTGGGGGGCTAGTGGCAGTTGTTAGAGGCGAGCTATGACATTAGGGATCGTCTGTTACTGAAGCTGGGTGACGCGATAATTCGCGGGAAATGGATTTTAGAATTTGAGACTTGCGCGTAGGAATGGAATTCGCTCGCATCGGATGTCGCTCTATGAAATCACCGCCGCGTTTGTCATTAAAGCTGCCCGATCCGATATCCTGCGTTATATAAATGTTACCCATTGTACGAAACGTTTACGTTATCGGCCCTGGAACGCGAGAACTGTTTCCCTTATGCGGACTGCCAATTTCTCCGCGCGCTGCTTCCCGTAATTGGACGAATTCGAAATTTGCACGTACGGTGGTGAGAGAGAGAGAGAGAGAGAGAGAGAGAGAGAGAGGGGAGAGACCGTGTGTACCGGTTAGTATGCAAATGAGCTTGTTCCGCATCGGCGAAAAGATCAATGCCTAGTATCGGCGTACTCCAATCTCAATTCGCAAATCGACGTAGTGCAGGCAACCGATTCACCCCCGTTTGCGAGGCTCCGAGTCGACCAAGGGGATGTGGAAGATCGCGAGTTCGGCCGTTCGTTGAAATTGTCTTTGCGCCGACCGTCCATTAGGTCGAGCTAATCCCGAACCCGGCACTTACAATCAGTGGCCTTTATGCAAAGGCTCTCACACTGCTGCGTCGCGTGTTATGTCGCCGTGAATCCGGCAGCCGTGTACGACGATGTGCAGGGGCGGAGAGAAGGGGTTTCTCTTCGTGGAATTACAGCCTTGAGGAGATAAACGCGATCGTCGAAGACAATTTACTGGCTAACGCTGATAATTGTACACGTTGACGAGAGCTCGATCGGCGTTCTGTGGACGCAAGCGTATACCGCTTATGTACTGTCGAACTGGTGTCTGTTTCAGCGGACGAGATGGTGATGGTGACGAAGATGGTGATTTTAGACAGATTGTCATAGGTATGAATTTTGGTAAAGGTAACAGGGCGAGAGTTATGATTTGGAATTAGGTTTGTTTATGTGTTTGCAACTGTACAGACGTGGGCATCTGACTGTTGTCCAATTATGAACGTCTCACGTCGTCCGCCGAGTCTGAGCACCGGGAAAATAAAAAGCGCGCAGCTCCGTAGCCCCCGGGCGGTAAGTAACTGTCGCGTCGGAAGCTTAATTTTCCATTAGTCAGATTATATCAGTCGACTAAGGAGCCTTTGAGGACATTGCGGCAGTCGCCGCGGAAAAGTTCGCGCCCGTGGCGGGTGATTTAGCTGCGGCGTGCTAAAGTTAAACTCCAGTTTTCATCGGGCGACGCTAATTTTCGTACGGTCTCATTGTCACAGTGGAATAGTCACGCTTTCCTCGTTTCCTCTTATCGCCGCGCGATTATTAACGCCGCCTCTTTTCCTTCGTCTTCCCGACATTCTCCTGTCACCCCGTCCCTCTTCCTCTCATTCTTTCATCTGTTTCTCCCTTCATCCATCTATAGTCAACAATGTGTCTTAGTCAGTCTACTGTCCTCAGTTCCTCTCTCTCTCTCTCTCTATCTCTCTTCGCCATTCTACTGTCCTCAGTTCGCTTCAGTGTTCGTCATTCTGCTGCTTTCTCCTTTCGTCAAACTGTCGTCCCCTCTTCGCCAATCTACTTTCCGAAATTTCTTTCTCTCTTCGTCAATCTACAGTCCTCATTCCCTTCCTCTCTTCATCAATCCACCAGTCCTCATTCTCTTTCTCTCTTCATCAATCTGCCACCTTCCTTCTCTCTTGAATTAATCCACCAACCTCATTTTCCTCCTCTCTCCGTAAATCCCACAAGCTCATTTGCCCTCTCTCTCTCTCTCTCTCTCCTCATACCCATTTCTCATCACGTCTAATCTTCCTTCGCGTCTCTTCCTTATCGCTCCGCCCGGAGTTTAAGACTTAAAATTAGAAGACTGGGTCAAGTTTTGCATGAATTCGTTCTACAGTCACGCTGCACGTCAACGCCGAGCTTAACGGCAGAACCTTGACCGAAAGTCGTCCCGTAGCCAGCAGACGTGGGAAGGCAGGGTTGCTTTCTCGTCGAGTACGTGTCAAACGACGACCGAGGAGAGGAAGAATTTTACACCGAATTTTCGCCAACGAACGTCGGCCCCGCCCACCCTCGACGTGGCATTACGCGCCAGTTAGAGAATTGATTTCGACCTGACAATGACAAGCGTTTCGACCCTCGCCAACATTTATTCCGACACCGCGGAATTAGTTTCGCGCCGGGACGGAGAGGCTTTGCATCTCAACGAGCGTCGTATAAACGAACAAACCGGTAACACTGCCTCACGCCAGAATCCAATATACGCGAATCTTCGAGCATCCCTCGCGCGCGAACCTCGATCTCGGAAAACGTACCGTCGACACTAGCCACTAGGTTACCCAGAATCCAGCAAAAAAAAAACCTGTACCTATACAACTGTAGTGTGGCACTGGAGAAAAAGGGCCACCATTCAGGCGCTATCCACGTATCCGAATTTTCTCCTTCGTCCTTCGCTACTTCGAGCAAAGAAACTCCGTCGCTCGAGTACGGCCCAGTCATGTTCCCTCGTTTTCAATTTTCCCCGACGCGAGCCGCGTCTCTCAGCAGCGCGCAAACATCCTATTTCCGATAGCCAAATACCGGCACATCCGACTCTTACGTCAGCCACGCAATGTCGCGGCTTCGCGACGCTGTTTGTTTCTCGCCGCGGTGCCGGTGTCCGGATCACGTTTTAAGGCAACGAGGAGATCTCTCAAGGATCAGCGGATCTGGGTCACCGTGTCGAGCTCCTGCATCAGCAGCCCGGGCGCCACCGGCGAGCGGAAGATTCCGGGTGCCGCGATATGCGCTCTTGCATGAAGACACGAAGGCACACGTAATCTCTCCATCGGGCGATAAGACTTTCGGAAAGTGACGTTTAAAGGTTACCGACTGTCTCTGTTTGCCCACTTGCGAGAGCCTTCCATCCTCCCGCCGTCCTGCCCCACTTATCCGAGCCCGTACACGTCTCTCCTCGTGGCTTGCATGCACGGTATTTTCGGCGAGCGCTTCTTATCGCGCTCGAAAATCTGCCCGCCAGCGGACGCGTTGTATTCTTTTATGGACCGCGTGTAAGCGATGTGCTTCGGTTCCGAAGCGAGAAATTCATGATTGATTTTGTCGTCCCGAACGCCGAAGCACGTGATTAATGTGGTTTACTATGGAAGAAATGGATCGTGGATCGAACTTTGGGAAACGAACCGCAGCATATTCTTATACGCCCCCGTCGTCTTGTAAGGTACGTCGGATCTCAAAGGCATTGACGGTAACTATCTTCATTACCCAGCGCACGCTCCAGAACATAAAAGGTTCGCCACTTGAGGGAGGTTCGATGAAAAAATTCGACCTCGCCGCCCGCGTTCACCTGGCCGGTAACCGTGTAAAGTCAATGCTCATTGCCACCGTTTATCTCGCGTAATATTGTCGGGAGAGTCGAGCGCGGCGGAAAGGCGAGATCCGTAAAGTGGACTTCGGCCTTTGTTAATCGCGAGGGAGTAATAACCGTGAGAAGTGGTTCAACGCCGTACTTGAAGAATTTTGCGCGTTCCCGCATACTTTACACATCCGCGTGTACATACCTGGCGCAATACACGCCGGTCGTGAAACTTTTAACGACCCCGAGATACCGAAGACGATTGTGCGCGCGTAAGCGACGAACGGCACTCGACGATGGTGGCTGGATATAATAAACGAAGTTTTAATGTGATGCGCCGTTAACTGGATGCTGATGATGTCCCCCGATGTCGAGCGCGAGAGTGTGCATCGCGGGACGAAGTGAATCAACGCGCACACCCCCCACCCTACGCTCCCGTTGTGTAACGTCACCACTTTATGAGAATATTCACGCCCGCCGCGATCACCGAGGGCTTTACGATATCGCGCGACGATAGGCAATAATGGAAACTAGCTCGTAGAAGAGCGGACATTTACGGACGCGACGCGGAATCATTTACGCACTGTTATTACCGTCTCTTGTTCCTTGACTGGAGTGTCGCGCGGCTTCTTTGAAAGCTGCCGTCCGGTCCGGGATTCTATGTTACGTTGATGTATGACGCGCGAATTTTCACTGAAACGTATCAGCCAGTTCGTGATTCTATGGTACACTCGGCACATTTTTAGTTATGAGTGTTTCGTGGAATTCGGTGTAAATTCCATAGTTATGTGTTAGGGAGAGATATTTTTTGGAAGGTAATTTCGAATACAAAGTTGTAGGCTAGGCTATTCTAGATTTTTACGCGAACATTCAGATACGAACGTAGTATTGATTCTGATAAGGACATACGAATTAATTCAACAGAGTCCACGATTCCGTTCGGCCGTATACGGAAAGTTTGTAGGGAACGGATTAAAGAAACGGTGTCTAAATAGAATTAGTCTAAAAATAGCACTATCCATTTGTTACTGACAAAAATCATGCTACCAGTACACAACGAATACGCAGCCATTGCAACACGATTTATAAAATAAAACAAATTCTTTTCCCTTATTACGCGTTGCGCCGATTCATAAGGCAACGAAACTGAAAAATTAAATGTTTTCGCTCTATCAACTTATCGTCCGACCACTCTCATAATCACCGGCACAATTGCGTCGCGTCGAAGACAAGCGTCATTGTCTCCGAAAGGAGTGTGGGCCCTGAGATAGGGGCCACAAAGAACTCGAATTAACAGAACTCCGTCACTCCCTAAGGCCGCGAACACCTTAAACCCTAGCTGCGCCGTCGAAATATCATTAGCCCAGGCGAACTCATTGAAGTTCGCGAAGTTTCGAGCGGCTCCCCTTTTGCGAATCCACGTCGAAAGCCGGAGTGGGAATAATACAAAGGCCAGTCGGCTTTCTCCTTGCGGCGTCGGATGAGAAATGAATGGCCATTGAGGGATGATGCTTTTTGAGGCCGCAGGAACGGGTCCGACAATATATGCGCGGGACAAACGTCTTTGTACCGACGTACGCGCGTCGCTTTTCCAGGTGTCGAACTCTCATTTTGATCAGGCGACGTGTCGCCATAGAGAGGGCAAGGTATTCTTCGTCGCACAATCGCAGTCGCGAAAAATGTTCAAGAAGAGCCGCGGCTGACGTCACGACAGTGACGGCGCGGAAGATTTAGGATACTTCTCGCGCAAGAGTCATTGGGACAAATTAATTACTATAATTACTACGAAGAGATCACACGTGGCAGTGATATTATAACAATGAGGATGAACTGGATTAATTTAATAATTCCAATAAAATCGGCGACTTACTCGAATGATGATGATATATGCGTAAGGATGTTTGGAAATGATGTTGAAAGACTCACCGGCGACTCGTGCCTCCTTGCAGGCCTCGTACATGTCCTGCTTGATCTCGGGATTGTCATCGGCGATCGTCTCGCCAACGGTGACGAACCTTTCGACGGCCAAATTGACCGCCTGCCCGACCCTCGCCACGGCCCGCAGACTTCGGTCCGAGCATAGCGGCCGTTCTCTGTGCGACACTAACGTGGAGATCTGTAATGAGAGGACGGGACCGACCATTGAGCCATCGTTGCTTTTTCACAATTATCGACGTCAAAACGAACCGATTACGTCGTCCTAATGAGCGACGACGGATTATTATCGAGAGGGCGGCCCAAACGACTTCGACATAACGACGTTTTCGCGACTTTGGAATTTGCACATGACAGACCGGTCAGCGAGTGCGAGTCGACTTTTTTTTCTCGACTTTAATCATTTTCGTAGATCTCCGATTTCGTCGAATTCGTCCATTTTTAATACGTCCAGTTACTATGCTTTTTCCTGTTCACGGATTTTAGTTTCTTTATTCCGTCGATTTGTATATTTATCATACTTCTGCTCCAACATTTCTCGCGTTCGATATTCCTAGACTATTTTGTCGAACGGTAAATTTCTCAAACGCTCTACGATACCTCGACGTTCACATATTTACCCTAGTCACATGTTCGTCGGAGCGGCATCGTAAACTGTAGACGAAGAAGTCTCGTCGACTCTCAAAATGATGGCTTTCCGACGCTTCTATCGCGCGAACCTGGACTGTTAGAGAGCGCCGAAGGAAAATTGCGCCGGAATAATCCCGTTACCTGTTCCCCGACTGCAGCGCTCGCGCCTATACTTCACTTTCCGCACAATTAGACAATGTGTTTAGGTGCTGGCTCTTTCACGGAGCGTTGTGCACGACGAACAGGGGATCCAGACGGCGACGAAAACAGGAATGAAAAGGTGGACGGAGAGGCGAGGAGGAGAGCTCGCTAGAGACAAAGACCGCGAGAGAAATTGATAGAAAAAGCGTGAGTGCGGGGGAAGAAGAGAGAGAGAAAGAGAGATGTGGAAACAGACGGGAAGACAGAGGCAAAGGCATTGTTTTACGAATGAATGCGTACAACCGAATAAGCACACACGCAAACGGCACTACGCAGCTTCCATTCAACCAGTGCACGTACCGATGTCGCTCGCCTGTGCGTCTCTATTTTCCTTCACACGTACACAAAGCCCTTTTCACATCGTTCGACGTACGCCATTGCTCCTCCTTGCACACGTCTCTCTCTCTCTCTCTCTCTCAGGTTGATTTCACGTCGTCGCGTCGGTCATATACTATTAATCGTATCGACACACTTATCCGACACCAGGCAAGAACATCGATCTCGCGCCAGACGGAAAAAATCGACGTCGTCCGCCGACCCACTCGTTCTTCACTGGCTCTTCTCACGGGAGTCTAAATCCACAGTCGACGATTTAATCCGTCCGGTTTCACGATTCCTTCACGCAAGAGAAAAAAAAGAAAAAAAAAAAAGAGACCGTACCCGATCCGCGAGCCTTTGCGCCGCGAACTCAAACGATATTTATTCCCTTTCCGACCGACTGAACCGCGTCCGCGCACCGGATTCTACGAGAGCGCGATACATTTTTCGTCCCTGATCCCGTTTAATACGCCGCTCAATAGGAGCGGGCGTTCTTTTTTTTTCCCTCCCGCGCCACCTCAACATGCAAGTCGGCGGAAGGTTATTGATTTCCACGATGCCCTTTTCGATTCGCCGGAAACCGCCTCAGAGGCTGCGATCGTTCAATTTGCATGACGCCCGTGCGTGCCTGCCGTCGATCGAAGGCGCGAATTATATCGGGCGAAAAAGGCCGAGCGTCCGCTTTATGATATCGAGCCGTAATCCGCGTCTTCATATGCCGTGCGAAGGTTCCATTAAGGGATGGGGCACCCCTCCCCCACCCCCCGGATAATGGATATTTCATTCCGGAGCGATGAAATTGATATCGGCACCGCGCCTCACGGGCTTAGCCTTTTGACATTCACGTAGGACGGATTTTTTCCGTCTACGGTGGATGTATGCAATTTTCGTATCGGTTACGCTATCGTTCGGTCTGACGATTATGGATTCGCTTTTATTAATAGCGCCCGCTGACGGTTCGCGACTCTGAACTGTGTGCCGTCATTACGGAATCGTTCGCTCGTCTCAAGGTCGTCGCTCCGATCCTCGTTCCGTCGACATTCTCGAATCAACGCGACAATAGTGTCCCTAGAGCAAACGCAGGGCCGCCGATATAATTAGACGCGTGAGATGGCAGGAATGTGCGCCATGAAGCATATGTCGCGGGTTGCACGCGTAATTTCTTCGCCGTGCACCGCGGAGTATAACTCCGTCGGGCTTGCTTATGGCATTCTATTCGAAAGAGTTGAAACGTCGAAGCACTGTTCCGTCTAATTTTCGTCCCAGAGGCAGTCGCAGTTATCCCGGAGCCGCGGAAGCGTAAATAATACTGGCTCTCTGAAGCGTGAGCTCTAATCACGAGCACTCTAAGTCGGGCCTCTTCGCGTAACGAGACAGGGATTTGCGCGTTAATATACTTTGCCAAGCCCCCGCCCTCGCCCAACCTGCCCACACGCTTTCTAACTGAGCGAACCTCTGACATTTTTCGGATAAAATTGAATTAGGCGAAATTCTCGCACGCTAATTGCCGCTAGGAGACCTTCTCTTATGCTGCAAATTACGCGTAATGAACGCGTACAGAGGACGGTGACATTTTGCGTTTGGGTTAAATGTGCCCCGCGAGGGCTCGTTATAAGATGTCTTTGACAAATACGAGAGTTATTGGTAATTAGTAGATATAATGATTTGGATGACACCGTAAGCGTATGCGGCGCGTCGTAATAAAATCGAAACCAGTGCTAGTATCAGTAGTGAAGTAGCCAATTGAATTCCTCGTCAAGAGTCGGCGCTTCGACGATCATTCAAGTAATCAAAATATCGCGAATTACACCAGGTAACGATGTTATGTCGAAGTGAGCGCACTGCACACGCCTTACCGACGTACATAACGGAATTTCAGATAAGGTTGCAGAAATAGCGTAAGTAGCACAGTGACAGTAGCTCAAAGGCGACATAATAGGGCAACGCTAACGCAGTCCCCGTGAAAGTTTCGTCGTTTCAATGTCGGTCACGTTTCTCGTTGTATCAAAAATGCCTTTCCCGGCGTGGCATATCAGTCATCCTACGCGAACGTCCCTTAGCAACTGCAACGAAAGCCGTTACCCTCCATTGTACGGTCCCCGGCTCAAGGTTCCGCACATTTTTTCACTCCAGTAACTTTAAACCAGCAGAGGCAAGCGTGGCCGTCGTCGAGCACACGTTTCGCGTCGCCATCAATTTCGCCGTGTCCAAACGTTCACTTCCATTATTTTCGTTAATAACGTTATACAACTTTCGTTAATAACGACGAACGTCCGCCTTTGAGGAAATTAATTGTGCCGTTCGCCGGGCGCGCCCGCTTTGCCGGCTGTAAAGTTTAATCTGATTTACTTGCGTCCGCGGTAGGGCAGGTACGGTGTTTTGTGGGACAGTAAGTCGGACCGCAAGGGTTTAACATTGAGACCGCCAATGGGCTTAAGTATTGGATGCTTTGTGCGCGGTATTGAACCGTTCGAAAATGCACCGTGACGCTTGTATCATGTGTACAAAGTATGGACATACGCTGGCGAGGTAGTGCCTGATGAATTAATGTACAAAAACAAGTGAAACGTGAAAAGTAACTGCTAATATAAGTGTAATTAGAATTCTGGAAAACAGCAGGACCGAATTCGAACAGTCAGACACGTAACGTGTCTGTCGCGCTCGAAGCAAACGTCAGCGGATCTTATGGAATATTCGATTATTAAAGTGAAATATCATTATCGGGGCGGTGTGATATAGCAAACGTTCGGTTATCGAGATAAGATAGGATTCGTCAGGGTGATCTCATTTATCAAGGTGAAATATGATTAGCAAGGTGATTTCATTTATCGAGTATTCCGTTAGCGAGGTAAAATGTGAACGTTAAAAAGTCTCGTGGCCGGGGCATTTTAAGGCCAGCAGTCGCCCCGCTGTTAGTTCTCAGAAAATCGAGTCACTTTATCGTCGAGAGGAGTAGAGGCATCGCGGTGGATGCCTTACTCTCGCTAAATGGCACCCCTGCAGAGTGAATCTGTCGTCTAGGTGTTAATTGGGGGGCTCAGGTCTCTCACAGCGAGCAGGCCATTGGCGGGGAACATTATTAAACCGGTAGAGCTTTTCGCCACTCTATTTGTCTATCTCACGCACTCGCTTAATTATCATCTGTTTTTTAATCATACTGATTAGAACTAGTCGATCTTATAATCGATCCATTTGTTCATGCATAACAATTGCCCCCTTTTATTCCGTGGTCTCATGAGATGATAAGAATGAAATAGTTATTGAAGCATTGGTTCAATTCGTCGTCTTCGTTGCCTCAAATTTTGTTTTATTCTGCTCGTCCATGTCATACACTCGCTTATTTATCATCTGTTCATATTAATCAGAGCACCTTTACGTTATCTCTATTTGTTCAAGCATAATCATTTCCCCGCTCTTTACACCGTAACTGTCCGCAACGCTGTAATGCTGATAATTAGCCAAACATTTCTGCAAATTATTCCACGGTCATAAAAAATGCACGTTCCCCTATCTCCCGTCACCGTCGTCCCATTTTTCTCGACCACGCGTCTCTTTTATCCACATTATCTGCCTCGCCCAACTTCCACTTCCCTCCACTTTACCCGTCCGCCCCGTCACGCGCCCGCTTCGTATATCGCCGTCTCTCACATTTAATGCTATCACATTTATGTAATTCCACCATCCATCCGCCGGCATCAGGCCGCGCGGCGCCGTAATTTGGCGGCAGCGTTAAATATTTCATACTCGACAAACATTTGCCGAAACTATTATCGTTTATTAAAACGTCCTCTAATTCTTTCTCATCTCATTGTGCCCCTTTCTCCCTCCCCCTCCCTCTCTCTCTCTCTCTCGCATTCTCCCGGACAGTGTCATGCGATTACTCACGCCGTGGTCGGGGCCGGTTCCGTGCCTTCGAACCTTTATAAAAGATGCATGAGGTGTGCTTTTGCACCGTTCCTCACGCCGCGCCCCCTCGTCCTCGAAGCTTTCTCATTTTCTCATTCCTTCCGTTATTCGTCGGTCGTCCGTCCGACCGTGCCCCCTTCTCACCCCCGAACCTTCCCCAGACGACGACGACGACGACGACGACCCCTCTGCACAGTCACCGACACCCCGTCATCACGTTCCTCCACTCTTCCTTTTTCGCCTCCCGTCTCGCTCGCGGCAGACTTTTTCGTTATTGCCCGTTCTAACGAAGCCTGTGGCCGAACATTTGAACGTTCCGCGGCATCGTCAAAGGCCGCCCGTATTTCGCGAGGCCAATGCACTTACTCTCGTTATTAGTTCGACACTTTTTTGTCCCTATTTGTGGAGAGGGGCTTGGTTTTACAGGGAAAGCGGGAGATCGATTAACGAAGTAGTCGATCGGGAGGTCGTTGGGTGTATTCGTTGGTTTAGGAAACGGTGGTGAATAGCACGACTCATTATGTAGAGGCAGTTTTTATACGTTTTTGTATTATAAATCGAAATCTCTGTTGACGTCGAAATCGTCTCAACGATTCCTTGGGCATTGGCCGGTGTACGAAGTATTCCTGTCATTACTGTTATTATGATAGTAGCATTAAGAACACTATATAACTCGGGATTGAATATCCATATCCAGGTATTATTTTAATTGATTCTCTCTTTTTCTTTGTCTTTCTTTCAGCGTCCGAAAACTATTTCTCCGTTCCACGTACCTTGCCCGTCGCCGTCGCCAGAATCGGTATGCAGATTGCGCGAACAGGAAGGAACGACAGCTTTGTTCGAAACGTGTAATTTTGCGCGTTTAACGTGCTCAAAAGCCGTCGCGTACGCTTCCCTTCCTGCCACGGGGAGTCACAGTGGTAGGAGAGCAAATTGGTTCGGCCAGTAGTGATGGGGCAAATTGGTCCGACCAGTAGTAAGGGGCCAAATTGGTCAGGCGAGTAGTACGAACTGCGCTGCGTCAGCCGTCACGGGCTCACTGTTATGAATCGCGGCAACGAGCGGAGCGTGGAAAACAAATTATAGTGATTCGAAGCGTTTGTTCCGGCTCAGGCTTCTCCGACCAAGATTGCATCGGGCGGTACGCGTGCACTGCAGCTGATAACGAATTTTTCGTCTGCGAAACACGATTAGTCGTTCCAATCAATCCGCGCTTCTGTGCCGTATGGATTTGCATAGGTTCGCGCACGTGCGTTCGGAGTCGAAGGCAGTGTAATTTATCTTTGATAGCGAACGCGTTATTTGACGTTGAACTTCAAGGTCTTATCCGGTTATTTTGAGAATGTCGAAAGAGTGAGTGTACGAATAAAGATGCGAGTCGCTGTGAGTACCGATGTAGAGTATTTACGTATACGTCCGGATATATGTGTGTGACGTTTGTTAGCGTAACGGAACGTGAAATAATGAGTGGAGAACGAATTCACACCCAGTGAACAATGTTCAGTTTTCCCTCTGTCCCGAGCTATAATTATTGTACGCCCCCGGCCGCCGTCAGGTCAATCTTGCGCCGCGAATAAAACGTAAAAATCACGACCGTTAAAGCAGTCGAGAAAAAGGTTCCCCGCATCCGGCCGTTCTTCAGGATAATTTTTCTCTGCCACCACGGTCACGTCCCGAATTCGCGCCTGAGAAAACAAATTCCGGTGACCGATAAGGGTATGCAAGCACAAAGAGAAAGAGAGAGAGAGTCAGTTCGTTGCATTCCGAAATGAGCGGTAACCCAGTTTCGATCGGAAATAAAAAAGAGAGCGACAAGGGAGAATGTGCAGTAAGGAACGCGGTACGAAAAGTGAAAATCCAGCGAGAGGCAGGGGTAGAGATTGAAGTTGCAAAGGCAAAGTGTAAAGGGACGGAAGAAGAGAGAGAGAGAGAGAGAGAGAGAGAGAGAGAGAGAGAGACAGAGAGGAGGAGGAATGGAGATGTAACGAGACCGAGAGATGGAGAGCTAACGAGACAGGAGAATTGGAGAAATGGAGAGAGAAAAAGAAGGAGAAAGAAAGATAGAGACAGATAAAAAAAGAGGTAGGGCAATAGAGGGGTACTGAACAATGAAACGCAGGGTGACAGACGAGCAATGAGACAGAAAGATAATGAGGCAGCGGGACGGGGACGGGGTGCAGCAATAAGATAGAGAGATAATGCGAATGTGAGACGGAGGTACTGCACCGGTGTGCCATGGGCGATGTAATGAGCCAATAAGTCAGTGAGACGGACACAGAAAGGAGCTGAAGAGCGAGGAGAGAAGCGACGTACGTGCTTAATCTTGTGATCGCACATTTCGCGTGTACCGTCGTTTGAAGTACGATTATTATTTAGGTCGTCGCACGTAAAGCGGTTGTAACGAGGAAATCAGTCGGCGAGACAGATACGGCGAGACGTTTAACCGTTTGAGTCCCAGAGGTATTTTGAAAAACACTGTCTAAGAATCCCAAACAGCGCAACCGCGCTTTTTCTAAATGAGTATGAAAAGACCCAAGCAGCGCGATAGCGCTTGTTTTGTTTTATGTCCAAGCGGCGCGATAGCGCTTTGTTTATTTTACATCGATGAATCCCAATCGGATCTCGATTCTCGTCTTTTTCGCATCGCTCTGTCATATTTGAAATGTGCTGGGTTTTCTCGACGTAAAATCTCAACAGCGCGATCGCGCTGCTTGGGACTCAAACGGTTAAGGAGAGTGAAAAAGAATGTAATGCATGCATTTCATTTCATTCTGCGGACGCATATTTCGTGAACGACGTCGTATAACGCGAAACAACGATCCGTGTCATTGTACAATGAACACGTGCGCGACATTACGCAACGGGCTTTCACGAGTTTACATAAACCGCTCAACACTTTCGAAACGCAACCCGAACACACTTCTCATAAACGCTCCAGTTCTGGCCGCACGATAGAAGTTTGTGAAGTTTACGTAAGTTCGTTAGATTCACAGTCGCCCACTACTTTCCAGACGCGCAGATCATTTTCTTAAGCCCTATCTTAAAACTCAACAGCCTTAATTCGGCCTCCGCCGCAAGAATGAATATCCGACGAAAAAAATGATAAAAAGCAGAGCCAGCAAGCGTCCCCTTCGTCGTTCCAACTTTGAACGCGACGCGACCCAATTCCGACGTTCCTCTTTCGCTCGTTGGAGAAAGAAAGAGAGAGAGAGAGAGAGAAAACGCGGACGGGCGAAACGGACTGCAGCCGATTAAAGTGTCCAAACGAAAACGTTGCCGCTAGTCGGTACGTCGGACACTCGGGACGGGCAGTGCGGGGGCGGATGGTCCAAATGAGTCAGTAGGGTTAAAGCACGGGAGTGGGTGAATGGCGGAAGATAAACGTTCGATGCAGAGTCGTCGGTCCGACCGTTTCCAGCAGTCGTGCTCATTTCATTGGCGCGAAACTCAACTGGCGAAACGGCCGGAACAGGGAAAATGAATTAGCCGATCAATTTGTGTGCCGTCGCTCCTCGACGAACCTGTCCAGCGTTTGTATGCGCGCGTACACTCAGCGCTCGCGACGTTCTCGGCAGGTGTTGAACGAATTTTTTTTTCCCGTGGTCTCGTTACGTTCCTGTACTCTCGTGTCGAGTCGAGATCACCCTCGCTTAACATCGAAAAATGTGCAATTTTCCTTCTCAGAGGATCGTTCAAGTTTTATGTCGCAGTGTTAATGGGAACGTGTTTGGCGGCTTCTTTTATAGAGGACGATGTCCGAGATTTTTGAAAGCGAAGGTAATTACGACGTTTGTTTCTGATATGAAACGAGCAAGAAAATCCGGCTCGCTTGAGTTCGTCGGAGAGTTGGGGTTGGTTAAACTGAATTAGCGGGTCAATTTGTTCCCGGCCACACTTCAACGTTCTGAATGACTGAATCGATTCAGCTCCGACGTCTCGTTTAATCGATCGCGTTGAAACAGTCGACGAACGGTCGTGAAGATCAGTCGCAGGGCTCAAGGGTCTCCACATCCAGGGTCGGGGTTCCCTAAAGCAGTCTTACGTCTTCCTATGTTCTCGTTACGTTCCTGTACTCTCGTGTCAAGCCGTAAAGATCTCCGTGCACACAAGGGATTTTTCATTTTTTCTCCCGGGAAGATGACTTTACTCTTGCGTTTTCTCGGTGAAAAAATTGCTCCTGGTTATTTGTCTCTCTTTTCTTTTTACAGTCGCTATTTCCCGGGTGAACTTTAAGCTCGTCGATCGTTGGGGTAATTGCCACATTGTTTTCGCGATACGTAACGATAAGGATAGAAAAGAAAATGCAGCTCCTGGAATCTTGCTGGAGGAAAGATTATAGACGGCCGTTGTTTCTCGTGAAATTTAATTATTCACTCGGCCAATTTGCTCCCACGCGCATTTCGACGGAAAATTCACTTGTATAGGTATATCGTTTACCAATTACGTCTTTCGTGTTTCGTATCGGCTCGCAACGGTTGCACAAACTGATGCACAACTCATTGTCAGCGAATGAAGTATGCGCGATCGATTAGTGGCGTCTCCGCTCGATTAGCCCGCTGAGTTTTGAAATTAGTTGCACGCCGGGAGGACCGGCGACAGCTAAGTTGTGACAGCTAAGAAGTTCGCTGATGAAAGCCGAGCTTAAGGCTTTTGTTCTCTGTCGGCCGCGGATCAGTCGATTTTAAACGTTGGCGAAATGTTTGGATTTGTGACATCGCTCTCGGACTATGTAATTCGACGATCTACCTATTAGCAGCTTCGAACGCGAACGACCGAGTTTGTGTGTAAGAAGAACGGGTCTTATTAAAAACATCGTCAAGAATAAGAAAGAAAATGATATGAAATTATTTCATGACACTTATATGTCGTTTGTCTTTTATTTGTAATCGTCGATGAAAATAGGAGAATTATATAACGTACCGTACGGTGTCACTGCCGTTATTCGTAAACATGCATGTCTTTCATCGTTTCCACCAAATTTACCAATTAGTACTTGCCAACGTAACACCCACATTATACTCACATATAAACGATTAATCGTTAAAACTGGTAAGTCCCTATAGCATGACGTAAACCGAAGCGTTCGTCCGTTATATCCATCCTGTACCCCGCAACCGTTAATTCAAGGAAAACGACGGCGAAGGACACTTTTTCAACAGAAGTAACAGAAAACGCGCGCGCGCATTCGTCCTCTATACTGTTTTATGTTCCGCCTATGTGATTCGGATTTGTTCCGAGCTAATGGGTACGGGGCGTGCACGTTCCGACGTTCGACCCTTTTGCCGCGCGATAACAAAATCCTTCTCGAATTTGATCGATTGTCGCCGAAACGCAATCGCCACGCGACAAGTCGATGATCAAAGCAGCCGTTCGCATTGAGCGACCGCCACGGAGTCGGATTTTGCGTCCGAAATAGCGAATGGAACCGATGGCTGTGCAGCCCGCGAGCGAGATGACTTTGATATCCCGGCGAAAGAATTGTCGTGCCGATGTAGGCGAGGAAAAAAATTGTCTTGTGCCGCGTGCAAATCTGTGACGAACGTGCGCGGAAGTTTGCAGACGCTATAGGTACGGCTGAGCGTGTACAGTCGCGAGCAATGCTACAGCCCGCTGAAATTCGGATGGCGAAAGTTTTCGAACGACGCCCCGATGGCACGCTCAACATAATAAACATTGAGGCAGCAGGTGCGTTCAAGAAAGGAGCGGAGCCGAAATTTCTGTATCTGTGAAATTTCTGTTCTTCCGTTTAAGTTAATATGAGATAATTTCGATTTCCTGGAGAGACTTTCCGCAGCTGCCCGTTAACGTCAGCGGGGAATCCTGGCAGCGAGACGTCGATATCCGGCGGCGTGCAGAAATCAAATTTCCCAGTCGCCGGAATATCGACGGCACAAAGTGTCGGAAGCAGATATGCGTATGCAAAAATCGGCCAGTCAAATATATCCTCGACTCGAGATCACGGAATTACCCCTACTTTACGAGCCACCCTCGTCTGTCGCGCATTTTTATATACGTACGTATCTACGCAGACAGGTACATGCGCGTGTCGCTCTGCGAACAAGTAGAAACGAGAGCGGCATAAAGAACGTGGCGTTTGATAGTCAAAAATTGTTATCTGCCGTGAAAGTGTCGAGGCGATCGTCGATAAATCTGATCGATACGAGAGAATCGCGGATACAAACGACGTCGTTGCGGCGTCGGCGGGCGCCGTAGACACAAAGGTTCGACGCTAAATCATTGGCCGCCATTTGTTGTCCGGCGCGTTTTCGGTCAAGGCGAATTATCGGCTGCGTTTCGATTGTGCTGCGTTGGGAGCTGACTTGTCGGATAACTCGATCGAATTAACCGGACCGACATCGTTTTCCGACGGCTGGAACTCGAACGCGCTCGGCCACGGGAAGCTGTTTATCCGATGGACTAATAACGCTTGACTGACGTCCGCGTTAACGGGTTTGTTTCGAAGATTTCACGTGAAAAGGAGCGACACGAGATGTTAAACGTTTATGATATTTCAACGCTGGATGCAGTGACTGAGAGATCAGTCGATATGATTCGCTCACTCTTGTATACCACATTCTCGGAACCATATAATTCGTCTGATAATTAGAAGCCTAGGTTCCAAATCAAACAATACTGTTACTAACAAAAATATTCTACAATATAACTTTGCAAAAGAAGCATAAATAGAGCTGTGAACGTTTGAAACAGTGGTGTAAGACAGAACCTCGAATACGGAGAACATTGTAAATTCGCCCAGGTCGGTCGCTATTACCGTCGGCCGTTTCGAGCGCTTAAATCGAGTAATTGAAATCGCAAACGTTTAATATTTGCCAAACGAATTATCCGAATCGCCGCCGATCGTCTTATATCGGCATTACGTAAACTCCCGATTACCATCTAAGCCGGAACGATGGGTTTTCGGGGCGTGGATTCCGGCGAATTTCCGGCCCGTAATCCGGCTCGAAACGAAAATAAAGGGGCGTCATTTTCGTGCCCGGCCGTGACGGAAGTTGGAATCGCGGACGTCGAATGGAAACGAATTACTCAAATTGCTCAATCGGGCGAGCCGGACGAGCGAGTCTCTGCGAGACCGAGAAGGGACGGAGAGGGTTGGCAAGGGACGGAAAGTGCGCCGTTCATCGTCTACAACGTTAACCTGACGAACGTCGAAGTCACGGATAGGCCGATATTCATTTCACGATGATTAATGTCGGTCGGCTTTCTTTGTTATGCCGAAATATACGCGCTACCCTTCTTCCACGTTTACTGCTCATTTCTCTTCTACTTCCCCTATGTTTTTCGGCTATATTTAGTAGTCGTTGTTTGTTCAATCTTCGAACGCCCGGACGAGGCTCCGTGTACTCGCGCATACGTTAATATTAACAACTGCGATTCCTTCCGGCACGAGCGTCGTTTTGCCGTGCCAGTCTGTGCCGACTTCCGTCGGAAGCTCTGTCTTTCTACCTGCGAGTCGCTATCCAATTCTGTACTGTTGGCCGAAGAGTCAGAGCAAGTCGCGCGAACGTTCCAGTCCCCTCAACCGAAAGATCGAACCGCATCTATATTTAGCAACGTTTACTTGCATCAGAGAAATACTAGTTTTCGCAGCGACGTCTATTATGCCTCGGAAATTGTATGAACGATGTTTGACTTGTGCCGCATTAATCTTCCAGTCCTGACCAGTTTCTGCTTTCATCCGTTTCTGTACCGCCGGCGAAGAGTCGGGGCAAGTCGCGCGACATTCGAGTCCCTTTAACCGGAAGATCGTACTTTACGGATTACTCGCTGACCTTAACTGCGGTAACGACAGTTTGATATCGGCGAAACTTCATATTGGGTCGGAGAAGACGCGGCGCGGCGGGGGGGAGGAACCAACGTTAGATTTCGCTTTCGGTGTCGACGAGACGATCATGCTCGGCCGCGCGGAACTTGCACAATTTCGCTGATTAACTTTTCGCACTCTGCGCAACTGAGACCGTTCGATTCTCAAGGCAGCAGCGCGAACGCTCGCGAATGCATCCGCAACGATCGAACGGGAACCGATGTCATCGGCGCGACGTCGTCACACCCAGCAAAACTCATCGTACAACGTAATGTGCGACCAAATTCCGCGCATCCCCGGCGCGAATCGAATTTCGACGCGGATCGGTCGATTTCGGAACGAACGTGCATAGACGAAATTCCGTGGAGAGGAAAGAGTTAAAAGTGTCCGGACGGATCGAAATTATCGCCTCGCGCGCTCCGCGGTGCTTGTGCACGATGTTAGAACGAGGCAAAGTGTCGGCGCGTCGAAACACAGTGTTTCGTAACATGGCAGCCGCGCGCGCGTCATTGTTATCGTCGCCGGCCAATGTAATCGATATCTGACCGGCAGCCAGACGGGAGATCAACGCAATCTCGCTCGCAAATGCGGTGAAATGAAATTGAGCGCGAGGCAAAGATAATATCCCCCGGCAACTGCACCGCCCACCCCCCTCTTCAGGGTCGGGGTGATTTTAATAAAAGGCAGCTGCGGTAACTTTCGTCGATGCCGTCAATGAAAACGCCCGAGAGCCCGACCCCCGGAGGGCAATATCTGCGCCCATTTAAGGCCAATACAGCGTGCGAAACCGCGAGTGGCGCTCGCGGAATTTACGCCGGAATTTGCTCGAAAAGCCCGGCCACCGTCAGGGCGGCACTACAAAATTTAACACGCACGATAAATGTTACACGCGTGTCAGCGACAAGATCGTCCGCCCACTGTACTTCGCATATCAAACAGACACGCACACAGACAGGCACGCCGCTTGTTCTGCACGCTCCGCGGGCAAAAAGTTTTGCCGACCCGTTGTATTCGGCCACGAGTGTATGCGTTCACGTTCATGACGCCTCTTTTTGTTTTTTGTCCGTAACCCGCTTTCATGGATCCTGTATTCGACGCGTGTTCAGCGGACTTCATTCTCGCCCACTCGCGCATAAAAGACAGTGTTCTCGTGTTGCGTAATTTTTCGATCGACTCGACGGATTCTACATTTTCCGCTGTACAGGAGTCTTCAAGTTCAATACTCCGTTTTCGACGCGTGTCCCATTGACTTCATTCCCGCCGACTCGCCCGAAGAAGGCAGTATGCGTCTCGTTCTCAGCAGTCCGTCCGACCGACGAACCAGCCCATATTCCATCGGCTACTGTACAAAGATCCGCAAGTTGAATTGCATTGACCAAACGCGCCCAACGACCGTCAAATTGACCCCGACCGACGCAACGGAGACCTGAGGGTACACGCTCTCCGGTATTCGTCGCTTCACAAATACACCGGCGACATTCTAATTCGTCGTGGATCGATGTTGCGAAGGGGGGCAAGCGCGAGGGGCAGGGGGTTGGAAGGAAGACTCAGGGGCTGGTATTGGACGCGGGGGCGGATATTCGGGGTGTCGAGAGGGGGGCCGAGGAGGGGGAGGGGAGGGAGGAAGAGTACGCACAACATCGATCGTTCTTGAACGCCAGCGGAAACTGCCTTGTCAGTCGGATGACGCTTCTGCATCATGCGACAACGCCGTTCCGGTTAACGGTGTTGCTACATAAACAAAGATAGAGAGCCGAGCAGCCGGGGGGTTAGCGCGTAATCCGTTTATCCATGATTGGATTCCGGAGCGATTCCATAGATATGCCACGGAGAGGCAGCTTGCCACTGTGCACGGCATAATGACCCGCGTGTCGCGTGCGTCAGGCCCGCGCCCGAAGACCGCGAAAATTTCTCATTAACGCGCGACGCGACGTTAACGGTCGATCTTGCGTGGTCGACGGTCGATGGCGGGTCTGCGGGGAACGTTTGAGGGAGACGCCGCACGCGCGCGTCGACGCTGGAGCATGACGTTTTCGAAGCGTCACTTTGTTCGGATTAGAGCGAGATCCGAGTACCAGGCCGCTGACATTGTTTTCATGTTGGCCCATTTCTGGGTCCAACGAGCGAAGCCGAACGTTCGAGAATTCGAACTTGTAGTACGGATGACGGTGACTTTGTTCTTTAAATCGTGGGAGTGATTTAGCGTCGTGAACAAATGTGATGAACTGCCGAGAAATTGTGGTAAATAAAATCTGGTAATTTGCGCTGAATACAGACCGCTGTCTGTTAAAATGGTACAATGAAAGCTGTGTAATGAAAAATTGACAAGCGGAACAGGGACTGGGAGGGTCGTTGAATTTCGGGACGGGACGATTCGATTTTCGATGGGCTGATTTTTGTCGAATTTTTCGTGTACGCGCTGGCGAACGGCATTGACTGAAGGGTACCTGCGATGCCCGATTAACCGAGGTTAAACATTTATCGTGAACGACTGGGTATTAGTGTGCCGATCAATTATTCGTCAAGACTCCGGACAGACCCCTGCCGTTAGTCGTCGATAATATTCCTTCGTAAATAATACGCCCGAGAAGCGCGCTGCGGATTTCGGACGAAACGCAAACTGTTCCGGAGAAAAAACACAAATGCTTCATTAGTGCTCGGTATAGGTTTAATTTTCAATGACAAATGTCATGTCAGCGTAGATACTTTTTCCATCCGTTATCGAGCAATCTGCCCTTTAAGATTCCGGTCGACGAATAATGTGCTTTTAAACCGAACAATCTGCTTTTAATTATAAACCAATAATGAAACCGTGACTTGGTAAATTACAATATGTTCAAGACCGATTGCAAATTTAATATCGACACGTTCGTACTTCTGCAATCGATAGCCAATCAGACCGTAGAAAATTGTTCGCTTCAAAATTAGCCCCAGCGAACTACTGTCCACGCTTTCAACGTATATCTCGTCACCGAACTCGGCATCGTGCGAGTGAAAAATCTGCGCGGCCGACAAGAGAAAGAATGAAAGCCTCGCAATCCGCAGAAATAACGACAAAGTTCCTTTATCCGCACGAGCGCGGCATCTCGACATTTGACATCCGGCATTTGATCCACCCCTACAGCCCCTCCCTCATTCCACATTTTCACCGACGTCTCATCCCCTCGCATGACGCCGATATTTGCCCGGCGCATATTTACCCGCTGTTGGCATTTTTAAGATGACTCCCGTACGCTCTCGCGAACCCTTCTGGCCTGCGGTTGACATTGCCAATTTATATACGCGAACAACGGCAGGCAGAGACGCGCAGCATTGCCACAGGCTGGATTTATTCACGACAATGGCTCGGCCGAACGTTAAGTCAGTTTATTATTCCGCGCCGGGCCGTCATGCGGAATTACCGATTGGTCGTATGCATGCGGTATGGTATGCATCGCTAAAATCGATAGCGTAAGGTGCTCGGCCGGATCTGTAATTGAGATGAAGCTCGCCTAATGCAGTCATGCATATAAAACTTTGCGCCGAGATTCCACCGACACTCGTTTTAAGACGAGATCTCGCGTAGTTATGAATACTGGCCTGGGTCTGTAACAGAATGAAATTGGTTCGCTGTATTTAGACGGTCGTTTTGGCGGAATTAAAAGTACTTAGCGCGAAGTGCGCACCGTGTTTCTCGGCGCTGAAGTTCTGCCGACATTCTTTTGTATCCGGATCCGTTCGGGCGCGGTTATGAGCGGTGTTCGTAACAGAATAAAATTGTTTCAATACCGGGCAATGAAGTGATGTGGATCAAAGTTTACGTTCAAATTCTACCGACGTTCATTTACAATACAACGTGTGATAGAACGAAATTATTTTGATATGTATCTCGCGATTCGATCGGAATTCCTTTACATTCAAATGAATCGTGCGTAGGCATGATTACTGGCGTACGTGATAGCATAAAATTGCTTCAATGTCGCGTAACTCAATTCTCCTGGAACAGCGGCAGGGAAATTTATTAATCGAGCCATTACTTTCATCGACGCACGCGCTTGCAAACTGAACACGTAAAATTACGGCCTCTGCTTCTCGCGTAATAGTTTATTGACTCGATGTCGCAAAGTGTTGCAATGAACGTGAATAAAAAGCGGCGTCCGTGCAATTTCACTGTCGCCAGGGTCCTTGCGCGTTAATGAAACTCATCATTTATCGTTATAAAAATATTGCATGAGAAAACTATTGGCACAAACCTACAAGCAGCGATAAAAATACAATTAAGATAAAAGCTGCATAAAATCACGATGCCACTCATAAAGCGTCAGGCTTCCGCTGGCAAAAAATTCGTATCGCGAAATTGAAAGTATTCGCGGCTAATTGATATACCTGAATGACGCCAGCGTATATTGCCGATCGACCCACTTACGTTTAACGATGGAAAAGTATTAAAGCCCATTTGACGGGAAATCGTAATGTAAATTCATAATTCTTCGGTCTATTTAACGTTCGTTAAGTTGATCGCTCGCGGCGACGTCGATGGAAATACAATCGAGATAAAAGCCGCGCTAAATTTCCAATGTAAAATCTCACGTCGAAGCTTGGACGAGCACGCTGTTCCCTTCGTTTCCCATAAATCGGAAGAGCTCGCCGTTCGTTCATCGTTACGAGAGGTCTCGGGATGAAATTAACCGGAGTGCCGGATTTTATGCGTCGATCTGGCTAATGATTTGATCGCGCCAACGATTACGGCCGAACGGGCAATAAAAGTGTTTGCTATTTGAATTTCCGGCAAATACTTGAAACGATCATTTCGCACCGATAGCAGAGTCCTCGAAACTGCATGCGTGCGCGCAATTATCTTGGTCGCATTAGCGGCCGCAGAAAAGTTCAATTACAAACGAAATCTCACCCCACGGGCAGCGTGCGAGCGGAAAATTGATTTGCTTCGTAAAAGTCGCCACAAGCGTCGAGCGACCGCGATAAATTAACCTAATGCCCGGCCGCGGTTTTACGAGCTTGCAGACGGGCACGTAAATCTGTCTTCTTCGCTTTATTTCGGATGGTCCCTGCGACTCAGATTGATTAGTCTAGAATGAAATAGATTTCCAACCCCTTCTTTCATCGCTTCCATGCTCGAACTGTTCGAGGATCATACCGTCAGCTTAACAGCGCCTCAACAATATACATCACTCGTTCCTGGCAATTCACACTTTGATTACCGACAATGTTATACATTTCAGTTTATTCAAAATATGCGCACTTCATTTTTTCTCATTTTCCTAATTTCCTGTATTTCACGTTCATATGCCTTACTTCCTAAATAAACACTTTTTCACAAAAAAATATATACTACTCTTTCGATTCGGTACGGTTTCGTGCACGAGTGACGCTAGTAAAAATGATCTTTCGCTAATAGAAATGTGCACGGTTTACGAGAGTATTCTCCGATGAGAGCCACTCGTTTATTCTATAGGTACATTTCGTTTGCTGTTTCATCGTTTCGATCACATCTCTTCCCCCCGACCCCATCTCGTGTTTCCTCCCTCAGTCGATCTGTAACCCCGTTGCAGTTTTATTCGGCCGTAACAAGAGGGTAACTGCCACTTTGTACCGTTGCCGTGTAAATACGCAGTAAATACGCGGTACACTCTAAAAGCTGCGGGCTTAACGAAGTTTCTATTTCGAAGCGCTTTAAACCGGCAGCGCGTAAATTTAGCTGGGTTAACGGGGCCGGAGCCGATATCGTTTTACTTAATATTTCTTTTTGCTTTATTAAGGACGCCACCTTGGCCAGGCAGCAACGTTTTACGAGAGACTCTCGTCTTTCATGTACGCGCAGGATGGCGACCGAGGGATCACGATGAAACCGGAAATGAGAGTGATTTCTGCTCGCAGAATTAGTTGAAACTGTACACTTAACGACACTTTTTGCCGACGTAAACGAGCGAGAGAACTGTTCCGACATTTTCAAGTCTCGCCCCGGTGTACTGACGCATGGGATTGAATTTAGTGAACTAGGTTTGCCCGAAATATTTGTCAGCTCACTCGTCAAATCTTTCTGCACGTTCGCCGCTTTATCCTACGATGATCGATAGTTTTAGACGTCTGTGCGACTGACTGAAAATACTGCTGTTTCAATTTACCGGTCGGAGCAGACGAAAGTGCACGTACAGATTGAAAGAGCAGAAGTCGAAGCGATGTTTATGGAAAGGGTTACGAAATGGCGTGTTTCGAGGGCTTCCGGAGTACTTCATTGCGCTTACATAATGATGTGTCGGCGATTCCTTGCCTTTTCGCCGAGGGTAAAAGTGCAATTTTCCGCGAGAGCGAAGGAACAAGCGGCCCGCACTCGAGTTTCATCCTTAATTTTCCGCGGCGTATTAGCGAGGGGGCGTGCGTCGCGAGCGAACGTATCCCGGCGGGATGAGGGTGGTCTCTACCTTATTAAACTCGAAAACCGGTATTACTTCGGCTGCTCCGAGGCGGGCGAAGCGACTTTAAGGGCGACGACGCGGAAATGCCCGCTCGCGGACTGACAGAGAATCGCATGCTTAAAACATTAGACGCCCTCTGCGGCGGGCTTTCCTTATGCAACGATCGGGGTTAATGGGAGACGGTAAGGAATAGACAGTTTTCTTTTAGCGCCAGTTGAATCCAACGCGAGGGTGAGGTAAGATTTTCGTTAAAATTCAGCCGAGGAATACGGGAAAGCTGGAATTGAGGAGGCTGAATTGCCGTGGAAGATGATAACGTCGACGAAGCTAGTGGGAATCGAGAAGATTGAATATCGTCGAAATTGAGCGGTGAATCTGAAGAAGACTGAATCGTCGAGTTCGATAATGTCAACGAAATACCTACAGCGCCGGGTCCGTCGAAACAAGTGAGTCGGGGGTCAAGCGTTCGAATTTCGAGGATTAATCGGCCGCTAAAAGCTCTCTTCGGCATCATTTTGTCGGGCGGTAGGCGAGAACTTTTACGGCTCGGCGGGTAATGAAATGATGCCGAAAGCTTGCAACGTCAGTTTGCGCCCGCGCGAATTTTGCCGCAAAATATGACACTGGCAGCGTCGAGCGAGGGCGGGAGAGTGGCCGGCCGACGATGGGAAGCGGAAGCGGCGGAGAATGCAAAAGAGCGGGCGTCGCTAAACGTCAATCTGCCGTTCAATTTTCACGGGGCCCTCCCGCTGCCTGTCGAGCTTCGTCGTATTTCGATTCGCGGCATCTCGTCGTGTACCAATCAAAAGGCGCCCCGAGGCGAGACAGACGACGAGCGCCGTGGGCGTCGTCGTTTTAATTTTTATCTTCCCCGAGACTTATCCTCGAGTCTCGGGACCGAGTCTGAGGAATACATTTAGTTCTCGACAAGTACATCTGCTCGGCGGCGAGGAAAAGAAATCATTCAGCCTTCGACATACTAGGGACGTTCGATTCGGATTCGACTCTTAAAAAGATCGATCACATATAAATGATGGGCAAAATTAAAAGTTTAACCTCTGACAAGCTGACGCGTGTCAACAACCGTTCAGGCCGGTTTAAATGCATTGCCAAAGTAAATGTCACGGTCTATTAAAATGCTGCGATTTAATAATGTCAGATATTACACGGTGCAAGTTCGCATCGTTCGTGTATGAATTGGCGGAATTATTATCCATAATTTAAAGTCACGTTTACCAAAAACGCGAAGCGGCTGAAGTACGGAATAATTGCGAGGTGTACGATAAATGATACATTTCCGTATCGGTGCATTCGTTGTCGCTGGCGATAATCGATTTTGGTGAAACGTAGGATCGTGGGCTCGGGGAAGGGTTTAAACGCGGTCCACCTTCGCTCGCGCGATTTCGATTTATCCGTGGAAGCGTTTCGTGTATCCGGCGGGGGCTATCGAGCCTGCTCTGCCCATTCTGTCCGTTCGCGTTCCCGTTCCTGCTCGCTGGACAAATGTTCGACGAGTGCTCGTCGATTTTCCGAGATACGAAATCCCGATGTCGCAATTGTTCCCGGCTGCTGATACACTAGACTCGTTTGGTTGTCCGCAAAACCGGACAGATAAGTATTAAAGAGATAACGCGCACTTTGCACGAGTTCCTTGTTCAGTCACGAAATATATATGTATGGTATTGAATTTAGGCCTAGAATCCACTGTTCTTGACTTCCCATATATATATATATATATATATATATATGACGTTTCGTGGCTGGACACAAGGACTGTTTATATGTAAATGAGGGCTCTTAAGAATAATTACTGTGCCGACTGCACGGAAATAGAAAGAAACGATCTCTAATAAACTCATAAATTCGGTTCGCCGTGACAATCATAAATGAAAATGGCTTATCAACGGTATGCGCCAGCGGATTTATTCCACGATTCGCTTACCGCGAATCGATGTTAATCGAACGCGAATAGAACGACGCATAAG
The DNA here is from genome assembly GCA_963942575.1 of Priocnemis perturbator. Taxonomy (NCBI): domain Eukaryota; kingdom Metazoa; phylum Arthropoda; class Insecta; order Hymenoptera; family Pompilidae; genus Priocnemis; species Priocnemis perturbator. The sequence goes on from OZ012652.1 coordinate 9,991,289, forward strand.
AAAAATTGACGTCTTCTCTCGCATTATCGTTCTTCCGTCGTAACGATTATTACATTAATCGTACCTATATTTACGTCTTACCGCGGAAACGTTCTCCTCACCTGCGAACGATTTATCTTCGGAGACTTTATAACGGTACCGTTTAATCTCTTGCAAACGATACAAAGCCGGGCTAAGGAAGACGTCTAAGGAACGGACCGTAATAGCATATCTCAGGTGGTTGTGTAAACGAGTAGGATTAAATGTTTCTACCACGGAAGCTCGTCCATGCCACGCGTGCCTCTGCGCCTACTGTTTCTCGGCAAAATTCCCACGCCCCGCCCTTCGCGAGAAGGCGATCTGCGAATCGCGCGAATAAATTCGCGATAAAAGCGAAAACTTGATACGAGGCGTGGGGTCGGCCGAGAATTTCCAACGAAGCCGCGTTATTCGAGAGGAAACGGATGGTAGGATACTGGTCGCGATGCGTTCACCCGGCTCCTGCGCGAATCCTTTGACGGACCGGGGCTTTTAACGAATTTACACGCGCTCCAAATAATCGAAGCGTGGCGAAGTTAAAAATGGCGTCCGCGCAAAAAGTTATGTCGACGTACGTGAGCGAATTCACGGTCGTCCAGGGATATTTAGGTGGCTGTTAAGCGTGTGATGAGAAGGAACGAATCGGTCGTAATAGACATATCGGCTGCTACGACTACTGTACCAAGTAATCAAATTAGCCGACTACTATACCAGTTATATGTATCAGATTATCTGACATTATGAGAGCATCGCGGACGCTACGTTTTCGTGGTTTCAATGTGTCCATCCCGGCTAATTCGTATTTGCATTGCGGCCGGCTACAACACCAACGATCCCAGTTACGTCGTCCGCAACGCACAACATATCGCGAGCGCCGTGGGTGCTTTAAATTAATAACCCACGCTCGAATTCGCCGCGGCTGCAACGTTGAAGAAGCGATTGCGATGGAAATGGAAACGCGAGAGCAGCGCGAAAGCCAAATCTGCCTGACTATTAGTACGCGCAATTCGTTTCAGTGCAGTTGTTTCTTTTTATTCTCCCTGCCCGTTCGATGCGGTCTTTTAATCTGGCAGCTTTTCACTTTGTGAAAGTCATTACCGACGGACAGAAAAGTATCTTCACTACTCCTATTCAGCTATTTTGCTGCGGACTTTCATGACAATATTTCCACGCGGCTTATTATTAACGAATCAGGTATAATGAAGCATTGTGGATTCAGTCTTACGTCTAATTTGAATGACACGACTATAATTCGTATCATGCTCTCGTACAGTCTGTATTTGTTTTCCGCATGCTTCATTTATCAAAGCGATACTAGAACGACCAGAGTCCCACGAAGATACGCATTAAACGATCGATCCCGCTTGAGCGTGAAGTGATGGAATAGACAAAAAGTATTGTTGAAAGCGAGGCTGAGAAGTGGACTGACAAACGTTTAGACAAAATTCGTCGCGTCGCGGCGAGAGGTTAAAACGTTATTGAAAGAGCCCCGACGTTTTTCATCGACCGTACCCCGCTGCTGTCGGAATCGTCGATTATCGTCGATTATCTATCGACGATTCCATTGAAAATTCCGAGCGAACCGCGAGGCGGCCGATTTGCCGGCACGATTCTCAACGACAGAAAGCCGCGATTAATCGTTGCCGCGGAAAATGGATACGCGCAATTGCGAGATCGCTCGTCGCCGGAGCAGAAGAAAGGGCTCTTTGCGCCGGCGACGACTGAATGCTCGGAAGATGCGTTTCAATATCGTCGAAGGCACGCGGGAGTGGGAAGAAAGAGTGGAGCGCGGGAAGAGTCATTCGCGCGCCAGCAAGCATTCGTCGTGTCTGGATGTCATTTAATTCGAATAACGGGATGAGAGCGGAGGGAGAGAAAGAGAGAGATGGAGAGCTGAAAATTAAAACGACAGCCTCCACGGCACGCTTCGTTCGTCGTGCGGACTCGAGCACCGGGCACGAGCTGGAGGACTGTTCGCCAGCCGCTGACAACCGCTTTTCATCTGACGCTTTCTCGCGTTAAGGATTCCGCGCGGGCGGTGGCCGTTATTTTTCCCGCGAATTACGCGATCCTTCGGGCAGATGATTAAAGGTCGCCGTTCGTGTGCTGAAAATTGATTCCTAGAGATCATCCGGTGAGCCCAGGGACTGGGAACACTTTAACGGACATAGTTATCGTGAGTGGGTGTAAATGAAAATCGACAAAATTCGAATTAAACGTGAGAAACAATGCGAGGTTCGCGTTGGCGTGGCGACGATAGTCGCGGAGTCGAGCGTTTCGCAGAGAAAATAATCATAGCTACCATCCCTCCCTCATTCCTGGCCTGTTATTACGAATTTCCACTATCGCCGCATCGTCGGCGTCGCCGAAACAATGCCGTGCGAAAGGTCACGAGAAATGCACGTTCTCGGGGCACTCGCTTCCTCATATGCGACGTATGCGTCGAATGTGCGTCTAACGCATTATCCAGCCGCAAAACTTACCTGTCGTTCAGCAGCCATGCCTCCCTCGTACATGTTGTCGTCTCGTCGATAATACACGGCTGGCATGCGAAAATTCGACGTTGACAACGCCACCTTACCCGCTCGCCCCTTCGCGTCCAGTCTCTCTGTCTCAGTACGTTTATATATTCGTATTAATATACGAGCGTCTTTTCTCCGTTTCCTCTGTAGTCGTCGGAGATACGGACGCCACGGATAGATAATCTCTGCTAATATTCTCTTCACTATTAATCGCTTTTTCGCTTTGTTTCGTTAATGTCGCTGAATTATTGTGCCTGTCACGGATCACTGACCCTCTCTTCCGCAGCTTCTTTCTCTCACTCTCTCTCTCTCTCTTCTGGCTTCTCTTCTAAGCGTGCCACGTCTCCTCGGTAAATATCGTCCCTCTTCCCCCGTTCCGCGTAGTCTCTCAGTATGACCAAAATATACTATGAATCGTCAACATCGTTAGGATATGTCTGCCTCTCTCCTTCTTACTCCGTCTCTCTATATCGTTCACTCTCTCGCCTTCTTATACGGTATAGAAATATTTAATCTTCTCTTGGGTGCAGGTGTTCGTCTTCCTCGTTAACAAGTGTGCTCTGTTTATTATAATTATCTATTTTATTTATCTATTCATTATCAATATTATTATTATCGTTATTGTTACTGTTTATACTCTGTCATTGTCGAGACGCGGCTCTCACGTGCGACGGCCGTCTTTCGACGCGAAGAGAGAACAAAAATAGACGCTTATGCTCTGTATGTGCGCGTGTATATATATATATATATATACATATAACAGCGTGCACGCACACACACACACAAACACACTCTCCTAGGCGGCACGTATATCTATATGCATATATATATATATATATATATTCTGCAAGGAAGATCTCTGTTTTAGGCTGCTGCCACAGGCTCAGAACTTGTCTCGAGGTGGGTGGGTGGCCGGCAGGGGGTGAGTGGGGGGTGGTACGGTGAACCCTCTTTTAAAGTTCGTCGTCGCCCTTTCGAACGGGAGGGTGCACGACCCGACGTCAGGCTCCGATTCTCGCAGCTTCTCCTCTTTCCTCGTCCTCTCCTTCTCGTTCCCGCGAAGGACCCACTTCTCCGTCCTCTTCCCGTTTATCCCGCTGTCCCTGGAATCCTTCTTTGCCTTACGCCGATTCGATTCGCGCGCTATGCCCTCTTTACGTCTCTCGATATTGAAAATCTTTACCCTCTCAAACACTCCTACCCGACTCTCTTCAATCTCTTGCTCTCTCTCTCTCTCTCTCTTCTACGATGATCTCCCTGTTATTTTCCTCCTCTCTCGCCCTCTTTCGCTTCTAAACCGAGATATCACGCAGCACGAGGTTCGAGTGTAAGGTAAAGTTTTCGGATAGCTGACGCGAGCTCGACCGCGTACACTTCGACGCGTGCCTTGTATTCTAGATCGTGAAATTCCTTGAATGGGGCTGATCTCGGGCGGACTCTGGCGAGCCGGGAGAGTTCAACGAATCCTCGTCAAGGCTCACCTCGTTTGCGTGGCGAAACTTTCTCTCCGTGATCATTGACGCCTCGAACGTTTTGAGCGGCAAGAGGGCTCCCGTGTGTTGCCGGACTCTCGCAAAGGGGAAGGAGGGGGTGGCTTGAAAGAGACGAGGTTCTTTCTTCACAATATTCTCTGTACGATTGTCAGGCCTGCCGTTGCGATCAACAATACTGCCCCCGACTTCCTTGGGTGCGCGCTTCTTTCGTTTCGCTGGTCGCGCGTTTCCCGCGATCCTCGGAGGGCTTGATCGCGATCACCGATAACGAGGCGGACGACTTCAACCACTCGATGATCCGTGCGCGCGGCTCGTTCTCTCTCGCGTTCGCGTGTGCACGGCTTGAGCGGACATGTGGGCTGATCTTCGCTGTCTGTGTCCCCTCGCGCGCGTCCGTGCTCATACGCCATGCATGGGTCTACTGAACCGCGTGCGCTCGTGTGTCGTCGTCGGCTGCATGTGTATCCTGGCCCACCGTTCGTATATATACTCGTATATATATGTGCATATATTTATATATATATATCTCGTACACATATATATAAATATACAAAGCATACAATACGCTCTGTGCACACCTCTACCGTGCACGTGTGTACATATGTATATGTATATATATCTACATGTATATATACACGCGGGAACGCGCGCGCGCGCAAAAGTGCGTAACCCCGTTTTATGTCCACCGTACGTCGCGCGTGTGCCGGATGTGCCGCACGTCTTTCGCTCGACTCAACGGTGTGTGGGTGGGTGTCGCGTGTAGATGTGCGTGTGTGTGTATGTGTATGTGTGTGTGGTGCGAGGACGACAGAGAGCGTGTCGCTTCGAGAAACAGGTACCGGCCTGTCGAGTGCCTAGGGGAAGACTGGACTCGAAAGCGACTCGCTGCCAGGAATACGGGAGTGAGTTTCTGTCGACCCTCCCCCCCTCCCCCCCCTCTCGCCCCCGATTTCCACCGTTCTCGCCCTCTGTCTCCGTCGGACGCTCCGAGCCAGCCCGTCGGCTCGCTTCTCTCTCCGAGCGCGCTCCCTCTTTCGCTACCCTCTCCAACGAACCACCCTCTCTCGCTCGCGCCCCCGGAACACTCCCATCTCGCCCTCTCGGTCTGCGTGAACCGTCGCTGTGGCAGAAGGCGCGCGCGCTGCCTCTCTCGACCAACCGACAATCAATACGCCGGCAGGCCTGTACTTTCGCCCGCGAAATCTCAATTTTACACATCTACCATTTTCCCTCTTCTTCCTCCACCTTTGTCTCCCGCCGTCTTTCCGTCTCTATCCTCCTCGTTCGCGTCCTTCCCCCACTCTCTCCCTCTCTTTGTCTCTCTTTTTCTCGGTGTCCGTCTTTCTTCCTCTCTCTCTCTCTCTCTTTGTCCCCGTCGCTCCCACCGACGCCAAGACGTGGCGTCTTTTATCGCCGTCGACATCGTCGCGCTGCCGTCCTCTCGACTTCTGCTCGTCCGCGTCTGTCTTCTTCTCCTTCGCGGCCACTACCGTCGGCCCCCCGCCCCGGCATGTTCGAGGCATTCTCGTTTACTCTCGCGACCACGTCGACCCGTTCGTCGGTCCGTCACGCGATACATGCCCCACCAGTCGGTGCTGCTTCGCTCGTTGAGGTTAGAGAGGCCGGGTCTAGGGGAATACGGTGCTTTTTTTTTTTGCTCCACCGGTGGGGTGAGCGAAAAAGCGCGGGAGATTCTTGCCTCGGGACTCATCCGTCCGCCTCTCACTCTCTCTCTCTCTCTCTCTTTCTCTTTAGCTCACTCTTCTTCTTTTATCTTTCTCTTCGTTTCTTCTCCCTCTTCGAAGCCGATGAGCTAAATCTTGGGTTAATGAGACCAGCGGACGAATTTTTCGTCCCCTTTTTTTCCACGTCGAAGTTGACGGCTCTCGGGTGGTTTCGACTTGCTGAAGGGTCGTGCTTCAATGAGACCTCACTCGGCCGTCATGCCTGACGCGCATACGTCACTGTTCCAGGCGTCGTCACTCGCTGGATCCTATTCGTCTCGTCATACGTTCGCCAATTTATTTCTTTCGCTTCGCCGCGATGTCTGTTGTTTCAGAGAGAAAATGAACTTCGCCAGCGGTGACGGATTCTGAGTCTAGCCGACGGCCAAGACGTTCTCGCTTTTTCACGCAGTGACGGCGAGAGGAAAGTGGGGGCAATCGCTTGTTTAACGTGATCATTAAATTTATAAACGTTGACGTCGGGAAAGCAACTGGACGCGAAGCGTGCGCCGGATAAAAACGCTTAGCCCATTTGCATCTTACTCCTGCGACTTGTTGTCGGAGGAGCACCTTTTGCTCCGAAGTCTCGGCGGTGTTATTAATGACGCTTCCAAACGGCTGCGCTCTGCTTTATTTCTGCCCGCGAAATCCGGAGAATGAACCGGTAGGTGTGCGCGTATATACGAGACGATGTCGCGAGGATAATTCCTTCCTTCGAGGACGAGGGCACTTTAGTATGCACTGCTCTCAATTATCCTGGTCTGCGTCACGCGAGGAAGGAAAAGAATTTTCATCCTCGGTCGTCTAATAAATTATACGCCGTTCGTGGTGAGTGCGCGGTAGAAAATTAAATTAATGTAAAATTAAAACAAAAAAGAATCAGTACTCGTTCCATGGTACAAAACGTTTGCTAAGATAGACATGAAATCATCATCATCCTTGTTATGTTCCCGGAGTTATACGTTCGGCGGACTCTCAATTGAGATGCATTTTATTCGCGTCAAGATGCCGAGATAACATCTTGCGCTCACGGTGCGGTCTGCAAAGTAACGAAGCGTTCGTGTTTCGCGTAATAATTTCATGCAACAATCTCACGTAACGCTTTGCCCCGTAACGCCGACCGCGGTGCAGTGTTCTGTTTCGGACGAATAACAAACAAGCGTGAGCCGTACTTATGCGTATACACGGGCCAACAACGTAGCGCACACTTTACGCGCTCTACCTGAATAATTACGGTCAACACGTACGACGTACGCGGGCGTTAATTTTTACGCGGTCACTAGATTATGGTTGCGAGTCTCTTACGAATGGCCGACGAATGCGTTAAACCCGACGTCACGGACAGTATAATGTGGAGTACTCCTTGTTTAGCCTTCATTTTACCCCTTTCGCTTAGGAGTCAGAAGCGACTTGACAGAGACGTTTGTCAGGCCACTTTTCAACGCCACATACTTCCATCGACACGGTTCACAACGGCACCGTTAATCTATATTAATTTTTGTTCGAGGCACTCAGACTGTTGTTGTATTTGTAACTAGAAACTTAATGGACGGACGATTACATTAGGTACGGTCGAAAAGTTTGTCGATACATCCTTAAACGTCATTTTAAATGTTTTATCGAGAAACTCAGATTATCGTGTGATCAATTTACCAAGCAACCCACTTGGAACTAGAGAGCTATTGAGCAGATATCAGACACTGAGTGTACGTGCATACGCACACATCCCGTAATCCGTCGCCTGGTTGCCCGCAAACAAATTGTTCCGACGCCCGACGATACGTAAAGCGACTCTCGACGAATAATTCATTCGAACTTTTTCGCTTTGAACGGAAAATGAAAGCCGCGGAAGTTTTGCTCAAAGGAATCGGTAATGTCTCCCCACTCCCCCCCTTTTCCGACCGACGATGGAATAATGAGGATCTGTTTCGCGTACTTTTTCTCAACCCTTTCCCGAGTTGCCTAACCACGACGCGATTCGTCGGGTTATAAATTAACTTTGACCGGGTTAAGGAAAACTTTGCCTCGCCGAAGCCCGAGCCGTTCTTCGCGAACGAGAGACGGATTTCTGCTGAATAAAAAGTCCGCGTCGTCTGAGGTAACGCGGGGAGAAGGGGGCGGGGGAAGGATTGAGCGGGGTTGGAATTTGGAGTTGTCTCGTCGGATGAAAACTATTTCGACCGAAGACGATGTGCAGGCAAGTGTGCGATAAATCACTGCAAACCTCCGCGTTTGCCTTTAAGTCAGCTTCAGCAGTACAAACTTTTCACATCTTTGACTCCCACGATGGTACGGTTCGATTATTATACCTCAACGTTTGTGTACCGTTAATTGTTCTAAATTTATCCGGCATTTCAACTACCACGATTAATTAGGTATAAGTTAATGTTTATACATTTATTGCGCATTACAGTTGCAAGGATATATCGACCATCGTTGTATCTTTATCATGCAACCGGTGTTTCGCGAGAACGACATTCCATTCTTCCGTCGCCAACCGATCGACGAGAAGGGGTTGAGAGCTTGACGAAAAAACGAGTTCGAAGTATTGAAAGTGAAGCGAAGTCGGGCGACAGGGGCGACGGGACGCAAATTCGAAAATTTCGGGTCGATTGAATTCCGCGAGGCATTGTAGTGAAAAATGGAACGAATCGAGCACGTACCGGGGACTCTAAGCGATTTATCGATGGACTTATAGAGCGCGTTAGCTTCCGTGTAGGACCTGAAGTTCACCTCTCATGGGAACGGTCCGGCTAGCTATGCCGAGCAAGCAGGGAATTGCAAACAGAGCGTGAGATACACGAAGTGTCGCCTGTTGGATGTATGGAGTTTCGTGGGCGGAATGCAAAGGGTGGTAGTACGAGGAGCCGACGAGGGAGGAAAAATACACGCGAGCGAAACTAAACTGATAATCGGGAACGAAGCGCATTAATCGAGTTTCTTGGCACACGCTGTACCATCGACCTTCTACCGTTGGGGCTGACTTTTAGTTTCACGACCGAGAAAATAGGAAAAATGAAAAACTTAACAAAAGAAATAGTAACACTGACTTCAAAACAGCGCTAAAAAGGATGAAATAATTTGTTCCTTTTCGAGGTCGGTGCCGAGATAGAAAAAAGAGAACCTGTCAAGGAAAATATCGAGAACTTTGTCTCGTAAATTCGTTCTGTCGACAGTTAAGACTCGCGCACATTGTCTCGTCGGATTAACGAATCGAACGGAGCTATGTACGTACTTCATACCATACGCTTTTTACGAATTCAAAGCGACAGATTGCCGCAACAGGAATCTCCCTCCGTCCTCCGGGCGAGGGACAAAAGAGACGTTCGACAGACATGAAATATTCAGGGGAACAGGCGGAGGTAACGAATATCTATCCGAAGACGTTGCCGCAGGTCGAGGCGGAATTTTTCATTGCGAGCGCCGAGAGACGTGACACAATACGATAAACTCCGGAGTGTCGCACTCCTTCTCGTCCCGATAGGATCCGTATTAAAAAGCAGAGGGGGCGTGGGAGAAAAAAAAAAGAAAGCGCGCATTGAGACGACGTCGACGCGCGCGTTCGCGAGAAATCGGCCGAACGGCGGAGAGAAGGAAGAGGAAAATGGAAAGGCGCGAATGAGCGAATTATCGAGCATTCCGTCCGGGAACTTGAGCAGGCGCCGCTTCTCGAATAGAAGGGTTGGGTGGAGGGCGGAAAAAATTCCTCTCAAGTGGGACGAGGGAGAGAAGATGCGAGATGGCGCAGGAAGTCGTATAAAAGGACGTAGCGGGACGCGGAAGGACGCAAAAAGTCGCGAAAATAGGAAAAAGGACGTGGAAAGGTGAAAGGGGACGCGGGAGGATGCAAGAAGACGCACGAAACTCATTACCCGCCGGCAAGACTGATGAACGCGGAAAAGCGCGACGCGAGTTTGAAGTGGAAACAGATGGGACCGGACCGAGGCTGAAAAGAAATATCGCGCAGCGAGTAAATCCATTTTGTCGACGTCTTGAGAAGTCATCCCGCGCGGACACGCGCTTTGCGAGTCTTTGCGGACAGAGGAGTGCGGTGCATGTTTGCTTTGTCGCGGAGACGATGTTCCTTTCTCGTGGGAGTGGGGTCTTTTGAGCGAGCAGAGAATTGCAAATGACGAGAAACACGGGCTGATGGTCAACAAGAGCGCGGGAACTACTAAAGCTGGTACGCTCATGTACTGACGTAATGGGGAAATGTGCTGATTCTTCAAATACACGCTACTTCGTCGACTATTTTCTTAACTGTAAGTACGTAACGAAATTGTTGCTGCTGGAGTAAATGAGACCTCTGCGGCGAGTCAATAGTTGGCCCGAATGACCTGGGACCGAAAGTGTCAAATGACGACTCGAAATGTCACTTCGCAGATATTTCGACTGCGTAACAATTTCCTCGCAAAGCCCGAACCTCACGTCTGCATCTACGGGGAACATCTTCTGCCATACTCGAGACGAGCATCGAAATCGTGAGCAGCGCAAAGAGAAGATTGCGAGAGAGAGCGAGAGAGAGAAAAAACGCGCAGAGTGTCGTGAAGTAAAGTAAAGCTTGGAAGTGTCAAAGGCAGACTCTCAGCATCGGACGCGAGCAGTGCCGTGAAAATCAGCGCGACTCGAGCACGCGACATCAATTAACCGTCCCACCTGTCTCCTACACGAAGCACGTTGCCGCGAACTGGGCTAATTCTTCCTCAGAACTATGACAAAGTTATCTCCCCAATTATCCACCAACCCTCTCCCCGACGTCCGACCGCACTTTTTGCCACGCCGAACTATCCGCCAGTACAAACGGACGCGTCCTGCAGAGTGCCACGCGCCGAACTATGCGTAGAGCGTCGCGCGAAGAATTTCGTCGGAAGTTGACGGTGACAAAAACGAGGCTGAGGCACGCGAGCAAAGGAACGAGCCAGAAGAGCATACTCGTGCCAGAGAAAGGGCACGACGCGCGAGTCCGTGGATTTTCACGGCGGAATACCCGGCGCTACAGGCCGACGATGTGCCACTCGTACGTGACATTTTTTCGACAGTAGCGAAAAGGAGGGCTGGCGCCGGCAATTGATCGCGGAGCCGGCCTCGTCTGGTCGTTAACTTCGCCGTCGGAATTGGCCTGAACTTCACCTCTCGCGAATAGGTACAGCCCTGCTCGTTCAATAAGGTCGGAATCTGAGGGCAAGGGGTGTGTGCGTGCGCAAGCGTTTACGTGTGTACGCGCGTAGAAGAGTTCGTGCGCCACGGCGGGGTGAAGAGAGCGAGAAGTGTCGCAGCGGAGGCCTCGAGAGGGAAGAAAGCGAATTGTCCTGGCGAGGGAAGGAAGGAAGGGAAGATAAAAAGGGCGGAAAATCAGGGAGATAAGGGCGGCGCAGCGAAGGTGAGGGATGAAAGGGGGGGACTGGGGTGAAGAACAAAAGAATCGAATGGACGGAGGCACGAGGGTTGGAGGGAGGGGGTGGAAGACGCTTCGCGAAGGATGAAAAAGGGTAGGGAAAAGATAATAGGCCGCGGGGAAACGTGACCGCTGTACATATTCAAGTCGGGGAATCGTGGTAGCGAAAAATTCAGCGGCGAAAGACGAGCTGGAAGTTCAACGAAAAACGCCGTCAGGAAAAGCGTTCGGAAGCGACACTTATTGCTAAATGGGATTATTCAAGGAATCGTCGCGTTTGTGGCCCGCTGACTTCGATGGCAACGAAATCGTCAAAAGGAACGTCTGTCACTGCACATTTTAAAATGTTTTTACACCAACGAGTCCTGCACATGCTTATCCATTGTTGAACTTGTTGCGTCGCTGCAAATCTCTCCCCGATAAAGCGGATAAAGCGAATTCATTTTTCAGGTCCCGATTGGCCGATGAAGAACGACCCTTCGGAGAAACGTCGCGGCCAAACGGTTTTTCTGATGGCCACACACACGACGCTCGCCTCGCGGAGAGCTCGAAATATGATCGTCGAGCGGTCGCAAACAATCGGCCCCGTCCGCTGTAAATTCGAGCGAACTATGTTGAAGCGTACGGTATGCGGTGGCTCGACATTTCGGTCGCGAGCCGCATCGAAGGAGGATATATGGAAGTTTGTCTGCTTGCTCGGGATACTCGAGGCTATAGGTATCTGCGCTGGGATTCGCGGGATCATCCGAGCATATCTAAGCACATATTTCTCTACGTACGGAATAACGGAAAACATTAAGCGGCATGGGATTCCGTAGTCTGGCACGACTGATATTCACTAATCTGCCAAGTTACTTTGATGATACTTGCTCGGGTGGGTATAACCGTACGTTACGCCGGGTGCGCGTATTGCAAAATATGGTCTGGGTTAGTAGTCTGCCGCGGCTGAGATTTTTCCGTAAATTCGTCGACTGAAATTTAGTAGCCTACTTGGTCACACCGGTATCAACCGACATAACTTTCTATTAAGACACGACTTTGCGAGCCGCGCGAGGTGTACAGTATGAAATACAGTAATCCGCCATGATTGAAATTTCACCGTAGATTCATCGAGCGAAATCCGGTAGTCGACCGTGGTACTTTCGTTCTGTCTGCTGAAAGTCAGCAGCCCGCCACAGGCACTTCGCTAGCTGCCGACGTATAATATCTTTGTGAATTATGCCCCGTTACCGCGCGCCATCGTTTTGCACTGAACATTACTCCGGTCTTCGGCTCGCGAAGAAGAAAAGTCGTTCGGCAGGATGAAGAAAGGAGGAGCGGAGACTATAAGGGTAGTCTATGAAATCTGCGATACCGAGCACTGGCCGGATTAGTAGGCTCAGCCGATTTTAAGGCCGCAGATAAAGCAGTCCATTTCGTCCTGCATTGATCGCGGAAGGCCCAACCCTCGTGCGCCGAATGGCCCCCATTTTTACGGAACGCCTTTGCCTCCGCAGCTGAAGGAGCAACCCAGGACATCGGGCTTTAAGGATTCTACTGAGAAGACGAAGCAGAAGAAGAAGAAGACTGCCGCGCAACGAATTAATCTAGCGTAAAGAAAGCGAGTCGCGAGGATCGTTTGGATCAGCCGAACAGTTTGCGGGGAGTGTTCTTCAGCTTCTCACGTTTTCAGATAAGAGGATACAATGGTACGAGTGTCAGGATTCTCAGTTACGCTCTCCTTGTTATCTCGAAATTTTATATACGCCCCCGTAATTTCGCAGCTACGTCCGCGCGCAGAGCGGAATTTCTCGGAAATTGAATTATGAAGGATTAAAAGACGGCTATCTTGAAGTTGGGGAATTTGGTTAAAGAGGATGGCCGAGGCCGTGTTAGAGACGGATTGGCCGATATATTGAACAGCGAATATTTGCGGACGAGCGAAAGGGGAGAAAAGATGTCGTGTGCCTTTTTTTTGCTTCTTACTTGTTACTTTTTAATTTTAAGGTAGGGTGGTAACGTGTCGCCTTCCGCTAAAAGTACGTTTCCCGTGACTGCCGTCGAGTGGCTACGTGCTTTGAATGTCTACCGGTATTAACGCTAAAGCGTCCCTGAAGACCAATGTTTGAACGTAGAATAATGTCGCCTGTACTTTGTCTTATCTCGCCTTTGTCATCGTTAGCGTGGGCGTGACGATCCTTTAATACTTCAACGCATGACTGCTCTAAAGTTCGAATTACTTAAAGCGTAAGACGCCGCTGTCATTCAAAGAGACTCTACAATGATTGCACATGCGAACTGGTTACGTCATACTCCTCGAACATATTTATATAAAACACGAAATTTCAACCCCGTCAAACTAATCTGTTTCGAACACTGAGTGTCGCGTGTGGAAACAAAATTGATACCGCGATTAAATAGAGAAGAAATGAATCGTGTGCTACGTTCAATCGTGTGAAAGTAGAATAACATATGGCCGTGGAGTGCTTTTTCGATAGATATTGAAATTCGAAATTCAACGCGGCACGCTAATGTAATACAAAGCGGGGAGTGAGAATGACGAACGTTTCGCATCGAGCGCTCTCGCGTTCGTTCTACTCGCCGTTCACCCCCTAAACACACGTCATTCGGAACGTATCGACAGAACGCTGACTCGTGTACGAGATCACCTTCTTTTTCGCGGTGCCCCTCCGACTGGGGCTGGCTTGGGGTGCGTCAGAAATGGCGTGTGCTTTATGTGCCGCGATGCGACATAACTCTCAACGAGTTACGGCCGAAGGTGCGATTTTATGCTCCTCTCGTAATGGAACATGCGCCGCGGTTTTATACAGTGAATTCACGAGCCGTCGATACCCGTCCGAGCGCGCCGCGGAATATTTTAAATTTGCCCACCGCCGATTCCGTAGAGTGCCAGAACAGATTTTGGCGTACCGAATCATTGGGACCGTAACGTTCCGATTTGCAAGAATGAACGATGATATGATGGATTGGAACAGATAGCGAGGAAGATTAACATATCAACGACCATATAAACGTGCGTTCTTTCTTTCAGATTATCGCACTACAACGACTCTGTATAACTATAATTAATTTTTAGTTCATCATATAATTTCTAAATTCGATCCTCATTGTAATCTAAAGGGGTTATTTCCGTTTGTAACAATAAATATTCAATATTGAATATTAAATACAGATATTACGAGTTGGAAAACGGTCAGCAGTTAAATTTCACCGCGAATTATTCTCCAGTCGCACAGGTGTCTTTAATTCCTAAATATTTCCGCGATTTCTCTGCCTCCCTTGACCGCACCACGTTCCCCATTTCCTGTTTACTTGGTCACCTAGATTACAAGCGAGCCACGCCAACGAACGTCCGCAGTATCCGGTATAATTAATGTCCCGAACTTTCGAGGAATTTCAAAGAATTTCAAAGACCCGACCCTAGCTGCCCGTTACTTCCGGCTAGTTTGAGCAGTTCCAAGCCCTTCTCGATGGTTTTACCGTGCCGTCAAACTTTCCAACTTCACCCATCCTCCCCCACCCTTCCGCCCGCACTGCGATCTACTCAAGAAGAAACCGTTCGTTCATTATCTCTAATCTCGCGGTCGAGATAAACTCGTCGTGCCGCTCAAGGAGAGGCCACAAATTCGACTATCTGATGCTGCCGATACGCCCCCGCGGTATCCGCGCGAAGGCCAACTTGAAATCCGTTATTAAAATTCTTCGCGAGTCCCGTCGCTGGCGTGGCAAGGCGAGGCGGAACGCGAGCCGGCGGAGAAAAGAATTAATAACCGAAGGAACGCTCGCCGATGCCGCGAATTTCTCGAAAGTTAATTAACGTTTTTCCGCACCGCGAGCCAGGGCAAGTTTTTGCCGGACAAGGCTGTACAGGGTTCTTTAACGATCGCGGCGAAAAATTGCAACGGACGTGCGTTCGCGATCGTTCGGCCACTCGTTGTAATGCTCGTTAGTGGGGACGAATTGTGGGTGATTAATTTTAATCGCGCCGATTCTCGGCGACCGTTCGAGTATGGGAGGATGTTCTTCGAGTCACTTATGTTGGATCCTGTCATTGTACAATTAGAAACAAAGTCCATGGGACTAGTGATTAAGTGCGAATGGCGAAATGTTTGGTTTAGCTTCACTTCGATAATATTCCGTTTGCGTACCGAGGGAAGGCGGGCGAGTGCACGTAACCGATTTGATTCGGCGTGAAAAATGTTGGTACGGTTCTTTCAGTTTTCGATGCTCATATAACAGGCTCGTATGAAGGAGAATGAAATCGGATTCGCACGCGTCCACTGCCTCCCCTCGTCAGTCGACTCCTTTATTACCCGCTCCCACTAGCTCTAATAATCGAAACATCGATACTGCCTTCGGATCTCATGCTCTGCGGGTTCGTTCAAAGCGAATACTAGAAAACGAAACAAAAGGATCGGGTGGGGGGGGGTTGGAAACAATAACGTTCGGGCGAGTCTCGGCGGAACACCGAACGAAACGCTAGCCTCTCTCTGTCTATTCACATATAACAATCAATCGAACGATTTGCTCTAGTCATCTATGTAATTCTCTAACGATATGTCACACCACATTTAGGTAGCGATATATATATGTATACATACGTGTCCGTTATACAACACTGCCTACGAAAGACTTACCATGGAGGAACCCATTATACCTATGAACTGAATTGATTCGTCTGTTGAAGATGTGCCTAAAACATACATTCCCTTGAGTGAAGATCACATCTTAGCGACGTGCGCGTTGTGTGTGTTTGTGATTGTCTTTCAGTTTTCGTTCGTTCTAAGCATCTATCGCGCGGCTTCCCTCTGTCCGCGAGTCGCTGTCGTCGTTTTCGAGAAATTCAATAATCGTCGGGTTACGCGTGCCATTGCGGCCGATATTTTCCCAATGTCATCCGATATCCAGACGATACACGCCCGTGGGCCCCGCGACTCAGCCGGAAAGCTGTGGGGGGGAGAAAGAAAGAAAAAAAGTAGCGGAAGCCCGACGCTTCGTAGTTTCCGCGGCGGGCTCGACCTACTTCGGCCGTCGGCGTCGGCGGCACAACGATCAGCCGCGATGACATTTTTCTTTTGTCTCACATTTGCCGCCGACGACGCGCGACGCACGGCGCGGACGGATGCCGCGGGAGAAGTTCGCTCGACGAGCGAACGAACGAACGAACGAACGAACGAACGTTTATTCTTATCGAATAACGCGGCGCGCGGCATTTGTTTCCTCCATCTCCAGCACATTGTCCCCGCGAAACGCGTGCGTTTCAAGAGGGGAAGTGTCGGTCGGGCTGAGGAACGACTGAAATCGCTGCGACGAATCGCGGAACGTAAGCGAACGCGTGTCTAGCTGTTCGAGGTATGAACGTTTTTCAAGCTAGTACCATGTACTACGGACGGAAAACGAAAAGGAAACCTTCCACCCTCTCCCATTTCCCTGGGTCGCGCTATATTGGCATTCGAAAATGACCCCCTTTCCGCCCGCTGATATCGGGAAAAGGATCACGCTGTTTCGGAATCGAAAATAGTAGGGTTCGCTCTTTCGTTTCGGGCAGAAATTCATCTGCGCGCGGGCGTGCGCACAGGAAGGGTCCCTGTTTTTCTTCCATGTATTGTTCTCTTTTTGCCTTCCACGTGAGCCACGCACAGGACGTCGGCGTGGGATCGCGGAAACAGCTGGCGGCATGTTGAAATTATAGCAGCGACGGATAATCGTGTTGTCGTTTCTTGACGTACACCCCGTGAGGTTCTCGCGACGCAAACGGCTCTTGTACAACCTTTTTCCACCGGCCCGCTTTGCGCGTCGACTCCCCTTTGCAACTTTGTGACGATGCCGCTTTCCCATCGACTGGCAACGTCTTCCACCACCGTTCTTCTTTTTCTCTTTTTTCTTGCGCCATTCCCGTCGGCGAGTCTTCCTTTTGACGGATAATGCGAATAATACCGCGACAAGGCAGAAGGCGGACTTCCTCATCGAGGCATATTGCGCTCTGCGTCTCCCTTCCTCCCGCGAACGGAGGACGAGGAAGAGGGTTGCTTTGCTCGCAGGAGTTCGACGAGAAAATGTTTTCCGCGACGTTCTTCGATGCGACATCATACGAGAGCGCGCTCAAAGCGAGAGTAAACCGTCCCTGCTATTTGGTTTTAGTCAATACTGATTACTTCCCTCGTAGGCCTTATGACTTGTCGTCGTTCTTTTTTTTCTCTCTCTCTCTCTCTCCCCACCTCCCACCCGGACTTCGTCGGCGGGCGAATGTATTTTTGTGACTTTTCCGTCATAATATTTGCCATGCTTAGCTTCCACTCGTGCGACTCTACGTGACTGCGGGTCTCCGCTCCTCTGAAATTGTCTACCTCCACGGACCTCTCATCACTTGCAGTTCTGCACTCTCAAGGCAGCCCTCCAACTCCTTGAATAGTAAGTGACTCTCGCACAATCCGCCGTTTTGCTTGAAGGTCGCCCATGCGACACGGTTATCATCCGCATACCCGGACTCCTTCGCCCCGCCGTACGAATTCCGACTACGCGCCGAGCGTCGAGTGACACATTTTAGCCCGCGCTTCCGCTTCTACCAGGTTTCGTCGAGTGTTTCGCGTCGGTGGGAGGAAGGAATTTTTACGTCGCTCGCTAAGAACGAAAATCGGGGAAGACGAGAAACATTCAACAGTTCGGGTTAATATAATGTGAAAAATGTATGCGGCACAAATTTGTTCGTGGCTCTAGGAATAAAAGAGAGGTGCGCGTGTTTGGTGGCATGGATAGAACTTCGGGTGGCGGGCTAAGAATAAAAATGGCGAACGAAGGAAAGAGGCACTGGATGCAAGAAGGCATCGCGACGGTTCATCGGCAGCATTCGGAAAGCGTCAAGGAACTCGTAAACAGTCCATCTGGCTCGATCTTTGTGCCGCGTTCGAGAATAATATCGAATTAAATTCGCTCGTTCCGCTTCGATTTGATGCCTCTCTCCGCCAGTCATTTTCCTTTCTTCTCCGGAGCCCCCATTCTTCCGGTTGCTCGTTTCACGCGAACTTCCCGGTTCCGTCGTTCGCGCGCGATTAAGTAGTCGATCTCGCGGAACTTCGATCCGGCATTCCAGCAAGCAGCAACTCTCGCCCTCTTAAAACCTCATCTTCCGCTTTCGACAATCGAGCCCGAGCAACGAAACGAATTCCGCTCGACGCCAGTTCCGCGAATCATGATCAGCGACGGACTTGTGCGACACCTCGGAATTCGCAATCCGCGCGCGTCTTTCATATTCTTCCATCCCACCCCGCGGCCGCGCGGAGAGTAGTATTTTTCGTCAACGCTGGCCCGCCTCGCGGACTCGCGATGTCTCACGGACGAAGAAAATTTTCCCGACGGATCGACGAGCGAGAATCTTCCCTTCCCTTTTAGCCTCCGCCTCTGCTCCCTTCTTTGTTCCCTTTTTTCGCTGCGAGCGGACTTTTTCGCATTGTCAGCGAGTCGCTCTTCTGCGACAACGCGAAACCCTTTCGAACGTCTCTCTCTCTCTCTCTCTCTCTCTCTCTCTATTTCTCTGTCTTCCTTTCGACCTCTCCCTCCATCACACCGAGTGTCCTCCATTTTCTCCTCCATAGAGTCCTAATTTTTTTCTCCCCCGCCGTTTCCCGTGCTCCTTCGCGTCTCTGAGTAATTGCGCCACTTCACCGGCGGATTCTGCCTAATTGGTCCTTCAAACTTAATCGCTTAATTTCCGATGAAGAATGGAAGTGGCGAGAAAATCCTACCGCGCTTTCCGATCCGCCGCGGTCGTCCATCGCGCACGAAACGCCGATGGACGGTGGAGATAAAAATGTGCGCAGAGGCATTTCTCGCGAAACTCGTCCCGACACATCTGCGTTAATGGGCGCCACTGAAATATTCTAGGCGTTAATCATTTCCGTAGCCGTGCGCTCGTCGTCCTAGAAATACACGTATTAGCATTTACGTCATAGTCCTCCATCCCCCTACCCTCCTCCCACTATTGCAGAGTGCACACAGCTTCCGGGGCGAAAAATACTGAGTGAGCGGCGGAAAAAAGTGGTTATTATAACGATGCGGTCCTTCAGCGCGATGTTTTGCTCGCTTTTCGGTCCTATTACGAGCGCAGGCTCGATTGGGAATTGACGGACTAGAAATTGGGGCGAAATCGGGCGCCAGCTGCGCGATTTTGTTGCATTTCACTGAATTCGATAATTCGCCGAGTGACGCGCGTGAGAGGACGAAGGACACGGTTAATATTGAACGTGTCTCATCGTTCGACGGCGCAGAGTTCGCCGTGACTCGAAAGTTCCGAGCTGGGAGTGGAAAGGGCGGGCGTACCGGATTCTTTTAAATCCGAATACGTTCGATCGGCCGAGATCGAGAAAAGTTTCATTGTCGGCGTGGAAAAGTCGAGCACGGTCAATGTTTGTCGATCCGAAGATTCTGTAGATTCTGACGCGGTTTGGCTGCCGCGCCAAATAGAAATACTTTTCTCTGCCGTCGTCGGTCGACGTTGGAAAAATGGTTTCTGAGGTGGCAGTGTAAATGTGTCGATGAGTATTGAGGAAATGGTCTGAGTGAAAATTCGGAACAAAGAATGGACCCATTTTACTCGTATTATAATGCAAGTCGATGCAACGCGCAATAAGTCAAATATCTGAGTATTGCGGATTTTTTGCTCACAACCACTCTTATAATGACTTCACACAAGTGTTGGTTATTTTAAGACCTACGAAAAAGTCGGTTTAGTTAATGTTACCGGACGAGGAGGGCATTTGTCAAGAAAATTGCCGTCTCGATGACGAATCAGTCGCTTAACTGCGCGCACCGTAATGCGAGGAGAGCGAGAGCAAGCAAGAGAGAGCAACACACCGAATTTTCGGTACATGCACTTTAAAAGTTTTTCGTCCGCCTAACTTATCGACGTCGCGGAATATCTTAAGGGTAAGTGCTTTTCAGGGTTGTGTGAGAAACGGTAACGGGGCCCGCACAGACGCGGCAATCGGCGGCGAAACTTTTGTCCCCCGCGAAATCTTTAATGGCATCTACGAAACAGTTTCCACGACTGCGGAAAAAGTCACATTATTCACGGGGCAAAAACGTGGCGTACAGCGTCTCGTATCGGATTTTCGTCGAGCCGCGCGAGCTGCGTCGCACGCTCGCTGCAACTTTCATCCGCGTTTCAACATCGCTTCTTACGACGATAATTACTTGAATTGGCGCGCACGAAAGAAATCTCAAATTCTGTGTCTGGCCCGTCGCAACAGCCGCTCCGCAGCGACGCCGATGTTTATTGCGCTTTAATTGCGCGCCACTGTTCCGGATTTAATTATCCGCCCTCCGTTTATCCGAGCATTATCTCGCCAGCCCCGGCTCCCTCAGTCCGACGTAATACAATTTAAACTCGACCCACTAAGACGCGTGTAAGTACGTTACAACCCAGGCACAAGACGTTTGTCTGCATTAGCGCGGCGGCGGCAACATGATAATTAGGAGGAACATACGCCGGCGTACGGGACTCGCATATACACGCCGAGCGACGCTTGAAAGTGAACCAACATCCAATTTAGCCTCACCACCCGCGCGAGAAAAAGACCAACGTACTTTATCCAACTCGCTCCGTATCTAATCACCCGTACGATCCCCGCCTAAATACTCTCCCTCTCTCTATCTCATTCTCACGTATAAAAGAGGCGGTGAAAATAAAAGCGTGCGGGTGGTGCGCCATTTACGTACTAATCGCGCCTAATCCACCCTTATCGCCGAAAAGCAGCAGCAGCAGCAGCGCCCTGCCGCCGCAAGCGCGTTACACGCTCGAGCCTGCGGCACTTTCTCGGCCCTTTACGTGATTGCTTCCCCGTCTCGAACGCTCGACTGACAACGGAAGTCCGCCGTGCCGGCAGGACCGCCGGTCGTAAACGCTGCGTGCGGTGGTCGGCGTAGGGGTTGCTTTGAGGTTAGGTCGAAGATCGGGGTTAATTGACCCGTTCGTAGGGGACCCATTCGAGGAAGTCCTCACGGGAGGGAGTGCGAGCGAGAGCGCACGAGAAGGTATCCTCTCTCATTGTCGCGGGCAATTGCGATGTCGAGTGGTGACGGTCAATAGAAAATCAGCCGAGGCGGGCACGAGGGGGGCAGAAGGAAAAAGGAAGAATGCGGGAGAGGTGATGGTCGAAGGAAGAGGGTGAAGGATACCAGGAGGGGAGTGAGGGGGGTAGGGGGTGGCTAGACGGAGCTCTAACAAGTGGCTGCAGTCCGTAACGATCGCCTTCTGTGCCATGCACCAGCCAGCCACTCGTACGCCCTCCTGGCCCGAGAGGGTTAACTAACACGCACGTTCGTGCGCACGTGCCCACCCCCGCGGGGCACACGCACGCGATCGAGTATCGGTAAACAACGACGTCGAAGGTCGGATCACGGAATCCGTCCCCTAACCGCGCTTTCGAGAGCGTCTGAAATGATTTCGGCAACGGCGGACGATTATCGTCGGTCGACTCGATTGTTCCCACCCTCTCCCTCCCTCTCTTTTGCAGTCCCGCCGCAATTCATGCGCATTTATTCACTTCTTCCCACCCCTACGTTTCCCTGCCTTTTTCCCCCTCTTTTTCGCCGAAAGCTCGTTTCAGGCGAAATTGGTGCAAAGGGCCCGGATTAGGCGCCGTTGAAATTACGTGGGGCCTCGGAAAGGTATCTGCCCCGATTCAACCGCGCCTCCCTTTCATCCTCTTTCATCCTCCCAGAGTCCTCTCTAACTTGTTCCTCTCTGCGCTATTTGTTTTTCAACTCTCTGTCTCTTTCTCTCTCTCTCTCTCTCCCTTTTAGTGCGTGCCTTAACGAGTTCTGTCGATTTAAAGGGTCTCGCTCTGGGAAGCATTCGATGAATCTACCGTGAGCCAACACGCCACACACGCAGGTGGAAGAAATTAAAGCTCGGCGAACACGCCCAGTCAGCATCCCTCTAATGACCGATCGGTGACCTCTCTACTGCCCGGGATGCTTCTCGGTTCTATTTCGCGAAACTCGCTGTCCAATAGGGATGCGTTTCAAGGGATTATATCATCGATATCCCAGCAGCACGATTCGCCACAGTCTCAACCCGTACCCAGTCCCCATAGTAATACCCCTCTATGCCCCGACTGTCTTCGTGCACCGTAAGTTATTATCAAGCGGCGAATTTACCATATCGCCGCTATCAATGTGTCACCTTCGCATCGTATACCCTCGGTATTGCGAGCAACACACCGCGGTCGCTACAACGATGGACGTAATAAAAAGGAGTAAGTAATGAGATTGAGTTTTCAGTCAGTATAATGTGCTTTATAACGTTACTTCAGACAGAGGATACAAAAACGTTCATGTGCCAGTGCTGTAACTCATTTTACAATGTGCAGTTTTACGATATACATACCAGCTTATGTGCTACGGATCATGCGGATACATAGGGCGAACGGTTTGAAAGTGCCAGGAGATTGCAAATCACGGAGATTGCGGTGTCGGAGCAGCGGAACAAACCGGAGGCACGAAATTCTAATGCTGCCTTCTCCGTGCCTTTTCTCTCTCTCTCTCTCTCTCTTTTCGCTTTTTGTTTTTTTCGTTGCGCCACTATAATTAGTAGCCGCCATGCGGAAAGAGAGAGTTTATACTCCACGTTTCGCGTTATCGCGGAAACGGGGAAGGGAGAAATGTTGGGGGGGGGGGGGGGGGGTAGAAGAGTATGGTTGAAAGATGAGAACGTCGCTGCCGCGGACGATGGTAGCAGTGGGTCGCGGAAAAATTGTACTCCGGGAACAGATAGCCGTTGCCGACGATCGCGAGCGCGCGCCGCAATTTGTGCCGCGAATTCCAATGATAGTCGCCCGTTGCGTCGACGAAGATAAACGACGTCGATCTGTTTATGAGACCGATCGGGTGTCGTTTTTAAGTTTTATTCGGCTATAAAATCATCCTCTCATCCCTGGCAGCCGCGCATCAAGAGGCCTCTCACGCCGATGGAAAATAAACGACGCGGCGCACCACTTATGTTCGCCTGTCGAAGTTTCACTCGGCCGCGACTGGGCGAACGATGTTTGTGCCGCTCGCTTAAATCGAAGGCGTCTTATAAACATCCGACTTTCCTCGAATTTCAAACGGCCGCCGCTTCGACAACTTTGATCTTAACTTCGAATGACGCGTGCCGCGGCCTGTAAACACGGGCAATGCGTGTGACCGATTGTTACATGACGTTGTACAACGTGGTCGGACCGAGTGGCCTGACTTCGGAATAGTACACGCCAGTCGAGCTTTGACAAACGCGCCAAATACACGCGCAAGGCCGTCGCGTCGGAAGCGGGCCAGACAACGAGAGAGAGAAAAACGAACGCTTCGGAGAAGAACGGACGGGAGGATCGAGAGACGTGAAACATTGGACAGAATGAGTTTTAAGGCAGCGTCAGATTTGTTCGTAGTAATCGATACGTCGTTAATAAACGATCCCGTTGTGCCGTGAAAATCCGTTGCAATACGTTTTAAGGGACCGTCGGATTTATTTATAGCAACCAACACCTCGTTCTGATCGATCTCCTTGCACATTCGACATTTGACGGATGCTCCAATTGATTCTATCCCGTTTTCACGATAACAATTGTGTGCGGTACTTATGTGACACGGTTGCCCTATATGTGATCGGTGCGATTTTGCGTGCACATGCCAGACTCAACCAATTTTTCCGCTGCCCTGACGCCCTCCGTCGAGATTCGCGAATTCTGCGTGTCATCCTTGCCGGTCGAAGCACGTGACGCGGCACGTCTGGCCTGTCAAATACTCGCGTAATACGTTGGTCGCGTCGAGCGTCGAGTTTTTTCCCTCAAAATCCGAAGGCGCTCGGTCACGTTTCACGGTACGTCGAATGAGAAAGGGAAGAAAATGGATCGGCTCCGATACCGGCTCGTGCCACGTGCCGAATGTCAGGGGACGCGAGTGTGTATTCTACCAATTCCTTTTTTTCTCTCTCCGATCAAATCTTTAAATGATCGTAAAGGCGCGATCGATCGGTACGAAAAAAATAATTCTATAAAGCGGGTCAATATCATGAAGCGACTTATCCCACCGCCTGAAACGTTCAATATGTCCGACGGCTGAATAAATAAACAATCCGAACGGTAATCCCTGTTTGAATCGCACGAGCTGTCAATAATATATCCAACCGAGAGGAATTTGAGGCTTTCGCGATCATCGTTACAATTGGAATTTCGTATGACTCGGGGCTCGGAACGGTGTGCGGGCTTGCTCGAAAATCCGACGTCTCGCCCACTTGGCAGTTGGCCTCATCTGGTCTTTAGAAGAAAGAAGACGAAAAAACAAACGCTGACACAATATCAGTGCACAGACGACGAAACGTCGGATCTCGAGCAAGCAAGTTCTCGGCTCCGACCAGGCAGTCGGGGAAGATTCCAGTGCATCGACCCTTTACACTGTGCATAAGGGACGGTCCCGTATATTTTCACGTTGAGTACGTCTCCCGACGGAAAACACCCTTCGCTCTGAGAGCAGACATTTTAATAAAGTAACTCAGACCCGGTAGTACGCGATTTCGCGGTCTCACGTTATTGTACCTCGGGCTAACATTGTCTCTCTCTCTCTCTCTCTCTCTCTCTCTCTCTCTCTTTCTCTCTCTGTGGACCGGGCCCGGCATGCTTACACATGCCGGCATAATAACTCGGGGTAGGCATTACCCAAAACTCTCGTTTCTCCAGCGCGCCGCGGCTCGTATCGCGAGTAGGAGCGTAACACACGCGCGTTCGCCGCGGATAAAAAGAAAGCGTGGAAAACGTGCTATTTCGGTAGTTAGAGAGGCAGAGAATTACAGTGACGCCGCGGTGTGCGCGCTGCCACTACGCTACGTCGTCGTGTTAATCTCCTCGCGTCTCTCTCACCCTCTCTCTCACTCTCTCTCTCTCTCTCTCTCTCTGCTCCGTCTCGCGAGAGAGCGCGCGCGCGCGTGTTCTCTTCCGTATACGCTCTCTCACTCACGCTCTCCTCGTCACTCTCACGCGAGCCCGCACACGCTTCCTCTATCCATCTCTCTCCATCCCGCGCGCATGATCGTCCGTCCTCGTCCCTCTTTCACCACGCGTTCTCCTCTCGCTCCGTCTGTCCTCTCGTAATACACTTACGCACACGTCGAAGGAGAGTCGAGTCGCGCACATATCTCCGCGAACGTGTTCCGCACACACTTAACACGCGACCACGAACCGCTGTCATCAGCGATACGCACCGTGCAGCGGAGAACTTAAAACGCGCCCGCACGAGAAAGCCGGGGTGGATGGATTCTTAACCTAGCGGCGCGTGTGGACGAGAGAGAGAGCGAGATGGTCGAAGGTCGACAGCTACTGCGGACGAGGACAGAGGGAGGAAGACGGGCGGAGGAGAGAAAGAGATGAGGAGAGAGTAGATAGATAGGTAGATTAAGTAGATAGGCACAGAGAATACGAGAGAAACAGAAAGAGCGAGGAGAGAAGAAAGAGACGAGAGAGACAGGCAAAGACAGAGACAGCGAGAGAGAGAGAGAGAGACAGAGAGAGAGAGGGTGAGAGACATAGACAGACAGACAAATAGAGTGGACGTCAGGCCGAAAGATCTTCCGTCCGAGGCTGTTTTCGTGATCGTCTTACCTGTTTCACTAGCGGGAGTAGTGTCTGTTCTATGCTACGGGTCTTAATCTCTAGGGTGGCTGGGTCTACGGGGTCGGGTGTCGCCATGATTCGAACACAACTCCGCGCTCCGTAGACTCGAGCCGAGGCGAGAGGGTTCGTTGCACCCCTCCCTACCCCCCCGACACCCGGCGAACGGACTCCCCACCATCGCCGAACCACCCACGTTACCCCTCTCGCGCTCTGCCATTGGCCGACGAACATGTCATCGCGACTCGACCGACGCGACCCTCTAACCCCCCCGACGACGGACAAAACGGGAAGCTGTTGTCGAAATTCGAGCCGAGGCTTGCGCCTCCTAAACACACCGCCAATGCCATCTAGCGTTCGTTCACCCAAATTCGTTTTTTTTCCGCAAATCGGAGGGTAAATGAGATTTCTCGCTGTGCGAAGCTTCAGGCGCTCGTCGACGAGATATTATATGTCTCGTCGGTGTATTTTATTAAATTAATATGACATGCTAATGGTGACTCTACTACTATTACTAGCTGGACGAATTCAGAGAAAGAGAGAGAGAGAGAGAGAGAGTAGATGCTGCTCATCTTTCAATTGGTACATTGTAGATTCTAAATTATAAACATAACTTTTACGACAACTTGTAGTAGATTTTACAACCGAATTCTTATGCGCTGTATTCGTACTGAGGTTAGAAAAGTACCTACATATATCATATTTATATGATTATCAAATGTTATGTAGTAGTTGATATAATGCTCCACGTAAGAAATACCGTACGAGTCTGTTGTAAAATATTCCGCGCGCCCTCTGAAAAGTTCATGTGTGCTATGCAACATTTCGGCCATATTTGTTGGTTAGCGAGATTGAATTTTGCCGACAAGATGCCAAAGCTCTTTTTTCGCAATCATGTATTAGGTCGTCCCGAACGATATCGACGCGAATGACTGAAAGTTTATCGGCGTGCACATTTTGTGTAGAGAGATAGAATAATGCTCACTCACCGATTCTGATGGCTGGAAACTGCGACTGGATCACTGTCACGAAACTCAATTATAAACACTGCACACGGTAACTGTCACGCGCAACTTTGAACCTGAACACGCATTCGGGAGGCACCTGGAATCAAACGCAAGTTTCGTGATTAAGTACATGTCTTTCGGTGTCAAATTTATGAAAATCGTGCGCCCAAGTGGATCAACTTCACGATTTTCATATATTTGAGACGAATGGAGAGAATGTTTAGCGAAAATCTGTACAAATTTAGGACTTACCGAAACGCGGCTATGCCTTTGCTCCTCAGGACTTCAACTGCGGTGTGCGCGCACAGCAGTGATCTTATTGGCTGATCGACGGCCAATCACGTACGTCTTATTGGCGCTGTTGCCGCTGTTTTCAAACTGTTTACAACGTAGTATTTAAAGTAGTACGTGATTAGTAAAAGAATTGGACATTATACTAGTTATTGAGAATGTACAAAAATGTGAATGGTGTGTAGTGAACTTTTCGACGAGTGAAAGGTAAATATGATAATACCTTCGGTACTATTTTGACTACGGTTAAACTATATTCTGCGATAAAAATTTGTTATTTATTAATTATAACACAACCTATGATGCAAGAATAAAATCTCACAGGTCCCCTAACTACAAAACTGTCGACTCAAATTGAATAATATTCACAAAAATTGCACGAGATTTTCATATCCATAATTGTTGACCGTGTTGCACGTGCAGTACAAGTTTATATATACGTGTTATTCGTTGGGTGAACATACTTCTTATACATTCTCAGTCACATTACTCTGATTCCGGATTATACTTGATATATAAACCAAATTAAAGGCTGCGTATTTAATTCGTCGAAATTAAAACACTTAACCACCCATGATACTTGACTCGACGGACGGTAACTCAGCAATTGGATAACCAAGTCATTCATTTATCGCGGGCTAACCACGTGATCCAACGTTTCCGCTGCCGATAATACAGTTCAAATCAGTGCCGCCGTTGACTAGCGTCGTGCTTCCGGCAACGCGCGGCCCTTTCTTTCCTTCAACCGCTTGAGTGCGAGTGTGAAAATCGTTCTGCGTACGTTTTGTTCTTCTGTTCCCAAATTTTGCATTAATTTCGCTCGTTTCGTCGTCCCGAAGTGCGAAAAACGTGAAGTTCATGTGCCGGTGACGCGATTAGCATACTTTGAACGTTCGAACGCGAGTATTCTTGACTAAAAGTAAACTTTTCTATTTGGGCAATGCTGACAGCGTGGTCGGGTTGAAAATGTGCGGGTGTTTGAGAACAAAGGGCGACACGTTACGTTAAGGTATGATTACTATTGCCGTAATTTAACTTGCTTCGCGATTTACTGCTGGCTCATGCCTTAAAGAATCGATAGATATGAATATGCAGGCGGCAACTGCGTTCATTTTAATATCAATGTATATTAAGTTGAGTATGTTGTGACAGGTAGCCGAGCCAGACAAGGATGGAAAAGGTGGTGCGAATTTTGAAGGTGCATGCTGCGCCATTTTTATTCGTTTAGCAAGTTTTTAATTTACGGTAAGTTTGTAATTGTTTTTTCGTTTTGGGCAAACGTAAAGGTGATTTTCGGTGTGTCGCTCGATTCTGACGTGTTAGAAACAATAAAAGTGATAAAGGGATGGGGGATATAATGAACGATGTAACGATTATTTGTTATTTTATCCTACACGTGACGAACATTATGACGGATTCGACTGTTGCGAAATTACAATTTTGTTTTCGAATTATATACTTTTTCGTGTGTTGTCAAGCAGTATTCAACTTTGATTATTTTATTACTCGCTGTCATTTATTACCAAATCTTGCTTTTCAATAAGAATTCTACATCTATCTTTACTATGAAAATGCAAAAACATGGTGGTGGCGTAGGTTATATGAATATTTGCTAATAATACATGTTTTTGTGTAGTTGCAGTGCATTGAAGTGTACAAACATCATGGTGTAGAGTAGCAGGACAGATTGGACAGTTGGAGTCGGTTGCTGAAAACAAGTTCAACGTTTGGTAAGTCCAATTTCCTTTATTTCAGTATTATACTGTGTGTCAAATCCATTATATGAAATGTGTAGCTTTTATATGGAATGCCTAAGCTCACTAGGGCACATACAAAACTAAGATTTGTATACATTGTCTAGACATTTTAGACAAAACTGAGTCACTATTTGTTATTCTGTGACATCAAAGTTGTTCCTAACGCAATAATTTCTAGCCAAAATTAATATTTTCATTAATAACTTTTTGTTCATTCATTTATTTCATATTATTGAACACATTCAGTTTTAACAACCGATTATAGTTAACTGGAATGGTTCACACTTATTGTTAGCCTATTGATTTTTGGCATTCTCTATAAATTGGCATGTACAGTTGACACACATTTGGGTGATTGCGATAGAATTTTATTTACAAGCCGCTATTTAAAATACAACAAAGTCGACATATATTAAAATTCAAAGAACAACGCTGGATCAGGGTTTAACAAAATGACGTATATGCGATTAATCTAGAATCTAGATCTACTTTTACAGTTCTATGAACGATAAAGTACCATTACGGAACGAACGAACAGGCATTAGTATCTCTTAACGTGTAGGTATCCACGTAAATGTCATGGGACAAATCTCTTCCACTCATTCGTGGAGTTTAAGTTGCAACAACTAATCGTTTAGTATCATTCACTGACACGTTCCTAACTTTTAGTAAAGCTAACTCATGACTAGTTCTACGCGCTATCGCTGAAACACAATTTCAGTATTTGGAAATCGTTCGATTATAGAATCGGGCAACGACAAGAACACGTAATACGAAAGTCTTGAAATTCACTATCACGTTCGTGTCTATAAAGTTTCCTCACGATAAATATCATCGGACAATAAATGAACACGTATTTCGACGACGCTAACTTAACATAAACGAAGTAGGATAGCTCGAAGGTTGCTTCAAACATTTTTCAACTGTCGATTAATATACTCATACATCTTTCTTTCTCTCTTTCTCTCTCTCTCTATCCCTTATTGCTACCGAATATTGCAACGTAGTTTTCAACTAGAACACAACAAATGGGTACTGCGTAACATCACCTCTTTATAACAGTTTAAAGTCTCATTTCGTGAAACATGACTCATACCCTATAGCGTCGTATTAATTTACAACACCGATATCGTATACCGTCGAGCAGTACTTTAATACTCATATCGTGTATCATTAACAACGAATCCGGACGAGATTGAGGCGTCTCGCGTAAACGCAGACTTCTCGCCGCTTACTTTTTCCCGTTGACAATTTTGTTCTGATTCGGCGCGAGAGGAGCTCTTCTCTTGACATGTTTCTCAGGAACCTTGTCCTTCGGCACCGGCACCCCGTTGCAGGCCAAACCACCCTTACGCTTCCTCAACGACTCCGTCGGCAGATACTCTGCCGGTCTCAAGAGTTGGCGAAAATTGTACGGTCCGTTTATATCCTCCGCGTCGTACTCCGTCCTACAGTTATCTTTCTTGCTCGGAATGACCGTCGGCCTCAGGAAGTGCCTGAGGTCGGGCGAGATGCTAAAATTACTCTTGCCAAAATCCTTCGGCAGGATCTTCGCGTTGACAGCGTGGCCGTTGATCGAACGGTTGATGCCGTTCCTCAGAACGACACCGTTCTGCTTATTATTTGTCGCGCCGTTTTGTGTGGGCTCCTCGCGATTGTTGGTGCTCCCTCTCGCGACTCCGTTCGTTCTCGCGGAATCCGCGTTTCCGTTTCTTTGCTCCCGGCCGTTGATCACGGGTTTCGGCACTCTGTGCAAATGAATGCCGTTCTGATGTCCGTTGACGGAATTCTGATGACCGTTCACGGCTGCGTGTTGATCGATGACTCCGATTCGTAGGCCAAGTGAATCGTCGATATGCGAAGAGTCGATTCCAGGTTGTCTACCGTTCGAATTGGTCGCGTGTGGGCGCACGTTGTTATGCACTCCATTAGTCCTTGTACTGAAATTCGTCAGGCATATTTTGTATCGGGAGTCGAACGTCGGGAAATAATCTCAAGAGTGGATGGGTAGTCTAAGATACATTACGGATACGAAGAATAGAAGGGGAATATAATGGATAAAAGTTACGTAGCTACGTTTATGATCTTTTAGTGACATTACACTTTTTTACTTCTACATATATTATAAGTTGGTATAGAATGATGCACTAACATCAAACTCTATGTCTAGTTCAAATAGCAACCTGTTTTTTTTAATTCGGTTTCTATCTTTAAATGACTTTCCTCAATGAATATTCGCGGGGTAAATTGACAACGTGAACGATATTTACCGAACAGACGTGGGAATAATTATCTAGTTGTTTAGCGTGTTTACACGTTTCTATTAGCGTATCGTATTTATCTTTTATGGCGAGTAGCTACTGTTGATTGAATTTCTAAACGTGTACATTCTAGCGGTAGTGTAGACTCTTTTATATTACCTGGAAGTTTACCATGATACCTCTGGCGAGGTACATGAAACGTAAATTGGGCAAAATTTTTCATTTGTTCATTACTTTTCCGTCATTCGATTTTTGCTTAAAGCTCTAGTTTTAGTTTGAATTTTACCTGGGCGCTTTGCCATGACTGTCGTCGTCGTGCGACTCGTGAGGATTTCTCAGAGCTTTGTGCCAAATGTCGGACAGTTGCTGTTCCGGAGCTATTGCAAAATCGGCCTGTGCTGTCACTCGATCTCTCCTCTCGGCATTCACTTCCAGAATCTGACCCGTTCGATTCCTGCGCGATAAGAGAAACAATCATTTCCGTTTTAATCGAAATCAATCCTTGTACTTCCTAATTTTTAAGCGTAGTTGGACGCAAACAATAGTTTACATCAGACTAATGTAAATTTATGTACATCCATTAAAATAACCGAAGTAATCCATGAAAGTATGCGACACACAAGCATACCGTACAACTACCGTGTTACAGAATATGATGCTAGGTATTCATGTAGCTATTTTCTAATTAGATAATATATATAAGCTAAAGTGGACGAGTTACCTTCATCGTTTAATTTTGCCGTGAAATTTGATTCGACTTCACGTAGAACTATGCGATGGAATTATGCGCTGGGATAAGGGCAGAGGTATTACTTACATTGAAACCTATACGGGTACGTAACGGTATCTTTCGGAACACATAGGTAAGCGACATGGTTATCTTTAATTCTACCCCAATACCGACTGTACCTCGACGATGGTTGAAGGTCATTTTCGAGCTGTATCAACGGTAAGTCCCAGCCAACTTCGTCGTCTTCGAAGTCCGAACCACTTGCGATGCGGATGCCAAGAGAGATTGAAATTGATTGAAATTGATTGAAATTCAGGAACGGCAGTGAAGCTTATCGAAACGGGAAGAAAACGCGTCGCGCGGCTCTTTCTTTTTAAATGCAATCGGTACTGCCTGTATCTACCTGCTCATTTCATCCTTGAGCTCGCGATAATACTTGGCCGTGTCGTCCCCTTCCGGCTGCGATCCGCTCCGATACTGCATAATAGGCTGCACCATCTTGAATCCTTCCGGACGCACGTAATCGGCGGGCGGCTCGTCGATTTCGTGTAATCTTATTCCGGGCTTGTTGCGCCGTAGGTTTTTGTGAACCTCTTGATTCTTCATGTGGACCTAATTCGGTTACACGGCGAATGAAGTAAGTCGCTAACTTTCGCCGCCAGGAGCGGCCAGTTTTGTTTCGACGTAATTAAATTGGCCATGAACGGCCTCGGGAACGGCGAAAAATGTTTTAGAGATAAGGATCGGCTGCTTTACTAACGTTCTGTGAAAATTCAATGAGGTCGACTTGTCTCAACTTCGGATGCACAGAATCCCTCGCCGGCGGCTTCCTCCTAACTTTCTCCTCCTTTCTGTACCATCGCTGCACGATAAAGGCGGCGTCTTCGTTTTTGAGCCCTTCGCGAAGTAAAGCTTTGTGGCCGTCGCTCTTGTTATCGTAATTGTTGAGGATTCTCTTGAAACGTTCCTCGAGTTCGTAGCCGAACCTCTTGCGAATGGTGTAGCCGCGGAAATCTGGCAAATTTCGTATTTATACCCGTAACCATATTACATCTTACGCTGTTAATTGTGAATTTCGGTGATTATTATATTTCCGATTCGTATATGTTATTCGTTCATAGCTAGTAATTTAAGTATCTTCTCGAGACTTACGACTTTGAATGATCGTTGCCGCGTCGTCGGCACCAAGATTCTCTTTTCCTCGTCTTTTCTGCGGACGTTCACCTTTTCCTTCGAGCTCCCTCGATTTCAGCAGGTTAATTTTCGCCTTTTGCTCTTCTAAAGCAGACATCACGGTGTAAGCGTCACGCGCAAACACTGACTGCTTGGTGCGCCCTAACAAAATGTTAATTAAAAATCCTGAAAATTACCTTGCGCCTTCTGCAATATGGTTGCCTCCTCCTCCTCCGCGCGCTTCTTCGTCATCTCCTGCTCGGCGTGCTTCCTCGACAACCAGCCGCGAATGTGTCGTTGCAGGGTGACAACCGACAAGGCCAGCTGCCATTTCTGCTTCTTGAATCGGATCTTAGCCAGCCACCTTCGCACGCACGCCTGCACCATGATGATCTTCTTCAGCTGCTCCTCGTACATCTTCGACAAGAACTCGACGTGGTAGTACTTGAGGAAGACCTTCGTCTTGCCCAATGCCCAGCCGTCCATTTTCAGACGGATCAGCAGCAGACGACAATTGTCGCGATTCGCTATGACGCGCTCGTCATATCCAAATGCCAGGAAGCAGTATCTGCAAAATGATCATGAATTGGAAAAAGAAGCGGAGCATCTCGTCGAAACACGTCTAGCAACCAACGTCTAGCGACAGTGAAGTTCCTTTTTTAACGTCGATCAGCGGCCGAACCATATAAGCGAAGGTCGCGAAGAAGTGAGGCGTGGCTTTCTCGTACCTTTTAAGGAACTCGTTGAAAGGTATTCTATGAGAGAATCCATGCTGCCTGATACGAATTGTCTCCAGCACGCCGGTGTATCGCAACTGTTTCACGACTTTCTCCTTATCGAAGAATCGCGGACTCCTGGAGTCGTTCGGCTTTATGCATCTGACGAACTGCGGCGAGCCGGATACCATCTTCTGTAGCAGATCCATAAGCGAGTACCGGAAGTACGTGGCGACCGTTTGCTGGGCTCTCGACTGCGATGCTAAACCACGACTAGAGTAACGGTCCTAGGTTGACACAAAGCGTAAAACCGTGAAAGACCGTGCAAGTCCGTTGATTAATGACGAACTTCATTAAGTCGGCCTGTCTCATTAGCCACCTGCCCGACTCGCCCATTTCGGACGTGTGTAGTATTATACTGAGGCTGATCGGTCCGTGCGTGGCACGGGATTCGGATTTTTTTTTTTTCATGCTGCATTCTTAATTTAATCCTATTTATCCCAAGCGATTGCCGTAGAACTTCTTCTCACTTTTCTTTACTAGCGTCACTTGAATACGATTTGTGGACTTCTTACTTTTGACGGACAAAAAATGAGAAATTCTTAGAAACGTACGTGAAACAAAAATGAAATGTGAGTCTATGTGATTATTTGGCCATTTTTCTCGAGCCATAAAGATGTGACAAGGTAGAGAAAGTATTTCTAACCGAGCGGGCTAAGCGGTTAATGCGACAGCGCTACTTGGGCATCGTACTTTCGTATTCTGACTATACGACGACATTTTCTTCGTGTCGGTCTCGTGAACGGCCGAGTAGAGGTTGCCTGTTTTTGTCATCGGACACTGAAACAGGAACCGCACCATGTCGAACTGAGACTGACGCACCAACTGAATAACTTCGGGGGGTAGGAAGTTTCGATTCTTCTCCAAGAATCCCTCCGCTTGGTAGACCACGCGACCGGCGAAGTGGTGAACCGCGAAGCAGACCGCGTCGGACTTCGGTCGGACGTAAAACTTCGACTTGATGTTGTTGTGGAACTTTTCTGCGAAGGATAAACGACGACATTCTATTCGGGCGTTCATCTCTTAATGGCGACCACTCGACAGAACCAACGAAAGTTCGCGCGAGAGTGTTGCAATCTTGAGAACTGATGGCGGACAAAAGTGTGGGTCAGTTTGCACGAATATGCATAAGGCGATACAATACCTACGTACGCGCGCGTATAACTGTACGCAATACGCGAGAACTGATATCGGAGGTAAACGTACCGATCAACGATCTGTCAGTGGCTCTCGGAAATCGACTCTCCTCATCCAAAAGCGCCAGCAGTCCCATGGGCTTGCTCAGCAGCATGTCGAGCACGGGTCGGTTGTCGGAGAATTCAACGAGATCGACCGGAATACCTTCGGCCATGTACTCCTGCTGCTCCCAGGTGAAAATGTGCTGGTTGAAGTAGTATTGGATCTGCTCGTTAGCGATATTGATGCAGAGCTGCTCGAATGAGTTTCGCGGGAAGTTCTCGAAGCCGAAGATATCGAGCAGGCCGATGGCCAGCGGCTCGTAAGTGGGCGAGCGACTGAAGCTGAGAAGACAATTGATCTGATTGACCATCCAGTCGAACAGACGGCCGTACAGTCCCTTGGCCATGGCGTCCCTCGCGGCACATGCCTCCGCCACTGTGTTGTTTCTCGTAATAGTCTCGCCTCTTGTCATCACAGAGTTCGAGGTCAGCGCTTCGAGGAGATCGTTCGCCTCGATGCCTAACAGCTTGGACACTGAACGTGGAACAACGTCGTTAGACAGTCTTGATAGGTGTAGGGAAGCTTGAAAAGATCTTCAACTTATCAAAGTCTTTGGGTTGGAAAATTATATGTTGTCGAAGGTATATTTTTAGTGGCATCGAATCGATTATTTAAGAGACGTTAACTTACCCCTCTGCAAAGGCTTTCCGTTGACGACTCTGCTCTTATTGTCTGTGTTGTCTTCGCTGGCAACCTCCGCGAATTTGATGTCGCCGAGGTGGAGAATAGCGGCCAAGACACTGTAAACCGTGTCCACCTCGCTGTCTTGAAAGCCGAGTACCTTGAAACCGACCTTCAGCTGCTGGAACTTGTCGATATACGTCTGCGACGTGTGGGTGTGATCCGTAAGATATCGATGGTGCTTTCGGAGAGTGCTGTCGAGTTGAAATTCTTCGAGACGATTATCCGCCTCGAGGCCGTCGTACATGTAGTAGAAGATGTGGAAATTTCTCTCTCCCCTAGGCACATTTGAAAACGTTTCATTTTTCAATATCAGACACATAACGACGCTGCATAGTAATTGTTAAGTATAGCGAAACGTCTGATACGCCAAGAATTGATGAACTCCTAAAGTGACTCTGTAAATACTCACTCAGCCTGTGCCACCACTCGAGACTGTTCCAGCAAATAAACCGCGATTCTCGCGCCGGTAACTTTTCCGCCTTTCGTCATCGTCAGATCCAAATATTTCCCGAATCTCGACGAGTTGGCGTTTATGCCCGTCGTCGCGTTCCCGAAAGCCTCCATTATGGGATTTATCTGAAGAATCCTCTCCTCGAGATTCCGATTGGGCGCCTTGCTCAGATAGACCAGTTGCTTGAGCAAAAGATTCGCGCTCTCCGTTTTGCCCGCCCCGGACTCGCCGCTGATGACGATCGCTTGATTCTGACGTTGATGGAGTAGTGCCTGATAGGCGGCGTCTGCCACGGCAAAAATGTGCGGCGGATTGTCGGATCTCGCTTGACCCTTGTACCGCCGTTGCTCCTGAAAGAGAATATCTGGTTGGAGCGGAGTAACGGTTCGCGACGCTCGCTTCATCTAGAACGTAAAATCTCAACACAGGGAAACTGTAAGAAGCTTGAAGGAACAGTAACATGTTTTTTTTCCACCAGTGAATAATTTCTGATTCTATTACGCAAGGCTTAGCTAGTTGTCAGCTTAAGATTACTCACGATTCCCGTGTAGAGGCCCAAATTCGTGAACGGGTTAACGGCTACCAGTATGTCGCCGATGTAAGTGTAGATCTGTGCTTGCTCATATCGATGCTGAAGCTGATCCACGATAGCTTCCTCCGACAGTAAGTCGAGTGCCGCGAGATCGTCCATGTACATTTTCTCCGGCCTCGCTTTTCGGTCAGTCTTCAGCTTTCCATGCTTAGTCGTGACCTCCGGCTGCCTATGAACCCGGCCGTCGGCCCTTTGTCGTCGAATCTCCGCTTGCAGCTCGTCTCTGGTCTTCGCGACGAAGTGTTCCACGTTCATTAACAACGGATGCTCCTTCAGCTCGCTGGCAAACGGACGATGCTCGAGATCCTTCACCAGACACTCGGCTATGAAGTCCGTGAGTTCCGGACAGTGGATGTCGGGGTTCTTTAAAGCTGGCGGTGGGTTCCGCGGAATTTGGAACAGGGCTCGCATGGGGTGCAGTTCCGATAAGGGTGGGTCACCCTCCGTGAGCTCGATGGCGGTAATACCGACGGACCAGACGTCGCAACGGGAGTCGTAGGAAGAGTCCAATTGTTGCTCGCATGCTATTACCTGTGTTATCGAAAGGCGTTAGAAGTTTTATTCCTGTTTTTTGATTCATTTTCTAGCCATTTTGTAATAGGTTCAATTTTTCAAGCTCATTAACTTCGCCATAAGTTCTAATTCTAAATCGAAGGGTGGTAAATACCCGGGTGGAACGAAAAAGTACGCGTGTGCCATATGCAATTTGCTTGTTCACCTCTGGCGCCATCCAATATGGCGTGCCGACCGAGGTATTCCTTCGCGCGAGGGTCGCCGCCAAGTGCGACGAGACGCCAAAGTCGACCAACTTGACGTGCGCGTCCTCCGTCAGCAGGATGTTATGTCCCTTGACGTCGCGATGCATGCAGTGACTGCTGTGCAAGTAGATGAGCGCCTCGACCGTCTCCCTGAGGATGTACGCTATTTGCTCGTCCGTCAGGCGAGTGCTGCGCTTTTTGAGACCTTGCACGAGATCGGTCACGGAACCCCCGGTGCACAGCTGAAACCAAGGTCATTAGCATCGCTCATCCACTCATCCACCGTCTCGCCGCGATTGGCAGGTAACGGGACGCTGCTCGCTCGGATTTGCATAAAAACCGACGGCCTTATCGTCGCCCCGGCGGATTTCACTTAAATGCGTTTTTTCTGCTTCCCGCCAACGAACGAAAGCGCGTGCCGATATTTATGACGTCATTTTTCCACGACGCTTTTTATCAGTCGGATCGAGAAAGTTCATCGGCGAGCTTTAAAAGGCGGAGAAAGTAGGGTGGTACCTCCATCGCGAACCATAGCTGGTCCTCCTCTTGAGTCGGCCTGGCTCGGCGCAGGAAGAGGCCGTAGAACAAGGGAATGTTCGGATGAATGCTGAGGTCGCGCAGCACCAGGTACTCTTCCTCGATCTCCTCGATGTTGTCGGCCACGTTCTCGAGGATCTTGATCGCGATCCTGTTGCCGGCTTCCTTGTCCTGGGCAGAGTACACTTCCCCGTAAGTGCCCTCGCCGATTAATTCCTCCAAGGTGAAGCGATCGCCCGGGTCCGGGATCCGGTCGAAGTTTACGTGCTGACTGAGCCCGCGATAAGCCATGTTTGTACCGCCACCGGTCATCTCTGCAAATCAATTTTAACGCGTTCCGTGGAGTTTCCGTTGTTGCGCAAGAAAGGCAGGAAAGTCTATGCGTTTGCCGAAAGCAACAGTGTGCGGGAGAAAAAAGGGACAAATCGTTGCCTATTGCACGCGATTATCGTATTATGATGTACGCGATGTGCGTCAAAAATTGTGCGCCACTGTTTTATTTCGTGTACGTGACCAGATGACTAATTCACTAATTGTCGGCGTACAGGGCGGCTTTGCTAGAACAATTTGCATGGTTTAAAATGGTAGCTATCTTCGTTTAGTCTTCAACGGTACGTATCTGAACGTCATACGCGTCGTTGACTATGAAAGTGGTCTATGTAAAAAATCTGAAAAAAATTCATTTTTCACTTATCTCGTGTCGCATCGTTTTGTTGAACGATACGGGCAAGAAATGAATTTCTGTGTTACTTCTCGACAGACCACTATCGGAATCACAGACGCACGTGATTTGTCCAGCACTGCACTGTTATTCGCCACGATCTTCAACACTTGTAACACCGTGAAAGTGTCGTCGGCGAAAAAATGCATAGATAACTTAGCATACCAGAAGCGTTTCCTGTTTTGCAAAATCTCATTAGCGGGACATAAAACGTCGGGCAGCTTTTTTCGCGATCGCGATAGACCTTTGGCGAGCAAGACTGATTCTCCCGCCCGACTTTCGTTCGTTTCGTTTTATTTATCGGTGCGCGCCAGACGACGGCGAAACCCGGTCGCCCCGTGGAATATGTGATCGATTTTCAGATCGAATTCCATAGAAAGTTGACGGTTAACCGCGAGGCGAAAAATCGACGACTCGCCCGCGAACTGGAAAGTAAACTCGAGTATCGTAAGAATATGCCGTGATTCGATGATGAAAAAGCAAGCTGCGATAATATTCGCTCGCGCGCGCGCGGCATAATTTTACGGCACACACGAACACTGGCCACACCATTTGGGCTCGTTTAAATTTACGCCGCGGTTAACGCCGCCATAAATCGATCTTCGTCTGAAAAACTGGTTAAGCCGGGCGTGGTTCGCGCGGCTAATTCGATTAAACGGCGTACTTTACGCGCATCGTGAGATGTCGCAGAGAAGTCGGAGTTAAGAGTGGGAGTCAAATTACGATACGTTCGAAAGTTACTTTTACGGCGCTCTCGTTATTTAAAACTGGATTAATTCGTCGTCCTCGCTTAGGTTTATCAGTGCCGCGTTCCTTCTTTATTTTTTCCAGACACTGCTACGTGCGATACGAAAACTCGATTCGTCAACGTTCGACGCACAACTTTCGTACTGTCGGCGCGAGAAAAATGGATGTGATTTCGAAGGCTCGGCGGTTTTGAGCGGGTTCCCGCGTTCGGCGTAGTTTACTGACCGATTATGTCACCCATTTCGTCGATTGCGTCTCAATTAGGGAGTCTCGAAAAATCTGAACTGGCTCATTAAAGTTGGATGATATTATCGATGCTCGCCGACCAGTTCACCTGGCCAGCTGCGAGATACGACTGGGTCGTTCGTTTTCTAACCAGATAGCTGTTAACCCCTTAATAGGATTGGGCTTAGTAAGACAGGCGCACTTCTGCTCGCCAACTCAGAAATAGGTCTCGCCAGAAGTATGTGTCACGTGCTCATTCGCGATAATATTCAGCGAAATTCCCAATAAACCTTATACATACGTTAATCCTGATACGGTCGCATTAACGAAACATCTAGAAAGCTACCAAAGTATAGGATACAAATGTTATATACGTTTGTTACACTGTAAAACAGAACGAATACCACGCATACGCGACTAAAATACATCATTTCAAACCGACGAGACGTTACAAACAATCGAGGTCAATACTTTCATAGAAGTATTCTATACATAGTTGTTTGGATGCATGATTATCGAACGGTGGACAGATGCCTTGCGCGACATCCTATTTAGGTGCTCCGCATTATAATCCTCTTAGGTAATAATTCATAGGCCAAAGTTATTCGGAAGATTCAGTCAACATTCTCGATTGAGCGTGGCAAGCATCGCCCGTGGCCCGTCAAGCATTAGCATTGCAACTGATCAAAGCGATCTCGTTCGCGCTCGCGTCACGCGTCCGCCTTTTCAACCTCGAATCCCTGAATGTACGCATAAAATGCATATACGCGCTTGCCCGACAATTAATAATTGCCCGCAAATAATAATCAAATAATTCCGACACTTTTCCTCGGCCAGTCGTCGAACAACGCGGGCAGTACGATACGTGGCGTTCTATAAGAAATATATTAACGCTAGTGGGTGTTCCTCGCTATTGAGTGAAGCCGGCTAAGGATCGAAGCCCGGCCGTGGTTCCCAACGACATTTCATTATGCGGAATTGAACGGGACGTTTGTGGATCACGCCGGGCTCTTTTATAAATTCATCGGCGGAATATGGTGCGCGGGGCCCGGGGCTGTTCGATGTTCGTTCGGGTGCATTTAGGTGTTGGGGTGTTGGGACAGCCAGGAACGGATGTTTCTGAGATTTCTTCTGCGAATGTAACAGTTTACCGCCGGTGTGCCCGTTCGTGCGCGTCGATACGAAAGATTTCACCGCGGGTCTCGTGTTGAACTATGCGACCAGTCTTCTTCCCTTGTCGTCGCTGATGCACTTTCATTCTATCTCGTCGGACTTTCGTTCATGTTTCGTACCCTTTATGGAGGGGTACGGTGGACGTCGAATGCAGGGATAATTGGAGCAAACGCGTGGCGTATTTCTTTCGTGATGCAATATATGCTCTAAACGATGTTCTATTTACGCATTTTTCATTCACGTATGATGTTAATAGATCCGAGTGCAAGTCAATTTTACAAAATTCGACTCGCATCAGTTGACATTGGTCAGACTAAAATGTCGTCCATTGCCTGAAAAATACACGGCCACCCTTCCAACACGCCATATCCGATTTTCAATATTTTCATACCCAATCGTGACGCGCACAGACTGTCACTTGCTTCGGCTAGCAATGATGAAAATTTGGCCTGCGTTTGCAGGATTCATTGCATTGGACCCGAAACGACCGCCGCATACTCCCAACTCAGAATCAACCAGCCACCGTATACATTTCGTCGGTGTTAATCAAATTGCACGCCGCCCGGTTTATTTTTATACCCGCGGCTGGCCAAGCTGGTGCGCGCAACATATCGAGTGTCTTTTGATATCTCGATGCTCCTACGCGCACTTCTAGTGCATGAAGTTTACAGTTACACACGTCAAATTCGCCGGTGGGAACCGTGTCAGCTGCCAGCGGCAGATAATATCGCGTACACCGTGCGTGCCTCTGTCCGGCTATAATTTTTCCGCGACAGCCATTACAGGTCGCCATGCCTACTCCTCGATACTTCAAACATTAGACATCAAACTCGCTGCCCTCGCCTACCGATGCGTTCGATGCCATCGAAACGTCCGCACGTAACAGAATATAGTTTCGACGTTCGTTCCTACATTTGTAATCCGAACGGCACCGGCTACCTTGAATTTGCGCCGATCGTCATAACCGCTCGAAATGTCTGACATATGGTTTCAAATTGACCGACATCGATGCCGTAACAGCAGCGCTCCGTGCCCCGCAGAATTACGCTCCGAGAAAGATCTCGCGAACTCTCTCTAATTATTTGCCCGGTTAGACGGTAACGATCTCGTCTCCCGTTACCGCCGTTGTCGTCCGCTCGAGAAAAAAACAGACGGCCGAGTCTTCGGGGTCGGACGAATCCGAGGCAAACAGTTTTCACCGAGAATTCGTGCGGTCCCGATTCGTCGATCTCACGGTTCGATACCTTCGCTCGAGCTCGACTATCAATTGCGCGGCAATAACCGATCGAACGATGCCTGGTCACGTGGTGCGCGAGGGGTATTAGAGCGAAGAAACCCGACGTGAAATCGGCTTAAAGGTCCAGCTGCAAAGTAATGCCTCCTGATGCGGCATTAGGACGTACCACTGCCTTCGACAGTACTTGCTTCGACGGCCAGGGCGCGGCACATAAGCCGACGAAGTCACGAACGCAACCGATTCGAGCCTCGGATGCCGAAGTTACCTGCTTAAATTCTCAATCAGGCATCAATTTTCAACGTTCGCGCTCGTGTACCCGAAGAACGATCACCGTCAATTGTCGCGTTTTAAGGAAGAATTGGACAGACTTAAGAGAATTGCAGAAATTCTTGAAGTTTTCAGGGATGTGTTTGGATGTAATGAAGGAGCATACGAAATTTCAAAGTCTTTTTAGAAGATAATAATTTAATCATTTAACACGGTCTCTTATGGAGAAATCGTAATTGAAGCTCTTTTGTCATAAGGTTCAGTAATAGTGCACTCAATGTCAAAAATTCTGTCCTAAAGAATCGCGTTTTTTTTAAGAACCGAATCGGAATCCATCATCCTTACCGAGAACGTCAGAAGAAGCATTGGTCACAGAGCGCGCGAATCCACTAACGACTTCGGCTCGAGAGTCTCGAGACGAATTTCGTTTATTCTAGAGCGCATGA
This sequence comes from Priocnemis perturbator, assembly GCA_963942575.1. Classification (NCBI taxonomy): domain Eukaryota; kingdom Metazoa; phylum Arthropoda; class Insecta; order Hymenoptera; family Pompilidae; genus Priocnemis; species Priocnemis perturbator. The sequence goes on from OZ012652.1 coordinate 10,034,149, forward strand.
CGAGTTTCGAAACTGTATCGCGCCGCGCAGATGCTTAAGCGCGCTGATTATACGAGCGGCCGACGCGACGTGTCATTATTCCTTTCATTAAGGGGAATGTTTATGCCGGACGGTTCTCGCGGCAGTGTCGGGCACGCGTAGAAAAGCGTAACAACCTTCTATTACCGCGTCCCAGTGCGGATCGGTAATGTTTATCACGGTATGTCGGAGATGCATTTGTCTCTTATAATATAATTACTCGAAAGCAAAGAGTCGACGCTGACGCTGACTTTCCATTTCCTGTCTCGGCCGACGACGACGCATGCGACTACATTCCGCCGTTTCTTCTCCTCGTCTTCACGTTTTTCCCGCGAAACACAACAGCTGACTGGTCATGCGTTATGCAAGAGTCGAGAACAACGCGATTTTTTGCCAGCTTGATGAACTATTAAAATTACTGACCGGACGAATGATTAATTTAACAAATTTATTTTGTATTGTTTCTTTCTTCTAATTCCGTCTTTGTATTGCCCACTTAAACAAAAATGAAAAATATATATATGTCGAATAGAGAACCTTCGACGTACGCTTTTTTCCGATCGTACGAGCGCGCTGTTCCGCCAGTTTAATCTTTTCAGCGTGACGGCGTAACGGTACAGTGCGTGCCATCAATGGCCAGAGTGCCGCACCTGCGTAATGTTTAAACGCACACACGGGCAACGCAGACAATGACTCCGAAACACCGTTGCCCTTTCTATGCTAATTGTTCGAAATTACGCAAAAGGTAATCGTCCTAAATACGATCGTTGCCGCTGACGTTTGAATGTTCGCTCGGACGACGTCGGTGCTCACTCGTTAGTGTCATGGGAAATTGCACGCAATCGGGCAGGATTCGTGGGACTCCAATTGGTCGCCTCAGTTTTTTCAAGGAGACAACAGAATTGCCGTCTTTTAATCTGTAGACGGAAACGGGCGTTTAGTTCCTTGCACGCTAGAATTTCTCTAGTTTAAACCTTCTTCGAGTTTCGGCCGGCTTTTCCAGGTCCTTCTCAAGGACTATTAATCCGTTACAGAAAATGAGACATTGTCAGAATCGGGTTGTTATCGCTTCACGGACGAATTTCTTAGTTCTATACTTTATCGGTTCCGGGTTAGCTAGTTTTTCTCCACTCCGCTCCGGCTCGATTTTGTCAGCGTGACGGTGTAACGGTACAGTGTGTGTGCGACGTACATCGTTGTGTTTATTCGTTGTGCAAATCTCGGAGCGGATAATGTACTTCCTTCGCAGGTGGATATGGTAATTGATAGAAAGCGCACGGTCGTCTGACAATGTCGCTTTACTTTTATCGTCGGCCACGACTTTTCAGCTTCTACCTGACGCTCGAGCGTACTCGACCAAAGAATGCACCTGCCCGGTGAATTCCCCACGATTTGATCAAAAGTTAAACGCCACTTCAGATAAAGGAGCGTGGCGAGAACGTGAATTGGGCATGTCGGTGTAAACAGGTGATCGCTGTCTTGAACTGATATTAGAATATCTCGAAATGTGTTGGATAGGTCAAGTCGACATCCGCCGATGCGTACATACACGCACATCATTGGTTCACCTCGATAAGCAAAAAATATTGCCCGACGTACGTCACTGTCAGGCGAAAAAAAACAGTCTTGTTCCGCATCTTTCTATAACAACGCAGTACGTACTGTGCGCCAGAATTTCACAGCGCATTACTACATTATTCAATTTACACATGAACTTCAGTCGCAACCTGCACCCTTCGTAAAGCAAAATACCCCACAGATCCCTACATTCTCACTCCCCCAGACATTTAGATTTACTTTACGTTCTGCGTGATTCCTTCTCGATCAAAAACATTACCCTTATAATTTCCTCTTACGTACCAAAGGGCGTCTGTCCGTAAATCTAAATGAATAATAACAAGAAAATCCGGTACCCTCATCTGCGTCTTCGATCCACTTACAACGAGATCCGGAGTCCCTCGAACGTCACATCGAAGAAACTTGAGGGAAGATCGCCGTGGGCGAGTCGATCCACTTTTTCGCGGTCTCGCCCGACACACACAGCTCTCGCACTTCGCAGAAACCGCGAATCCGAGCACCGTTCTCTCCCCTCTCCCTTCTCGCCTTCGCCTCGCCTTCCTCGCGCGGGCCAGCTCCTGTCCTCTCGGCCCCAGGGATCCACGCGACGTACGGAAAAGTCAAACGACGCTTTCTCGTGAAACGATATCGTGCGCGGCGCGACCGCGCGGATAGACTGATATTATTGGCCGCGAATATGCGTGTTAAATACGAGATACGAACGCGCGCCGAAACATCGGCAGCGTTCTGTGTGCAGAGGGTATCGTCTCGGCACACAAGGTGTGGCGGCGAAGTTTTCGAAAATCGACGATCTTTTTATCGGCACTGCGGATAACGCGGCCATATACGCTGTTATGAGATCGTTCGCCAATAAGACTCGCGTCTTTGAGGTTCGTCCGAGGGTGTACTTAGGTGTTAGGGAGAGACGTTTGCTCGTTGGAAGATTGTTCGGGTAAAAATGTTGCCGCGACGACGACGTTTCCGCGGCCACACCTTGTATAGTGACGATGGCCGGTGTCTGAGATAAACGTCGCGCGTCGATACACCTGGCGCTCGTAATTCGAGCTATCTCGAGCTATCTCGATCGCATCGATCCCGGCTGAGTGCTCAGTCGCAGGGAATTATAATAATTGCGGGCCGCTTTTACGATTGATCGTGTCACGGGACATAAAATCTGGTTAGATCTTATTACGCGCGTATTGTGGGATCGTTAGCGATCGTAGGATATGATGGAAGTGCGACGGGGGGCACGTCGGGATTCAACGTGGCACGTGGCACTGGAGAAATTGCACGATTATTACCGTGACAGTGGTATTACCGAGCGCCGAGAATAATTGATACGTGCCGATCGTCAGCGAGAGTCGACTCTCTTCTGTACGTTGCCCTCTCGTATGAGGATTCGCGTTAGATCGTACGTCTTCTTCTTAAGCTGCTGCTTCACAATACATACTTTGTTATTTGTGCAGAAAACTACCGTATGATACATTAAGTACTGGAATTTTAAGTTAGAAACAAGAAGATGGTTCAATATTCAAGTGTTGAATATCATTTTAAAGTTAGCGTATGTAGAAATGATTTCTTTGCCGAACACGTAACTAACATTCTTCAGACTTGTACGCCAACTTTTCTCGCGCACCTTAATGCCTCTGACGAATTGAGGCCTGTAGCGAACTAATCGCGTCGTCCGGGAATGCAACGAAAGAACTCCGTGACTTATGGCGTGACTCGATGGAACACGGCAAAATCGCGTTAAGCCCGTTCGTTTCCTCAATAAAGACAATTGCATGCTTTTACACTTCCGTCGTTCGACCGCGACGAACTTCATCGATCATTCCAGCGCGCACTTTCGATTTTTCGTTTCACCGCGATCGAGTTGCGTACGAGGTAAGAGTTTTCGCGAGACACTTCGTCGCGAAACCGGCGACACGAGCTTTTTCTCAACCACGATCCGAAAGTTTCCCTTTTCCTGTCGATCGCTCGAGCGTTGACTGCCAATCGAGTGCAGCGAAAACGCGTTAAGAATGTATATGTCTCGCGCCACAAACCGTTGAAACTCAAACTGAAACTTAAAGTACTGCTTATATTCTCCTCATATCAACGTTGAGCGTCAATCCCATTTCACATAATTTTCTGCCACACTTCGTTATCTGTTACACACTCGCAACGAATCAGTTTTTCAATACACGAATTTAAAGTACTGTTAACAGCATACCCATACCTTCGTCGAATATCAATGCAGTTTCATACAATTTCGTACCGTACTTCATCAGCTGCCACATACTTCTGGCAACAAATCACTTTTTCAATATCAAATTTAAAGCACTACCATCGGTACCATCGTACCGTCATCAAGTATTAATTCAATTTCCTATAATTTCATAATCGTTCAGCGTACGCCGCTATGCACAGTCCATCGGCAGACTGCTTTTCCAATCTCGGGCTCAAATCTTCACTAATAACATCCTCATACTTTCATCGAGCGACATCGCGGCATAAGTAATGTAACACATCGTCGACGCGAAGAATTTGAGATAAGGCGCGGCATTCGAAGCATGTCGTTGGCACCTGCGACTCCGTAAAAGTGTGTTAATGCCATGATTATGCGAAGCCCTACTTTCCAACCTTTGACCGCCGCTGCCTCATGCTAACGCCGCTGCCGCCGCCGTCGACTGCTGTTCTTCTTTCATTCCCCTTACACGCCCAACTCACCGCATTGTTTCCCCTCAAATTCTCTAATTAACCGGCTCTTCGACCGTTAATTAACCTCTTTACTCTCGGAAGGGGCAACCACCAGCAACAACAACAAAAAAAAAAAAACAGACTACCGCGACGGCATACGACGGGTCATCTTTCGGGACGGAGAAGTTCCGGCAAAGGGTGCGTTGCCCTTGGAGGAGAAGAAAATGAAGGGAAGAGCGCGCACCTTGCCGAGGGAAGCGCTAATTGTTCGCCATCTCGCTCGGCGCACTTTCACCAGACGCTCTTTTTTTTCGGCCTTTCCTTGTCCGCGTATCAGAATGGTACTCTGTGGTTTCGATTTTCTCAGAGAATCGCACATTCTGGACTTCAAGGCAGCCGCGACACTTTCGGCGACGGCGGCCTGGAAGACTGATCGTACTGTTATGCCGCGTTGGGAAGGTGTGGGGTGATAGTCTCGGTATTCACTCCTCTTCTCACAAGCACAACTTAAGGTTTATTAGGAATGGCGTACAGTTTGCAAAATGAACTAAGTGATTGAGCGGAGTATCGAGCAGCGTTACGATGTTGCTTGCTCGATGGTATTTCTTAGAGTGTCGGGCCCAGATTTGGGCGTTTTCTAGGTACTGTCTAGTGGGCGAAAAATCCTTAGCGTCGGTTACGTAGGCACGCGGTGCATATGGTGACATCACCACCCGTGTGGAAATTTTGTGTAGGCACAATGTTGGGCCTATATAGGCGTCCAACATTAAACTTAGGGCCTATATAGGAACCTAAGTTGGTCCAACATTGAAATGTCACGCTAAACAAATGTGGACCTATATTGCGATCCTAACTTGGTCCAACATTGGATCCAAGATTGGCCCTAGAGTTTTCTTTTGTTTTTTTTTCTTTATTTATTTATTTATTTCTTTAAAGGTGTACTTTATTTATTTAACGTCGCATCAACTACTGACAGGTTATTCCTATACATACTTTTGTATCTCATGTCAACGAAATTATTCCACCCTTAAACATATAAAAAAATGATAATGATGAAACTTGCAAATGCAAAGCAAAGAAGTGGTCATCAGTTATTTGCATTATCCCTGCTCCATAATTGATTCTGATTTGATTTTCAAATAACTGTGTCTATCTGCAATTACAAATAAATATATTGTTAATATAGTTTTGAACGTCTATTAATTGTTTTTACACTAAAAAAATCCATGTTCTTTTAAATTTATGTTTGTCTTTAAGAATCCAATAACTTATTTAGTAAATATAAAAATTATAATTACTGGTAATTATTCTCATAATTGAGTTCTAATTCATGCTTCCGAAATAGACCTAAATTATAATTTAAGTTGAACTGAGCTACGACGGTAATATAAGGCCAATCTTGGATCCAATGTTGGACCAAGTTAGGATCGCAATATAGGTCCTCATTTTTTTAGCGTGACATTTCGATGTTGGACCTACTTATGTGTCCCATACAGGCCCTCAGTTCAATATTGGGCGCCTATATAAGTCCAACGTTGTGCCTACACAATATTTGCACACAGGTATCTCGCACTCTTTTCTTTCTTACCTCATCTCCGACTGTCTTTCTCCTATTGCCGGGCAAAGCCAAGTGGCATTCCGAACCGAAACAATTGCACGTTAGCCCGTAGTGAGGATGCCTTACTTTTACCTATGTAGGTCCAATATTTAATGTTGGATGCCTACACAGGATTTCCACACGGGCATTGGCACAAAGCTTCGGTTGTCTTGAAACTTAAGTTATTTACGCAAGATGAAGGGCTTGCCCTAACGGATAGCTATAAAAATAGTGGTGGCTTAGACCTAACAGAGAAATGCTTAAATCTAGTGGTGGCTACAACCTAACAGTACGTCGTTAACGCCGGTTAGAAATCGACGCGTTATCAGCCGTGACCGTTTCGAGGCGTTGCTTATTTATGAGAGAGGGACTTAACACTTTCTGGACAGAAATCGCGCAGAGTGAGAGACAGTGAAAGTAACGGATGGGGGCGGAATAATCGTGGGCCGCGAAATTACGTGTAACGCTTTAACCTCTGCCGCCGGCCGTTCTGGTGCCTCTTCTCGCGATACGCGGCTCATTAATATTAATCAGTCCAGCCTCCCTCCGGCCTTTTTTTTTGGTCGCGCGAGAAGCTCTCGTTCTGCTGCGGTTTCAGCTCTTGCGTTTCGGAGCAAAGCCTCGAGCCGCGTCGGCGCGACTAATTAATTGGCGATAACGAAAGCGAACACGCGGGTTCGAGGAACATGAGAAACGAGACATGTTTACGACATTACTGTGTCGGATTGTCCTCGTCATGAAATTGCAAAGAATTGTCGCGGCGAAGAAACGTTCTGTTATTCTCCAAGCGTGAATGCAACTTCGGTAAGCAGGGAAGAACGAATCGACGCGTTGACTTCCGGCAAGCACCGCAAAGCCCGACGACGAAAGAGTGAAACGCTCGCAATCAAGATGCAACCCGCGGCTCTTTTTCCCCTTCGTTTTTGCTCGACCACGCTTCGCAGAGACGGTCACAACGCCGGAGCACGGCGTTCAGCACCGCGAAATCTCAGTTTCCGTTTTGTCGGTATGCGCGTCGACTGTACAGCTCAAAACGACGATTCGGCGACGAACGGACACGTAAATTATCGGCCGACGCGAATGCATACGCGAGAACGTTAAATACCGATTTCAGTTATTTAATGGAACGTTACTTAGGGGTCAGGCTCGCTTTTAAACGGTTAACGTATCCGCCTTTCTAAAGTCTGATCGATGGGTCGATTACGGCCGACGACGGAGTCACGACGACTTCGATCGTAATGATAAAATTTCGTTATTTAAGAGAGCGGCGCACGCCTCCAACGATCGGCTCGCTTAAAATTTCGCAGAACCGGTCCACGCCGAGCGGCCCGTGCGACGCTTACGCACTTTGCACACAAACATACCCTGGTTCGATCTGACGACCCTACTCACGAGTAGGTAACTCTCAACGACCCTAATTCGATTCGATTGAAATTTTTCTTCCATCGATCTTATCTCGTTCGGTCCCTCCGTTAGAAGAGCCTCGTTCCGCGTCGGAAAACAGCTGCAATTGACTTTTTGCGCGGACAATCGCCAGGCAAGAATAGCGAGAGATACACACGGCTCAACAAGGGAGAGAAAAAGTTCCGAGACACACAATGTCTGAATAATATTTCTTAGCTCTTACTCGAGGCATCCGCTTTTTGCCCTCGAGCCTGTCCTAATTACGTTGCATCTTTTCTCGGTCGTATTTAAATGAGAAAGTGGGACCGTCAAGTCGTCTAATATCTTCGCGGCGACAATGACATTTCTAATGCCATTAAAACGCTGCGACAAAAAACCTGCCAAAATCATATTGCTTAATTACAGCGTAAATTGGGTCGATAAAATCAGGAATCACACTGGCGATAAACGGGCCGACCTGACGTCCGTCGGACATTAATTTTCGATTAAGTTCGAGTTATAGTTATGGCAATGATCGCGGCTTCACTCTCTCATCGCGAGCTCAACGCCGAAACGGACGAATCATTTCTGCGCGCCCACGCTGGCGTAAGTGAGAAATAATTGTGCGAGTCGACGGGAGTGCTCGCTCGCGTTCCTCGTTCGTTTCTCAAGACACTCCGTGTGTACCCTTAACCTTTTACTCTCCCAAACCGTGGGACTGGCGTTTTCGAGCGCACTAAACGCTGCTCCGCTTACCGTCGACCTCCGCTGTAAAGTAGATCTAGAGATAGAAGTCGTCTGACTATGCTATAATAACGAGTGCCAGTCCACTACCGCGGCAAGGAGGATTCTTGCGAGCGGGCAACAACGTCTCAAACGTTTACGTGAAGAATTGCCTCGAAGCAGTTCGATTAATCATGAAAACTTGAATGGCAGATTGGGGGTATTTGCGTTGCAAATTTCCTGCGGCGTTCGTAAAGATTGGACATGCGCGGTTGTTTTGATCCGCACTAACGGAGGCGCGTTCCTCTGATGCAAATGCGATCTCGAAAATGTGCTAGCTTGATACGAAAGCGGCCACGCGACGGCGAGTTAGAGGTTCGAGCGGACGTTCTTTATACATATGCCCACAATACGGCGTCTTGCAAATGTACATGTACAACGTTGTGCGGCTGAGCGGACAGTGGATTTGAAGCTCCCACCAAATTCGTCCCCACATAATAAATATCATTCGATCCAGACGATATCCCTAATTCCACTGCACTCCAGTTCCGTGCATTCGATCCTCGAACGACCGTTACGCAGAATCGATCCTTTTTCAAAGATCCAAGAAAATTCCCCCAACCCGACGCCCACCGCCATTGTTTCGCCATTGTGCGAATCAGACCGCCTAGAATTCTTGACAGTAGCGATTTAACGAGCCATCGCCAGACATGGAGAGGCTCCTTAAAGAGGTGAACGGCAGGCAGAACAGGCGGACGAAGCTGTGAGCGCGCGCGACCGGTTTCTTCTAACGATCGAAATTTTCAAACGAACCACGAAGGAGCGCTCTATTAAGCGCGACGCCGTCGTCTCGAACCTCATCGCGGCAAATTTGATCGGCCAGATCGCCGTTCACCTGGAATCGTGGGAGTGTGGGAGGCGCCGCGCGAAAATTGGGAAACGTACGGCGTGGGGCCGACAATCGAGAAAAGAGGGGGGGGGGGGGGGCGTAATTAATGCTTTTAATGTCCGAAAAGACCGATCCGAGCGCTTTGTATGCAAATCGACCTGACACGCACGCGATCGCGGCCATCGAGCGGTACGCGGGCTGCTGTTCGGCGTTCGCCAAACGAAAGTACGCGGCGGACAATGGTACGGTGAAAATGGGTTGCAACGAGGTTCAAGATACCGTCGATATTCGCAGCAGCTGATATCTCGTTCGGTTGTGTTTTATTATTACGTTTTTATGGTTAGTTATGAAGTTTCGATGGCTTTCAGCAAGCACAGCTTCCGGGGCCGCGATCAATCACTTAGTGTTTCTGTTTTGAGAGCTGTAATGCCGACGTTTCATTAAATGTCACGAGTAACGTGCTTCTCTAGTTCATACAGTCGAGGCACACCAACGAATATCGAGCCTTGGTCGGAAACTTCGAAGCTCCGACACTTCGTAATTTTCATCACGTAACGCCCTTAATAACTTCACGTTTCTCGACGATCAATTTTATCGCCGATCGCTCGGTGGCCGGTAATTAATGCCCCACGCGGACAAATTATAGCCTTCAACGGAACTCGTACGAGCAGTCATTAAATCGAGAGGATCCGCTGCTGTTGTTCGCGCGTCGTGTCACTCTTTTCTGCATCATCCTCTTCGTGCAGTGCAGAAAGACGCGTCATGTCTACTCGTCATTCCGTACGGCAAGCCAACAATAAGTGCACCAATAGCACGCTTATAGAATATTAAGATTTCTTTTCTAAGAGCCAATTGTAAGTTATGCGAGACGCGTTGTGCGTCTAAAAGGACCGTCTGCAGGACCAAATCATTGAGCATATTATCTTCCCACGTGCCAGGGTCGTGCGCGTTTCCTTCGATTGTGCTCGACACGAGGAAACGATCAAGGAATTCGCGGCTGGATCAACGTCCGATCCGGCCAAGCCGTGAGAGCGGACAATTAATTGCGCGATACAAGGAAGACGCGTTAAAATTAATGGCGTACAACATGGCTACCCACTTCCGCAATCGCGTTGCACGATTAACGCTAGAACCAGCGAGAGGTCAAAATTGCAGGTTTGACACTCTGCTATAATGATTCCTCGCTGTTACATCGTCTTATTTCACTTGGTTGATTCTTGCCGCTTCGCGTTGCAACACACGTTCTCGTCGTTTCTTGGACACCGTATATGTATATATTATAGGTCGCCGGGACACGATTAGGCGTGGAAGAAAGTCAAACTTCGCCTGAAAGTTTCGCGGGCATCGGGAAGATTCAGAGCCGAACGGAACGCGTCACAGATTATTGGGTTCGGTTTCTATCCCGCTCGTTCGTCGCCTCTCTACCCCGTTTTTGCCCGTGCGGACGGATTTTGCGCTGCTGAACATTTCCGCGGCTCGATTTACAGTCGACACGGTACGACGCACCGCAACTCTGATTCCATTCGATCGATCATCGTGCACGTTCATGCGAAATAGTTCTGTTATCGAAATTTTGTCGCTGAAAATGTAAATTGAAGCTATACACTCTTCAGTTGGAAATTTCCGTCTTCAGACTAGTCAAAATAAGAATTAAATGTTTCGGAATTTGGAGCTCACATTGGGATGTGGTTTGAGTGTAATCGTGTTTGATTAAACGGCATGAATGAAAATACAACTCAGCGCAAGATTATCGTGTGTGTAGGATGATTCATAGATTCACATCCGATCTCCTGGCAATTACATAAGACTATAGTGATACATTCGACGTTGTCGTTTCCGTAAAGTACGATAAAACGACGTCCAAAGGCGATGTCGTTTGGACGCCAGACGACGCGAAGAAATGACTCGATAATGGCCGAATCGGTGAAAGTATCCTGCATTCGCCACGATTCGATTGTTCGAATCGACCCGAATCGCGGCGAAACAACGAAAAAGGAGTGCTCGCTTTCTTTCATTAAACTGACAGTCCGTTGCAATAAACAACGCGAACCAGGGAGAGCTAAAGCACTCAGCAGTTTTTAGCCTCGTACCAGAAATGTCGAATCAACGTGACAAGCCTCCCATCCCACGTGACTCTGTACATTTTCCCAGCCCAAACCAGGATCACACAGGAACAAAGAAAAAGTAGGTTAAATGCCATCCTGAAAACAACAAAACCGTGCGCGCCCAGCAGCAAGATTGCAGGGCAAAGTAACTCGCTAAAATAACTAACAATCTGTACGCAAGCTTCGCCATTACTTCTGCAGTCATTTCCCATCCAACTTGTTCGGCGTCCCACTGACGCAAGTCTCCCATGTACGAACGGCACTAATTGTGAGCGAATGTTGTTTCTGTAATTTCATATGTTTCCTTAATATTTATGGAGTCCGCCTTCGACTCCGTTCCTGATTACCGCGTTACGCCGCGTGTAAGTTATACAACGTGGATAGCAAAACCGGTTGGCGGGTGAAAATATGAAGTCCCCTGGTGGTTTAATTAACTCCCTTCCTCGTGCTCGATGCAGTTTGACGGCGCTGAATGTTACTCGTCGGTGGGACGAATTTTTCGACGCGATCGCGAAGTCAGAGGTCGCCGCGCCACTTGACGCTAATTGCACGCCTCTCGCGGATTAAGCCTTTTTTCTCCGGATTAATCTTGAGTTCTTCTCGATGACCGTCACGAATAGGGCTTTCACGGTGATACACGATTAACGCGCGACCGCTTTCAATTCCGAATTTTTCGACGTTCACCTGCCACGCTGCGGATGGAAGTCGAGGAAATTTGTATTTGTCAGATGTGCGCTGGCGTGTAGGTTGATATAATATTTATGTAATTTTGAAAAACTATTGATTACGCTTATAGTTAATTCATTGTTTTAAATGTAGCCTGCATTCGTGAATTATTGATTGACATGCAGAATAATGATTTATGATTTTCATCATGATTTACAATGTACGAGCAAAGATAACTTCGTAATACGAAAATTAATTTATTTCGGCGTGCAGTTCTAGTTATTTCTTTTATATATCTATTTTTTTATTTATTTATTTCATTATTTACTTCCGCTGCGATTCCTTTCATCTCATCTCTTATTTTCGCTCTTTCGCCGTCATTCACCGTGAATATTAATGTTGCTTAAATGGCTGTTATCTCGTTAATAATATTAAATAAAAATAATAATCGAGCGTGATTAATTTGGTCCGAAAAGAGTTAAGGTGGCGTCGAACGCCGACGGATTTTTCCTCAAAATCTAATTACCATAATCCGCGAGCGCGGCACGAATGCGATCGCAATGCGCGCGACCATCTCGAAGCGCGTGGAAACCGGTTTGACCCGCTGGGAGGAAGTGGAAATGCACTTCCTGAGAGTTCAGCGATGCGCGCGCCCACGTAACAGAATGTAACGTTACATCGTATCGTATTGAATTTGATGTACCCCTTATCGCTTATCTCTTTCTCTCTCGCGGTTCATTGTAGCGGCCACGAGTCGGAGAAAGTGCACGGCGTCGGAACAATTCGCACGATTCCCACGGATCTCCGCATATACGTATGCTCGCGGCGTATCAATTCGTACGTAAAGATTCGCGTGCGAATTTCTTCGTAATAAAAGTGTTGCACAAGGACTCCTTAAAGAGCGCGCGCGCCTTTTGTTCGACTTTCCGCCACTTTATCCGCGGCTCACGGCTTTAAGGCATCATCGTCTGTGTTCCTTTTCTGACGCACGGACGTTGAGCGCACGTAAACGGCACGCGTATTTCCTGGCAATTATTGAAGGTGTAATTTCAAGCGCTAGCCGGCCGTAACCTCGTTTCTGCGTTTAGGGAAACGTTCGTTTAACAGTGTACTTGTGATTGGCGTTGAGAACGCGAAAATGTGGACACTTAAAAGTGGACTGTTTTGGACTGTCTTGAGATGCGGTCGTTAGACTCGACATTGCTGGCTGGTAATGAGTTGGCGGGTATTATTAATGCGTTGATAAGCTAGCGGGAAGTGGCTGACGTATATATCGTTGACACACGCGTCGCTCCACGTCTAATTATCTGTCGAAATCGCGAAACTTTGTCCCGATCAAATCGCCGCTTTTCTGAGTACAGTCTGCCTGACGCAATTGTTTCATCGCAAACGTGATTAATAACCGCGTTTTCTTAGACTTCCTTCCTCTAGTCCAGAGTCATTTAGCTGATCGTGAGTGACAATTCTCGGTTGACTTCCTTGTGACGTGCGGGCGTATATACGTCGCTATCAAAACGTGTTTTTAATTATTTCAACGCTGATACGGCAGAATCTGTTTATTTATAAGACTGAAATCTCTTTCCTTCATTCGTCGACTGCAGTGAAAGAAATGTTCAGCGTTCGGCCGACGGGACAAATATTCTGCGTTCGAGCGACGGCGTTGCGGATAATTGCTTTTGGCATTTAGAAAGTGATTCCGCCGATTCTCGTTTCCATATCTCGACCGGTCCGATCTTTTGTTTCCCTCGAACGCGAATTAAATCGAACAAAGTTTCTCGTCAATTAACTCGTCCTCTGGTAGCGGCGATTCAGCCTCAGCCGCTCCCGCGTGAATACGTTATACATTGTTATACTTTCTTCATTAGAGAGTCAAAAGAAAGTTCGATTGCGTAACGCGAATCGTAACAAATATCTATTTAATCGTGAAATTAACCTTACATATAATAATAAACCTTTTCACTGTCGACAGCCTGAATTCTGCGCTCAGTCAACATGCCTCTGTCAAATCTTTTCTTCTTTAAAACATCTTCTGATCACCTGACAGTGAATGCCACAGCAAAAGGGTTAAATTTAAATTGTTCAATTATTCGATTTCATCGTTGCCAGTCACTCTAAGAACGTCGATTCATAAGCACGCTGGGCCGCCTTCATTGATTAGATAACGAAGGCGCGACGTGTGGGCCGATCTAGACACACTCTTGCACAGAGAGAGAGGAACCGAACATACCGAACGGTCGAAAAGTTCTCGCTCGTGAATCATGAGGTCAACGCGCGTAACTGGTTTCCATCGGCTATGGTCTTAGCACTGGTGATCGTGCACCAATATCGGGCGCTCCCTTATACGGCAACTTGCCGCGAAAGTCTCTTGTCCTCGCCTTTTTCGCGAATCCTCGCGCGGCCTTTAATTCCGCGACCTTTAAATGCCGTCCAGGCCACTTGAGTCACGGCTCTCGGACGTCGTTTCGCAAGTTCAAGGTGGACGATTCGTATAAAGTCTTCGTCACATGCCGCACGCCTCTCACAAACTCACGCATACGTACGAACTTCTTCGTCTCGCGCTCCCGTCGCTGCACGCTTATTCACAAATCGTTCGCCGTGCAAATGAACTTTCCTTGCACGTCTCATTTAAATGTAAAGCGTTCCTGGCTTGTGCGGACCTTTCGCTGCGTGCTTCTTCTCAACTGTCGGTCACATGTACGAATTCTGTTTACCATGCTTTCTATATGTGGTTAAGCGTATGCACGCGCCTTACAAATTAAAATTGTTTTCCGTCGCGAACTTTTCGCTGCGCGTAACTTTCGTCGTCCTCGGCATTTGCGGCGCGAACGGTATTCAGAGTAATTGACGGTACGAATTTTCAATGTTGCGTTTAATTGGCGTGGTTTAATAACAGCGTGCTTGGCTGAGGGACAAAAGTCGCCGACGGCGGCGGCAATTAAAAAGACAATAACCGGACTTCAGGAACGACATGAGCCTTTTTCGGCGCCTGTTAATTGTTCGGATGATTCGACGATGCAGTCAATTAATTACCCGCGTCACGGAAAATTACTCCCCATAACCGCCTGAACCGTTCGAGTTTCGCGTTGGTTTCACTATTGAATGTTATGCGATGAATACAAATGTGCGCTTTAAGGTGTGCATTCGTAAAAACCGAGTGCTCTGTAGAACGTGGCAGACGCGCACATGCACACGTTACGTTACATATTGTCCATTTATATATAGCACTCGATGTATCGTATTTCGTACCGTATCGAGTATCAAGCAAATATATTTACTGTCCATCCTGAAATTGAAAGATCATCAATTTCATTAAGTCCACGCGATCCTTCATCGCTGCATGTACTTGTAAACATACAGGCCGTACACTAATTTATACATCACCTACTTACATTATATTCCCGTTACGCTACGCCCAGCACTGTATTAAACGTCGAACGTGAATATACAATTTTATTTAGCAACATCAAATCCCTGATAATATTTCTCATAGTAATTCAACAAACATAAATAAAACACACGGTCGCCAGACCATACAGCAACGGACGTTAGATTGAAACTCGTCACATCATTACGGACAAAGGCTACGATAAGAGCTCGTTAAGCACTATGTATAAGATATCGTAATAATCGCAAGACAATCTGCATTCACGTACGCCGGTGAGGTTTCTACATAAACATATACAGTAACATCTTGGCGTTGCAGGAAGTTCGTGTCATACAGACCTAGGAACGCAAACAAATGAAAACAAATTGTTTCGGTCTGCCTCGCATAGAATCACGTTAAACATACGGGGTCCTACTGTATATGGTTCCATAGCATCGAAAGGGTTAATGGTCCGCACGTCGGAGCCCGTGCATAATGCGCCGAACGAGTGCGCATTCGCATACGTATCGCGGCATTATTTTAAACGCATCACGTGCCGAGGCCGTTGAGCGGAGTCTGTTAGGATAATTATTCCTATCGCCGCGGAATCCTTCCTTCGCGCCACAACCGTCCGTTATTATTCATTCGCTGCGATATACGCGAGCAGTACGTACACGCGTTATGTACGCATGTAGGTAAGCAGCGTGCAGGGCGCACTTTTGTTCGCGCGGGATTGACGAACGAACGATTTGGGGGAAATATTTACCTTGGAGCAAACGCCAATTACAGCATGCATCCACGTCGATGAGCAAAGACGACGCGGTCGGAGGGGACCGATCTTCGGTGACCCATGCTGAACGAATCTTCGATGGCGTTGGAGGACGTCGAACGGTCTCTTATTTATTTAATTTTCAAAGTTCGAGATATTGTCTGCGACGCGACGCGATCTAGGCGCGTCGGGTGGCATTGTCAAGTATGATCCGCGAATGTGATGAATGAAAAAACTGCAGAGCCGCAAACATTGACGAATATACCAGTACAAATAGTCCCGTCTGAGCTGAACGCCCGGATGTACGTCGTCGAACGAACACAGAACAATCACATCGACAGTGTGTCAGGACCACGGTTGACCTCACGAAACTCACGAAACTCACGGTAATTCACGGAATCCACGAAAGTAGGCTCGTGTAAAGGTGTCGAAACAGAACCGTCAAAACATCATCGTCTTCGAAAGATCGCAAGATTGTTGATCAAATAGCTGGAAGTGTGGAAACTCAGGCGCGTTCGGTTCGTGTAGTTGGCGGCACACCTCGCGAGTGCCGCTGTCTGACTGACCGGTACTGTGTACAAAACGAGGCGGTGCGGCGAGGATCGGCAAGCGTGGAGCACGCCTGCACGCGTGCCTCTGTCTTGAACGTGACGGTGTGGTCCGAAGGAAGTCACGTTGTTGGTGCCCCTCTCTTCTTCCGTGTCTCTTGGCGCCTCTCCTCTCCTCTCCTCTTCTCCTCCACCTCTCCCATGCCCGATTCCTGCTCGGCTCCGTTACTCTCTCGTCTTTCCTCTTGCCGGTTCGTGAATTCGATCGATGCCGCTCTCTTTTTTTTTCTTTTTTTTTCTTCCTCCGTCCGTGTCACGAATCGCTTGCGACGGTTGTTTGGAATGCTAGTGTCTGCCAGTGACGCTTTTACATTGACTTGTATGTTGACTTTTTGTATCTCGTTTATACAAGAATTGTTGCTGATTTTTGTTTATCATTATTGTCGACTCCGTTTTCGGAAGTTACGGTATTGAGTCACTGTGGGTAGTTGTGAGGAACGTTGACCTGTTCGTTCTTTTCGCTTCTTCCGAGCTCACACTTTGGCCCGTCGATTTTCAGTGTATTATGAACGATTCCGACGACTGACGTTGAGGCAGTCACTCACCTTTCGGCGAACTCGCCCAGCGAGTTCCTTTCGTTCCTGTCATCGCCGTCGTCATTATCATCTCCGACTACTTCACTCTTACCGATCCGTGATTTACGTTAATATCCGACTAATGGACGGAAGCCTCGACACCGTAAATTGATCGAACGGCGAAATAAATAATCGGCCCGCTCGCCTCGTCGCCGGTTGCGCCGAACGAGAATCAATCGCGTGGCGTATATTACTTCTTCGGCCCACGCGAAACACGATTATTCGGCATTAATTTCCTTCGGCCGGTCTCACGTAAATTGAGAGTGGATCGTAAAAACGAGTATTAAAGCGGCTCCGCGCGACGACGCAGCCACACGATTTACATTAAAGAGAGCAGTATACACAGAACACACGCCGTGCCGTCTCGCTTCTGTACCTCGGCCCCAATACCGGTTTCCATGCTCGATCGATCTTATTTTAATTTACAAGAAGAACGTCTCACTTCCACAACAAAGTTTCGGAAATTAATTCCAGTATACTATTACAGTACCACCCATTCTACATATCTTGATCACAGTTTATTCATCACTTTCTAATAGGAGGAAAAACAATTAATGCAATTTCCTCAATAAATAACTCCTTAAGATACGGAATGCCTGTGGGATTCAACATGCCTGGAAGTGTAACAATATACTGGGATCCATTTGCCAATATTCGATCTGGAAGTGAGAGGTTCTCCTTGTTAACCAAAGCAAAGACTGCTAAGACTTTGCGACTTCGTCGCCGTTACTCGACGCCCCGTTACATTTTCCTGTCTTATTCCTGCCTATCTCACTCTCGTTTTTCCGTAACTGTATTTACCTTATCCGACTCTGTTATACTTTGTACAAATCGCGTACGTTCATAACGGACTGGATGTTCGCGAGTGCGTGACATTGGCGGTTAAGTTTCGAGATATAGTTCATGTTACGGACATTCAACAAAATTTTGCATTATAATCGACCAATTCTTAAAATACAATACGTCAAGTTACACTGAACCGAAGTCTAAAAATCCAAACAACGCATAGATAAATATTCGGATATCATATCGCGTACAACGAATATCAAATAAAGTTCCATAAATACGAGAGAGCATTCCGGATCGACTCATCGAAAGTTAGTAAATATTTATCCTGCAACTTAATTGACACGTCCTGTATACAATGAGTCGATTATGAGAGAGAATATTATTAGCGTGTCGTTAATCTTCATCGACATGACGCGTTTAAAGGGAACAACGTTGACGCTGAGTCCACCCACCGTGAACGAGGTCTCTCCTATCAATCTCGTGATGCCACGATGGCCCTCTTCTCTTTGTAGATTCAGCGGCTCGATCGTTCGACGGACTACGTTTAATTGGATAATTAACGCGCGGGGACGAACATTTTCGCCATCAAATCGAACACTTTCGGCGGCCGCCTATTTCGCGCAATTTCCCCCAGGCCGGCCTCCTAATCTATGTATTTCCGCCGATAAGCGATACCGCTTCATTTCGCGCAAACGTACACTGCCGTGAAATTAATAATTCCGCCGAAATTACTTCGCAGCGATACCAGCTTGTTTATCGGTCCGTTGTAGTTCAATTACCAAAACTGAGAGCGTTATCTAGACTCGACGAGGGCTCTCTGAAAAAAGCAGAATCATGAACTCGGGTGCAACTTGTGAATGAAAGATAATAGGATGGAAGATAAGGTGCACTTTAGATCCGTCCGATAATTATCATCGACGAACGATTGATTTCATTAATTCTTCTCTCAAGGAGCTTCGCCTTAATCGTCGCGATCTCCTGCGAACGTCAAGCGTCAGGCTTAAAATCAGGAACTGCTTGTTGAGGCATATAAGGTCGACTAATGCGGCGTGTAAGTCATTACACGGCGCTACATCGCTCAAGCTTGCATTATGCAGCGTACCGGTTTTGCAAACCCACCTCGGCGCGTGGGCGTTAATGGGTTAAGTTTGTGCTTCCACTTGCACGGTCGTTTAAACTTTTCTGCCTTCCCTTTCACTCGCCACGGCGCCAAAAGGATGCCCAGCCTCTAGCCTTGGAACGGCGCTCACTGCCTGAGGTCATCGGGAATTTTGCGCGAGTGTTCGATACCGTTCGATCGGTCTTGCTTCTTCGCAGATTGTTCAATGAGACTTATTTAAGGTTCAGCGTCATTATTCGTAGTGGGATGTAGAAAATGTATGTGTTGCGAATTTTCGTGGGTTGTCGAGAAATTTTTCGGAAATAGGATCAACATTTATCGTTTGCTTATCATCAGCAATGTAATACTACGAATTCTTGCATTGTGTCCGAAAATTCATGCATTCTCATCACCGTTTTGAACAAAACTTGGTTTCAAGCAGATAGACGTGTTTCAATTATAAATTATTGACCGGTATTAATCCGTCTGTGAGGAACATGAGCTAGGTTAGTTTTGTAGTATGTATTGAAAGGTTGTCGCTCAAATTGTAAAATGTTTGTCGAAGGCTTATACGCGACAATTTCTATAATAAGTCCGTCGCAGTATCGAAATTAAAGGCACTTGCGTTATCAATATACACGCTTTGCCGCGCGATTTAATGCTTGTTAATTTTGTTACCGTTGGTCCTGTTCGTTAATTATCTCCGGATAATAACACATTTGTATTAATTAATTCACGTTCAGGGCAAGCCGTGATCACGTTAATGACACGTGTTGCGAATGAATATCGAATGAAACCAATGTGGGAGGGACTGCGATGCAGGGGAAAATGTTTGAAGGAATGTGGACACTTTGGACGCTTCAATTACGATTTTGCCAAGGTCTCAATTTTCAGCATTAGCTCCTCTCGATGCACATTGGACACAGATTTCGCGTCAATTCGCGCAACTACGCTGTAATTTCAATGCCAGTCTCGAGCAACAAGATTTCTACGCATCATTTTCGCGATTTATGATTTGAAACGCAAATTTCTCCGAAACTCACCCCGTCGTCTTGCGTTTCTCATTAAATATTCTGTGCTTCACGCTTTTTCCCGATTCTCGGCTATCGGCGGCATTAGAATTTTTAAGAAACCTATCGCGAGGCAAATCGGGAGATGTAAATCTCGCGGTCGGTAGTTAAATTCGAGGCTATCTCTCATTTGCAATCGACGTTAGGAAATTTTCAGGCGATAAACGTGTTCGTAAATTGAATGCTGATTAATGAGTACGGGGAGATCCGTGAATCGAGTCGAGTAGAGATTCGTCGAGTGGCTAACAGAGTTGGTCGCGGTGCGACGGGCGAAGAATCAGAACCTGTTCGACGGCGAATTATATGTATGTATGTCCCTGAATGATTTTGCAACTCATCAGAATTGAGGGCTCAACTATCTGATCTGACGAGACGTCGACGTTTCATCGTCTGGACGTCAAAATACGCTTTGCATTCGAACAACAGCACGCAAACGTCGAATTATAAATATAATTATACGTCGACATAATGTCCGAAAAATAAGAACTACGTCTTATTAAGCATTGCTTAATTGCCGTACACGGTAGAGGTATGAAAGACATGTAAATGTTCACGTTTATAAATCGACGTTATTAAACAAACCTGTCGTAAGTAGTACATATTTAATTACCGGAAACGAAGCATCCAATTTGTCAGCATTCGAATCTCATCGACGCCCGCACGATCGTCCGAGACAATCGACGATGAAGTCGCGCAATTATTCACACGCGTTGAGGGTCCTTGAACATTGTGCAGCCATAAAATCGCGCTGGCAAGGGGCCTCGACGTCTTCCGCAAAGTGGATCGACGTCGATGTAGAACGGGATACGCGATTCTCGATCTACGTTTCTATTACGATCCGATGAGTTCTCACCGTCTGCGGCTTGTCAGGCAAGGCTGACGATTTTTTCGCCGTGTACTTGCCTCTTGATGGTACTCAACGTAATATTCTCATATTATCGTACGTGCGTGCGTGTATTCGCATGCGCAGGACGCGCACGGCTACATTCGTACATAATTGGTTCATACTATATTCTGTATAGTACTGTATATTTCAATATAGTAATTTACTTACAGTAGTATGCACGTACTTTTATTAGCAGAACATTTATGAGATCGTCTTTGATTGCATATATACTGTGTTCCAGATAGTACTGTATAATCAGGTGCAGTAATTTATAGTTGTCATAAAATTGACTGTATTAAAAAAGAAGTGAATTGGCCAGAACACGAAGCTATAAAACGTAGATATTATGGTCGGTAGTGTATTACAATGTGTTCTCATGATGACGTAGTGTACATATATGCACACGCGTATGAGAATATACCGTTCAACAAAGTTTGTAGTTATCATCGGTTGACTCGCACGTGTATCACCTGTCATCGACCTAAATGTACAAATGATCACTGTAATCGACGCATTTCACATAATGCGTTCAGACCGGAAACGTCGGAGATTACAGAATATTTTCGACGCCACTCTCGATCGATCGGTCCCGATCACGAAAGAAGCGTGACGAAATAATAATGTGAAACCTCGAATACGCGATTAACGAATTCTTGGAACGATTAGCGACATTTTGAGATATCGCGATTCTGACGATTCGTCCATCGATCGTTACGTCACAATATGAAAGAAGCCGCGTCGTTAAAATTCCTATCGCCTGACACCGCTATGATACGGCATATAGTCGGTCTTAATTAAATATCAAAATCTTTACATGAAATGAACGAAGCACTGTCTGCGAATATCTACGCTACTCTACTCTTTGATTTTACTCCCCAATATTAAACGCGAGTCCTTCCCTATTTGCAGTTCCAACATTATCTTGCCCGTAATTAACGATAGCATGCAATCGGTACCATCAGTCATTTTCGCAAGCAACAATTGATGGCGCAACTTCAAACCGAACCGTTTGCAAGCCGTTTCCAGCTTAATGCAAATCTATGCAACCTATTTTCACGCAATTAGCGTCTATTGCCTTTCCTATCCCCCGATACCGTCGACAATTCGTTCGGCAAGCCACTTTTAGGTATCAATTCGAATTAACAACCCGCGGGGCCACGTCGTCGTGCATTTACGGTTCGGACATTTATGTCAGGACATTTCTCCGACGCGGCAGGACGTT
Organism: Priocnemis perturbator; assembly: GCA_963942575.1. Classification (NCBI taxonomy): domain Eukaryota; kingdom Metazoa; phylum Arthropoda; class Insecta; order Hymenoptera; family Pompilidae; genus Priocnemis; species Priocnemis perturbator. Next base: position 10,056,148 of record OZ012652.1, read on the forward strand.
TCCAATAACCGCGTATGACTGATGTATCGCTCATAAACGGTAATCAGGCTGTCGTGGGAAAGTCGTTACCGGCGTGTAATATAAATTTACACGCACGTGCGCGAAAAATGTGAGCAAGATTCTTCGGCGGAAAGTGGCGAAATTGAACGTCGGTAACGCGCGTATGAATTGGAACTTGAAAATGCTTTGAGCTAGTATCACTCTCGTCGATCGCGAAAACTTATTCTTTGAGTCCGCGAATACGATCGGCATATTATCGTTCTCGGTAGAAAAATACTTCCGCCGACCGCGCGTGACTGACGGGTCGTTCGCAAACGGTAATCAGGCTGTCGCGGAAAAGTCATTATTTGCCTGTAATATAAATTCAGGTAATCACGTATACGCGCGCGGAACAGTTTCTGTGGGGCGAACCGTGTTCGTTGGAAAGGCGAGGAGTGGAACAAGATCGTGAACGGTTGAGCGTCGAAAATTTGTCAACGCGCCGACAACGTCGTTTGCTGGAATATTTATGCATTTTACTGTTGCGCGTCAACGTAGATTCGCGTTGGGTTTCGTGGACAGTCGCAGAGAGTATTGTCGTCGACGATTGGCAAAGGAGAATTCCGTTACGTGAGGAAACGCTTGCTGTTAATTACTTGACACGATCATATATTAAATTGGACGTTAACATTAGTAATCTATGTACGCTCCGAGGCGTCTGATCGTTCGCTTCGAAACGCGGGCTGGGTTTTATGCCGGCCTACCTTATCTTCAGTGGATTGTTATAGGAAAGGAAATTCTTGTTTGTTCATTGTGCTCTTTTGTGCAGGAATTGTCGTTTTTCAGACAGTAAACGATATGAATTAACAATTTATATAAATATATATATATATAAATATAAATAATGTACTCTTTCTGTATAGTGTGTTAAAAGCGCAATATCTGCATTGCCGCACTGCTATAACGTGATTTTATTTGAAGCACATAGATCTGTTGAATTTTTTTATTAAAAAATTAATTATGATAATGTTTAATCACTAGGTTGATTCCCTATCGACGCTGTCTCCTATCAATTTTTCTTCTTACCATGGCACAAGTACATTTTGTGAGTAGCAGGTGGAGCAACTTGGCTGGCAAGCGACAGTTGCTTCAGCCTACAAGTAGAAATCTGTCTTACCAGTGCAGACAAGAGCTCGAAATTACATTATTCAATTAGAGTGAACATATCGTAATCAAATATTCTGCGCTATGGCCACATCCGAGGCTCGTATATATTCTCATAATCTAAACATATACTATACTTAAATTTTTAAATACAACATCGAAAAACAAAACGTACTTAAACTTTAATTTCATTCTTTGCATTGGTCATACAGGGGGATGTAATTAGAAAAAAAATTATGACGCATGGGAACTGTACATAAGAACGATCTCTGCATCTCTGTTGAAACGTATGCGTTAATTGCCCCTATGTTTACGAATACATTACGCACAATGATGGATGTACGAGTATATACATACGTCAATGGGAGGGCAATGGCGGGCGAAGCACTAAAGTTTGATCCGTACGTCGAGGGGTCAATTGGAGTCTGAATTTCCAAACGAGCCATTAAGGCTGTCGGATGAACTGAAGGCAACATTTGTCGTGAGTGTCGAATTACGGATTAATCGAATCTCCGGCTGGATTAGAAGTCTAGTCTTTCTTACCACACTCTACAGCCATATGTTTTTTACCTTCTATTCGAATGTTTGCATGTATATTCTCAGATTCAACATTAGGAATTGTTAGATATTCGGTGGAAAATATTGACATCTTTCTGTTGCTTGTAAAAAAGATCAGAGTCATCACTATACGTATTTCAATTACGCTTAGTCTCACCTGTTCGCATTACTGTCAACAACACATACAAAATGTGACTATAAAGTGACATTCTCCATCGTATTCATTGCAACCTATTTAGGAGAAAATATCACAGGTATCGCTCTCGTAATTTCAATTTCGACCGACTGCAAATTGCATCAGTTCGCGTCAATTACATCCAATTAAATCAGTATTCAGCTGGCGGTCGGGTCTGAATAATTGCACGCTACTCGTCGAATCTCGCGGTATCAACCTCCCGGCTAAAAAGGCGCCGGCTGATTTAATAACGCCAACCCGTTGCGCCGGCACGCGAATTAAGGCCTCGCGCGACGCTTTCAAACCCGGTAAACAACGTCAGCCATTGTCCTCGGGCCTGTAAGCAGCCTGAGAGCCGGCGAAGAAAATTTGCTCACCGAAAAGCGTAGACGCGGAACGTGTGCCGAGAATCCGTTTCATTAACGTCGCTGTGCCGGTCCGCGCACGCATCGGCAGGCTAATCTTTCTGCTTGAGTTCGGGGGACGATTTTCTCTTCCGACCAACTAATTGCCGCGGTTGAGAGGCCCGGGATTCGGAGACGAGGATTTTCTATGCCGAGGAGAGCTGGGAGCGATTTTTTTTTAGTCTACGTGTGGAGTGAAAAATAGTTCTTGGTTATACATGAAATTTTGTCTTGCCTCGTTTATTATATTTACGTACATAGAATTGTTTATATTCGATGGTTCTTTGTATATAGTATATACTTGAAGGTGCGTCGTTGTAGACTCATTTGTATGGTAGCATTCGTGTTTAACTGTATGTTGTGATACAATAGGAGTATTAACATGTTCAACTTCCTCTGTTTTTGATCGGGACCACTGAAAGGGGTAGATCGTAACAATTGTTAAGTTATGCATTCATTCCCATAATGAGAATATCAATCGGTTGGATTTCTTCGTCCATTGTCCCACATGGAAGAGCGGATTTTTCGACTCGCACACGGTCCCGAACACGTGACATTCGATCGGTCCGACAAACATCTGCCTCTGTTTGACTTGCGTTAGGTCGGAGATAAGCTTGGAAATGTACCATATGCTGACAAGATTAGTCTCGTTAGGAGGGTTCGAGCGGTATATGAACACCTCGTGTCCAGAAATTACAGCTAGTCGTAGCGTCATTATAGAATAATTTACACGATAAACGATTCTCAGAAAACGATAATTTTCCAACAGCCTTCTTCAATACAGCCCCAATTTCTAAAATCAAGAAATACGTCACTCAGCCGCTCAACAAATCCGATCAACATTCACCTCTCTTACTTTCGCCGAAAATAATGTATCAATCTCCCGCGCCCGCAGCCAGCGAAATAATTCACAAAATCACAAAACGCCGGCCAACACCCGCGGCACGTAACAGTCAACGAATTCCTCCACATAATCCATCCATTCCCTCCATAAGTTAATTTAAATTTTCTCAGCGTCACGGGCACCGAAACGATCCGTTGATCCTACGCATTTCGATTTACGACCTGGCGCGCGCGCCGCCGTCGATCGGGGGCGAATTGATCCGGGGTAGGAGACGATAAATTTCGTTTAGCACCCGCTCGCCGATCCGGGATCCTAATTCGTCGGGCTCGAACAGTCGTCAGTCGGTCGCGCCCTTTTACAAATTCACGACGACGAAGTAATAAGAACACCACCCGCGGTTCTTTCGGGCCGTCCCGACGACGCGGGGCGTCCGCACGTTCTTTTCCCTTTCATCCCTTCGCTATCGGGAGACTCGCGGAGAGGTGTCTTGTTCTGTTTGTCGATTGCTAGCGCGCTATCGTTAACCGACGCCGCGTCGCTTGGGGACGCTCGACCGTTTCAATCTCTCTTCATTAACGACGGCATCGATTTATTTGAATCCCTCGACCTGACGAAACCCTCCCCTCCAACGCGCGGGTTCCGCGTCGACACGCCTTTTACACGATCGATAGCGCGCGGAATTCGCCAACTTTTCTGCCGGAGCGGGCAGATTGCTCGAAGCTCGAACTCAGGCGAGAAGAAGGGAAATGTCGTGTCGTGCCTGCTTCATGTTTTTCGCCCTGACTTTTCCGCCTCGTTCGCGGCGCCGCTCGCCGTCGCAATTTTCGGGACACACGCTCGCGGCGTGCAGCAGCTCTATTTCTGAATTAGGTCGCGGACTTTTCGGAGGGGTCGTTAGGTGGATTGCGTAAGGGTGATAATTGAAATTTCGTAACTGGGTTGTCTCACGGCAGCTAACCTTGGATTACGGGATTATTGTGTCTGATTACCATGTTGGCGTCGATCGTTAATCGACGTCGAGCAGCCGGAGCCGTTTCAGACTCGACTCATCGAGCAGCCTCGCACTGCGCTTCTCGCTCGACGACGACGAACAGTCGCTCGAGAACCTGTCGCGGAAATAATTCTGCTGTTGATTTCGGCGACCTCGCTGTTCTCCGTTACAGGCACTCTGCCCGGACTTCAGCTCCGTTCCCGTACTCTTTGATTTCCAGCGTGGACGAGCGGAGGGGCTCGATAATTATTGCCAACCGATCCGGTTTTTCAGCCGATCTTAATTAAATAGCTGATTGGACGCGGCCGATTGACGCAAGCAACGCTTAATCGTGTCAACCCCGATTGACTGGTCACCGGACACCGGCTCTCTTCCAGGATTAATTACATTCCTCTCGGCAGGACGACTCGGCTGCGCTTCTCTGCATAGGAAAAAGCCCGACGACGCTTCCCGTATTTATAATCCTCAGCTCGGCAGACGAGACATGAGAGAAGCATGTGTCTCTCCGGACAGAACGCGTATACGAGCATTGCACGAAATATTCGAAACCGCAACTTTGGAATCTTCCTAAGAATTCAAAGTTATACTCGAAATCAGCCATCGAAAGTCAGTAGACTTGTTTTCATTCCACAGTTGTGACGTAAACACAAACGATCACACGGAAATACGTATGATTCTGAGAATGTCGAGTAGAAACCCACGGGTTCGAATTAGCAAATCGAAATAGTGGCCATAGATTGAGGAATAAAAAGAGCATCACGCAACGCTCCCCCATATAATTCATTAAAGCACCGATACGACGCTTCTCGAAATGCTGCGACGGACTCCGTTATCGACACTCGACCGCGAGAGGGGGGTAAATTAAAGTGAAGCCCTACGAAAGAACGAGAACTGGCGTATGCTCGTTCGCTAAACAAGCACGACGCTCGACGTTTCCCGATCGATCCTCGTTCGTTGACGGTTGCCTTAACCGATATTAATCGCGTTCTAACGATTTCATTACTGACGCCCTCCCCTCGCGCCTTTCACGTTCCGCCTTTGTGCGCGAAAAGCGCATTTATTATTGCGTCGATTAGCGGGAACGAATGACGTGGCGGCGCGCGTGTCGGGGTCGGACTCTTTTAATTGATACGACGCACGACGCACGGGGGAGAATTCCGGAACGGGAGAGTTCGCCCCAAGGACTTGGACGCCCCGGCGTCCCGGCGCGATCCCGAATCGTCGGGGGGTAAATTGAAGTGAAGACTTACCGAAATGTCAACATCCGTGCCGTTCGAACGAGTCATAGTCACGTCAAATTGCTCGCTCCCTCGCCGTGGCCATTTAACAACGGCCAAGACCTAATGCTTCGCCTTTCGCGTTCCTCGGACGCGGCTTTGTTGCAATGGGAGCAGCGTTTACGTGCCGGCGTGTTCGACGTTGTCGTACTGCTACGGCGCTGTTGTATTAGTTATTGAGATAGCATTGACATAGGAGCGATATGGTATTGTTACAGGGTTGCTATAGTACCGCGATAGAGCTGTTATAGAACTGGTACGATTCTCCTGTAATACTGCTATGGTACCTGCAGAATATTACCGCATCCTATGTGCGTCACGGTCGCGGAAAACTGATCGCCGCGTCCGCCGAGAACTCTCCGATTCGAGACTTTGAAGTGGCCGATGAAAAGTGTCCCGGCCACGAGGAGCGAAGAAGTAATTGGACATAAATCCACCGTCGGCGATTCGACTCGGTCATTATACCGGGCAGGAGCGTGCCTCGGCTCGAGTGCAACGCAAATATAGGCGCCGTACGCAACCGCACCTACTAAATATTACCTGGGGTCGGCCTGAAATATGCGGGGGATGATAAATAGGTCGCGATAAGTGGCGAGTAGTAACCCAGAGGCAACGGTGAACGCACAATTCAACGCTGCCCGGCTAAATTCGACGTCTCTATGGGGTTCCGCAAACGAACGTGTTTCCACGGCCGCGACGAGGCCCTTTAACTGTCCAATGGGGCTGAATTAAACGTCACTCGCGTTTCTTCCGGCCATTGTCGACGAATTCTTAGGCGCTCGCGCGTTCTCTCTTCTACCCGGGCGACGCATTGTGCGAGAATATTTCGACGGCACAATTCATTCTGCCGGCGCTCTTTATTTACGGCGTACGTTTGCGAATTGAAATATTCGAATGCTGACGAATGTTCGAGCATACGGTGACAATGAGTGTCTTCCGTAAATTTCGCCGACGCGCGCCCTTTAACGTGCGACAAATTTCCGAGAAGCCGAAGTAGCTTTGCTAAAAGGAAGTGAAATCGACGAGCCGTGAGCCGACAATCGAAAGGTACAATAACAGGCAATTATCGATGCTCGAACGGCACTTCTCACCACCCGGCCCTGCGAGCGACAGCGAGTCCAGGGAATTTTCAAACGAGGACTTCCCTCCCTACCAATATACATTTCGAAAGTCGAGTCCTTCAAAGGACAGAGATTCGCCATAAGAAGAAAAAGGAAAATTGACGGGGCTGCCTCTTTGATCTCGGGCGGGGCTGGCTCATGCATAGCATTCGTTTTGCTCCTAGGATAAGTCTTCCTTACATAAAGACGGATTTCGTAGTACGACGACACACGTCCGTACTCTTATATAACGCCGTATAACGGCTGCGTAACGTTTCCGCATCGGCTCGAATTTCCAAACAATATTTTCAATCATTTCTAGCCTCCCACTACTTCCGTTCCACTCCGGAATACGGAACGCAAATTGGATCGTAACGCGTGTCTGCGCGCATAACGTCACACTCGCGGCGTCTAATTTTGCGCCGTTACGCGCTTAATGGAACAATCACATCCGTCGGCCCGTAAACTTGGAGCGTTCGCTGTACATTAATTATCCCCCCCCTCCTGCCCCGCAGATCGCTCAAGCTGCCGATATTAATGTCCGCGGATTAGGTCTGGGTTAGGCTGATTGCGTTGACGCGAAACCGATGAAAGGAAAAGGCAGGAAGTTCGTGCCTTTGATTTTGCACGTGACCGATTCACCCACACTCCGTCGGCCCGATATCGATGCAAGCTCACCTTCACCGAGCGCACGTTCGTCACGACGCGTTTCCACGTGATCTCGCACTCGGGGTTGAGGCGATTTCCCCCTGTCCTCGCTCAAACCAACCCCCCCTCTATGCCCCGTCGAGGTGAACGCTTAAAAACCACAAAGCACCCCAACGAGCTCTTATCTCCGTCGGCGAATCTTCCTTTACACTATCTCCGCCAGCCCCTCGTTCATTTTCCTATTCTTCCCACCCTCCGACGATCATCTCGTGTTCTCGTGACCGGCTGTTTGCCGAAACTTCGACCCACGGCTTATAGAAGCTTGCGGGCGCTGGTCCAGTCTCAAAGCAGAGGCACAATACATGCATAGGTATGTATAAAATGGAGTGTAAAGCGTACGTGTAAGAAAAATCAAATTATTGATACGTCAATTTTCATCTACGGAACATAGTACCTATTGCGCTGCCACGATGAACGCGATTTTGATATTTGCATCGTTCCAATAATGTGCCTGGGTGCAAAGTTAACCGTTCACCGATTCCCAGCCATCGAATCGATAAAACCAGCACAGCGCAATTGCGAATTAATCCGTCCCCCGCCCTTAACCCTAACTTCTCGAAGCTGGAGAGGAGACTAGAGAGGGAGGTAAAAAAAGAAGAAGAAAATCCGCGCGGCACGTGTTGCGTGGCCGACATGCACCGCGGCCGTCCGCTTTTGAAAATCTTCCCGCGTACAACCGTAATATCCGCGGCGAAACTCGGCGCTCTCGTAAACAGCCGGCTGGGAGAAATTAAAATTCCATGAATAATGAATAATATCGCCGTGGGCCGCGCGGCAGCTCATACGCTCTCTCGATCGCTCGATCAAAGAGATCGTCGCAAAGTCGATTAAAAAAAAAAATTAAAAAAAAAAAAAAATTAAAAAAAAAAATAAAATAAAAAAATCCTTCAATCACCCCCCCGCGTCGCGACTCTCGTTGATTCCTTATCAGCAGCATCGGCATCGTGGGGTGAAGAAGGTGGGAAAGAAACCGTCGTACGCTGCTCACAATCAGTCCTTCCCACCTTTCCGTTTCGTGCGCTTTGGCGGGCAGTCCTTATCGACACATCGCGTGTTTGTCGTCGATCGAACATCTGCATTATCTCCCGGCAACATCTCCCCCCGTCCCGGGGCCGGCCGAGGGAGCCTCTTTTGCCGAGGTTAGGGCAGAGTTCGTTAAATCGAGACACATTGTGACCGACGTAGATGTCCGCCGATACGCCGTCAATCGTCGCGCGATAACGTTCCATTCGGATACGCAGGAAATCTCGGGGCCCTGTTGCCGCGGACGCCCTTACATCCCTCACGGTTCACTCTCGCGCGGCAGATCGTTTATCGCGTCGTTACGCGCGGCAAATGTAATCTGTTTGGCAGCGCAATTTAATCGAGCCGCGCGACGGCTTGCGGTGTTCGTCGCGATTGTTCTGTAGGTTCTTTTATTTTGTTGAACGGTGTTTTTGATTCAAGAGTACTTACGGCATATGTAGATGTGCGACCGAACGGAGAGAAAATAATGAAAGTAAGGAAAATTAAATGTCCTTATGTTTGTGGGAAATAAATATGTTTCGCTCATTTGGCTGGTGATAGTTGGTACTTGCCCAGGAATGGTATGTATTCGTATTATGCCGCGATGATGCAGTGTATGTGGTAAATTGATGGTACAATAATTTGGATGAATGCGGTAGGAATGGTTGCTTATTGAATTGCAACGACGGACAGATTTAAAAAGATTAAAATTGTTTATATTTCCGTGTCCCGCAGTCAGTGACAGAACAAATCCCCGTGAAGGGGGCAAAATCGACGGATAAAAGTTGACGAGTGTAAATGAATGTCGCGACGATTTACAATTGTAACGAGAATTGGCCGTGACATTTGTGCGCGTCAAATCGTTCGACCGATCGCTTTCGTTGTTTATTCATTGACCGTCTTCCGGATGAGCCGGCAATTCGGACAGAAACGGTTTCTGTGCGGGCGCGCAATTCTGCGCAAGGTCTATGTGCTATTTTTTTTCTCTGCCCCCCCCCCATCCCATCCCACGACCGACGTGCTCGGCGAGAATACACGGCGCTGAAAAAAAAGTGCGACTTGATAAGATAAATTCTACCGGCCGGCACGATAAACAATTGCAAATGGGTCAAGCTAATCCCCTCGATCGCGAACGATTTTATTCCTCTGTGAGAGCGCAAACCATCGATTCGATAGACTGCAATAATGTAGTTCGACGCGTACAGGTGTGCATGCTTATGCTTCGCTCTTTATCTACGAACACCCTATACATAGATATCTATGTATTATATATTCATACGAAAGTTATTGCATCATGTTATTGGAACCTGTTGAACCGACACTTTGCTTCAGTTTGAAAGAAAAATCAAAAAAATGTTGGACACCACCGCCTCAGGAGCAGGTCAGAAATAAGCAAATGGTGTCTGAAACTGAAACGTGGCTCGGGATATAATTGAGGAGAAACATATGATGCAAAGGATCGAACAGAACTGTACGTAGCAGCGGAAACGTCACCGGTGGAGTTCCGGGAAATTCGCGGGAATTTTTTCAACACCCCTTATACACGTATGAGGGCAGATTTGTCGACGAAACACACGGGGGGTACTCGTTAGCATAACGATCCAACCCTCGACGTAACTCGCGCACGAGCCGCACGTGTACTCTCGAGCCAATGCATATTTATATATTTCGATGGCACACGGTACGATAGACGTTATCAGGTAATAATCCTGTTAAATGTAACGTTAAATACTATTACCGGCGGCAAAACGGCGGCACGAACCCCGGAACCCCTGCGGCCCGTTTTTGCTCAACGGCAAGGACGATTTGCGCGACGTTTTCAAACGATTACCAAAGGGACGCGATTCGGCGCGCTGTCCTTTTCGACTCTCCCGCCAACCGTGTCAGTATGGACGATTTTCCCCGCGTCCTCCGACCACGCCGACGAATTACGCTTTTCTGCGCCAAGGAAGCGTTAAGTCATCGAGAATTAAAACGAGTGCTTTCCGCGACGTATGGGAAGCTAACGCTTAAGCGCTCGCTTTGACGCAGAGCATCAAGCGCATGATGGTCATACGTGACGATTCGATTTCGCTACGGAATTAACAGATCCTCGCTAATGCGATTCAGTTTCACATACTTCCATCGCGACCGCATCGAGAAGGTTACTGTATCCTATAATTCGCATCCTTAATCGCGCGAGCTAATATTACAGTCTTTCGTATTGCATTCATGGCAGCGTTTGAGTGGATCGAAATAATCGTCGTACGTGACAGTTCGCCGAAGCTGAATTTCGCGAGATCGTCGCTCGTCTGGCTCAATTTCGCTTCCGACTCAGGGTTAGCGTCGATGCGCCAGCAGGACACGTGTAACGTTGAAACGACGCGTAATCGCGTTTTTCCTCCGGCCCCACTCGATTGGCCGCGGAACATTCGAAGTCACACGCGTCGTGCGTAACTGCGACGCAACGCACATCAAGCACGTCGGCGCAGAATGCGACGCGCGCGTATTATTGCCGGGCAACGAGCTGTGCCGTGAAGAATTGTTTGCCGAGCCATTACGCTCATTTGCACGGGCCGACCCGTTTCTTCGGTTCAACGCAGTGCCCAGGCTTGCGATATTTACGGCCGCGAAACTCACGCCGGGCGACGGTTTCTGGCGCTTTTAATTGGACGGCCCCGACTACTGTGACATTATTTCGCGTCCGGCAGGGATCGGGCAAAATTGGAAGACAGAAAGAAGAGCCGTCAAAGACGACAGAAGAAACGGGGGGTAAATGAAGAGGAATTAAGAATTCGCCGAAGAAGAAATTAAGAGACGTTGAAGGCGAAAGAAGAGACGGAGGGTGAATGAAGAGAAATGAAAGGAAGACAGAGGAATGCGTGGAAGTGGATAGACCACAGAGAAAGGACAACGAAGCAGAAATGAGAGCAGATTGAAACGGAAGGCGGAGAGGCGAACGCGGGAAAAGGGTGTGCAATAAGAGCAGGAAGAAAGGCCGTGCGAAACAGAATCGAAGAAGGGAGAGACCCCCAAGGAGAGCACTCGCAATAAATACAATCAATTTCCATCGATGCTCGAAGGCTCGAGAGCGACTCTCTCTCACTCTCACTCTCAGGGTGCTCAAACAACCGGGCGACACCCTTAAGCCACTGTCACCCCTTCGTCGATCGTGAGAAGAGAAATCACTACTGCAATTCGTGTGTATCGAGGAGAAAAGGAGAGAGAGCGATGAAAATCGAGACGAGCGAAAGGGAGCACGAGGAAGTGAAGGAGAGCGTGAGAGAGGAGGGGGAGCGAAGGAGAGCAAGGAACGAAGTAAGATGGAGGGAGGGAGAAAGGGACAGAAGCAATTTTTCGTCTCGCCAGAGGCAGTGTCAGCTAACGAAAAGGAAGTGCCCCGCGTTCATCCGCATGAAAGTGCTGGATCGACCTGGTATTAGGAAGGGAATATGCTGAGACGGCGGGACAAGGACGGCGAGCATACTGGAGGAAGATACGGAGAATGAGCAAGAACGCGGCATGAGAAAGCGGTATGCGTGCATATGCATGCGCGAGTGCACCTACGTACATGTTTGAGGAGACGAGGAAAGGAGGAACAGGGAAAGAGGGTCAAAGTAAGAATGAACGATAGGGGATAAAGACGGCGAATAAGAGTGAAGAATACAAACAGAGGAGTGCGAAGCAAAAATAGTCGCGTACGCGCGGGGGCAAGGTATTGCGAGAGTAGAGAGAGAGAGAGAGAGAGTAACGCAACGAAGCGAGGAAGTAAGGTCATACGGCCGCGAACGGGCAGGAATAAGAGGACGCGTCCAGGGACGAATATTTCTCGGTCCGACGGGGCGTCGCCGTCGTCGAGCTCGTCGACGGCGTCGAATTTGCATAATTTCCGAATCTCCTCGCCGAATCTGCCGCACCAGCGGGCGAAAACGACGGACTGGGTGACGTGACGCCGACGCACAAACACGCTTCGACATGCGTGTACGCAAATTCTCCTCTCTCGCTCTCTATCCGACTCTATCTATCTCTATCTCCCTCCCGCTTTTATTCATATTCCACGAGATCTCCCGACCCCCTCCCACCTATCCACCGTCGAAAGATATTGCGGCTTAAACGACTGGAAAATTGTCCAAACGGCCGTGCCGCATAATTTCGACGTGACTTAACGTAGCTCGCGTACGTTACGCGCTCCGGAGTCCATCGTTTCGACGCCCCGTGCCGGAAATCCTCGGACGTGTGCGCCAACCTGGCGTCGCACTGACTTCTGCTTGTCGCTTACGATCCGCGATGAAGTAATGGATTGACGCGCGCGTCTCACGCATCGCTGAGTGGCGGACACCGAAAGGGCGGAAAATGTTATGAACCCAAGGCGAGGTGGCTTGCAGTTTTACATCCTAACGGATTCTAATTTTCAGCCTGCGGTCTCGTGCTCTTTCGAAAGGGTATGACGCGAGACCGTGTGCGAAGTCGAAGTATCAGGAAAGGAAACTGATTCTAGAGAATGTGTATTAACGAAATCTTGAAATGAGACGGAAAAGAGGGGGAGGGGTCTGTCAAGATTTCTGGGTCAAGTATGTAGATCGGGTAAGATTGTGATTGGAGTCTGGAATGATAATTGAAATTTTTACGCCGACAGGTACGGCAAGAACGTCAGTTTACAGGAAAGTTATTGTTGAGAGTGGAGAGAAATATATGTTTCTTTGATGTATATACTGCAGGAATGAGAATTCGAAGTTGAGGGGGGGAATGAAAGAAATAATGATTAGAGGGGAGGCAGAATGAGGGAAATTAATGTTTGGGATTGAAGTCGGAGCATATAAGGACCCGTGGCTTATAGTTTAACTCTCGTTAGAGCCACTTCTTTGACGCGGCTCAGCGTGAAAGAAAGGTACGGTGGGCGTTGGTACGTCTCCTTTGTTGAATCGAATTCAATTCAGTTTGAAATAAGACATTGCTTCGTTGAACGTTATTAGGATGAAAGCGTACACACTCACGGTCTTATCTGTAATGAAAACTAGATACACGCGCAGCCGGTGGCGCATTTGGAAAGTTCCGTATAAACGTTCGTGCGAATGAAAATATTTCGCTGATTACAGCCGACGATGATATAAATATTATCCAACATCATCGGAGCCCGATGAATTTTCGAGAATACGCGTGAAATCGCATAAAATCGATACCTGCCACTCTGAAACCATGTTCGTTGCCCGTGATGCTTTCCGCCTGGCAGTATAATTTTTATCAGCGAACCATTTTACGGCGATGTGTAATCGGCGTACAAGGGTGAGATTGTTACCTGGGGCACGAGATTTACGCGTTTCGCGTCGGGCGCTGCGTTTGACATATTGTAAGTTTGCCACGGCATTCGATTTGCCAATTTACCATCACGGATTCAGCCGCAGCGCATTTGCCACGATTTTTCCTCCGAACGGAAGGCGATCGGTCAACGGCAGTCGGACCCTTAAACTTACGATTACCCACATTCAACGAGCCCGTAAAACTGATGTTCCCCTTTACGAAACCCGATCATTCCCATAGGCAATCCATACACACGTCACTCACAACCCAAACTCATCAATTCCGGTTGTTACGAATCTCTCAACTTTACTACCGCTCAACTGCAAAAGAGCATACCGTTCTCATTACATTTCTGCGCCACACAACGCATCAGTCGGAGTTTCCATTTCGACAGGCCGATACGTTCGACATGAAGCACACAATTAAAATGTACCATTAAACCTACACCCTCAGACTAAATATATTCTTCGTCCAAGACTGGCTCCACCTTATTATCTCGCTTTATCACAAGAGCACCAAATCGCACACCATCGAGCGAGCGCGTCTTTTGTTGTCAGCCGTGCGCGCGCTCGCACTCGCCCTCGCATTATTTCGTCCACGTTCCGTCCGGCGTCGGCTGAATGGCTCCCGCGCTCGCGGAATGCGGAAACGCAAATCAGTCCTTTGGCGCCAGTTGGGACGACGCGAGGCGAGGCCGCGCGCGGCCGACGTCGGGCGTCGGATTTCGAGCGGTCACCCGCCGCAGCGTCCCGGCTCTAATGAAAATTAGCGATAATTGGCTGGAAAATGAACATTTGTGGCGGATTAAAAGGGGTGGCGCGGGTCTCGCGACCCACTCTCCTTGTTTCGGCCCGAAACGTGGCTCGGCTCGCGCCCCCTTCCTTGCCCAGGACACGTACACCCGCCCCTTTCTCCCGTGCCATTCCTGCGGTGTCATAAAACCGGTTCCGCGGTCTGTAATTTGTAATGAATACGGCTCTAACTAGCCTGCCTCTTCGCTTGACGAATTGAGCCCGCGTCACTCGTATGCGTCTCTCTATACGTGACCCGGACGACACGTACACTCGGCCGGCCCCGCCGTCCGTGCGTATGCACGCGGACGTGGCGCGTGAGCACGCGCGCGCAATCACGCGCACCCTCCGACTTGCTGTATACGCGTCTGAATCATGGGACAGTCCGTATAATGTCCATTCATCGGACACTCGACTCCGTCGTCCCCACCCCTCGCTCCCCACCGAACCCGATCCGGTAATTGGATTATTATTGTTCGTTATTATTGTTATTATTTGAGCGGGGCCGAGCGTGACTGATAAGTCGCTCTAAGTGCGTCGGCGGTGACTCGAGGACGCGCGCGAACGGGATGGAAATTGCGTAATGGTGTCCTTTCCTACAGGAGCCCGAGCTAGGACGCCGCGTTTCAATGCGTCGTTGTCCCTTTCATAATCTAATCGGTTTGGCGTGGTCGTCATTGGCCCCGCGGTCGGTCGAGCTGCCGTCGTAATTAGACGTTCCGCTGGATTTGCCGGCTGGCTTTGTCGGGTGCCAGGCTTTTTCGACGCCGCAATTACGACGGAGGGGTAATCTGTGGTAGCTATGAGTTTGCAAAGGTGTCATCAAGATGAACTGTCATATGTTTCTGTCGTTGGCATTCAGGATTTTTCGTATGCATCAGTCGGAAATTCATACGTCTGCACGGTAAAGATGGAAGTTGAATCAGGATACAGGCCGGCGATGCATTATCAGTGATTACTTCCCACTATGCGCATCCCAAGACAATCTTCCGTACGGCAACTTCGTTCGCAGAAAAACAGGTCATAAATTATGACCGCGCGGCCCGCTACTCATTCAGGCATGCTCGTTATCACCGCCATTATCCTGACTAATTCCCGTGTCACGCGACATGCGCGTCCTGGCTCGCGGGAAACAAAATCTCGTGCTACGTGACGGAACTGGCGAACGACGCAGGACAAATACGCATCGAAACTCGGAATCTCTCCTTGTCATGTTTACACTTTTTTCCCCACCGTGCCACTTCCGATCCGCCAATAGAAGCATCGACGTTCGACAATTCCATTATCGCCGACCATTGCCGGCGCGTCCTTAATTTTCGAATTAACCCTCGATGAGCGCGTACGTTTTAACCCCTCGCGCCCATGAATATTTTAAATCTTCTCCAATTGTCGCGCGTTGACACCAAATGACTCAGACTCTCAAACTCAATTTTCGAGCGCATAGAGATACGAAGAGCGGCGCCAGTGGCAGCGCGCTTTGTGATCAATCTACGATAATTTGCAGAGAAGTAAAGCATTGACCGGGAGCTTTGTTTAAATTTAAGCGTTAATCGTTCGCGATCGAAATTACTTTCGTTTCGATTCCATCAATGTCTACGGATTGCAATATCCTACCCTTACGACAACGCATCTACTTAAACGTGTTTGTAAGTCTCGTACAAGAAGCCAATGTTGAATCGACGTTGAAAAGCGAGGAACGAAACGTTGTGTCGGGGTTACATAGCTCGATACACGACCGCGAAGGGTTAAATGGGGCAAGGAATTCGTGCGTACCTACATCGGGACCGACATAATGCCGCGAGCACGTGGCAGCATTGCGCTCATAACGCAATCTAGAAACTGCGTCATCAGTTATTCCCTGGCGAACATTGTTGCCCGACCAATTTTCGACATCAAAGACAAAGCGCGGATTGCACCGGGGTTTCTCGGTTTAATCGGGCAACATGGTGCATTCGAGCTAAGAACGCGGCGCGGATGGTTAACTGTAAATTGATGTAAGGCCGCCGTTGCGCGTAATATTCTTGAGCGAAATATGAAATTCCGTTTCGCGAAATTTGGCCTTGTCGAATGTGCGCCACGACTGTACGTTCGGAGTACGTCGTCGCATGTGGGCGTGTGTTTTCGCGTCGATTCGCTGCACGCTCGGTTTCGGTGCGAAACGATAACAAAGTCTACGGAACGCATGTCTGATCGTATTGGCCTGCAGAATGTGCCCTGCGTCTGTGTGCTCGTAGTACAGCGTCGTATGCGGGCGTACGTCACGTGTCGATTGACTCGGGAAAATAATAACATTTTATATGCACGTATACATGTGACGTTGCATTGGTTCTGAGTTCGCAGAGAGTGCCGCGGCGATGTTAAGTGAGAATAGGTTTCCATACGATCCCTCGTCACTCGATCTTTGAGCATCACGTCCAAATTTCGAGCATGCGGCCACGGTCCTTTCAATTCCACGCCTAGTGTCCCTATTCATCGGGCACTCCAATAGTCAGGGATCGTAATCCAAAAATTGCCACGCCATTATCCTGTCGAAAAAGCGGTGTCACGCGATAGTCCCGCAGTTCTGGTGTCATGTGTCGCATGCTGCATCTTTTTCCATTAGCCCCGACAGGAGATAAGGTTTCTCCTTCGCGCGGCCACCTAGTGATGCCACCCGAATGTGTCCGAGAATAATTGGTCATCCGCACGGGATACCAGTCGTTCGAAAAGGAAAATTAGCAACGCAATGATCCAGGGATCAGGGACATCAATTCTCAGTTGACCACTCAACATCCTTCCCAATAATTCATATACGGACTCTAACCCTAAGAATCGCCAGGAGCAAGATACATGATCCGCGAAACAAATTACTCGAAAGCTCACTCGCATCGATTGTGCCCCACGCGACACACATTTGCCAATTACGTGCTTCGATCCACCTACATGGCAGCCATAAACAACATCGCCACGAACAATAAGAAGCAAGTACATATCGGCGCCGCGCCTAGCCTACTCCCGAAGCTCGACGCCACTTTTTTCCCTATCTCCCGAAGGCTGCACGAGCAAAGTGAGAAGAGGTCCATCTTGTCCCTTTCCTCGCCGAGCAACATCGCGCGACGAAAGACGGCCGCACAAGGATGAGGGTAGGAGTCGCAGGAAAACAGGCGCGCGCGCGCGCGCGCTCTCTCTCCCCACCCCCGACAACCCCACCGGTCTTCTGTGGAGCGTCGGATGGAGCCGATATACCGAACATATAGGTGTCTCGTCACCGTATCACCTATCCAGCTACCCCTCGCCAGAGGGCGCTCCTGGATCGCGCGAGTGGGGGGTGGGAAACGGTGGCGCGAGAGGGAGAAGTCCGTGGGTATGGGGTGTGTAGTGAGGTTGCCCGAGATGGGGTGAAGCGCGGGGCGAGGTGGACGACTGGCGTGTAACGCGGGGGTGGGGTGTCGGCGGTGGATGCGAGTTTTTCCTGCGCATGCGCCGTGCCGGATTCCCACTGGAGCCACTCCCGATCGCGGACGACCGTCCCACACGATCCTCCAAGCGATCCTACCACCGCTTCAGTCTAACGTCCGCATCCGCACAGCCAACAACCCCTCGATCTCTCGTACCACCCTCTCTTCACCTCGAATCCTCGTCGAGTGGCGAGTCCCGCGTGTCGTTGCACGACGGCCGAGAAACTTTGCTTTCGTCGAGGGATGGGAGCCGCGAGGCGGCCGGAGTCAGCTCCACAGGCCAGAAGGTACATTCTCCGACGGCTGTCCAAGTACACTTCAACGGTTCAGTATGGTAATCTTCGCGAGAGAGAGAGAGAGAGAGAGGTTCGAATTCGCCGCGCGGCCAGTTCCAGTACGTCCACGTCCGTGCCGGGTTCGCACTGAGAATGATAGATTCGAACGGGTACACGAGTCGACGTTTTTTATTGATAGCCTCGTTCGCTAGACTCGCAGGTATCGTCGGACGCGTGCACAGGGCTCCGGGAGAGTCTTATTTCGTAGACGAGTTCGCGCCGCAGTCACGCGTACACGTCAATTTTCTAGACTTCCCGATCGCAGCAGCCTTCACGAGTCTTTTCTCGCAATTCAGTTCATACGGCTGCTTCGAGACGGCCACTTTTCGTCCCTCGGAATTATTGCATCTAACTGTTGCACGCGGGTCGATGCTTCGTGCTCCTTTCTGCGCCGCTTCTAACTGTTGCACGTCGATCGTCGCTCCGCGCTTTCTTTCGACTGACCCAGATCAATCGGTTGCCCAGGACACGTCGAGCGACGTTTCGCTTTAATCGATCGACACGCGACGATGCGTAATCAATTCGAAGGCGCTTAGTCGCACCCCTGCCCACGTAATTGGCACTGACGATGGGTCTCTCGAGTAGGCTCTTCGTAACTGGGTCAACGAGACGGATCTTCCTGTTTGTGGGCAGGCCGAACCAGCGACGGAAGTTGTCGCGCGCGCGATCTCATTCCGACGCTGATCGTCGGTTAGCGTCCGCCGATTCGAACCCCCGCTCCGTCGGAATCGTCGAGCCGTTCAAGTCGTCGGAGTTCCGCTTTTGAAATCGTCGGGAAAATCGACCGTCGTCACCGTTGATCCCCTGGTCGCATTCTTCACGCTGGAAAGTTTCTCCTCGATCCTCCACGCGCTCTCTACCGAACACTAAAATCTTCACATCGATTCCGAATGCGCACCAATCGCACCTATTTCCGACAACGCTGCTTATTCTCTCACTTCTCACGCGCTTCTTTCGGAGCAAGCTACTATTGCTCGAAAAAGCCCACATACTCCGTACCGATCGCGCATTTCGAATTCATGCACGCGCAGGCGGCCGTCATCCCGTATTAATAACCCGGATCGTTTCCCTTGAGCAGACGCGCTCTCTTCTTAAGCGTCCCGTCCACGTCTTCGACATCCCATCGACTCGGAACGCTCGAACCTTCAGACCCCTCACGGCGTCGATCGCGATATCTCATTTGTTTCCGATGGCTCGCAGTCGATCAAAGACACCTGCTCCGTGTCATGCGGGTACGTACAAAGCTTGTCACGTGGGCACGCTGGTCGTCGGCTTCGCAGTGTAGATGGGTTGCACGTGACAGCGCGGCTTCTCTCGCCGACGACGCCGACGACGCCGACGACGCCCACGACGAGAGCCTCGGGCACGTTGGACGCGGAAAAGTGGGGCTGCCGGGCTTTGAGCAGTCGTACGTTCAAACTGCGTGACTCGTTTCGCAATGCCACCGCCGCGCCGGAGTCGCGCAAATCTTTTCGCCGGCTTCGATAACAAGAGACCCGACGAGCATCGTACGCAGAAAGTTCAACCTGGACGATGCTGAGGTCTGCTGGCGTCAGAGGTGAGTTCATAATGATCGATCGGTAGATATGTTTCAATGATGCGTTAGTACGTATGTATCGTAAGCTTGCGTGATCGAATGAAGTCGGTAGTTTTATATGGGTTCGATGTTGAATTCGTATGAGTGATAAGCGGTTGTACAGAGTGTGCACTTTTTCGATTGTATAGATACAGACGCTTTTTATTGGTGCGATTTGTTTCTTTTGGAGTTAACGGGTAGTGCTCACGGGTACTGTATGAAAGTAATGGTATTAGAGGTCGGCGGATAAGTGACGCCGTGTACGTGACAAAACGTTGTACAACTTGTCGGCCGACGCCGCTAGATCATGGATCTCATCCGTTGAACGCGATAACTACGAGCTACGACGAGCTTTTCGAACTTTCGTTAATTCCGAGTCGCCGGCATAATCCCGTTAGTTACGAGGTCGGGGTAATTAGGCGTCTTTAAACTATGAAAAGTACATAAAGGCGCGCTTAAACTTGCCCGTGGGTGAGCTCATTGCCACGCTCTTTATGATCGATAAGTTTCACAATAATGAGAACGTCGCCGATGGAGGTGGGCCGCGCAAGAATTTTCATTCATAATCATTACGGTCCGGCGATTAGATTGGCCGCACGCGTAACACATAAAATTGTCACTTTACGGCACGCCGCCGCGTCGTCAATAAACTTCCGGCCGGACGCAATGTTCGCGGTGGTTCGTTTACCCAAGATCTTACATAAGTTGTACTTCGTTTCGCGGAGCGTTCCGCCGTGCGGGACTTCAATTTAAAGCGCAGTATCTCCCGAAATTAAAGCGTCCCGGGCTTAGCCAACTTTATAATCGCCCCGGCAGATAAAGCAATGTTTGTCATCGAAATTTTCAATTAGAACTCGCGTTGTACTTGGCAAGGGTACTTTTAAAACTTCGACAAAATCGATTCCCTCCATCCGATTAAGCGTGGCGCGCGTCTAGACGATTCCAAGTTTCGCTCTGAATCTATAGTCACGCCTAACTGGCTGCGAGGCATGATCCTTATTAAAGACCGCGTATCAGATTATCGGTCCGCGTGCTATACAAAACAGTGCTATATAATTACCTGTCAAGCGTTAAACATGTTTTTCACGCGAAAAGAGTAGGCGTACGCGTGTTCGGCGAATTAGCACGACGTGTCAAAATTGTGCTTTACAGAATTTGCTCGCGCAGGTACAGTCGTGATACGATAGGTCCAGTTAAAATGTTGGCTATTTTTTTTTACCTCATAACGGGTACCGTTCGTTTGATACGCTCAAACAAAAGCTTTGTTAACACATTTTCCCAAACATTGATTTTGAGCCGGCTGAAGCGTATGCTCGCGAAATTCGATAGACGCCTTTGACACTTCTATGATACAACTTACTCATTCTACACAATTTGACGCGAGAACAATAATTGTCACGTAATACGCTCGTACGGTAGGATTACGCGAGCACACGAACGTTCTCATCCCGAGCAAACTTATCCCACCGCGAGCACTTCTTTCGACCATGTTCTTCGATTCCAGCCGTTTCCCCACGATCTTTCGGCAATTTCACACACAGCGGCCGTATCATTTCCGAGCCGCGCGTCCGCCCTTTCAGCCGTCAGGACGGAAGTCTATTACCGAAGAATGTCGTTGGAAACATCGTGAAACTGCAAAATTCACTTTGATACGCCGTTTCGTCGGTCCCTCCCGGCTTCTGCCCACCCTCGTCATTCTCAAATCGACCCCTTCCCGTTTCCAGTCCTCCTCCCACACGCTTGCCCCTATCACTCGCCCGCGTTCTCCTCCGTACATTTCCCTCTTTGCCTTCCGCCGCACGAGTCATATTTACGCGAGCCTTTACAATTGCGTTTGCACGGCAATTTTGCATCGACGGAGACGACGACGTCGGAGCGGTTGCAGGGTCAAGTAGTGAACCCCGGCGGGACGGTCCTTCACTCTTCGCCAACTTTCGAAACCAACCCCTACTGTGAACGGGCGCAATGCGAATACCGGGTCCATTCGTCCTCGATCGTAACGATTTTTGCTAACCGATTGTGTCGTACGCGGGTACTCCTTCTTTAACAAGTACAATTTGCACGGCAAGTGCCACGTATCTTTTTACACACTTAATACACTAAATATTTGCGAGTGAAGTTAAGCTTAACTAACGGCGGTCACGTAAATTCAATTTTTCATCCTAAATACTTGTCTACACAACGACGAGCATCGAGAAGGAAGCTTACTCTGTACTCCGATTCGGCGGCAGCGTTTGCCGTCCTCAAATGACCCGCCGTTCGCTCTAACCACTCCGCGAAGGCGTACATACGTCGCGCGCGCGCGTATGAGCAGATAGGGGTGGAAAAGTTCTCGCAGTTTGAGCGGGGCAACGTCCGCGCGATGTTCCATCGTGACAACAACTTCCGCGGAGGGCAGCATTTTATTTCGTCGCGTGTCATTCGACCGCTCTGAGCCCATTAGCCGTGTCGGGTAGTTTTAACTCGTCGCTGCGAAGACAGTGGTTTACCTTTCGCCCCGACGTGCCCGATTGTAAACCCAACTTTCTTGAGTGCTTCCTGAATAGCCTCGGCATTCTCTTTTTCATCCTTCTTGATTAATGGACCCGGCGCGAAGCTGGTACGCCCAGGCGGTTTAGATTTTCCGACCGTCGTTCGACGTCACTCCGCCCTGTGTTTCCTAATTACTTTCTCCCGGTTCTATCTCTCTCTCTCTCTTTCTCTCTCCCCCCTTCTCTTCTTCTTCGTCTTCGACGCGTCAGACTCATTTGCTCGCGATTTGCGATCCGTGGAGGATGCGTATTTTGTTCTTAACAATATCCACCTGTTAATACACGTATAATTACAGCCGTTTCGCAAAAGCCTCTACGCAAAATAAGAATCGCCTGTCCAACACATAAAAGAAAAAAGAAACAATTCTACCGCGTGAAAAAGTATTCACTATCGTAACAGACTTTCACCAGCGTCTCGTGCTGGAAAATTAAGTACAATCGACGACGACCGATTCTACTGAGAATCTTCGCCAGTACTATCGATCGCCATACGCGTGTCCCGACGAAAAATTTGAATCGCCGCTTATTGCCGTCTCTCGCTACGACATCGACGGCGGACTTCGTCCGAAGATCTTTTTCGGCGTCGGAGATTAAAGAAAATCGATAGACGCGGGCCAGGACTGCCAGGAGGTTGAAGGGGCCGGGGAATGGGAAAGCCGCAGGTGTTGTGGCGAGCCAGGTAAGCCTCGATGTAATTTCTGGCACTGAGGGACGAAGCGGGGCGAGATGGGGAGATAGAGACGACGAAACAGAGAGCAAGAGAGAGAGAGAGAGAGAGAGACAACGCCAGGATAGAGATAGAGCCTGGAATTTGAGCGGGGGGAGGGCTAGAAATGTTTATCGGATGGAGCGAACGATAAAACCGAAACGTTGCTCACGGGAGAGGGCCGTTCTGCCGGAGCAATAATAGCAGCGAGATTATGTACGGCGAATGCTCGATAAGGACGACCGGCCGCACGAACGGCGACGTCATGCGAATGCGAAGGGACGATATGCGCTCGTCTAGTTTCTTCCTCGGACAGACGAAATTGGTGCTCCGATAAATAGGACCGCGACTTTTTCGCGTTCTAAGTGTACGTTTCAATGTTCCACTGTGGCCGGGATTGCGCAATTAGACCGTGGGACGTCGGAACGATTGGCGTCGTCACACGCAATTGATAATAAACGTATCGAGTGCGGGGAACATGTTTACAGAGAACAGGTTTTTATACGCCGAAAGAATCGTTCGTGCGATGAGGATAAGTGTACGGATTTTAGTCGCGCCGAATTTTAGTCACGTCGAATTTCCGACCTACATAATAACATTCTCAATTTGTTGATGGACGCTTACAGAGCGGATTTTGACGAGAGTGGGACGTCGGCTCTCTCGCGTAATTAGCTCACGCACTCGTACGTAATTTGCTCAATTATACGTCGACGTTTCATTAGCGATTATAACTTCGGCGGGCGATGAAAATCGTTTCAAAAATTATTACACTCCACCGTGGGTTGGGCTAGAATTCGCTCGTAACGCGTCGATGACCGATCGTTATTGTTCCGCAGCGAATCGCACGGTGCGCGGTGGAAAAAGTCACGGTAAAACTCTGAGCCGGAGTTCATTAAGGGCGATAATCGAATACAATTCCGTCCGATTCATAATTACATTTATAACGGCTGTAATCCATTCATGTTCGTTGCCCTCCCTTCAAAACAAAGGGTGCTACAAAAACAGACATGTACAATATATTACGTTACAATGTAATATGATTGGCTCTCGCTAATAACTCCATCATTAAATAATAAATTAATAGAAAAACTGCCGCATACTTTGGGTTCGCCTTTTTCGCGGGCTTCGATTTCAGATTGTGACACAAACTGCAAATTTCATAAACGTACATAGATATCAGGACGCATGATATTTATGCTTCCGACACGCAAAAATTCCGTCATATTTACCCCTTAAACGACAATCTAATCAATTCATACGTGTGTGCTATATATATATATAATATGTCACGAGTCGCTGACACGATTTTCAGTTAAAACGAGTCTATATACTTTAATGTCCAGATATAATGGGCAAACAGTTACACACACGCAGACACATACTCGTATTGACGGGCGTCATAGGCATACGCGTCGTTCGATTGACCGAGCATTAAATAATACCGCGCTCTACCATGGGCGAAGCTTTATTGCTAAAGCTGCTTTCTGATCCCCGTTATGAAATTGCTTTAGGTCTACACCGATGGGCTCGAAGGCTTTTGAGATTTTTGTAGCTTTACGTCCTGACACGCTCCACGGGTTCGACGCGCGACCCCGTCGTATCTTTTCCGCACTTCGCCCGCCGTAAATTATGTCTGAATTCACAAGTGGATGGGCGTGCGAGTCGATAATACGATCGTTCGGTCGACCACCTCGTTTCTAATACGAATTTCCCGAACTAGCAAGTAGTTGTATCTATTCGCACACCGACAACAATTTCCCAAAAAAATCGCCCGTCCTTAACATATTCCTACTTTCACCGGATGGTTACCAATTGAATTTTACCCTCTCTCAAGATACTCACGACGTCAATTACATATCAATCATTACCCCACTTCGAGTTCATCATTCTTGTCATTCAATAACGTTTCCCGCCGCGCCGAAAGATAAACGCGCTCCGTTTCATTAAACACACCCACCTACGCACACAACGTACGAACCCGACATACCGAAATTCCTCAAAGTCATGTTTTATTAGCGTCCATGTTACGCCAATAACATAATGCAAAGTGGATGTCGAATAACCGAGTTAATAAGTCAAACGTGCGCGGCGTGTTAATAATTCGCCGAGTCCGTGACGGGACGGTAGTCTGTGCGTAGTTTGGTAGTGGGGGAGCGAGGGTGGAGGGGGTCATTCATTCCGATGAGAATAATATATCGTGAGGGACGTGAAATGAAATACGTGCGACGGTCGCGGGCTTCCATGACGCCGGAGAAGCGGTTTGACGAGGCAGGGCAGCGAAAAAAAAAAGAGAGAAGGGTTATTGCCGTTGTCGTCCGGGGGCGGGGAGGGGTGGGGAGGGGAGTGCACGTGGGGGGGAAAAAAATAATCGCGTTCCCCGTGAAAGCGGCGCGCGGCCACTCGAAAGGGAGTGATACAATTAGAGATAATTGGATCCTATTTAATTGGATGTTTAAATTTCGTTTTTTGCCCATCGCGCATCGCGCTATTATTAACGAAACTGAATTTCATTTCATCGTGTACAGGGTCGCGGTGCCTGGGGGTGGGGGGGATAGGTCCGTCGTGTCGGCCAAATGGCGGACTCTGCGAGGGAAGCGAGCGAAGGAGTCACTTTAAACGGCAGTCCGCTCTTTAAGCTTCGCCGTGCGCGGCTCAACCGTGGAAATATCATAGGGCTCGATATTTAATGAACTCGTCGCGTGCGCTCTCTCTCTGAGACTGTCCGCATTCGGCGATGTCCACCCGATTGTCTGCGCACCTCGCTCTCGTTCGCAGAAAGAACTCTGTACACGCCGTATACATGGCCACTGTCTCACAGTCGGCGCTTCTCGACACGTCCGATTGAAGAATTGATCGGCACGAAAGTGCAGCCGGCAACGATTAAAACGTTAAACGTTCGGCCTCGCGCCGTGGCTGGAGAAGGGTGCATCGGTGATAGCCGGACGATCGGACGGAATGAAAAAAGGGGGCTTCGACGGAGGGGTGGAAGTAGGGGGTGGCAACGGCGGATTATTCGTTTCTTCCCGGCGGAAGCGGCTAAGTATCGCGGAAAAGGGAGGCGCGGCGAGTTGATCGATGAATCCCGGCTAGGTGCCGGCACATCGCTCTTCCCACACTCTCCCGCCTCCGCGCGTTCTTTTCCAGGAAACGCACACACCTCATTGTTCCCCCGCTCGCCGCCTCGTGCACTCGATGCATTACGCGCGAATTGCCCGACGGACGGCGGCCAATCGTACGGATGTTTATCAATCGCCGCCCCGGAAAGTAACGAACGAGGCGGCGCGCCATCTTTTTTTTTCTCTCTCTCTCTCTGGCTTGCTATCTCGTGTTTTTTCCTCTCCACTCCGTGGCAATGCGGCTTCCGCTAGTCCTCTCGGGTAAGTGGTTCGGCGAATATTATCCGGCGTCGTTCTGTTCGTCGGGAGGCAGCTCTCGCGAATGATTCGTGTGCTGGATTGAACGGACAGTAGTGTTAGCTACAGTGAACATCGAAACTGTATATCTGTCGACCAGATTGAATTGTTCTCCTTTTTATTTCTTTTTTTCGCGCGACATCTTTGAAACGAAAATTTGCGCTCATTCGAGCATAATTTGATAGTGTCGAAAAGTGTTGGTGCGCGTGAAAAGTGAGAGTGCGATATTTAAGGAATGTCGTAGAGATGTCTCTGCGTCACAGCTACTTTTGTCTGAATGAGATCAAGTGCGGCAAAAGTAGCTGTGGCGCCGAGAGACGCATATCTACGTCATTCCTGGACCATCACATTCTCACTTCTCACATCCGCACGCACATCGACACTTCTCGCCACCACAATTTGAATTTTCCTCGCTTCCCGTTCCGACGTCGTCGAAATCACGCCGAACGGAACATCAAAGCACGATATCACGGCGGCGGTATCGAAATGTCTCGTTGCAGAACTGCACCTCGACACTTCTAGCGCGCATCGGCTTGGTTGTTCAGACGATGTTTAGACGAACGTGTTTTGCGCGGCCGGCTGGTCGGAGAAGCGGGGGCGGATCAAAACATAGGACGCGGCGCAAAAACAACATGTGACAGAGCGCGTCGGCAGAGGATCTTCCGGTAATTCTGGCCGTGCCCAGCTCCCACACGAGTGCGTTCACCGCTGTAGTCGAGAACATCGGTCCGGAGGGGATGCATTACGGAGTGCATGCATATCCAAACGGCAACGCATATGCGTGCCCACCCCCGTCAGCGTCACTTTAACAATTAGCTAATTGTTTATACTGCTGGCCATGAGTGGCGCGCTGCCTGATTTTGCCCGTTTTAGTCCGACGACGTGCCCAGTGTTAGGTCGTTCTGAAACGTAAATAATCCACGACCATGCTTCCGGTGTCTTCCGGGTGCATTTTTAACTTTTCCCGTATTATACTTTCTGTGACGCGTAGCCGACGAGAGCTTCCCTTGATGTGCATGCCATTGGCCTACTTTCAGCGCAAATTACACGTCATCAGAAACGAAAGAAAATGACCGAAGCGTAATAAGTACTATTGCGTGGCCTTTAACGATGCGTCACTGAAGTACTTATGCGGGGGCGTGTGGAAAATGAGAGAAAATCAATGCGAGGAACGGGGCATAGTGAAATGCCGACGAGTGCGAAGTTCGAAATAGTTCGCAATAGCTCGTGTCGAGTAGAATTCGACGTGCCCTCCGATCGTCGAACGTACGACCATCTATGCGTATCTGGAAAAGTTCTCACATGCGATGGCAATCGGACCACATAAAAATAAGTGGCGTAAAGTTTGCAGCTACCGAATTTGGTAGATAATGTTATGCCGCGGGGGAACGTATTGCGGCGGTTGAAATTGAAACACTGACCTGTAAACCACGCCACAAGAAAATATTTTATCATATGAAATATTGGTCACTAGACTATTTAGATCCATATATATACATAAATAATTATTTATTCAAACTACAATCTGCAGATCGTCGTGAAGTCATTCAAGAACGTTGCGGAAGAATTGTTATCCAATCGCCGTCCATCGGCCAAGTAAACGTATCGCAAGAGGGGAGGGGTTGAGAATTACGAGGCGCGTCGATTTTTATTGAAAGTTTCGCGTTACGATACGCTTTTCTCTCACAGCCGAGTGCGTCAAAACGTTTTGTGTCGCGTAATAGAAAATACGCGCGCGCGCCGCTCGGACGATGCACGGGACGAGGAAATATTTGCGCGCGGCAAATAAATCGATTTTCATTTGTTACACGGCCGGGCAAATCGTATCTCCGCGGAAGCAGCGGCCGCTCTTTTTTTTTTTTTGTCTCGCGTGAGCGCTTAATGGTAGGATATCGCATTCTGGATAACGAGAAAGTATCGCTCGAAAGCGGGCGTTAACGAAATTTTCGAAACGGCCCATGCCCGCCGAAGACCGTTCACCTCTCCTTTTATTTGCCATTCCGTGTCTGCACGCGGCAGCCGACGACGATGTTCGATAATGTCCGCGCACGTAAATTGACAAGCACGGAACAGAACGAAATTCATTAGCAGGAATAAAATGCGTTTGATATCATACGATAAAGTCGTGTATGCCGGAAGCATTGTTTGTTTCGTGCAAAGTTTCGTTCTCACAGAATTCGATACGAACGATCGATCGATGTTCTGTATTGTCTGCAGAGTGTGTTGAGAAATTGCTGAAACAACGTCGAGTCAAAAGTATTCGCCCGCGGCACGACCTGCCACGACGAACAGAAACATTCTAATTCCAGCCTCTCGTACGTTCAGTTAGACTTAGACTGTTAGACTGTTAGACTTACACTTCGCACCGTTCCCCTTGCACGCCGAACTGATCGACGTACAATATTGTCATCCGGCCCCGGGAAGAAGCCGAAGCCCGTCCCGCTCGGTAATTACATTTTTCATACCAATTAATACTGCCGTTCAACCCCTGTCGCACTTTAGTCAAAGGGAGCTCGAATGTTTTTACGCTCTCGGCCTCGTCCCTCGCCCCGCCCTATTAAAGTTACATCGTGACTGAGTTGAGCTTCTTTAACGAGTTCATTCTGGGAATGAATTAATAGGTGTTATCCCCTTGATAGAATTGAAGTAACGAGATTAAAACTAAAGGGTCCCGTTCTGCGAGGAATGTTCGTCTCCGAGCGGCATTAAAATGTCCCGTTGGACGACGACCTTCCGTTGCGGCAGATCGATTAATCTGACAATAGACGCGAGCAGGTGCGCGGCTAATGTGAGCTTCGCGGCAAAAAATAGCTGCGTCCTCATTCGTGAACCGCGAAGTTTCGTGTGTTTGCCGAGTTCGCGATGCTTCCGAAAGAACGTGCCGCTGACCGCGAGTTTGTTAAGCAACAATTTGAGGTATCACTTGACATTACATTGCTACATACTCTCGATCTTCCTGCTGCATGCGATGAATCCTCAAACGTACCTCGCGTTGAGAAGACTGGCCGCTTGAAAAGCGTCGCTGAACGTTTCACTCAGCGTTAAACGGACTCGGTGCGACAATTAGAATAAGTTGACCCGGGAAAGTGGGAGAGAGGGGAAAAAAAAGGCACGAGGACAGGGAAGATGCCACGTTGGCGTCGCCGACGTGCCCGCCGAGTAACTCGGAATTAGGATTAAAGGTGGCCAAAAATTAAATCCTTATCTCGCCGGTGCCGACAAGTCGAGGGGGGGTTGTGCGGGGCGAAAGGGGTTGTCGGGAGACTTGCGAGGGTGGACTTTCTTAAGGTTAGACCTCCGGTCTCCTACCTCCAGTCCAAAACCGGCGGGGAGACTCTTAATCTGGCGCTAGCACTGCAATTTCTTCCCATTAGCGGCTGACTTCGCGATTAAACATTTGCATAATCTCGGAACGGTTGTTATAATTCGACGACATAATATATATATATATATATATGTGTGTGTGTGTGTGTGTGTGTGTGTGAAAACTTCTTAAAGTTTCATCCAAGTAAGACGTTCGGAAACATATTGATTGTCAAGGTTTTTCATGAACATTACAATTAGACTACTCGAATTCGATACGCGGCTGATTATGAAAGTGGCATGCCACGTCCTGTGCTCTGATGTACTTCGAGATCTAAACTCGGCAATACACGGAATTCGAGCTCATTAGAATGCCTAGTCGATTGGTTCGACGTTATGATAATATAGAATCGTATGAAGCGAGAGCAATGATTATCGCTTTCAACAACACTTTATTAATCAATACCGGTCTATGTACGCGATT
Source organism: Priocnemis perturbator (assembly GCA_963942575.1). Lineage (NCBI taxonomy): Eukaryota > Metazoa > Arthropoda > Insecta > Hymenoptera > Pompilidae > Priocnemis > Priocnemis perturbator. The sequence continues at coordinate 10,086,206 of OZ012652.1, forward strand.
CTTACATCGTCGAAAAGCGTCTATGGTTATGGTGAGCCCCTTTATCAATAACTCGATTTAGCGTTTCGGACGTGTCATTCGTAGAGAATGATTGTGCTTTGAAGAGGGCGCATAAGTGTTCCGACCGATCACGCGGTCGGCCATGTCCAGCCTTTTAGTGGTTTACAGACAGGCGTAGGCTGAAATTAGCACGTTGCACCGTTGCACGTAGCGCGTTCTGTCGTTTGTAACTGTAATACCAGAAATTCGATACCGCTACAGAGAGTCGTGCGGCACATCGGCGCACGTTTGATATACTCGAATATTGATCTCCGCCCGATGTAATCTGGGACCGATCGAGGAGGCTTGCAGCCTAAGATACAATGTGCCAATTGATCTAGTTGACGAGCGTATCGATGACACAGAGTTGCGCTTCGGGGGGAAGAATTTTAGTGGACGCAACACGAGTAAACTAGAAAATAAGCCTCTCAGAAGCCACACTGATCAATTTGGCTGCGTCGAAATTTGCCAATTTTATTGAGACTCGCTAATAGTTCAATTACAGAAGTCACCATTTAGATTCTTAGTTTAAAATAAACGTGTTTGAGTTCTGAACGTTCTACACATATGCATTGGGACGTTTATATGATATGTTCATAAGAGATGTATCCACGGCCACGTACTTGTTCGCGTAATTTGCGTATAAATATACACATTTTACGGCTTACGCTTGATGTAAGCGCCATCGTTCTACGCATACGCCTGAGACTTAAATCGCTTAGAAGAGGTAAAGGCGCCGCATAACCGTAAATTATATCATTGAAAGTTCATGACCCGTCGTTCGCAATCGCTGTCGCTCAGTGGCGTAACGAGTATTATCCCATCCCGTTAATGACGACTAATTAGACTCGTCGGCAGACGTATTTCTATAATACTCCCATTACGCAATGCTTCGAGAGCAGAGAAAGGGCAGCAGAATGATAAGGGGAGCAAGCACCGACGGAAGCGGATGAACAGAGACAGCGAACATTCTATGCGTTACGTAAATTCTGAGGGTTGACGCGAAAAAGTGATGTCACTGTGTGCCCGCTTATTCGTCCCCAATTATCGGATAATCAATTTTCCGGCCCAGCTGTACGGTTAATTTCAAATATTTAATCGAGTCTATCGTATCAAGTATCGATCGGTGCCGGCTTTTTAATTTCAACTCTTTGCCGCGCGGGTGCAAAGGCTCTGATGCTGTTATGTTAATCAATTTTGGCGCTCCCCCGGTATATATATAACATATATATATATATAGGACCGAGCCAGCCCGGCGAATGTAATGCGCAACGTTCGCTCAACATTGTAACGCTTTGCAAACGCTTCAAAACTGCAAACCCCGTCCGCCGAGAGACATTAAAGCGCTCGCTCGCTTCCGTCATGCCGATGTAATTATTATCGTCGCGTGCACTCCCGTAAACAATGGAATTATAACCGTGATACGTCGCCCTTGTCGTCTTGCCAATTACGAGGAGGAAGAAATGATTCTTTATTAGTGCCGCGGGTGTATCGTTAACGTAGGAATGCTTTTCGAGATAAAAGACGCAGTATGCCGAATATGCGTACGACGTATTACTAGTGACGAGAAAGGGGGGCAAATTATTTTCCTCACTGCCACCCCAACATCGTTGTCGCAACAATTTTTTTTTTTTTTTTTTTTTATACCCTACCCGCCCCGCGAGGTGCAGAATAAAGCGTGCAGTGTGCGGAATGTTTCGGAAAACGCGACGTACACGGGGTGACGTCGTTTTCTACTTATTATTCCCCTGTCGAACGTCGATACGACCCTTTTTCGGGAACGATAAGGGCCCGAGGCACCCCCAGCTTGCTCACCTCGGTATGAAATTGCTTGGGACTACTTTGACGCGTCGCACGAGTCCCCCCCCATACGTTAGCGCCCGGACGCCTTCTATTATTTAAAAGCACATTTTCGCGTCGTTGGGGCGCGGACAATTTTCGCGTCCCACGTCGTCGCATCTCAGCGGCCAAAGCTCGTACTCACTCGTGGTCCCGACTCACGATGCCGCGGACGCACTGCTCTGCTAATCCGCAAAAACGATTAAGATAAAACTTTGTCCTCTCCGACACGGGCGCCTTTTTATTTTTCAACAACACACCACTGAACGCGGCCGTTTATCAGCTCGGCCGGTCTGCGTGTCTGCCTCGGCCACTTCCGCTGTCCGGAACAGAACGAGTTTTGGGCTCGGCCCACGCTAGCCCTGCCGCCTGCCTCGTGAAGCCGATTCCCGATGCCGGGCGGGTGTATTTAACGGCGAGCCAGATTTTCGTAATTGCTCCGTTCGTTTTAACCGCGCTTTATGGCGCTTAAAGCGAACGGCCGGAAACGAAGCGCGCGGGATTAGGGCGAAGTTACAGGCCGGCCCGGGACACGTAACTCGGGGGCACGGGAGTCGTTGTCAATTGTGCCCGGCTGATACTGAACTCGCGGATTTTAACGGGAGACAGTTGCGCCGGCTTGTCCTGCTACGCACGGTTCAGACGGCTTTAGAGGAGGCGAGTTTCGAGATGTGCGGTCGTTCGCCGTCACCAATTATCTCGCTCGACGATCACTTCCGAATGGCCCCGCCATTATGCCGTATTTATGTCGCCGCGAGTGCCGATCGATCGTGCCGCACGGTTTCGTACAGTTAGGTAGGGGCCGTCGCTAGAATTAGTCATTTTTTGGTTAGATTCAGGTTAGTTTCCAATCACTTAGTCTAATTTTTCGAACTGCACGCTATTTCAGTAAAGCTTAAGCCTTAAATTGTGCTTGTGAGAAGAGAAGTATATTCTGCCACTAGCACCCCACATGGCCCACATCTTTCCAACGCGGTGCAACAGTACGTCGCGCGTCAAAGAAATCACATCTTGCAATTTCTATCAAAACGAATAAATCACCTGGAGCGCACTGAGGAACGTGCCCAAAAAGTACCCACTGTCACGTCGCACTCTTTGAATCGACGTCGATGGCGTGTACGATCGCGCTGCGAATAATGTCGAGACAGAAATCAGGATTCCCGATGCTCGGAATTACGCAGTCGGAAACAGTGCACAAAATGGCTCGCGCTCGGTCGCTTTAGATGCGGCGAGGATAGTCGCGATTAAAGCGATGCTCGCATAAAGACGACCCCGGTTCGATGGCACAAGGGGAATGTCCGATCGGTCGCAGGATCGCACGGCTAATCTTCGACTTAAGACAACGGCCTCTGATCTTTGCGCGATATATCTGTATCAGAGGACTACGGCGAGGAGGTGGGTGTCGTGAAACGCGACGACGACAACGGGAGGACCGTTTGTCGGATCATCTTCCATTTATCCTTTGCCTCTCTCTCTCTCTCTCTCTCTCTCTCTTCCTCTCCCGCTCCGAAACCCTCAGAATCAGCCGGGCTAGTGGTTAGTCATCGGCTCTATAGAAACGTATCGCTTTGGCATCGGGTCTTCCTGTGTACGTCCATTGGTCTCCTATATATACTTGTATATATCATTGCTCGGAATTAATTATCCGGGATTATTTTGCGGCGACCATTAGTGGCGCACGATCGGCGAACGAGAAAAGGGGTTGTCGGGTGAGGGTGGGAGGGAAAGGCGAGGCTCGCGTTCTCTCATGGTCCCTGGTCCCTGGTCCCTGGCTTTGTGAGATCATTTCTGCTGCCGCTGCTATGGCCGGTCCCCTTTACTGCGAGCGAGGGATTGCCTCGGCTGACGAACAATATTACCGGTACGGTTCCCAGGAATTAATTTAGTTCGATCGAAACCCTGGAAGTGTCGACGCTGCCCAGATTTCTGTCTCTCTCTCTTCGATGCTTGCCCCCTCTCGCGATATCGATCTATGCACTCACCTTTCGAGCGTGCTTCTATAAATACGCCGATTTCTTCGTAAGTCTCGATTGAAAATCTCTAACAGCCACTGCACCCTCTCACCGACGTATCATAATTTGGCGGAGAGGGAGGGGAGAAAAAAGTTTCCAATCTCCGGACGTTCGAAGTGGTTCCGAGGAAAGTCGAGAAACAGGAGCAAGACAATGCGCGCGCGCAGGGATAAAGAGGCAGACTTCGAAAGAGAGCCGGGTGCACGTATCCTCTCGCAACGGGCAACGGAATCAGTTCATAAATCGTCTTTCAGCGAGTAGTTCGAATGGACTTTCGGCGATAAGGCAAGGTTTTTCGCGCAGGACACGAGGCGGCGAGAGCCTGGCCAGGTTAGTCGACCGAGGAGCAGGGAAATCAGAAAGGACGAGAAAATACATACGCAGTGGTATTGGGGAGCGGTGCCCAAGAAGCGTAAAATCCGAAAATCCGTAAAATCCAAGCGATTTCCCTCCCCCCTCTCTCTCTCTCCACACTGTCAGTCTAACACCGTAACTTCCATCTCCGCTCTATCCCTTTTCTCCTCCTTCCCTCTCCTTCCCCGCCCGGTCCGAAATCCAACGCATTTAACACCGGCTGGCTTCCTGAACGTTCGCGCGAAATCTCTGTTAAGCCAGAAGCAAGCCCCGAGCTCACCGACGACATCCAACATCTCGCGCGTGCCATATTTCCGTGACTAAACTCGAACGATCGTCCCGCTGGCTGCTCTTTCGTTACATTTGCCGGGCGCGTTATGAGTATGTACCGGTTACGCGGGCTGTTGCGTCTTCCTCGTACTCGAGGGCAACGTGTGAAGAAGCTAAACTTCGTGATGAAACGGTCCTCATTGTCGGCCGCGCGGCGGGGTCCGAGGCTTGGGACGGCCGGTTGTTAATAGCCGTAAAACCAACTTTCCGTCAAGTATAATAATAAATTTGAACATTTTTTATGGGAGCGAGGGAGGCAATACGGTCGGGTGTTTTGCGCTGGTGCGTTGCGCCTAAGATTCCTCTCATATCTTTCATTTTGTTGTAAAGAAATTATTTATATATACATTTTTTTTTTTTTGCCTTTACTTACTTAATATTATAAATCCTTGATACGCCTACTGCCCGCTCGGCCATAAAAGTGTTCCACGAAATTACGCAGCTATTCGCAATCGCATAAATTGTATTTGTATTTCAAGTCTAAATAGCACGTAAATAGAGAGTTGACGTGAAACATCGCGGGACACCCACGCGCGTACGAGTGACACGCCGGACGAGCTGTCAATGTCGCTGTGGAAACGTGCGCAGTCGAAATCGGTTAACGCGTGCAAGTATTTATTGTTATTTCCGACCCCGGTAGCAGCGGTTCGCACGCTTCCGCCGGCCTCCATTTCCACCCTCCCAGCTCGAAAATCCCATCGTCCCACGCGGCCTCCGGTGCAAAATCTCTATTAAGTCGGCAGGAATCTCAGATACGCCGGGATGACGACGGCGAGTGAGAGAGGGCAGATCGATCTGGGTCCGTTGCGCGCGCTAGGCATCCTTTCATCTCGGCGTATTTTCTTCTCATCAAGAATATTTGACGAGGGCAACGCTCGGGGTCTCATCCGGCTGGCAATTATTTCCGAACTTCGACCCCCGAAACACGTCCGCGCGTCGAGGGGCACGGACGTGAACGTAATCGAGAAACCGAGTTTTGAGGGTGGGAAGACAGGGGAGGGGAAGGCACCCTTATTTTCGGTATAATCTTTCGGTTCTTTCTACTCTCCCGGTTCCGTTCCATCCCTTCGTTGTGTCTCTTTCTCTCTCTTTCTCTCTCTCTCTCTCTCTCTCTCTCTCTCTCTTTCGGAAAGCACGTTGCTTCAGAGTCTCGTAACAAATCTTGCCGGCCTGTCTATCCGGATATTATTTCTTGGTTCGCGTACTGTTTTACTCTACTATCTTCTGCGGTACGCTTCTACTCATTCACTTCTTCGTGTAAACCCTTTTGTAGCATTCGGCGCTTATTTCTTTTTTCCTGGTCTTCATCTCATCATTTCTACATGTTTATAGACATCTACGTTCTCCCTTTCTGGTCTTCTTTTCTAGGTTCCACTCTCGCTATTTTTAATTTTTCTTCTTGTTCCGATTAACGCTTTTATTTCACACGTCCTTTACGTAATTTTTCCCCATCCTTTTCGGACCACCCTTTCTTGCCCAATCTTTCCGCCGCTGTCTTCGCCTAATCTTACCTCCACCCCTTCCCGCCAACCCCTCTACGAACGACCCCACGAGACAAACCCCAGCACACTTTCCCAGCGGTCGGTAGGACCGAAATGTGCCGGGAGCTCGAAAGCCAAGTAAATCTGTTCCAATTCTCTTAATTCCGCGGCCAAGTTCACGCTGTCCCTCGCCCTTCGTTTTCCCCGTGGCCAACCCCATCGTCAGGCGGGGGCGTTTCTTTTCGCACGGTGGCAGCGAAGAAAGGGAAAGTCTTGTGGCGCGGCTGATTAACGGCTTTCATTAACCCTTTTGCCGCTCGTACGTCACTTATTTGACAGGATATCATTTCTCATCGCGCCGTCTCTTTCTATTTCAAAATGGAACTCTGTTTTCCGGAAAAACAGGGTCAAGTAGGGTGCAAATAAACCCCCGAGGGCGGAAGAGTGATTATAGAATTTTTCGGCGAAGAATGAGGTCGGGACGTCGGGAGTATGATCGTGCACAGCTGAAGAGTGTCTCGAGAAACGTGGTTTCAGGACGTAGCACGTCAAAATAGCACATAAATCAGGAAACACGGATCCATGAACCAGTATACGTTTAACTAGGGTCGTCATGTCCGAAACCTAACGATTTATTCAGTTTCGCTTGCACGATGACCGTGAAAGTCCAGAATCGTCGGGGCAGATTCGTGTATCGATCGGTCGCTCCGCTCGCGACGGTTTCGATAAGATATAATCATAGACGCTGATAGTGTAATCTACACCGGAGATTAACGCCGCGCAACGTCCGGCTGTAAATTATTTTCCGCCATTCAGCCGGGGTCTTAAGCTTCCTCGGCAGTTTAGAATAGTTACCCGAGGCCAGTGCTCGCGTGCCTCCCCTCTCCCCGCCCCCTCGCGGACTTTGCTACATATATACGCGAGATTGAGTTTTATACGGTCTAAGTTTCGGCGAAGCGCGCGCGGAAAAGCGACGAGGGGGAGAAAGAGAGAGAGAGGGCGTAAAGGAACGTAATAACGTAAAAAGTGCGATGATGCCGGAACGAGACAATAAGCGAAATTATACTTTTTTAAATTTACGACCGCGAGGTATGAGCTGGCGGTATGAATATTAGCGCGTACGCCGCTTCCGTGGCCTTCGTTTTCGTCGAACGACGAGACGGTGGGAGGACGACGGACGTGCTGGAAAGCAGTAGTGTAGATCGTTCTGTGCGAAAAATGCTGATGACAACGTTTGTTCGATCCCGAACGGTTCATTTCTTTCACTTCGGTTCAACATTTCTTCATTTTTCTCACCTGTCGATTATCGATATTCATCCGTTCTCTCGAGACACCCCTATGTATACAATAAACGACTTGTAACGCGGAATTTAATCGAAAGGCACGCTATCGAATCTTTCTTCCTGAATGAAGAATGACAAACGTTTGTCGTCGACGATCTCAGGTTCGCGCGAAGATAATTCTTTTGACTGCAAGCGTACTCAATGTTCATTCGCACTGATATCGCCGTGTAAACAAGAAAGTCAACGTGCTTAAAAAAGTCTCAAGCTTCCCATCCCGCCCGACCCCTTTCTCGCCGACAGTCGATTCATTAATCGTCGCGCGACCCTTTCGACTTCTTTCAGTTCTTTCCCATCTTCTCTCATTTCAGTCCCCATTTTTTTTTGCCGACCCCCCCTTAAGATACGTACCGATCGTTAGCAGTTCGCGAATTGAGACGGTCAAACGAGGAACAGAGAGAGAGAGAGAGAGAGAGAGGAGTGGGGGGGATTATCAGTAATTACGAAAGTTTCCGAGGGAAACGAGTCGTCGTGAGTTTAGGAAGTCGGTTAATAATCGACTCGGGACACTTAAAAGGTGTCGATTCATTCGCACTAGCCCTCCTCTCTTTATTCCGCCCGCGCGCTGATATGATCGGGCCGACGCGGACAGTCTCGACGCTCCGCGGAGTTCGGAAACTTAAATTCGCGCGACGCGACGGCACCCGTAATTACGTGGCTAAAATGGATTGCGTCGGGAGCAGCGCGAAATGAGTTATTACCGAGCGGCGCGGGCGGAGAGAAAGGCGGAAAAGGCGGACTTTGTCTGACGGCGAGGATTGGCGAGAAAAATCGATTCCGCTGTTTCGCGCTCATCGTCACTGACATAATCGTGTGAGCGTGTGCGCATGCATGGGACTGCACGGTGAGTGCTGCTGAGGATGGAAGTGGATTGGAAATATTGTAAAAGTCAGAATTATCGGATGACGTCGATTGTTTTTTTTTTCGCATTGGGATCGATCGTTAGTACGATGACATGGAAAATGGAAATTTTACAAAGTTCCTGGCGCTTGAGAATCTTCGTGTTTCCGTAATGACGGTTCATAAAATATTTGTTCATAAAACGTGAACAGATTTAAGAATACCCGAATGCTAGCCTCGACGCGCCCTTCTTACCAGAAAATAAAGGTCATCCGACATCGGCGCCACCCATTGACGCCGGCCGGGTATGTGTTTATTAAATTTAGGATTAGGCGAGGTCTGTCGTTTCGAATTCCTCCGCAGAGTCTCCACCCCTACATATTCCACATTTACGTGAACTTGTGCTCGCGGGGGTCAACGAACACGTCTCGTAATAAAGGCCGGACGCGGTCCACTCATGCGTACTCATTCATAGTCCAGTCCATGATAGCCTATCCCCAGCATAATTACGTAAGCAAGATATAAATACAATCGTCGCTCTTCATAACAAGCTATAAATAACGAACGCGTGGGGTGGTTCAGAAAAAGAAAGGAAGATAAGGATAAAATCCAGGAGTCAATAATGAGGCACGGGAGTCTGCTCAGTAGAAAACTTCGTCGACGGTGCCGGAAATGCAAGAAAATTCGCCGGCCTCTGAAAACAGACGTTAGACTACTTCTATACGTTATACATATTAACCTCCTTCAACCTTCTACTTCCATAACCGCGACGCTTCTCGCATCAATCTCGCACGTGGACGAAAATATTCGCGCGATAAAAACGTTCGGCAGGTCTCTCTAATGGCAGCTTAACGTTCGAACGCAGGACGTCGAATAATTAGAACGTAATTTTAATTAAGGCCTCCGACGTGGATGGGGTCGAGCCGGACTGCGCCCGGTTTTCGACGAATTTCGTTCGCATCGTCGGCTTGGATTAACTTAACCCTTAAACCCCGTCCGTCCGTTATCTCCTACCACCACCACCATCACAGCCGTTCTCTCTCTGTCTCTCTCTCTCTCTCCTCCACCCGCGCTGTTCCTCTCCCCCTTGTTATATAATCCGCGAAGCGAACCTCTTTCATCTCCGGTCTGCTAGCGTCGTCGTCGGCTTCCTTTGCTTTCTGCCGCTTGCCGACGGGATAAAGTTCCGCGGTTGCTTATTTTCCCGCGGCTTCTCAAATTATATGTCCAACTTATTTTCCCGCTCGGCTCGCCCCGGGGATTTCCGCGGGTCTCGAAGAGGTTCCGCGCCGTCTCTGCGATGAGAGAGAAAAAAGAGAGAGAGAGAAAAAATCGAAGGTCGTAGCGGAGGAAGCGAGAAATAGCGAGAAAGGGAGAAATGGAGGGGGAGGATGGTGGTGAAGAGATCTCGAGGCAAAGGGTGCGCCTGACTCTCTCCCCCTTCAAAGGGATGAGGACTTTATTAAACTCCAAAAGAACCGCGTGATTTGCGATTCGATTCGATATCTCCGAACGAAGCAATCTGCCACGTCGTCGGGCGAGAACGTTTCGTTTCGACGGATACCTTTAATCATACATTCGAGTAATCGAGATCGGCGGGCCCACGGCTGAGGCTGAGGGAACGTCTCACGCCCCGCGTGATCCTTCGTTTCTCGTTCGTTTCTCTTATTCGTTCCGACGTATTGTGTGACGCGGCGCTTTCCGAGATTGAGAGTAGATGAGCGACAAGCGAGGAGTATAAGCTGGCCAACAAAAGCCAGTGAAAAAGATGCTTTATGGGCGTACAACGTGGAAGTGTAAATTGTCGCCGAAAAGCAGGGAAACAGGCGCTTTATGGGTATAAACTGTTATAACTGTGCAGTTCAGTACTGAAACTTGTGTTCAGACTGCGTCCAAATGTGTGTGCATTTTCATTGCATCTCGTTCGTTGGAGAGATATACTTCATACTTATTTTTAAATATATTTCCAAGTTGTTTCGCAGATTTAAGAATAGATATCGACGATAACGTATCACTAATTAGAAAACGGTAAGAGTCTGTTTATCACTGGCGTGGTTTACAGTACGTGTAAGCCGCGCATTTAATTCAACGGCACACGTGGAAACCTAGCATTTTCTTCTTCGTTGTCTGCCCTCCCTCAAGCCGCCTTCCCGTCCTCCCTACTTCGCCATTTTACTCTTTCCTTTAACGAGCACTTTTCGCCGCGCTCGTATAACATTAGAACCGTCCATTTCGCCGAACGTATGCACGCGGTCCCGGCTATATACGGTCACGCGGGGTGTTTCAAAATTGCTTCATTTCGAATCGTTGCTTCCGGTTTATGGAAGTACACGCATACAGGTAGCTACAACAGAAAATCCTCGACACTCGATTCGAATTCTGAGTATTCAATTACCATGACCCATTACCGCATATATCGCGTCGCACTGTTCTCATCGTGTATTAACTACGCGCGTCTCCGCGGAATGCGGCGCATTGACAAGAGAAAGGTAGCGAATCGTGATAGACCACGAGGACGGACGAAAGAATGCGAGGGTGTAGGAGAAGTGGAAGAGTTAAAGTCTTCCTTAACAGTGGTACTAAAGGCGCAACGCGGCTTTGCGGCCTCCTTAACGCGGGCATTGCGTTGCGCTTAACTTTTACGGCACACGAGCCAGACTGACGGATATTTTATATTTTATAATGCCACCCACTAAACTCGCTGCCGGGTTATACCCCATGTTCTCTCGCTCTCTTCCACTTCTCCTCCTCCTCCTCCTCCTTCTTCCTCTTCTTCTTCTCCCTCTTTATCTCCTTTCACAAGCGACCCGCGAGACGAACGACGCTTTACTCCCCACGACGACGCCATCAAACTAGTCGCCGTCGAAAGGAATTTTAACCGTGACATCGTGGATAGAGCGTACTCGGATTTCTCGAGGGTAGGTCGCGAGTGAATATAACTAGCGACGATTCTCCATGATCACTCTCCGTCCGACGTCGAATAAATTACTCCCGATAAACACAGTCCACTTTTTCAGTTATCGCTCGTCAATCGCGCAGAGACAGAAAAGAATGAATTCAAAAACGACCTTACCGAATCTCGCCGGCAGGCGAGCAGACGTACAACATTTTTCCCGTCAATGATCAGAAATCGTTTTGAGTTTCACGCCAGACCCGCTCAACTTTTCAGTAACATTGATATTCCAAGCGCACCTGTTAACCCTTAGTAGCCTGATTTACGAAAGTGATTTATTTTTAATATTACTGTGTTTGCTTGAGGGTCTAGATGAAGGGAAAAATAGGAAAAATAAAAATTAAAAGATTGGTATCAAAATTGAAACTCTAGGTTATTAAGGGTTAAACGTTCAATCAACCCCACAAAACGTCCACGCGTCGACCACCACTCCGTCCACCGGGCGCCCTGAAAAACGCGTGCCGATAAGATGCCGCCAGTCGAATCCAAGCGCGAAACCAGTCGACCGCAAACTGACAATACGTCTCACGCGCCGCGCATTTCCGTTCATACATTTACGCGCGTCGTCATTATCGGCGAGCAGGGTCGCGATTTCAAAGACCTTTGGACGCACGTTTACGCGCGGCACTTGATGAATATATCCGCGAGCGTCCGCGCCAGAAGGATTGAATTGCGCGGCGGTTTTGCCACCGGCCGCGCCGTTTCAAAAGGGTGAAGAGAGATTGGTGATAGGGAGGAGGAACAGTAAGGGCGGTGAGGGGGGGGGGGTGCGTGAAAAGAGGGGGAAAACCGGCAACGTCCGTCGAAATTATCATCGCGCCTATGGGATCGCCGATTCGGAATACAAGCGCGGACATCGTGCGCGGGGGTGGGGTCACAAAGGCGATTTAATTAATGGAATTAACCCGATAATGGCCGATGCTCTCTCTCAGGCGCCGGGTTTGCAATTTCAACTCTCCTCTCTCTCTCTCTCTCTCTCTCTCTCACTCACTCTCTCAGTCACGGAATGCCCCCTGGCCAAGGGGCTGAAAAGGTGACGCGCGCCGTTACCGCTGACGTCTGGTTGCCGCCGCTCGGATTAAATGCATTTTCGAAATTCCGAAACTCGCGAGACGGGACTCGTAAATCACCCCCTCTCCCCGCCCGCCCGCCTTTTCCACACACGCACACACACACCTCCCTCGTGCCTCTTTGAAAGTTTCACGACGAGCACCAACTTCTTCCGGCGCGCGGCGAGGCTTCGGATTCGTCTTCGTCTTCGCGGCTTTGGTCGGGGGGTTGCGAAGGGTGAAGGGACGAAGGGTGAGGCGGGCGAGAGATAAGGGTGGAGAACGGCAGTGGAATTGAGGCGGGTGTTAAGAGAGCGGCGATGTTTTGGCTTGCGAATTATCAATTGAAATTTCCCACTACATAGTTTAGAGGATAATAACTCATTATTTTAACACGGTCTCCTATGGAGGAATCGCGATTGAAGATTTTTCGTCATCAGGTTTCGGCAGTTAATATAACAAATTCTGTGCGGCTCACCGAATAATGATGATTTTTACCGTAAACATTATTTTAAATATAATGTCAATATCCATGTTAAACATACAGTACATTATCCACATTGGTGAATATGCATACATTTTCAGCGCGTGGCATTAACTTTTCACCAGACTCTCCGTTCGATTCCTCCTTAATGAGATTCGCTTCATCCATTTCTTTTGCTCTCCACCCCCTCACTTGTCGCCCTGTCGCGCTTCTTCAAAGAAATTCACGGTCGACGTTTCGTTGCGCTGGCCAATTAATTCGCGACGCAACGATTATCGTTTGATTGCGGCTAGACTGACAGGTGAACGGCGCGGGCGGCTGCAGCAGGGGGAGGAGCACGGCGTGGCGATATTACGAAATCGATTTGTCTGTCTTGCCGCGAGTTAATAGGTCAAAGGGATGCGCGCCTGCAACCCCCTTCAACCTTTGCCGATCAACGCTGGCAACGTTCGACGAATCGAGGATACGCGAGAGAGCTCGTGCATTACTCGACGTCGTAACGAAGTCGAATGCCAACGATGAGAAAGTAACGAGATTTCGGGCCGACTTTATGCTCGTCGCGCTCACGTCACTGCGGATTCGAGGCGAATTAAAGTCGCTGTAACAACCGAAGCGTGTCAAAGGCCGGCGAAAAGAAACGAATGTACCGCGGACGCGACTAGATTGATTCTAAAATGGACGTCGTTGCGAGAAATGTTTGACCCCGGATTTGGCGGAGTGCTGAAAGTATTAGACTGACGTTTTGTCTGATTGTCGCGTTCGATCGAATTCCCGACGGAGCAGTCCCTCTTTCCTCCGCTCCGAATTTTCCGGCGTGGCGTGCATTACACGGCCCGTGCATATCCGGCCTCAACTCCCCTCCCTTCCCTCGGTTGACAATATTTACAACTGGCGCGGCAGGCGGCCGACGCGCAAATACGGCATAAATTTCGTCAAATAGAAACAAGTAGTTGGTCGGCTACCGGCGTTCTGGCGCTGCCCTGTTGCATTGTTGCGGACGTTTCGTTGTCTGCTATCGTATGTGGCGCGTCTCGTCGGGTGAAGATATAGAGAGCGATCCATGTCATGGATCAGGATGACGAAATATAACGCTTATAAACATCCATATTTGCGCATTCGGGCAATAAGATTCACCGTCCACCCGCAACATTTCGATACCCATAAAACGTTTCATTATCCAACCACCAATACTCGTTGGAATACCACTAAAGTGGACGCGGACATGTACGAGGACAAAGACACAGCGCGAGGTGACGGCGGAGAGAACAGGGTCAGTGCAGTTTTGCCAAGTTGCCGTAACGCGCGGAACATACAGTTCGCACACGCGGCGCGCTTCTCTGTGCAGACAATTATGACCCGTGATTTGTGCAATGTGCCGCGCACCAATATTCCCTAATAACAGTAGCTTTGTCACTAGCTACAGCGGCGGCAGACGTTTCTCTCTGTCGGCCAACCCTCGCCAGCTAATAGAACGCTTCCTATCGTCCACGTTCTGCTGCGTTCGCCACCTGTTTCGCGCATTGCGCCGCGCGGAATGCGTCGAATTAAGCGAACGCAAACCCTGATGGACCGAAATGAATTCACGAGACGCTCGATTATGCCAGGACACGATTCTTTCGCTATTGACACTGTCAACACCGCTGGCCCGTAGCGACCACTTCCAAGATTCGTATACTGCAACGTGCGCACGGCTTGATTGGAGTCGCTGTAACGCGCAGTAGTAAGAGAACTCATTGTCAGTGAATTTTATGAAATTAATCGTGAGCCCACTTTTGGCGGAATTTCGACTATAGTCGATTATAATTCTTTCATTCTACATGTCTCGGGGACATGGATCGAAGTAAATTTTATATTATTATATTTGTACCCTTTGATATAAAAAGTGTACAGAATTAGAGCATAATTAATGAAATTATTGACGACCATCAATGCCTACTGCGCGTCGAAAACAGTATCCCCGCAAATCGCTGTTTCTTCTGGAACGCGCACAGCAGATTGATGAAATGTGCCGACGCGAGGCTCGCGTTTTGTCGACGACGCGGCCAAAATGTCTTTTCGCTAATGCGCGTGGGCGAAAAGCGTAAAAAGGGCTTCGAATGGACGAGAGAGTTGATAAGCGCGGTTATGAATACGATTCGGAATCAATAGCAAAGGGGCGTTTTGAATTTCACATGCCGCGCACAGAGGCGGACGGTAATTAAACCTTGCGCCCGAGACGTAGGAAGGCATAATCGACAGGTGTACGTGTCGTTTTACGTAAACCGGCGGAATAAAAAGAGGAGTGGGCGGGACGACATTTTGTCCCGAGACCGCCGCCGCTTTTTACACCTTCCGCCCTAATAATTGGTACACGTCAGCGCCAGAAACAAAACGGACGTCCCTCCCTCCCGTCCGACATCTCTCTCTTCTTTTTTTCGAGAAACATTGTCGGCGGGAGCGTATTATCCGAGTGCCGATCGGATCGATTTGCTAGATTGTCGGAACAATATCGCTGCGAACATCGTATTACCGTTACGAAACGAGCGCGAAGTCAATTCATTGCGCGGCGAATACGCCGTCGGAAGGTATAGAGCTATAGAGAGTAGCGAAAACGTGTGTCTGAATGCTATCCGCCGTTCGACAATATATTTCGCCGGGTACCGTTTACGTCATCGGATTTCTTCATTACGAAGCACACGCCGCACGTATGGAACAGACGAAATTATCAGTTTACGTGTTACGAGATCCAGACCCTACTCGCCTTGAGCATTTCAATCTCTCATCCTCAGTTTCTCTTCATTTTACCAGAGCACAATCTTTCCGACTCTCTAGAAACAAACTGGAAAGATTTTGTCAGACTTCTTGAAAGACAAAGTGAGAGAGAGAAAAGAGACAGATTGGCCGGAGCGTGGACGGAGCATATAATATACCCTCGTGAATGTTTTCGATATATCCTGGACTACGGTGAGCACGGACATCTCTCTTTTATTATTTCGTTGCCTCGAAGGAGGCGGAATCCTATTGTATTCCACCTGTTCCTGCCTCTTCCCTCTCTCTCCCACCGCTACATATACGTGCCTCTATCGTGTCTGACGGTACGCGAGAAATGAGCCGTGACAAAGTCGCTAAATTGAATAGTAACGTCTGGGTACGTTTCGAGGACACGTATATGTATGTACATCAATAAATAAACCGTAGTCCTGCGGGGGCGCGGAACGAATACAGGGAACAAATACGCGGGACAAACACAGGTGCGCGGGCGTATGTAAGCAGAGCGGAGAGAAAGGGGACGGGTACCGTGGCCAGTGCGTTTTCCAATATTGTCCAATAGCTGTGATGCATACGTGTACGTACACGACTCGCGGTACTACTTTCCGCAGATCGTACCGAGGCTCCGCGGACTTTTTCCTCTGCTACAGGTGCATCGATGCACGCTAAGAAGTTCGGTTATTGCACTCGACGCTTTCATCGTACGCGGTAGTAGTATCGTTCTGTCCGTTTCTTCGTTACTATCGTGCTGCGCGGATTGTCGCGGCTTCGCTGTAACAATTTACACTTATTCTCACTTAATATCGTAAATTACGTATTATGTTAGGATTCGTTCTCCGATAAACAGTTCTTCATTTACACGTCTCCCAATATTTTCACTTTGAAATTCAAGAGCCTAATGACAATCCGACGCTGAAGCTTCAGAACTTCAGATTGTTAACGAGATACGAGTAACTTTAGTAATTCCCGAAAAATACGCTATGCACCCCGTCGATCGGGGAACGAAAGTTAACAATCGAAGGTCAGAGCGTGTCTGGCTTCGGCATAAGTACACGGTCGCGAAAGTGCCTTTATTTTCAATTTTCATAATAGCCGTATCGACCGGTCTGCCTCGAACGAGCGTAGAGCCCAGGACGTGCACATAGTGGGTTGGCGGGACGATATAATCGAAAAGGGGGTGTGCATCGGGCAAGGGTAGGGTTGGGATTCGAGAGTCGGAGGAAGAGAGAAAGTGCGAGAGACATAGGTGAACGCATGAAAGATGGAAAGAGAAAGAGACAGAGAGAGTGGTGGTGGTGGTGGAAGGTGTATAGGGTTGTGCAGAAGAGGACGGGGTAGATATCAATCATAGGGGCTCAAGCCTGTCAAACCCTCGCCACAGTGACTGCGGCCGACGATAAAGACAGCGAAATCGAGTGAGACAACGGCGCCACGATGCTCTCCGTCTTTAACGAGAAATAAATAGTCGCGTCGCCCGACGTGCGCCCCCGTAAATCCCAACAATTTCGATTCTTCAACGAAACATCCAGTATCACGCTGCCCCTCGCCAACTGTACACCACACGCGCAGCACAGCGAACAATCATTATTTCATTCCATCCCGACACGTGCACTTCACCCATAAACGGAGGACACCTTCTTAATTAAATAAAATCGTCAGTAAAAATGTTTGCACCCTCTCCCCGAACGTTGCAATACATAATGCCGTAAGCCAACAGAAACGAGAAAAGAAAGAAAGAAAAGCAGCGAGCAGCATCGATACGCCGCTTCGCGAACGGCGTTAAACGTTACCTCCTCTAATAATACCCCATCCGCGCGCTCGATCGCATCCGAAAACACGAACACTCCAGCGAGCGATTCGGCACGTGCGGTTTCCCAGTCAACAAAAAAAGCAAAAACACCCCTCTCGGACGACGAAAAAAAAAAAGACCACGACACAGGACGTACACGCAGAAACGTATGGCCGGCTGCCGAGCGGGATTTTTACGGGGCACGAGCCGTCGCCGTGGTCCCGACTCTGCCGTCCAACGAACTCTCTCGCGACCGAAGGAGGAGGAAGAGGGGGCGGGAGGAGAATGGAAAACAATAACTTTTTCATTTACCGCGCGAGATATTACCCGCGATATAAGCGGGTGACTGCGCGATAAACGTAAAGCGAGGACGACTTCTGGCGGGCTGGCTGGAAGGTCTCGTGGGTAGGAAGGTGGATATACCCACCGACGCATCCTTCGCATCCCCACCACTCGACGTTCTCTCTCGAGCAGAACCGATCGCGATCGAGCCCGCACCGCTGACGTGTCATGATTTTCATTGTTTTTTTTCCTTCGCCCTGTTGCAGTTGCGCACTCGCGGACTGTCGGTAGGAAGCGGGAAGCTGTGGAAATCATCGGACCTCGCTGATGGCTCTCACGAACCGTCGGGCGAGCCCCTCTTACGTGGCCGTGCTCTTCGACCTCAGGCTGCCGCGTCTTTTTCGGTGAGTGACTTTTCTTGCTACCGCTCGCCGGACGCGGATTTAACAAGCCGGAACGACTGAAGGACGGCACGGTACTCCGGCGAAATGAGAATTTCGGGGAACTGGCAATCGTGCTCGGCCGGCCTACTAATGAGTACACTTGAGTCTATCTTGCGCGCAGGTATCGGGATATTTCTTTTCTCGTCCTCCTGCTACTGCGGGAGTCGGATTCTTAGCCGGGGTACTTTGCATTGTTTCATTGTTGTCGCTCGTAACTTTTAGTGAGTGTGCGGAATTGTACTTGTGGAGATGGTTGGATTGGGAGGATCGATTGAAATCGAGTCACTGTTAAATGGAACGTGTCGAACGGATACCGTGCGGTAGGAGTGGATCGTCTGTTTTTCGGTTCGCTCGGTACTTTATACGTGATAGTTCTAAGATTTCGCGTTTTAAATTATGAGTTCTTGCTCCTGACGTCGGGCGCTCACTCGTTGGGCTGAATTCGAGATATTCGCCCTTTTAATTACGCGGGGCTTCCGTTCGGTAACGCGATCTTTCCTATCTTTGAAAGTCGCTCGGGGTATCTTGTCGTTTTCGAGCTCGAAGTTGAATGCTGAGTTCTCTCCGATTACAGGCGATTCGTGAAACTCACGACAGTTGTAATTTTATAGTTTTACGCGTTGAACTGCTTCGTGGTATGTGTATAAATTTTTGTTCTAAGATCATTATTTCTTGTTATCCACGTCGCCAAAATTGAAGGCACTCGATCCATTATTTTATAGGTATGTCAGAATCTAAAATTTCAGCGAGGCACTGTTGAACGAGGCTAACCATGACACATCGACACGGTATACAATACCAAAAAGTCAGCGCGCTATAGATCGCCAACTAAGGCCATCTTTATCAAGCAGAGCAAACGTTTGCTTACGAATTTCGGTCATCTATTATTGATCAAGGTCCGGGCTAATTTGCACGGCATCAAACAACCCGAGCCCCATTCCAATTCGGTATTTATCGAGCGGTTGCGTATTGATCGCGGCCGCGAATTAAACCGAATTAGAAAGCGGGCGGACGGTCAACTTCGACAAAACGATAAATATAAGCGAGCGCTTGCGAATATTAAATGAACGGAGAATATACCGTCCGAGACCACCTTAATCTACGCCTAATCGGACGCGTCATTCTTAAATCAAACTATACCATTACTGCGAAGTTACTTTAATCCAGACTGACCCGAATTTTTCGTTCTTTCGAAAATGACTTTTTCGACGAAAATGATCGCAAAACGTTCCTTGAATTCACCTCGTTTCCGAGCGTATCGCCCAGAAGCCCTGAAAGCGCGCCGTTCCGTCGTGGCAGAAATGCTTTTAGCCGTTCGATTGTTCCTGACTCACCCCGTGTGCCGTGGCCGTACCGCCGGTGTAAATGCGCAATATCCAAGCCAGCTGTCCGCCATCAACGTCTTCGTACGATTTATCGTGACGTTACACGCGAGCCGGAACCGTCGCTCGCTCACTCGTTCGTTCGCTCACTCGTTCGTTCGTTCGTTCGTTCGTCCGTCCTCTCGCTGGCTCGCCTTTCCGCCGGAAAAACTTTTTCAATTCGTTGCGCCAATTTCGCTTATTAGCAGGCGCGAATTCGTTCGGCTATTCATTATCGCACGAGCCTCGCTCCCCTTTCTCATGTCGTGAGACATCGATCCATCCTCTTGACCACCCGTCGATTTTTCGTAAAACAGCGCAACGGAATTCGCGACACTTATGACAACATATTATGATTACATGTTGAGTTGATCGATTATCTGTTTTTATATAATCATGCACGATCGTGGTGTGGAACACAGTTCACGTGTACTGCATGCCATAAAAAAATACTAATCCCTCAAATTAATTTGTACGGTCGGCGCATACTTTTCTACTATAAGCTACTTTTCTGTTTTCCGTAAAAACGAGGCCGCTGAAAACGTGCACGACCGCCGTTGTAGATGCGCCGAGCGTTCAAGCAGGACGAGTGGAAAAGCACGCGGTCTGCAGAATGTGCTGCCGCGGACATGAATATTTTATAAAGAAACCGATAATCGCGCGGCCCGGTACAACGCCATTACCCGTAATTAATAGTACCGTTCTGCCCGACGAATGACCTTTTTATCGGCGTTGCACGCTCGCGGTAATCATCCAGCCTCGCGACATTAATATTCTTTTTTATCGCCACCGGCCTGCCTTCCCCCGTGTGTCTAACGCGACGCTCTCCGGCATGATTGAATTTCGGCGGATGAGAAAGGACAGCAGGGATAAGTGCGGACGTGTCCTTCCCCGTTCGACCCTTCAACGTTTCTGCGACGTTAATTCATAATTCCGTCCGGTCGCTCTCTTTTTTCTTTCGTCATATCAATTTGATGTCCCCCTCTCTCTTTCTCTCTCTCTCTCTCTCTCTGTCTCTTCGCACACCTTGTAAACACTAATGTTTCATTCGACGCTTGGCTGAATCGGCCGGAAAAACATGACACATTCCGATGATGGAAGGAAGCAAGAGAGAACGTTTTGCCGGGCAAAAAATAATAAAAATTTCCGAGAAAAAAGAGCTGGCTCGCATTTCTCGGTGAAAAAGTTCTGACCGCTCGCACGGACATTAATCCGCGAATGTTGCGGGCCGATTTCGACCGTGTCCGCCATTAATGCGGCTCGCGTGTACGCGATTTTGTGCGACGATTTTGACCACCGTCGGCGCATAATGGTGGGCGGTGCAAAGAGGATGGAGAGATATTAATGCAGCCGATTAATGGTCTAAAACATTACGTTAATCGTCATTAGCCGCTCGCCGGCGGAATATCGCGACAATCGGGGCATTGGTCGATGATATCGAACGGCCACGTCGAATCCTAAACCGATAAAATCCGAGTTGGTGTAATGCCCTATAACAAACCGTGCAGTATGCTCGCGTTCGTTGCGATTACGTTAATTTGTACGAAACGCTCGGGAAGGTTGGTCGTGTTTGCTCGAAATTATGCGCCGCTGGAATATTTGGCGGTCGACAGATTCGGGCTCGCAGATGTTCAGCTATTTCCATCCGACGGTCTTCGCGTTGAGTTCGGTATTTCGTTTTCTCTGCATTTTGATGCACGCGCGATTACCGGCAGAATGGCTGGTGTGCGCAGACTGTTGGATTGGCATGAACGGCACAGTAATTATGGAAGTGGTCTGAGTCAGATTTTTTATTTGAAAACATTGGAATTTTTCGGATTTCTAGTCACACCACTTACTACATCATTCAATGATTCCTTGTTCGCTCTCGTACGTGAAGTACGAAGTTGTATTTCCAATTCTACGAAACGTTGTCGAACGGATCGCGGCCGCGATTATGAAACGATTAACATTTCTGCGGTAGTTTATTTCCGCCTCCGCTATCTTGAATAATATCTCTTTGTCGGCCGGCGCCCGCGAGCCATTCTCAGATTGATTAATGAGAGGGAACGCTCGCGGTTTTTACGCGCACTTGCGATCTGCCCCCGCGTCGACGGCCCTTTTCTTCTCTCAAGCACGTCATAATTAATGAACGACCGACGGAATCGCCGCATCGGGATTACGGTAACTGCGCATAAATCAAGCGTAACAAATAATCGCGACGAGCGTCGAGGAAGCCGGCGACGATCGGGACGTAGTTCTCACGCGTTCGCGCGCGGCACAATAAAGCGAAGCTCCGTAAATGCGAACAAACATCCTAACGCCCGGGCGGACACTCTTAAAGGCCTCTAATTCGATTCGCGCGCGGCGGACATATATTAATCACTTCAGCGTGTCGCGTAAATTGTGAGTCGCGAAAAGTCGTAACGAGAAAGCCTGAAAGATTACTGCACTTTCGGGTTCATGAATAATTAAGCGCGTGGCACGTGCGATGATTGACAAGTAAAATGACAGACAGAGTGACGCAATGAAAGAAGAGAGTCCGACGTCGATCTCTCTTGCACTGGCACATCAAACGCGGGTATAAGGACGGAGAGCGCCGAAAGTGGTCTCGAGTCAAAAGCGACCACTGTCAGGTGATGTGGCATTGCGCAGGGATCGACCGGCGTTTAAGCTTCTTAAACGTTTCCAGTGCCCGACGCCGGACCACGCAGCAGCATTGAAACGCCGATTGATGAGTTACGTGCCCGCTCCACGGGCAATTTCGGGAAATGGCTTGGTTCGCGTGGCCTTTTAGCTCGCGCGAGTCGACCGTCAGGCTTTTGGTGTGCGTTTTAGGGCACGAAAAGCCCGCATAAAAGGACCCGCCTGCTGCCCCGGCCTGTACGTACAGAGATTCACTCTCTGCAGTCCCCCTTCCTTCTCACCTTTGCCGTACACACTCGTTTTTTTTTTCCGCCAGTCGCTAAACTGCTCTTTTTTACACCGATTTTATTCCGCACTCCATCTCGGCCAGTTACTCTCGCGCTTCGATACGACACGCCTCTCAGCTCTGCCGTGCGCGTCCCGTTACCCGTGTCCCTCGAATCTGTCATTTTTCTCCCCCCTCATTCAGCCCTTCCTTTTCCTTCTCCACGTTTCGTCGCTAAATCGTCTACTTTCCGACACTTATCCGTTTCATCCGTTTTCGGTCTATTACCGTGTCACGTTTGCCTATCTTTCCTCTGCCGTCTCTCTCTATTATTTCACTAGAATCTTTTCCGCAGACTCCCAGCGTCTCTTTTTCATGCCGTTCACTCTCGCTCTTCGATTCTTTTTCCATTCTCTCCCGTTCAATCACTCATCGCCCCTCCCGCACACTTTTGATTTCATTCGTTCTCTCCGCCATTGACATCCATTCTGTTTTGCCCCGACTTTATCTCTCCCATTCGCCGTCCCTCCCGGCCGACGACGACAGAGCGGGCCGCGGGATTTGACATACATTTCGAATACGTTTCAACAACATTCCGCGCTCGTCTCTCGCCGCCCGCTCTTTGTTTCTTTCTTTTTATTTAAAAAATTTTTATTCCACTCGGCACCGTCTCTACGTCGTTACACCTGCACGTAGTCGACTCTCGTTATCGTCGCTTCCACTCTGCATGTGCCGTTAACACCCCCCCCCCCCCCCCCCCCCCCCCGCGCCGGAGATACAAATTATTTTCGCGCCATTCGTACGTCGCAATTTTTACTTTTACACCGCTCGTAATTACGGAACGTAATGACGTAGTTACGCGGTGAGCACATTTGTATTGCCATTCTCCTACTGTTGTGAACCGTGATGGCGGAGTTTTATAAAAATGTTTGCGCGCGACGTGGAAACTGGCCTCGCGCGCGAGCTGAGTATCAATTTTGTCGTGCGCGTCGGTAACAGCTGATTAAGTTCGCGCCGCTTGGCTCGCAGTGCGAAAATCAAGTTGACAAACGTTCTCCGGTATAATCGTCCATTCGATTTTTCGTCAATTTACCCGAAAAGTGCCGGCCGTCATTGGTTCGCGCGGAATATTCCCGCTGGTCGCAGATGTAACAGAATTTTCGCTTGCACCCCGTGTTGCGAGCGTATGTGCATCGATGCACGTAACTCCTGGTCGTAACTCGGGCTCTCCTGCGCGCGGATCCTTCGGCGGAAGGATACGGGGAATGGTTCACGTATGCGGATTGCTGGAGGGCCGTGCGTCATTGACGTGACCATACCGCAATAGGCGACCGCCGTATCAATGCATGTCGACCTCACTTCGAACGCACTATTCCGTCGATCGGCATTCACGGTTCGTGCCATTGGCGAAGAAAAAAGAAGCGAGAAGACGATCTTTTAAAGGCCCGGACTCTTGAGAACCTTCAAGCGTTTCGACAGATTTTTGAGCTTTTCACACTCACCGCTGCGGACAGCGATTCACATCGTTCACGATATGATTCGTTACTCTGATAGTACGTACGACGCACTGATGTACGGCATGATACGGATACGTTCGGCCGGTTTAAAATTATGTAAAGTGCCTGATGTGTGTACGATACGATACCAATCATGACTTTACTATTATGTACGACGAATGTTGGATTGACCCCGCACGCTGGAAATGCTCGGTACGCTTCGTAGCGATTTCGATTACGCGAGAATGTCATACGTCCCGCCAGGCGTATCGGGGATTACGATCAACAATTCGAGGAAAATGACCCGCGTCGCGCGGTTCCAGCGAATTTTCCCGGGAACACTCTCGAAACGGAGCGAACAAGTGGAGAATTAACTGCTGAATTAATGCTGATAATATTTTTGGATCCGTAACGCGCGAGTATGCGACTTTGGACACTTTACGTTTCGGTGTTAATAGAAAAATATACATTCGATATGCGCGCGGACGTTAATTATGTCAATCTCCTTTGCCTCACTCTGTCTTCGTTCACGCGACCCTGTATCGGCTCTCGTGTCACAGCAATTTTCGCCTCGGGCGTGCGGACACACACAGGATAGGCGCCAATACGATTCCCGATCAATAAAGTTCTTCATTCGTACGAATATCAATGCGCCCGATACGTACGTCAATTCTCGGAACCGAACTTTTCGGTGCAAAACATTTCATTTTATATTTTCGGGTTATTTTTTCATGCGCGATCGCTCCGCTTCCGGGTCTACCATGATTTTCTGCTCACCCCGTATAAAGAGTGGCACACGCACGGGCCATACGCACACCCGTGCATTTTGTGTACGGACACGCGTTCTTTCCCAGTCGACCTCTTCATGTGTCAAAAATTGGTTCGCTGAAAATGATAACTACGTGCGCACGTTCGTACGTACGTGTCCATATGCGCGAGCGCGTGTGTGTATGTTTTCACCATGCGTCGAATCCCCACATCACGATTTGTTGCGCCGAATTTTTCCCCTCGGCACACTGGTTTGTCCCTCCCCCACACACGTCGATCGAACGATATCTGTTTCATTGTTTTCCACGCATTGCCTGCGAGCGAAATTGAAGGCAATAAAGGTATTAGGGAAATCCGAACGCACGCGCGCGACTGTAAGACTCGAAGACAACAGGTTATTTTTTTCGGCAATTTCGTGTTTACCCACATGCACGTACGCTTCAACAAACAAACGAGCGTGCGCGTGTGTATATGTGCGCAGATAAAATATAACGCGGCGTGTTTTATCGTACGCACCGTTGCGCGATAGCAATTACTTCGTAATACATCAAATACCGACACCAGCATACGTCAAGCTTTTTTTATTCTCACGTCGATCAAGTCCGCGTCCTGAAAGCGAGAACCGAAAGCATGAGCTAACGCTTTAATCTGGACTTGCTCATTTCTAGCCGACGCCTAACGATCCGAAACACCGAGGGCTTCATTAAGTGAGCGAATACCTCGCGATATCGTTCAGATCGCTTTTATTTCTCGAATCACGATAACGCATTATGCGCTCATCTGCCTCGCGCCGTTTCTATATATTTATAAATTAATTTCACTGTCCCACGTCAGTCACACCGGGCGTGTTTCGTTTTCGAAATCCACACACCCGCACATATATACACAAATCATGCGCGCTGATTTTCACGTATCTTTCCCTCTCACCTTCTCTTCCAGACACCCTCAAGCCAATTATTATAAAAGCGTGTTTTATTTCGCCCGATCTGATTGTCAGAGACGACTCACTCCCGCTCGGCGTTTCATAAATTTCTCCGCCCTCCGCCGCGAACGGTTGAAGAAACGAACGAATCCCTGGCCCGCGAGGCTCGAGTTCTCTCTGTCGAAAAACGAGCGCGTAAACAGTTCGCAGCGGGACACAATTGAATTTTCACACATCGTCAAGCGCATTTTCGTTCCGCGAGCCCGTCTCTGAACGATTAAACCGCGGCCACGTACGGTGGCGCGAAAATTTTATAAATATCCCACCGTTCCCACTCTCTCCACGCCTCGCACGATCGTTGATATCGAACTCGGCGCTCAGTTGCCCGGCAATGATGGCGCGTGTGATTTTTACGCTCGCTAAAATTTTCGGGGAAAAAATGCAGTCGCCCGCCGCGCTTCCGGTAGAAGTGAATCCTACCGGCAGGCTTGTGCTTCATGAATATTAAATCGTTCACGTTGGCCGGCCCGCTACCCCTCGCTGCCTAACCCTTCCGGACTCTTCCGACCCCGCGGCTTCCTGATTTCCCGCTTTCTTACTCGACGCTGCTTCTGACAATCTCGGAGTGTACTGGAGACGTTCTCGGACAGGCTTCTTGGATGCGCTGAACAACGCGAGTCAACCGAATCGTCGAATACGTCCTGTATAAACATTTCATAAATCATATTAACACTTTAACGACCGCTCACACAACATGTGTGTGATAGCCGGAACAACCGTTACGACCGCTCACACATCATGTGTGTGATGCCACCTAACTTTTTCATGAGTTCTTTAAAATTAATTCTTCAAAAATACTGCCGGCCCCTGGCGACGTTTGACTGCGTAGACGGGCGGTCGTTAAAGTGTTAATGTAAGTCCGTCCATCTTTTCGTCAAAATAAAACTCTCAAATACACTCACTGTTGATTTTGCAAATATATATATATATACAGAGATCAGTGCTTAAAACTCGTTACATCCGATCTTTGCCGCATTCGATTCCCACCTCATTTATCGCACGTCTCGCCATGTCGATTCCGTCGAATTTCACGGATCTGCTTGGGAGCAGCGGAGGAGAGTTCGATCTCTTTTCGTGTCTGCGGAGGAAGGACCTGGCAGAGGTCGGGGCGAGGTCGCACGTACGAAGTACACGCGACTGAATTCGCGCACGAGGGGGTTAACCCAGGTCGCTTGTCCCGGTCGGTTATTTCGTCTTAAATATCGTGGACGAAGTTTCCCGAGTAAACCGAGCCGCTCTTGCGGACGCTGGGGACTCATCTCGGCGTCGTAACGGCGGCCGGCGGATAAATTCATTATCGCGACGCCAAACAACGATCGCGTCCCACTTGAGTGCGAGTGCGCTAATTAAAGTACCGCCGTTTGCGGCGGGTAAACGCTTTCCTTCTTTTCTCATTGTCAGTCGGCTCCGAAGTCTGACGTACGCTCGGACGCGGTCAGCGTATTACGTCCACGTCGTATGAAATTTGACGCCGCAGACGCGGAAGCAGTGGGACGTTGAAATCGCTGGAATCGAACAGTGTTGAGTTGAAAGTAGTATGACGACATCACGCCGACGTCACATTCTTCCCGAACCAAGCTTCCGTCAGGCACGACCTAAAACCAGCCGACGTTTCAAGCGCCGCTTTCGGCCAGTTAATCGTGATTCCGAAATCCACGCACTCGACTCACGTCATAATTATTTCGCGACAAACGCTACGGGCTCATCGGGGTTAATGAGATCTGGATTCGGAATGGCGCCGGTGGGCATTTATACGGCCGATGAGGGTGGCGACGTGGTCATTCGATTAAGGCGTCGTTCAAAGTGTCGTCCGAGATTTCCGCTGATATTACACGCGGGACGGCGGGCTTGCTAATATTTTACAAACTTCACGGACCCCTGACACCGCGGCTAATCCCCCCGGCCAACGGCGTGAAACAATTATCAGGCTTGTTTGTTGAACGTCGTCGCACGTTGGGCTACCCCGTCTCTTACCGCATTAATATTTAGCGAGCAAACTTTTAACTAATTCGTCGAGTACACTCGCCGAAAGACTCCAGCAATTTTCATATTCACCATTGCATATTCAGAGCGAGAGAGAAAGAGAGAACGCGCGCGTGAAAATGAAAGAGGTGAAATGGTTTGTCCGCACGACACATACGCACCGAGGTCTGCATTGAAAATACTCGAAATTCGCGCGATTCACAGCTATATCGGCGCTGTATGTCGAGCGATTTTTTCCCCGAAAAATATCCCGGAGACGCCTCAATTGGCGGATATTGATATTCCGCCTCCGGGCATTGTTATTTTTCCGTTTAAACAGATACGAGGCTTTATGATGTGTAAAAATAATCGTTCGCCACCGATGAATTCAACGTGGCGAGCGGGCAATGCGCCGTCGCCACCGACCAAATTCGCCTCTGAAACGAGCGAAAGCCGCCGCGAAAGGACGGCTGTGTGTCTCGCGACGCGAAAAGGATGAAAATAAAGCAGGAATAGGGAGAAGTCCCCCTGCTCCTCTGAACCCTTCTCGGCACGCGCGTCCAACGTCCGCAAGTGAGAAATAACGTGTTGCGACGGTGCCTTTCCCCCCGGTGGTAGGCGAGGCCAATAAGAAGTTTCGATGAAACGAGACTTTACGATTCGAAAACTCGGCACGGCAGGGCTTTTATTGCCGGCCGACGACCATCTTCCGGCAGTGGATACGAAGCTGTGGACGGGGGTGGATGTGTGCAGGCAAAAGTGAGAGGAATATGTGGGGGTGGAATACGCGAACCCCAAGGCGCTCGATTATCAAGCCAGCACGCGTCAGAACGTCGAGCTGGGGGAAATTGAGGATGCGTCGGATCGAGCTTCCGATTAGTCGTTAATGAGCATCGACGGCGAAAGATGAACCCTTTGTCATGCGCTTACAGTGTTAATCATTGCCTTGGACTACTCGACTGCTTCGTCTAAGGAGCGGCTGACTTGACGATACTACGAAACATGTGCTCTTTGATAGGTTTGTAGCATCCGCGGATAACAGGATTATCGTGATCTATTAAGAGGGCACTTTTATTACAAGTGTTTACATAAACCCAAGAAAAGAATCCGTATAGAAGATACTGTTTGAAGCCGCAATAACCTCGAACTGAGCGTCTTGGACTTCGGGTGTTTTATCAAAAACATAGTTTATTCAAAAGACGTATTGTACGGATATTTAGAAGTGACGGAAACCAAAAACAACACACGGATAGTATAAACTTAATCTACGTAACAATCTTATGTGATATAAAGAAACAACGAAACGGAATAAAGACGTATATGAAACGTATACTCGAGACGGGATACCGCGAAACGCACTCGAGTACTAATATTTGGAGACTGGCCACTAGCGCCGTCGTCTTACGCCGCGAGGTGCGAAAACAAGAGCCCCGCGAAAATAAGGAGAGGCACCTCTCCTCCGCGTCACTTCTTTGTTCGGCGGTCGCACGTGACCGCAGGTATTCGGCGATCGAAAAGGACGACACGCATGCGACGCAACAGATACCAAAGAATTGCACGAAGATTGACTGCGGAAAGCGCGATAATAAAAAACGGTACATGCCATCAGAAATCAAGGAACCCAATATTCCCTCTCTACCATCATTACGTCACAAATTATGTCGGCACTGTATTTATTCAACGCTCGCAACCCGCTCTCCTCGATCGCCTCACGTAAAACTCGACAACCACCAACGTCTCCCAACAGGGCGCAACCCGTTAACAGTGAGTCTCGGAAAGAAGTACGAAGTAATCCATCCGCTCGTCTTCGAGTAATTAAAACTTATAATTTCGCGGCAACCTCCCGGCAGGACTTCGCACCCCTCGTCGTCCTCGCTGTCAGTCGGTCTCGAGCGCAGCCCCCACGCCGGCAACAACCCTCTGTGGTCGTCTCGCTTCCCCCATTCGCAGGACTCGTTCCCCATGGCCTGCTGCATATTTCATACTTTGTACGGCAATTACTTTATCGCGCTTCCGTGGATTTGGTGTTGAGCGGAATAAGGGTACGCCGGAATATAAGGCGACGGGAGACGTGAGACGAAGGGTGGAAGGGGTGGGTGGGGGGGTTGGAAAGAGATTGGGGGCCAGAGCGGGGGGTTGCACGGGGTCAGGAATACTTATCTTCCTGTCAGCGTCGCTAGTCGGCTACATTCGGAATACACCCTATCCGCTTATTCTTCGTCTCGTCGACGCTGGAAAAAGATTCCTCCGGGGGCTGTCGAGGGCGGACGCGGGGAGGGGGCAGGACTTACGGAAGGGTTCGCTGAATTCTTCTGGACTTAGGTAAAGCGCGGCGCGCCCCATCTGCCGAATTTCGGGGACGGCATAAATTTCGCGGAATTTAACACTCGCCGGGATTAGGGATGATTTTGAGGCGAGTCGCGAGTCTTGCTTCGCGACGCAGAGGCCTCTTCGCGTTTGGCTCGCTTAGAGACCCTGTCATCAGAGTCACGGAATAGTTAGCAAGTTTGGGTCGGTGACGCCATTTTTCAATGAAATGGATCCAATAGTGAATCACATTTAAGATGTACAGAGTAGCGTAACCACGTTGTTAGTGGTCGTACTAGCGCGTTGATATCGCAACTCTGATTGTAGAGTCTCTAGACTGGCTGGATCGATTTGCTAGTTTCAAAGCATCGAGTCCTCTCAAGGTTTTGATTGCATTAAAACCGACGAACGTTTTGTACAATCCGAAATAAAGAGTTCGAGAATTGATTTCATAGTTCATCAGACGGAATGGTTGCAATTCTCGGTTAATTAAAATCGATCCTAGTGCCGAGCTTTGCATCGCCGCACGAATCAGGCGTTCGAATTTTAATAGAGTCTCATTAATCCGCCGATTTAGCGTGGAAAATTCGTTCGTCAGCCGGTGCACTTGATTACAGCGAGAGCGAAGCGTTTCGTGCTTGCGAGGGTTCCGCGAAACACATACGCCGAGAACTGAAGCGCTAAGGAGAAATTGGACGCACACAAGAAAATCGTAGAAATTCTCAACATTTTTAGAGAAATCTGTGTTAACACTTTAACAATCGCTCACACAACATGTGTGTGATAGCCGGAACAACCGTTAACGACCGCTCACACAACATGTGTGTGATAGCCGGAACAACCGTTAACGACAGCTCACACATCACGTGTGTGATGCTACCTAACTTTTTCGTGAGTTCTTTAAAATTAATTCTTCAAAAATACTGCCGGCCCCTGGCGACGTTTGACTGCGTAGACGGGCGGTCGTTAAAGTGTTAACATGTTAATGTCTCAATATCAAAAATATGTACATATACATTTTCGTTGGCGTTAACTTTTGACCAGACTGTTTGCCTGATTCCTCCTTAAACGTAAAAACGTTCGAGTGGCTGTGCGCGTCTCGAGGCGCCGCGCCGGACAGAATTGGCCGCGGGGGTAAAAAGAACGTCAAGTTCACAGTTATTCCGCGCGCGGGGGCAAGGTCAACGACCGGCAAAGCTGACGAAATTATCCTCAAAGAGGAGTCGCGACGCCGACCTTTTCTTCCGGGCGAAGTGCCTCGGCGCAATATTTCGCCACGCAACGGCGTCTACGTCGCCGTCGTCGTCGTCGACGGCAGTTCTTAAGGCAGACGGGAAAGAAGAAAGAGAAAGTTCGGCGGGAACGACGTAGAGAGGGTGAGAGCGTGAAAGCGAACGACAGAACGCTGGAAGTCGGTATAATTCGACCCGAGAATGGAGAGTAGTGGAAGAGTGTGTAAGGCGTGGAACGAGGGAAACTGTGAATAGGATGGATTGCTTGGAAGGAAGCGGGAAGATAAGGAAAGAGGTGTGCTAGAAAAATAGGGAGGAAATAGTATACGCGGGAGTAGGTAGAACGGTGAAAAAGGAATTGTGGTGAGGCAACGATATTGAAGAAGGAGAGTCAGTAGTCAGTATATACATATATACATAGTTAGGCTGCATGGTGGAAAGCTGGAAAGAACTAGAAACGAAAACTGACGAAGATGAAGGGAGGTTAAGGACAGGACGAATCGGCGAGAAAACGCAGTTACATAGATAAAGACGCAGGGTCAGGATAAATATACGAGAAATGCGGAGAGGTAAAGAATACCGTGGGAGAGAGGCAGGAAAGTAATATGGAAGTGGAAAGGGAACGGACGCGACGAAATAGAGGCGACGAAAGAAGTGCCCGGTGTACATATGTACGGCGTGCACGGGGAAGAAATAAGAAAGCGTGACGGTACAAAGGGGACGGAAGAGGATACGGGCGAGGAGAAGCAGGCATCCAAGCGCGCGCGCGCGCGCGTTCTGTGCTCTCGGAAAGCCAACGATATTAAAGGAAGACGGGGACAGGGCAAGCGGTAACCGGAGAAATGAGGCGACAATGTCCGAAGCACCTGTTTTCCATTGTGTCTGCCGCGCGACAATCTTGCATCTTGGAAGCCTGCTTCCCGTTTCTTCCACGGCGATGCGCTCCGCTTATCGCGGCAAACGCCTCGGAACACTTTCCTCTCTATTGCACGTTTAACCTTCGCACGCTGGACTTTTGAGTTCCAGCGCCGGATGATGTATGCCCGGTGAACTTTTCAACCTATCGCACTTTTTATTTATTATGACGCTTAATATATTATGTTTGATGCCAATATGCGAAGGGTACTTTAAGGTATTAACTATGATATTATCGTTCGATTTCATGGAAAATGCATGATTCTACGCAAGTTTGAGCTCTAGTGATTGAGAAGTTCTGCATTAAGATCGTCAGATCACTAACATAATTTCAAGGTTAATTCGCGATGAATCTCGGTAAGATTCGTGCGAGCATGTGGTCCGACGCACCGCTTGTCTTGACGAACGTAACACGTTTGAGTACCGTAAACGTGAAGCGCGCGGCAAGTTTAATAGCCGCGACAGTCGCAAAACGTACTCGCCGTTTCTGTGCAACCTCCAGTGGGGAACACCTGTTACCCCGAGCCATCAAATTTTAAGCGCATTGCCCGAGGACAGTCTCGCGCCGAGCTTCGGCGTCAACGTTCTGTGGATCACGGAAAATCCCGCCTTCTTCCTGCCGACGAATTATACTCATCAGTGTTCACTTTCGCTGACAATGAGTCGAATTTGCATGTCGCGCGACACTGCCCGAAAATTTTTCATCAAAATGCGATCTATGAGTCGTGAAGGACCGTATTCGTACGAGTACGTAGAAATACGTCATACGCCTGGTATGTGATTTTACTCACCAGCGTGACAACCTTTAAGGGTTAAAATAGAGGAAAATTAAATTTTGAAACTTGATGAAAAAAGCGGCGGAATATAACACTGTGTCGAAACAGCTGGTGTTACAGTGAATGCAATCGATATTATGAATATTCTTGACAGTTTGACACTCGTTCGACGCGCCGCGTGCCTCTTACGAGGAGCTGAAATCCGCTCAAAGGCGACGCGCGGCAAATTGCGAATAAACTCCATCGACAGCGGATCCCGCCGAAGTTGCCGTCGTCCGCGGACTCCATAATGGATTACATAATTCATACATTTTCCATTAGCAAGCGGCGGTCCGCACGAACGAGACCGAGCAAAACGACAGAATGACGGAGAAAGAAAAAGGGTAGAGAAGTGAACAAAAAAAGAGGACGAAACAAGAAAATCGAGATACCGAGCGAGAGAGAGAGAGAAGGTTGGAAAAAGGAAAGCCAATCGGTGCGTTGCGTCAGCGGAGAGAAAATTTTCCCAGTGTCCCATCTGAACAGAAACAGTCGCAGGACCGCGCGACGGATCTCTTTTTCAATTGGTTTACATCGTCGCCAGTGTCTTTCCCTTAACACGCGTCAGGGCTCACACCGTGGATAAAAAGTGGTGGGACAGGGGCGGTGGGGGAGGGCATGGGATGTGAAGCCGGTAGGGGATGACTACGTATGCGGTATGAGGGTAGAATCTCACCCGTGTGGGAGCTTCGTTCGGCGCATATATGTATGTGGCCCTCGCCGCACACCTATGGCCAGACATTCCGAGATCTATCCGGTAAGAGCAAGCAGTGGCGCAGATGGCTGATCCACTCAATTTCAGATTCATGGATGCCAGACTGAAAAATGTTACTCTCCGGGTCTCCTCTGTTTTCACCCCCTCTGATTATTTCAATGTCTCTTTCTTTCCAGTCGATGGTTCCTGCTACCATTTTTACATTCTCATTTTAGTCAAACGATTCTGAGGTTTCGAAGAACGACCTATCTACTCGTGTTAAAGAGGTATTTCCTGCATGTACACGTTCGCTTATTAATTTTTATTTTGATCCGAACTTTCCGCGTTTCGACGCTCACGGCAATTTTTGTGAAACAATTTTGCTAGCAAGACCCGAACGATCCATTTGGAAACGTTTAACGTGCCCACGTGTATCGCCGGATTCATTACCGAAAAGAATCCCTCTATATCATACCGCGTTTGACATCTCCATTATATTCTCTGTATGCGCTTTCTGTCTCAAGCCATTTTCCTCCCCACGTTCACTCTATTCGCTTCCGTTCGATCCGGGAATGCCTCCCCCGAGGTGGGGTGAGATCGAGGCACGTCTAAAATATAATAAACCTCACCGACGTTAGGACGAATGGGCTCAGCCACCCCTGTAAATACCCAGATATAGATTTCGAATATTTTACAGGATATTCGGAGGATACAAATGCGCGCATATTCCATATACATATATAGATATATATACATATTTATATGTGTGAGTATGTACGTATTGGTATAGGAGCATGCATACGTAGACGTACATGTGTCTGTGCATGTTAGAGGACTGAAACGAGTCGTCTAGTACACTTCGAATATTTTTCCGGCTCGAGACGAAGGCAGAAGCGTCCTGATGCAATTTTCGTTGCGTTCGACGCTCATCCCCCTTTCAACCCCCTCGGAATCTCGTTCCGCCCTCGTGTCCTGAGAGCCAGGGGTGACGGTGACGGGACTGGGATGAGGGGGGTCGGATAATTTTGTGGAACTTCGGCCTCTGGATCCAGGAGGATTCCGCGGGAAATAGGCAGTTACCCTTAAGATCGATATTATTCTTTTTTTGCGCGCGACGATCCGGTTATTGATTATCTCGAATTTCGACTCCGTCGTCTTGACGATACGCGTTTTCGCTTGAGGGTGGTCAAAGGGTTCGGATATTTTCGCCGTTGGATTCCACGGAGATTGATGGCAACTATCTGTGTGAATCATTGATGTTTCTACTGTCTCAAATATCATTTCTGGATATTCGTGCGTGCGCAAACGTTGTTCAAATTATTCATTGTTAATTGATCGAACTGTTAATGTCCCGACAATCGAGTACTACTACATGAGTTCCGATTAGGCGCGACGCTTTAAATAGCTAGAGCATACTTCGGTATGCCGTCGAGCGCCATATTGAAGTAACTCGGAAGACAAACTGCCGCGAAAGTTTCGGATGTCGTGCGTCGTCGATGGACGTATCGAATGACGGGCGACGACGCGAGCAATTAGAATAATGACGAAGTTTCGGTTTAATCCGTGGCTAAGTGCCGGCAGCGAATTTGTCAACGGCCGGAATCCGGTCTGGGGCGCGTCTCATTTTTTGGTCGTTAATCTCTCGATGTGCCTGCAGTGTCCTGCGGCACCTAAAATTAAACATCATTAAGTACATCATTAAATTTGTATTCATTAAAGCACAATATTCTTATTCCTATACTACATAAATCTGCATTTATATCTTTCAAATCACAGTCTCTTTCACGCACACACACACACACACACACCCCAATTACAATAGAATCATCTCGAGTCCAAATGTTTCGACTCCGTTCTTTTTGCACCGCACATCTTGAAATTAACCCTGACCACACCCACACACTTACACACTCACGTGTGCCCGGTTGGCCGAAATGAGACAAGACCGTGATCAAGCATCCGGTAACATTACGCGAGACTTGCTAGGCGTGGTTCTATAACTCGCGTCCCGATACCGTGACTCCGTTCCAGGTTCCAGGCCCTCGTCTCAGGTCCTCCTCGTCGTCTAAATTATAAATTACTCGCGTGTAATTTCGACGAAGTGGAGCGGGGCGGCGAGGCCAGGAGAAAACGAACGAAGTCGGCTAAAACGAAGACGACTAATGCGGGCTGGAGCGGTCTGGAATGGAAGTGACGGAAGAACGTTGGGGTGGAGGAGTACGAGAGAGTCGGGAGAGACGGATGGGAAGAAGGTAGGATGAGAAGGGTGGGAGGCGGGGGGGTCGAAACTCTGTTTAGGAACTAGCGTGGATTCTGAAGAAACGGAGCACGAGGGAGGAGAAGAGTGAATGAAGACGGGCAGCGAGGAGAGGACTGAGGCTCAAAGCGAGAGCAACGAGGAACGAACGGGCAGGAAGATCTGCGAAACGGTGATTGACCGAAAAACAGCGCACGAGCAAGGCTCGATAGACAGGAGAGAAGTGTGGAATGTGAGCAATGAAAAGAGTGCGGTGCAAGAAGCGAAAGGGCGAGGCGATAAACTGTGTGAGCGAGCGCACGGACGTGGTTGCGAAAGAAAGAGACGTAAGGACGGCGAAAGAGACAGATCGCCCCGTTAGAATCTTTCTTAGATTGCTTAATTAACGGCAGAAGTCTGATATAAATTCGTCCATGTACTAAATCAGGATCCACCCCGACCGAGGCTCGCCTTCTCCCTCTCTCTCTCTCTCTCTCTCTCTTTCCTTCGGGCTCTCCATCCCACGACCCCCCGCTTCAACCCCTTTCCAACCCCCTTTTCCAACAGCTCGTCTCTCTTCAGGACCTAACCCAGGACCGAACGCACTTCGAGCGAGTACAAAAGCCGCGCAGGTTGTCCTGAACCTTAATTATCCTGGGGCTCGTATATACCGTTAGAGAGCCCCCTCGAGCCATATTACAGGCCGTGGAGGCCGCCGAAACAACGCCCCAGTTTGCCGAAGCCGCCAGTGCCGTGTCGTGCAAAGGTCTTCGTCGATACACCCGTGATTTTACTCTTCCGCGTTCCTCCTTCAGATAATACGCTCATTTGCCTGCCGACGTCTCTGTTAAGCTTTTCACGACGGCTTGCGAGTGAGAAACGCGAAAATGCCAGCCTGGAACGTTCAGAGGGATTGTACGAGTTTACGGCATACGCGAGGGCGGTTTGTAAAGGTTTCTAGCGTAGGGTCGACGATCGTTTTCAGGATCGGTAACGTTTGTAAAGAATTGACTCATCGACAGAAATCGGCGAGAGATCGTTGTTTCCGTAGCAAGGAGTGCCTCGTGAACGAACACTTTATGTATCAAGACACACGGTTTGCAATAGGAATGAGTGCAAATGCAGCTGAATAATCGCAGCAATTCCTACTGAATGCATCAACCGAGAGCTAGCGAAATCAAATTTGTATCTATCAACGAAGGATACGTGATAAGACTCGACCTCAACGTAGCTAAATGATCACAGCCACAGCGCACAGCACGCGCCTCGCAAATATCACTGTCCGCGGGCAGAGAAAAAAGACGAGAATCTATTTGGCCGACGCACGTGCCGGAGCAGTCTAGGTGTGTTGGAAAGTTCGTAAGTTCTCGTTCCCGCGACGGATCGCGCCTCGCCTGTCCGCGATGACCACCGGCCATTTTCACGGGTGGGGAGAGACGGGTCGCAGAAAGCCCCCGAAATTATTTGCAGGAATTTCCAGAATTGCTGCCCGAGGGGTGGCCGCGCCCGCGTATATAACCGTCGACGTCGACCTCACGGCGTGTACCACGGGCCCGTGCCTAATTTCGGCGGCGAGGTAGCTCCCGCCAAATTGGATTTTATTAAATGCGTCTGCGGGAAGGACACGCGTGCGTGGCAATATGTGCGGGTGCGCGAATATGTCGTTCATGTGTGTGGGTGGGTGTCTACGTACTACTACGTTACCTATGAAAGCGCTTGGCGATCGAGCGAATCACTCGGAAATTACGAAAAAAGCAACGTGGTAATAATAGACAGACACACGATACTTGCAGAGTCAAATTGAGAACTCGCAGGGAAATGGACGAAATAAACGGAATGATGCCCGAGAATATGTGCGGACGCAGAACTGTGTCACTCGTGTGTCTACTGAAAATGTCAGGAAAAATGTAATATACGCGCCCCTAAATATTCAGTTGATTGCTAACAAAAATATTGGTCCATGTTCCTTAGACGAGCATTGCTCGCTTGTCAGTCTCTTTATTCATACACGCCGACAGTCGCCGAAAACGTCGTTGAGCTTCGATAGACAGGGGGGTGAATATGTCGACGCGGAGCAAAGGTCAGCCAGGAGGTAACGAGGGTTTAAGCAAGTCGAGCTTCGGCCATCAGCTAGTCGTTAGATAAGCCTTAAAACCGTCCGTGTCTTGCAAGTAACGGCCGTATCGTGAGCATTGCGGAACGGCGATGGTTACTGCGGCCTCGACAACGTTTACAACGTTACAACTGGAAGCGCTCTCTCGGACGAAATGCCCTGCATATAACACGCACGGCCGTGTGCGGTCTGAAAAGAGAGGCCAAGAGACGGAAATAAACGGACGAGTGGGGGAAGAGAGAGAGAGAGAGAGAGCAGTGTGAGGGACGAAATAGAAACGAAAGGACACGGAGGCGGACAGAGGAACGAATACGCGCATAAAGAGAACGAACGACGCGAAGTAGCGCGGAACTATATAATCGCCTGTACTAACACGCGGCACGGAAATCTGCAGGAATAAAGTAAACGGCGGTCGAAATGACGAAAGTGACGTAACTGCAAGTCGAAAATCTGGAAGACGAATCCGAATTCGTCGCTCGTTCTGCAAGGTACGCCGACGCGACGGAGAATAAATGTGAGAATTACACTTCTTCACATTTTTTGCGAGGGACCGCTTTCAAAATCTC
Source organism: Priocnemis perturbator (assembly GCA_963942575.1). Lineage (NCBI taxonomy): Eukaryota > Metazoa > Arthropoda > Insecta > Hymenoptera > Pompilidae > Priocnemis > Priocnemis perturbator. The sequence goes on from OZ012652.1 coordinate 10,124,526, forward strand.
GCACATATGGTTCGTAGCGCAGAAAAGAACCGGCGCAAGGAGTAATGATAGACGCGAACAATTACAAGGACAACGATAATGCGCGAAGGTGCGGGAGAAGAAGCCGGGAGACGGAATAGCAGAGATAAGCGGACGGGGATAGAAAAAGCGACGGCGGAGGAGTAAAAACGCGCTAGACGGAGAGAAAGAGAAAGGATACAAGACGTGAAAGGGGGAGAAGGGGGCGGGGGACGTTACTAACAGGCAGGTAAGCCGCATGGTAGAATGCACTAACATAAAAGCTAATGTAGCAAAGTGCGGTTACTGTCTGCAATGGAAACTGGCCCTCGCTCGTGTACATCTACCGCCAACGGCCCCTCTCTCAAGTCGTTTAATATCCTTCTCGATGCCACCCTTGTGTCCTGTCTCCTCCCCCCCCCCCTACCACACCCCCTACCACGCCGCTCACCCCCTAACCACGACTACCGGTTTCCTTCTGGAAGTCTTCTGCCAGATGGAGATAGCTTTCCTTATCCGCCTCTCCTCAATGAGACCCTCGTCCCGCCGTTTCTTCCTTCCTCTCTGGCCGCCGTCTTAATTTCTGCTTCATTGACTCGATTCGCTCGATTTCATACGACTCGCGCCCTGCCTCTCGCCTATCGGCTTCTCCGCCGACCGAAACAACCGGCCGGACAACAGGTGTTTTTCGACTGCTTTTATCTGCCTCTCGTTTCGGCCCAGGAGCAATGTTCAACCTGATTTTCTTACTTCTTCGCTGCATCCTTTTTCGGCGGTACGTTCAGAAAGGGTGGGTAACTAGTGGTACCGTATTGAGAATGGGTCAATGGATAAATTTAAATGAAAACGACGTCGACGCCCACGCCCCGCGCACTGCTAAATCTCGAGACGTCATATCGGCGTGGAACGGAATTCGAAGATGCAGGAGAACGAATTACTAAGGCCGCGCCGTGCCTCCGCGTCCGTTTCTTTCTCTTGACAATGGCCGCGACGTGCTCGAGCTAAATTTGTTTCCATCAGACACACGTCCGCGAGACCCTTGCGTTACCGCGTAAAATTACATAATTTCGCGGATAATAATGTGCGAGAGGAAGGCGTTTCGGCGTCGGATCGGCGTCCCATTAATTTCGCACCTACAGGGGTAGGAGGGGGGGGGGGGATGAAAAGGGGTAGAAATAAGAAGGCTGAAAGGGGTGGGAGGGCAAGCGAAATAGGCAGAAAGAGAGAGAGAGAGAGAGAAGGCGAGAACGGCTGGTGTTAATGAGAATGTCAAAACTCGACAGTGAGAGACTTCTAATTAGTCATTGGTAACCGATACTAAGATCAGAGGTTGGGGGTGAGTTCAACTCCGAGCGGGGGCTGAAGAAAGTCGAGAGAAGTAGACAGGCCCGAGCGACGAGCTTCGATCCTCGCGTTCCTTCGGCACACACTTCCACACTTCCCGCGCGTCATTCTTTTTAAATACGCGCGGTATGTATTATCGCAGCTAAATGAACAATGAATAGGTTATCGATTTTTGTGCTTCCGAGTGAGGGCCAGGGAATGGAGTGGGCGGAGGAGTCGAGCATTTCAATTCTTGCACGCCTTCGTATCGCTCGGCCGTATTATGCTCGAAATTTTACCCTCGACGCTGACTGACAATAAATAGATTATCGATTTCTGAGTTTGCGAGTGACGACGAAGAAATGTAACGCGCAGAAAATTCGAGCAGTCTCCTGAGCGTTAAGATGGCGGCATAAGAGAGAGCGATGGAGAGGGCGGGGAGGGGGTGGAATTGAACTGGGGGTAGAAAATACCGACCTCCAGCGTCGCCCTTCGAAGCTCGCGACATTATTAAGTCGCCGAATGGCAAATTGAAACGGCGAACGGCAGCCAATTACCGCTCGCCGTGATTAGCAGAGGCTTCGCGACCGGTGTTGATGAAAAATTTGACGGAGGGACGATCGATCGAAGCGCGAAGTAGCAAGCTTGAGTACCGAGGGGAGCTTCGATCATGTTTCACGTAATATTGCGAACAATATCCGACCGTGTTCAAATTAATCGGCACTCACTCGACCGATTGTGCCTGTCAAACGGCACGAATCTGGAAAAGTGTGCTGTGCGGATACGGTGTTAGTACGGGACTGTAAGCTTACTCTGTTCCACTTGTTAGAATTAGAAAATATTTGCCCGCGTACACAGACGGATACAGGAATTCTTTGATGAAAACGACAAAGTGCGATGTAGCCAGGCGACGTCTCGATCTCGGTCGTCGGAATATTGGAAGGGACGGGTGGAGAAGGGCGACGCGCGAGGGTGCAAGAGGGCGCCGAGGCAGGGAGTGCGACGTGGGTGGGTTCCATTAATATTCTCGGGAAGCGAGAGGATCGAACTTCAATTATTCAGAGGAACGCCGTTATATGTTCGTCACCCTCTGTAATGGTGCTGAGCGTCTTTTTGGCGTTTCATCTGTCGATCCTGCACGCCATTATATGCATCCAATACATAAATTTATATACAAACATATAGACCGAACCGTCGGTATTTATACATGCCGAGTTCAGCCGTGTTAGTACGTGTGCGTGGAATGAAAGTACGGGGTACGATAAAAATGTACCATTTATCAATCATCCCACATTCCCAATTTCGACGCCTCCAGCATTAATGGTCTAATCTTTAATCCCTCGATACACACAAGCGCATCGATAGAAATATTCGCGTTTCTTCACACCAAGTTGCACTCATCGAACGCTTCCGACGTTCCAAATGTTAATTCCTTAATTTCCAATCTTCTATCCTTAATCCCTTCGTTCCCGAATTAATACAATTCACAAATTGTAAAATCTCGTAGCGTTAAAAATGTTTCATTTCAAACCTCACCGATTGCACGATAGCACACAAAATCACGCATGCATCCGTATGTATATACAGTACTGACTTACGTATACAACGGAAGCCGAACTACCTGCGTGCACATACGTTACGCGCGCGTCTACCTACCGAGAGAGCGCACGCTCACCTCTGAATTTCTTCGGAAGAGAGAAAGCGAAGAAAAAGAGAGGAAAGCGGGAGGGTAGGTTTCCCGTGGGACAGAGGGGTGGGCGGGTTTGATGGAGGGTTGGAGGCCGCAGGGGCTCGCCGTACTGATTATACCCACACCAGCGACCGGTAACCACTCACGAGCCGTGTTTCCCAATACGAATTAAAACATATCAAAAGCGCGTATATACATTAGAACCGTACACACTATATATGTATAAAATATATAATATATATATATATATATATATGTATCGTCGAAGCCAATACCGCCCTCTAACCCATCGGAATGGCGAAATGTGCCGAGGATACCAGTTCGAAGTAAGAAGGTAATAAGGAATCGTATTGCGCTCACTTCTCTCATTTCTATTTCGTCTTCACCCAGCCCTCCCTCCCCCTCTTCTCTCGCTAGATCGTCTGATCATATTTTCGGTCACGGCACCGATCGATCGAAAAATGATATCCGAGGCCTCGACACTTCACGAAGACCTCCCTCTTGTTTTGCACAAACACGATTCGAAGATGACTAACAGGCGGAAGCCTTGGCATCACGTGACTATCGTTTGTTTTAAATTACGGGAGCGCCGGGTGGCAGCGGCGCTTAATGGAAATTGTGGTTCAAGGATGGGGGTGAAATGAGAGAGAAAGAGAGAGAGAGAGAGAGAGAAAGAGGGGGAAGTTGAAAAAGGGGATGCTCTAAGCAGAGGTAAAATGGGAGAGAGAGGACGACGACGCGTTATAAAAATTGGAATATACACTGGTCGTTTTTCTACGAGCGTAAGATCGTAAGTATTACGATCCGATGACGTTCTAGTTTGAGAGGCGTCTAGCCGCCGATCCTCTCGTAAATTTTCGAGTCGCCATGTGCGCCGGACGATTTACGAGATCGACGAAAAATGTGGCGATTGTTAAAGTGAAGACTTACTTCCAGCCCGATATCGAGGTTTTTGAACATTTTACTGTGACATAAAAGTATATGTAATAGAAGAAATCTTGATTATGGAATATGTCGTATTTCTAGCAAATATGTCTAGTGTCACCTACAATTGGAGTATTAGAGTCAATATAAATCTCAAACTTGCCCTCCATCATTCGCACTGCTTCCGACATAGCAAACAACGTTTCTACTAATACCAACAAAAACCCCTATCAACCAACTCAAAGACAACAGTTCGATTAGCCAACTTTTTATCATGGACCCTCTGACTACTTCGGCGACCAGGTCATATAATTCCGTATCGGACGCTCCGAAATAATATCTGCGTAGGAAGCGCAACCGATCGTCCTCGAAGAAGCAACGGACTTCGAAATGCGGACGCGAAAGGGAAGTAAGAGGATCGGAACGTCGTGCAGGGTTGGATGTCGGATCGATAGTTCGTCGCATCCGCAAGAGACACACAGCGTGCGCGACAATGTCGGTACAGAATCCGTGGAATTTCCTGACGGCAAAGGGACGCCGCGCTGCATAAAGAAGCTCCTGCTTGTTCGCCGCTCGAAAAAGGAGGACGAGGAAGTAGAGAAAGAGTGGGCGAGGAAGGGGGAGGGGGTGGATGGTTTTTCGTGCTTTTTGGGTCGCGCGAGTTCGCACGAACCCAGGAGGACGCCCAGGAATATGCTGAAGTATTTTAATATTGAGCCCAGGTCTCGCGAGCCTGAGCATTGTCCAGACGACCCCCAGACGCTGCATGTGTGAATGGATAGGAATGCCACTGGGCTTTGTACGAAAGCCTTTATTGTTTGGCTGTCCGAGCGATCAGTGGTTGTCACCGTCGCCGACCCGACGATCCTTCACGTCGATGACGTCCTTTAATCCGACAAATTCTGAGCCTGCCCCGACTTAAGACCGGGAGAACGATTCCTCGACTGAACGATTCCGGGCTCTCGTGCGGACGTTCCGAAGGATTTCATCGCGGAGAGCTCTTCGGAACAAATTCGGAGTAGGTTGCTTTGATAGAGCAGGGTCTGTATGCGTCTCGATTTCAAATTGTGGAGAACGATGAAGACGGAAGAGTTCGAAGAATTGCGGGTGAAACTTGAAGCAGGGAATTTTACGAAGGGACAACTATCGACGAGTTATGAATCGCGTTAGACGATTTTCCGAAAATTGAGCGTAGCTTCCCTATTACACATGCCAAAACGCAACGTCTCGCGACCGAGCCGAGCAGACCTCCTCTCTAATATGCCCAGATGAAATTTCACCGACGCGCCCGTCATCCACCTCCCCCATTTCAACGTCGCTCGCAGAAAAAAAGTTCTTTCAATCGCGAATTATTAACGACCCCGCTAGCCGCGACACGTATCAGCTTCGTTATAAACCGTGACCTCGCCCCCTCTTGCCGCCGATCGGGACTAGAAAATTTGCGTCGCGCGCGGACACAGCGCGACGCGGCCGCACGAAGCGTAATCCGAAAATGCGATTTAACGAATTTTCGTTTTTCCGCCAGCGCCTCGCGCCGCGCGTCGAAACATCATCATTGTCTCGCGACGATTGAGAAACTCTGTTTGAAAACTAACGCGCCCAGTTTCCCCATACACACGCGCCGATCCGGATGTCATGCGCACGCACATACGTGAGCGCGGGCGTATGTGGGTTCCGGCCAGTCGGGCCTGCATTCTGATTCACGCGCCATAAAAACCCGATACCGTTATGCCATACGTTTGCGTATAACTTCCTTTGTTTGATCCGGGCGTCGCGACGCTGCGCGCCCGCGGTCTCTTGTTCTCTATCCTAGTCGGCCTGGCTTTTCGCTGGTCGACGCTCAGAGACGACGAGTGCCTCTTGCCGAGCGAAATTCTTCTAGCGTTTATGCGTGAAAATCGCGGGGGCGTGGCGCAGTCATTGTTTTTTTCGGCTACATTGTACAGCCCGATACGTGCTCTGAGGATCAGAGGCTGTGGGTAGTTGAAAGCATTTTTCGGAGGCAAAAGAAAGGTTTGCGCGATGTAACAGTTGGCGTATCGCTATGTCGACAGTTGTGTCAGTGGTGAACACTAAGAAACCGAGGTCGTAATTTTTGATAGCATTATTGAGCACTTTTAGGACATGAGCCGTTTAGGTAACGTAACAGACAGTCGTGCTCTGCGATTGTTTTAACGTAACAGCGTCACACTCGTATTACCGCTTGCCCAGTCCATGGATTAACGCAGAGAAAGCTTACGATCCGAACGTTGAACGTGATCGAGAAAGAAAAAAGCAATGATTCTGGCAAGCCCGACCTTTCAATCGTTCCCTTTCATCTTCACCGGCACCACCATTTCGTCCGCCCACGTTCCTCTGACTGAGGAATTCCGACATGCGCCTGTACAGCTTTCCTCCCTTTTCCTCTACTTTTCCCATTGAAATGCACCGGCCAGGCCAGGGCATACATCACGCCCGTGGCAACGTGTGCGCGTACACGTATGTAGGTCCGCGCGCGCTGCATTCTGATTCAGACGCCTCAAAAACTTGATACTGTTATGCCATACGTTTGCGTAAAGCTTCCTCCACCTACGCCTGGCAACGCGTCGACGCGATGTGCAGGTGCTTCGACAAACACTTTTTCCTTCTCTCTGCGCTGTTTCATTTCTTTCGCTTTCTTGGCATTCCCGGATTGCGTTTTATTTGCTTCTGTGGGTCTTTTTCGTATTCGCGTGTTTCGTTCGATTTCTCGCCCTTCTTCGTGTCTCTGCGTATTCGTCGTTCTTTTCGTACATTTCGTACACTTCGTCGTACTAATGTTGTCTCTCGCAAATTTCTGACCCCTCCTACGTACCCGATCCTTCGTTTTTATTCTCGCGTTTACGTACAATGTACACTGATACGAAAAGTTGCGATGGGACGGAAAAGGCCGTGCGTTTGCTTGTCGCGATGGGGTGAAAAAGAAAGAGTCACGGTGTTCGATACACTCGGGTTTCTTGGATAGGAAAAAAGGACGCTGGTTGCGCAATCTGCGAGGCCGATGACGAAGGGGAAAGGCAGGCGCGCGCGACTGCATAAACCTGAATTATACACGTCTCATGAATCACGAGAAATATATCGAAACATGTCTTCTACAGTACCTCATATCCGATACGAAAAAGTCCGAATGTTATTTTAATAACAAAATAAAAACTTACATCAGATCTCTCTGGTCTCAAACATCGAAACATACAGCAAATTGATCGACAGCTTGTCTCGCCATAATTATTCCGCTCGCAACCGACTGTCGATCATTCACGCCGAACAACATTTGCATTCGCAAAACAAGACTGATTTTCTACAAATTCTCTGCCAAGCAGCATTTCCATCCAACGCTATTAAGGCACCCAGGATCAAAGGTGTCAAATAAATTCGGGCGACCATTACACCGTCACACATGCGTATTCGGTTACAGTCCGGCTCGCCGATATTAATTGCGACCGCCGCCATTAGTTTAAACAAATGGCACGGCGAGACCGAGCGATTTTTCCGCTCGGAATTGGCGAGATGTAACGAACGAACCTGCGCCGCGTGGCGTTTAGCTCGGATATCGGAATAACGACGGCAATGCGCATTAAATATCGATTACCGATAAGCGCGCAATTATCGACACGATAATAATTATTGTTCAACCGACAATTTCTGTCGGCTCCGAAAGAAACGAAGGGCACGGTCCGAGTGACGGGGTGAGACATGCAAATTTTGGTTGGACAGGCCACAATTAACGAGTTGCCAAATGACACGTAAACGGTGAGCAGTTTTATTGGCATATGCGTATGCATTGAGAGATTCACACACAGTTTGTCTTTGGAGAGGCTCGTATGTTTAGTTATAAGTTCTTCTCTCTGCCCGGGCGACACAACAGAGGATCATTGAATGTATTCTAAGTTTTGTTAATCGGTTGAGTCGAAAAGTCTCGCCTTCCTCCGTGGTGCGAGAAAACGTTTAAGTTCGTATGAATAATAAGGACACCCGTGGGAAAAAGGGACGCGGGCGAAGGACGAGGGAAAGGAGAGCGGGGGAGGTACGAATGCCGACTGCAACAGTTTGCCGTTCGCATACTTTATGTTTTTCCGTCGTTCGACGACTCGCCTCGGCGGGCGCGGTCGTTATTCCGAAACTTTTTCGTAAATCACCGCCAACTCCCGCCGCGCTCGCCGTTTATTCGACCGAAACCCGCTTTACGATCTTTTTCATGCCCGGATGTCATTCCGAATTATTCAGACCACACGGAGTCAACGTGCATTTTCCGGCCGAAATCGTCACTTCCGCGAAACGCATTCATTTATATCTGGCCTCGATGCGTGGGTCGGCTCGCGCGGAGAATCGACAAGCGGTGGAACATTTAAAATTTCACGCTATAATTAACATGGAGCCTGAAATACGGAACGGCCGTTTAGGTAGCGCCGGCGAACGTGATTTTTCTCCGCTCGCGCGTTGTCAACGTTCTTATCGGGATGCACCGCAGCGACGGAATTTGCGCAGAGCCAACAAATGGAAATGTGAAAGACCGTGAATATCGAAACGAATTTCCGTCCATACAAATGAGGCGCACATCACCTCGAATATTAACGGCGTATCATTGGAAACGTCGTTTCAATAGAAAAAAAAGAACACACATGCTAATATTAAAAAACAAAAATGACGTTTTACACGATTGGACCAGGTAAATAACAGTCTCGTTCACATGATCTCGATACGCGTAAATTAACATACGCGGCACACATGAGGAACGAAAAATGATCAGTGTTAGGTGCGACGGGCAGCGCGTAAAGAATATTCAGAGTGGAGAGGGGGGAGTGGAGAGAAAAAAAATTATAAATGGGCATGCAATATCCATGGCTATGCGAGATTATAAGGGGCCTGTCGACGACCATGAGCGCCGAGTCATGTCTATAAAAGGATAGCACGGCGAACGGTAAAAGGTCCCGCGCGTGGTCCTTCCCTAATGAAACCTTTTCGAAGCGAAGAACCACCGGCGAGGAAACGAAAGTCTCCTGGCAGCGGAGTCGAGTTCGATAACGAGGCGAAAGCGTCGGGAAGGGGGAGTAGAAAAGGCGTACTCTTCCGTCTCGCTCTCCCCGACTTCCTCCGTCCGCGTCCTTCTCTGTATCTTTTCTTAACTTCACTTTCGTCGCTCTCCTTCTTTCTTCCGTCATTCTCCGTACTCCTGTAACCGAGACTATTTTATTATTTACTTCGACTCTACTGCATTTTCGTCGTCGTTGCCCTCACCTTTGACCTGTGGCATAAGTTTTATCGTTCGATTTTGCACGGTACCCTATTCATTATGTGTTTGACGTCAGCACGATTCTAAACCTCATATCTGCACTTGTAATTGCTGAGCTTAAGATCTAGTCTACTTTCAGACCCGAATTCTGAAATCTGTGGGATTTTTCTCTTCGCCTTAGCCTGTATCTAATTGATAGACCTCCACTTACGTAACTATTATTATGGACGGTATTTCGCACTCCTCACCTCAGTCTTCGCCTCGATCCCACTCCAACGGGCCGACCCGATACGTCTCTATCGCGAGGCACGCACGGTTTTTCGACGTTTCCTTTTCGGGGCCGTTAGTCCTCGAATGCGAAGGAGCGCCGAAGTAGGGGGGAAAAAAACTGTCTAAATGCACGCAAAAATGCCATAAGCCGCTATGGCGTAATAACCGTAGTGCCGTGCGGGTATACACGGCATCAGATGAACGAGAGAGAGAGAGAGAGAGAGAGAAAAAGAGAGAGACTAAAAGAACGAGAAAGAAAGAGGGACGAGGGCGTGCGAGGGTTTGACACAGAAGGGGGTGGAAAGGTGAAACGGGGATAGTCTTGGAAAGCCAGTTGGGGTTTCGTGGCGCGTTATATTCAATAAAAGCCAAATGTACCGCAAGAGACCCTTTTTCCGCCCTCCTACTCGCCCATTCTCCCCCGTGAGTTTCCTTACTTCCTCCCCCTCCCCTCTCCCTTCGTCCCTGCCTTATTCCCCGTGTCACATTTTTGCCTCCCCCCCCTCCTTCCCCCACCCCCCTTTTCCCAGCCGCCGGCGCACGACACACATGCGGAGGGACGGGCGTTTTTCAGGCCATGCGTCGAAGTTTATTTCGCGTAAGCGACGAAACTCCTAAGGCGGGCCAGGATTTATTCCATCTCTTTTTTTTTTTCTTCCCTCCCCTACCCCATCCCTTCGCTCTGTGTCAAGGCCACGGTACGTCACCCTCCGAGGCAACTTCTCCCCCGGTCACGAACGGCAGAGGCCTCCCCCGGTTCTTTCGATGAAAAATTAATTTGCGACCGCGCGACGTTATAGAAATCTCGGCCGCCGTTGCTGCGGACGCTTTCGGCGATGGATTCCATTTTGCTCGCCGTCTCCCCAAGCCAAGCTTTTAAGTGTCCGAGCGTTGAGTGTCGTTGAGAAAATGCTATTTTTCGTTGTTCCTGTCGATTGATTGGGTTTAAGTAGTATAGACAGTGTATGGGCGGACGCGGTTGTGGGAAGACTGATTCAGTCGGTTCTGAAGTATGCGAACGCTCGTTTTCATTCCCAGGAAATGCGGAACGAGAGGATACTGTGCACTTCAACGACAAAAGCGTCATGCTGCAAAAGTGTATAAAAAAAAAACAACCAAAGAGAAAGAGAAGACATACCAAAGTAAACGCGAAGATCGGGGGACTCGTGTAAACTGCATACCTTCGATCGAAACGAATTTTTCCGCGCGCACGTTTCCGCGAGCGTTCCGACATGCTTTTCATTACAACGGGCTTGCTTTCTCAGCAAGCAAAGTATTTCAGGCGGCGGCGGCGGCGACGCAGGCGGGCGGGATTAAAATGTTCAAACAGTTACAGCAACGCGGCCGTTGCGAAATCACGTACAAATCACGCCGAACGACTTACGCTCTTCTTTCGAGCATTCAACGAGATTTCGCCTGCTGTGTATTTTGAGAATTCCTCCCCCGCGCCGCCGGTTAATTGTGATGCGCTTTACGCCGCGTCTGCTGTTACTTCTCTTCATTCTCACAGCGATCGCCTCGAACAATGCAGGTCGATGTACCGGTGGTCTTTGATGTCTCTCGGAAATACAAAATGCCCGGAGTTGTTTTATTGCGCACCTCTATATAGACGGAAATATTGCGATGGCGATAGAACGCAAAGAATTTCTATATCGACCGGCAAGTTTACCGACAACTTCGACGTTTGCTCCGATATCTAATTGTTCGTTTCTTTCATCGTTGCATTCGCTCGAGCACGGATCACTTACGAACCACGCACGCGTTAGTTGTAACGATTCCATTGAGAATGTGTAAAGCAGAGCGAAGGGGAATGAAGTAAAACCAAATATCACTGTTTGACAGTGTATTATAATACATAAAAATGAAAAAAACAGAAGCAGTAAGAACCGAATATAAACTAATCTGCCGACGCTAACAGACAGTTAATGCGACCAAGGGAGAGAGAGCGCGTGCGTGAGAGACAGACACAGAGAGAGAGAGAGAGAGAGCAGGCATAACCGAGTGAAAGGGATCGAAATAGAAGCAGAGAGACGCTGCGAAGCAGAGCGACCAGCGGAGCTCATGAAACTCGACGAAGCATCAGCATGAACCGAAAAGGTGGTGTGAGGTGTGGCGGGCGATAGGGATGGCAGAGGGTATGGGGGTGTTATTGGGTCGCGGCCACTTAATATGCAAATGCACCGTAGAGGCGGGCCGGGGCTCGTCGCCCCGACCCAGACGGCAGCCAACCGGGCCAATACTTTAATTTACATTTAAAATTGCTCAAGGGTTGACAGCCGCCACCTTGTTTGCCTCACCCCCTAGCCCGTCGTCCCTCGCGCGCTGCAACCAACGCCCTCCGCGGTACCCTTCTTTTGCGCCACCCTGTTTCAGCGAGCATCTCGGCGCGACACAAATGTCCTCCTTCTGATCCGCGCTCGACGTTCAAAACATCCGCTGAGCAGGGAGGCACGCGGGTTGATGATATTTTTGATAATCGAGAACTTTGATTCCGTCGTTGCGAAGATGGGTGAAGTTATGCGGATGTGCTTCGAGTTGAACATTCTTCATTAAGTGATCTTCGGTGAACTCGGATCTCGTGGTGCGTAGTACGTGTCGCGTCGAATGGAAATCGAGGAAATTGTCTGTTCAATGAAATCAGTATTGACTGTCATCCAAGTGTAAGGATTACTTCTGAGCATTGGTGCCGCGCAATCAGTGAATGAGCGATCACTCGGGCACGCTCGCGAGTCCATGCAATTTCTGTCATCCGTACGAGCGTTCGATGATCGATTTGGTTCGTTGGCAGCTCAAGGAACGCACTCGCGACGATCTAATCCCTAAAAATGTTCGAGCCTTCTCACCCCCGTCCCCCTACCCTTCTCGGCACACATCAACGATCGCGGCCGCGCATCTGCCAGAAAAAACAAGCGCTCGATCCTGTTTTTTTCATCGTCCAGGGAAAGCGCATTTTGATTAAGCGCGCAGAGGCAACGATGGCTCGAGGGGTGGTTGGCAGGGTGGATGAGGGGTGGTTGGGAGAGCTGAAAGGGACACGTGACGGAGGGTCGGAAGCCGCGCGTGCCCTCGGCGTGATACGCGATACGTGCCCGCGTTTGTATCTATTTACGCGTGTGTACGCGCGCTCGGCCGCGTATTTATATTCCGCGCGTGTGTACCCTTCGATCTATCGATAACACACCCTCCCCTCTATTCGCCTCTGCTCCTCCCTCTACTGGCCCGCTCTTCTTTACTCTCGCTGCCATCGGAATAACGCCGGACCTCGTTAGATCGTAGATGACAGAACTATCATTTTTCTTAATTCCACGTTTTTCTTTTTTTCATCGTCACTGTGTCATTCTCGATTCTTCGTGCTTTCTTTCTTCTTCTGTCGTGGCTAGGATTTTTGGTATCTTTGTTTCGTTCACGTACTTGTGCTCTTGTTTCTTATTCACGGTCACTCTTTGTTGTCGTTTAATACTTGTCATTATCTATCTCCTTCATCATTTTATTAATTATTTATCATTCTCTCTTTCTTGTTCGTGTTTTCATGCGCACTTTGTCGCCTTGTTTTTTTCTTTGTTCGTAGTGTTCGGTTCAGCCTTCTGTCCCCCTTCCGCCCCTCTTTCTTTCTACTTTCGTCCCTTTTTACGCATCTCTTTTTCTCCATTGTTGCTCTGTCGAGTTGCAAACACCCTGCGTCGTTCCCTTTTACTACCCTTCGAACTCTCCCTTTGCTCCGCGCTCACTCTCTGTTTAGTACAAACAGGGAAGAGCATCCGATGGCTTTGCCAGTCGTGCTTTTTGTTCAACGGCGAGGATTTGCTGGCATCACGCGTTACAGGCTCTATCATTCTCTCTCTCCCCCCTCCTACACTTCTCTGATCGTACGTACAAGTATGCGTTTGCAATAATACTAAAAAATATACGGGCTTAAAAACTTCTTCATGCCCAATTATCAAACGAAGATTTCGACTCATCGGACTCTAAAGAAATATTACAATTACGTCAAGCATCACAATAACAAATATTGAACAATGTTTTATACACACGACGGATGAATGTCAAATAGCTGCCATTCGCACGTACGCGAATGAAATCTTACAACAAGCAAGCACACACTTAACACCGCAAAACATCCCAATAACCGTAACCCACCACTTCGAAATAAAATGACAACCAAATACTGACGGAACAACGAAATTAACACTCCTTACATCACACAGAGCGTTCCCAATTACACCCTCGTTTCGAACCCTCCAACACCTCGTATCCGTCCGAAAATTCAATCCTCAAGATCGACGCGATTCTCAAGAACCATTTCCAACACGAAGCATCGCGAAGAATTTTACCCACTCCCGAGATGCGCATTAGCAAGGCAAGCGCGAGAAGAAGGGCCGCCGCGGCGAACCCTTCCGCAAGACACTGATTTGTCGTGGAACACGATGAGGCCGCCACAGCGGAAAAAGTATTGCCAGGCGGTCGGTTATTAATAATGCCGAGGCCGCTTCGTTTAAGCTCCCTGATAAGCGTCACGGGCGAATGGGGGTGGATAAGTGTTTCAAGGAGAATCCCTGAGCGCACATCGTCTGCTCGGATGCGAGCGTTGTTAATAAAACAGAAGGACTTTCGCGCGAAAGGCATAGATCGTCCCGCGCCGATCCTCGACTTCCAGCTTTGCGCGCGAGAATGAGAGAGGGTTAAGGAGGGTTCAGAAGGGTTGCGGAGCGTTTGCGAGGGCTGAGAGGCGCGGAGGGGCGCGAGCATTAGTCACGTTAATATTCAATTAAATCCGTTGTTTAATCTTCAGTTCCGTGTAAGCGCGCGCGAGGATCGAATAAATGACCCGACGAACCAGTCGGCGGCTCGGCTCGATTCTGTGTATTGGGAGATAGCTGCCAGTTGCGAATCGGTCGTCACGGAGCGGATTCATATCTGCAGCGCGGAGCGTCATTCGCGCTTCGTTAGTCCCGATTCGAGAGGATAGAAAGAGTCGGTTTCACGGTTGTCCGCCGTGCTTCTCTCTGAACGAGGAATTCTTTGTCAGCGATTGATTTGTCCGCAACCGGATATACTGTGTTCCGAATAACGTCACCTCGTCGTCGAGCGCAGTAAGGAAGAGGCGCGTAGGTTATTATATCACAATTTTCTTTTCTTGATCATCTTTTGAAATTGGATAGGTGGCCCTATTAACGACAGAGAACAGTCAAGAGTAACATTAATATCACTGTGTAATTCATGTGTATTTCGAGTTTCGTTTTTGAAAGCATTAGTTTGAGGTTTCTGTCGCGCTCTCGTCGTATCGCCGAACGGGTACTTCTTGGAACAAATATCAAGGAGTTCCGATCAGAAGCTGCTTATTGTTAGCCGTTCGTTTTTTTGGGTTTTTTTTTTTAAAGCAATTCAACCGACCCGCCTCGTTCCGTGCGCGCGCAAAATCGAGACGGATAGAGAGATCGAGTTGCCATCGAGTAAATATTATTACCCTCGAATCGTATTTATCAATGCTCGGACGTGTGGGTATACAAAGAGGAGAGGGCTGCTAGAAGGGGTGAGGAGAAGTTGTTAGAAGAGGAAGAGGGTGGTCGGAATTGGCGCAATAAGTCGACAAACAAAAATATTCTCACGCACGATCCCGAACGAGAGTTGCGCATTTACTGAAGCAGCGTCGATTCAATGATCTGACAAAAATGCGTCGGATCAAAGTTGGCCGGGTGTGTTTATTGGATAAAATCGTTCGGAGGAGATTCACAAGATTTCTCTTTATTTAATCGTGTATTCCGACGACTCACTCTCCACGCGTCCCGTCGTTTACTTCTTCAACAATATCGATCAGTCAGACGATTTTTCTTGATTTAATTGCGCGTTCAGTAGAATCATCTTCTCTCCATTCAATCCGTCCCTCCACTCGCATCCTCCTCTCACTTCCACTGCCTTGCCCTTTCCCCCCATTCTCCCGCTCCGTCTCGTCTTCTCTGTCTCTCTTTTATTCAGCCTCCAACCACCACTCGTCCAGGCCACGTTTCAGTCTTTCCACCCACCCCTCTCTCCTTCGAGCGTTTGAAGCCGCGGACAAGGGAAGAGGGTGTGTACGACATGACCGAGGGTTTGGAGGATTGCGAACACACCGCAACACTGACTCGAAGCTTCGGGTCGTCGATCGCTTCAAAGCAACCGTAATTTACCGCCGTCTCCCCCCCTTCCTTCAGCCTCTCTCTTCTTGTATCCTTCGATTCAATGCCGGAAGCTAGCGAAACGACAAAAATGTCGGTCGAACGTCGTTACATGTATTGCGCTCCTGACGCTCCGTTCATCTTCAATTCTTGATGGTTGGTCAAAGAAATCAAATGTAGACGAGAATAGAGATAGGGTAATAAAGTGTGCCGGATTGGGTGCGAAATGGTGGCTGGCTCGTTCGATGGTATATACGTTATTGATGTACTCCGTACTATTCCGCTGAAAGTATGTTCTCTTACGACTGCTTTTTACATCAACGTTTCTATGCGTTCCGAATCGAGCGATGATTTTTGGATCATTTGTTGGCAAAAAAATGAATCGGTTCCTTGTGTAATTCGAAACGTCCCCGTAAGCAGATATGTTGCAATAAAGTCTCGAGTTGACAATATTACCCGCTCACGGCGCGCTCATTATTCGTATTAAATTACACTTTATCAGGCTGGTAATTGAATTATTCACGCGACTGCCTTTCATAAAAATTAGCGACTCTCTCACGGCACAGAGACAATTTATTACAGTGTCAATTGCCGACGAGTGGTCAAGTATAATAGCTGATTAAATATCTATCTCTGCCCGTTTATTAAACAGCCCCGCGCAATAACCTGACTTTTTCGAACGACGCCGTGCAGTCGGACAATCTAACAAATTATTTCTTCGCTACGCCATACATACTCCCACTAATTGTAAGCACTAAGAACTAAACTTATACCCACTAGAAATCCGTCGATCAACTCAGAAACTCGCAGCTCCCGCCTCTGTCATCGCGCAGAAAACCGCCGAACAATCTGGGCTGATACCCGCGGACCCCTGCGACTCATTACCGTCCAATTTGCGCGCGTCGCTCACTTCATTTGCCGCGCGGCAGACACACGCCGGCCGCGGCCGATGTCCCGAGAATTTTTCGCGGTCCGTCGCTTACAAATCCGCTCTCTCGCCGGTCTGGCTCCTTCGCCGCACTTTCGTTTCAGAGACATTTTTTTTCCTCCCGCTCTCATGTCGCTGGCCTTCTTTATTTTCCGAGCCGTCCGTACGTGTACGTGACAGTTGGCATGTGCAGAGAATGCAACAACGGCCGACCGCGCTGGCCGGCTCGCTCTTCGTAAATACGTTTTTACACGCGTGTCGCGCCGCGTGTGTACGAGCATACGCGCGCACGCATCCCAACCCCGCGTCCTTCCATTTCCGTTTTGTCCGCTCGCCGCGACGGAATAAAACGCGCCGATGCAGTCGGACTGTATAATTAAATTTATTTCGTACTCCGCCTCGCACATTCCGCGCCTCGCACGTCCCGGTGCCGTCGCTCGCCATTGTTGTCGTCCTGTTTTCCCACTGGCACTCTCTCCCGTCGCTCTTGCTCTCGTTTGCCAGCGAGCCGTTTACTTGCGAGCCTGCGCGCCGACTGCGCGAAATAATTCGCTGATTACGATGCACGCGACGCGTGTCGTCCCGACGACACTCTGTTTAACGGTGTGAGAGATTGTTTATGCGAGGCCGGGTCGGCGATAATTTATTAAGCCAGTGCAAACACGCGCCGATCGGGCGCGGTGTGGAAATCGTGAATCGTATTCGTCGATCGAATATCTTCTTTCGAAGCCGCGCTGCTCGCTCGCACCGACGATCGTCTACACACTCGATCCCATTCGCACAAAAAATGATAGCTGTGCCGCAGAGAGAGACCTAATAAAAATGTTCTCCGCATACTTTTTTTCACCTGCAACCTGACTGATAAGCGTGGGAAGTTGCAAACGTTTGAAAGGTTGCTCGGCGAGCACGGGATGGCGTCGAGCGGGCCAGGCCAGGCGCGTTATCGCATTTCGTGGCTTCCAATTACTTCGCCGTTGCCGCGCGCAATTGGCAAATTAAGTTGTCACGCGTTATCGGGCACAGGGATGGTAATTCCCGGTCCCGGCACGGGGCACGCTCCCCGTTTCCGCTTTCGGCCAATTGCGCGTGAAAAATCTTCGTAAGCCATCGGTTGGAGCGATGCGAGAATGAAAAAGCGCGCGCGAGTTACGTCACTTTTCGGATGATTTTTATGCTTCCATACACGATAGTTAGTTAGTCGGATTGATGGCAAAAAGCTTTCTGGCATCGTTGCTGGCCGAAACCTTCTTCGGCTCACTTTTTCGCATCAAGCACTTCTTACGCAGCTCACGCTCGCAAAAATATGCGCTTCGAAAGCTCTGGCGGCAAACTTCCTGGCCATCGCGGAACTCGAATGACGGAGTGACGAAATTCGGCGCCCTTGCAATTTTCCCGCTATCTGATGGAAAACGAAAGAGAGGTCCCAGGGGGGAGTGGGAGAGTTTTGGTCTGAAAGGGTTAAATGGCCTGGGCACTGCTAAATTTACTCCCGCCGATTAAGCCTCAAAAATTCAAGCGCACGTACCCCCCCGGACGCTTTTGCCGAAGATGGGGATCGCGTCTGAATATTTATAAGGCGAAGGAGGCCTCGACGAAATTTCCCAAGTAGGTTGGCGGATATTCACTGTCGTTCGGTGCCGGTTACCAGCGTGCATTAACGGGAACCTCGTTTCACGGCTCGAATCTCTTTCGTCGTACTTCAATGAGGCGAATTTGAATTTGCCACCTGTATCGGGGGTGGAATTCTTAATTACCGTTTAATTAAGGCGAAAACGAGTCGGGAGTACGCACGACGCGCGTTACTAAATTGCATATATATACGTATATAATAATGCGTGCGTTATTTGGATAATTTGAAACGTTAACAGAAACGAAGTATGGATCCGAATGTGCAGAAGGTTCGAAGCATTCCAGGTGCGTCGCAGGGAAATGTTTTTATCCGATTAAAAGCATATTCAGCGATGCCGAATAAAAGATTATCCGCCACTCTTACCCCTCACTCGTTCCCGCCACACGATCGAGGCCGCACTCCGCTCGACAAGGATCGCGACAATTTTTCAACCCTTCGAACGACACCGCGCCAGCGGAAGGAAAAAGAAACGTTGGGAGAGTCGACGCTTTTAAACGTTTCCAATTAACGAGCGGATTCCCGACACGGAAATCGTCACCAGGTATGCATAATGCCTATTATCGCCGACACGTCCATCACAGTAGACGTATCTCTTCTCGTGAAACAGGGGGAGGATGAGAAAAAAAAAGAGGACTGATCGATATGGGGCAAAATTGAGAATAAGCGGGAGAGAGGGAGATCGAAAGAGAGAATGGTAGGTGGGGGATGGAAAAGTGAAAAACATAAACATGGCTTTTTACGCTCGTTTACCTTGCGGCCGGGCGGAATCGCGGATTGATATCGGAGTCGCGTTAATTGCGCGGATTTGGCCGAAAATAAATCATGAATCGACCCCCTCGACGTGCTGCGGGACAAATGGAGACAGGCGAGTATCGGAGCGCGCGACCTCGCTAATTATTCTCGCAAATTCATGAAACCCCTCTGCGTTCCACGTACCTGCGCCAAACCCCACGCAAAATTTCTCTCCCCATTACCGTCCTCTTCCCATCTCCGTCTCTCTTCATCCCTCATTCCCTGTTATCGCTCCGCCTGCGCACAGATTATTTCCAATTTTCTGACTTCAACGCGCTTCGCCGGCCGGAGCGTATTTCCGCATTATTCCGTTCGACCAAACGTTTTGCGTACGTTTCCCGCCGAAGTAATGGCGCGCATCCGACACTTGTCTCGCAATTAGCATCATCCTTCGCCCTCGTCCAACACAAAATCGCAAGTGTGCACCTGGCCGTTATGCCTCGCGAAAATCACAACACGCCCCTCGCCGACACAATCCACCACTTTCGCGGAATCAGAATTCACAAGCACGAAACACGGAACATCCCAGCGCCGCCGTGTCGAACGGGCTTGTTCGAAGTTCAATGAACATATACGATACGTACGAAGCATATTGCTTTGACCGAGCCACAGTAACGAAACGTCGCGCCAAAGAGAGCAGAATCCACGTCTCCGGAAGTTGTTCGAACTCAAAGGCTTCGAACGGCAAACACAGCCTCGGCGGCGGCTGTATCGAATTGTCTGCATTTGACTTCCGACATCCGGCCCTGGGCCTCGTCTATCGTCTAAAGTTGAGTGTCGGGGCGCTTCCGAAAAAGTGGCGGCAAACTTCCGCCTTCCGGCTCTCCAGTTCCTGTCGCTGGGCGTTCACCTTAAATTACGTCAGCCTCCCCCCAATCCACCCCTCTCTCGCTCTCTATCTTTCCCTCCTCTCTCGTCGGATTAGGCATTGGGTAACCGATTGTAAATACGAGGGAGCCAAGACGCGGAAAAGGGGAATTGAAGTTTACCGAGGTTGTAAGAGGAGACGCTGGTAAATATCTTCCTGCCCGCCTCGCCCCGCGACCGCCTTCCTTCTCTCGCCGTCCTTACGTTCCTCTCGTCCTTCCCTTTCGACCTCAGGCATCGCGCTCGTTGTCGTCGTTCCCGCACAAACCGATCCACTCAGGCCACGCATCCTTTCCTCGTATTTGGAGAACGGGCCAGACGGATCTCGCCTCATCACTCGCCTGATTCCTGTCTGGCCCATCTTCCTCGCTCTTACCCGTGTCTTCAAGGTCGCTGCCGAAAGCAAGAGCCCCGATTCGAAGGCAGAAGTAATGATTTTCGACGGGGCTCGAAGTGTGAAGTATGTGTAACGACATATACGGTCATTGGTTCTGAGATGGCGCGCACGGACAATCTTGAAATGACTTGTAAAGCGCTTGCAAAGTGTACCAACCTTGCGACTGCCTTTATAAATTACTACGTGCACCATCTCACTCGCGTCTCTCCGTGTCTTCAAGGTCGCTGCCGAAAGCAAGAGCCTCGATTCGAAGGCAGAAGTAATGATTTTCGACGGGGCTCGAAGTGTGAAGTATGTGTAACGACATATACGGTCATTGGTTCTGAGATGGCGCGCACGGACAATCTTGAAATGACTTGTAAAGCGCTTGCAAAGTGTACCAACCTTGCGACTGCCTTTATAAATTACTACGTGCACCATCTCACTCGCGTCTCTCCGTGTCTTCAAGGTCGCTGCCGAAAGCAAGAGCCCCGATTCGAAGGCAGAAGTAATGATTTTCGACGGGCTCGAAGTGTGAAGTATGTGTAACGACATATACGGTCATTGATTCTGAGATGGCGCGCACGGACAATCTTGAAATGACTTGTAAAGCGCTTGCAAAGTGTACCAACCTTGCGACTGCCTTTATAAATTACTACGTGCACCATCTCACTCGCGTCTCTCCGTGTCTTCAAGGTCGCTGGCGAAAGCAAGAGCCCCGATTCGAAATCAGAAGTAATGATTTTCGACGGGGCTCGAAGTGTGAAGTATGTGTAACGATATATACGGTCATTGATTTTGAGATGGCGCGCACGGACAATCTTGAAATGACTTGTAAAGCGCTTGCAAAGTGTACCAACCTTGCGACTGCCTTTATAAATTACTACGTGCACCATCTCACTCGCGTCTCTCCGTGTCTTCAAGGTCGCTGCCGAAAGCAAGAGCCCCGATTCGAAGGCAGAAGTAATGATTTTCGACGGGGCTCGAAGTGTGAAGTATGTGTAACGACATATACGGTCATTGATTCTGAGATGGCGCGCACGGACAATCTTGAAATGACTTGTAAAGCGCTTGCAAAGTGTACCAACCTTGCGACTGCCTTTATAAATCACCACGTGCACCATCTCACTCGCGTCTCCCCCATAACACATTTGAGACACCGTGTGACTTTTCGCAAGCGTCCAGCGCGCGGCACGCAGAACATAAAACCAGCCAGTATAATCGCAAACCTCAATGACCTCCTCACGCACACAGCACCTCAAACATCCTGCCAACCTCGATTCCCAAATTAGCGCCTCCGAACCCCCAAAACGTCGTCCGCCTACGCAGGCACGCACCGATTCCCAACTTCGAAGCCGTTCTCCTCGAAAGACGAGGGTAGAAAAAAAACGCGGAGAGAAAGAAGAAAAGTATTGGCAAGGAAAGCGGGAAGACGTGAAACGGGCCGCGCCTCGATAGATTCAGGCGTCCTCGCCAAGGATAGACACGAGACCCGAGGGCTAAGGAGCGAGCGAGGTATCGCGAGCCTTTCTCAGATGCTTGCCTCCCCCTGTAAGACGATTACGTCAAAAAAAAGAATTAAAAATGTCAAGTTGAAAAGTGGAGCTTTGGTGGGGTGGCGCGAGGGTTGCATAGGGGTGGGAGTTGCCGGTTGGGGACGATGGCTTGCGGACGGAGGAGAGCATATTGAAAGACGCATAAAGGACAACGAGGCGAAGGATCTATCCGCGGGGGAGTCTTTCTTCTCCCACTTCGCTTTCATCCCTCTCCCGGCCCACTCCTTCGTTCTTTTCTCTTTTGCAACACTCCGCCAACTCTCTCTCCTCGACCTCTCCGTTGCTTTTCCTCGATGGCTTCCAGCCAAAGGACAGGGAAGACTGTTTGGGCGAGGTGGAAAATGGCGGGAGACAGGGGGGTTGAAGGGGGGGGGGGGGGGTAGAAGAACCCAGCCAGTTTGCCTTTTACATTACATTTATTTTACTCCATTTTTCGCGGAATAAATGTCTTCGGGGCTTTGCCGGTCGGTTAGGAAAATACTCTCATAATGCTCCGGCCATCTCATTCGACGGTTTCTTTTTTTTTTTTCGTTCCTCCCCCCTCGACTCTCACACGGCCTCCGACCAGCACTCTTTCCTCTTGTAGCCTCGCCCGGCCACCTCTTACGGTCTTCCGTTCTTCCTTTCTTCGCGATCGCTCCCCGTCTACGCGACAGTATGCGCGCTCGCCGATTCTTCGACGCCGCGTTTGCGGAGGAATGAGATAACAGACGGAAATGATGAGGGTCGATTCAAGGATGGGACGCGTGTAGTCGCGGCGTTACGAACGTGTGCTCGTGCCAGGGAAACGGGTGACGGATATTAATTCGTATGCGTTCGAACGGACGGAAGTCGATTCTCTATTTTTAGTCGACCGCGAGAACGTTCGCTTCGATCGTTTCGTTCGTTATAATCACGGTCAGACGGCTGATGTTTTCTCTGTCGGACTGTTTGATGGTGATCGTTTCGTGAAAGATCGGGAGTGCGTTGTGTCTCGCAGCGCAGGCTCTTACATTTCGCGAAAACGTAGGATTGACTTTAGGTAGCCTTCGTCCTCGTCCGCGCCGGCGATAATTCGAGAGGAAGCTGAGGAAGCTGAGGAGGAGCGGGGGAGAGGCTACTGATTGCGAGGCACGAAGTAGAATGGACCGCTATTCCCTCAAAGTGTAACGAGGCTACCCGGGCAAATCGTCCAAACGGACCCTCGTGCACGGTCTGCGACCTCCGTCTGCCACGTTTTTCATTCTCCACGTCCCTTTGTCCTCGTTCCCGACTCTCTTTCGACGGATCTCCTCCCGACCAACCTAATCTCAGCACTCATAATTACCGCCTCATCGTTCGGTAAAAAAAGGAAAAGGTAGAAACAACATTAGTGGCGCAAGGAGCTTCGACGATTAGAAGAAATTGATCACAGTGATAGAACACAAGGAATACTTCAGGTTCGTCATTTGCAGCTGTCATTTCATCTGTTAAAGTATTCTGTATGAGCAAAGCGAAACGCTTCGACGTTTGAAAGCAAATCGAATTAATCGTACGTTCTCGCGTTTGCAACAAATAATTCACGCTTATTATTTTATCGACCAAAATGATGGCTACATTTTCCACGAGGCAAACTGAACGCAATTGTGTCGAAGCAGTGAACGTAATCGGATCGCTACAATAATGACATCGACTTTATGCAATTGGTATTTGACGATCATTCGAGCAAAATTTCGGGAAAGCGATTACGATAACGATTTATCCGAACGACTGGCTAAGCTTGTTTTGAACGGTGATCGAGGAGATCGAGGGAAGACGTTTCCACCCCCGGCGGCATAGGAATATTCCAAATCCCAATGGAATAGGATACGTTATCCTGCACGTACAATTTTCCCCGCCCCAATTGAGCCCCTCGAATCGAGGACTACCGGCGACACGTGTTTCGATACATCGACGACGACACTAGGCACGAACGTGGCAAGAAGCTGAATGCATACATGTCCGCTGGCTGCGTCTGTAAATCGTGTCGTAAACCAACAATCATGTTGTGAAGTACGATTAAAATATTAACAAAATGATCTCTCCACCAAAACGTTATTTACGTTCGTACGCTGGGAAGGATCTCGATACAGTCAACACTTTGCAAACGAAGCAACCTGGCAAATTATGCAAGATTATTCAGGTTTCTGAATCAGAGCAAGATTTTACGGAAAGTATAAAATCGCGAAACGTTGCGGGCCATTTAGAATAACTAAATAATACATTCTGCCGGTATGACAATATGCTGTATGATCTAATGAGTCGATCTTCAGCCAGCAGCATTTGACAGAAGGCCGATCTTCGGGGTGGGCTGATTCGACGAGCGAAATCACGGCGCAACGAGAGACGCCAATGAAAATTGGCGAAGAAGAGACGACGAAGGGTGGGTTTGGGAGGGGAGAGGGGGGGTGTAAACTAATTTCGGCCCGGAGGTTCCGTCAAGTTTCGTTAATTAAGCCGTGGCAGAGGTTACAATGACGTATCGGAGATATGCAGCGTTTGAACTTTGATGAGAACGACGTCCGTATAGGGGTGGTTAATGCGGTGACACGCACTGGGACACCCCAGAAGGGAGTGGCCGGGACCAACCACCCTGGTCACTACTCAGTCGATAATTACTTACCCCCGGCTTAATGTGGGAAGCTCATCAAACTGTGTGTGAAATATCGTTTTCGCACGTATAGGCAGCACGAACGACCCAGACGAGTCGCGATGATCGAATACGCAGGGGCGGCAACGTAATTTGCGGCAAAACCGAAACATTTTCTGTCACTTCATCGGTCCGTCATGTTATCGTTGTCGCGAAAATCGAGTATACAGGCGTGGGACGGAGATTATGGCGCAGCCAGCGAATCTTTCGATCGTTCTCTTAGCAATTCGTACTCTTTTTCAGTGATTATGAGCCAAAAGTTTCCGTTCTTATTAATTATTAATAAAGGTCAATCGTCGGATTAAAGCTAGATCCATTTGACGACAGCTTCTCACGCGACTACGTGACCCGTGCTTTACGTTTCGATCGATCTTTTATTCAGCGTACACGTTAATTACTTCTTTAGAGTCGCATGCGACGCGTTGCATCGTGTGGAAGGACTCTTAACGACGCGATCGTGAAACACAAAACAGTTCTCGACGTTAAAGTACAACGTAATACCCATTACCAATTTCTTTCCCTTTTTGCAGATGCCGCGAGCGAGCGAAAGAAAATGTTCATCGAACCGGGCGCTGTGGGTGAGTGAATTGAATTATTCTTCCTGATCGAAGCATTAATCATTTCGTTAAACAAGGAATTGAACGAAGAGACTGTCAATCCAACGAATCACACTGTCTCCCTTTGCTTCAACGACGTTTACTTACTTATTATCAAGCACTCAAGCGAAATCCTTAAAATCGCGAAATGCGAAATCCGCGCAAAAAGGCCGGGACCATCCGTCAAGGCGTTGTTTGCCTGCTGTTCGACTTCTAAGACGTCGCGAGAAGGAACGCTCCGATAATTCCACGATGCAAATCTGAGGTAAGCCGCGAATTGCACGGGAAAGCCGGGTATCGAAATTCTCCGGAGGGTAATCGGAACGGATCCCGTGGGTTTCGGCCAAATATAGGCACTGTACGTTCGTTTAATCCGTGCACCAGCCGTTGTACCGTTGGCAAACGGGAAAAAAGGAAGGGAAACGACGGAGCCGAGTAGCGTGCGGGACGGAGGACGAGGCAGAAAGGGACGGGGATGAAAAAAGGGAGGAGGGCGCAGTACGAGGGATAGGAATGAGGAAAGAATAGACAGTGGTAGAATTTTATTTACGGAGAACGATTCGTGGAAACGGGCTGTTCTCTGTATTTTCGTTTCTTTCCTTTTCTCCTTCTCTCTCTCTCTCTCTCTCTCTCTCCTTCTTCTCTCCCTTACCGTACCTTCCTCTCGCTTCCTCCTACTTCCTCCGGGAAAGACGAGTTTCAGCCCTTTCCAATTACAGGCACGAGATTGTGTTGCGCGCCTCTGGTATCAGTTGAACGAAGACGAGTTCGGCTTTAAAACTAGCCGCGGAAATAATTAAGAATTCGTAAAATTAAATATCTATCTTTTCCCCGGCAATCCTCTCAGTGGCCCTCCGACCCTGCCCCCGCCAACCCCCTCCAGCCCCGTAAACCAGACGTTCGGGTATTAAAGGACGATGAAAGAATTCCTTCGCTTTTGCCGCTTTTTTACCTTCCCCCGTTCCCCTCCGTCCTTGCCGGCTTATAGCCTTAATTAATAACCCAATTGCGTCCGCGCTACGTAGTCCATTGACCACGTTTGCTCTTTCCTTGGAGAAGCTTTGAGCCGACGATCGAATTCCGGGACCCCTTCTTGAGGAGGCCTCGCACATTCCTTTCCTTCGAGGGTCGTCTGTCTCGTGGATCGAACAAAGATCTGGCCCGAGTTTCGGACAACCGCGTGGAGGGGCGGAAACTGAAATTGAACCATCGCGGAACGATAAGTGTCGAGGGTGGATGCGCTTGCGATGTCTGCGAAAACGTGTGAATTTGGAATAGGTAAATTCGGTGCTACGGCTTCATGCCAGTTTGTGGCAATATTTTCGCAGCGTCACCTTTACGCGCCCTTGATCCGGCCATAATTTGTTCTTTGATTTTCGTCCCGGGATTGAAAGATCGTACCGCGGAACGATTCCGACCCACGCTCCGCCGTTCCACTCCGATCGTCGCGGAGTCCATTTCCATTCAAGGGTTCCTTATTCGCCTCTCCCGTGGAACGTGGAATCGTCTACGTCGGTCGCCGGCAGAAGTCGGGAAAGTTTTATTGCTCGAGGCACCGTACGTGATCGGAATAGGGATCGTTGCACTCCGATCGACCGTCTCTTCCGGTCACTTTGCGGGTATGCAGACAGACGGTGACACAATGTAACTCTCTGTGTACGGACAAAGTGAGCGTGGGAAGGGTGGGCTCGATATGTCGAAGGTTGGTTCGCCGCTGAACTCACCGTGCCGTCTGCTACCGTGCTTTCGAATCGTCGATGCAACGTTTGTACCTTCGCACTTTATGGGGTCATAATTCGCGGCCGCTTGCAAGATTAATGGGTTCGTTAAAGAAGAGCACGATCACGAAATTTATACTCGACCGTGTATGTGCCGGTGATTAGAAAGATGCTAATGCAAATCGGCGCGACACGCAATTTTCATTACCATGATCACGGGCACGTCTACGTATACAATAATTATACATTTCAGCGAAACAATTCTCTCGTCCCTGCAGCCTGATCTGATAGAACGACTTTCGTAGTCGCCGAAGTATAAGATACGCGTCGGAACGCACCGCAGCTCGAAAAAAAAACACAGACTCTCCCCTTCAAACAGGCAGCGTATGAAAAACGTAACCGATCACTTGGCAATTTCGCCAGACAAATTCCATCGGCCCCGACATATTCTCCCGTAACTCACTCCCACCCTCGCCGACAGCAGCATCGCGCGCGCTCGGCAGCAAAAAGACCGCTTTTAACGAAGTCATTAACTTTTACGACGATCTCGGGCTTTTCGAGTTTTTCGGCCACGTCGCTCTGGCGATGAAAAACGTCGAGGCGCACGCAACGAACGATCGCTCGCTAATCACAGGCGGCCCGCGCGTATACGCCGGCGAGTCGTGCTACGTAACCGGGGGCAGTGCACGTCATAATTTCAATTAGCAAACACAATTACCGGGCAATTACCGACGGCGAGCCGTCTAGTCCGTCGGCCTCGCGACGTTCCCTCCGTGTCTCGTCCGATTAGTCGTTTGACTCTTCCATTACGCAGACACCGTGCGCTGCGCAACGACAGCAGCGCGCGCTCCTTTTTGCGCCGGCGGAAAATTCAATATCGTTCCTTTGTCGGAGGGACACCCGTAAACCGTGTCTCCCCTTCGTGCCGTCCTGTCTTCCCATTATGGGGAGGCGGGATCCTTAAAACAGTCTGGCGGTTGGGCAGGAGAATGACGTCGCGGGATCTGAAGCGGCCTGACATTGTGTGTAAAGCGATCGTTTTCAAGCTCAGACGCGCGGAAGTGATGTGAAGTGATAGTTTCGGTGGGCATCGTTTTGATGGATTCGGGCGCGGGTGTGGGCCGGCGTGCGGCTTCGATTTCTATTACGTCTGACGATGCTCAGCGATCGTATGACTGGTTCGCTTCGTTACGTATTCCTTCGGCAGATTTCGACGTTCCAAACCGCGTGCTTGTACCTTACTCGCAAACTCAAAATTCGAAGTACCCGCGGAAGTTTGTGCCTGAGGAAACTTCGTTCTCTGAACATGACGTAATGGAAATGACGCCGACCGAAGCTTTCCCTCCGTCGAAGTCGAAAGGTCCGGCAAATGAATACCTGCAACGGCGCCGGTTCCTTGCGAGATCTCTGCACGGACTCCTGGCGAGTTCCTTGTTATAAAGGATACACCCACCGGCTGGGCGTTGCGTAAGCAGCTTGATCTCGCGGACCCCCTTGAAATCGAAGACTGCAGTTGCCCTCGGGGCGTGCTTCCTTGCAGGACGCTTTATTACACCGCCCTCTTCCTCTTCCAGTTTCCGTCCGACACCTTCTGTCTTCCCATCTCTCACCCCTCTTCCTCCTCCTTTCTCTCTTTATTTCTTCCTTTCTTTCCCTCTCACTCTCGGACCATCCCGTCTTACCGTTCCGAGTCTCATCCTCTCGCGCTTTTCCACGGAATCCGAACGCTTCTCTTGATCTTTTTTATCTTCCCGCTCGGGCGCACTCCGCTGTTCCTGCTGTGTCACTGCTTGCCCGAGCTCTCTTTGAAATTCGTACCTTTGCCTCCTTTTTCTCTCTTCCAACCCCTCCCGCACGATTCTCTTGCACTTTTGCCGTTCGTCGTACCTTCTGTCGACATCAGTTCTCTTTGAGAATCGACGTGTTCCGCGTTCTGCTGTTTAGCCATGTATCACTGCCCCTCTCCCTCTCTCTCTCTCTCTTTAGAATTTTTGTCTGTTTCCGAGTACGTTGTTCGTTTGCGCTCTCTACCTCTGCTTGTTGCGTTTGCTTTCGGACCGACTCTGTTTAAGCCATTCGATTTCTTTCATTCGCTCGTCGGCCTTTCGCGTTGTATTTCGAACCGACGGATACTCTCAGGCTTCTCCTCCTAACATCGACGCCCCCGCATCGTTTCCTACTCCCGCTCGTCATCCCGATTGGTCCCACCTCGTCTCCTGTTTCCTCCTGCCGAGAAGTTGCGACGCTTTCTTCGGGCGGCCGGGATTCCGAAATAGGGGAAATGGCCCGTTCGTATTACGAGGGAGTCACGTATTCTCCTTTCCCTCGGGTCGCAGGGGACCCTTCGGCTATCAAATTCGAAACCCGCTCGGTCCCTTTTTAATGGCGCGAATGTGTCCTTTCCGAGCATCCGCGACGTAGACGTCTCGCAGTAGACTATAGTCGCGCGCCATCACGTTGTCCTTTAAATTCACTCAATAACGACGTTGGCTTCGTTTAAGAATGAGACAAGTGCAAGGAGTTCATTCCCTGGAGTCGAGTGAAGCGTGTGATATCTCTGCCGCCACTATAATCAGCCGCAAATTCTTCGAACGCGACTACGCACTTGTTACCCTCGCAACCTACATCTACGCGCACGGACACGCGGCATCGTCGGAAAACTAGCGTGCACTCTGTAAAGAGCCAGGTTTCTTTATAGGATGGGCCGGAAATGAAGTAGGCCGTAGGGTCACTACTTCTGGCATCGCGAGTCGTTAATTTTTCGCGCGTGCGTTTGGACGAGAACGAGGTAGGAGTCTGTACACTTCCGGAGGGTGAGCGGCGGCGTTGAAGGTTAGAGACAAGCGTGTTTCGGGGGGAGGTTGAGCGGCTCGTGGCAATTAATTTTCGCACCGTTGGAGTTTACACGCGACCCCTCCCACGTGAGTTACCCTTTCTCCCCCCACCCCGCGAACCCTCTCATGATGGAAACACAAATATATACCGCGACGCTTTTCACCCACGTTTGGTTCGGTCTCGTGCTCGATTCAAGTGTTAATTCCATGATTAATATGCGACGCTTCGCTTGTCCCGTGAAGGGGACACCTTTCCACCCTTACCCAGCGCAACGTCAGTTCTTGCCACGTCTCACGAATACGCGCGATCGCTTTGTTGCTGATGGTGTTAGCCACTGTTTCAGCGTCACACCGAATTCCGGGCCATGTTCATTAAACGCGCATATACGCGTGCGCCGGCATCGTCCTCCGCCGCTTCGTATCTTTTACACGTATTTGTGACTGCGTCAAAGTTTGCCCGTCCCCAATTAGTATAGACCGAATCATTTATTTAAGTAGTACAACCACGCGATATCTCAGGCATCAACTGTCATAGCCACTTTGCACGTAACCGTTGGCCCAGCGAATTTCTCTGTAAACCAGACGCAGGCATCAATGAACGAATATTACGTGTTACGTCTCATTTTCAACGTTGTCCAATACGCCATCGGATCAACTGATCGGAAACAAATTCGCTCGATTTTTCTCGTAGGCGGCGTACGTACCCTTCGGGTATTATTTAAGATTATAAGGATTTAAGGTATGAACGACGCCCAAGTTGTCAATAGTCCGAAGCCCACGGTCCCCCAGTTTTTATTCTGCCGCCCGCGCGGACTCGTAATAACGGCTGTTTAATAACAATTATCATCGCGATAATCCGTTGGCGGTGTCGGGCCGGCACGAAGGAAGAGTGAGAATTGCGCGGCAGGGAGTGGCCCGGGGGGTTGAAAACGGGGTTCGCGCGGGGGCGGTTAGGCGTTACAAGGATTTACGAGCGGTCCTATTTCACGTGCCTAACCAACCGTGGGGACGCTCTGCCGGGGTCAACGTTAGGTTGGCTGACTCAAAGGAGGGATGCGCGAGGTATACGAGGGGTGGGTCGGAGGGTGTAAGGGTCAGAGGGCAGGGTGAAGAATCGTGATAGGGGGAGGGGGGGGGGGGGGGGCGTACGGCGTTTGTGAGAGGCGCGCAAGCGTGCTTGAGGATCGTGCGTTGGCATACTGGGTGATCAAAAAAGTCGCGGAGCCAGGTTCTCCGGATCTGAACGTTTCGATGTTTGGGGTAGTTGGTATTCAGGTACATAGGACGCGGGGCACTTAGACACGTACGCAATGCACGAGGTAAGCACTTAGGATTTGATACATTTACGCGAAGAAGCTAAGTACGCGAGGTATGCTGCAACGACGTACAGTATGCCGGAGAACCTAGACATGCATCGGCTCAGGTGGTCCCACGTCCCCGACGACGTCATTATCGGAAGATCGAAGCTCCTGCGAATCCTGAAATCTGCGCGTCTACCCACAAATGCCCAGCGCCGTAAACGTATACGAGCATTCGAACGCTCAGACGCTTGCACATGGAATCGAGGTCGAAAAACATGGAAGCCGTCCTACCCGAAACAACGAGCACCACGCGGCACCGACACAACTACAAAACATTCGCGAAAAAACGCGCGCGCGCTGCTCATCACACCCCGTACATACGCCCACCGCCGGGCAATAGTTTTCAGCCACCAGTAGTCATTTGTAACTCGAGGCCGGCGGAGGTTGGCTTTATTGCCGCCATAAAGATCTCGGCTTCCGCGCGGTGCGGGTAAGCGTAGTTAGCGAAGTATAGAATGCCGCTGCGTCGGCGCGATTTATGCAAATTAGCCGCCCCCGCCGCGTCCCCCTCGCCGGCAAGCCAGCCGCCGACCACCGGCACGGTATCAAGATCCGAGACTTTTAATTGCGCGACGTCGCTTCTTGCCGCCCGCATAGACGCTTTGTCGCCTTCGCCCGAACGACGACCGCCTCGCCTGATTTTCACGCCGCACTTTCTTCCACTCGCCCCCGAGAATGCTTTCTGCAAATTGCGTGCGGCCGGGAAAGAAATGCGGAGAGGTGCTTCGTTTCACGTCGCGCGAGCCATTCTTCCGACTGCTTGGTCTCCCGTTCTTCTTCACAGCAAATACGCGCCTGAGAATGAGTGCGGCTACTTGTGTCGGATCGACTGGTCGGTTAGAGGGCTCAGTGTGTGCTACTGATACGGTATCAGTTGTGTCTTCGGGCCGCTGATGACGTTAGCTGCAATATCAGCGCAACGGGAGTTATCCGCGTTTCGTAGGATAGCTGTGCTCGGTTTTTTGTACTCGGTCGGAAATGTGAGCAGCTCTCAATTCTTCGTACAGACCCCGCAGTTTCTGTATTAACGTTCGCGCATTGTACCGTGCCTCTTCCCCCCCGTCCATTCTTTCCCGATATCCTCTTGATTAATTACTGCTTTCGAACCGAAGCCGAATCTCTATTCATCCCCTTTGGGAGTGTGCAGAGGAGAGGGGGTGGAAAAGGGACTGGGAGTGAGGGAGTCCGTCTGGTTATATTTTTATGCGAATTTCATACCCGCCGAAGAAGCGCGCCCGCGATATTGCTTATTAACAAAGTTAAATTGAGCAAAGTTCTTGGGCTCTGATTACCCATGCCCCCTCCCCCCTCTCCCTTCGCCAGCCCCAGTTTTAGTTTTCCCCGGCCAGGACACAACTTTGCATCTCGCGCGCGCCGCTTCGAGCGACTCGCCTGCGCGGGACCACGCTGGTTTCGACTTTTATTCCTTCGAAGCCGACTATTCGCGCGCATAGAACGAGCTCACACACATTTCCACCGAATGCCGTCGCGCCGCCAGAATTCAAGAACGCGGAAAAATGTGCCCTAAAACTTGGAAGCGTCCGTATCTGTATCAATTTCTTGCCACGGTCACGCGGACGACATTTGCTCGCCAACAGCCAGAGCTTCCGACCGCGACTCGACCGATCATCTTTCATACGGCTCACTCTCCGACACCCCACTTCCAGCGGGCACGAAACGCAACGCCGCCGCTGAAAGCACCGTGGCAACAGGTTGCACGAGTCTTGGCGTCGGGGTCAGAAAGTCGGTCGAAGGTTCTCGCCGGATCCCGCCGTCCTCATTTTACTGCCGGGCAAAAGCCGAGGGCAAGAGGCCGAAGAGTGCCTGAGAGTCCCGGCGCACTATATCCTCTGAGAATACGCGCCGCTGACGTTATACCCTTGGCGTCGCTCCAAACTTCCAACGGGGTAATCCGTTAGAAAGTGCACGGCCCCGCGATCTTCGAGGCCAACGAGCTCGATGACTCTCTTAACCTTTCCAAGGGTCGGCGCGATGTCGTTTAAGCGGGCCGTCCTTAAAGCTCTCGCTCGACGAACGGCCCCGATCTTTCACGCGAGATTTCGCTCCTTTTTCTAGCACGCCGTACGAATTTCTTCAGGGAATCGGAGAGAGTTGTCCGGTTCGCGCTGAGTGTGTGGCCGAAAATTTGGAGGCCAATTCGTGGCTAGTTGTATATGTTCGTAATCGAAACGTGTTGATGCTTGTCGATACGCTGACCCACACTACTTGCTAGTGATGCTAGTGACGCTTTCTGCGAACCCGCGTTTTGAGGTGAGTAACATTGATACCAAAATCGTTGGCCGAAAATTCGTAGGTCGTGCCGCGTGTCGTGCGATTTGATATAAAGAAGAAGACGAGCAGATTGTTTTGCAGCATATTGCGTGACGGCACGTGTGTTTGCGGCGAAACTTTCAGCCGATAGCGCACGATAGCTGTGTCCAATTACGAGAACGATGAGCTTTACTGCTGCGCTGATATTTCTATACACACTATTGCG
Organism: Priocnemis perturbator; assembly: GCA_963942575.1. Lineage (NCBI taxonomy): Eukaryota > Metazoa > Arthropoda > Insecta > Hymenoptera > Pompilidae > Priocnemis > Priocnemis perturbator. The sequence continues at coordinate 10,157,932 of OZ012652.1, forward strand.
CCCGCTATCAACAACACGTTATTTGTTAGGTCGCACGCATAAATTTGCGGTTCTTAAAATCATCGCCCTACGTCGCACGCGGCCGGAAAACAGGAATTAACGATATCAGTATTTTTACCAAAAACATGACTAATAGCTTTTGATATTGAATAGCTCTTTTGATTTCGCAACCGGCCCTGCCTAAAAAAAATGGCAGGTTTTCCGTCGGTAGTCCAGGTGAAAAACGTTTACTGGCACGCATTCCACAACTTCAACTTTATCAGCAACATATAGCGCCGATGACAATGCGTAAAATCTAAGCAAACAATATCACAATGTCAAAAAGGTTGCACTCGTCATTTATAGAAGCCGAGGCTTGATAAGATAACGAAGAGTGCATGACTTTCATCTCTCGAATTTCGGCGGAGTGTACATGATAACGTTCGTCTTATCGGTCATGTTCGGTAGACTCATGTCGACAAGTGACAACGAATATTCATTCATTTAGCGACTGCCACGCTATCGGCAAAAGTGCACTTATTTACTTATCACAGAAATGATGAATCGTTTCATCAGCATTTAAGGAAATACGTTTAACGCAGTAACAGCAGTTAACCTCAACATATGTAACTTTTAAGATGCATAAGGATATATGACAAAGAAGTAAGCAGATGATTTTAACCCTGAGACGCTCACGTACATACGTGTGCGTATATTTTCAAAGTGTACCCCACGCTCCTTCTGCGCTGCCAAGCAAATAATGAAAAGTGCTCCACGCTCGAGGGGAGTCCTTGCCCGGAAATGTTGACCTGCCTAAAAATTTCGTCGCAAAATTCAGGGCGGGATGGAAGTAGGCGGGTCGGAATTCTGAAAGAGAATTATGAGGGGGGTAGCAGGTGACGGCGCGTGCCCGCCAGCACTTTCGACGGCGCGATCATTTCTCAAGGAAGCAGCTAGACCAGACACCCCGCCACCGTCTTACCACCCCCTGCCGCGGCGTGTAACGCAGACGACGAATCGGCCAGAACGACGCCGGCATGCGTCTCGGAATGATCCGACATTCCTCACCGGCGACAATGCAGAATCGCGGTATAAATATATAATACACAATACATCGCCTTCTTACGCTCCCACGTTCCACGCGAGGACGCGACCGGATTGCCAAGACGGTAGAGAAGGATGGCGTAGATGTCGGCCGGAAGATTAAAGTGCTGGATTTCTAGCAGTGATCAGTGTCCAGACGATGCTCTCAGCTCCATTTTCCGTGTGAAGAAAATATTTACACAATCGCAACGCTTACCACAATACCAGCACCACTATCCAGACCCAATAGAAGTCAACATTCAATTCCCATTCGACTGCCCTTCTCTTCTCACTCCCTCCACCTCCCATTCACCCGCACCCAAAACACTGCTCATGCACGTCGCTCTCGAATACATTACCGAAACGATCGCAAATCAGACGCCCTCACAAGACTCGCGCCTCTCGTCAAACTCACACAGACAACATCACTCGCCCGACGATCGCGCCCACCTCGACGCGAACTTATTACCGCGAGCAAGTACATCGTTAGTGCCGGACACGCGGCGTCAACTTATAATTGTATTCCGGCGAGCCGCGACGTCGCGGCGCAATGAGAATTTACACGGAAGTTGAACACGGAATTTCGCCGCACAGACGTCGCCGGCGACAGGCTAAGAGAAGGGCTGGGTGCGTCGAGGGGCGGAGGGTGGGTCGGGAAGCGGATGGCGCGACTGTTATTCCAACGTTGCCCACCGAACTCAACTCGCACGGGCCTGTTCGACATGTCGCGAGTGCATTACGGTGCGCAGGGAGGGCCGCGTGTGCGTGCTGCCCGCGACGTACGCGCGGAGGGTGTGTGGGTGCGGCGGACGGTGTGCGGTGCGAGTCGTTCTCGGCTGAGGGTATACAGAGTTCGTAAGATACACAATGGATATTCATCCGGCGCGCGCTCGCTCTCTCGCCGGGAATCCTTCTCCATGTTTTCGTCGATGCGGTAACTTCCGTGTGTCCTAGCCTAACCGACGCCGCCGGCTTTCAACCCCCGCTGGCCGCCACCCCCCCGGATCGAGGCTCATCATTTCGGGAAGCACGGGATTTAATTGAGATCGCTGCAGTTTGGGCGGATTTATGATGGGTCGATTTTTTTTTTTTTTTTTTTGTTTGTTGCGGGGAAGTTGATTTTGGTCGTTGGTGTGCGTGGAGGGGTGGTGGACAGTGCGAATGTGCGCGGTGTCGAGTGTTGGGGTAGAATCGGTAAGCATGGCTTCGGGTGGGAGAAGTGGTGTGGGGTGGGGTGAAAGGATTGATGTCGCGTTATGGGTGCAGGGCGCGGCGTGTAAAGTGTCGTGGGCTAATGACGGAAACGTATTGGAGCTTTTTGTACGTTGCAAGACTTTGTTAAAACACTGATGTCGGTCGGATTGAACGAGTAAGGTGAATATATGTGTCAGGCGGGTTGAATTTAGAGGGACTTCTAAAAATTCGATTGCTTGCGTATGAATTGCTGTGTTCTTATTGACACACGCTCAAGTTTGTTTTTCATTCATTTCTATAACATCCCCCGTAAACAAGATCCTCGTTTTTTTCATCGTTTCTTGCTAACTCGCTGCTCATTGTACGGCCATTAACAATGCAGATGTCATCGGGACGTTGCAACGAAATAATACGCTTGCTCGGGCGACGTAAACATAATACAGAAAGATTGCTCAATTCCGTGGTCCAGAATTGTTCGCCCCTACCTGCCGTACCGTTTGCCCCTAGGAAGACACCGGCTTTTTTTTCCTTAATAATGCACGTCTTTATTCAAGCACGGTCTCTCTTTCCGGGGGCTCGCTGCGAATGAAATGAGCCGGGGCAATATGAAGTTTAATGTCCGTCAGAGAAGACGATATCTTTAATCAAACACACGTCTTGACTGCTACTTTATCACACAGATGTCGGCTGAAGACATCGTTCTCCTGACCAACTACAAAACGGCATCATTCGCAGAAATTCTAATCCGACTACAATCCTCTCGTCCGAACCCCCCTCAAGTCAGATCTGCGCAACTATCGATACCTTACCGCAGAGTGCAGAGTCGCAGAAGGAATGCAATTCCTCACACTCCCCTGATTTCTTCATTGCCAGCCAATATAAGACATGAACGCGCGCCGTCAAGATGCTCGAGGCATGCATGATGCATTTGCCTCTTTGATGCGCGGCCTATGGCGCGTGTGGACACACATAACCGTCCCCATAGCCACTCATATAGGACCGCGCACGCCAGCCATGCAGCACACACACGCACACGTACGCCTGCACACGTCGACGCATTCCACGTACGCCGTCGTGGCTCAACTCGAAAGCTGACAGGAGGGTGTGATCGATCGGGTCATCAAACATCTTGCCATATTGTTGGCTGAATCCGGCGCGAAGGGTACACGGGCTGGCGGGGGTTTGAAGGGTGTATACGATGAAGCGGCGGGAGGAAGGAAGAGGGTGGAAAGTTGAGAGACTCGCCATTTTTATTACGTGGTTTAACCGTGACGGCGATTGCACGAACCGGAGACTGATGACGTTTTTATACTCGCCTCGGATAAAAAAGAAAAAAAAACAAGAAGGAAGGAGTGCAGGCGGGCGGGGGAAAAAAGCGGGCCGGAGCTATCGTTTTTCCGCGTATGACACCCCTGCCGACCGGATATTGCCCCGACTTCCGAAACATTTTTATCCATGACTATTCGAAATTGGAGCCGCGTGCGCGCGCGAGGAAGATGAAGAATGGGCGCACGTCGATCGGCGCTCAGCGGCATGGAAAATGGCCTCGAGGGGCGCGGGAAACTGTTAGCCGCGAGATATTTGACGGAATTTTTGGCATTGCGCTGAGAATCGGCTGTGTAACGAGTACGCTGAATTTTTCTCGCATACGTGCACTCTGAAAATTGAAGACAACGAGATCTGTTTAAAACGAAGTATCGACAGCCGCGATCGTGACTGATGACTTCAAATTCATTCTCTCCGAGTTCGAGTGCACACCGAAACTTTCTTCGAAAGAAGACGCGTATGTGTAACATGTTATAGTTTGTGATCTGTGATGCAGATCGGAATTCAATGAACGTAAAGACGAATTACTTTATCAATCCCACTACGGATACATTGTCCACGGTCTACGTTATTACAGTATATACTCCAGCAGGTTCCACTCTGTCCACACTGTTATAATCCAGCCCGATCCACTCGACCGCTCACACGGTACTGTTCCACACTACCACGATCATACACTCCGCGCGTTGCCCTACTCATGCAACCGTTCGCTCATCCCACTCGTACTTAATCTTTTGAGAAACGACAAGCGCCGAATCCCATGTACACGCGATACGTATTACATTCTTCGCACCAGCACCCTTCGCAGGCGACTAAAAAACAGAAGCCTAGACACACTACCACCCCGCATCCTCCCGCCCTCCGACAACCATTACGACACGTCCGTCGGTCTCTCGAAGATCGAACGCCGTCGTCGGAAATTGTAACGGTGAGACACAGTGATGTAACCGAATCAAGGGCGGACGAATATCGCGTCGTCCCGCGCCTCTCCCGGCGAGTAAGAGTCACGCGCCGCGACATAAGTATGCATGAAGTTAACTTCGGGTTGTCTGAAATATTAAGCAGCCAGACTCTTCGTGCCGCGGTCTGAAAACTGTTTACCCTCGAGGGCGTGGACGGCGATGGCAGACGCGGGGTGCGGGAGGATGAGTGGATGGATACGTGGGGCTGAGGAAGAAAGAGACGGGAGAGGCGGGTTAAAGCCCGAGCCCAACTACCTACTCCGTTTGATAAATAATGCGGCTCGCATTTTGCGCGGGAAAACTTTCGGATTGCGCCCCACGCGGAAGTGCGGGGGCGGTCGTGTGCTTTGGCGAGAGTCGGCGGCGGTGTCGGCTTAAAGTGGCCAGGTAAGAAAGCGGAGGACCGGTCTTATGAGATACGGCGATGCGCGCACACGGGGTGGGAATTAATTCAGGTGGCGAGGGACAATGAGACCGGACGACGAATTAAAGGAACGGGCTGGACGGGGGCGGAGGTCGGCAGGTTTTGCATTTCATGATAGCCTGTAGAGTAGTCTGTGGCGTTTCAGGTCGACGCATGCGGCAGAGTGCGAATTATGCGGCGATTTGTAAAAATTCACCGTTCTCAAAGGTCAGGGATACGAATGAAAGGAATAATGAAGAGGCACCGTGGTTCCGTGTGAAATGAGAAGACCTTATGCTATTGTATTTTAAGGACGTAAGCTGGAAGTCAAGTGTAGGCTTAGGTGAAAATTTTACAACTGGCCTGTGTCCTCTGCTCTTGCTCACACACTCGTCCACTGATCCTCTTCATGACCATGACCCACGGAAAGACTTCGACATGCACGAGGCATCTTTGTCTCAAAATGTGGTTCCAAGTCGAGCGAGGAAGAAAGACAGAAAATCACAGATAAAGGTAGAGGGATGAAAAAAGAGGAAAGCGGATCCACTAAAATATTAAAAATACGTAGTTGCTTCGAGAGAAACTAGCGCGAGGAGGGAGGGTACGGTTGACTACGCGACAGTGTAGATGGCGGTCGACGGGGTCGGTAGGGGTAGTTGACGGCGAGAAGAGGGTAAGGGGGGCTGCAGTTTTGCAGCGTGTGCCCGCGTGGCAAGGATTGCGAAGTTTTGCCAGAGATTCCTTACAAAGCATGACTTATTTAGCCCCGGCCACGGTGAGTCTGCCTTCTACTCTGTTTCTCTCTGTCTTTCTCTAACCGACTCTAACATTCTCCGACTCTTTCTTCCTTCACTGTTTCCCTTTTCCCCACCTCCAATCTTTTCCTCCACTCCAACTCGGTTTGGCGGTGCCCATGGGTGGAAAATAGGAACACAAGGGGGTGGGAGAGAGGGGGAGAGAGAGAGAGAGAGTGAAAGACGCAGGCCGCGCGGAAGGGTGGAAGGTTGCAGGCGAAGGCTGAAAGGACGAAATGCTCTTTTGTCGGTGCCCTCCACACCGCAGAACTTTATTAATTGCCCGTTTTGTTATGCAGATTCCTGCCGACCCGACCCCGGCCGCCTTCTCGAACCTCGGAGGGATGGTTCCCGCAGTTTTCCTTCTTCCGCCACCGACTCCACCCCCTCCACCCCAACCACCCTCACCGTCCATCCCCGCCGAGAACGTTGGCCCGCAGTCGGCCTTTAAAAGATTACTCTCGAATTCATTGCCTTCAATTGAGAAAACTTTGAGCTTTCTCCGCTCGGCTTCTCTCTCCCGTTCCGCTTCCTGCTTTTTGGCGCTCCCCAGCTCTGCCTCTCGCGCCGCGATCTCAGAGTGTTCCTGGGGTAGTCCGTGTCCAAACCGGGTTCAACCATTACGTCGAGACGAGGCTTTGTCGAAGTCGCGATACTTGCGAAATTTGCCTTGTTCCCATCATACCTTTCCTTCCTTCTTGCCGTTTTTGCCAAGCGTTTGATGCTGCTTTTTAACTGCGACGCGAAACGAACGTTTAGGGAAGTGCGGTTTTCTTTCACATTTTCGCTACTACGGCCGACTGTAGTCGCTTTCCATAAAATACCACTCTGACACATACGACGAGCGACTGTAGTCTCGCTCTCTTGCAAATTCCGAATCTCTCTGAACTTTCAGTTTCAATATTTGGCTGATATATATTTTCGATATTTTTTATTTCAAAATTTAATTAAAAGTAAGTTTATAAAGAAATCATCGATACCACTTGAGGAAAGTTTTTTTTTCTTTTAAATAGTGCTAGCGAGATCCACAAAAAGTTCCGAGATCAAAGTGATCGTTTAACGTAATGCAAAACATGGTCAAACGAAAACCGAAATTAGTCAAGGAATGCTCATACATTAATAGAAATCTCGGGCAACATGCGCGGGAATCAGGCAAGTCATAAACTCGAAGTCCAGAGCACGTCAGCGAGCACCTTTCGTCAGATTCCAAGAAGGCAATTAGCATTCCGGTAGACGCTTTTTACGACGTTCATTAACCGGTCATTCCGCCGTCGCTTTGGCCTTCGCGCGGAAATATTTTCTTCAGCTGCGTGCATGCGGTCAGCCTTAGGCGGAGTGCATCTGAAAAATGAAGAAGCCTCGGTCGGGGGAAGAGGATGAAACAGGAAACGGTCGGTTACACCCTCGGGACTCTGTCTGTCGGAATGCACGGCAGTTATTAATACTTAATGACGGGACGATTTAAATTTCGAGTCGGAGCTAATGCTTATTGAAGATGAAAGGGAGAGACAGAGAGAGAGAGAGAGAGAGAGAGAGATGAAAAAGAAATTAAAAACGACCCCGTTTATATAAATTTTCACGTTTAACTGTAATACACTTTTGTAAAGGCGCGCGTGGAATTTCATTGCGCGCATACGTCGCGCGGGATATTGCCATTTTTCCACGAAACGTTCTACGAATTCTGCCTGCAGCATAATTCTACTTATATATGCACATGAGAAATGTAGACAATTTACGGCGCTGACAATGAACGGCGCCGATAAAGAAGTCTAATACTCAGCATACCAATCGTTAGCAGTCAACGAACGAAACGTACACAAATTACAAGTTAAAACACCGTTCGTACCCTAATGAATTCCACAACATCAGTCCGACGAATCCGACGGAAATCGACGCTGTTCCTTACGGGAATAAATCAGCTTCCATTGGAAATTGAATGGGTCGAGTGGACGAAAATCGGGATATGACGAAAAGCCGGGAAAAAGTCGGGCTAGTCCCGACGGAAAGACAGGCTGACGAGGAGAGTGGGAGGGGGAGAAACGAGGCGGATGACATCGCTGCCTTTCCCGAAACGCGTTTCCGCGCCGCTCAGTCATTAGTCGGACTGGCCGAAACGAAATATCCCTCCGGGAAATACCGCATAATAACGGCTTAAAAGCATCGGCGTCTCTCTCTCACTCTCCCGCTTCCTCTCTTTCTCCCTTCCTGTCCCCTCGTCGCAACTTTCTCCCGCTTCCAGCGATTCGGATAATGACGCGACTGATTAACCGTTCGCGCATACGTGCGACGCTCTTCATGACGCGCAATATTTGTCGAGGCTCTGGACGTGCGGAGGAAAGAAGGTAGGAATGAGAAAATTGCGAATATAAAAAGCGAAAGTGCACCGTGCGCGATCGCGGGTGAGGAGGAATGATGGGACAGTAGTTGAGTTCGATGCGACGATTGCAGATTCATAATTTATGGGACGTTGAGGAAATTAGAAGATTCGAAGCGGTGATTATAATCACGTTGCTTCACGGTTGGCGAGTCGCGCGGCAAAGATCGAATTACAAATTTAGAAAAGATTTTGCACGCTCGAATGATATAGAATCGGGATGCGGCGAAAATTGCGGTGCGCACCGCGCGCAGTGTGATATTGCCATGGAAAAAAAGTGAATCGAAAACGTGTGAAATACCATTTTATTTATTATTCGTCGTTGCATACGACGCTTCATTAAAAGCAAAAAGCAGCTTCTGTAGGTAACGGTCCTGCGGAGCGCATAAAGCAGGGGAGATTTTCGGTGTATTTTTATTTTTTTTTATCGTCACCGAAGCGTTACGCTTTTTTTATTTATACAAAGTCGCGCCGAAACGCCCGAACGAGCTTGCATAAATCTGCGAGAAATCGGCCAAACGAACGGAAAGCGCGTCATTATCGGTGCGGACACTCGCAATTAGCTAATTGCGCTCGAAGTAACAATCCGAACATTACATGACACACTTCCCCATAAAAACGGAACAACGCAGAAGACTCGATCCTGAGACAGCGATAAAATTTCCGGATCCCAATTCGATAATAACAACCCCCACCCCTAGCCCGTCATTTACAGTCCGTCAAACTATCCAACTATCAATCCTCTCACCGCACGAGGACAACACCGTCTCTTTCCGCGACTCACGTCCGAACTTCTCCCAATCCCGCTCGCATTATTTCCAAGGCGGGGCGGATTATACTCGAGGACTTTCGTCGGAACTACCGAACTAGAAGAAGCACGGACCTGTCGAGTGTGAGGGCGACAGAGAGGCTGTGGGGAGAGAAACGATGTCTTCCGATCGCGGAACAGGAATTAAAAGTTCGGGAAGTACATGTGATCCTCGAAATCGTGAAAGAAGGAGAGCGGGTAGTAAGTGGGGGAGGGAGGGAGTTAGGGAGAGGGGGTAGGGGAAGGGGAGCGTAGGAAGTCTGCCTCAACTCGACTAATATCGAATAACTCGAAAGTATCGCTCCTCCCCCCTCCCATCCTACCCTCTTCCCCCCTTCCCTTTTCCTATTCACTTCGTCTGGGCTCGTGTTCCGGAGGCTGGGGATCGTTTCAGGGTTTCCCTCCGATCGTCGTTCTGTCGCACCTGAGGCTCGCGACAGGTATGTATATATTAAACGGTGTTCATGGTTCGCCAGCCAAATTGAATCCCGAGCTATTGGCAGATTCTCAATAAGTCCCGACAATGGACTCCGTTACACGAGCCCTCCCACTCGCCGCCCACCTTTCATCCCTCTTCGTCGTTCGCCCCTGCCCGCCATTTTCGTCGTCGCATTTTCTCCGCCGACCCGCGCTTCTTCTCTCGTTTTGTTTCTTCTCTCTCCGTTCGCCTTTCGAATGTCCGCGGTCTCGCTTTCCCGATCGAGCTGCTGCTGCTGCTGCGCCGCTTGCGGTTTTCTGTCGAACGGTGCGTGCGTCGTCGCTCGTCATGAGACGAACAATGCCGGCGGGTGTCTATTGTGAAGCGGAATCATTTTATTTAACAAATCGAATTCCACTGATTCTTCGATTGACTCGGTTGCCGCTTATTTCAAGATATTTATTGCCCAGTGGCCGACGTCGCCCGCGCGTACTTTAACTCATCATCGACATCGATTCTGTCCACACGGAACTTGTTGCATCGCTCGAAGCAGGAGAAAGTAAAAAATGCGAAACGCCAGAGATGATGCGAGCTGCGGAGAAATAGATGAAGAACGTTCAGACAGAGCGAGACGGACTACGGAGTGAGGCAGAATACTGCGACGGGAAGACGAAGGGCAATGGGCAATGAGAAGGACCGATGCACTGAATTGCGCGGCCTCACTACCGCGGGTTATTTGGCTTTCTCTCTTAAGCACCAGGTCGGAACGTCGCCTCGGATCCAGGATATTGCAAACGATGGGATCAGCGTAGGGAAACAAAGCCTGGCACTTAGCGGCAAATTAGCGACGGCCGGGGGCGCCACTGTCGCTCTTCATTACACCGACACCCACCCCCTTCCCTCTGAGTCACCCTCTTTGGCCAACCACCCCTTCGACCACCACTTCCCCGACGTCCCGAGTTCGGCCCAACCTCCCCTTAACCCGGGCCATTCCTGCTGGAAGACAACTTTTATCTCCTCGTCTCTCTCTGTCTGTGTCTTCTAACGTGGCCGACACTTGTCGAGATGAAAAATATGAATTGGTATATGAACGATTGATTTCCTCTTCAGAAGCCCTGTGTGAGATGTTTCACGAATTTCAAAAAATTGTTCATGGGTGCAACTATTTGTTATATTCGGCGATGATGGATGCCGAGACTGCATACGCTAGAGCGGTATTCGTCGCTCAAGTACAATTCTTTCGGTCGGCACTAAAAGGGTTAACCGACGAATTCGAGGAGATCCGCGGAATCTGTCCGTCGGGGTCGGAATAGGGGTAGCAGACTCTTCATTTGTATCGCTCCTACGTTTCCCGTTCGTCGCTCGATGATCGAACGAGCGTGCGTGCGCGTACGCGCACCATGCCTCGCTGTAATGGAATTAGCAGGAAAAGAGTGGAGATACTCGTTCAGAATCGGGGGATAGCGAGGTTTAATTTGGCAGGATTTCGTGGTCCTCGGAACCGTCGACTCTTCGCATGTGTAAGTAGACGCGCAGTTTATGGAACCGAAAGGAGATATAACAGTAGACCCTGTTGTCGGCGTATGCGAAGTAATCAAGAGTTAGTATTAATTTGACAGATTCAATTGTCGGACTTCGCCTACCCGACGCATCCGTTGCTAAAAGCGTACATCCTGCGCGCGTCGCCCTGATCAAATGGAACGCGCGAGTCGCGCTACGGTAATCTCCCCCATCTCAATTTTTCTCAATCACACTATACACACCTACCGGTCCGCTCGGTTTTCGCGGCAGCCGGATTGGATGTGATAATTTGTCGAAGTATATTTGCGTTCCGCAGCGTTTCGACGTTTCTGCCGGATCGAAAAACCCGATAAATGGATACGGACCCAGTATCCGGATCCACGGGATACTTTTAATTATCGTACAAAAAATGCGAGCGTATCGTGAATAATTGCAACTTCTTTTATCTATTGCGCGCGCGCCTCGAATGTCAAGCAATCTGCCGTCCAACATCCGCACACGCCTATAGACGGAGTATAGTTAGCAGGCTAACGCGTTGCGCAACTGAGAAGCATTCATCGTGACGCAAATAGATAATTGAGGCTCCAAGTTCAAGTGTGGAAAAATTTGCTTCGCTGATTAACAGCGTGAGGGACGGAGATGGTAAATCGGCGTGTGTCGATGGGAGCGATAAGATTGTGTGGATGGTGTTTCTCCGCGGAACTAAACCTATACACGCTTCGTTGTGTAGTCTGCTGTTGAGATACTTCACTGTGGCTCTGCACTGATGCAGGAACCGTTGCGTGCGATGCATTTGCAGTATATACTATTACACAATGTACGTAAAGTTGTAGGAGTACGATAATGAGAGGACGAGAAAATTGATATGTTGGGTGTGCGCACAGTGTTTCGTAAGTCCCTGGACAAGTGTGGAATATAATCTATGTAAGTGTAAAGCGTAAGGATTGGTCGGGATGTTAATACCACGTGAGAAGGTCAAAGTAAAAGTTATCTACTTCAAATTTCAACTCTAAACTGGACCATCCATCATAATAACTCGATCGGTACAGCAGGTCCTCGATGTCGCCATGAAACGCGTGAATCGCAACAGAGCGAATCTGTTATACCACATTCAGTGACTCATGTATTCTCGAACAACATCACACTACTAGCGTGTATATGAGACAAGGCCAGCCTCCATAGTCGGCAGTCGCTCGCAGATCGTCGAGCGCGGAAATCGTCCAACCAGTCAGCTCTTAAACGCGTCAAACTCAATATTCGCACAACGGAACGCACGGCATTTTGCGCGAGTCTACTGTAACTAAACAGCAAGATGAACGTTTACTTGACGATATTCCTATCTCTCGTCGTCGGGTTCCTAGGATTCTATTACTCGTTTCTCCGGCACGTGAATCATTTCCGAAAAGCTGGAATCATATTCCGCACGCCATGGCCGTTACTGGGGAACATGTGGGGCATTATTCTGCGACAGAAACCGCTAGCAGATATTGTCATGGAGACCTACCAGCTCGATCCGGATGCGAAGTATGTGGGATTCATGGACATGCTGACCCCAGTCATCGTCGTACGGGACCTCGATCTCATCAAGTCGATCGCCGTGAAGCACTTTGATCACTTCCCAAATCACCGATCATTCATCGACGAGAATCAGGACAAACTGTTCGGAAAGAATCTGTTCTTGCTGCGCGACGAAAAGTGGCGCGATGTGAGGACCCTGTTGAGTCCAGCGTTCACATCAAGCAAGATGAAAGGTATGTTCAAGCTGATGTCAGCCTGCGCCGAAGACTTCGCCGGCTTTCTGGCGAAGCTGCCGGACTCGGAAAGTGTCATGAATACCAAGGACGCGTTCACCAGGTACACGAACGACACAATAGCGACGTGCGCGTTCGGTATCAGCATCGACTCGATGAGAAACCCGAACAACGATTTCTATGTGTTGGGCAAGGACGCGACCACCTTCGACGGCTTCAAGACGTTGAAAATGTTCATCATCCGGAGCTTCCCGAACATAACCAAGTGGATGGGCATGGGCATATTCGACCAGAAGACCGTGAAATTCTTCACGAGCATAATCGGCGAGACGATCCGCACGCGCGACGAGCAAGGCATCAGTCGGCCGGACATGATTCAGTTGATGATGGAGACCAGAGGTAAACGAGGCGAGGGCAAAGAGCTGACTCTCGAAGACATGACCTGCCAGGCGTTCATCTTCTTCTTCGGCGGCTTCGACACCACGTCCACGCTGATGTGCCTGGCCGCCCACGAAATATGCATTAATCCGGAGGTGCAGAAGAAATTGCAGGCCGAAATCGACGAGGTCATGGAGAAAGGTAAAGGCCAACTGACGTACGAGGGGGTCAACAGCATGGACTATCTCGACGCGGTGATAAACGAGACGCTCAGATTGTGGCCAGTTGTCCCATCCCTCGACCGAATCTGTGTCAAGAGCTTCGAGCTGCCGCCAGCGTTGCCGGGCAAAAAGCCGTACCTGCT